>CM057380.1:140131531-142531531 GCA_030015415.1 Cynopterus sphinx
AGAAGAAAGCATAGGAAAGAAACTCAAGGACCTTGGACTTAAAGAGGATTTTATAAATTTGACATCAAGGCAAAGGAAGTAAAAGCTAAAATAAATAAATGGGACCACATAAGACTAAAATGTTTCTGCCCAGCAAAAGAAACTGTCAACAAGGTAAAGAGACAATCTACGGAATCTGAAAATATATTTGTAAGCAACACCTCTGATAAGGGTCTAATATCCAAAATATACAAAGAACTCATATGACTCAATAACAACAACAACAACAACAACAACAAATGATCCAGTCAAAAAATGGCCAGAGACACTTCTCCCCAGAGGACATATGAAAATATGCTTAACATTGCTAGCTACTAGAGAAATGCAAATCAGAACCACAGTAAGATGTCATCTCACACCTATTAGAATAGGTGTTCTCAACAGGACAAGTAATAACAAATGCTGGAGAGGATGTGGAGAAAAAGGAACCCTCATACACTGCAAATTGGTACAGCCACTATGGAAAACAGTATGGAGATTCCTCAAAAAACTAAGAATTAATTTATCATATGATCCATCAATTTCTCTACTGGATATTTATCCCAAAGACTTAAAATTTCATATTCATAAAGATATTTGCACACCAATGTTCATAGCAGCATTTTTCATAGTGGCCAGGACGTGGAAGCAACTGAAGTGTCCTACAATAGATAATTAGGTAATGAAGATGTGGTACATATATACAATGGAATATTACTCATCCATAAGAAGAGATGAAATGCAGTCATTTGTGACAATATGGATGGAATTTGAAATAATTATGCTAAGCAAAATAAGCCAGACAGAAAAAGTTGAAAACCACATGGTATCACTTATATGTGGGATATAAACCTAAAAGCAACAAAGGAATAGGACAAACACAGAGACTCATGGACATGGAGTATACACTAGTGGTTACCAGAGTGAGTGGGGGAGGAAGGGGGAGGTAGATGGGGATAAAAGAAGTCAAATATAAGGGGGTAGGAGGAAGATGAAGTGAATAAATGAGATCAGACATATTGTAGCTGAAGGAAACTGGACTTTGGGTGGTAAACACACAATAGAATATACAGATGTCAAATTATAATGTACACCTGAAAATTATATAATTGTATTAACCAATGTTACTCCAATAAATTTAATTTTAAAAATTCTGTTCTAGAATGTCTACTAGAATGGAGAATATCTGTAGAGGAGTAATGTGAGTAGAAGGAAAAAATCAATTTTAGATTGAACATGTGGTGCATTAGTTAGTGGAGCATATATTACAGATCTGGAGTTCAAGAGAAAATTCAAGAGTGAGAGGTCAAAATTGAAATATAATTGCATTTGCTTTTATCTATTATGAAGTCATGGATGTCATATGACACAGTCTGGATAAGATGCAGATTGGACATTTGCTGAGTAAAGGGTTCCAGGAAAATGCTTACCGTCTTGATTGCAAAAGATATAAAATTGGCTGTCACATCCCTTGTCTTTCTGCCCTTTGTCACTCTCCTTTTCTCTTCCAACCTGGAATGAAATTATAAGGTTTGGAAGTACAGCAGCCATTTTATATCTGTTGGCAACAGAAGATGGACAACACCTGCAAGTTGGGGATAGGGGAGCAGATATATGGGAGGAGCCAAGATCCCTGTTGTCATCACTAAAATACCTTGAACTGATTATCCCTGAGTTCTTACATGAGATAAATCAGCCCACAAATATTGAATCCAGTATTAACCAGATTTTATACTGTGAAGAGCTAAATACAATCAAAATTGGTACAGAAGCTCTTAAATAGAAATTTAAAAATCATAATTAAAAATACCCAAGGCACTGAACTGTCTTTGGGTGATATTAGCCTGCTTGTAAGAAACTTCATACGTTGAATTGCCATGCAAGCCAAGAAAATGAAGAATTGTGTCACAAAAGAACAAATAACTATTAAACCAAATAAGCCTGAGAGATCAAGTAAGATTGCCCTAGTATTTCAGGTATTTACTAAATTAGTTCTATAAATGTATGTCAGGCACCCACAGACAGCTGCAAATGGTAGAGATTTTACAACACAGGCTTTCTTAAAGTCAATACAATTGTCTCGATAATTTTGTTGAATACTATTTTACTGTCCATCTTTGTCTCTTAATTTCCTGACTTCTGGGGATCTCTGTTCTTGGACTGAATCCCCACTGCCATGTGCATTTCAAAATCACACAAACAGCATGAACTCTCTGCATTAAAAAATAAAGCTGTTGTGGATTGAATTGTGTCCTTCTCCTCTCTAAATTTTGTATGTTGAAATTTTAGGGCCATTGAAGATGTAATTAGTCAAGATGAGATAGATCATACTATAATAGGGTGGACCCCTGAATCCAATTTGACTGGTGTCCTTATGAAAAGAGGAAATTTGGGCACAAACACCCAAGGAGAATGTTTGTGGAGCCAGAGATCAGGATGGTGTTTCTATATGTCAAGGAATGTTACAGCTTTTCAGAAAACCACCAGAAGCTAGGGGAGAGTCATGAAGCAGATTCTTCCTCACAGCCCTCAGAGAGAACCAACCTGCTGGCATCTTGATCTCTGACTTCTAGCCTCCAGAACTGTGAGACAATACATTTGTCATTTGAGCCATTCGGTTTGAGATACTTTGTTTTGCACCTCTCAAAACTAATGCAGAGGCTTTTGTTTCTTTCTCTTGGTATTCCAATGGAAAAAATCCCCCCCCCTTTTTTTTTTAATTTTTCTTTTTTCCTCAGTCACTTCCAGGATCTCATAGGACCTCCCTTTCTATTCAACCCTCCAAGGAATATTCTCCATGATACATTCTTGAGGTGGTCTTTGTTGCATTTATATTTCAAACCCAAAAGCTTATCAATGATCTTCCTCTGAATGTTTGAGTTGGAATGGTTGATTGAATCCACTCTTGAAAGGGTGATTTAACATTCATTTATCTCCTTACTTCTTCTACTGGATTGGCAGAGAGTGTGTGAAAATGAACTGCCATGGAGATTTTATGGTTTTGATGAAAAATTTATATTCACAATTAAAATAAACATTTAGTTACTATGTCATCCCTTTCTTACTTAAAAAGAGTAATAGGGTTTAGTTACCTACAACTCAGGTTGAACCTAGGGTTTCATTTAAAAGAGCATAGAGGAATGTGGGAGAGAAAGTTTGTGTTCCATTTGGAGTTTATGATGAATACTGTTTTAGATCTTAGAGAGCTAGATACGATTTGGAAGGAATAAGAGAAAGAAGTTAATAGGTGGAATATCACTGTACTTTAGTCCAAGAAAGGATATTCTGTTCTCTTTAGAGAGCAGCATGATGGAAAAGGGGGTTCAGCCAATGGCCATCTGCATTAGAACAATACCAGAAACAACCTGGACTTCCACACCCTGTGCAGTGCCCTGCCAGGCCACAGAACCATTTTGGCCTGTTTTCACATGGATGCCACAACCTCTCATAGAAAGTTGCATGAGAGAAGAGTAAATGACAATCTGTCTTTGCTATAATTCAACATAATTCAAGCCACATTCATTAAAGCTTCTATGTGGCATGCACTGTGCTAATTGTGCAAAGATGGATAAGATTTGGGCCCTGCCTTATTCAGTTCACAGTTCAGTGAGGGAGATCAAGAAGTATTCATAGAATATATCAGGCTGTAATATATCAAGAACAGAGATCAAGTCATATTCTTTGTGCATCCACCAATGCTTCACATGTCGTAGATCTTTGGTGAAAATTAAATAGTACAGACACTTGTAAGGTGGCTATAGAAACCCAGAAGAAAAAAAAAACAATTCTATCAGGAGACATCAAAGAAAGGCTCAGAAAGGAAGCTATAATTAGATTGAGATTTAAAAGTTACGATGTAGAACATTTGGTTTAAAAAAAAAAAGTAGGAAAAGGCATTCCTGATTGAGAGACTAAAATTAAGGAGGCAAGCATGACTTGATTAAAACAAAAATAACAATAGTATTAACTAAACTTGTGATTCATTCTGAGTATTATACCTCAATTTATTCTTACAACAATACTTTGGGGAGAGTATTATTATACTTAGTACATGTATGAAAACATCAGATCCAGAATTTGAAACGTTAACCCTTTACTATACAATCTTCCTTGAAAAGATAAAAAGGAGAGAGGGGAGATTCTGATGGTTTTTAATTAGAGAAGTAACACATTCTTGTTTGTTTTCGGCCAAGAGGAACAAAGACTGGAAGTGGCAACTTTCTGCCAAGATTACCTAAACTGAATTTAAGAATCGACTTAGAAAACATACATCTGTGATATTCTAATTCAATTAAGTTAATTTGAAGGTAAGTACTATGTGTGCAAGTTCTGAACATATGAGCTTCAGTACCACTGAATGTAGAAATAATCCATAGTACACTTATATATTCATAAATATTTTAAATTAATGTAGGCCCCATGAACATACATTTGGAAGTAAGATTTTTAATGTACCCTAGCTTTTTTGTGCCTTTATCTTTCAGGGCCTAATTACAGAGTTAGGGGACTCTGGATTCCACATTAGAACTCACAGCAAAAGATATTCCACTTTGGTATAAGAAATGGCTTCATGTTATCTCATGAAATAAAGATGTTATACCTTTGGCATCATTTAGAAAAATCACTTTAGCTATTAGCCCACTACTTTATTTTTTAATGTTCCTTTTGGAATCTTTAGGGACTAACATCTCATTCAAATTCAGAGGATGGAAGATATGGCAGCTGATTGGTGCTTTATTTAGCTGACTGCACCAAAAGTTTTATAGTATCTACAAACAGAGTTTATAAATATCTAAAAGGTTGCTATGGTCTTTTGCTAGCAATGGCCCCTGAGGGAGGACAAGAAATCATTGAAGTAGGAGGTTTAGGAAAAATCATTTTAAAAGGCAGATCAGTTTACTGAAGGACCAAGTGACTCTGCCAGTATGAAAGGTTTGTAGTTCAGTTTAACTTTTATTGAGAGCTCACAAGCGAGCTTACATTATATTTTTAGGTGAGAGTTTTATATTTAGTGTTGTGTTTAAACAAAAAGCATAAGACAAATGGCAACTGCTGAAACTCTGTGAGTAGGAAGGCTGATATTCTCATAGAAGTCCCAACAGTACCTTGAAACCCTGGTCATTCCAAAGACAGAAATCACTGTGGAAAAATAAGTGGAGAAACTCTTATTATTTGATGGCCATTTCTCTTAGAACTTCATTAAAAATATATCTTTCAGCTTTCAAGGAGATGGTATGAATGTTATCAAACCATTTTTATTTTAGAAGTTGATCCATTCTCAAATAGTAATTGAATTTCCCAATAAAATACTTTCAGAGTAAACATCTCTTGTCACCCAATGCATTTCACCAAGCATCTTTAGAGGCTTTTAAAATTTTATTTCAAGATCCATGTATAGTGTTGAAATCAGTTCCGTAGGGTGAAAGCCTTAAGAATAATCACATTGCAGAATCTAAAATTCCTAGGCATGAGTGTTTCGATGATAATGGTCATCTTCTTTCTTCCAGGATAGTTTATTGCTTTCATCTATTTGCTATAAAACTACTCTGTCTATGGTTCACCTCCCTACTTCCAAGAAATACTCATTGAAAGAAATTAAAAATTATTTAATCTTTTCTTTTTTTTTTTTTTAAATCAAATTTATTAGGGTGACATTGGTTAACAAAATTATATATGCTTTAAGTGTATAATTCAATAGTACTCTATATTGATATATATACAAAGTTTAATATAATACAAATTCAATCATTATATCAACATACATGAATTGATATAATACAAATCATCATCTGTATATTGCATTTTGTGTTCACATAACATTATACCATAGGTTGTATGGACATAGATCTGTATTCTGCTTATGTTATCCTGATTAAGCTTGAAGGGATAAGTCTGTACAAAATTACACAAGAATAAGCCCTTTATAGGAATCAATCTAGGAAGAGTTTTTCTTTCTCTGCCTTTATATGATGGTGAATAAAATCCTGAGTAAAGTATTATTTGATTCACTCAAGTTCAGATGCCATTGATAAAAAACTACCATGGTTAGGCTTTCAAGCCTTTATTTGAATTTAAAAAGGGCTAAAGTAATATTGTGAAATAGTCTACTATTAGCCTAAATGTACATAAGTTAAGACATGTAGCTATAGATAATACATAGAGACATCACTGGCATATGAGTCTATCAATCACCATTAATTCCACCTCATTAGAAAAGATGAAATACTTAACTAGGAAGGAGAAAACATTTCTTCAGGTTTGAGTCAGAGTATTATCCATCATCTCTCAACCTGTTATTCAAAAACATTTTTCTATATAAGTGTCAATGTTATCTGTACATAGTTTTTGCCCTGTCTGATCCATCACTTACCAAAACCCTAAAGAACTCATTCAATAAAAATATGTCTTTGAGAGGCTGTGGCTTCAGAGTAAGAGCAAACCAAACTAAAGGTTTATCACTATATTTGGAAGGAATCACAACTTTTTTTTATTTGAACTTGCTATGAATGTTGTATTTGGTTTCTGGGGGTGTCTTTAGCGTTATCTATGATGTATGTTTTACATTAAAGGGAGCACTAGAAACACAAAAGAGTAAGCTCTAGAATGCTGCCAGTCTTTTTAATTTAAAATAATGATTACAATATTCCAGAGGTACCATTTTTGTATAATAGTGGTCTGAGGACAAAGCTTATCCATTTTGACATTTTCATAACTATTGAAAGTATTTATGACATTTTCATTAATCATGCAAACTAATGCTAAATCTGTGCATGCATGCTCACAATTTAAAATTTTTGTTATTGAATTTATGTGCAAATTAAGTGTAGCCCTCAGGTCCCTGGCCAGTTGCCATTGTACTCCTTGGAAGTATAGGACTTTGGCAGCTCAAAATTTATAGTTTTTTTCACTGAGGTCTGCTTCATTGACATTTGCTTCTTTGTGGTCTGCTGGGGACTTGATGTCTGATTCTAAAATGTACAATTTATGTTCTTATCTCTCTAGTTGGGAGACCTAATGAATGAAATGACAAAAGCAAGTGAATTAAATTATTAAGCTTGAAGGGAATATTTTGAGCTCATTTTTTCCAATTTTAAGACTTTCTGTTAAGCTCGCAGAAAACCTTCATTTGCAAATAATTGACCCAATAAAGGGGTGGACAAGTTCTCTTGCTTTTAACTGCCTCCTATTAAAACTTACCTTTCTAAATGGTTGACCTTGTAAACATAAAATTGGCCATCACTTATTCAAAGGTCACTTAGCAAACTTGGTCAGTTGGTTTCCAAGTACCTGGAAGAATGCCTACAAAAATAGTCAAAATTGATTTTGCGCCTCTGCGCCAAAGGTTGTGCACTACACCCATGAAAGTGACTCTCTCACAATCAACGAAATCCCATTGTACTTAAACTATTCTAGCACATTTAATTAGTTTGTTTCCTGGTTCACACCCATTTGGATACAACAATTCAGGAGAATCAGTTTTATAGCCAGGTTTTTGACTCCAAAAAGCAGTGACATTTGACAATCTGATAATACAATGGGAGAGGGAAAACCAAAAGCAAAGCAAAACAAATGAAAAGCTGGCTTAAGAATGTCAATCTGAGGACACTTGCAATGTGTTCATAAGCTCTACTCACTTCAACAGCCCATGAGATTATTGTGGCTTTACTGCACATCAAAAAGATGTATTAATTCACTCAACATATATTTATTAAGAACTTAACACATGCCTGGGTTGGGGAAGGAAAGACAAATAAAAGGTAGTTCACACACTTGAGAAGATTGCAGTTCTGCTGGGAAAGCAGAAACATGATACAGATAATGCAATGGGAGTAAAGAGAAAGAAAAAACTGATTTGTCTTAATGGATAAGTAATATTTGAAGTTGTTCTTAAAAGCTAATCAGAAGTTTTCCAAATTGATGATGGAAAAATTGATATGATAGAAAGAAAGAACAGTATATGAAAAGGCATAGAGTAATGAAAGAGTATGTTGTGTAAAGCAGTGGAAGTCTAAGATGACCCCCAAAATTCCCACTCCTTCTCTTGACTGTGAGCAAGACATGCGTGTGAATATGATGGAATATCACTCACGTGATTATGCTGTGTTATATGGCAAAGGGATTTTACAGATGGAATTAAGGTCCTTAGTTGACTTTGTGTTACTCAAAATGGATGTTATTTTAATGGATCTGAACTAATTAGGTGAGTCCTTAAAAATGGTTAAGAGATTTAAAAAGAAGGAGATTCTCCTGCTGGCCTTGAATGAACAAATTCCTACATTGTGGATAGGGCCACTCGTAGGAGCTGAGAATGGCCCCTAGTTGTAGTGGTCCCTATACGAGCTAGTAATAAAGTAAGTTACCTCAGTCATACGGCTGCAAGGAAATAGATTCTATAAACAACCCGAAGGAGTTTGGAACTGAATTTCTTCCTAGTTCAGCTTCCTTATAAGGATGCAGATGGCTGACACCTTGATTCCACCCTGATAAGACCCTGGGTAGAGGACCCAGCTAGAATATGCCACAATTTTAGTTCACAGAAACTGTGAGATGATAAATTTTGTCACTTTAAACTGTGAAATTTCTAGTAATTTTTTATACACCATTAAAAAATGAATACAGCATTTTGAGAGAACAGATGTTTAAAATTTGTGGATCTTGAAGGAGATGGACAGACAGCCAGGGAAATGTAGTCAAGGAAATAACTAATTAAGGGTATGATACATAATAGCAAGACTTCTGAATTAATCGCAGAGAGTCATTTATCACAGGAAGTCATTGAAAATAATTAATAGAAAGGGTGCCAATAACAGATTTGTGTTTTAGAAAATTAATGCTGACCCAAGGGACAACAATGATTGGAGAGGAGAGATGGTGGAGGAAGGGAACCAGACTGTATTGGAAATAGTCCTAATTACAATGGCTTATTGAAAGGTAATGACAGTAGTGAGGAAGAAAAAGGAAAAGGTTAAAAGAATATTTGGAAGGGAAAACTGACATGATGACCAATATGAGACCAACGTGAAAGAAGATTAATGGGGTGATCTCAAACTTCCTTGCTTCAATTACATGACAAATAAGAAAGATAAACAATTAAAATATAGCATAGGGTATATACTCAATATTATTCTAATAGTTGTGTGTAGTGTCAGATGGATAATAGAGTAATCGGGGGGATCACTTCCTAGATTAAATAAATGTCTACCTTTTAAAAATTCAATATAAAATTTAAAAGAAAATTCAAAAAAAAAAAAAACCCAAAATTTGAATATGGCATGTTTTAACTGCCTACAGGACTTCCAAGTGATTAATAGGAAGCTAATGATAGTCTATTAAAAATGTAGTTTTGGACTCTATAACAAGGTAGGTGGAGGCTGGAGTTTTATTTAGGGAGTTATCAATAGAGTGGAAGGTATGAAAATAGATGAGGTTATTCAAGAAGAATAGGTACTCTAAAATGATTGATGGCAAGTTAAACTTTGAGAAACATCAACATTTAAATATAAATAGAAGAGGATCAGAGGAGAGAAATAAGGAATTGTTATTTTGATAGGAGTAAAATCTGGAGAAAATGGTATCATGGAATCAAAGGATGAGAAATTTTCAAAGAAATGAAGATTGACCATTGCCCAATGTCAAGTAGAAAGTAGAGGAAGCATTAAGAAATAAATCCTTTTGATTTAATAATAAGAAATCTTCTTGGCCCTGGTAAGAGCAGTTTGGGCTCAGTAAGAGGGTTTCAAGGGAATGGTGGGTATTAAAACCACATCGTGATAGATTTTAGAAACAAATGGCAAGCTAGACATAGTGGACTACAAGGAACCTCTTTCAAGTAGCTGGGCAACAAGAAAAGAGGGAAACTAAGGCAAATGGACACCATCAGAAAAGTGGAAGACAACTCATAGAGTGAGAGAAAATATTTCCAAATCATGTATCTGAAACTTGTCATATATATAATATATATTATTTATATAAATAAAACTTTCACAATCTAATAGTAAAAAAGATGAATAATCTGATTAAAAGTGGATAAAGGATCTACATAGACATTTTAAAGAAAGTATACAAATGGCCAATAAGTAAATGAAAAGATTCTCAATATCATTAGCCACTAGAGAAATGCAAATTAAAAATGCCAACGGAATATCACTTCCATTGAAAATGGGTAGTATCAAAGAGTCAGATAACAAGTATTGGCAAGGATGTAAATATTGGGACCCTCATATACTGCTAGAAGAGATGCAAAACGGTATGTAGCCACTTTGGAAAACAGTCTTGCAGTCCCTTAAACAATTAAATATAGAATTATCATATAACTCGGCAAGTTCATTTCTAGGTATATACTCAAGAGAAATAAAAGCATATGTCTACACAGACAGTCATACACAAGTATTTGTAGCATCATTATTCAAAAGAGTCAAAGGTAGAACTAATTCAAATGTTCATCAATGGGCAAATAAATTTTAAAAATCCGATAGATACACACAATGGAGTATTATTTGGCCATTAAGAAGAATGCCATATGATTTTATTTATATGTGGAATATAAGGAACAAAAAGAACAAACTAATCAAAAACAGACTCACAAATATAGTGGACAATTTGGTGACAGACAGAGGGGAGGGGAGTTGGCGGAGAACGGGGTGAAGGATTAAAGAAGTATAAATTAGAAGTTGGTAGTTGGGCACAGGGATGGGGAGCACTGCAGAGGGGATGCAGTTAGCATTAATATGATGGCTAAGTGGAGGGCCAGGGAAGTGAGGGAGCAATTGTGGGAATCATTTTCTGAACAATATAGATGTCTAATCAATGTACTGTATACTTGAAGTTAAATAAATAAATTTATATTTTTATAAAACAAACAAAAAAAGAATAAAGTGCTTATATATGCAACAACATGAATAAACCTTAAAAACATTTTGCTAAGCGTAAGAAGCTAGTCATGAAAGACCTTGTACTATATGATTCCACTGATATGAAAGTCCAGAGTAGGGAAGTCTAGCAATAGAAAGTAGATTAGTGTTGCTTTGGGCTGGAGAGGGTGCCGGCTGGTGCCAAAGGGTGGGGAAGGCGATAGCTAAAGAGTATAGAATAGACTGTGGTGATGGTTGTACATACTTGTGAATATACTAAAACCATTGAATGGGTGAACTGTATAATACACGAATTATATCTCAATAAAGCTGTTTTAAGAAAGAAAGGGAATACTACAAGGTAAATAGGGTTAAAAGGAACATTTTTTATAGCTTTTAAGAGATTCCTGTATGTTGCACTTTTGAAAGGTTGGAGTTTAGGGCTATTCATAGTGATTGATGTTCATGATGATAACTCTGAATCATCAGAAAAGGTCATATTCCGTTCAATATGTAATATCTTTTAGAAGGAGTTCCAGCACAAATATCTAATTGAAATTTACTTCTTTGAACACTGAACTCGGTTTCTTTTATTGGAAAATTAATTTGTGAAGAATAAGCATTTCCTCATTGATGAATGACAAATGAGGTGTTACTCTAACTAGAGAAACAATAGTCACCAAAAAAGTGTCTTTTTAAAAATTATTTTTTCTTTCTGAAGATTTGAGGTAATTTTGGGGCTACCAATAAAGAAAAGGAAAAATATACCAGATCTCATGATTTTCATACAATTGTCAATAAGATCTCTATTAACAGTTAGTTATCTGGCTCATATAAAGTAGGGCTGTGTCTTCAGGCTACATACCTGTCACACCATTTTGGAGTAAGAAAGGTCACTGTGCTCAGCTATCCAGCTGATAGATATTTAACCAGCATAACTTCTGGTGCTCCTTGTGTTTCAGCCAAAATGTTTGCTGTCACCATCTTGCGTCTCTTTTGAAATTGTGTTCAGTGTTATTACTGCTTTCATTTGTTTATTTATTGTTTAAAGTAATTTATTACTCTTCAATGCTTGCCATTATAGCATATCGCCTGGCTATTAAAAACAGATTATCAAAGATTTACTGGCAAAATCCCAAGGGATCTATATGGATTTATTTATTTAAACATTTATTAAAATTCTGAGTATAGAGTAATATATTTGCTCAATATTTTCTTTCTTTATTGTTCCACCTGCTATTGAGTAGATTCTGCAACTGGGAAAGTTTTTTTTTTGTTTTGTTTTGTGTAAGTTACCAAGTTCTATCAGAACTATTTGAAAATGCCTAGAATTTTTTTTTGCTGAAATGATCTGTTTTCAAATAACCCACCACCCTCAGGTGGAGTTACTCACACAAGGTATCCAGATGTCTTGGGTAAGGAGCAAACATTCAGCATCTTTAAGGAAGGGCGAGAGCACTTTGGAACTTGGCAGGAGCTCAGCCCATTAAGAGAAGAGACTCCCTATTTCTGTGCTGATGACCAAGGAAAACGGTCTGCTGGATTTCGAGTGTGAGAAAAGGCATCTGAACCTTCTATTGAAGGAATAAGCCAGGCAAAACAACTTGCTAAGTGCTGTGAGGATGAGCCAGATCAGAGCGTCCTGTGAAAGGAAGTGTGAGAGGGGCAGAGGTTCATTTCTGGGAAGAACATAATGAGAGCAAACTGCATAATAAATAAGAGCTGTTTTTCTCTTGATTTGGATTTAAGCTTCAATGTAGAGATCAAGTGGTTTTCAAAAAGACAGAAATGTCTCTGGTTTAAATAAAAGTGATGGGTTTCCATTTTGTACCTATTTAGTGAAGTGTTCAGAGAGAAAAAAATTCTTGAGGCTGTTTTGTAATTTTCTTATATCAAGTGTGAAAATGGGTCTGTTCTGCTTTTCCTCCAAACCTTAACACATATATCCCCCTGCCTTTCTATTCTCTTGCCAGAATCTCCAAATAAGCATTCCAAATCTCCAAATCTCCTTCTAGTACCTTTAGAAGTCAGAACAGTGGATAAAGACTAGCAGAGGCCTAAATTCTAAAAAACAATTTATGATTCAAAAGCACAGAGCCATTGGTCTGCATCTATATACTGTCAATATATTCACGAGAATGGAAAAAACGCAGAGTTTGTTCTGGCCTCCAAAAACCTTAGTTTGACCCCTGAACCTCTGTTTTTCCACTTGCTAGCTGATTGACTGTTAGCCTCCTTAAGCTTCAATTATCTTATCTTTACTTCTCTGTCTCTTCATCTGTAAATTGGGAATAATAGTACTATCTAATATTGTTTGACAACTGATATATATCTGAAAGCTCTTTGTAGATTGTAAAACATATCTGTGTACATTTTTCATCGAACTTCATGAAACCAAGATTTGAACATAGGGCTAATTGACCCTCAAGTTTGCTTTTCTTTTCCCTAAAATTGCCTTGTCAGTCAATTATAAGTAAATAAATATTTATAAATAATATTTAATAATAAAATTTAAAAATAAATATTTCCAACATGCAAGGCATTTTTAAAGAGCTACCCAACAAAAATCAAACATAAATACTATTTTCAAGGAGCTAATACTTTATTATGGAAGATAAGACATGGATACAAATACTTACCCTCATAATTTAGAAAATGAGTCTTTAGAGATACTTATTCAACTAATTATTTGATAATTACCTACTAAGCATCTAGAATGTGACAGGTGCTGTGCTAGACCCTGAGGACAGAATAATAAACAAAAATATTCATGGTTCTTGCCCTTTGGAACTTATTGTCTTAATGGAGAAGAAAAGCTATAGATCAAATAAATGAAAAAGCACATTTATAAGGGCTACAAAAGAGAGATACTTGTAAAGTGCTAGATTATTCAGAGAGAAAGAGCTACTTCCAATGACAGATATAGAGGGTTGCTTTAAAGAAAAGCATTCATTGGAGCTCAGCTTTTGAAGACAGCTAAGGTTTGGTTTAATGAATAGCAGGGAAAGTTGTCTCAGATAGAGGATACAGAGAACATGAGCCATGGAACAAGATTAATGAAGGTGTAAGTATTTTAAATGTTTTGGAGGAAAATAAATCCTTTTGCTTAATATAAGGGAAGAGGATTAAAAAAATAAAAATTGACAGACATGTAGAAGTCATATTGGGAGTTCTGAATGCCTGGTATAAGAGTTTGGATATTATTCTTTGATCCACAAAGAATCTTTGGAGGTTTATGGGCAGTAGAGATATAATCAGATCTATGTTCAATAAAATAATCTGCCAGGCCTATGGAGGGTGTATTGAGTGGTGAAGTGGTTAGAAGAGATGCCATTTAAGAAGCTACTTCAGTAATGAGCTACTTGAGGGCTGAGACAAAGAAGGTTCAAATCAAGCAGTTAGCAATGAAAACACAAAGGAGAAAAACAACATAGGGTACTGCTGTCAAAATAATGACTGATCTTGGTTGTGGAAAACAAGGACAATAAGAACAATTAACAAATATGTGGAAAAGAAAAAAAAACAGCTCTAAATTAGCATTACTCATTTGTTTCTTCATAGAACCCTTATACTAGCATTATATATGTTAACAAAACTTTTGAATGTAAATTTGTTTATCTATAAAATAAGGTGAGTAATAATCACTTAGATGAAACACTAATAATAATAGTTGTATTCAATAAACAAATTTATGCATTCGAGTCCTGTGTAGTAAATGGATGACCTAGATTCACCTATTCAAGTAGAGAATGGCAGAGCTAGAGAGAAGCTTAGTGACCTGAGCAAGCAGAGGGTTTTACAAGTTAGGAAGCTGAAGTCCAGAGAGATTAAATGACTCAAGTGAGGCCAAACAACTAATAAGAGCAAAGTCCAGATGTCCTGCTTCTCAGGCCAGGCTTTTTTACCACTTCATGGAGCCTCTTACTTTTAGAACTAATGTTTATTTAGGAAAATGATATTCTCATTGCAGCTGGGCTTGCCCAACCCATAATGGCTTTACACTATTCAACAGTCAGTGAAGAATCTTTGTATGAGAACAGCTGGGTGT
The DNA here is from genome assembly GCA_030015415.1 of Cynopterus sphinx. Taxonomy (NCBI): domain Eukaryota; kingdom Metazoa; phylum Chordata; class Mammalia; order Chiroptera; family Pteropodidae; genus Cynopterus; species Cynopterus sphinx. The sequence continues at coordinate 140,146,448 of CM057380.1, forward strand.
AGACTATTATGGCCCGGGCCCTAGACAGATTCTCTGCTTTGTCCATCCTAGGATTCTGTCCTGCATCTGAGAAAATTAAATAACTAATGGGAAAAGCACAGAGAACTGAGAAGACACTCAGGAAAGACTTCATTCCAAGGAAAAATGAAGCCAAATGTACTCAGTTGGATTAAGTTTCATAAACTAGGTTTGGGAAAGTGAACATTGCCCATGGTCTTGTCACTGTTGTCATTCATTTGAGTCTGTCACTGGGTGAAGAGACTATACCAAACTTATAAAACTTATAAAACTTATGTGAAACTTAAAAACTGCTGATTCTCCATCTTCTTTGTAAATGCGAAATGCAGGATGAAAATGGCAGGGATGTCAGCAGAACTGGTACTGGCTGCCCTCGTGGCGGTGGACTGCCAGGGGTGGCAGTGGCAGTATGGGTTGTGTTGGACATGTGCCAACACCTAGTTACAAACATCAACTCTCTTGGTTTTGGGCACTGAAATCATCAGTGTAGATATCAGCAGCATCCACATCAGCGAATATGCCTCTATTTGGCATCTGATAGCTTAGTTATCCCTTTTACTTTGGTACCATTGTAGGGAACAGGTGGGTAAAAATGATGAAATACTAAGGGTATTTGTAGGAATTATCTAGGTAACTATCAGAATTCCTACTGCGGAAATTGAGAGGAAAGAATTTCCTACAGAATGAGGTAGAGGGTGAATGGGTAAATTCTCTTGTCACCTAACATTTGTTCTAAAAAATAAAACATAATTTAAACCTATTTTTTTTATTATTACTGTTTGCTGTTTTGAAATAATCTTAGTATCTAGAACATTGTTGGAACTTAGTCAGCTGGTGGGTTTATATTTCTGAATAATCATAGTTTCTGCAGAAACAGATCCCTGAAGAGTTGACCCTTTATGCTCAGTAAAATAGGATTTGTAATTTGTTAAATTGCATTTAACAACAGGAAATCTATTTTTTATGCATATATAAACTTATTTCACAGCATTTGTAGTAGTGTTTTCCAAACTATGTTCATCATAATATTTAATATCCATGAGATATTCCTTTGTTAAATTAGTTAGGCAAATAGGCAAATGCTGAATTAAAGTTATATAAGTCGTAGTACTGAAGAACTTCTCTGAACCTTAAAATATACTTGGTCAGTATTCAAGAAGAGGATACATTATATAGAAGCTGTCATCTAATTCAGGTGTTTCACAGAATGTAATTTTGGAAAAACCTGTTTATAGTGTTATTTGCATTTTTTAAAACACAGTAATGAACAATTCACTTAGGCACCTTTTCCTTTTTTTCAAAGAAAGAAGCACTTATTAGTCTGAGCCACGCTTACTGATCAATATATTTGAATGATGAGAATTTTCAGTGACTTTGTTTATAAGAGTGAATTGGAAAATACTGATATTCTAAAATTGTCATTAAGTTCTGGAAAAGGTTTGAGCCTGCAGAGCAGCCACTGTGGGAAATTTATCTCAAAAAGTTCTGAGAAAGCTTAATTTCACCTTCTTGTGAAACTTTCTCAAGTAACTGTCTCTTATCACTTGTATAACATTATTTTCCTTTATATTCTACTGGAACTGTAGAATGCAGACTCCTATCCACTATCTAAATAAAGCCAAATAAATAGACTAAATAAAAGTACCACAAGGCAGTCATTTTCATAATTAAAGAAAGAAAAAGCCACTGGAGAAGACCATTCCAAAAGAGAAAGAATGAAGACCTATGAACTAGAACACTAGAAAAGTCTTGGGTTGCTTTTTTTCCCTCATAACCCTAACCAAAGATTATAGTGTTGCACTTTTATAGAATGTATCCATTCATTCATTCCACAGACTCACCAATTCCCAAATGGCAGGCATTGTGGTAAATGCTGAAAGTATAAAATAAATCAGACACATTCCCTCATTTCAAGGATTTACTGATCTTAAGTGGCAAATGTAAGCAATTTAATATAAAAATCATATGGCAAGTATTAGTAATTTAGTATAGAAAATTACAATGAAAACTCAAAGGAAGTCACTACCAGTTCCCCTCAGAGGTGTCAGCATAATTTCATAGAGGTGCTAACTGCTGAGTTATAATTTGAGAAATAAGCAGGATTTCACCAGGTAGAAGAGTGAGGATGCTTTTTCTGGTGAAGAGAAAGGCTTAAAAGAAGGCAAGTGCATGAATGAGTTTAAAGTGATATGGCATAGGTGTGGCTGAAACATGGCATGTATGGGAATGTAAATGGAGGATGGTAAAGTTGAATTGAAGCAAAGCTTAGCACAAGAATGTGAAAAGATTATTCTGCTGTCTATCCTAAATTAAGAATTTTGGACTTTATGTCTTATGCATTAGGATCTACTGTCTGATTTATTTTGTACACTTTTTTTTTTGCAGCAGAGAAACATGAAAAAAATGTGTCTTAAGGGGTTAACCCTTATACAATATATAGAATGGATTAAAGAGAGGATAGGAGGTGATAGAAAAAGACCAGTTCATTGTGGTAATCTTAGATGAGAAGCAATTAGAACTCAAACTATAGTTGTGGCAGAATGGATAAAGAAGAGGATTCAAGATATATTGATGAGGTGTAATGAATAAAAGTTGGTGAGTGGCTAGATCTGAATGTTGAAGATGGGAAAAAAATCATAAATAGCCCAGAGATTTCTAGCCTAAGCAACTGGGTGATGCCACCCATTGCTCTGGCACATTGGGAGGAAGCAAATCATGGGAAAGCAATTCAATTATAAACATTGTGAATTGGAGGTTCCTGTAGGGTTGTCAGGATGACCTGTCTTCTAGGCAACTAGAAATATGTGACTAAGAAATATGAAAGATAAGAGAACTAAAAATATTATTTTGGTGATCAGTGGAATATAGGGGAAAACTGAAGTCACAGGTGTGGATAAAGCAGCCCGGCAAGAGCATAGGGAGAAGGAAAATGAACTCTGCAGGTGTGAGAGCAAAGGTAGGAAAGGAGATAAAGAAGAGGACTCAACTGTGATAGAAGAACCAGAAAAGAGCTAAGGGGAGAACGCCTTCAAAGAGTAGGGAGTAATCAGTGGTATTAAATTACTCAGAAATATAATATAAAATAAAGACAAATGTTCTCTTTTTATTTGGTAATTACTAGTGATTAGTAAATTCAGTGTCATGGTAATGATGGGGCAAAAATCAGACTGGGAGGTTGAAGAGTGAATAAAGGTTGGGAAAAGCAATAGTCAATGATTTGGAGATTATTGGAAAGAAATAGAGCAGGGTCACATTTAAAAGGAGACATAGACATGTTTATAGACTTAGGACAAAGCCCAGGGGAAGGAGGACAGTTGAAGATTCAAGAGAAAATAGTGATATTGAGTCACCTCTGTATACACACATGCTTTAAAATTATGTCTCCCAGCCAAAACTGCAACCTTGCAAGGAACTGAATATTAGCCAGTTAAAAGTGAAGTGAATCTATAGCAAGATCTACCTGGGTGGGGATAGTGTATTTAGTTTTTAAAACTAAAACAAAAATAATTGTGAACTTATGAACCATTTAAAGTTTTTTTTTTATTCCTCCACAAACTATTCAAGTTAACAGGGGAAAAATAAAATTTCTAAATAAAGTCTTCCCCTAGGATTGCATTTTTGACTTGCCAAGTCAAACGAACCAAATCTTTTGTTTCTCTAGCAATCTTGCTTCCCAAGAAAAATACACCTGCAAGTATCAGGGGCCAGGTTTTCCCCACCCTCAGCCAATTTTTTTGCCCCTGAAGCAACGTTAGAGGGCACTTCTACATTGTGCTATGCTATCTTTCAGCCAAGAAGGTTAAGTGAATATAAGTTACAGAAATCAAATCACACTCTTTATTTTGGAGGTGAAGTAATTGCCGCCTCTTTGGCTTCTGCAGATGCTCAGGCTATGAAGTGATTCCTTCAGTGTATTCCAAGGTTATATAGTCTGAGGATTCTTGACAGTTCTGGCACAGTAGCATGCAAGTTACCATGTGTTAGTGCTTGTGATAATAGCTATTGTCTGTACCATCTAATTATCTCGTCTGGCATTCTACAATCAGTCATTCTTCCATGGCTTGATGAGAAGCAAACTCTTCATATTTTATGTGCATCGTGGAGACACTAATTCCCTAAGTGCAAAACCCAGGCACTTTATGTGAAGTTCTGGCATGTAGGCAGGCTTTGTAAAATTCCAAAGCGTGGAAACTTTACCCAGTGTATTTTACTTTGGAACTTTTTTTTTTTAAATAGAACTAAAAAGCATAGTTCTTGAGATTATTCTGGTATCTAGAAGTTCTCATACACCTAGATATGATTAGTTTGTGGTTAGTTTCTCTATTTATTAAAGGGAAAAGGGAAGAGTTAACAAATTTTGAATACCTGCTATATGCTAGGCACAATGAGAAGTACATCATTTGCCTTATTTCTTTTTTTCTCACACCATCCTGAGATAGCTAACTATATGATGACAGATATATGATGATAGTAGATAGATAGATAGATGATAGATAGATAGATAGATAGATAGATAGATAGATGATAGATAGATAGATAGATAGATAATAGACAGAGATAAACTCTCTCCATTTTGTACAACTAAAAATTAAGACTTAGGTTAAATTGTTTTGGATATCACATATAGTGACAGGTAAAAGTGACAGCTAATTCTCTATCTGCCTGAAAATTCCTGATACCCTCTTTTAGTGATATTTTAAGGTATTTCTTCATTCCACAAGGAACCAGAGTATTGGATATTTACAGAAGTAGAGAGTAGTATTAGCAAATAACCATCGATGGATCCTATTACACATTTCATGAAGTAAAATGTCTCAAGAATTTCCCTAGATCCTCATTGATATAATTTTCCATTCCTTTTTAGACCACCTTCAGCTCCAACATGCTGATCCCTTCGCTGACTCTGACATAAGCCATGTACAGACACATTTGGAATGACTTCTCTTCTCTCCCTTTATCCAAATCCTCTCTCTGACTCAGTTAATCTCTCTCTTTCCATGAAGCCAGCTATAAATGCATAAACCTTCAATGAACCTTTCTTTCTCTGCTCTCTTGTTTCATTTATAAAGAATACAGTTTAATTTATATAAATTTGTATTGCTAACTCTTTTTACCCATCTTCTTATTTGCCTCGTCTCCTCATTGACTTTTTTTTTTTCTTTAACATTGTATAGTACTTGACATGAATTAAGTAAGACCTATAGAAAGAAAGAAAGTGCTCAGTAATACTTTTGGTTGAGTAGAAGTCCATTTGATTTTGTTGAAGTGCTTGGGATGAAGGAAGAGAAACAGAAAAATATAATAGGATAAAATTTTAATTTTTGAATTGTGAAACCCAAGCAAACCCAGATGGGAACGACATTTAATGTGAATATAAACACACATTTTTGACAAGCTAAGAGTCCCCTTGCTACAGGAAACAACTGAGTCTCATCTGCTTCATCAGTTTGTGTGGAAATCCAACACAGGCCAAGACATCAACAGCTGTGAACAATGCAGCAGCAGGCAAACATCACAGAGGAGAGTTTGCTGACCATCACCTACAGGTATCCGGCACCCATTTCCCTCCTATTCTGCATTATCTCAGAAGCCTTAGAAATGCATTTCCCTGGGCTTCCCTCATACACAAGCTTTTGTTACCATTTAATGGTGAAAAACCTTTGAACAAGAGCGGGAACAGTTTCGACATCAGTAGCAATTTGCCAAAGTCACCTCATTTATGAATGGAGCAGCATTTTCCTGACGCTTTGCACCAGAGAGGCAGCAAAGTTAGTGAACACTCTCCCATTCTGCTCTTTCATCCCTTCCAACAGACGTTTCCCTTTATCACATCTCTTTTCAGTTTGAAATTCCTAGAATGGTTTCCATTGTGTTGATTTGCACACAAAAGGACTTGAACTCAGTGAGAAAGGTTAAGAAGGAGAAGCAATTACAACTAAAGGTGCCTGGCTTTTCTACTAAATCAGACTCTTCTTGCCTTCCCATCTTTATGCTGAGCTTTTTTTCCTCTGTTATACATGGCTGTAGACTGAACTGTGTACCCACCTCACACCACCCAATTCATGCGTTGAAATCCCAACCTCCAATGTGACGATGTCATTTGAAGATGGGGTCTTGGGAGTTAATTAGGTTTAGATGAGGTCATGAGGGTGGGGTCTCACAAAGGGATTAGTTAGTGGCTTTATAATAAGAGGGATAGTGAGGTTAGGGGTGGAGAGAGAGAGACAGGTAGATAGAGAGAGAGAGAGAGAGAGAGAGAGAGAGATCTTTATAGGTGAAGACACAGCAAGAAGGCAGCTGTCTACAAGTCAGGAAGAGGGTTCACCTTCATTTTGGACTTTCAGCCTCCAGAAATGTAATAAATGTGTGTTGTTCAAGTCACCCAGTCTCTGGTATTATGTTACAGCAGCCTGAGCAGATTAATGCAAGAATTACAATTAAAAATGTACTAAAACGATTTCCCTACTCTCACTCTAGCTCTCCCTATTACAATGGAGCTGCTGATATCTGCACTTTATCCAAGCTGGACCAGAACAGTCACGATTGGCCTGTGCTTTCATAACACATGGATTTGAGATATATTTTAACATTCTCGAGTGACCCCAGCATCTGATGCCGGCTAGGTCTGCTACATCATTCATAGACAGGAAGATTGCTGAGGGCTTGACCTGACACTAGGAACATCCCAAAACCCACCACCCACAGGTGATTGTTACTCTCCCCCATCCTCCATTTATTCTAGAGCTTGGGCTAAGAGTGGACATCATTTCTGAAAATATGATGGAGAGCAATATACCTGTAAATGTCTCCTTTTCTTCTGCAGCAGAAGTCTATCACTGAAGTTGGAGAGGTGTCTCTTGTGCCCCAGAACCAGAGCAACTGGGACTTCCAACCTTTCTAGAGAATGAGTTGAGATTAAAACTGGGACTTACAAGAAAAGCCAAAGCCCTGAAAGAATCCCATGTTTTTTAATGTAGGCTCTTCCTTCCCATCCCTTTAGACAGTCCATGTAAAACCCAGAGAAAACACTGAATGGATTTACTTCTTGCAGCCAGCTTTAAACTCAAGGATGGGGAGGAGTTCCTTTACCCTGATGATCCAAAATTTCGATGCAGGAGAAAAGTAGAGTTTTACTTTGTATGTATTGGAAAAGCTAATTGATAGAATGTTGGAACAAAAATCAGGAGTGTTATACTCATCTACAGCTCTTAAATTAGAACTCTCTTAAAATGGAAATCCTCATTCCTGAAGGAGAGAAGCTTGTGGTCATGCCTGGCACACAACTAGTGTTAAAAATGAAATGAATCAATCAATGAGACGGAGACAATTTAAAGAGGAAAGGCGGCCACCCAGTATTATGATCGGTCTGGAAGGAAAAACTATAGAAAATGTAAACCGTTGGATTAGGATTATATAAATCTGTTGTGGGAGTCTCCATTCTATAATTCCTCGAAATGACAGTTGTTAATTGTGATAGGATGTAGAATTACTTGGGAAAAATTCAAAATATTAGTACCTTCAGTTATTTTCCTGAGAATCACCAGTACATCTCTCTTCTAGGTATACTCTATATTGCTGCACATGGCTTTGGCTATAAATCCCTACACTGGTGAACTGTACCAGATCACGATGCAGCATTAGATCTCAATTTCCTTTTTCATGGAATAGCTTGATGAGGAGGGAGAGGGTTGGGAGCTGGTTGGTAATACGTAAGACATACTTTCAGGTATGCTGCTCCAGATAAAGGGCCGGGGAGACCCTATTCCAATCTCTGGATACCAACTCTGCCTTTCCAGTAGGGGTAGCTGCTGAGCTGCCAAAAGGTGACCTGCCAGTCGAGAGGTTCTTTCAAGCTGGGTGAGAGCTTTAAGACCTGTTCCAAGTTTTCCGGTTTATGTCTTGCCACTCCCCCTAAAATATTGTGTCTTCCAGCCATGCATGACCTTTCATCATTGCTTTATCAAATCTAAATTTGCTTTTGTTCATGCTGTCCTCTGTCAGGAATGCCATCTCCTTCTCATTCCTCAAAACCAAATTGGATATGACCTTCTCTGACTAACCATCCCAGAACCTCTAGGTGGAACAAATCCTCCCCTAGACAATGCTATCTATCTATCTATCTATCTATCCATCCATCTATCTATCTATCTATCTATCTATCTATCTATCTATCTATCTATCTATCTATCTATCTATCTTTCTATCATCTACCTATCTAATCTATCATCTATCTATCATCTATCATTTATCTACCTATTTATCTATCTACTTATTACTCACTGTATTACAATTGTTTCTTTACCTACTTATTCTTTATTAGGAATGTGAGGTTTCTGAGGGCAAATTCATGTGGTGTTCACCTTTTCCCCCAAGAACCTGGTCTAGTTTCTGCTACTCAGACACTCCTCTGGACAAGAAGAGGCAGCCCTGAAAAATCATATCAAGATTACTCAGAGTCTGTGTTCCAAAAGACGTCATGAGTTGAGGGCTGAAAGGATTTTTATGTTTAACTTCCTATCTAGTGTTTTTCCAGTAAGAAATACACTTTTTACTGGACTCTATAGTCGAGCATATTGGTAAGTATGAGGTAAGCAGTTCCTGTGGAAGTCAGTGTCCTCATTTCGAGGAGATGCATTGTTCGCAGGATAGAACTGGTGGAAGAAATGGAAGAGTTAACATGATTAGCAACACATAGAGGAGAGGTACTTGAGGTGGCCAGAACACACTCTGGACCGATGGTGCATGCATGTCTGAAGGCAGTGAGAATTGTCCTCCCAGGCAGAGAAAGCCTGGGCTGGTCTTGAGTCATCGCTCCAAAAACAGAACTGATTTCTCTTGAAGGCTAATCTTAGTGCTGCTTTAGAAATTGTTCCCCACTGACTTCTTTCACCACCAGGTATTTTTAGGAGATGAGAAGGGAGAGAAAGAGAGGAGAGGCGGGGAGAGAAGATTTCAAGGATCAGAATTTTTAAAACAAGGAAGAATTTCCACATCAAAACCTAGATCTGTTTGTGCCAAGTGTGAAAAGGCATGAAATAGCTAGGCATGAGCTATTCCCCAAAGACTTGCCTTTTACTAGAAAGAACTTTGTAAATGTTAATAGGTACTAGACTAGCTGGAAGCAGATTTGCTCTGGGCCCAGAGACATAAAATAATCATCACTTCGTCTGATTCTAAATGGGCTTAGTATTGATTTGCATTATAAGAATTCCAAATTCCCACTACCCGGGGAAAGTAATCCAAACCCCATGACATTTCATTCCGGGTTGCTTTCTGTACATGAAACTTCTTTGAAATTCTGCACCAAATGTGGAGAAAAATACACGTGAGGAAAAGCCTGACCAAATATTGCATCTGCTCCCTTTGCATGGTTCCACCTCAAAACACTTGAGGGTGGGTTTCATTTTAGCTGGTTCTCAAGAATGTGGCTGGAGTCCAGCCCATACACAAAGGAAGGAATATAGGTTAGTAACACAGTCATGTACCTCATAACAATGGACTGCATGTGTAACGGTGGTTGGTCTCATAAGATTATAATGGAGGTGAAAACTTTGTATGGCCTAGTGACATTGTTGTTGTAGCTATTGTGTCATCACAGCACAATGCATTACAATTGCTACAGTGTTCAATTTGGTAAAATATTGTACAAGCTTATAGGCTAGGAGCAATAGGCTCTACCATAGAGGCTAGGTGTGTAGTAGGTTATACTGTCTAGGTTTGGGTAAGTGCACTCACTCTACAATGTTCACGCAATGATGAAATCTCCAAATGAGACATTTCTCAGACTATATTCCTACTGCTAAGTGGCAGAAGACTATAGCCCTAAGAAAGCTTTAGAGAGCAGGTATGGTATATATCAAAGGGCTCACCTCTACTATAGTGAACTTAAGATACACATTAACACTACATTGTGTGTCATAAAAACATTGAGTTTAAAATTTCAGAGTGAAAGGGACTTTTGAGGTTATCTTGCTCCTACGTTCCAGTTAAGGATCGTTGAGTCAGCAGTGCTGAGACTAGAAACCTCATCTCCTGACTTCCATGGCCATACTTCTTCCCCTCTGCTGCAAAGTCTCTCCAACATAGAACATTCTAACTTTTAAATCTTCTACATGTACAATATGAACTTAATACATACAGCAAGCCTGTTCCTTCACTCATGAAATTCAACCAATAATTGCCTGATGTATGCTAGGACTGTTCTAGCTGCTGTTTGGGATATTTCAGACTGAAACAGGGTTTATATATTCTAGTAGGATACTTAAGACATGTTTACTAATTCCCACCTGGCAGATCAGAAAATGGAGCCTGAAAAAAAACGTGGTTTTAGAAAAAAGTTAATAAATGACAGATTTGGCATGAGGATTTAGAGTTATTGGCCCAGGTTTTCCCTAGATGGATACAAATCTCAAAATGTATTCTATACTACAGGAGGTGGAAAATTGTGTTCACACAGTCTTTATTTAAGTCAGGCAGAAATCTGCCTAAGGATGGAGGCTGTATGAGAAAGAAAACCCAGAAGGGTTTTATTTAAAGAATACAGATTTGTTAAGTTTAATTCTAAATCTGTGTCACTTTGTTTTCTTGATGATTGTTGTGGGTTGAATTGTCTCCATTCCAAAAAAGATACATGGAAGTTCCAGGTAGCTCATCTGACTTTATTTGAGAATAGGTTCTTTACAGACATAATCAAGTTAAAATGAAATCAGTAGAGTGAGCCCTAATCCAATAAGAATAGTGTCCCCATGAAAAGAGGAAATTTGGATCCAGAGAAAGATACTCATAGAAAAAGATGAAGTGAAGACACAGGGAGAAGGCAATTTACCAGCCAAAGAATGCCTAATGCTACCAGAAGGTAGGAGAGAGGCGTGGGATTCTTCCTCACAGATCGCAGCACCAACCTCGCCGGTGCCTTGAGTTTGGACTTCTAGCCTCCAGAACTGTGAGGTAATAACTTTCTGTTATTTGGGCCATCCAGTTTGTGGTACTTATGGCAGCCTCAGGAAATGAATACAGTAGTCCCAGCATGTCCATTTACTTCATGTTCTTATAAAATAAAATCACTTTTTTCTATGAAAAAAAATTTCACACGCCCCTGAATTCTCCTACATTTTTCAGGTCAGGGACACAGACTTGCTAAAGTTAGAGGTGGAAGAGAAAACAGGTCTCAGATGAGAAGTATACTGATAGAGACTGAGTGAATGTCTGTCCCAACCACCTCCCTGAAGCCAGTCACTCACACACTTGACATTTCATAGCTCTGGGCAACTGTCTGTACATGATGAGAGACCCAATCCCACAGATAAAGGAGGTCTGTTCTCTTACTATTTATTATTATTAAGTCAGATATTTTTGAAAGTTTTAGCTATATGACTCATGCAGTGAACAAACCCACACAATGTGAGAAGATATAAGGGGAGGAAATATTCTGATTTCATTTGGACCACCCCTCAAAAAATCTTCAAACTGATGATGAGTCACAAAAGAAAAATATATGAGCTTTCCTTTCTAGTGCACCACCTTTGAAATTCACAGAGTTGTTAACAGTCATCGCAAGACATGTGATTGTTTACAAAGACCTTGCTGACAGACTCTCAGGACAGCATTTTTAAAACGTTCAGTTACACGATGGTATCAGAGGTTCAGTTTTAAACCTTACAAATGACTGTATTTAAATTACGGTATTCCATTCCTCCTGTGCATCTCAGAATTGCCACAAAACTAGTGGCGGACTGATACCTGCAGTCTTGGTCTCCTGTACTAGTCTATGCTCTGCAACACTTAAAGTTAACTTAAGGGTCTGAAGCCCTGGCTTAGTAAATAGCACTTCTCTATGTGCTACACAACAGAACAAAAGTTAAAATTAGAAAATCAGTCATTTTTATTTTGAACCTAGTTGTCCCTGGTATACTCTCCTAGGAAGACCTGACCTAATGGTCTATTCAAAACTTCACTTTGGTGCCATTGTTGTAGCACAATCTGTTTTCTTAGTTTTCATCCTTTTTCTTTTTCAGAAGAACATGATGGTTCAAAGCCCAAACTTTGGAACCAGAAAGCCCAAGTTCAAATCCAAGCTCTGCCATTCACTAGCTCTGTGTGTGACCTGGGAAAAAATCATTTAACCTCCTTATATTAGATTTCCTTGTGGTGTTAAATAGGGCTGATAACATGTATTCATATACAAAAAGGGATTGGAATAGTTGCTAAATAGTATCTACCACACAAGTATTTGCAGTACTTATTACTCTACTGTGTCACTAGGTAATGTGCAAAAAGTGGAAGAAGGAGATCAGCAATACAGAATGATAGTAATGAAGAGACTTAAAAGTCTTCTCCTTGTCAACTAAAAGGAAAAGAAAATTGACAGCTGTTATCACATCTATTTTGTATTGGCGACTTCAGAAAGGTATTTTGTGGCAAAATACATTGTCCTTTACCAAGAAAAAAGGGGCAAAGACTTTGTATCATTTTAAATAGCAGGCTGTTACTGAACACGGCTCTACAGTTCAGCACTTGAGGAGATGGTAAAAGCCACATGCTTGTGGATTTTCCCACTTTTTCCACACTCACAGATTCACAACCACTTTTGGTGCCCGTGGTTTAACCTCTGTTTCTCTAACTCCTGTTTATGAGTCAAGCGGTTTCATGTCATCAGATTGATGGGGAAAGTGTGAACAGGGGATAAGGATGTGGAAGCAGTTTCTGCACTGGGCAGGACCTCAGTGTGCCAAAGCTAAAAAGGAAAGAAAGAATTCAAAGCCTTTGGGCTTTGAGGGCTTATGTTTAGTTAACTTTGAGATCGAAGTAGCTATCTCTGTATTTAAAAGGCATTATTTATTGGAGCATAAATAAAGGTCTCAGTGTTGGAGGAGGCTGAGGTGATGGTGGCAGCCAAGCAGGGTGGAACTGGAGTCAGAAGCAGGCACCCAGATTCTTGATAATCTTTCTCCCTTTCTGCTTGGAAAGGGCATAAGTTAAAGTTCACCAATAATGGCAGCATCCTGTCTGGCCATGACAAAACTAGGTAATGAGGGCAGCAAGGACACTGTAAACTCTACAAAGCTCTTTGTTTCAACTGGCATGTTTAGGCAATAATTTGCTGATGAAAGCGTCTGGAGAAAAATCCTATTCCTTATTCTTTAATCTTGCTTGACCCCAGCAATGTCAACTCTCAGAATTCCATGGTATCATAACTAGTCAGAACTGCCAAAGCCCTCAGAGATTTTTCCCTACCCCCACCTAATTTTAGAGGCAAAGAAACAAAGAGTAGAGAGGTTAAGTGACTAACCACCAGTTAGTGAAAAAGCTGAGCCTGGAATCCAATTTTTCTGGCTGCTACAGAGGAGGCCTTTCTCCCATTCCACTGTCCCCTCCACACCTTATGAATTCTTTTGGGCATCTGCTACAGAATTCTTAGAAGAATAGAATTTCTTTAGTCTCTAAATTACCCACAGAGATAGTTGGCAGCAATTCCAGAGTCAAAGATACAGTTCCTCCATGAGGATATGTGTCCTTTCTCATTGACCCCATTGCGTTATTACTAAAATTGACAAAACTTTCTTTTTCATGAAGACTGAAAAGCAAAGCAGTATCGAGAAGAGTGGTTTATGAGAAACTTCCATGTAGAAAAATTTTCTTAACTTCCTTATCTATATATTTTCAACATTTAATTAAAATGATTAATGAATATTTCAAAAAATCCAATCTACCTTTCCCTGTAGTTAAAAATGACTTCTCTCTAATTCACCTCATTTTATATTCTTCCTAACCTAGCATCATTTCTCCTTTTGCTGAACAAATCTAACTTTTCTTTTCATTTTCCTTTACAGACCAATGTTTCTAAACTTCTTTTTAAGTAGTTTCCACTGTAAACTCTCCAGTGTATCTACATCTTTCTTAAATTGTATTATGCTTAGCCAAATTCCATTTTAGAGTTCCTAGGAAAGTGAGTCAGTAAGAATATAATTATTTTTGTATATTATATAACATACAAATGCAAATAAAATACATTGGTATTTTTTTGCTTATGAGTGTGTGGGTGTGTTGGGACTTCTGTTAGAACTCAGTACTAAACTGACTCTATAGTTTTTTCCTCACAGCTCAAATACTATTAATTCCTTTTTTTTAATCCACTCACTAATATCTTATTTTTCAAAATAATTTAAGGAAATTTTATAATGGCAATAACATTTGGAAAAAAAAGATTTAAAATTCAGTAAATCAAAGATAGAGATATTTTCAAATCTTAGATAATAATACAATTAAGCATAAAATTTAGCTCTAAATTTTCTGGAAGCAAAGCAAAATAAAATTTTTTATTTTAAGTAATTTAAAGTTTACTTTTCTCCAGAGAAACAAACAAGATTGAAGTATTTCTGCTCATAGTTCTTTGCTTACATTTCTCAGCCAGTGATTCAATGCCTCAATAAGTTCTACATCTCAAAGGCTCTGGGCTTTTTAAAGATAGGCTTCATTTCTTATAACTAGTTTTTACTTAATTAATGTTTATTGAATGAATTAATGTTACTTTCTTTGATTTCCCAGAAGCTCTTTATCAGGTCTTCAAATTAAAAAAGAAAAAATTAGATATCAATGACATTAATGTTTGAAATGTTCAGACTTCTTACAACTGAGTGTTAGACATTCTTAGTTCACCAGGTGGGTTTTGACTATATTTGTGTATTTTCCAATTTCATTTTGTAAAGGAGTTTCAAGAACACTTGCTTTGGGTGGTTTATCTGGGGGTATGCATAACCCTACCCTGAGCTACACATCATCTTCCATAGTAGTTAAAGATCAGGATGGAGTAGAACAAGGCCATTGGTTGGCTCCAGAGCTGAGTTGATGGCAAGAGTATAGTGTCTTAATTGGTCATTTACAAAAAGACATCTTAATGTTTAATGGCTTTTTTTTAGTCCAATTCAATATACCCCTTATCTAAAAACTTTACTATCAAAAGGGCTTCTTCAAACAACCTCAATAGCTCTAATATAAAAAAAAAAACACTTAGAAATCAGCATGCCCAATATACAGAATCTTTTGAAATCTCACTTTATTGTCATTATAAATTGACCGCGAGTCTATTAACCAACATAGTTGTTCTCCTCTAATCCATATAGCAATAATTAAAAAAAATTTTTAAAGAGATAACTAAAAAGACGTAGCATGCTCAAAAGCAAAATCAACTCTTAGCAAACTAGAAACAATTAAAATGCAAAGCAGTAAACGTGATGAAAGTCATAGTCCTGCTGTTCTGCATACCCAATGAGAGGCATGGTAACCAAGTCTTGACTCTCAAGAGAAACCAATATATACTAAAAGCCTTTTCTATAAGGTAGAGATCCAGATTACTGATTGAAATCAGTACCTGGAGAGAGGTTCACCTACATGTCAAGATGGGCTTTTAAGATAGCTGTCAACCTGTTGCTTGGTACTATGACTTTATAAAATGTTATAGGTCTAGGAGACAGAAATACTAAGACACAGTTTTATGACCAGGAACTAAGCCTAACTGTTAGTAGCCTCATGACTGTATCTGGAATAGTCCAGTGTCACTGTGGGAAAGGAACCCCAAACACCATTATAGGACCTGGTTTTAAACAAGGAGCCCAAAAGGCTGGGCACAAATACATACAAAATGGGAAACTGCTATGATGTGAAGAAAGAGAGAGGAAATTTAACAAAAAGAATAATTAAAATAAAAGACAAATAAAACAAAAATACCTCATTAAAAATAATTCTTTAAAATAAAATTTTAAAATCTAATACTGAAAAAATGAAAGGATGGAGCAGGGTGATAAAAAGATGACTAAAAATTATTCAGCATTGAAGAAATACTTAAGTTTTTAAATTGAAAAAGCATTCCAAGTACTGAGAGGAAATATTAAAAAAAAAAAAACTCAAACAAGCACACATTTCAGTGAAACTAAGGAATACAAAGAACAAAGATAAAATTGTAAAATTTATCAGATTAAGGAAACATTGACAAAAAAGAAAAACTGAGGGCATTTTCTTGAGAGAGACAGAGAGAGACAATAAATAAATAATAAATAATAAATAAATAAGTGTTCAAATCAACAAATAACAAGAAAAGAAAAATCACATCTAAGAGAACTAGATGGAAGGAAATGATATAGATAAGGGCAGACCTTAGACGAATTAGAAAACAAAGATACAGTTGATAAGATTAGTAAAAATCAATAGGTGGTTATGTAAAGACTGATAAATTAAGCAAAACTTAATAACTGATAAGAAAGAAAAAAAGTCATAAATGGACAATACTAGAACCATGAAAAAATGACAAATAAAAATAAGTTGAGATTTGAAAATAATGAGAAAATATCCAAAACTCTGTCCATAAATGTACATATCCAGTTTATATGAATACCATTAAATTAAATTAAGCATTAAATAAAGTGAATTGATACTAAAAAAATACTTCCACAAAAGACAATAGTCATAGATCATTTTGTAGGTGAATTTTCCCAATCTATCATAAAATAAATAATTGCTATCTTATATAAACTCTTCCAAGTACAGAAAGAGGAGAGACATATAGCATTTTATATAGTTAATATAATTAAGATATCAAAATTAGAAAAGGAAAGTACAATAAAATAAAATTATAGATCTATTACACTTATACCTGCAAAAATCCAGAATATCATCTAATGCAGTATACAGATAATGTATTATAGAATTATACACTTGAAACTTATATTTTCTTATTAACCAATGTCACCCAACAAATTTATTTTTTAGAAAATTAGTAAGTCAAACTCATCAATGAATATATAAACAACACATTATATCCAAATAGTATTATTCTCAGAAATACAAGAATGATTCAACATCAACAAATGTATTAATATAAAAAATCACAATTATAAATTAAAAGATAAAAATATTATTTTCACCATACTTGTAAACATTTGATAGTTTAACATATATATGTAATACATGTACTCAGCCTACTTAGTGTAGAAAAGACCTCTATTCATCTGATGAAGGTATCCATTAGTGATCTGCAATAAAAAGATATTTAAAGGTGAAATTTTAGAAACATTTCTTACAATGTTAGGAAAAAAATAGGGTGCTCAATGTTGTCATGTATACTATATTACACATTCTACTGCAGGTTCCATCCAATGCAGAAAGACAAGAAGAAGCATAAAATAAATAAAAATCAAGCTATCTGTTTATAGTTAATATGACTGCCTATGCAGAATATACAAGAGAATCTATCAATAAATTTTTAAGAACTAGGAGGATTTCACATTACTACTCATTAAAAGGTCAACAGAAAAAAAATATTATTCAAAAGTGCAATGGGAATAAAACTTTTAGAAGAAAATATAGGCTGTAGTCTCTCTCATGTTGCTACTTATTTTTGGACATATCTCCTCAGACAAGGGAAACAAAAGAAAAAATAAAAACTCACACAACTCAACAACAAAAAAATTCGATTTAAAAATGACCAGAAGACCTGAATAGACATTCCTTCACAAAGGAAATATAGGTGGTCAATAGACATGTGAAAAGATGCTCAAGGTCACAAATCATTAGAGAAATGCAAATTAAAACCACAATGAGATATCACCTTACACCTGTCAAAATGATTATCATCAATAAATCAAAGAACAACAAATATTGGCGAGGATGTGGAGAAAAGGAGCCATCATACACTGTTGGTGGAACTGTAAATTGGTACAGCCACTGTGGAAAACAGTGAAGTTCCTCAAAAAATTAAAAATAGATCTATCTTTTGACCCAGCAATTGCACTTCTGGGTATTTACCCAAAGAAAACCAAAACAATAATTCATAAAGATCTATGTATCCCTATCTTCATGGCAGCACAATTTGCAATAACCACAATATGTAAGCATCATAAACACCCATCAATAGATGACTGGTTAAAGAAGTTATGGTTTATATATACAATGGAATATTACTCAGCTATAAAAAATGATTCAATGACATGGATGGACCTAGAGATTATTATGCTGAGTAAAATAAGTCAGAGAAAGATAAATACTGATTTTACTTACATGTGGAATCTAAGTAATAAAAAGAACAAAGTAATCAAAAACAGACTCAAATATAGAAGACTATCAGGTGATGGCTAGAGGGGAGGCGAGTTAGGAGCTGGGAGAAAGGGGGAAAGGGTTAAAGAAATACAAATTAGTGGTCAACAGATGGCATATGGAATGCAGTCAGCAGAAAAGTAATGGCTATGTGTAGGGCCAGAGGGAAGATAGAGTAATCAGAGGGATCATTTTATAAACTATGTAAATGTCTAACCAATATACTGAATACTTGAAACTAATAATAAAATTTTTTAAAATTGTCACAAATAACAAAAACAATAATACTCAGGCTGGGGTAGTTATACTTATATCAGACAAAATAGATATTAAGCTAGAAACAGTAATATAAGAAAAAAATGGATGAATTCTGAGAAACATGCAACTTTCCCAGAGTGAATCGTAAGGAAATAGAAAATCTGAATAGGCCAATAATGATTAAGGAGATTGAATCAGTAATCAAAAACCTCCCAATATAGAAAAGCTCAGGACCATATGGTTTCATTGGTGAATTCTATCAAACATTTAAAGAAGATCAATGTCAATCTTTCTCAAAATTGCCTAAAAATGGAAGACTATCAGAGTTGAAACTCTATGCCATTGAGGTGATATTAGGTTATATTAATTTGTTAGACTCCTAAATAAATTTCAAACACTAAAGAAGAAAAAAATAATGCAATGGGAAAATAAATTCCATTCATAATTGCAACAAAAAATTAAGTATAAATAACAAGAGACATACAAAACTCTTATAGGAGAAGTTACAAGATATTATTGAAGAGAATAAAAAGACATGAAGAAACAAAGAGATAACATTTTCATACATGGGAAAACTCATGAATGTAAAGATATAATTTTTACAATTTTGATAAAGATCAAAGTCAGTATTTGCTGTATCTAAAATCAACATTTTATGTAAATGATGCTAATAACACTCTATTAGTTCAGGCACAAACAAATAGACATTGGGTCAGAATACAACTCCTGAGATACATACACATAAAAAATTTTTTTATAAAATAAAAACATAGTGCTCTATTTTCCCACATTCCAAATTCTCTGTAGCATGGTTAAAATGCCAAAATTCATGTTTTTACGTACAGGAAAAAACTTAGGTTCTTTATTCTCTTAGGAACCTCAGAAGAATAATAGCATCAGTCCTCTTGAAGCTTGTCTTCTCTAAATTATTTTGACAATAAGTACCTTTTCTGCTTGAAACTCCCTCTTCTCACATGACGATGACACTGTATTTCCTGGTTCCTACTTCCTTTCTTGAGTTGTTTCACTGGCTATTTTTCATCATCTACCCCCTTAAATAAGTGTTTCTCAGAATTCTAGTTTCAGGGACCTTCTTTCCTTTGACCAAGTTCTTTATTCCTAGAGCTTCAGCACCTCAGGGTCTATGACTATCAATATTCTTTGCTGTCAATGAACTTGAAGAACTAGTCAAGTTACATATTAGCAGATGGTCATTAAAAAGTATTTCTATATCAGTGTGTGATATTTGGCATTGAACTCAAAAGTTCAAAATGAGTGCTGCTATAATAAAAGTCCTTCATTTACTTTTTTATGAAAACAAGCTTTCTCAACTTATAGTTATAAAAATAAAAATATAGGAATAGAAATGAGGCTGAACACTGCTCTGTTTTGCAATAAATAATAACTAGACACATGGGCTAACTGGAAATACAAAATACCCTATTCATCTTAAATGCAAGTATATTTCTAATAAAAATTTATCTTAATACTTAATAATTTCCCCAAATTCATAATATATTTATAATTTGAATAATCTGTTATAATAATTATTATAATCTTCAATCCCAAAGAAAGCATTTTGAATTTAGAATTTATTTTAAAATAATTTTTTAAAAAGTTATATGCTCTTTTTGGTTGTAGAGAAATAAGACGGGATGAACCATAAACAAATTTCAGCTCTAAAAACATCACATTAGAAAACAAATGTTATGAAATATAAATTCAAGGAGAAAAAACCTCACTACTGAAAAGCAGCTCATTCATTAAAAAAAGGAAGCAACTTAATGAAAGATAGTGTTTATCAACCTACTATGCTACTTAAGATTCTATTTGATTTGAAAGACATTATTAGTGTTATAAACTGTCATAAATTATATCCTTTGCAACTATTTAAACTTATGTTGAAATCTTCTAGATGTTAACTTGAAAATGTGTCAGAGGGTGCACTGTTTTTCTAAATATTTTTAAGAAGCATATAAGAAAAAATTTCGTGAACTACTTTACTTCATAGACCCCATTACTACTGATGTCCCTAGTCTTGAAATGCATCATTGGCAATTTTTAAATCTGTAATATAAAAGCTTGTTAAATTAAAATTTAATACTATTATATTTCATTACAAATTCAAATAAAATTTTTAAATGGTAAAATAATTAAAATTTAGAATTCTTTTCAATATAGTTTTCAATTGTTCTCTTTAAGCCAAGAGAAATATACACAACCCATATTTTCTGCAGTTAATTCTAACTTTCCATATTTTATTCCTCATTTATGTGAATATTCAGATTTAAAATCTCCAGACTGTAAATTCTTAGAAAATAAGAATCTCCATGTAAGCACACACACCCTTTTAATCTCTGTCTATATGATAATTCATAACAAGCATATGCCTGTCCATCAACTATGATATTCCAGCCTCTGGTCTCTGCAGCCTCAACTAGTTCTTCGAGGATCAGTACAAATGTTTCTGCATGAAGTCTTTTCCTGCACTCTCAAGCAGAGTCGATCACTTCCTCTCAGGTAATTCTCTACTACATGAACCTCTAATCCATCATGCTCAGGTTTGGAGCAGTGAAAATACAGTTGATTAAAATCACTTCAGGTGTGAGTTCAAAGTCAATTAGAAATCTAAACTAAGGGAAAGAGGCTGAGAGGCAAAAACCACTGTCCTGGACACAACACAACATGACAAAGGGTTGCTGTTGGAGGCTCAGTTCGGCAAGTCCTGGAATTGTCACATCATACAACTTTTCCCATGGTACTGACATCTGGAGAGGAGATCTAACTAAAAGAGTAGTAAAGTAAAAGGAATAGAAACTAAACAAAGAGTCAATCATTTTTCACCCATGGCAATCCACGGATGCTAGAGCAGCCATTAGCATGCTTCATCTTATAAAGCTGTGTTTGTTTACTCGGAGCTGGCAGCTTTGAACCCTTGCTGAAGCCTGATTTAGAAACGCAAATCCGTAGAGAAACTTTCCAACTAGTTACACATCCCATCACAAGACTGACATTTTCTGTTTTGTTTGTTATGGGTTGGTGGGTGGCTTTAATTTAGTTTTCTCTCCTTTTCCCAAGTCCTCATCTTTGCCAAATTAAGAAGTAGGCAGGGAGGAAACGAAGGGAGAAAAATACATATGCACTTGCATTCACCATGTGATCTCAGGAGCAACTTAATACTGCTTCAGGTCATCTGTGTCTTACAACTCAGTTTCATTCTGTGGATTGTATACACACCACTTCTAGTGAGTCTCTAATAAATTAAAATCTGCTGAAATGGTAAAATATACTAAAGATATAGTGAATGGTCTACAGGCTACACAGAGAGGCCATTATTCTAAAAGGAAGTAGAGAAAGCAATCATAAAATTTTGAAAAATTATGCAATAACTTTGTACTTATTGCCCATCTGTATTCATTACAATGTTCTACTTCATAGACATATAAATAGAATGGGCAAGTAACAGATCCACAGTGTGCTCTTGACATGGCTTTCAACTTCAGTCAATGAAATTCAATTAGAGTCTTTAATAAAGAAAACTTCAAAAGCGCCAAACATTTGTCTACATATTTCTTTCTGCTGTCCTAAAGTTACTCACTACACTTCCTTCCAGTTCCTTCCCTTCTCTCAAAAAGTCTCTTTTGTAAAGAGATGAGAAGCTACATTTGCTTAGGTTTGCTGGGGAATGCAGGTGCATTGGTGGCACCATTCTCCAAAGGTATTGAGCTGTCTGTATCACATCTTCCTTAAGCACTTCACTGAGCTGTAGCAGGACAACATCCTGCTGAATGTTCTTTAAAGAAAAGGACCACACAGATAAGACCGTAAAATTGCCTGGGATTCAGAACAGGTTTTACGACAGTCACGCTGATCAAAAGGGCTTAACCAAGAGGGTATTTAATCATCCTTCGGCATTGGAGTGTTCTCAGGTTCAAAGAAATGGTTCTGTGTTTCGTTTAGTTTTGGCAAACCTCTCTTTTCTTCAATAACCTCAGGAAAACAAAGCCAACAGACTGAGGAATTGCTCAATTTTGTTTCCATGTTCAAGCAAAACAGATCACCTGGAGGAGGTCTTTTTCTTAAAATCAATTCTGTATATTTTTAAGGATATTTTGAACTGGACATGCTCACTTGAACATGTACCCTTTTGAAACTAAAAAAGTTTTAAATTGTGCTATAATCATACAAATTTATTGTGAAAAAAAATGTTTTAGCTGTGTCTTTTATTGTTTTGCAAAGCTCAATGTCAAAATATTTAGCATCATTCTTTCTTAATTCAAAATACAAAGTATGAGGTATAATGTGAAGTGCTAATGTGGCTCAGAAGATAGGAAAGTAACCACCTTTGCAACCCAGGGACCAAAATGTAAAGAAAGATGTTAGGCTATCTCAGTCTCATTAATTCACAATGGCTTCCTTATCTCCTCCTCCTTTTTTTTTCTCCTTCTCTTTCTTCTCCTTCCTCTCAGTCCCCATTTCCTCCTCCTCTTCCTTTCTCTCCTTTTCCTCTTTTTTGCCCCACTGGTCAGCAAATGCATGGAAACTTTAGACATTACCGAATTCTCTGGTGGAGTGGGTGCAGGATGACTTTGCTAAAGAGAGGTAGTTTCACTTCATTTACTTACAAAAGTACTGCTCTCTCAGAACAATATTCCACTGAGCACTCCTAAGATTTTGTCCAATCTTTAAAAGGAAGAGCAGAAAAGAACAAATTTCTATCTGCTTTTCAAATATCTCTTTTTATTTTTTTTTTTGCAGAAAAATACATAAATGAATATACATAAATAGTGAAAATATGTGAGGCAGTTGGAGTTACAAGAACATCATGTAGTACATCACTTAATCACATAAACCACAAGACAGGGGAAAAAACACTAACCCAAATACGCTATTTAATAATCACTGAGGGTCAGAAAGAACCCACAAGCATCCCAGAATCTGTGTCCTTAGCTTACCTCAGATTTGGAAAGGGGTGAGGAGGCAACGGGAGCAGAAGCACAGTGAGTATGCCTAATTGCTCATTATAAGTCTTCACACAGCATTTAGTCATGAAGTCAATTAAGGAAGGAGTCGAAGTCTGGGTCCCCTTTTCAGTCTGATAGATTTGTAATAGGCCCTTAATTAGCTATTTTATTAATTTGTTTGTTTAGTTCTGTTTTACTTTACCCAAAAATCTGAGAGTATGTCTTGGAAAGAAGTAAGTCTTGAGGAAAATTTTGAATGAAGAGAAAAAGAAAATTTTCAACATAAGTGTTTGTAGAACATAATCTTAGAAATTATGTGGTAGGCTGGGAATGGGGCAGGGGGTGAGAATAAAGTGGGTGTGAGGGGAAGAAGATGCAAAAGTATGGTAAAAGCCAGGGCACAAAGTTCATCCAGCCTCAAATAAACCATTCCAAAAGAATTGGAGAGAAGCATCCCCAAACAAGAAAGCTCAGAGGGCATTTAAAAATCAGAGATGGGGAGAGAGGGAAAACTTGGAGTAGGAAAACGAAGAAGAGAAGTTGTCAGGGTGTGGATATGCTTAGGTATGTGAAGTTTGGGGTGACAATGAGACACCTGCATGGAGATGTTTATAACCTCTTTGACACAGTATATGTTTAGAGTTCTCAAGCTAAAATTCAAAAGTCTCTAGGGTTTCCCATGTTAAAGCCTACTTGAGGAAAACACAATAGCATTCTGTATATTCATTTACTAAAATGTATGACTCTGTTGAGGTCATTTTAACTAGAGTGGATCTGTAGTACGCCCTGTTTTACTCTTTTAAGGATCCCACAGAGTGACTCTTATGATCTCATTCAAACTAATAAGCATCACTTTCTTCCCCTCTTAAATCCACATATCTTGACTCTTAACATCATGGAAAGGAAATGTGACATTTTAGAAGGTGTTGTGCTGACAGCCCCACAAACCGAGGCTCCATCTAACCAGAAAGGAGAGCTTGTGCTATAGCCATTAAATATTCTCTCCTCGGTGCTCTCCACAGCATCCTTAACCCAGTCAGGTTGAGATCAAAGAATAATTCAGATGCATTCAGTATCAGTAAAAGACAGATCACATTGTGTTATTTCTTCTTTAAGTGTCTGTGAAATTCTTGAGGACAAGGGGATTGCACTCTCTCATTCATCTTTAAGAAGATAACTGTGCTGACCAATTAAAGGGCAGTATCACTACAGTGCCTTAGATCATAATCGGTTCTCATTAATTGCTTGTTGGATGAATGGAAATTATTTGGCTCCTGAAACTGTTAGGAAAAATAGGTATCTCAGTAGAAAACTTCAGAGTAGAAGTGTTTGATTAGGTTTGCATAGTTTTTTTCTTTCTCTGAAAATGTATAACAGGGGACCCCAATATCTGCCTCTGAATTTTTAGAGTTCTTTAGACCAAATCTGTAACCATTATTTGGGTATTCATTCAGTTAACACTCTCAAAAAAGCAAGTAGAGATTCGTGGTTCTCTTTTTATGTACATGTTTAATCAAATAGATCCTTGGGGTTCTTTCCTTATAGCCTTTGTAACAAGCTGAACCAAAAGCAAGTGTATAATTTTGTAGCAAAAGTTTCTAAATCATATTAATTCTTTATCTAACTTTTACATTGCAACAATTTTTCTGTCGCTGAATTTTTGTGATAAAAATCTTTATGAGTCCATCCAGTCAAATTTATTGTTCTACTTAGTATACTTTAAGTATACTTTATGGCTTTGGAGTTCTGTTTAGAAGGATTTAAGTGCCATAATATATATACATATTAACATATGTATATAATATATAATATATATAATATGTATATAATATATAATACATATGTATGTATTATATATCATACATATAATATATACATATATATTATATAATATATGTATATGTGTATATTATATAATATATATTATACATACATATGTATTATATATTATATACATATAATATATATTATATATTATATACATAATATATACATATTAACCTATGGTTATTCAATTGTTTTTATTATTCACATTTACATTCAACAGATTTGGAACTAAATTTGATTAGTAGTAGGGAAATACAACTATATATGTTTTTCCCAAATAGCCAGTTGTTCTAAAACTATTTATTAAAGTACATATTCAATCTTTATCATTTATTAAACTCTTATCTGTATTTGAGTCTACTGAGACTCAGTATTCAGATATATTCTGTATATTGTATCAATATATCTGATAAATATCATTGATATATGTGATACGTGTATATATATATGTGTGTGTGTGTGTGTATATATATATATATATATATCTCAATATATCATTCTTCTTCCTTTTTTTAGTTATATTTCCTGTCCTCATTCAGGCTCTAATAATTTTCCAACACATCTTACACACCATGGGAATAAAGTTCTAAAATGTAAATATGATCAAGTAACTTCCCCAATAAAAATCTGTAAATGACTATCCATTTCATACTATGTTCTATACCTTCAAGGGCCACAAGGCACTAAGCTCAGCCGAGTGAAACTCTTTGTAGTTTCCCGGACATACCTTGTTGGTTTTGTTCAGTTGGTTATTGGTTTGTTTGTTTGTTTGTTTGTTTGTTTTTGATTTTTGTTTTTTAAATCATTTCCTTTGTAAAAGATATATAGCTTGGCAAGTGCTATTATAGAGGTATGAGAAAGTGGATTAATATGATAGGAGAGGATTCTTGGGAATAAAAAGGAGTGAAATTTGGCTAGAATGAACAGGGCACAGAGGTGTGGAATAGCACTTATGTTGTCCCAGAACCAAAAATTTGTCAAGAATGACTAGCGTACAAGTGCAGGTGAAGACATAAATGGGATCCAGATTCTCGCATGTCATGCTATGGACTTAGAGTTTTTCCTGTAGGAACATGGAGTCAAATTTAAAAGTGGAAGTAGCTTGATTACAATTTTTTTTTTGAAAAATTAAGTTAGATAGTAGCCTGCAGAATGGATTGGCAGAGAATGAGTTCAAAAGTCAGAAGCCAGATTAATAATAGATTCTTCAATATAGGTGACATAGGACAAGGGCTTGAGCCCAGGTGATAGTACTGAGAATCAGAGGAAGGCATACACATGATATTAATAAAGGAATTCCTATAAAATTTTGTGACTGACCAAGCATGAGGGTAAAAAATAGAACTAGTGATTGATCTCTCTGCCCCACCTCCAAATCTCTTACCTACTACCATTCCTGACTTGACTAATTGAGAAAATAGTGATGTTCTTTACTAAAATAGGAAATGCAGAAACAGTATCTGTTTAGGGAATTATGGGATGATGGGGATGAAAGAAGAGACAATATACTTAATCTTGGACATGTGGAGGGTTTCTAGAAGGGAGTTGTCCAGAGAGCTAAATGCTCCTGAGAGAGCAAGTCAGATGCAGACTAAAAGGTGCCCATATGGACTTAAGAGGTTTGTTTAAGAAGCTAGGAAATAAATACAGACTGTCAGTACAAACTTCCCTGGAAATTAGTTTAGGCGTGAAGGGAAATAGATCAGTGGCTATAGGAGGCACCTGTTCTCTACCTTTTATTTTACTGTGGAATTCATGAGTTTATACTGTCTCCCAAGCTGGAGTGTAACCTCTTTGAGGCCATATACTGTGTCGCGGTTTCTTGAATGACCACTTGGTTCTCAAAGCCCTAAAATTTTATGAGTTTAAATCCTCCAGAGTGTCTATAATTATCCTGGTACTCAGGCAGTAGCATTCAATTAAATAGTTGTTGAATTGAATACTGTGGATGGGTGACTCACAACACTGGACTGGATTATTCAAAATGTCAGTGCCTCAATTTCCTCCTCATCAACAGCAATTATTATTGGAGTTCTTTTAACAGTAAATTGAACATGGAAATGTTGTCCCTGCTGTCAAGAAATGTTCTCATTCATCTACTTAATGAAAAGACCAGTCTTCCTTCCTTCCTAGAAATATTATGAGGAGTAGTTCACATATGAGGGCTAGCACATGCATAGGGCACTTGGACGCAGCCAATATGTACAATCTCCCTTCATATATTATGCACTCTGGGTAGGTATAACCACGAGTCAGCTAACCGCACGGGATGCTTTTAGGTCTGGCAAGTGGGATGGAAAGCTCGCTACATCAGTCTCCTCTGTGAGTGCCTGCACGCTTTCTGGCTTCAAGCTGGAAATGTCCTGTGATGTGTCTGGCCTGGCCAAACCCAGGAAGTACTGAACTTATTAAAATTTAAAAACAAACCAAAGTTGTTTGGAACCTCCCAAAACATTCACGTTGTGTCTGAGGGTGAAGGCTTGGATTCATTTCTGATCTGACATGAGCACTGCATATCAGAAAAACACAAACAGTGCAGGGTAATTTTGTGAAAGGGCTCCACCCTTGCATTCTGTCTTGGACAGTCTTGCAAAGCAGTCCCTCTTCAGGCCTAGAGGGAGTTTGTGAAGCCTTCTTTCTTCTTTCAATTCCTTTTCTGTTAGGTTGTCATAGGATTATGTGTTTATGGACACATTTTTAGGCACCTTGATCTGAACATTCTGAAGCACAGCTGGGGGTAACTCATCTTGGGTGCTACCAACCTGTGGAGGCTGGCTTGGCTCTTGCTCTGTATTTGGGTAAATCTGCCTATGGCAGGCCCTGGGGCAGCCCCCAACCTAGTCTACTACTTGTGAAGAGCCAGACCACCCACGGGTAATCCCAGGCATCTGTGACTGGGTAATCAGGAGTTGGCTAACTCAAGCTGATGGCCAAAAGTGAACCTAATGGTGAGGAATGAAGCTTCCAGAACAACACACAAGGGTGTGTTTGACTGCAAATTATGTTTAGATCATTGAAAAGAATTACAGAATCATCTAGAGCTGTAAGTAACCAGAGCAACTATGTAGCTCCAACCCTCCATTTTTTCACATGAAGGAAGTGAGGCACAACGATTTTTACGTGAGTTATCCAAAGTCAACAGTGGTTAGTGATGTAGCCAGAACTAAGAACCTTGAGCTGACTTCCTCACTCATTTTCAGAGCTAAACCACACACACACACACACACACACACACACACACACACACACACGTGCACACACAGACATGCACACATGCACACACACACACATTCTACACAAGTTAATTTTAAAATAACTTGTAATTTATTAGGGATTTACAAAAATCAGTCTCTAACTTAATCCTGATAAGCCCACTTGTACATAATGTTTGGAAGCTATCAGAGCTAGATAAATTAATTTATATAAGATAACAGGGCATTCTAAGGAGAATATGAACTGAGATACTTGTCTTTGAAATTCGAAGGAAATGAAACTTATTTCTTATCCTGAGATGGCCCTTTTCAAGGATCAAGCAGAAAGCGAGGTGAAGTTACTGAAACAGAAGTCATCTAAATGCATCAACTATGATGATTTACCAGTAGATACCTGGCATCCAAGACTGGGAAGAAAACAGCTGCCCACACCAAAATCCCTGACCCAGCCATTCCAGAATCAGCCTGAACTGGTGAAGTGTCTGTGTTAATAAATCCATAGAACCCAGGACAGTTTAATTCAGAACGTCCTTAGCTCAGGGCACCACAGAGAAAAGGAGCCACATTCTAAACATTACATGTAAGGAACTGCTACATTCTGAGCCAAATACCATTTCAGCAGTGGTGACCTGAGCACAGAACTGCTATCAAGCCAGCCGAAATTACAGCAGACGCCACACCAAGCCATGGCATTAGCATTCACTGTTGCAGCAAGTGTCAGGGACTTTCTGTGCATACAGTTGCAGACTCAGGACTGCTAGGATTTAGGAGGAAGCAACAACAAGTTCTGACTTTATCAGTGGTGCTGAAACAAGTAGGAGGGGGCATCTCTTTAGACCATGGTTTTAAGTGGTACCCCCTGGTCTCTGGCTTTAGTGAGTAAAGGTAGGAAGGTAGGATTTATTGTTTACCTACTCTGGGCAGTGAATATGGATTCCTCCAGCCTCAAGGGGTCCATCTTTCTTTCATCTTATCTGATTATAAAATAGGAATCTGAGGTAGCTCTTTGGAAGTAAGAAGAACCCAGGAGGTTCTATGATATGTCAGGAGAAAAAGGGTGAGATAGATGACTGGTCACTGTGTATACTCCAGACTATTAAAGCGAGTTGTGCCAATTTAAATGTTTTACTTATGAGCATGACATTTAAATTCAGTAGGCTCTTATTTCTTTTCATTTATCACCTGAATGATATGTCTGAGCTCTTTCGGAAGTATGATGACCCTATGCCTCCTCAAGAAGTTTCTTTTCTTATGAATGGTTTCACATAAAATATATTTCATCATGAGAAAAGATTCCAGTCTCCAAAAGCTTTCTTTTTTATATATGTTTGACTCTGTTTCTATTAGTAAATTCTTCATTAAACCAATTTAGACATTCACTGCAGCTCCTAGATCCTTGAATTCACAGATAGAGCATAACGAAAAAGGGACACTCTCCAAACAAAGGCCAATGGTAGGTGTTAAACAAATTCACTTTGAGATGAAGGAGACTGTTTACTTACAGCTATAGTTTTCC
Source organism: Cynopterus sphinx (assembly GCA_030015415.1). Classification (NCBI taxonomy): domain Eukaryota; kingdom Metazoa; phylum Chordata; class Mammalia; order Chiroptera; family Pteropodidae; genus Cynopterus; species Cynopterus sphinx. The sequence continues at coordinate 140,176,327 of CM057380.1, forward strand.
TTGTAGAAGTGACAAAATAGTATCTGTTCATCAGAATTACTTTTCATATAAGTTTTTCAAATCTCAGTGAAGCAAAATTATCTATTTTATTGCCTGTGACATCCTTCTTAGTCTCAAGGTCACATTAAATGTCATCTCCCCTGTAGAATCATTTACAAAAACATTATGTCCCAGAGAAAATTATCTGTCTTCCCCACTTTCCCGTTGTTTTCTTTATTTTTATCTTTAGATACAGTAAGAAAGTATATGCATTTCTTTTCCCTCCTACACAGTCAGTTTCTTGAGGGCAAGGACTATATTTTATTTATCTTTGTAATCCCTAGTATCTCTCATATAGTAGATTTCTTTTTAAAATCTTGTTGGATTTAATTGAACTTATATAGTATTTCAAAAATACAGAATTTGCTTTAAATTTCAAGGATTACCCAATTGGCTGGAAGTCTCTGCCTTGGAGAATCAGCAAATTATTTAGGATATAAAAATTTGGGGAGTGTAGAAATTAATGTATCCACTCAATAGTTTATTACGTGTAGAACTGAGAAAATTGCTATTTGTCACATTAAGCTTGTTTCTCTTCTAAAATATGAAGATAGCGTTTGTCCCAACTGCCACATAGTGTACCTGTGTGGATTAAAAACACATTCTAATATATATGAAGGTATTTTGTAAATAGTAACATGCCATTTATAGTTATTAAAATTATTTTAATTTTTCTCATGGATCTCTAATCTTAGATCTGTAAGTTTATAGTTTTCATTAAACTTGAGAAACTTTTAACTGTCATTTCTTGAAATATTTCTTCCTTCTCTTCTCTTTTGGGTTTCTCATTACATGTATTATCTCCTACAGATTATAAGGTCTCTTAAAAGTTTTAGTCCTTTTTTCCTTTATTTTGGATAGTTTCAATTTCACTGATTATTTTTTTCACAAGTTCAAAATTGTTTTTAATTCCTTAAAATGAAATTTTAATTTGAAGCATTGTATTTTTCAACTCTAGTAGTTCTTTTTGGAACTTCTTTATGTTTTTCACTTTTCTATTTATTATGTGTGCCTTCTTTTAAATTCTTGAGCATTTTTTTTGATAGTTATATGCTTTAAAGTTTTTTTTCTGTTAATTCCATTATCTCTGTCATTTCTGGGGTATGTTTCTGTTGACTAGTAATGTGTTACATTTTTCTACTTTCTCCTGTTAATGTGTCATATTTTCCTGCCTCTACGTATGTGTAGTAATTTTTTATTAGATCATAATTTTTATGTTTTCAAATGCTGATTTTCTTTAATGGGTATTGGCTTTTGCTGTAACACATAGTAAGTTCCTGGGAACAGTTTATCCTTTTGAGGATTGTTTTCAAGTTTAATAGGAAGTTTAGCCCCACTAATAACGCATGACATTTTTGGGGTCTCTACCCCCACGTGTTTAACAAAGACTTTCTACTCTGGGTGGTTAGAATCTGAATGTCTCTGGGACCTGGGTGAACCCTAGAAACCATTTATCTTACCATTTCCCAACCCTTTTTTTTTTTTTGGCCCAGACTCATAGGGTTTTTCTCTGTACATAAGTAAAATATTTAACTGCCATCTAAGAGGAATTCTCGTGCAGACTCTCCCAATGTATTTTCCTTTTCTTAGATAATCTTTCCTAAAAACGCCAGACATTTCCATTTCTTTATCTTCTTCATCCAGAAAGTGTGGCATGCTTTGTTTTCTCAGAAAAGCTTGTAAGCAGAGAGCCAGAATAGGGTTCCCCTATTCCTCAAGATCAGAGTCCTCTGCTGTCTGTTGTCCAATGTATGAAACCATTGCTGCATATATTTTCCTATTTTTCTAGTTGTTTACCATAGAATAGCAAACTGAATCCCAATTATTTTATTATAGCTGGAACATAATAACTAAAACTTAAAGTTGTCTTTTGCTTATAGCCCATAAATTATATCACTGGAAGACATCTTTTCATGTCTCTGATATTTCTGTATGTCTTGTGAGTAAAGAAAGCACTGATTCCTCTTTGTTCCCAACAATATATTTAAGGGTGTTTGTCTAGTAAACAGTCTTGAAATACAGAGTTAATATCTCTCAGAACAAAGGGCAGGTTTTCTTAAAGCTTTAGAAGGTAGCTCCCTCTGTAGCAAATGGCAGGCATTTACTTCTCTTTAAAAAGGACCGAGTTCCTTAAACTCAGGATTCCTGTCCTGCAAAGCAACTGACTGTACTTACAGACACCTTCTGTGCCCTTTTATTGTGGGAAATGGGCCTAAAGAACTGGTGCAAAAGTGTTGATATTCTGTCTACTGCCATTGCTGTCAATAATAAATTTTTTTTTCTCTCTGACTCAGCTTGATCATGTCTTCTATTAGCATCCATGAAACTGTGGTAGCCTAATTGTTAACTTGCAAGTAGGAGTAATATCTCAGATTCTTCACAACTTTTTACATATTTGCTGAATATACCATTTACATTTATATTGGAAGAGATAACAAAGAATATGACAACATAATAATAGCTAATATTTATTCAGGAAATATTTTGCAAAATATTTTTAAATAAAATCATTTCAAAAACTGAGCATTTTTGAAATGATTTTATTTTCATTTTCATACAAGAAACAGAGGTTTGGAGAGCATGTGATTTGGACAAAGCCAATTGCATAGTAAATAGTAAGCCAACATTCAATGCTAAGTGTTTCTGTTCTCCTTCCAATGTCATGAAAACTACTAGCACTACACAATTATAACAATATTAACATAAAAAGCATATAATTGAGGTTTAAATTATGTGGTAGACTAAAACAACTACAGAAATTCAGAAGAAATGGAGTCTGGTGCCAGCTAAGTTCCTCAGAAAAGACTGATTGGAGGAAGAAGAACTAAGTAACCTAAGCTAGTGCTCAAAGTCTGACACTCAAAGGCTATCCTACAAAGGTTCCTATAAATCCTGCAGCCTGCAATGGAGCTGCGCTATTTCCTGCCTCAAAAGTGAGGATATAAATGAGAGCATATTCATGAAACACACCAAGAGGTCATTCCTTCACTTTGCTCATCCCTGATTGGGTTGGAGGCTGACAGGGGCCGTTTCAGGGTTATAGGCACACTGACATATACTTTAGTCTCCAAAGCTAACATAGGAGTGTGTGTGTTGAGGGGGGTAGTTTCTCAGTAAAGGACTTGACAAAATAATTTTTTAAATTTCAATTCTACCCCTGTAAAGTAAATATATAAAATCACCTATTGCCAATTAAGTACTTAATTTTAATAATTCATTTATAAAATCTTAATAACGCATTTAGAAGTCCCCACATAGTCTACAGCCATACCACCCTGAAATGAACATGCCCAATCTCATCTGATCTTGGAAGCTAAGCAGGGTCGGGCCTGGTTAGTACTTGCATGGGAGACCACCTAGGAATACCGGGTGATGCAGGCTTAAAAACAACAGCAACAACAATGAAACTAAAAGTCCCTGCATATACCAGACCATTGAAAATAAAATCTTCCCTCTAAAATTCCCTATTCTCCAAAATCCTAAATCTAAAATCTCCCAGAACCCAAGAAAGAACACCAGAGTTAACAGAGTCCTACAGGTCACTGGGGATGGGGGCAGATGGAGGGTGGTGGGTTAAGAAAAAAATTGAGCAATATCCACTGTCTGTTGAATGTGTTTAAAAATCAGTGTTAATATACTATTCTAAATCTGACTTTTTCTTCTGGAAGATCAATTGAAAAAGAGAAAGATACAATCAATCTTGCAAATTCTAATGAGAACATAAAAAACTTATATAAACACCTAAATTTAACTAGCAGAGAAAAATGAATATTATCTTGAACATGGTTCTGTAACCAGAAGCTCCCTGGATCACGCCTTAAATTCTTTGGGAATTTGCTAGAGAGAAACAAATTGGATGCTTCCACAAGATAAAGAACTGATACTTTAAATTTTTTTTAGCAAGCAGAAGGAATATTTAGTATATTCTTTTTAATATGACCAATATTTATTTAGGGGTATTTTGTACTGGCAGCGATAGGAGACACGGAGACAATAAAATATGTCTCCTAAATGCTATAAGGAACAAGGAATTTCATGGTGGTAATAAATGTATTTGAATAAGTGTATGAAGTCAAGGCTTAATAAGGAGGTAGGTGAAATGGAAAGACAAGTTAGTGATTAGTAACAGATAAGGTCTTGTAAACATAGCAGTGTAGGAAATTGGAGGCTGGAATTACAGTGGAGCACTCGAGGTCAAGGTCTTGAAGATCTCCTATAATCCTCATGGAAATAATCCTGCAGAAGGAGTTAGGACAAGCACGATTACATTTGGAAGAAAAGCAGTATTAACAGTGCAATAACAGTTTGAGATTTCAGTATACTAAATTGGATTCTATTCTAATATTTTAAGTTAGAATATCATAAAATTTTCTTAAAATTTAAACTATGGCATCATAGACCAAAAAAGTAACTATCTAACCACAAAATAAGAAAGATTAAGTTTCATTTCCCCCATGAGAATAGCCGATGGGTCCAAATGTAGTCAACAGACATCATAGTTCATTTTAGGGAAAGAATTGGCAAGTTTAGGAAAATACTGTGATAAAATATTTAGAGAAGGGAAGTGTGGCCCCGAGGACATGAATTACATATCCCTGATGATGAGAAAACTAGACTACTCTGTCCAAGAAGGCAACTGTGACTTAAGTTGGAGAAAACAGAAGAGATAATGGAACAAAGGACAGAGCAGTGGTGGGTGGATAGACCCTAAGTTAGAGAAATGACCAAGAGGGTTTTTGAAGAACTAGGAAGTCTAACATAGAGCTGGAAATTAACTGCTGGATTATTTCATATCCTTCTACCATTGCCACTTGACCTTCGGTTAACACACACAGCTTTCACATATGAGTGTACTTGTGAGGAAGAAAATCAAGGATAAAGGGTTGAGCATGGAAGAAGTAACTACACAGCATAAGATGCAGCTTAGACAGCATTGGCAGATACCAGAAACCAGCACCAGATGTAATAAGAGAAACCAAACACTTTACAAAATGAAGACATTTGGGGAAGGCATCAGACTTAAGAGAAAGGTGATCCAAGCTGAACTCTGGATAACTGATAAAAGAAAAACAAAACTATTTAAGCAGTGCTTAATTTCTATCTCAAAATGTCGAGGCAATGATATCCTTGGGGAATAAGTTTAGATGTGCTCAGTTTGGCAAACGTTAAAGCAAAGTGTACCATTTAGCTGTTCATATGGACTTTAAAATTTTTACTGGATGAAGATTTAAAAAAATTAAATACCAGTATATATTTTCAATCAAAAATTAATTCCACTAGTTTTTATGTACCATTAGAAAACTCTATATGGTGGTTATAATTAATTTTATTAGTATTTTTAAACAATAATAATACTGAGGGCTTAATAAGTACTAGTTGCTTTCTAATGATATATTTTTACTTTCTGATTAGTTGGGCTGAGTGGAGCAAGGTCCTAAGAAAGATAGCTTGAAAAAGATTAGAGTTTACTTCTCTTTTCGCATATAAATTCAAACCGATAAGGAAGCTCTGCTATGCAGTGCTGTCAGGACATAGTCTTCTCCTGGCTTGTTGCTTCATTCCTGGAGTATTCCACTTTGTCTACAGTCCAAGTGGCTCATTGCCAAATCTTCATTATGCCAACAGAAAGGGGGAAGACAAACAGAAAGAGGGAACCATTCTCAGACACATCCCAGCTGTTGCACACGCCTATTTCTGTTATATTTTGCTATCTGGAACTTAGGCACAAGACTATACCTGCTGTTAAAGAAGAACTGATGAATGGGGTGCTATTACAGGTAAGGATGGCTAAAATGCCTCTAGACAGCTAAAAGAGGAGTTTCTATTACTGTGGAGGAGGAGCAATCTGGAAGGCCCTCTCTGACTCTCTCTCTAGACTGTGAATTCCATAGTGAGAGACAGAGAATTGTTATACCCTCCAGAAAAGAGTGTGATCGCTTGGAAATTGGTGAAATTAAGTCCATTTGTGGAAGCCTTTTGCAAACAAACACAAAAGTCACCACCACATCTTCCCAGTCAATCCAATCAGAACTTTTCTACTCCTAATTCTATTTACTTATGTAATTCAAAAGTTGAGTATAGCCTATGGAAAGCCAACTCATCTTAGAAATGCTTAAATGACCTCCCTAGGGAATAAATACTTGTGAAGCTTTCTACAAGGCATGATTTTGTAAGTGATCAAACTGTGGCTGACAATAACCACATTCTCAATAGCCTGGAGTATGGAAATTAAAATGCCAGCTTATTAAGTTCTAATAAAAAACATATGAACCTGTAAGGTGTGCTCTGGGTGCTGCTCCAGTATTCCCTTCAGACACTGCATGCTGACTTGTTACTGAGTCTCAGATTCTTGCAGCTCTCTCAGCTCCCTGCAGCCCCAAAGCAAAGAGTACATGACATGCACACTTACTTTCTTCTCCAAAGCATGACACACATGGGGCGGACTCTACTAATGTTAGATGATAACATGAAGAAACCACAATAGGAAAAAGGAAACCACAAAATGATGAGCATGAATTATTTCTCCCACCAGACTTGATGCCCCCTAGGAGCTCATCTGGCTGCCCCTGTCTTCAGCTCCCTTCCATCTGCTGCCACGTAGTAAGGTACATACATCTCTCCCAGGAAAGGGTGCTCTTTCTCCATGCACCTAGATCCCTAATTTTCTGCCTAGTACCCAGCTTCCCTGCCTAGAAAATAAAAATATCAGTTGATATTTAAACAGTTTAGTATTGATGCACTCTCCTCATGTGGAAAGCGTTTCTTTTTTTTTTTTTTTTCATTATTCAATAAAAGACTTACTATTCTTAAGCCTAGGTATTTGTGCTAGTTTTGCCATTCAAAACTTCCCTATGAAGAATGGGTAGGTACTTACTTTATATCTACATTATAAATAAAGCTTTCTGAAGATTATAAAGCTTTCAAACTCAGGAACTCCCCATATGGACTGATTTCTGCCTCTGTCCTGGAATTCTAAAACTCCTACAGTTTTCCTTCTTAGTAGAAGCTTATTTCTTGTAGAGATCCATCATTATTAATCCTATGTACTGCACATATAATAAATACTGAGCCATCACCTACTGCATGTACCATCATTAATTATGAGCATGTCTTACCTCTCCTTTTAGAACTTAAGTTTATAGTCTCTAAAGGCAATGATATTTATCTTTTTAATCCCACAGAATACAACACATTGCTTTGTGCATATAGGAGATCAATGGGTATTTTCTGGGATAAATTTAAGGAAGAGAGGTATGCATAGACCAGTATGGAAAATGCAACCTAAACACTACTGTTCAGTAGAACTTTCTGTGATGATGGAAATGTTCTATATCTTCCCTCATTTGCCAGTCACTAAGGTGTAGGCTATTGAGTGCTTGAATTGTGGCTAGTGTGACTGAAGAATGTCTCATTTTAGTTAGTTTTAGTTAATTAAAATAAAAAAAAATAGTTGCTTGTGGCTAGTGACTACCTCATTGGACAGGGCGAATAGGAAAAAACTCCATATCCTTTGTATTCAGCATCGTGTTTTTCTTTCTACTCTAAAATAAACAGGATTCTTAAGAATGACTTTGTCTGAAAGCTGCTTTGGGTGCCAGGCTCTGTTCTGAGTGCTCTACTTTTATCAGTTACTCATACCTCACAACAACCCTGTGAAGTAGATTATATTATTTGCATTAGACCAGAGCATGGAGATGTTAAGTCTATTGTCCACAGTGGTAGTTTAGTTGAAGCTGCTTTAAGAAAAAAAAAGTGAATGAATGAGTTAGTGAGTGAATGAATAGGTTGAAATTGGTGTTCAGACATGGTGCCAGGTCTAAGCGAACACACTTTCTTCTAATGAGTGTCCTCAGGTCTAGAGCTTCCACATGCCTGACATTGGAATGTGAGTGACTGCCTTGCCCCTGACTTTTTCCAAATGGCAGGTTTCAGTGGCCTTGCTTCTCTCACACTGCACTTTGTAACCATTTCTGGAGAAGAAAGCTGGGGCAAGGATTTTTCTTAAATTCAGGCCCTGAAAAAGTGTAATTGGAAAACAGCCTTTTTTTTTTTTTTTTTTTTTTTTTTTAGAGAACTAAACTGGTGCAAAAAAATGTTTGCTTGTGGAAACTACTTCCACAGACAAAAAAAAAAAGCAATATACAATTTTGGGGGAAAGAGAACTAGACATGGATAAGGGTGCTCAGAGGGACTTCCTTTTAGCACATAGAATGTTCCTAAGGTTTTTGTTTGGGCTTTGTGCATGCGTTATTTGCTTTTTGTTTTCAAAAGACAGAACCTAATGTCTAAGGCCTCACAGACTTCTCACAGACTTTAATTTTAGTAAATGCCAGAAAGAAGCATTCCTTCCTCCTGCACACAATAAGGGTTGCTAAGGTTAGCACTTAAAGAAGACATTAAATCATACTGGGTGGGAGGATGGGATGAGAAATTCATGACACAAATGGCTCATTATGTAGAATATGCAATGGAGCAAAAATATCCACCCCCAAACTGGATTATGCATGATCTTTTGAGGTTAACAAAAGGAACGCCATGGTAGAAATGATGGAAATCTGCAAGAATGAGGTCCTTGGAGCCAATCCTGTCATTCTCTCTGCTTTCATCTCCCCTAAAATTGGCTCATTACACCATTAGAAAAATACACCACAGAGTGAAGTTATGTTCCAAAAAGAAAGAAAATAAGTATTGCCTTGAGCATTCTCTATATAGGAATATTATTTTCCTTTACGATATTGAACATGTATGTAGTTAATTTAGCCTAATAATTAGCTGGCTTGATGCAAGTGTTTGCTCTGTCCTTGTTAAAAAAGATGACTCAGTAATTTGGTTTAAATGTGTCCATGTAAAAATATGTTTTTATCTTTAACTGTTTATATCTATTTGGATAGGCTTCTGTAAGCATCCACTATAGTTCGTGACTTCCATCATGATGGTGTTTATTATTACGTGTTGCACAACAAGCAGGTGGGATGATAATAATATACTTGAAGGAACACCTATTGCAACAATTTGCAATAGCGCTGTAGGGGTAAACAAGGGAGCCAAGATGGGGTTTACTGTTAACACTTGGTTTTGCACACCTGTATTAATGACACCCACCTACAGAGAAAAAAAAATAAAAACATCAGGGACACTCCTGTAGGCTCCTGGCAATTTTTAAACATGAGTACAACAGCTGCTCATTGAGATCCTACCATGTGCATATGTTCAACACAAAACATCAGGCTCTGTCAGAGGGATAAAGATAAGATTTGATCTCTGCTATCGTGAACAACTGCTGTTTTTGTCCAGCATTCAGTTAGTATTCCTTCTGGATACTGCATTCTGATTTTACATTTGGGAAATCCTCCTCTGTCAGCACATGGGCTTAATTGCTAGATCCCCTGGCAGCAGCAGGTTTCTGTCTTGACCTTGAGTCACAGTGATCGGTTCAGGGAGGGCACATGACCAAACACTTAGCCAATGACGACCCGTACTTAGGAGTTTTCATAGAACCACTGAAAGAGAGGCATTTAATCTCATGAGATGTTGCCAAACTAGTAGAATTTATACATAGATGTCTTACTACAGAATGAAAAGCATGTGTCTGAGAATAAAGCCAATAGAAAGAGAACAGAGTGAGTGAGCAAGAGAGAGAGAATATATTTTTGAAGATCTAGATCCATTCACATTTGAACTTCAGCCCCTTGAACTTCCCAATTACATGAGTAAATGTTCTTTTTACTTAAGCCCCTTAAGTGTGAATAGTGTTCCTGTGGCTGGAAATCAGAAGAGATCTGACTAACACATCTCTCTGTATGAGAGTGTATACTTAAAAGAAGAAAAACTAACACTTACTAACACCTACTACCTGGCAGGTAATTTAAGGACATAGTCTCATTGAAGCTTACAATTGTAGGGCATAGTACTCCCACCTTCTGTATAAGGAAATTTCTGTTGACTGGTTGTACTGTATTTTGTTAACATTCACATAGTTTCTATTATTGTTAGTTTGTTGTGTGACATTTATATTGCTTTTAAGTTTTGGCTATTATAAAAAGTTGTAGAAAACTGATGTTTAATTTGGACCTTAATCCATTTAAAATCTCAAAGCCTTCAGCTATAATAGTTTCCTACAGTCCTCACTGCCTGCTATGGTCAAACACTGCCCCTTCGCCCATTCTTATGACCTGTCTGGCCTCAGTAGGCTCTTGAGTTTTCAATGTCTTTAAACTGTCTTAATAAACATTCTAGTACATACAACTTTGTCTACTTCTTCAATTCTTTCTGAGCACAAATTTCAAGAAGAGAGATTTCTAAGATAAAAATTTTGCATTTTACAGGACCGTTATCATCTATTTCTGACCTGCTTTCTAAATAATTCTGTCAATTGACTCTCCAAACAGCAGTGTAAGTTTGTGCCTTTTTGGTCTTACTCACACCAACACTGTCACTGTTGTCCAATATGATATGTCAAATTATTATCTCCTTGGCATTTTTCTGCTATTAATTGAGTATACACATATGTGGGGTGTTTATATTCCTTTTTTGTTCTTTCTTAAAATTTTTTAAATTGTCATTCCCTGGACAGAATTATAACAGATCTTTAAAAAAGTGAAGTCAGTAGGGAAAGGGGGTAAGGATATATGGAAAAGCATGGGCTATACAGAGAGAAAGAACTATCCTGTCCTATAAGTATTAAACAGAGAAGAATTATGAGTGATAAAGTGGTAAGCACAGTTTAGAAGCACTGATTAGTGCTGGTATTTAATAGAAAAAGACATTACTCTCGTAGGAAGGGAGAATGTACTTGGAGCCTGATTTTGCTTAGCAATGATAGCTTTTATAGCTTATATACTTGTGGTTTTCTAAAAGAACTTTATTAAAATTCCTGAATAAAAAATATTTATTGTGAATCTGAAAGTCTCTACTTTCTATCCACTTTGTACTTCATTAAAACAATGTTTGTTATTTTTTTAAAATAAAACACTATTTATTAGAATGTCAAATATTGGTTTAGAATAAAACAGATTGTAAAGAAAAAATTAAATCAAGCTCTTATTGTCATTATTATGATCATATCCAATGATTTACAATTTGTGGGAATGAGAAAAGTCATTTGATAACTATTGAGACTTTAAAATGCCTTTTATTAATCCAAAAGAATTAGATAGTTGTCTTGAGACATTTGAAAATAATTAAGAATAACTGCTCTTAAGTTTATTAAGTTCTTCAAACAAGTCTAAGGGGAACAATAGTCTCTCAACATCAACAGTATTGTGCGAACTGTTGAGAGGAGATGTGTGGTGGCACAGCTCCCACTCTGCAGCCAAAACCCCAGAAGAAATCCCAGCCCTGCTGTCACCACCATGTGATCCTGGGCAAGTTTCTATCTTGTCAAGCCTCAGTTTCCTCATTTTTCTTAAATGACAAAACCATTATAAGAATGAATGTAAAGACTTCAATAGCAGAGATCACTGAGACTTTCAGTGGAGTCATTGAAACCATTTTCATCATAATGCTAAAACATCCCTGGCCTTGCTTCCTTTCTCTCTTGAGGACCCAGGGGAGGTTTTCCGAGGCTACATCATGTGAGCTATCACAACAGATCAAATGCAGAACAGAGATGGGAATTCATCTGTCTCCTATTAAGCCAGACATTAAAGAGATTTATGGAAATATGAAAGTGCCTCTCTTCTCACTAAATTGTTTTGTTTTCAAAAATACAATGATTGTTCATAAAACTATGCTATTGGTATTAGCATGTAATGGATTTATTAATGTTATTTTTAAATGAGTTAATGTAAAGTATATTTAAAATTTCTCAGCTTTAATTTCTAAAACAGTAATACAGAAAATACCCTTAGATATTTGGATCCTCAATAATATTTAAAAGCATAATAGGTCCTGAGAACAAAAACTTGAGAACTATTGACTTTAATCAGCTGCTTGCCCCAAATGTTTTTCCACGTAACTAAAATCAAAAGTAAAAAATAATTCCGTTAAACTATATAGCCCAGATTTGTTTGTAGAATATCTAGTGACTATAGCCATAATATTTCTCTACTTTTTAATCAACTGTCAAGAGTAGTGGTTCTCAACTCTGGCTGCACATTAGAATCCTCTGAGAATAAAACGTTGCTGTTTGGGACTTGTCATTGACATTATTAAAAGCTTTTTGTCTCTGTATGGATTAATTTCATCATTCAAATAATGGCTTTAAGAATTTCTTATCTAGGTAGGCATTTCATCCCCAAACCAAAATGCACCAAATTCTGCCTTCTAATGTAACTGATCAGGTTCACTTCCAACTTCCCAGCAGAGCCTGAGCAACCCCAGGGCAGCTGTGATGTGTGAAACATTTTTCCTAAAACTTGAAACTGTTGACAATGTCTCTCATAGAAAGAGGGAGGTGGGAATGCAAATAATACACAGGAATATAAAATAGATTTACTGAATTCTATCATAAATCACAAAAAGCCAAATGGAAAGAGCTTAAGAGGAGATTAATCCATTTCACAAGTATGGAAACTTGCATTCCAGAAAGGTTCAATGACTTGCTCAAGATCACATGTCTCTCTTAATTTCTGGTGCTGATAGGCTGAAGTGTTATGTTCCCAAGTTAAAAAAAAAAAAAAAAAAAAAAGATAAAACTCAAAAGTTTCACAAAGTGAAAGAAAATATGTATTTATTTGAGAAGTGAAAATGAAACACTTGAAAACTATTTATTGCCTTCCTCGTCAGCTTCAGGAGGGAGACACACCCTTGTGATGATAAAAGAGGTTGCATAATCCTCGCCCTGGAGAAAGAGAGTTAGCACTGTCCCCACCCAGGCTGTGGATTATCCTAAAGTGGGTGACAGAAGAGAAAAGTGTTCCTTGGTGATAGACTAAGGAGCTAATGCCACAGCTCTGGGGTCCAAACTGGAGAAGCAGAAGCATAGCACAGGCAGTCCTTCCACCCCCAAGACCCATCACCCAGTCCACACAGGGATCAATTCATCCCTGTTAGGCACAAGGGATTGGTATAGAACCAAAAATCAGTGTTCTTCTGAAAGCTCAGACCTTTGTTGTCAGATAGTGGTATGAAGACTCAGAGGCACATTTGTGGTAAGATTTGTGCAGTGGCAGCAATGCTAACTGGAGCACCCGGCCTCCCATGCCAGCTGTGTTTCAAGTACAAACGGTCGTGCCTTGTGCTCAGCTAACAGGGAACTTCTGCTCCTAGAATATTTCTGCTATGTGATTTTAAAAGATTGCTCCGGGCAGCTAAGCCCCAGTTCCTCTAGTCCCTCAAGGGACACTTTCCTTTTTCTTCTTGAATCAGCCAGAGGTGGTTTTTGGCGCTCACAGTTAAGAATCCTGATTGACACACTACCTAATCCAGATAAAGTAATGTACTACTGCCCTCGAATCCCCCATTGTTTATTTTGCAATGTCAAGCAGCATGCTTAAGTGCTTTTCATCTGCTTTTATCATCCTGGAAGAGACCTCAACTTTATATTTTGTGAAATGAATACATTGATATTCCAATATTTCCATATGGATCGCCTTCCTTCTTCTAAAATTTAAACAAACAAACAAAAACTTATTTTATTCTATAATTTCAATTGTCTTTTGTACTTTATGCTTATTCTGGAAGTTGAAAAATAATTAACCGACTTTACATCATGCCCATATAAAAATTATTCAACTCTGAGAACATAATGTGTGCTATATTTTCTTTGTTATATGTCCTAATTGTACATATATCATAATCTAATGCCATAATTCTTATGCCACTCGAATAAAATTGATCCTGCAATCAAATTGGAATAAATTGTCTTTGTTTTTATAATCTGTCTTTTGCCTTTAACAGAAACTCAATTTTTTTCTACCCATAGCTAAATGGCTCTATTCTCCTGTTCCGATTTGGATTTGCGAGGGCAGCTATGAATCAGTGAATCTGGGATAAGATGCCACTCTTTTCCTGGAACCACATTTTGCTTTTCTTGACTTACTTCCTTATTTTATAGGTGTCATATTGTGATTCATAAGAAAAAAATATGTATAATATGTACACATATAACATAATAAATAATATATAATTAAACAAATTATTTATATATGGTCTTTGCTTATTATTTTTCCGATTTCTGGCACAGAGCTTCCAAAACCCTTGGGGGCACCTTTTGTTGTAACATTTAGTCATTATGCTGTAGAACCATAAAGGTGAAATAGGTATCCTCTTATTCATAATAAGGCTCTTTCCACCACAACTGTGTTTATGTTAATAAGGTGACTTTTAGAAAGCATCTTAGGATAAAGCTGGTTGTCAGAGGAACCAACCATGAACAGATGGTTGGAACTTTCTGTTCCACCTCCTGATTTCCTGGGAGGGAGAAGGGCTGGAGGTTAAATCACCCATGGCCAATATAAAGAAGCCTTCACAAAAACCCAAATGGAGGGGGCTTTGAGAACTTCTAGGTCAGGGAACAAGAAGGCTTCCATGTGCAACCACTACAGTGAACTCCATAAAAATGAATGCTCTCCTAGAAATAATTTACTTAGAGAAACTGCTGATTTAAAGCAAAATCAATAAGGCAAAAATCTTTTTACCCTCCAAAACATACATACATATGACATATGATAGTATTGAGATTTTTGCCACTTTTGCAGAAAAGAGGAAGCAGATCAGAACATAATATGAATATCTTGCATCTTTAATAGCATGATAAAGAGAAACTTACTGAATTACCAATGCAGTATATTGTAACTGGAACATTTTCTCTTGAAAATACACACTCATTTACCAATTATAACCCACACCATTGGTGATTCAAAATTTATTTTGTTTTAGGAATCATGTAGAATAAAAAGCAATCATGCTGTAATGTGGTACCCTGAAACGTGAAAATGCCTACTACAGTTACAATTTCAACAAACTTAAACTGAGATTTAAATGAGTAGCATGACTCCAAAGGACATGGTTTCAAAATGCCATCTAGTGTTCTTAATCAACACAGGAAAGATTAATGGCTTCTTTTTTTCCTTTGGTGGTCTCTGTCAAAGAATAAAAAGCATTAGTTGCCATCTGATTTTCCACTCAATTGCATTTACAAACTGGCAGAAAGACCAACCAAGGAAGTTCCTCTGTCTGGTAGCTGAATTCGCCATGGGTGTGGTCCAGGCATATTACCAGGACTGATTCTTCATGATCTGAATAGTCCACAGATAGCAACTGCCACCAAAGAGAGAGCCCAAGACTGAACTAGTAGGAAATACATCAGCTGTGAATAAGTATTAGGGATTTCCTCCTTCTCTTCTACTTGTCTTAATACTCTATTAGGTACCTCTTGATTCTTTGAGAACATCATAAGTGTATGTCTGATTAGCCACTTCCCGGCAGAGAGCTAACTGCATATCAAAATGGATTTGATGCTTCTCAGTAAACTGACAAATCAGCTGAAGAGTGAGTAAAATGAAAATGTTAGGAATACCATCCTGCAAAAAAGGTGATGACTGCTGTAGGTTTGAAGAGTTATGATCTGTCAGAGTCTTCTGTTGCAAGGAACAGCTTAGCCATACACCAATGCTCCATGGCTGCTGCAGTCAAAATCTGAACATGGCCTGGAATTCTCTGAGGATGTTATTCATAAAGGCACAGTTAATCAAACT
This sequence comes from Cynopterus sphinx, assembly GCA_030015415.1. Lineage (NCBI taxonomy): Eukaryota > Metazoa > Chordata > Mammalia > Chiroptera > Pteropodidae > Cynopterus > Cynopterus sphinx. The sequence continues at coordinate 140,192,004 of CM057380.1, forward strand.
CAGACCTCTCTTCAGATCTCTCTGTAGAAGCCAAACTTATTGCCAGCAGAAGGAAGGTGCCAGACCAGAGAAGGTAAGCTACAGCCTGTGTGCCCTGGCTTCAGAACTATGAGGTCTCAACCCACTTTAAAAAGTGAAAAAAAAAAAAAAAGTGTGTATGTGTGTGTCTTAACATTGGTCAAATAAGTAACTTTCTATCCATACAATTAGAGATTTGTATTTATCCAAGGATTTTCAACCTACATACACAGATATTTTCATTTATTTTAATTTAATTTACCAGAAAGTGGGGGGAAAAAATCTTTCCTTCTCTCTCTCCCTCACTCTTTAGAGGAATTCAGAAAAGACAAGTATGAGCCAAAATCACTTTTGGCTAGAGTCCATGGTTACCAAGCTGAAAGAGCAGGCAGTTTTCTGGGTAAATGGTCCTGCTTCAAATGCCAGATGCCTGCTAAAAGTATCACAGGCTCTCAGAAGCTTTCTGTGCCTCCCCTGCCATCACAAATACAAAAGGTAGGTCTTTCAACAGAGATGCTGGTGTCTTCTCCACTGATTACACACTTGAGTTCTGAGAAGAATGGTTGTCTTAATTCTTGGCATAGGAAAATCTCTATCCCAAAGGTAGAGTCATTTCATTTGTTTAGAACTAATTTCAAGTGACATGAGTCTCTAAAATGTTGTTATGTTCTCACCATTTAAAGGGAAGGTTAAACAAAAGGGGATTTGGGTTCTCTTAGTTTGTACAGTTCCCCTGTGGTTCACGTGCTGATTCTTTGCTGAATGTTGTTTTGTTTGTTTTTTGGTTGGTTGGTTCATTTTTCCCCCCTAACTCAGGGACAAATTGGTCAAAGGTCCTTGAAGAGGAATGTGAAGCACATACAGAACTACACATACTTGGGGTTCTCCTTCTGCAGGGAGAAAATGGAGCATTACAGGTAGGACCATGAGCTCAGTCTTTGGTCATAGATCTGGTCACAGACCTTTAGCTCTGCTCTATGTCTCTGCCTCTTCATCTTTAAAATGAAAATGAAAATTCCTACCTCATGGTGTTGTTGAACTTTTTATTTTCATCAATAGACTTTATTTTACGCTTACAGAAAAGTTGAGCAGAAAGTTCACAGAGTTCCTATATACTCATTCTCCCCCTGCCCTCAGTTTCCCCTATTATTATCTTGTATCTGTGCGATGGGTTGTTGAATTTTAAATTACATACCACACAAAAGCATTTTAAGTATTAGAAGGTGTTTATGAATGAATATGAATTATTATGACTGTAATGCAAGAACAGCTAATTTGTTAATATGTAGAGCTTTCATTTCTTTAGCGACATTTTATGGGTCACTCATCAGAGATCACTGCTAAGTCCCTACCAGACCACTACATAGTTTGTAAAATACCATCTATGAAGACTTGTTTCTTTAGATTTATATTTCTCTAGTCATATTTCTTTGAAATGCAAATACTTCTGAGAGAAAAGAATATTATATTTTTACATAGTTTTATTTTTGTTAACTTTATCGTTGATTAACAAAAGACACAATCCTCATTCAAACTCAAAAGATACTGACCAATAGTTATTTTGATAAGAATCAGAGAAGGATCCAGAGGTTCTTAAGTACAATGTTGCTCAAGAGGAGGACGAGTAGTTGTGCATGGATCGATGATCCCAGAAGAGGATATTATGGCTCAGGGAAGAAAAAGTTCTCAAAGAAGTGAGTTCCAGCTCAGAGTCTTTCTTCAAGTCAGACAGGGTCACCCACTGAGCAAGCCAGGAGGGATCTTCAGGTCTGGTCCCTTAGGATGCCATTTCTAGCAGATGCTGATGAATGGGAAAGGCAGGGAAATAGCTCGTTTAAGCCATTTTTCTACATTTTACTTGGTCATCTTTCCTATTTGAGGTGCTCTTAGGTTTTTATAGCCTGGTGTATTGCTCGAATGACCTAGATACTCCCTGGCACTGCTAGCCAGAGCCTAAAACAGACTTATCATTTCCTTTCTAAAAATCTACCACAAGAAAATAATTAGAAATGAGAGATAAATTTTACATTAAAAAAAGGTCATTGAAGTTTTATGTATGTTAGCCAAAAAAAAAAAACAAAAAAAAAAAGAAAAGAAAGAAAGAAACCTGAATATCACCTGAAGTCCAATAATAGAGAAGTCACATAGCTATAATATGAAATATTACATAGTATTTAAAATTGTTTTCCAATCACTATATGACATATAAAAAGGATGTAATGTTATGTGCCTTTATGATTTGACAATAAAGTTTGGAGAAGAAATATAATTTGCCAAAGGTTTCACAGTCAATCAATTTCACAGCTGGGATTCAAATCTGATACATCTGATTCCAATTTCTATGCTCTTTCTATTGCATTAGACTGAACACGCTGATGCTTCTGTTGGATCAGAAGTTCAAAGTTACAGTTACAATTAAAAGTCCTTCTATCAGCAATTAAAATCCCTCAAAGCCATTCATGTCGTCACTCTAAAATTAGTATTTTTCTGTCTCCTAACATTGATTCGAAATCTTTCCTAGTCCTGTAACATCCTCAATAAAATGAAATTCCCCTCTGATAAGTTATTAATCAACGGAGAAGTTTTCAAGTGTAGAGAGAGGGGTGAGCTTACCAAAGAGCTCAGATTTTGTCACTCCAAATTTTACCTTCAATTCACATCTGAATTGTAAAGATTACTCCTGCCAATGTCCTAGTGATCTTCATGGGTTACTGCTTCCCGCCATGTACATAAGAGCCATGTGCTAGAGAGGTCTGCCATTCACTGCACTGTCCTCAGTGACTTCTGTAGGAAGTTGCCCTACTCACTGCCCTCTTTAAAAGGTGAGTTATTTAATACCTGTACCACCCCCAGGGATATCGGAACCTAAGGCAAAAAGGAAAATGTGTGCCCTCACGTGCATTAATCAAAGCATCCTTCCATAGTTTGAAACAAGTGGGAAAAGTCAATAGAAGCTCTACAACCAAACACAACTGCATATCAAGCTCTGTATGGCACGATCTGCTCACATGCCATCATTAATCTCCCTAAATTTACCTGGTGAGCAGAGAAGGGCCACAGGATCCAGAACAAACGGATTAACTGAAAAGAACTCTCCCCCACTGCCTGATAACACAGGATTGTAAAACAAATAAGCAATACCAAGCACCTTGTCTTTATTTAAAATATTAAGATTTTGTTCCTTATGGATTTTTGCATTCTTTTTGGCTTATAAATACTGTATTAAATGTTAAAATATTTATCCTGACTATTGACATTTTTGGCACCCTAGGGGAGTGATTTTTTTTTTCACCCTAATTATGGCCTTGTTCAGCTGATTGAATCTGCTATGGCCCTAACTCAAACGCATCCCACATGTGAGATTTTTAGCTGATGAATCTATTCTGCTATTAAGGAAACTGCTGTGGAAAACACAGTTTAGAAAAGCACTATAGACACCCTTCAAACTATTACACATAAGGTGGCATTCTTTCTCCTAGCCTCTCTTCCATTCTTTTTGTGTGAAGAAGACATCTCTGAGAGGGGTGAGTGAGGGAGCAGGAAGGAGAGTTTTCAGACTGCGACTGGAATGGACCAGGACCTCAGAACTCCATACAGAAGCTGATTGTAGTAAGATAATAAGGAAATCTAGACATTGTAATGTGGGGTTTTACTCAACTTGTTCTTTCCTGCTCAATTTTGTTTTGTTTTCCCTTAATTCTATACAAGTTCCCTTCATTTTAAAGCACAATGCCATCTAGGTAATCTGCTCTTTTAATGTTCACTGTCTGTCCCACCACTAGGCAGCCTCTCCTACATCAGGGATCCTTCATATTTCAGTGACCATGGGGAACTCCTGCACTCCCTCTCCCAGCCCAGTCAGATCATTTTCTAGGGTCAGTCTCAGGAGTCCGAAATTTGAAACTAATTCAGTGACCTTTTCCACCAAAGAACATAATTACACTGGCCACCTACAAACTACCAACAGAAAAAAAGATGTGTACTTTAATAAACTTAATAAAGTATATATGATATATAATACTATACAATGTACTTTACAATTTTTCCTCTTTAGAAATCTGACTGATGAAATGTTTGTTTGAGAAAGAAATATTGATATAAACATGAAAACCCTGAAAACCCAAACTCCCACACACATGAATAAGCTTCACAAGTGGGTGATATTAATGTTGTAGCACAAAGACAGAAGCCAGGATGCTATCGACTGAAGGTTTCTATCTCTCAAAATTTATATGGTAAAATCCTACCCACCAATGTGATGGTATTAGGAGGTGGGGCCTTTGGGAGGTGATTAGGTCATGAGGGTAGAGCCCTCCGGAATGGGATTGGTGCCCTTATAAAAGAGAAACAAGAGAACTCTCTTACCCATTCGGCCTTCTGAGGATACAGTGAGATGAGAACCATCTATGAACTAGAAAGCGGTCCCTCACCAAAAACAAAATTTGCCTTTATTTTGATCTCGGACTTCCTAGCCTCCAGAACTATAAAAAAAATAAATGTCTGTTATTTATGTCACCCAGTTTTTAGTATTTGTCATAACGGCTATGAATTAAGACACAACACTTACTCAGGGAAGAGTTTTGCATCCCACAAATAGCTCTGAAAATGTTCCCAGCAATGGCCTAAGTCAGAGATTGGCGAGAACAAAACTTAATTTCCTAATGATAGACCAGCACCACTTAACAGAACTTTCTGTGATGGTGAAAAAATTCTGTATTCTATGCTTTTCAGTATACTTGCCATTAGCCACAGGTGGTTATTGAGCATTTAAAATGTGGATAGCACAACCTCTAAACTGATTTTTTACATTTTATTTTATTTAAGTATAAATAGCCACACATGGCTAGTGACTACCACACTGGATTGTACAGCTGTAGAATGTAGTAAAGATGTTCTTATATCCTTAACTTACTATGCTTTTTTAAAAAGGCAAAATCAAATTCTTTAAAGAGAACGGTTTGAGTGAAGAATGAGAGAGACCACATTCATAGTCTTAATTTCCAGTTGCCTTTTTGTATGCTTCTCAGTTTCAGTTTGCAGACCAATAAAATCCAATGCAAATTGCACTATGGTTTTACTATGACAGGCAGCACTGGATGGTGAACAGAGCATTTAACAGGGGAACAGCTGATCTGGAATTAGTCTGGGTGTTTTATTACCTAAGCAGGCCCTTGTCTCTCTGAATTTCAGTTTTCTTAGCTGAAAAATGAAACCATTGAATTTGACAAATGCTAACACCTGGCCATAATGGTTTACATTCTCATCTAATTGACAAGACATTAAAACATTTTTTAAAATGAATGTTATTGCTCCACATAGAAATAAAAATCTTAGAAATCCACTAATTTAAAATAGCTTAAAGAAAGTGCCCAAAATGCTTTAGAGTGTGTAGTATATCATATAATATTGTATATTATATATACTTTATTGTATAATACCTTTTAAAATAAATTTCAAACATCAATAAATAGAAATGTTAATATTAAATGACTTAAAAAACTAGTAAATAAAAATTTATAACTTTTGTTTTTACCTCTAGCAAAAATAATCAGTGTATTTAATAATGAAGCATTTTAAAGAGTTGCCAATTCACTCTTAATACTGTGCGGGATCATAAGAAACTAAATTTTATGCCACATTACTGAAAAAATAAATGTATGGAGCCACAAAGTCTAGTGAGAATGTGTTGTCATCAATGTTGCATATTACAAATATCAAGTATTATTGCATACATTGATATTTCTAGGTAAAGGAGTTTCTAAAAACTATTTTGGGTTGCTAGAACTGCATCATTGTTGCAATGATTTACCACTCTAACAGCTTGAAATGTGTTTGATCTTTCAATTTTTAAAAGAGCAAAGAATTCCCTTGTGCTGTGATCTACTAGAGTAAAAAGTCTTTGTACGGTAAGGGAAATTAAAATAGTGACAAAAATAACATAAGAACTGCCAAGACACAGGAAAATTAGAAAAACATAAAAGTAATTAAATACTGTATAGTTATTTGGTGGAGGAAATGATGAAAATTTCCTATTTGAAGGCAGTATGAATGGTAATTAAGAGGGCAGGCTCCAAAGACCATCCTACTGCTTAGAGAGATTCCAAAACCAGTTCTACAATTTTCTAACTATGTGACTTTGAGGAATTTAATTAACCTCCCCGAAGCAACTCTAGAAAAGTCCTTTTAAGGAGGATGCCGTCAAAGATTGGCAACTTTGTGGAATAATCCCCAAACTAGTTCTGACCCCTAGTTTTCAACTCTTTATTTTTCTTTATCTGTCTAGTCCGTTCATCCAGCAGATAGTGACCTGCAAAGCAGCTCCTTCTTGTGGGTCTGGAAGGCCCGTGGTAGACACACAGCATAGAACTGGAGTCTGAGACCTCCAGCATTTTTTTTTTCCTGGACAGCACTAAGTAACTGTTTCCCCTATGATAGGGTGGTCCTTCGGGATCATTCTGACAGGGTATGTGAATGAATGATGTCTCCCCTTTCTCATGCCCTGCTGCAGGATAATCCTGACACTGCAGGGATCAGCTCTGACAACTGTCTTTTCCCTCTTTCTTTCCAAACCCTGAGGATAGGTGGAGACGCCACCTACTTAACCTGTCTTCCTTCGCCTGGTCCAAACAAGGATACGGTAAATGTCAACTGAGGCAACAATGTTCAAAATTGTCTAATCTATTTCTCTTCACAGAGTTATTTATACTGTGATTTGTATTGAGCACTCAGTGGAGTGGAAGTCATTTAAAACGTGATCTTTCCAAAAAAAAAACCTTACAGTTTATTTGGGGAGATATGTCATGCATTAAAAAGAATATTTCAATAATAAAGATATGTTTCTGGATTTCACAGCTATTGAGGGAAAATTCCAAGATCCTAAAAACTGGCCTTCACAAAATTTCCACCAGCTTGCTAGGAGCAGATATTTCCTTCCTGCAGCATTAAAATTTCTGGATGTGTATATGGTGATAGAAGATTCAGTCCAGCCCAGGAGAAGGTCTGGTTCCCAGGAGATAAGCTGAATTTCATGATTGTAAGGAAGGGAGGAAATTTTGCTAGCCTTCCTGGCACCAGAGAAGAGAATAGTGAGAAACAAAGATAATCTCTTATTAATGTCAGCAGGGCTATCCAAATCACCAAGGTGAAGGCTCTGAAATTGATGATGTCTATTATCATTTATTAACATTTTTTCTGCAGGAAAGACTGTGTGACATATTAGAAGAAAATAGTGACTTAAATGCATGTTTTCCTATGAGAGTAGAAGTGGGCCATAAACGTTATTTGTATGTTTATAGCTCCATCACTTATTCCCACAAGTTCCATTTGCTTCATACATAAAACAGCCATAACAGATCTACAAAGTAGTCTCAGCATTGGACTCTGTGGAGTAAAGGCTAGGTTTATACAAAGAGGTTAGCCATCATCTTCTGAGAAGCCTCTAAATCAAATTTGTACATATAAGCAAGGGTTTTTAAGGACTAATCAGATAATTATACCCCAGGCAACAAATTTGCATGGCAAGTAGGGCAGATTTTTATTTTATTTGCTTTACATTTCAGCCTTGGTATAATAAAGTACCATGCAAAATCTCAACTTGTGTGGTGTTTTGTAATTACTCGTGTTTGCTAAAATAGGTTATGAGCTTATAAGAATCACGTTGTGCTATGTGACTTGCAGTGTGAGATGACCTCACACTGTAGCCACCAGTAGGGTCATGTGTCATCTAGAACTGTTTTTCTCCATGCCCATCCCCCAACACAAAAGACCCTAAGTTTCTTTGAAAAAGAGACAAGGAAATCATCTCTGGCCTCTGCAGCTTATTATTCTATCTTCCGATGTGTAGTTTGTAACATAAAGGAGCGTGTAAGCCAGTCCACACCTAATATTTTAATAGAGAGATGACCAGTTGAAACTTTAAATGTCTAACACTCTTTTCCCTGCCTTTTAGCAAACTCTCTATATAGTTCTAATGGGCTCTTAAAATATGAGGTAACCACCAGAAATAGCTGCTTTATTTAAAAAGCTCACTGTTAAAGGTGCTTTTGCTAATCTGACATAAGGGAAAATTCAAGTTCAAATTTCATGCTTTGGAAAGCAATAAAAATCACCACCTGGAAATCCAGAGGCACAGGCAAATTGTTATTCAAAGCAGGTGTGTCAGCCTCCTAGCAATGTGGCAGAAGTCGTTCAGTGGTTCTGAAAGGAAGGTTATGGTCCCAGCAGGGCAGCAACTTCCTGGAGGGCCCTTGCTTTAGAGTTCTAGCTGAGCATGTCTAGTCATCCACTGTCTTACAAAAAAAAAAAAAAAAATCTGTTAGTTATACCTGCGATGGGGACAGGTGAGTTCAAACTATCACCTTCAAATAAAATAACTGAAAACAACAAACCCCACACATTTATGAGCTCAAATACTAGAGGGCATTTCTATAAATCTTTCCTATTTTTGATTTTTTTTTTTTTTTTTTGGCTCAGGCGTGGATCATGAAAGGAAATGCTATACACTGCCAGAAAGAATATTTGCAGAACTTACAGCCCTACCTTGCTAAGTCCCTCTGGTTCAGATAATATTGGAATAATTTCTGGGCTTTCAAATATTTAATATTTACCAACCACTAATTCTCTTCTAAGAAAAAAAAGCTCAGTATATTTGATGTAGTCACGAGCGAAAAACAACAAAAGTCTAACAAGACAGGGTAGGGACATGAATTCACTAATTCTCTAAGCTTTTATTGAGTACTATTGTGGTAGATTGCGTTAATATTTCATTTTTTACTTTACTCTGTATCTGTGCCTTTCTACATGTGGCTTTGAAGTTTCTTTCACTAAACATGGAGTATATTTCCCCACACAATTAATGTTGAATATGATCATGTGACTTGCTTTGGACAATAAAACTAATGGGTATGACACAAGCAAACATTTGAAATGTGAGTGTGTAAATGGGTTTGCCCTCTTGTGCTCCTGTCTCTGCCATGGGAACATTTTCTTCTAATTAGCTGCTGCTTGTTAGCCTGGGTCCCAGAAAAAGAACAGAGCACAGCCTGCAGAGAGGATCCAAACCAACTGGACCTGGTGCTTGAAAAGAATCTCCCAGCTGAGATCTTCTGATCCACAGTTAACCCCAGAACCATGCTCTGGAGTTTAAAGATTTTTTTATATAATGCTGTGTTTTAGTGTTGTTGGTTGCAGACCATTTTGTAGTAATTGTTGTCAAAGATAGTTTTTATGTGCTCGGCATTGTGCAGGACTCTGGTAACCTCAAGGTGAGTTAGAGACAGCTCCTGCCCTTGGGATACTCTGGATCTAACAGAGGAAATGTATACATAAATTGTGCAATATAGTTAGTACTTTGTTGGTCTGGACCAGATACTCTGGAATAAAGGAGAAACAAATTAAAGAAAAAGATAAATGGCTACCAAAAATAGTTTCCCCACATTTTGAGTTCACAGAAGTCCTTTTTATTTTAGCCTTAAATACATTTCCTGAGAAAACTGACCTTTTACATAACTAATTAAATCCCATATTTTGCTGGTTAATAATTTTAATAATTTTGTCTGTTTTTAATGTGTGTTTAAAATATAATTATTTTTCTCCTCTGTACATACATTAACATTTACTCCAAAATGAGAGTTGATCTAAGATCAAACTTAGGCTATTTCACTAAGATGAATTGAGTTTTATTCTATTTATTGGCAATATGAAAAGTGTATCTTTCTACCCACTGAAGAAAAATATCCAAACCATCTGGGGATGGACAACAAAATATGTTTTTTTTCTCCATACATAAATTCAGGTCACATTGAAATTCAAGGTGTCAAGTTTGGACCGCCTAGGAAACATTTTCACATCTGCAAATTCCTCCTTACCATTTGAGACGTCCAATCTGAATACCACTGTTCATTTGCATTAAAGAAAAGATCCCATTCTTTTTCTGCAGAGAGATTATTTTGGATTACCTCCAAAGATTTATGAGATTCTGGAAACAGTAAACAAGGAGGTGAGGGGAGTATAGATGTTGAAGTTATTGATCTCAGTTGGAGAGAGACTTATGCTATATATACCTTAGTCTTTTCAATGAGAGGCCTGGTGGCATCTGCCACCAGCCTGCCCTGGCCTGCTAGGAGGCTGAGTAAAGGTATCTAGGCATTGTATTAAAAAGTGTAAATATTCCTCTGGATCTTATTATATAGGAATGCTGGAAGATTCATGCTATAGCCAGGATCAGCAGACAGCATGAGTGCCCTGCACTTCACACTTTCAAGCCCCTGGAAAATATCAATAATCAATCATGGAATTTTTTTCTATTAAGGCCTTCAAATTCTTCTAAAAATAACACTGCAAAAAACCACTATAGTTTGAAGCTGAAGCACATGAACTTTGGAGCCAAACAACTTAGGCTTAAATGTTGTATCTACTACATCCCAGAGGTTTTATTTGGGAGAATCAATCTTTCTCCATACCTTGATTTCCTCATCAATAAATTATATATAGCAATGCCACTTATTTCACAGGGTTGATGTTAGTAGGAAATGAGAAAATTACATAAGCTGCTTAGAGAAGGTCCTTGCACACAGAAAAATCTAAATGACTGATAGCTATTTCTATTATTCTCCATCAACTAGACTAAGCATGTTCTAGGTGTTCCATTTGACCATCCTTGCATTAGGACATCATCCTTATGAATGTCTGAACGAAGAAAAAACTTAAACTCTTAGTTCACCTCCACACATAGCTACCCCTGCCTTTGACCCATAACACATTGTAGACTAGGAAAGAGATTCAGAGAGGTTAAGCGATTTGCTCAGTTAGTAGCAGAGTCAGGACTTGAACTAGGTCATCCTGGCTCCTGAGACAGTGCAATTTCTATTAAACCAAGCTGAGAGAGCAGGGATGGGGAAGTGATCAAGGTTAGACAAAGGGCTTTGTATATCCTATCATAATGACCCACCTCCAAGGTGTATAGATAGAGGTCAAACCACCCAGGATCATTGTTATAGTTTGCCATCAGAGCTACCTTTTCTTTTGGCACACCAGCTGAAGGAAGGACTTTGAGGAGAAAAGTAGAACACTGCAGATATTTCTTTTCTACAACCTCTCTTTTGCAGAGAAATCTGTAGAATGAAAACCTGAGCAATTGCTTGTTCACAGCAATGTTGCCAAGGGCTATAATGCTTCTGCTTCTTCAGATGATAGTTAATGTTATAGCTGGGGCTAGAATCAACCACAGGTGTAGATTTGGTACTGCAGTGAGTATGGGGTAAGGGGTCTTTTTTCAACTTCACTAAGTCCATGCTATTTTGCACAATGCAAAAGGTCCTCTCCACTCCCAACACACACACACACACACACACACACACACACACACACACACACACGAATGCACACACATCCATAACAGGAACTAACATCACTCTTTCTTATGGCAAAACTGTTAGCTAGACAAAGGTTATATACTCTCTTGTCAGTGCGAAAACTAGAATTTAGAGAAATTCTAAGAATTGCTGAAGATTAGGTCAGCAGAATGAGGACTCCCACTCAATCTTCTATCTCCAAATGCTTTGTTTTTGAGTAATGGTGGATGTGTTAGCCATTCTGCTGTAGGGTGCCCCATCTCAGTGTTCATAGCCACTACTCTATGTCAAGGCGAGACCATTGATGCCAAAGACCCTTCTATATATTTTCTCCCCAAAGTAAAAAGTGAAAGAAAAACTCACTTTTGACAAGTGATTTAAAACAGATAGCATATACTTTCCGAACTCCAGGCTGGTGTGGTGTTACCCTCAGCCTCTGTGCTTAGATCTGAGTGCTCTCTGGAGAGGCAAAGTGTTGACATTCAGTTCTGTATTTCTAAGAATTAACACACGTGGTGGGGAGCCTTCACAATTACTCACTCAGGCTGAGGTCTTGGGCGGCCCCTTTGAGTCGTTCTCTCCCTGATGCCCCATCAAGCTGCCATGAGCCAGCATGCCTGTAATTGTCAAGTGTTGGCAGGAAATCTGCCCCGCTGGACCCCCACAGCAGAATAAAAAGTATAAAGAAGAGCAAGTAAAATGGGAATTTAAATGATTTTTTTCAATGTTTTTAATTGCACATGGAGAGACCTGAATGTCCAATAATCCACCCTTTCTACTCTAAGTTGATTGTTTGAGAGCAAAGGCACCAAGTAGCTACATTCTGGCTCCCTCCCCTCTTTCCATTCTCTCTCTTCTCTCAAACCCCACACATAGAGGGAAAAACTCCACAATTTCTGCGTGACCTGAAGGAATGAATCCTGTCAAGTTAGTTCCATTTTCCTAATATGAGTTGTTATAATAAGTTTAAGAGGCCACTAGAGTCCTCTCAGTTAGGAACAAATCGCAAATCATCATAACACTACACCTATTTCTGTTTTATGACAGCAATAAATCAAAAGCAGCCTCACAGTGTGAAAACTAGCTACAGCAGTCACAAGAGCCAGGCTCTTAGAGATGCCAATGCCCAAACATCTTTAGCTTTGCAGTGTATGTTTTGGCTCCTAGAGACTCAATTTTTCAATTAAGGATTAAAAAAAAAAGTATGTGTGTGAGTGAGTGTGTGTGTGCATGTGTGTGTGTGTGTGTGTGTGTGTGCATGTGTGTAAGAGAGAGAACAGCTTCAGGTAAATTTACCAGGCCAGACAACGAGGCTCTTGTTCTTTATGAGTTTTATTTATTTATCTTAGCTTTACTTTTGTGTTCATATGACTTTAGAAGAGAGTATTGGATATGGAATGCAGCCAAAGAGTATTTTCACCAAATTTAACATGACCTTGACTGTAAATGAAATGCAAGTCTCCTGAAGATGGTACATGGTACTGTACCATCCAGGGCTCTAAAATCCTGCTCAGATTTCACCTACAAGTCATGCTTCTTAAGTCTTGGTTAGAATTCCAGGTGGCTCTGCAAAATATTTCTTGCACGATTCTAAGCAGTTCGACTAACTTAGGATGAGACTTGGTACATACTCAACACTTAAAGTTGGTCTTTCCTGGAAGGCAATTGAATTTTTAAAATGCCATTATCATTCTCTATTAATATGAGCATCATATTTCAGAGAATATTTAGCTCTGTACTTGCCTCCTGAAATAATTTATCAATAATTACTAAATTATTAAAAAGCAATGAGAGCTAAGTTTTGAAACAATGAAATTTCTCATAATTCAAAAGTATGTCTCAGTGCTAATCTTTTATATGAGTTGATATTAATAAATCTGTTTTTTTAATTACCTGATTTTTTGCTTCTTCCAGTAAGAAAACTATATTGAAATTATTTTATACCTTTAATTCAGGGACCATTGAAAGTCTTATTAAATATCTTTTACGTATAGAATCTGTCAGATTAGCCTCCCTTTGGTGTCCCCAATCAAAATTAAAGTCTCATTGCCGGAGTCCAGCTCCGGCAGACCAGAGTCCCGGAGGGAGGTACAGGTGCGGCGAAAGAGTGATGAGCATTCAGACGAGATGGTGGGTGGAATGCTACAATCTTTATTTTGCAAAGCCGTTATATAGTGCAAAAACAATTTATCACCCAGGGCAAGTTGTCAAACATAATAATTACAATGGTTGACTTATGGGTTTAATTGATCATATCTCTTTCGTTTGCTGTTCTTAAGAATAGACAATGACTTCTGTCCCTAAGCATGTGCGGGTAGCCACATCACTAGGGTATTATTTTCCTGTTCTTTTCCTCGTTCTTGTTAAAGATTACCTTCTACCCTTTTTTTTTCATTCTGTCTAAACACAAAGATCGATTTTCTTCTATTCACTACCTGTCAACCCATTGGCCAGGGGTGCAAGTGGAGGAATGCTTATAATTACTAGTCTATATTCCCATGACGGTAGCCAAGCAATAATTTTCAGCTTATACACAAGTGATTGTTTCTTATGCTATGTAGGTAAGCAGAGTCACTCAGGCAGTTAGCGTCTGAGCTCATTGTTAAGTTTCATGTGATTAACAGAATGTGGTAAATTCTGTAAGATTTCTATGTGATTTCTACTAATGTTTCTCTTTCCCAGTCCCTATTTTATCGTTGTAGAAATTTCCATTCCTTCACTATTCCATATTAATGATATTAATAATAAGGTTACAAAACATGTAAGGAGAGACAGGAAAGCCAGCCCACATATCTCGCTGCTCTGCAGCGAGACTGTCCCCAGTGACTCTGTCATGTCAAGAGGTATTTTGGCTCCCGACATCTCCCCTTTCTGTTTTAGAAAAAGGTGGGCCTTAACCCGAGTGAGGGTAGTGGCTCTGATTCCTCCCGTGAGCCGTCGTGGCCCACTAGTTAGCTCTTGGTATCTTTTTGGGAGGAGAGGCAGAGCCGTTTTAAAGTAGTAATTTTGGATACCAACCTCCATGCAAATCAGGCATACTCACAGGGAAATCTAGGAGGTCATATAGGACCTTCCCTTGCGATGCTCTGCTCCGTGACTCAGCTCGACCCATACCCTTCTCCTCCTTTTAGAGGAGGTGGTGAGCATGCCTCTAGTTATCATGCCGTCCCCGTGAGAGAGGAGCTAGGCTCAGTGGATATTAGTTTCTCTCTGGTAGTCACAGGACCTACTCCATCCTACCTATTATCCTGCTGTCCTGAAGTCTTACTAGTTTCTGAATTAGCAACTGATTTCTAATAATTGTTTAAAAAAGGGTACACAAGCTGGATAAAATATAACCTAAAAAAGGTCAAGCATTATTTATTACTTGATAATGTTTTTTATATAATTTAATATCTCAAATAGACCGAATTACTTAATATTTATTTTGTACAAAGTGACAAAACTAAGCCTTTGAGAATTTCCAGGGGCCCTCTGGGAAGTCTCAAAGTTATTTTGAGATAAAACAAAAATCCTAGTTCGATTTTGTTGGAAAATTTGTCACAATGTTATAAGGTTTGATCACCTGATTAAATAGGATTACAGGTTATTATAAAACAATACTCAGTTATCCATTTAACCAATGTAATAATAAAAATATTTCAAAGGTAAATATGACTATAAAAAACTTTAGCACTCTTAATGCTAAGAAGACTCAGTTTTTAAGTAATTAAAGACATAATAAAGATTAAAAAGCACAATAAATTGTTTTGATAAGATGTAGAATCTTTGTTTCTTAGGTGGTATTGCTCAACAAGTAAAGAAAATCTTTTATAATCTCTTATTAGGAACAGACTAATAATCCAAACTCTAGTCTTGTGCCAATACACTCTTGATATTAAAATTCTTGAAACCTTATAATACATACATTTGATTTTAGTTAACTTGACCATATAAAACAAGATTCTTTTTCTCTTTTCTTAAAAATACATCCTTGATATTTCAGAACACATTGTATTTCCCTTGCATACTTTGTATACAGTCATTCTTCAGACCTAAATCTCTAACCCAATGCATATTCTTTGCATTGTTTTAAAAGAAACCTATGATTATTACAGATGATATCTCGTAGCTCAAAGGCTGTTTGTAGGTCGAGTGGCCCCTCTGATGGTTGCTCTGTTCCAAACGTGGGCTAATTTAGCTGGCAGAACCTTTGAAGGTTGAAGGGATTGACGCTCTAGCTCCGTAGGCTTGGGCTTGTTTCCTGAAATCCTTAAAATGGTTAAAGAAGTATTGAAAGGGGGGAGGACATAGGACGATTTGAGAAGGAAGCCTGACCCATGTTAGTGAAACAGGTAAGAAAAGAGAAAATCCCCACAAGAGCCAATGTAGGATCAGCCTTTCTAGCATCCAGTCGGGTGGGGCCACAGAGGCCAGACCTAAGGAAGGAATCAAAATAAGTATAGGAGGGTAACAGTACATTCGGCCAGCCCAAACAGACAGACACAAGACAGACAAGACAACCTACAGATAACACAAAACGCTAGCGCATCAGAAACCAGCACCAGAACATGTACAGGGTCAGAGTCTGACGTCTCAGACCGACCGAACTAGGGAAGTATTGCTGCGTCCAGCCTTCCGCTAGTCAACCAAGGGCCCAATCAGACAGGGACAGAACTGAGCATCTAGACAGATGCTAACGCAGTCTTATTCACCGGTGAGGCTGCTTTAGGTGGCTCGTACCCAATTACAGTTAAAGTGAAACTTCTTTTCCTTCTGCCCTCCTGAGCAAGGCTGCTTGGCGTCTGGGGCTGAGAAACATCTCTTAGCGGCCGCCCCCTGGACGAAGCAAGTCCTTACTCAAGGTGGCTGGGGGTTTCAGGTTTCAGGAGATCCGGAACAGAAGTTAAAAAGAGAACAGAAGTTAATCTTTTACAAAGCTAGCAGAAACTGGTCATTACAAAGATAAATGTAGCCAGGGAATTTGCTAGTTTTTAAACATGGCCTTGCAGATGTTCTCCTTATCTGTGCCCTGGAATGTTGCGCTCTTAGCATATGAGAGAGCTCTTTGTCTCAAGTTTTATAGCAGACACTAAGCAGTCAAAAGTTCTAAGAATTAGGTATTTTAGTCTCAATTAAAAATTGCTAAGGTATAGACTTCTTTTGTTTAGTTTTGGGACTTTTAATTAACTTTTACCTTCATTATATTTTAGTAGGCTGTCACATTTTCCATTGGTTTTTAGGCACATATCAAATCTTGGATGTCCTATAAATTGGGGAAACTGAGATACCCCTGTTACTTGAGTAGAAAATACTATTAATTTAACAGCCTGGACTCTCTGTTAATGTACTTTATAAGGCAATTTACTATATATGGCCTAAATAGCAGTCCTAGAGAAGCTAATATTAAAAGGTCTTTGTTTTATCAAGGCTAGACTATCTCGAATCATGTCAGAGCGGTTGGTACAAAAACAGCAGTCCCCACTCAAAGCTATACAATCAAGGCAAGATCCATGCTTCATAAACACACCAGTCCTATATGCATGAATCAACACTCAAAATTCCTAGCCCACCCCACAGACCCCGAAACCAAGCCGTTAAATAGGCAAAATTTGAGACTATGGTTGATGCAGCAAACGAATAATGAAACAAACAAAAACTTCATCTAAATATTTACATTTGAAATAATGTTCTCAACTATTCAATATATTGTTTTTCTAAGTAAAATAAGTACAATCACCTATTTATAATTGGCTTTTAACATTATGGTACACTAGTAAACAACATTTTATAGCAATTATCTTATGTGAAATTACAAGTGAAAACAAATTTCTCAATAACAGTGAGTTATTAAATTCCTTTATCTAATAGTTGTTACAAAATCTTTAAAAAGCCTAAACACACAAACCTGATTTCTTTGATAGTAGGCAGGTGCATTGTGCTCTTAAAATTTGTAGGGGGGGGGTCTGTAGGGGCGACTGGCGGGGCCCCTGCAATGTCTATTACGACTGAGGGAGACTTAAGAGGGAATTTTATCAGAGGAAAGAGAAACCACCGAGGCCGCTCGAGACAGGGGATGGAGAGAAAAGCTGTTGTTAATCCGGGTCATCAGATGCTGCCTCTACAATGTCACGGATAAGCCCCCAATAAGAAAAGACGGTTGTAGGGACACTATCCGGGCCTTCCCGATTTAGTTTATTATTTAAGTCTCTACCAGAGCCTTTTGCCATTTTCTAAATTTACAGTCCCTTCTTCCGGGAACCAAGGGCAACAGTCTTGCACAAACACATAAACTTAGTTATCTGTGCCCTGACACTTTACACCTCCAGCCCTTAGCATAGTTTTAAGAATATCCAAGAGTCGTCTCTCTTTTGACTCTCACGTGGCCCATTGCTTAGATGTCTTTAGTTCTGACTACCTGCCTCCTTCTCTTTCTTACCTGGCCTTCTCCCTTCTACAGGGGGTCTGCAGCACCCTATAGGCAGGGTCCGACCTGTCCATGAGAAAGCTTACCCTTCCGGTCCCTGTTCGCGCCACTGGAGTCCAGCTCCGGCAGACCAGAGTCCCGGAGGGGAGGTACAGGTCTGTGAAAAAATGATGAGCATTCAGGCAGAGATGGTGGGTGGAATGCTACAATCTTTATTTTACCAAAGCCGTTATATAGTGCAAAAACAATTTATCACCCAGGCAAGTTGTCAAACATAATAATTACAATGGTTGACTTATGGGTTTAATTGATCATATCTCTTTTCGTTTGCTGTTCTTAAGAATAGACAATGACTTCTGTCCCTAAGCATGTCGGGTAGCCACATCACTAGGAATTATTATTTTCCTGTTCTTTTCCTCGTTCTTGTTAAAGATTACCTTCTACCCTTTTTTCATTCTGTCTAAACACAAAGATCGATTTTTCTTCTATTCACTACCTGTCAACCCATTGGCCAGGGGTGCAAGTGGAGGAATGCTTATAATTACTAGTCTATATTCCCATGACGGTAGCCAAGCAATAATTTTCAGCTTATACACAAGTGATTGTTTCTTATGCTATGTAGGTAAGCAGAGTCACTCAGGCAGTTAGCGTCTGAGCTCATTGTTACAAGTTTCATGATTAACAGAATGTGGTAAATTCCTGTAAGATTTCTATGTGATTTCTACTAATGTTTCTCTTTCCCAGTCCCCTATTTTATCGTTGTAAAAATTCCATTCCTTCACTATTCCATATTAATGATATTAATAGCAAGGTTACAAAACATGTAAGGAGAGACAGGAAAGCCAGCCCACATATCTCGCTGCTCTGCAGCCGAGACTGTCCCCCGGTGACTCTGTCATGCCGCAGGGGTATTTTGGCTCCCGACATCTCATCTTAGGTTGTTGCTTTCTCTGCATATCTGTATCCTTAGTAGTGGGCAGTTTCTTCCTTCATAATGTCTCAACAGCACTCCAATTCTTCATTTCTTAGTCCAGACCTTTACTTATTCAGACGACATTTTTATAGCCTTCTTGCTGACCACCTTTTGTTTTTGATAACCCTTTGTACACAGCAATAGCAATCTCTCTAAAGCTCCATTGTCGCCATTTTATTTCCCTGATTATTTAAGAAGCTCCAATGCCTGCCCCATGTAAGCAAACCATCACCTAGGCTACGGGACTGTGTGACTCAAAAAGGAACCATCACAGACAGAGCCGCATGTGCAGACAGGCCTCAGAGAAGGTTCTATCCTCCTGGCTGGCTATGATCAAAGGCTCGTCCTCAACATGTTTTTAGATACAGTATATTTATTAGACTTCCACTTGGCCCTGGAAAATTGATTCATTGTAATAACAAAGACAGTTATAAACTAGGGCGCAGTTTATTAATTTTCAGTGGGCCAACCACCACCAGACCTGGGAACAGGACTGGTCAGATGTGAACTAGGCACTCCCTTCCTGGTGAGTGGTTCCCCTCAGGAGACTAGACTATTTATCAGTGGGTGTGTGGGGAGCACAGAATCGGAAAAAGGAAATTGATTGTTGGCTGAAGGAAATGTGCGTCACACTCATACAACTCAACGTTGACTTTCTCCACCCAAGGGACAGCTAAGGCTAAGGAGGAAATAGAACTATCCTTATCATCTAAATCAAAACACTGATCTCCCTGGAGAGTGATGGATAAATAGGGATAGTTCTTTTTTATTATTATTGTTATTATTTATTAGTTTGTGTTAGTTTCCTATACATAAAGATAAATGCTTAGTGGTTTCCAGATTTTGTATTGTTATGGTTTCTCTTTATAGTATGTTATTACACATAATCTTCCCTTTATTTTTAGATTCTCTTTCTAATGAGATAAGATTTCATAAATAAAATATCTCTAAAATGCAATACAGTGGGAGATAAATTACACACATTCCAACCACTGCTTTTGTGAGTTGATTGTGCCCATTTCACTGAGGCTGATTTCTCAACCTTATCTCATTTGTATATCCCCTATTCTATCACCACGTGGCCCTGAAATTCAATTCCCCATCCTAAACCCCTCACCCTGCTAATAGAAACCTATCGAGATTTTATCTACCTCTTCCATATTTATCAGTTCAACAATTTTTCATCCAATATTTGATCTTTGCCAGACACAAAGCTCTGCCTCCCCTGGAGTGAAGGTGTCACACTATTATACGAATTATCACAGCACAATTTGCTAAGAACTATAAGAAGTCGTCATTATGTGTAGAAGAAATGCTGAAAAGAACATAATTCTATTTGTTTTGCAGAATCATCCTGTGCTTCACAGAAGAGGTGACAGCTAAATATGACCTTAAAGGGTATAAATAGAATAATGCCTCCCAAAGATACCTACAGTCTAATCTCTAGAACCTGTAAATAGGTAATGTTACATGGAAAAGGAGAGTTAAAGATGTAGATGAAATTAAGACTGCTCATCAGCTGACGTGGAGATGGAGAAATTAGTCTGGATTACAGTAGGTCAAATGTAATCACAAGGACTCTCAAAAGTAAGAGCAGAAAAAAAGTTAGTGTCAGAGCGATGCTATATAAGAAAGACTCATAATGCTAAATTTAAAGATGGAAGGTGACCAGGAAACAAGAAATGTGGGAAACCTGTAGAAGCTAGAAAAGGCAAGGAAACAGATTTTCCTTCCAGAAGGAATGCAGCCCTGATTTTAGCTGATTGATTTTTAACCTTGATTTTAGCCCAGTGAGACCCATTTTGCACTTCTAATCTCCACAATTATAAGAATATAAATTGGTATTGTGTTAAGCTACTAAATTTATGCTAATTGGTTACAGCAGCAATAGAAAACTGATACAAAGAGTAAGTAGTATTTCATATGAGAAAGGGGCTAATGAGGGTCTTGCCGTCAGGTGATGTTAACATTTAATCGAGTACTTGTGGATAGGCACCTATCTATGTCAAGTGCTTCTCATGCATAATAGAAGAGGTCCTTTTTGTATAGTAAATGCTGTTACATGAACTATCAATAAAGGCTATTAGTGATGTAGACTAGAAAAGTTACTTTAGAATCAGTTGATAAACAGTAGCAATAAGAATGATGTTATGTCTATGGCCATGCCACCCTGAACAAGCCTGATCTCGTCTGATCTCAGAAGCTAAGCGGGGTTGGGCCTGGTTAGTACTTGGATGGGAGACCACTTAGAAAGACCAGGTACTGTAGGCATAAAACAAACAAACAAACAAACAAACAAATAAATAAATAAAGGATTGTAAGCTGACAAGGTCCTTGCAATCTGTGAGGTCAACCAAGGGTTGCCTCACCTAAAAAATTAAAAAATTAAAAAAAGAATGACATTACAATATGAATTAAAGACATTGTATGTATCAAACTCTTGGAAATCAAGCACTGGGATATAATGACCAAACACTACGAAGTTATTCCCTTAGCCTCTAACCACAACTGCCATCTCGACATTTAAACCAAGAGGTTTCATTTGCACCTCATGTTCAAAAGATTTAGATTCAAGTCACTATCTGCAAAATCTGCTTGTTTTTTGAAGTGCCCCATCTCTGTGCATAGCACCACTGTATTGCTAATGACCCAAACTTGAAATTTCTAAATCATCCACCTCCCAAGCTCCCTACAGTCAACCAATTATTATGTCATAAAGCTTCTATCACCATTATTTTCTAAAATCTTTTCCATCTTTCACTTTCCTGATGCCACCCCTAAATGTACCGTTTTAACCTCAAACAGCTGTTCTTTTCCCAGTGAGTCATAGATTTCCCTTTCCCCATCACACCTTCTCCATGTTTCTTTGCTCTTTTCTTTCTTTGAACTCCTGCAACTCATGTTTCCCATGCCCTCTCTTACTCACTCCTTAGCTCACCACTGCTGACCTCACTACTGTTGGCCATTCTATTGAAATGGCTTTCCCTGAAGTTCTAAGTGACCTTCTATTTACCAAATTTCAGGATGTTTCGAACTTCCCTCAACCTGACCTCTCTGTGACATTGACATAATGGACTGTTCTTTTCTTTTTGAAACTATTTTCTTCCTTGGATTCTAGACTATCCTATTCTAGTCTCTCCTTTTATTGTTTTAATAATTATTTTGTCTTCTCTAAGACTATCCAGCTCCTTCTGTCTCACTAATACTGCTGCTTCCAACAGTTTTAATCTAAGTGCTCATAACTTTCCACCATATGGGTATGTCTCTTCCTAGGTATTGCAGGTAGGTATAGCTCGGAGAATGTAAAAGAACACAAATGTTTCTTAGCTCTCTGATTATTGGAATTCTATCTTTCTATGTAGCTTTTTAATGTCTGCTTTCTGCTCAGTAGGATGCTAAACATAGAAGAGAATTTAAAAGTGATGAAGATATAGCTTCTACATTCTGTAAACTGGCAGCAAATTTAGACAGATACAAAACATACATATAAAATTTTTGAGAAATGACCCAAGGCAGAATTCATTCATTTAGCAATTGACAATGACCACTAAATATTGATTGAACATAGTTATAAAATAAATATGACAATATAAGAATATCCCTTCTTTTATGGGTGAAGAGGACAAACACTAAGCTACCAGATAAATAGATTTTCCCTCCATTTCCTTGAATTAAGTCACAAAGAAGATTTTATACCAAAAAAAAAAAAAGTCGTTTTCTCAGTTGCATTCAGCCTCGAATATTGCCTTCTTTTTAGTTTCACAGTTCCTCACTTGCAATACAAGCAACTTAAATTTATCATTCTGGGTTTGTTAAAATACTTTGAAACATATCATCCTTATATTTAAAAAAAAAATAGAGAGAAAATTTATCTGAGGCATGATAGCAAGGAAAATGTCTCCCAAATGAGTTAGACTGGGACCTTCAACACTGCCCCAGCTCTTCTTACTGAAACATTTATTTACAACTATAAATCAGGCACCTGCACTGTAAGCCATTTCTATCTCTAAATGAGAAATTTTAAAAATTGGTATTTATAACTGGTTCATACTACACCCAATCTTTGATAAATAGCCACTCTTGGCAGACAACAATCAGTAACAACATATTTTGGTTTCTGGCCTGAATGGGAATCATTAACTCAGGCATATCATGATGAAAATTTTCCTTTCTGGCCCATTAGTTTGCAGTTTCAAATGGTCTGGTAAAGTCAGAGTGTCAGTCTCTATTCTTGATCGTCCATCTGGAAATTTAGATCTCATGTTTCTTACAATTCTGTAAATTAAAAAAGTTTCTGTTCTTATACAAACCAGTAATTATTCTACTATATAATTCTCCTTGGGAAGAGAGAAAGTGTAATTCTAGACACTGGTGCCCACCTAATTCCTGATATAAAAACTATCAAAAGGTATAATAGACATATCACCCAAGGAATGAATTTAACAGCTGAAACTTTGTTCCTTTAACTGAAAGAAAAAATTTTGTGCTGCAAAACTTCAAAAATAGTTTGTCAAATACACTGAATCAGAAAAACAGATTTCCTCATGAAATGCTTATTCTAATCCCTAGTCAATCAATAAGTAGTATGAATAAACTTTTATACTATTTCAAATCCAAATCCTCCTCTAAAAATCCACTTTAGGTGAGAATGTGCAGGCTCATCCAACTTAATCTTTACCACATCTCTATAGGCACAGAAACAGGACTCGGTAATTCCCAAAGTGCAGCCAAAACTAGGCTCTAATATTCTTAATATATCAAAGAGAGTATAAAAACAGACTGACACATATATGGCTTTCTAATTTATGACAAAGGTGAGTGTAACACAGTGAAAAAAAGATTTTTTTTTTCAATAAATGCTGGGTGGTTAATTACACAATCGTAAGGGAACAACGCATTTTGACTACTATCACAGTCTATTCACAAAAACGTGTTCCAAACTGATTATAATCTACATATAAGAGATAAAATTAAAAAGATATTAAGAAAAAGACAAAAGTAAACACCTTTATGACTATGGAGTAAGCAAGAATTTGTTAATAGTTACAGAAAACATTAAACATTAAGAAACAATTAATAAATTTACTATATTAAAAATAAGAAATTCTGTTTCTCAAAAGACATCATTGAGGGATAAATAAGCAGTTCCCAGAGGGGAAGAAGCTATTCACAATGCATCTGTCAAACAAAAGATTCTTATCTAGAAGTATAAAGATCTATATACCAATAAGACCCACATTCCAAAAGGAAAATGAAAAAGCTTTGAGCATCCACATCACAAAAGAGGATATGTCAATAAGAAAATGAAAGTTACATAACTTTGTAAGTGCAATAGATCACAAAAATGGCTCACTACTCATGTCCCCATCTTCATTCCCTTTGCCATGTAACTTTATGGTGCTCATGGACTTTGAATCTGAGCTAAACTGTGTGACTCACTTTGACCAATGGGATATTAGCAAATGTTATACAAACAGTTGGAAAAGCACTTGCACAACTGGGCTTGTTTGTTTTTGCACCTGTGCCATTACCATGAGAATGCTGGGGCTAGCCTGCTGAAGACTGAGAGACCCGTAGACATGAGTAATCACAATCACTCCAGCTGCAGCCAGTTTAGATCATCTGACATTCAGCCGATGTCCCCAGGCATGTGAACAATCCCAGCCTAGAATAGCAGAGCTGCCAAACCAGCCCCCAGATGACTCCAAACTTGAAATCAGCACATGCTTAGTGGGGAACACCACCGACATTTTGTGGTTCCTTGTTATGCATGCAGCATTATCGTGGCAGTAGACAACTGATACAATTAGTCATGAGAAAGATGCAAATAAAAACTCGATGCAATACTACTACATACATAAGAAAATTGCTAAAATGAAAAAGAAGGAAAATCCAAGTATCAACAAAAATTTACGAAAATCAAATCTTTTATATATAGTTGTTGGGAATGTAACTCAATTCAGTAACATCAGAAAACTGTAGTAGCTATCACAGTCGAACCTAGGCATACCCTAAGGCCCAGCAATCCTACCCCTAGGTTCATACCAAATAGAAGTGTGTACATGTGTTCACCAAAATACACGTACTAAAATGTTTATAGTACGGCCATTTGTAGTAGTCAGAAATTTAGAAGCTACCCAAATGTCTATTAAATGCAGAATAGATCAACAATGTGTTATATTCACACAACAGAATACTATATAGCAGTGAAAATGAATTACCATACCTACACTCTATGATGTGCATAAAATTTATAAACATAATGTTGATCTATTAAAAGCAGACATAGAAGCGTACACATGTGTAAACTCATTTGTATAATACATAAAAACAGGAAAAGTTAATCAGTACTATTAGAAGTCAAGGGAGTGGTAATTCTTGGGTTGAGACAGCTACTGAAAAGAGGAGTAGGGGTATCCCGGGACACTAGTAAATAGCATTATTTTTTATTTAGCTACTTGTTATGCTGCTATATTCAGTTTCTAAAAATTCACTGACCTGTATACTTATGACATACATACTTCTCCATAGGTATACTGTACATTAGTAAAAAGGTTAAAAATTATGAAAAATTTACAACAAAAAGGGGGAGTATAAAATGAATGTTAGATAGAAATGTTTGGTTACATTTGACAAAAAGTCAGGATAGCAGTAGCTTTAACACAATAGCTGTTTATTTCTTCTTTACATAAACAAAATTCAGAGGAAGGTAGCTCAAAATGAGTGTGATCAGCTCCATAAATCAGAGTCCTTTTTCTTGCTTTTCGCTATTCCTGGGTTCCATGGGCCCAGATCACTGTTCCAGCTCCAGCAATGATGACTGCACTGCAACCAGCAGGAACTAAAAAAGGCCAAAGAAGAATTCATTCTCTCCTTGTGGAAACTTCCAGAAAGTGTACATAACATTTTTGTTTGCATCTCATTGGCCAAAGCTTAATTATAAGGCTAGTTCTATATGCAAAAGAGACCAGGAATGTAGTCTACATCCTAGGTGATACATGCCTAACTGAAAATAACTGTCTACTCTTTGAAGGAAGGCATGCAGAATGCGTATTGGGGGTCAACCAGTTTGCTTTAACTCACCCTCGTACAGAGTTTCTTTACTGGCTGTCTCTTTCTTTAGCCCTATGTATTAGAGAAACTAGTTTTTCTTCCTAAGCAGTAGCTGGCAAACATTTTTGGTCAAGAAACCATATGGTAAATATTTTAGGCTTTGCTGACCCAATGGTCTCTGTTGCAACTACTCAGTTCTACTGTTGTAGCACAAAGGCAGCCACAAACATTATGTCACTGGATGAGCATCAATGTTCAATAAAACTTTGTTTCCCAAATCAGGCGATGGGCCAGATTTGCTCATGAGCTACAGTTTGCTGACGTTTGTTCCAGATGCTCCAGAAAGCCAGTCAATCCCATGAGTACAGAGATGACGTTCAGCTTATTCTCCACTTGTGTCCCATGTAGTCACTGATCAAAAAACACTGATAACAAAAAGATGAGAACCATTTAAAAATACTTTCTTCACAATATTACAGTTTTCACACTAAAGTTTATTCAAAACAAGAAAAAGAGTTAGGTTAAATATCACCAAGAGAAGGTACAAAGTTCAAGGTGAAGGAAGAAGAAAAGAGGAAAGGGAATGTCTGTGTGGAGGGGAAACCGAAGGAATAATCCAAAATAATAATTTTCAAGCCTGATAGGGTCATGAGGACTTTATTGTTGGTAAATAAATAACAGAAAAACTTCTCCTCTTTCCAAGTTTTTTTTTTGTTTTTGTTTTTGTTTTTTTACTTAACAGGAATGGTTCTGGAAGTCTAGGAAAGGTGTTACTTCTCACAATTAGAGGATCTAAATGTGCTCCAAGCCCGGGGAAGCATTATTTTTTCAAATTGACAAATTCGTTTCTTTTGGGGTCAACTCCCTCACCCCATTCATCCTTCTCTCTCTGAAAATGATCCAGGGAAACTCTGTGTGCTCCTTCTCTTGGCATTCCACAAATAGAACAGAGCAAGACATTAATGAAGAGAGAAAACAGTTTCCCATTTATTTTGCTTTCAGAAATATACTTGAAATGGCCTATGCCAGAGTTGTATTATATAAAACAATAACAACAAAAACTATAATCCAAAAGACTGACCCTTTTCAAATGATAACCAACTGCATTTTGTATTTTCATAGAATTACTTTATTTCCATAAAAAACAGAATTTCCATTTTTCCAATCAAGGAGCTGAGTTTCTAAAGCTTCCTGTGGTCTATTTACATTTCCTACAGTAACTTTTTTAAGCAACAGACCAAGGAAAATATGAAACTTATTTTTTTTATTTTATTTTCCCTTTTTAAAGGAGCCTCTATACTTTCCTGACCTCATTAAGGCCTCAGAGACAACTTCAGTTTCCAAACATAAATTAGCAACACATTAGTAAATGCCTCTTTATTGCATAAACTATTGTCAGTTTTCAATGATACCATCACCTCTGGCTATATGCTATGCATTACATACTGGCATTACTGCACCATTTTTTTTTCTCAAGAGCAATTAATTAGAAAAGCAGTATGGTAAGACAAATCTAAACATCTACCAGCTGAAAGCAGGGTCCTTTAAGAGAGCAATAGATACTATAAAGGAGAGACTTATTACTAATTTCTTAAACGTGGTGAGGGTAAGAAATCAAGACCTTAGAAGTTTGTATTTATTCATTTGTTTAAACAATATTTTTGAGGACTTCTATTTGACCAGCCCTGTGTAAGGTGCTAGTAGAGGGAAAGAAAATAGGTTGCTAGTCATGACACCACAGACCCATAAAATTTGCTCTCAAGGCTTTTGGGTAATTGCAGAAGAAATGATTCTAGAGATAAGAAAACTGGAACTTCATCAAACAAATTATTTTGAAAATGTTCTTGACTTTCCCACATCCTTTAAGGAGCAACAGAGCAGGACCACTATTTAAAATAAGATTTTTAATAGTTCTGTGGACTGTCATTCAGACCCAAAATCCTGCTGGCTCCCTCCATCTGTTATTTTTATCTTCTGTTGCCTTATTCATCTCAACAAAAATGGTCCTTTCAAAGTCATAGCTTGAGTTGACATTGTTTGTGGAGAAAACTTCTTTCCTCTTTGGAGGAAAACCTAATTGGCAAAGCACTCCTGGACTCTCTTGTCTCCCTCTCTCCTGCCCAGGCTAGGTGGAGTTATTTTTCTGGATGGTAAATGTGAAAAGATAAAGCAAGTAAGCAAAACTTTTTCTTCTTTCTTTCTCTTGATTGCAAACTGCCTGCAGGGAGCAATAATCCTAGGTTGATAGGAATGCCTAAGTTTGACACTCAGTATTAGGAAATACTTATCTGCAGTTATAAACCACAGCCTCCAAACAGGCCTTTTGTAGTAAAAAATAAAAGGTTGCTCTCCACATATCAAATTTCTTATTCCATTTCTCAGTTGGATCAGAACTTAGATGGGGAAAAAGGATGTTATTACTGTTCCCTCCAGCCATGAACCTAATATCTGGTGAAATGGACCATGAATTTTGAGAAAAATAAGACAGGGAAAGGAATTTACAGACAAAAACAAAATAAAAACATCAACAAAAAAATGTTTAGAGGCATTCAATGTAGCCAGGATGCATGCCTTGAGGCTTTGGCTTTTGTAAGGGGTGTACACATCTTTGACCTTGACTGCTTTCTTTGATTCTTTTGGAAGTTCACTTTAGAAGAGCTCTGTGTTCTGGTTGTCCAGGCATTATTAGTACAGGGATGTGTAAACCATGGTCCATAGGCCAAATATGGCCTGCCTCCTGGTTTTGTATAAAAAAAAGAAAAGTTTTATTGGGACATAGCTAAGCCTATATATTTACATATAGTTTATGATTACTTTCATAATGCAGTGGCCGAGTTGAGTGTTGGTGATAGAGACCATCCAGCCCTTTACAGAAAAGTTTACCAACCTACGCATTAGTGGGCTGAATAGTCTGATAGCCTCTGCTGTTTTCCAACCAGTTCTGTAAATCATTAGAAAATTGAGGTTGTGGACCTTCATTCAGGGTCAGGGTAGGATTGACCCCAAATTTCGTGGCTTGTCTGCCTCTAATCCATTATGTGCTAATTACACTTGTGAATCTTTGAGTTATACGTTGCAGTTTTACCCACAGAAAAGAAGAGGACTTTATTATGGAACAAATAATAGAGATGAGAGTCTCTATCATATTGTAGATATAATCTGCACTACAACAAGGATAGAGAAAAAGTTGCTGAAATCCTCATTAAAACAAAGGCCAAAACTATTAAAGAAAGTTAATACAAGTGGTATCTTTATCTTGAAAATCACACTGACACAGAAATTATATAAATACCTAGGACATTGAATAGAGATATTACAGAAAGCTTCAGATTAACAGACTTTGGTATTTTAATAAATATTTTTTTTCTCTTAGAAATGCAGAAAACATATAGCTGAGATGTAGTTTAACTGAAATATATATATTTTAATGTGGCTAGAAAAGGAGGACAGGTGGCAGTGGTTACCAGGACAGAAATGTGACTGATACATACTCAAAGCACCATAAAAGAAGAAGCATTGAATCTTAAAAATAAACTTACTGAAAGAGAAGTACAAGAGAATCCAAAGGACTCCTGATTTGAGCCTCAGAAAGTAAAGCAACTATGCTTGCATGGGAGTGAGAGGCCATCTAAAATCAGAAACTTGATATGTCACAAAGAGAGGAGGCAGAGCCTTTCCAGACTAGGAAGATCAGAGGGATATTTCCACCCAACCAAGCCAACTATGCTCTGAAATCTAGATCAGCCAAAAGGTACCAGGACCAAGAAAGATAACTAGGCCAACAACCTTACTGTTAAGATTTAAGCAGACACTATGTCTAATATAGCTGTTCCAAATTTCCCATTAAGTTAAAATATCCATGAATTTAAACAAAAAGACAAAGTGATGACAGTACTGTAAATAAAAAATATGGAAAGACCATAGCCCAAAGTGCAGGGAGAATTTCCACTGAATGAATCACCCTGAGGATGGAATGAAATGCATCTTCTTGAATTATACAACATATACTCCACCCTCTGAATCAGAACTAAACAGAAGTCCCCAAAAAAGGTAACGAAAGCTTTGCCTCAGCCCAAAGAGTAAGAATGTGCGGTGCTCTGGAAGACAGAAGCCTATTGGACAAATGCTTAAGAACTGTGCCTCAGGCAAAATCAATCTCATTCTCTGCTCTCTCATTTCATTCAGCTATTCTCCCAAATCAGCAGCCTTTTACTGTTACCTCCGTTTAGAGACTAAACATTCCTCATTGCAGGAAGCTGAGTAGAGCACACAGGTACAGAAAGTTTTATAGTGCGATAATTTAGTACTCTCAGGAAAAGTATTGTAAGAAGGGATGTTACGAGAAAGCATACTTAGTTGAGAGAGCATAGCTGGTGCGAGGGGTGAAGTCTTTCATATATTTCTTTGTACAAAGAGGCATTATAAACTGCATCTGAATCTCTATCTTAGTCACAGGACCAGGTAATCTGAGCAAGAGAAGATCCCTACCTAAGACCTGCAGAATCGCGATATGTGACTGCCTCCTAGGTATCACACTGAGCAGGTGGTAAAAAACAACATTAATGTCAGGTGATGACTGGGATGGGAATGGATGAAACTAACACTGAGAGGAACAGAGAACCAACTGATTTAGAGTATTCATCCACTCTTAGAGCAAATCATTAGCCCCTTCCTAATGAAGAATTAGCAAACAAAATTAAGAAAATAGGTGAAGCCTATGAAAAGACAACAGTATAAGATAAAATAAACAAAAAGTTTAAAAGTAATTTATTACAAATATTTCAAAATACATAAAAATAAAAAGCATTGTGTATTGATTATTTATTGTTGTGTAAAAATTACCACAAACGTAGTGGCTTAAACCAACACACATTTCTATGGATCAGTAGTCTAGCCATGGCTTAGAAGTGGCCTCTGCTCAGTGCCTCACAGCACTGCAATCAAGGTGTCAACCAGAGTGTGTTCTCATCTGAAACTTAGCTGGGGAAAGATTCATCTCTAAGCTCACTCAGGTCGTGGACTCGTGGACAAGATTCAGTTTCTTGTGGTTGTAGGACTGAGGGCTTCTGCTTCTTGCTGTCTCTTGGCCAGATACCACTCAGCTTTTCTCAGCTACCTGCTCTTCCCGCCATGTCAGATTCTCTAGCACAGTTGCTTGCTTCCACAAAGCCAGCAAGGGAGAGACAGGTTCCTGATACACATTAAGAAACTAGATCATGAAATAAAGTTGAAAATGCAGACAGGTGTCAAATCCAGCAGGGCCTTCATAGACCATCATAAATTATAAGTGACGCTATTATAAGTGCAACAGGGAGCTTTTGAAGGACTAAGGCATATCAATATACATGCAATAGAAGTCCCAAAAAAAGAGATACGAAGGAAAAGAGCAGGAAAAATATTTTAGAAAATAATGACTGAAAGCTTCCAAAATTTAATGCAAAAACATTAAGCATTATAAAGCATAATAAACTCAAAGTAGGAAGAATGCAAAGAGAGACACTCGGATATGTCAGAGTCCAATTGTTACAAGTCAAAGATAGGGGAAAGCATGAAAGAAGCAATAGAAAAAAGATTCATCTGAGAGGTGGCTAAAAAGTCTGAATCTAGAGCTAATCACTTCAGTCATTAAAGGGTCAGTTGATCATAGATGAAGCACGGGAAGAGAGTATTGTAGATGGATGCCATAAGTTTCAAGAGGAGATTTCATTTAGCATTGTTTTTGTTTTACTCTTTGTTTCAGTGGAAAGGGAGATGAATTGTTTGAAAGTAATGGCAAGGAGGAAGAGCCTTTACCTTCTGGAGTTGACATATCTGGGATATAAAAGAAAACAAAAAGTTTACTTCAGAAGACTCATGGGAGAACTTTACCTCAGGGAACAGTCTTATTTTAGTCAAGCCAACAAAAAGATGAAAATGTTCAAAGGAAATGTTGAATTTATAGAGAATATTTCAATTGTCAGATAAAAATGATAAAAGAGACAGTATATATGAAAGATAAACAAAGGAGATCTCCTTTAAGACTCACAGATATCCCAGAGACAGGAACAAAATAATCAGGAAAAAAAAAAAAACCTAGTTAAATATACCAAATAAGAAAAATACCTTTTGATATGCAAATATATAAGTCTACAGATTAAAAGTATTCCTGAGTTTCAGGTGCAATAGTGGGTAGTGTTGAAATAGGGAGAGAAGAAAGTGACTTTCATATATAGACAAATTTTAGAAATGCTTTTTTTTAAATTTAAAGCAAAAGCAAAAATATCTTTCAAGTTTCCATGCAGAAACAGAAGTATGCAACATACCTTTTATGTGATCCAATTATAAATAAGGTGGAAGGCATTAGAAAAATATTCTCATATTCAAAGATTTAAAATATATACCTTTTTTGAGAAAATTATTTAATTATTCATCCCAGCTGACCAGGAAATAAATCAAAGTCAAGAACAAAAATATCACATAATAGTCAATATATGGTGATAACTGTGTTCATAAAAAACCTAGAATTATTGAAAAACATATTGTTGGGAGCCAAAAGGCCTTCATCCTGACCACCCAGCCGCCGGCATAGAACCTGGCCTAGAACCTGGCCGTTAACAAACCTGTATGCTATCTAAAGAATGCAGGAGCAGATAATGCTCCAGGGAATAGTTAACCACAGAATGTATTAACATACCCGCCGGATAAGGAAGGACCTACTGAATGGCTGTGGACCTGCCCAAGGAGCCCCTCTCCTCCTTGTTCCTCTTTTCACTTCTAACCTTTGTACCCCCTAACCCCATCAACCAAGGACCAATGAAATTGTAACAAGTATCCCCCTGCCTAGTCAGTCCTGCCCCCCTTTGTTCTTCTGTATAAATATACCAGCTCTAAAATAAAAAATTGGAGGCTTGATCAGAATACTGTCTTGCCTCTGCTCCTTTTTCTCGGCCCCTTTTCTCTTTCAGGCTGGACCCTCTTCGAGCCCGCGAATAACTAGGTCCCGCGGGTCAGGACAACATATTATAAAAACAATATTATAAATAGAAAAAATGAGGTGTAAGTCATCTTTCTACTGAAATCTCACTAATAATGGAAGTTTAGAGACATTAGAGTTTATAACTGTGAAATCTAAACATTACTGATTTCCAGCAATTGATTACAATTAACTGTTCAAAAATATTAGCCTTTCTTTTTCTATTACCAATAGCAGCAGCATAGCACAATGCGTGACACATATCTTTATTACCATTATTGCCCATTGTCATGATAAATTACCACATTAAAAATAAGCAGATGTACTGAAAATCAAGAGTGTTTTGTTTTGTTTCCATGAGCACTTGGTCCTAGATTTCTACTGAACTAGATTTATCACCAAAAATGTTTTGTGAATCTAATACTATCAAAAAATACTCCATGCAAAAAATAAATTTTTATATAAAAGGAATAGAGGTAATCATGAAAAACAAATAATATATTGAGTTAATAAGTAATGGCTATATCTATGATGAATAAAAATGATAATAACTACATTAAATATTTATTATGCAGTAGACAGTGTTCTAGCACTGTTCTAGTTTCATTACCTGTATTATCTCATTTCATCCATATAAAAACCTTATGAGGTCATGTTCCTATTTTATATATGTGGAGACTGATAAAGTCACACAGTCAATAAGTGGTGAACATTAAATTCGAACACAAGGAATCTGATTCCAGAGACTACCACCCCTAATCATCAGACATACTCTCCATAAATAAAACTGGATACCTTGATAATCAGAAAAAAACATAGGATTAAATATATATCTGGTAAACTCAAATGTGACCACAGACATAATTCAAAACAATAACTTCTACTTTGCATGTCATGCCAAAAGATTAAAGCAAATAAATCATTGTTTATGTAACAAAAAATTAAAGGAGACAATTAGTGCAAATGAGCTAAATGCCCTTATTAAATGAAAAAAGAATAATTATGTTAAGATATCTTCTCTCTTATTTCTGCTCTTATCTTTCAACTCTGAACCACTTCTCTAGTGAGATATCAACACCCAAATGTGGTCAGATGGCCAGAGTTTGGATGTATATCTTGAACCATAATCTCCACTGAGGTATAGGGCTTTGTGCCATTCTGGCCCAGATGGGAGCCAGAGAACCAATGGCAGGAATAAGGATCACACGCCTCTATACTCAAAAGAGATCCATGGAGTCCCAAGGATGTGTTTCTAGAAAGACCTGCTAGCACTTCCAGATGTCTGCAGAGTCATCCTTATCTCTGAGATTGGGAATTATAATTCTTGAGTCATAGAAATACTATGACAGAGAGCTTTCCTCTGGTGACTAAGCTAAGGACTGCTGGTTTACTAGCAGGTACATCAACCAGTTCACCAGAGCACAGACTACTGTGTCTTTCTCCACATGTCTGTTTGCCACTGTTTAACAGACTCTAATGTCTTGATGTGAACCTCAAGATATGTAGATAAAGATTAATAATGACACACAAAATGAGATCTAAAACTTGAAAGAATAGCAAATAGAATACCTTAGAGTAAGAAGTCTCTAATGAAATAGAATTGCTAGATGAGACACATGATATTAATAAAAACAATGACAATAATATGCACACATAGGGAGATCCTACTACAGAATAAAATTCTTGATTTTCATATAAAAATTTCAATGAATAAACTAAAATGAAATGAATGAGATAGACCCAAGTAGCTAATAAAATAAATAGTGAAACTTCCAAAAGAATAAAAAGAATAGAAATAAAAAGGCAATAGTAAAAGAAACAGAAGAAAATCACCCTTATTTTGATCTCTTTCAATCTGCACACTGTTGTCTTAATCAGGATATTATGATTAGATACTTATTTGATACTAGAGAGTATTTTAGAATTTCAGGAATGAGAAGATAACTATTAGTAAAATTGAAAAGCACAATAGAATTTCAAAATTAATAATGAAAAAATAGCAGTAAATTTTTAAAAACCATAAAATAAGAAGAAAAAGAGGAAAACATAAGTTTTAGAAGAACTAAAATTAAATTAATAAAGTAATATAGTAGGAAAAAACAAATATCTCAGCGATCTAAATTACCCTATTAAAAGACAAATATTGTCAAACATAATTTTTTTAAAAAGTCTACCATTATATTGTTTAAGAGAAAATGTTTAAATCTAGATGGTAATAGAATAACTGAAAAACACTAACATAGATTAAATAGTTATGCGTAAATGCAAACAAAAATAAAGTAGGTCTCACTGTTGGTTTCTTTAAAGTTTAATGCTTTAAAGAGAGCTAAGAGATATGAATAACGATGAGGCAAAATTTATTTTAAAAATTTATCAGAAATAAATCCAAACACATAAAAGTTTTGAAAATCAAAAAACAATTTTGTGAGATTTTTTAATATGATTTTTTTCAGCATGGATAGATATAGCAGACACTATATAATATGAGCAAAATTGTGTGTGTGTTTATCCTAAAAATTGAGAATAAACTTTTTTTGCATCCATTGGATATTTATAAAAATCAATCTGATAATGGGCCTCAAAATTTTTTTAATAAAGATTTTACAGGTCACATTCTCTGATCAAAATTACATGACATTGATTTAATTTTAAAATTTCCTGTTTTTAGATATTTATTGGAGGCTAAGACACTTCATGCTTCTAAAAATAAGACTCAGATCAAACTATATGACAAAACTAAAATTAGAAACCAAGTAAAATCAAGGAAAAATGAAAATCCATGTCAAAACCTACGAAATAAAGCTAAAAGAGTAGCAATAATGGCACTGATTACTCTTTTTTAAATATTAGAAAAAGGTCAACATGTATAAAAAGAAGAAAACAGCAGAAGAAACAGTAAATTCAAAGGTGAAATTAATAAAAAATAAAACAAAAATAATAGAAAGCACGCACACAAAAAATCCTAAGTCATCTTCTTTGAAAAGAATGAAATACATGAAGAGTAAAATGAAAATAAATAAATCTTTTGGAGACAAATTAAGACAAAACAACACAATAATATAATTGAAATTGGATAAGAAAGGAATTGCAAACACAAATCAAATTAGAGTAGAAGGAATTTTAAGTAAATATTATGTTTAATTCTATGGCCACACATTTGTGAACCTACAGAGAAAATGGATAATTTTCTAGAAAACCATAAATTACTAAAATCAAGCCATGAAGAAGTAGAAACATGAATGGATCAATTTTCTGGAAAGATACTTGAAATAAATTATGGTTGTTATATTGATATTAACCAGAATTAGCTAACCTACTATGAGATAAACCCAGAAATGCCTGTGTGTTAATAAATAGAAGTTTATTTCTCATTTATATCAAATCTGAGCAGGTGTGACTGACTCCCCCAAGTAGTATTTCAGGGGTATATGCCCTTCCACCATGTGGACCTGCCATTCTCTAGAGCTTCAGCTACCTCTCCCCACCATCTGCACTTGGCACAACGGCAATGGAGAAAAGAATATGAAATATCAGATAGACAGTGTTATTCTGCCCACATTTCCTGCGCTGTAACCTAGTTTTAGGCCACATTTAAGGGAATGGACAAAGGGCTATTACTTTATCTACATGCCAGGGGAGAAGGGAAAAGGCTGTAGTGAATAACTAGCAAGTCTTTGCCATAATATTCTATTATCTTAAAATATCTTATTAAGAAAGGTGGTTGATTTCACAGCTCCTTATCATTAGATAATTAAAAATCCCCTGGTATGCTAGTGCTCCTTGGCACCAGTGGATGACAGCTAATTGTGAGTACTCTTCCCAACTTGGAGTACAGTGACATCACATCAGCAACCACAATGAAAGTATTTACACCACAGAAATTAGCATTTGCTGCAAACTAAGGCATCTCCCTTCTAATACCCAAAGCTGGTTGTTTGCAAACACTGATACACTAATGTATAATTAGATACTCTTTAAATTATTCCAGGCCATAAACAAGATGTAAAGTACCATTCACTTTAGAAAGCCAGAAAAACTGACAATAATAGAATTCTCTTTTAAAAAGCAACTATACCAACGCCACTCATTAATATAGATAGAAATTTAAATGGAGTATCAAGAAATAAAAAATACTCTGAGATTCTGTCCCTAAACAAGATCAGTCTACATTTCCTCCCTAGGGAAGTGAGGTTCTGATTCTGAGGTCCAGCCTGCAGGACACAGGCAGGAGAAAAACTACAAACAGCATCTCAGGTGAGACAGTCTCAGGAAGCAAATCATCCATTTCAAGGTGGTCAAGCAGATAAGCAAGAACCAAATCTGCAGCAATGCTTTAAGACAAGATGGAGTAAGCAGGTCTAAGAGAGCAAATGTGGGGTTTAACCACTGAATTTCACTGAGTCCTAGCACAGAGAGACAGAGCTGTTTATCATGTGTCCATGACTCAGCATTTTAGAGTTTCCTTATGCTCCTTCCTACCAGTGAAGATTCCCTCTAGTTCATTAGGGAATGTCTTTAATAACTTCAGGAGTTTCAAACAATAGGAGATGAATCTCTATGATGATTTCTCCAAAATTTTCTGTTCTCTTAAGGCTAGATGCCAGAGGTAACTGTGGCATTACTGAAGCACAGCAGGAAATGTAGGGTTGCACTGCACCAGAAATGTGGTGCAATTCAAAATTTTCAGCTCTAATAAAACTGTTTAAGTCTTTGACAAAATATAAGGCAGCAAAGAGAGATACAGTTGTGAAAAAATATATATATCATTATTTGCATTTGATATAATGGTATACTCTAAAATCCCAGGAATAGTAACTGAAAAATATATTTTTTAAATAATAAAGTTTATGACCAGATATAAAATCTAGAAGTAGGGAGTAAAGATTTAAAACATCAGGAAGACAGAAGAGAAATGGACTGAGAGAAATAAGACAGAGCTATCTCAAGGGAGCCAAATTTTAAAAAGCTTTGAAAAAAAGTTATAAGGAATGTTAGAGGCTGCAGAAAATAAGAATAAAAGCTAGTGGTGATGCCACCTATCTGGTCTCAATTCATTGAAAGCCCCTGGATATGAAAGAACTAATGTCTTCTTAATCCTCTGAGACCTTGGGCCCTCATTCCACTGATTATTTAAATGCTGAAAAACGGCAAAGAGATGCATGCTTCTTTTAAAATCAGGAACTAAATGTTATATTTTTACATAACATCACTGAAAATTTTTCCCATATTGCAGGTCACATTCCAACAGTGGATAAGACATCTGCCAAAATCTACAGACTTCTGGCACTGAAGTGCTGATTCTTCCAGCCGAGGAGAAATAATTTGACACCTCTGAAGCAGCAGATTCGGCAACTGCATACTTGTTCCACCATCTAAGCCATTCAATCACATTTCAAAACATCTCAGTCAGCAATATTCACACTATATTTTCCTCTCATTGGAGCAGTATTCTTTCCTCTGTGATGTGGTCTTGCAGATACACTCTGGGGTATTGCTATTAAGCTTTTCATTTGTTGTTCCACATTCACCTTTATAGAAAAAATTACTCCTGTTATCTATCTGTTCAAATTAGCTGAGAACACTTTTAACAGAGTCCAAAACTATAGAATAATGCCTTCCTAACAGTCACAAACAGACCTGAAAATCTAGAGAAAAGCAACATTTATTTTGCCTGCAATATTCATTTTGTTGTAGGATGTTTCCTCTTTTGAGTTTATGAAAGAAAATTTTGCTAATTTGAGTTATAAAAAATACCTCCATTTACAAACATTACTTTGTATATAAAGTTTTAGAGTATTTGGTCAGTTAATTTTTGAACACATATTATCTCTCTCTCTCTCTCTCTCTCTCTCTCTCTCTCTATATATATATATATATATTTAGACAAGGCAACACTTGGTCGACTTCACAGATTACAAGGACCTTGTCAGTTTACAATCCCTTATTTTTATTTATTTATTTGTTTGTTTGTTTATTTATTTATTTATTACACCTATAGCATCTGGTCTTCCTAGGTGGTCTCCCATTCAGGTACTAATCAGGCCCGACCCTGTTTAGCTCCAAGATCAGACGGGATTGGGCTCGTTTGAGGTAACATGGCCATAGACTTAATACATATTCTCAATTATGTGATTTTTAAGTTTCCCTTTCAAAGCAGATTCTCTGGAATGCTGTAATGTCAAATCAGTTTTGTATAATTCAAAATATAAGACAGTACCATCTTTTAAAATATTGATTTAAGATATCCTGAGCACTAATCAAATGGGTTACATAATGGTTACAATCACACACATAAAAAAATGCAAGCAATGGCCATTCTTTTGTTAGATGATGCTAAGTGTTTAATACAGTGAGTGATAGGCTCCTTTTTGGGGATCCACATTGAAAGACACATTAGTTGTTAAATGAAGTATTCTGATCACAGTCTGAAACAACAGATATGGAGGAAAGTTCTATGTTGTAATGAAAAATCATTTCTCATAACATTTTTTTATTTCATTATAAGTATTCATGTCATTTTAAATATATAAAATATTCACACAACTCAAAAGTCAAAACTTTATATTATTAAAAAATGCATGTTCTGAGAAGTCATCCTTTTTTTTACTCTCTCATACTGTTTCTATCCTAAAAGTAATAATTATTTTCTTTAATTTATGATTTATAAGCCCTCATTTTTTTTCTGTAGAAATATATGACTTCAGAGAGATTTTATTCTTTTTTTTAACGGCTACATGGTACTGCTGTGTGACTGTACCACAGCGTAGTCAACCAATTTCATTTAGGTCATATTTTGTTATTAGAATTGTGCCTTCTTCATGTGTTATTTTGTATTTTTGAAG
Source organism: Cynopterus sphinx (assembly GCA_030015415.1). NCBI lineage: Eukaryota > Metazoa > Chordata > Mammalia > Chiroptera > Pteropodidae > Cynopterus > Cynopterus sphinx. Next base: position 140,231,599 of record CM057380.1, read on the forward strand.
GTGTTACCTAAGGGTTAATTTCTAAAAGTCAGATTATTAAGTAAATGCATATTTAGTCGTGCAAAATATTGTAAAATTCAATTCCACACTAGGAAGGAAGTATTCTTGTAAAATGAATGAACAAAAAAAAAAGGAAAGAAAAAGAAAACTAAGTTCCTAGATATAACTGGTAGTTTATAGAAAATATACAGAACAAAGGAACATTTTAATGACATCACAGTGATGTAATTAGGAAAATCCAAAATGCAGACAACTCTGCTGAGGAAATAACCTGGCTTCTCTGACAAATAATTTGCAAGCAAATCAAGGTGAGTGCTAAGAGGAAAGCTAAAGAATACAGGAGACTTAGACATACCAATTAAATTCAATGTGCGGATCTTATTTGGATCCTGAGTCAAATAAACTGACTAAAAATTATACATTCATACATTTATATATAAGTATAAATATAATCAATGTATAGCATATATTATATATTTATACATTATAAATATATATAAAATACAATTATATATTTGTATATTATATATTGTATATAAAATACAAATGGAGAAATTTGAACTCTGACAAGATTAAGGAATTGTTAATTTTTTCAAATGTAATAGTTTAGTTAATAATTACAGAATGTTGTGAGTTGCAACCTTACCACATAATTATCAGAGGACTAAGCAGATATAAGCTTACCTTAGTCCTCACTCTGCTTATATCCACATATCTGCAACTCTTTGCTTATACAGTTCCTCCTTTATTAACTGCAGCTTCCTCCTTATTCTTAAAGATCCACCTCAAATTATGCTTCTTTCCAAAGAGTCTTCCCTACTCCTATCTGTCATAATATAGCAGACACCTCTGGTGCTCAGCTGAGCTACCCTCGGATCTCTTTTCCCACTTCTACGCACCACTCCCCCAGCTTCTGTATGGTTTTGCTTCTAACAGTCCAGGCCGTGCAACTGATTCTGTTTTGGGGTCTGCTCTTGGGCTGGCAGAGTCACTTTGCCTTGTACCTAGAGACATCTGGAAGTACCGGGAGTTTATGCCTGCCTCCTTTAGTCAATACGATGCAGAGCGTGAAAGCCATCAGAGTACATAGTTTCTAGAGACTTGCTCATTGGTCTGTGCAAGAAACATTTATTGAATACCTACGTACCAAAGTTTGATGAATTTACTTATTAACTACATATCCAATAAATCTACGTCACTTCCTTTCTGCAATCACCAGCTTAATTTAACCTTTTTTTTCATTTCATATCTGCATGATTACAACAAGCTCCTAACTGCTCTTCTTATCCTTCCTGAAGCCCTTCTCCACCCAGAAGCCAGGAGAGCTTATCATTTCCCAACTTACAGTCTTCAAAAGCATAATTATAAAAGACTAAGCTTTTATATAAAAGAAGCCTCAAAATGCAGTGGCTTAAAGAATATAAAAGTTTTATTTCTCTTTCATGTAAGAGTTCCAAAGAGAAAAGTCTAAATTGGTAGGTTGCTTAGTTCTATGTAGTCGTTCTCAGTTCCTGCCATTTTATTTCTCCACTATCCCTTAGGGTAGTATCCAACAAACTTTTGGATCACATGCCTCTGGTCTCTACTGCAACTATTCAGCTCTGCCACTTTAATACAAATAGCTATATATGATATGTAAATGACTTAGTATGGTTGTGTTCCATTATGATTTTATTTATAAAAACAAATAAGGCCCATGGGTCATAGTTTGGTAACTCCATCTCTAGAGTTTTGCCCTTATCTGCACATTATGAAATTTTTGTCACAAGCTCTAGTGTTTTCAACTCCTGAGAGGAGAAAGAGTGTGGAGGGGTCTGTGCCTATTTTAATACTCAGACTAGGAAGTTGCATACAGCACTGGCATTGGCAAGTGATACCATGGCTTTGGCAATCACTTGGCAATATCTAGCTGCAAGTAATGCTGGAAATACAGCTTCCTCCTGGATGGTCCCCTGTCTGGCTACAACTGTATTCCTGAGGAAGAAAGGGAGAAGAGATCTTACTGGTCAATTAGTATTGTTTACTACAGATGACTTCGGCTTTTTTAGAAAACAGTCAAAAATCACTGATGGTGAAAAAGACACTGCAGTCTGATTCTTGCCTCCTCTTCAGCCCTACCTTGCACTACTCTCTTCCACGCTCTCTTCATTCCAGTCACATTCTTTCATTTTTTCCGATATGCCATGTCAATAAACTAAAAATTCTACAAAAGCAGGGATGGATCTTGTCTGTTTTGCCAATTGCTGCATCCCCAGTGCTTAGGGCAGTATCTGACTTTATAAGCCCTAAATAACTACTTGGTAAGTGGATAATTAAGAGTCAGGTACTCACTTTGGCACCACATATACTAAAATTGGAATGATACAGACAAGACTAGCATGGTCCCTGCTCAAGAATGACACAAATTTGTGAAGCATTCCATATTAAAAAAAAATCAGTTCCTGTGCTTGATATCTAGTGAATTAAATACTGTTCCTGTTGCAAATGTCAATGGTACTCTTTGGTTCTAAATCTTTCAAATGGTTTCTAATGTTCTATTTTTCTCATTCTTATTCAATCAGTTACTAGGTCAGTCAATTCTACCTCCTAAGATACTCTTACACATTTACTTCTCTTCTTCTCTACTTCTCTATCACCTCTCAATAGGGTAAACAAATCATATTTCTGGATGCCAACTTCCACACACATACACAGGATATTGTCCCCTCTGCTAGCAAAATAATCTACTTATAAGTCAAAGTTGATCATGTTGGTTTTCTGTTTACAATATTTTGGTAGATCTCAATTGTCCTCAGCATAAAGGTTAAACTTTTTAAGCTGATTTGAAAGATCCTTTTTAGTTTATTGATTCTCATCCTCTCCAGACATACTAAATTGTTTCTATTAACTCAGTAATCCCATTATCTCTTACTTCTGAGCTTTTAAATGTGCTATTTCTTCTTGGAACACTTTCTTCATTACTACCCCCAGTACCCAACTTCTTCTTTTCCTGCTTCCTCTTACTTATGCTTCAGGTTTCAGCTGAGAGTCTCTCTAAGCAATCTTATCTGACTTTGAAATACATAAAAGATCACTATCAAGAAATTAAAAACATAACTTCCAGAATGGAAAAAAAATATATATGAAAACATTTTTGAAATTCTAACGCCCCAGGTAATAGCATTGGAAGATGAGCCCTTTGGAAAATACTTAAGTCATGAGGGCTTAGTGCCCTTGTATAAGAGACTCCAAAGAATATCCTTACCCCTTCCACATGCGAGGCTACAAAAAAAGCTGACCGTGAAGGAAGTAGACTCTAACCAGACACCAAACCTGCTGGCACCATGATCTTGAGTTTTCCAGCCTCCAGAATGCTGAGAAACAAATATTTGTTGTTTATAAGCCACCCAGTTTATGGTATTTTTGTTATAGCAGCCTTAATGTGCTAAGACAGTGTTCAAATAAACATTTCTCCAAAGAAGGTACACAAATGGCCAACAATCACATGAAAAATTGCTCAACATTATTAGTCATTGGGGAAATGTTAATGAAAACCATAATAAAATGCCAATTCACACCCACTAAGATGGTTATAATAAAAAAATAACAAGTGTTGGCAAAGTTATGGAGAAATTGGAATACTTATACATTACTGGCAGAAATATAAAATGGTTCAGCCACTGTGGGAAACAGTTTGGCTGTTCCTCAAAAGATTAAAGATAGAATTGTCATATGATCTATAAATTCTACTCCTAGGCATATACCCTAAAGAGTTGAGAACAGGTATTCAGAGGAATGAATGTACAAACATGTTCATAAAATCACTATTCAAAGTAGCCAAATGATGAAAACAGCCTAAATGTCCATCACTTGATGAATGTGTAAACAACTTGTGGTATATTATTTGGCCATAAAAAAGAAGTGATATGCAATGCAACATGGATGAAATTCAAAAACATCATGCTAAGTGAGAGAAGCCAGACACAAAAGGTGACCAGTTATATGATTCTATTTATGTAAACCCACAGGGACAGAAAGCAGAATGGTGGTTGCCAGAAACTAGTAGGAGGAAGGAATGGGAAGTAATTGCCTAATAAAATGCAGGGATTCCTTTTGGAGTAATGAAAATGTTTTGGACCAAAAAAAAAATAAATAAAAGGTAAGTGTTACATAACGTTGTGAATATACTAAATGCCACTGAACTGTTCGCTTTAAAATGATTAATTTTATGTGTTATGTGAATTTTACTTAAAAAAAATTAAAGAGGTAGCATCTTCTAGGGTTCTTCAGTCTGTCATGTGAGAGAGCTACTGCCATGTGTTTTGACATGTTCTCATGTTTTGCCTTTATTTTTCCTGACAATAAGGAAATTTCTGTGCTTTGATTTTATGGTTAAGTGTAATTCAAATGCATCAAAATCATAATTATGCAAAAGTTGAAGAATGTGGAGAGAAAAATTTGTGCAGAGAAATTAAATGCTAACAACTTCAATTATTCAATAAAATATGGGTGTGATAGAATGTCATCTGACACTATGGCATCTTCAAAAGACTAACTGCTCATGCTCCTTTATAACAGTCACCATGTACCATCAAGTGTTTTCTTTTTACTTTGGCAAGAACAATAAATCTTCATAACATTATACTTTATGTACAAACTTAACTTTTTCACTTTCAAAGTTATATAAACTTGTTTTTATAACATGTTTACTTATATAAACTTGTTCAGATTTTTCAATTGATATATTTTCCTATCTGTGAAAATTGTTCATTTTAGGTTAAGATGGAACAAATAATTTTATATTAAAAATAGATGGAAATCATTTCTTCATTTAACAGTTTTAGACTTAATGGCAGGGTTTTCGGGAATGAATTAGTCATGAAGTAAGGACTAGATGTACAAGTTTATCTCTCCCACTAGACTTCTTGCCTGACTCAGAGTTGGCACCTAATAAGTTTTTTAAAATAAAATTTAAAAGTAGTTAAAATTTGTAAGACCTACGTAAGTTAAATGAAGACTGTAAGACTAAAGGCAAAAGAAATGTATCATAAGCACTATAATTTAGTTGGTAAAGTTGTTTCCCATGGGAGTATGAGCTATACATGTATAAATAGATGGTGCAAAATAGGTGACAGTTTTCAAGGACAGTGCAACCAACATTGGCTCACTTTTTATGTCTGCAGGAGGAGAGAGCATTATGCAAGCCTGACAGGAAATAAAAGGCACACTCAAACAAGATTGTTGAGTAGAGTCTAATAGGAAGAATTCCTACAGGGGTGAGGTTAGGTCTAAGGAAAAGAATATGAGGAGAAAGACTGAGAAGCTAGCAACAGCGGGAGGCCTGTAGCTCAGAAAGGGTAAGGCAATTCCACATAGAGTGGTGGCTACAGCTGAGGCTGTAGAGGAGGACTACTGACAGAAGCAATGCCTTCATTAGAGTAATGCAGTCAACCCCTGGCCTGGAAGAGTTGGTTGAAAGGAATATACTTCAGACTCCTCCTACCCTTTGAACTCCTGCCAGTGGTTCTCATTGGCCAATTGCAAGTGCAAGTCAAAGAGCAAGAAAGAATTCCAGCTGAGGAATTCCAGCTCGTCAATCTCCTGGGCACAGAGAAAAGTGGAAAAGAATGGAGTGTAGATCTTAATGGTGAAAGTGGAGAAAATCAAGCACACCCAGTGACTAAATACAGAAAAATTAGATGACCAATTTCATTTATCTCATAATTTTCTTTCTTTTTTTTTTTTTTTTTACCACCTAATCCTATTTATCTCTGCATTCAGATGAATGAAGGCTCGGACAGAGGTGTTTTTTTTGTGTTGAGTCGTCATAACTTAGAGGATAAAATGCCTAAGTAGTTAACTTGTGATTGTGTGATATGGATAATTAAAGGAATCTTCTATCTGCCTCAAGTTTCCACTGACAGATTCTGAGTAACATTATTCATTTTAATCCCATGAGGTTTTAATAAAAAACAAATACTTCTCATGACCTTGACAAACAAAACTCAATTCAAGCCTTTATAAAAAGCTTCAAAATCTATTTGAACTTTTTATTTGCCCTAAAGGTCTGGCTAAACCTCCATTTCTTACCCTCTCCCTCTTTTTTGTCCAGGGTTAAGGTGGATTGGAGGGAATTAAACTCTTTAAATTGATATCTTTTGGTAAAGACCAAAGATCTTGATCAGGTTCCTAATATACCCATATTGTCCCACATGTCTAAGCTTGGTCTCAAAAGAGTTGAAGTTTGCTTGGCATTTAAACTGAATCACCACTTGTTTTTAACCAAAGTTGTTTTTGTTTCAGTCAATTGCCCTTTAAGCTCTAAACTCTAAGGAGAGTTTGAATTTCAAAAGTAACAATTGCTCTGTCCTAACATGCAAGACTTCTGGTTTTCCTCTTCCATTTTGGCCAGCCTTTCTTTTTCTCCTCACCCTTCTGGGGGAAAATAAGAGCTGAAAATATACCTCTTAATTTTATATGATAATACCCATCTCTTGTCACTTAAAGTGTAGAGTTGTCTAATAAACACTTACTTTCCCATATTTGTATTTATCTACTTGGTTCAGATTTTCTATCCAACCCAATAGATGATGGCAATGGTCACCTTACATTCAAGCAGATGGGTTTATCATTAAACTCCTAAGAAACGGTTTCTCCTAACAACAGAATTTTGCTGCTGTTTGTTCTCATAATTCAAAGAAATTTAAGGCATTTGGTTTTCAAATGTTAACTGACTTTCTATCTTTATTGAATTTGACTATGAAGAAATAGGTATCAAACTAGCCTATTTGTATGAAACACATGAGAGTAACTATCAGCCTATATCAGACTGTTCAGAGATTTGAAGGAGAAAAATGTGAATCAACAAGTTTATTTAAACTTTTGTAGAAAATGTAAATTATTTGAGAATATTTATAAGGCAATATGGTAAGTATAAAGTAGACTGAACTCCATTAAAGTGACCTCTGCTCCAGGTCTCCATTATGCCACTAAATTAGCTGCAGAACCAGAGGTGATCTACTTAACTTCTTAATTTTCTCGGATATAAATAAGATTACATATATGAAAGTACTTTATGTAGGGACATGCTAACATTGTATCCAGCATACACCTACCTACTACTTCCAACTCAAATCTCTAGAAAAAGGAGAGAAGATAATTTTTCAAAATGAATAAATCTACAACTGCTCTAGAAATCAAGAGTTCAATAAAGGCCAGGAGATTTGGAAGAACTCACTGAAAACTGAAAAGCAGGTAGAACTAGATCGATTAAGCACAACCTAGAGCTTAAATGTGAAAAAAAAATGTTAAAAGAAAAAGATAGGAGGAGTTCTAGTAGCTCTACATGCATATTTGGAATTAAGAAAATTAAAAAACGGAAGTCTGTATGAGAACCATTCAGGATATCTAGGCTCCTTCTTCTGACTTGTGCCAAGCAGTTGTCAACAGAAATATTTCTTTTCTGAATAGAACAGTATGGACTCTTTCAGCAGAGAGACCATGGAGAATTGGTCATATCCCTGCTAAAAGAGCATCCTCCACTCCAGAAGGACACTTGGCTGGAAATTTCCAGACCATTTCTTGAATAATTTTGAATATTTATTAAGGAAATTTCCTTGTTTGCCCTCACAATCACAGAAATAAGGTTACACTACAGAAACAGCATTCTTTAGCAGGTAAACAGGGTTAACAAATGCAATGAAAAGCATAGAAAACAAAAAAAAATTAATCCCGTGAAAGAGAAGCATAAAGTTCAACACTGAGAAGAGTGCTCTTCGATCTTTAATGTACATATAATGTATATCTGGAGTAAGCCTAAAGCATCAGTATTTTTTAAAGACTTTCAATTGATTCCATTGTACAGCTAAAATTAATTATCATAAAAAGAACGAATACCATGGAATAAATAGTGAATAAAGTCAACTTAAGATGATTCTTTAAAAAAGGAAGAAAGGAAGGGAGGGAGGGAGGCGGGAGAGGGAGAGGGAGAGAGGAGAGGGGGGAGAGAGAGAGAGAGAGAGAGAGAGAGAGAGACAGAGAGAGAGACAGAGAGAAAGAGAGAGAGAAAGTGAGAGAGAGAGAAAGAGGGAAAGAGAGAAAGAGAGAAAGAAAGAAAAGAAAGAAAGAAGAAAAAAGAAAGAAAGAAAGAAAGAAAGAAAGAAAGAAAGAAAGAAAGAAAGAAAGAAAGAAAGAAAGAAAGAAAGAGAAAGAGTCTAAAATGTTATTATAAAGCATAAGGATCTCTGTGGATCCCTCCCCAGCAAAATGACCGTAACTGGTGAAATTTATAAAAATTATGATTTAAAGCCTCTGAAAACTGTCCTAAGGGTAAGAACAGGAAGACTCTGCCATTTGAGCCAGAGCCAGTCCTCTCACCTATCCTCACCTTAGCATCACAGTAGTGCTATTCCGGTTGGGTGTAATTAAGAGCCTGGTGCTCCCTCTCCACACAGCCTTCAGTCTAGAGTAACAGTCTCTTTCCAGGAGAAGCAGATTGCCAGTATCGCTTATCACTCCTAGATCTGTGTTACAGAAATTCTGCATCAGAGTTGTGCACCTCTCAGGTACACAGGTCTATCATTTCTAATATGTACCTCAGGTTCTTCACCTATAAATGGAGTTAATGACAACTTACCTGACAGGTTTTTGTGGGGATCAGATGAAATAATATATGTGAAACAGGTAAGGTATTACTTGACTCATAATAAGTCAAGAGACTGTGGAAAGGTGTTCATATCCATATCTATATTAGCAAATGATACCACATTAGTTTGCTAAGAAATGGCAGGCCTAATCTGCCATAACAAAGTTCCACAAACTGGTGGCTAAACAACAGAAAATTATTGTCTCACAGTTCTGAAGACTAGAAGTTTCAGATTAGGCTGTTGAAGGAATTGGTTCTTTCTGAGGGCTTTAAGAAAGAATGTTCCATACCTTTCTCTGCTTACAGATGGTCATTTCTTCTCTGTCTTAACATTATTTTCCTTCTGTGCCTATTTCTGTGTCAAAATTTCCCCTTTTATAGGACACCAACCTTACTGGAATGGGGCCCACCCTAGTGTCCTCATTTAAAGTTACCCCTATAAAGACCCTTCCTCCAAATTAGGTCACATTTTGAGATACTGGTTTTAAGACTTCAATGTTTGAGTTTTGAAGGGACACCACTCAACCCATAACAGGTACCTTTCATTATTATTCTCTCTAAATGTTTCCATGAAATGTAGGAAATCATTCTTTTAAGTCAGGTCAAAATGGGCCAATGTAGTAGAAGAAAAAAATATGGAGACCTCAGACTTCTGCATATGAAAAGCAATTTCCTCTGCTAACTCTTTCATCATCTCCCCTCTGTCTACAAGATACTTTGCTTGGGACACCACAAAACCAAGGGAGGCCACTGTAGATGAGTGTCCCCGTTTAGTGTAGATCTCAGGGCATTTCTCTTGAGTCTTCTTGGTAAAGGCTGGCCCTAATTCTATTTGTATATGGCTCAACCTCAAATACCAGCTATAGATGAGTAGTTTAATTTAGACTACTGAGTAGCGTTTGTGGTCATACTCCCCTGGAGAAACATGAAACTTCAGTTTGAGTTTGTCTTTGCTTAAAAGGTTTCCTTAGCAAGGGTGAATGAGTTCTTTAGAAATAGAAATTTTATTTTAAAAATCTAAGCAACATTAATATATAAAAAGGACTAAAAATCATACAGAAATAAAATATTTTTCTTTGGACAAAGCACTTGTCTACTGTGAGAAGAAAATGACAAGCCTTGGTGATGTTAGTGACCTCTATCCTTCTCCATAAATGATCTAGAAAATCCATGGAAAAAACTGAAAATTCATGCAATGAATGAATTCAGACAGACTTAAATTTCAGATCTGCACTGGTGGCCAACATATAAGCTGTTCTGATGGTGAAGCAATTTTTTTCCTTCCTTTTTTTCATGAGAATACTGACTGTTGGATTAATTGCCTTGCGCTATTTTTAATGCTTGAACAAGCTTATATAGGATATCTTTAAAAAATATGCATTTGTCTTCAAAGAAAGAAGTACTCACTTGACTGTATTTAAAAAAGTAAGTAATTCTTAGCTCTCAATCCCTCCTGGTTATTAGTAAAGATTATGAAGATTTTTTTTTTGTTGTCCTATTTTAACTTTTTTGGTAGAATAACGAAATGTACGGAGATCTCTCCTAAACTTGGATCTCTCAATGTGAGTGTTCCTGGAGTCTGGTTTGCTGCACAGGTATCAGACAAAAAAATCAATTTTCAAATAAGTGTGCCTCTTATGTGTCATACAGATACAGGGAGAGAACGACAGGAAAGAATATAGACTTGTCACATTGCCTCAGACTCAAAGCTAAAACCATAATTTATTGGCTGCACCCTTGGGCAGATTATTTAACTTGCCTGAGAGTGTTTCCTCACTTCCTTAATGGTGTTTGGGGCAATGGAAACAACTGCGAATCCCCAAGAGCAAATGCTACAGTGAGAAATGAGAGACAGCTAGAGAGTAGGTAAGTTGGGCACTCTGCTGCTTAGAGGAATATTTTGTGCAAAGGCCAATGGGGTGGGTTTTGGAGCAAGGAAGAAGAAAACACCCATTTACTAACATTGCTATGTCCTGAAGAGCACAACAGGCCCACTCACATAACAGATCCCACTTGATTCCTATATTAAGCCTACAACAAGATATCATCCTCCTCATTACACAGAGGCTAAGTGAAGTAAACTATCTAAAGCCATAGAACTTGTAAGATGTGGAGCTAAGAATTAAAACGGTGTCTGTCTGACTCCAAAACATATGGTTTTCTGTAACTCTAAACTGCCTTAAATAATAATATCAATAATCATAATAACAGTCTTGTTTCTGCAGAGTCCAAAGGGAAGCTAAACCTCTATCTCTAGGTCAATCTTCCTTAGCTCAGGCACTGCCATCTTCCCCAACATCTGCCCTGCTGCATGTCTTGTTACTTCCTGTTGCTGGATGTTCCTATCACAGTGCTTCTCCATCTCGCCAGCTAGACCGTTTACTTCCCCAATCTCCTGTCTGGAGTCAGGAGTCTCTGTTTTGTCTTCACAACCTCATCATTACTATTTGTCTTCTTGTGCTGCCAACAGGGTCCTAATTCTGACAAGTTATCTCTGAAAAAGTAAGAGAATGAGGAAAAACTTTGATCCAGAGAAAGAAAACACTCTTCATCCTGTTACTGCATCCTCCTTGAGACCTCAGTTCCTTCAGGAGATCTTATATGAGCATGCAGGCCAGGTTAGGGACTTCCTTACAAGTTCTCCTAATTCTCCCTGCCTGTATCTATCAGAAAACGTAGCAAACTCTGTTAGATCCTGCTACTTAATGTGTCTGCCTCCCCAACCAGAGTCAGAGTTCTTGAGGGAAAGTATTTTACACATTGCCAGCTTCCCAACGCTTTATATGGCACCTCATGCATAGTAAGTGATCAACTAATAGTTGTTAAATACAAGTAGATATCAACAGCATTGAATAAACCACTGAATGGTTATACAATTAAGCTTGCGAAACATTATAATTACATATTATGATTTATTCCCAAAGATTCTTGTTGTGGTAACAAGTTATTTTAAAATGGCTTTTAGTGATTACATTTTAAATAGTTTAAAGATAATAATCTAAATGTGAAGAGCATTTTGTAAATGGCAATGCAAGTTAGAAAGCTTAGTTCAAATATTTCATTCAAAATTCATGGTATTATGGCTTTTTTTTTTTACATGAAGCAAACAAAAGTTGGTCTAATTATGATAGTGTTCTAGTTGAAGCAATATCCAATTTGTTGTCATCTTACTTCTTTCTCACTTTCTATCATCTTAAAGCTTTTTATCACTGCCTATCTTAGATATTCTCCAAGTAATAGATGCAACATTATCCAAAGTTTATTCAAACTTATCTGAACCTTTTGGGGCTAGAAATTAGGTGGGAACTGTTTTCTTCATGAGATTTCTAGTGCTTTTTGGCTTCAAAAGCCTGGAAATGCAACAAGAATAGCTTTTCTTGCGGTATTTTGGTTTCTATTCCCAACCAAAAGCAGGAAGTGCAGAGATGCACAAAAATTAAAATAAAGGGGAAAAAGTTAACTCAACTTTTTGAACCTCAAACAAAATTCAGGTTCAATTTCAGTTTAAGGCAAGGTTTCAACTAAGATCTTGTTTTATCCAAACCACTTGGTCCTTCCATTAAATTAACTGGTGGGTTCACGTGGAATTTTTTTTTTTCTAATGTAAAGATGAAGGGAATTGCTGTTATATAGAATCACAAAGCCAACAGAACGTTCTATGTATTATTGTTGTGATGATAGAATTTCACAGGACAGTGACTGCAGTAAAAGCAGAGAGCCTTGCAAATGCAAATTTTAGTTCTCAGAACTCATTTTTTTTTCCTATCTATGTATTTTGTAGATTGTGACTCCAAGAAGATGAACTTTGTTCATCTTTTGGGGGAGTTTGTCACTTTTTGGGGAGGGATGAGGGAATATTAAGATTAAGAAAAAAAAACAGTTACTCTGTTACAACTCCTGTTATAATGAAAAGTTGGCTTCCGCTTGATATAATTGGTTAGTGAGTTGATCAGGAAGACTGAGAATTCTTACTTAGATGGTCAAGGGAGAGTAAATGAGATTTTAAAAGCAACTGATTAAACCATAGGATAATGAATGCTCAATTTCTTAAAACTAGACTTTATTTTTGAGATTCTAAAGTTTTAGTGAGCACCAAATTCTATCCGTGTACAGCCAAGAAAGTAAGAATTTCTGAATGATAGAAAAACTGGGTTTGCTATAAAATGAGTGGATAAAAACAAGATTTGAACACTCAGAGATAATTGGTATCCTGAGAAGAGTCTTCAGGTTAGATTTATTAGCTGTTCTATTGCTGGAGAACTTGACTACAGGAACTTATTTGCCTGATAGTGCCAAAGGAAATAAGTGGAACTATTTTTCTCTTAGAACTGTGTCTGCATGAAAAAGAAGTTATCCAAAAAACAAGCCAGCTCAGTCAATTCATTTAAGGAACGTCCATCAAACCAGTTGCCTGGCATTAAAACACTCACTTTTCAACTTGTTGCACTGATGTCACTTAGACGCTACCACAATCAAATGGCTACACAGAACAGTTTTATTTTTAAAAATTGAGATTTGAATCTTAGTTTAATACTCCTGCAAAAGGATGCTAATAAGAACAATTGCCTCAGTTATCTCACAAATATTCATAGCCTCTCAAAACAAATGCCTACCAACCTTATTTTGTTTTTACATTTTTGATATTTTGACCTTGGTCGTAGTCCCAAAACACTTAAGCGGTAGATGTTTAACATATGTTTTTGTATTAATTAATACCTTGGCTTTTATGGCTTTGAGTAAGGAATCTCTATATATGTTATTTTGCGTAACATGCTAATAAACTGATGGAAATATTATTTTTTTTCAGGCTAAGATACAAAGATGTTTGACTAGATAGATATAAAGTTTGCTTTGTCAAATACCACCAGTATATTTGAAGGTCAATTTTTTAGTGATGTTTTCAGAAATTTCTTGATTTGTGTTTAGAACACTCTTTGAAGTGCTATAAAAATGTATAGTGGATTATTATCATCTATCTTCTCTTATTTAAATATATTATAATAATCTACAAAATCAAGTTGAAGAAAACCCCACAGAAGTGCCAGTTTGCAAAATAAGAAGTGATATACTCTCTTGGCAGAAAAAATATTGGTTTTGGTAGACAAGAAGAATCAGCCAGGTGTCTGGAGCTATCACACAAAGATAAAGGTCTATAGTTTGTGTTGGGGAAGTCTGAAAAATATACTGTATCTTTGTACCAGATCTAATTAAGGAGTAAGCCGGTAAACAGATCTTTCCAAGAATATCTGAGCAGTGGACAAGTTGGGTGCATACTCTTCATTTCTTGATAACCCCAGGTCCATTATATGCAGCTATGGCTTTGAACTCACTTTAAACTTCCCTGACACTGTGTAGAAATGGAAAATAGATCTTTTGTAGAACTGCCTTGAGTGCCAGGTTAAAAAAGATGCCAGACTTTTCAAGGAAAGTGGATTTCCCTTGTGTGTTCTGGCTTATAAAGCCTGTCTTTTTCATTTCAGGAATAAAAGAGTCATACCTTCTAAACAGCAGAATAAGCCAAACTCAATAATCAAAGTCTTGTTTTTCTGTGAATGATCTCCACCAGTCCCTTGAGAAAAGGAGTTGGGTGGGGATTATAAATGTTTAAAGAAGGAGCAAAAAGATTGGCTCATATTATTGAAGTAAGCATTTCATCTGTCCACTAAATGACTCTATTGTTAAAAAAAAATCAATTCAGGATACAAAGTGCTGGTGGGAGTAACAGAGTCTTAGATGTCTCTTTACTTAGAACTGAATGTAAATAGAAAACAACCAAGGGAATTTCCCCACTCATGTATCTCAAAACCAACCAGAGACAACTCCTTAGCAGTGGACATTTGAGTCTCTGAAGAATCAACTGCTTTGGGGGTCCTGAAAACAATAGTGCCCAGTTCTATTGATGACTTTGTGATATTGATATCTTCCTATTTAGAATGAAGCACATCTAAAGTCCCTATCCATAAAGTCATTGGCACAGTATCAACTTTTTATGCTTCACCTAGTAACTACCCTAAGTCATCTTGTTATTATATACACATATTTTTGTACATGTATTTGTTCTCAGAATTGATCCATAGTTTTTAAATAATTACCTGCCTTTATCAAGAAGATGGCAAAATGTAAAAATGTAATAAAGACAGAAATTTGAGAATTATGTAAAACCAAATAAAACATCACACCTTGAAATATACTCTTTTAATATTTATCTTCTGCCATGTGAAATCAATATGTCCTAAATTTTAAAACATTGAAATGGAAATAATCTTTTTTTGTTGTCGATGTTAATAACTGTGTCTCACAGCTACTCAGTGGCATTTTAAAGAATACAGAGGAGGAAATATTTTCTAAGAAGGCTGTGTTGAAAGGTTGTAATGGAGTTTAATATAGTTTTGGAAGCTCAGTTCCACTTATTTCGTCTCGAGTGTGTTGTGTGCATAAGATCAGGTTACTGAAAAAGAAAAAAATACACTGCTCTTTTCATTGCTGAGACAGAATGAATGACAACTAAAATAACAGGTAGGGATAAAGGGAGGGAATGAGTTCAATTGGTGGAGTCAAGAGAGATATCTTAAGACATTCTGGGATAAGGATATAGCAAATGGTTCATTTGCAGAGGCAGCCCTTTTCTCCTTTGGGAAGAATCATTTCCAAAGATTTCAATCAATCCATATCCCACTGATGATTTCTTCCCTGAAGGTCCATGTATCTTGTACAGGCCTCTTTTTCAGAACTTATCACATTGAATTACCTATATTGGGGCTACCTGTCTCATCATCACAATTGTGAGCATTTTAAAACCACATCAACTAAATATTTGTTTTCACCTCATTGCTTTTCACTGTGAATAAATCCATTAAATCATAAAACATTTTTAAAGGATTATGAAGTTTTCACAGTAATGTGACTTTACGAGTGGCAACAGAGCCACTTCTCAAGTAGCAAGTTCCTTGAAGACAAAGAATTTGTTATATGTTTCTCTTTGATAGACCAGTGTCTATCTTTACAGAAGACATACTGAAAACATATTTGGTGAATAGAACTTAATCTCATGTTAATCTTTAATAGTTGTAGAACAGCTGTTCTAAAAGTGTAGTCTGACTTCTCCGAGGGTTCTAAAAGTCTACAAAGGTTAAAAACTATTTTTATGATAATACTAAGATACAATTTGCCATTTCATTTGCAAATAAAACGACTTGTTGCAAGGGCAGTGATAGATAACACTTGAGCCTTAGCACAAATTAAGGCAATGACACCAGTAGTTATATTGTTCACCTTCACACATTTAAAAAAGGAAAATTCAGTTTTATTGAAGAATGTCATTGATGAAGAAGAAAACATTTTTAATTTTATAAATTCTCAGCTCCTCAGACTGTGATATTTGATGAAATGAGATGTATTCATAAAGATATGGCTGCTGCATATTAAAGTAGAAACATGTCTCGTCTGTGATTTTTTGAGGGGGAGGATTGGTATTATGAACTGAACCAGTAGCTTCTTTTCACACAATTTTTACCTGAAAGACCAGATTATAGACTAAGTATGATTAATTAGATTTTTGGATTTGGTCAACTATCTCTCAAAAATGATAAATGAGTGTCTGTCACAAAGAAAACAATAGATACTTCTGTTGCCAACAAACTTTTTTCTACCACTGGTAGCCTAACAGCTTTTCTATGCTTGAAGACTTTTCTGATAAGACAAGTGAAGTTATTAACAATGTTATTTTTTTACATTATATACTTAAATGTGTCAAGCTTTTAAGATCTGCATAACTCAATAAACCAATCTCTATAAATGACTAATTAACGATACAAAATCATGAATGTATAAAAACTCATTCATTGGCAAATTGAGTTTTATACAATAGAGTATGAAAAATTCATTGATATGGTTCCAGATTTTATATTTAAGAAACTACCATTTGTTGAGTTTTCATAAAGTATCCATACTTGTTTGAATATCTACAATTATTTGAAAAGCTTGTAAAATACTCCTCATAACTTTTCCAACTTCACATACTTCAACCAAACAATATATCGCAATAGGTTGAATGCAAAAGAAAATATAAATATTCATCTGTCTTCTATTAAGCTAGAAATTAGAGATTTACCACATGTAAAAGAATGCAAATGTTCTCAGTTTTTTTCTTTTAAAAATTATTTTTTATTAAAAATAAGTTATTTATGATGATATGTAATGGTTTTATGTTCTTTTAAATAAAATAAGTGAATATTATAAATTTTTTGAGTTTTAGTTTTCAAGGTTAAATATTGATATCACCTACACAAAACAAAAGCACAGGAGAATCCTTAGTAATTTTTAAGAGTGTAACCAAAAATTTTGAAAACTGACATTGTAGAGGAATGAGGGGACAGTTTTGATATCTAAGGGAACCAGAAAATGTGAGAATTATTTGTCTAAAACTTATTGGTGAAAAATAATAAACACCTTGAGAAGTTGAAAAGTTATAAGAATGTAGTTAAAATATGCCAAATTCTGATTAGCACATAGTTTTGAACTTGAGATCTTAAAATAAATGTTTTAAAACGTTTAATGCACATGATATAAGAAACCTATGTTTAAATAAAAGTGATGAGGTAGCTCATAAATGCTCAAGAATTTTTCCTTAAGTTTTTGCTCTCAAAAAATGAGTTTAGAAATTACGTTCCTCTTTTTTTTTTATCATTTCATAGATTTTACAAATAAGCTTTTTGCTTTCAATCCTCATTTGCAAATTAAAAAGGCTCTTGACTTTCAGAATACCAGTCTTCCTATTATAAATACTGGTATTCTTTGGACTTTCTCATTTCTCCCCATTACTTTGTTTATTCCAAAACTATTTATTGAACAACTAATCTCAACTGAGCAACATGCAAAAAGTTAGTAAAGGCAAAAACTGCAGGATTGCAAGAATTATATAATTGTTGACAAAGAATATATGCAAAGATGAATAAGAGATGGTCTTTATGCTGGAAAATTTTTCTGGGCAGAATATGAATATCAGTTCATTTTACTATTGTATTCAAATTTTCCCAAATCATCACCTCACACTTGGAAAGTTCAACATGCTTTGAAGGAAAGCATCACAGAGGGAGTGAATTCATTAAGAAACACAGGGTTCTGTGTCACTGACATGGTGCTACAACTCCCCTCTGCTGTACCTATCTATACTTGGTTATCTCCACTGGCTCTCTACCCACGTAGGAGGTATTGAAGTGTCTACTATGTTTGTGAAGAGGAAATATATGGATCTTATTTTCATATCTCAAATTTGTTCTTACTTTAAATCAATATGGAGTTTAGTGATTTTATTTAAAACAACTCACAGACTTAGTTGTTGACAATGCTCAAACATACCCGAGGAATGCTTTCTGAAAGCCCAATACTATATAAGTCATAGTACACTTTAGTCACACTTTGTTTCATATGGTACCAATAACAAATACTGTTGGAAAGCATTTTCAGAGATGTCAGATCCTCTTAAGAACTCCAAGTTTAATCACCAAGCAATCTGGAAGGTCTAGAAATATTTATAAATATTCACTTATGACATCATTTTAGCTAATTATGGAATGATTACACAAGGCCTTTTGTTTTTGTACCTGAAAAATAAATGCACTAACTACTGTACATATTGTTGAGCAATGAACTGTGTTGTATTCTCTATAGCAGGATCCTGTGCTTAATCTTCCTGGTGCTCCTTTCCTATTTTCTACTCTCTGATTACTCAACCCCATTAAACCCACAGGGAAGTCTTCTGCCTAACTTGAGCACCACTGTCTGCTACTATTCCCAGGAGGAATGTTATTATTCACCATAACACAGGAATAGCAGTTACATCACAGAGTAGACATAGGAAAAGGCAAGACTCAACCAACTGTGAGTAATAGGCGACTGTGACTCCCAGAAATCACCTATATTGAGTCAGTTAGTAACATAGAGAAGTCAATGGGATTCTTCTTGGATCCTTGGCTGAAATATGATTAAGTCAGTATCTTATAGTCTCTCTGAAGATAACTTGGTTAATGGCATTTTAGGAAAAGTAAAATGAAATGGAAATGGAAGCTTGGTCCTGCCCTGGGGCACAGGTAAGACATGCATCTTCTTTAGGGAACATGAAACAGCTGTGACAGACACTTAGGATGGAAATTTAGATGGAGATGGAGTCAAATCCTAGCTGCATGAGCTTGGGAAATATATTTAACCTCTCTAAATTTCAGCATCCTCATCTT
The DNA here is from genome assembly GCA_030015415.1 of Cynopterus sphinx. Classification (NCBI taxonomy): domain Eukaryota; kingdom Metazoa; phylum Chordata; class Mammalia; order Chiroptera; family Pteropodidae; genus Cynopterus; species Cynopterus sphinx. Next base: position 140,250,454 of record CM057380.1, read on the forward strand.
TAAAATGGAATTAAAATATCTTCTTCAGTAAGTTGCTGTGAAGATTAAACAAATGAATGGGCAGTAATCCTTTCACATGAGATTAGTTCCTTTCCCTTCCTTTGAGGTGTTCTTGCCAGCTCTGTCAAAACATTCTACAAGCAAGTTATATAACCTGGCATCTGCCATGCCTGACAGATTGCCTTGCAATTGTAAAAATATAATAAAATTTTATAATATATATTATATTATATAACAATATAATATAATATATAATATATATTATATTAAATTAAAATATAATTAATATAATATAATATAATATAATATAATATAATATAATATAATATAATATAATTAATATAATATTTCATTTTAAATTTAATTGTGTTTTTAATATAAAAAATCATCCCTCTCCATTTCAATTTAATTAGACAAGTAGTTATAGAAGCAGGTGTAAGGTTCAGAGCTTGAGCTCAATGAGAAAAACACTCAATGAGAAAAAGTCTTGTTCTTGAGAAACATACAAGAGTAGAATGATGCTCAGCGTGTACACAAACCGTAGTTACATGTGATGGGACAAGAAAGTGCTTCAAGAAATGTACACATGTTGGTGGAGGAGTTCATGGCAAAGCAGACACCCTAGACTTTAAGCAATTCTTCAATCATGAATATCTTTGAAGAGTAACCATTTGCTGTGAACACACTCATAGTGTGAGGACTCTTGGTGACTTTATAAAGACCTTATAAAACACTTCATTCAAAGTGAGTCTCTGCAGTCAGTAAATAGAGCAGAATCCCCCCCATCTCCCTCCTCATTGCTTACATTCAGCACGTGTGTGGTAAGCCTAAGTTTGAATGTTGATACACATTAACACAATGCTGTAGACCTTTATCCTTTTCTGAAGTCAAAATAGTTTGTCTTCCCTTGAATTTAAAAAAAAAAAAAGTTGGTAAATCTATATTGCTCCATAAACAGTACAGTACAGAGTCTGTTGCAATTCTGTGCAATTTTCTGCAATCATGTATACTTAAGTGAAATTTACATTATCATCAGGAGCCGCACTATGGAAAAGATTCTTTTAGCCTACAGCTATTAGAACCACCCTAGTGCCAGGACCAAGTTGTCAGCACCAGGGGAAGCAATTTCATCAGGTTTCCTTTTACATGGACACACGGCTCCTATTAGCGCTTATGCCTCCTATTTTGTTTTTATTCCCCCGACTTATGCAGTTTGCCTCTTTGAGTGGAAATGAAAACAATTTCAAGAATGAAAAGTTTCAGCTTGTAGCTAAAAATATCTCCAATCATCAGCAGGGGAAGCAGTTTCTCAGCCACTTGCAACAAAGATGACCTCTTTGCCAGGGTTGGCCTACAGCAGGAGGTGTCTATTCATGAGCTCCTTTTACATGGGCTCAAAAATAAACAACCAGTTCCTCTGGCTGGCCTCCCTCCTTGAATGGAGGCAGGGAACATTTTGTACAAGGAAATCTTTTCCCATCAGGCCAGGGGCCTAACCAAGTCAAATGAAGCATCTGTTGAACGTTAAACATGAACAGCTTTAATTACAGGTGCCCAAGTGGACCAATTTAGTGTCTTTCAACCCTGAGGATTCAACACATTCAGGGTTTTTATATTACAAAGATGAAGCACTATATCATGTTATTTTCTAAAAAATAAAATTGAAGACTTTGTTTTCCACATAAGCCTCTACCTTGAATATACATTTCTCTGAAGGTCACAGGATTACATTGCCACATTATAAGACATCAAGTAAGCAAGCACTTGCAAAATGAATGCCAAGTCCGGGAAAAGTCATACTTAAAATTTCCTCCTATCTGTAAGGCAGATGAAACTTGCACAGCTGAACCGCTGCTCTGAAAAATTGAAACCACATGGTCTCCTTACCCCAGGTGCCATTAGTGTATCAGAAGAAAACATGCCAAAATTGCTTTTATGGCAAAACACCATAAGGAAATGATAGAAAGTTAGAATTATGACCCAGGTATCTCTCCGCTTAATGTCTTCAAGGTGATAACTTAATTAACTTCCCTAGAGTACAGGTATGGAGTGTACAAAATTTCCAACCATGTATTCAGATGTACAAAGTTTATCTTTGTTTTATTTTACTTTTTTTTTTTTTTTACAAAGGAATAAGATATCTACTTTGATTCCCCATTGTGCCTTGCGTTAGGAAATATAACTTGATCAATTCCAGGTAAATCAAGTAATATAAGATTTATCATTGGTAAATTCAACATTTCCCTTATGACTCCTCCCCAGGTGCTGTGGGGTATTCTAGGTTGTGCTGATGGAGTTCAGGTGGGGCAAGAAAAGACTTCCATTATCTGCTGATAATGTGCACCTTTTTGAATCTAATTTCTCACTATTGCTCTTCCTCCATTTATTTATCTACTAAGATGTCTGAATTCCAATCTGCTGAGAGTACTCCCTTATCCTGACCATGAGACTCTCCAGGTCTTCCAGTTCTCAGTATAACATTGATCATTTTCCATGGTAAAATATTTAGTTACAGTAAGCACATCTTTGGGGGAGTCTCAGGGACTCTCTTAGACATGCCATACAGCTGTTTTACTTCTCTCCCATGCCATGATAAAACAGGTTACTTTGGAGACAGGGTGGGCATAACAAGATGAAAGTCTAGCTCAGAGGTGTGTATAAGGAGCTTATTATCTTTCTTCCTATCCAGCTCTTTTTCTCTTCACCAAAACTTAAGGATCTTGATCTAATCTGAGGACCTGGAAAAAGAGATGAGAAGACCTAGTTCTGCTCAAATACATATTCTCAGATATTTTAATTAATACATCATAACATTGCCATGCCACAGTAAAGTAGGTTTAAGGTTATTAAATAATAATCAAATACTTACTATTCACCCTTTCCTCAAATAACCAGTGCCATTAAACTCTGTAGCAGTCCCCAACCTCTTTGGCACTGGGGAACCGTGCTCCTATGAAAATCTAATGCCTTCTAATCTGAGATGGAGCTGAGGCAGTTATGATAGCACTGGGGAGTCGCTGCAAATATAGATGAAGCTTCACTTGCTCGCCTGCCCACTCACCTCCTATTGTGCAGCCCCATTCCTAACAGGCCACGGACTGGTGATGGTACTGGTCCATGGCCTGGGGGTTGGGGACCTCTGCTCTACAGAAACTTAAACCTCAGCAAACTAATTTGGAATATTTAGTCAATTCACTGCCTATCAAAATCTTGCTCCTCCCATGTCATCCACAAAGCTCTTATCAGCTATTCTAGCTCTATTATGCTCTCTTAAGCAGCACTTCAGGAATATCACTTAACAATAAAAAGAAATGAACTACTTTTTTAACAATGTGGATGAATGCCAAATGCATTATGCTAAGTTAAAAAGCCAGACACAAAATGCTATAGAGTCTATAATTCCACTTGTATAATATTGTGGAAAAGACAACACCCAAGGAACAGAATTCAGACTGGTCTTGCCAAGGACTGGGAATAGAGGGAGAGATTCACTACAGAAAGACACAAGGAAATCTGAGGTAGGGTGAAGTGGTGGAGCTGTTCTATATCTTGACTGTGGTGGATATATGATGATGTTTGTCAAAACTAGCACAAAAGTGGTAATTTTACTGTCTATAGCAGAAATAGTTGCAATGTATTATGAGTCTATAGCATATGTCAAAGTAAAAAATGTGAAACTATAGCACAAAAGATGGGAATGAGAAATTGAAAACATATTGTTATTGGTTCTTACACTATACATGAAGCAATATAATATTTAAATTTGGTTTTTAAAGACATATTGTAAACATTTAGGAAATTACTTCAAAAATTTCTAATGATATATAAGTCCACTATGAAGAAAAAATAAAATAATATAATCAACTACTCCAAGAGCAAGAAGAAAATTAGTGTCCATAGGTCTTCAGGGTTCTTTGTTCTGATATTGGTAATTTATATCTTCTCGCGTTTTACTTGATCAGTCTGGCCATACGTTTATCAATGTTATTATTATTTCTTTTAAATAACCAGCTATTGGTTTTATTGACTTTCTCTATTCTCCTGTCTTCAATTTTATTAATTTTTGCTCTTATCTTTATTTCATCCCTTATATTAAATTTAATTTGCTCTAAATTTTCTATCTCTATAAGATGAAGACCATTTATTGGAGACCTTTCTATTTTTTCTAATGTAAGCATTCAACCTATATACTTCGTACTAAGCACTGCTTTAGTTTACTTCCACTGTGATCTATATGATTTCAATCATCTTAATTAATTCATTAATTTAGCCATTCAAGTTCTCTTTAGATTAGTTTTTCTATGAGTTATCTTTTCTTTTCTTCAGTTTAACCTATCTGTGCCTTTCTATTTGGAAATATGTTTCTTATAGACAGCATCTTAATTAAGTCTTTTAAAAATTCAATCTGACAATCTGCATTTTTTTTTTAAAATTTGGTATAATTGACATATAACATTATATAAGTTTCAGGTGTACAACATAATAATTTACTATTTGTAACACTTAATTGGAGTGTTTAAATTGCTTATATTTTATCTAATTATTAATAATGTTGGGTTTAAATCCATAGTCTAGCTATTTGTTTTCTCTGCCCCATCTGCTCTTTGTTTTCTTTTATGTAACTCCTTGTTTTTTTTTTTTCATTTAATTAAATTTTTTAAAGATTTTATTTTATCTCCCCTATTAGTTTATTGGCTATATATTTTCATTTGTTTTGTTGTTGTTGTTGTTTTTGTGGTTGCAATTAGATTTAAAATATGCATCTTTAACTTATCAGAATCTAATTTTAAATAATATTGTACCACTTCACAGAGAGTATAAGAATCCTGCAATACTATATCTTCATTTCCTCCTCCTGGCCCTTGCATTATTGTTGTCATATCTTTTACTTTTACATATGCCACTAATTCCACCAAACATTATTACTTTTGTTTTAAACACTAAAATATCCTTTAAAATAATTTAAAATGAGAAAAAAATGTTATTTTTACCCATATATTTAGCATTTCTGGCACTACTCACTTTTAAGCCAGATGCTATGTTTATGTTGTTAGTTGCTAGATAGTGTTTTAGAACTTTAAATAGTGTTGTGTCATTTTTTTCCAACACAAGGATAAGTTTTTGGTATTAGTTGGACCCATTGTTTTTGTTAAGTTTTTTGTTAGCATTGGTCAAAATTAGCCTTTAGTTTAGGACTCATTTTGTCTCACAAGGCAATATCCTCCTGAAAATTCTACCTGATGTTCCCTAGATTTTGAGGTTTTTTCACTTTGGCTGATGATAAACTATTTCCAGCCCTGTGTGAGCTTTAGGAATTGTTCTGCCTACTTTTTATGATGGTACTTTTTCTGACATTAGGCATTTTCTTTTATGCAAGTTTAGATTAGAGCTCAGCAAAAGACTAGAGAAGTCCCACCAGTATAAATAGGAGCTCTCTTTCTATGTGAAGCTCTCTCCTCTCCAGTACTCTGTCACACAGATTTTAGCTGTCTTGATCTCTGCAAATTCTATTATCTGTCTCCTCAACTGAACAGGATTACCAAGCTCTGTGTGGATTCCCCATCTGAGATGGTCAATTTTATATCAGCTTGGAGGGTGTTTGAGGATGAGATTAACATTTATTCAATAAACTCAGAGTAAAGCAGATTGTTCTCTATAATGTAGGTGGGCCTCATTTGAACAGTTGAAGGCCTGAATAGAACATATAAACTGGCCTCTCCCAAAAGAGGGAATTCTCTGGGATGTTGCCTTCAGACTTCAACTTTACCATCACCTCTCCTGAGTCACCAGCCTGCCAGTCTTTGTACTGGAACTGGAACATCAGCTTTTCTGTGTCGTGAGCATACAGGCCCACACTACAGATTTTGGACTTGCCACCTCTCACAGTTGCATGAGCCAGTTCTTTATAATAAAGCTCTTTCTACACACATACACATCCTATTGGTTTTGTTTCTATAGGAAACTCTTACTAATTATTGCCTCTACCCTATAGCCTGTAACCTGGTGCAGTTGTAGGGTTCACCTACTTTGTTTCTATTTTCTTATGGATCACAGTTACCACCAGTTGTCCAATATCTGAAAATTCTTTCTTCATACATATTGACAATTTTCTATTTGTTTAAGGTAGGTCAGTAAATTCAGTCTCTATTACTAAATCTGGACTAGAAGTATAAATCCTTCCTGCATTTTTTAAACTCTATATATTGATTAGTCTCAAGTGATCCTAGTTGGAACTTGAGAAATTACTCCAACCACTTTATATTACAAATGATAAAAACTAAAATCTATTTATTCATTCTTTTAAGTCAAGAAACATTTACTGAGTACCTTTTAAGAGCTTGATATATACATTAGATATTAGAAATTAATAGGTTGGCCACCCTAGCAAGGAGCTAGCAAATTGTTTAACAATTCTGATATATCATTAATAGATACATAGAAGATACAAGTTCATGGATTCTTCTCTGACAATTACTGGAATTTAAGAGATCAATAAAAAACATCTTTTACTTTTCTAAGTTCAGAAAATGAGAGATCAAAGTACCTGCATTTTAATGATAAGAACCACTAGTGAATTAACATCAGCTTTAGGAATAACGGGCTGTGACACTTCATTCCTGTATATGCAGACTTATCCACTAGTCACTGGTAATGTAGAACAGTAGAAGACCTCTACTCCCAGGAGCAGAACCTGTTGCTCTAGCTGAGTTCATTTTGAAGAAAAGCAGACTCAAAGATGCCCTCTCAGCAGGCAACAAGATCCCAAACCAAATGCAGAAGAGATTGAGCAGGCAATCCAAGTTATTTCTCCCAAATTAGAAACTGTGGAGAAGGGTGAGTGAGAAAGCAGAGAGAAGTCAAGAATTATTCAAGTGTAAGTCTCTTCTACAAAGAACTGTGAGGATTGGGAGATAAGTGTTCTCCCAAACACCAACCGTTTGACTGTCTGACAAACACTTTCTTCTGTTTTCTTAAGTATATTTATTAAAGTTCTTTTAAATTCCAACCTTTCATCAATGACTTTTAGCCCCAAGATTCCTACTATCTCTGTACCACTCATATGAGAGAGCACATGTAGAAATGACAATAGTATCCTTGCATAGGTAATTAAGAAAAATTGAAAAAAAGCAAAAATTATAATCATATTAATAGCAAAAATATGAATTTTTTAAACTAATATTTTCTTGAAACTTATGAGTGTCAGGTACATATTAAGTTCTCAATAAGTGTCTGATAAATGAAATGATTAGCATAAACTCATAGGACAACAATCTAGAATGAATTAGATAGGTGCCAAAATCTCCCCAAAGCAAAATTATTTAAATAACTGTCATTCAAATATTGATTTATATTGCAGAGTCAAGATTATGTAGACAACATAAATTCTAGATTTTAGGCTTGAATTCTGGTTCTTCTTGGATCACTTATTACAAACATACGAGCCCAAGTCCTCTCATCACGAAATTAGGGACAGTGATTTTATGTACTCCAAAGTGGTTCTGTGAAGGTAAATGAAAAAATCCATTTAAAGTGCTTAACCCACAGTACCTAACATATAATTGCTCAATAAACATTAGCTAATTTTAATAAAACAGTCGTAATAAAAGAGCAAGACAACAAGATTTCTTGATTCCCAATCAACAAAATAGAATTATAACTATTGCCCCTCTCACTGTTGAGAAGATCAAATAAAATGTTCATTAAAAAGCTACGTGGATACAAGACATCCACATTATTTCAGACTCCCACTGCTCTTCATTTACTAATGACCCTACTAAAGATGTAGAAAGCTGGGGATATTTAGCGTGAGATAAGTGTTTTATAAGCTTTTATGAGCCCATCTGCAAAGCTGCTGACAGTCTTTTTATTTGTGAGTGTTGTGCCTCTTAACCAGGCTGTCATCATTTCTTTCCTCAAATTGGGTGTGGGTGCGGGGAGCCACAGCTGAAAGGCAAACTCTCTGGGTGGTCGGTCTGCTGCTGCTCAGACTGATGCTGCTGTCATTTTCCAGGTAATCATCTCTTCAGCTATTTTATGACCTTGACCTCTTTTGCATTTATTGACCTCTCTTGCAGATCATAGTTCTTAAACTATATTAGCTGCAAATATTGATAGTCAAATGATTTTTGAAGGTCCAAAAACTAATTTAAAAGCACATTTTCTCTGATTAAGCATATAGACCTATTAAGAGCAAAATATTTTCTTTACTATTGGTGTGTAAAAGGTAAAAGAACATTATTTCAGTACCAAGAATTGCTTGATAAAATCTGCACTCTTAAAACAACTCTGTGATCTAATGTCATAATTTAGAACACATTGAAAGCTGCAATGTACTCTAATAATTAGTCCTTTGAAAATAATTCCTCTCAACATGGAAAATTTCCATATGAATTGGCTTATTAGAGTTAGCCAGTCTCTGCTGATGATGACACTCCTACAGTTACACAATGCCTTGGTCTGTAAATAATAGAAACAAGCAGAAGGAAAGATGCATAAGAGGGTTTCAGGTGCAATATATATTTGTTATTTGGATGCGGTTTAAAGTGTCTGCCATAATCAAGGCTTTCGTAGTTGGCAGTTTCTAAAATCAACACCACACTTTTTAAGAGGAAAATACACACAGATTAGGGTGAATATAAATCCTAATTGTCTGAAACTAAAGGGTTTCCCAGAATGAAGAGTTTTTTGTGCCAAAACTGAAAGTTCTGGGAAAATTGATCACCCTAGCACAAGTGTTGCTGGGGTGGAACATATTGGAGAGATGATGGGTATATCTATGGAATTCAAAGCAGTAAATAGACTTACCCTTAAGAATCTAACACAAGAAACTGGATATCAATCATGAGTCACACAACTATTCTTTCTTTGGATACTTTGTTCTAGTTCTCTGGATATACTTGTGTGCTTCCCTCCCTCTCCCTTTCTCCCTCCCCCTCCCATTCTCTCTCTTCAGATTAGTTCACACATTAGCCCTTAGTAAAAAGGTACAAGGATATAACTATGTGGAATTTAAAAATAATCTTCAAGGATCTCAAGCAAGAATATGTTCTAATATGTTTTTAGGAATGTCGTTTAACCCAATGAGTAGAATCCTAAAAATGATAATATTGTCTTAGAATTCATAGGTCACAACCTGAAATTATTATTCAATTGTATATTGTTTATTGATCATACAGTTTGAAAAAAGGCTATAGATTATGGTAGTAACTTCTTCCTACTCAGTGAATTTTTAAGTGTCCTTAAATGGAAATATTTCTGTCTTCTCAGAGCATATTCCAATCTTTTATTATAGGTCTTTAGAATATTCTAAACATAAGATTCAAGTTAGCCTAGAATAATTATTTGATTAATTGAAACATTTATCCCAAAAATATTGACCTCAAATCTATGACCATTCAGGCTAAATCTGTGGTTACTTCAATGACAGATACCTCAAGAATCTGTTTGCATACCTGAAATTCTCACTGTGAGAAGGATTCTCTAAATGGTTAGTTGAGTTTAATTAACACACAGTATGTTCAGTGTTAGTTAAGTCACCCTAAAATTACAAACAAAACAAACCAATGCATTAACTCATTGTGTACTAGCTACTGCTCTACGGCAATTAAATAATTCACATTTCAATTTTCTAGGATGAGCTATTAGTAGAGTCACAAAAATACATTTAAAAAACTAGGTTATAATTGTGTATAGTTGCCTGCTATTGTTTTACAAAGTAAATATGCTTCAACCTGTGAGTTAATAAATTTTACTCATTGGTTGGATGAAATTATACATTTTCCTCAAAGTTTAATGGCACCTATTATGGCAATTTTAAACTAAAAAATCTAAAGACTTTTGTTACCTATAGAATTTTTATTAGTTTCTATTTTTCTTATGATATTCTCTTCACTTATAAAGATACAGACCCCTTTTCTACTGATTATATCTTAAAATTTTTCCTAGATACTTCTTGTTATAATTTTATCTATGCTTACATATGTGGATTATTATAGCATTATCTTCCTAATACAGTACTTATTTTATAAATATCTTATTTTTATTACATTACTACCTGTACATAGTTTAAAAAGTCAAATAGTACAATATGCCTTATGAAAACAAAAAAGTGGTCTCCTGTTGCACCCTTCATCACCCCAAAAAACAACTTCACCTCTTAGAGGTTTCCTTGCACTTAAATCTATATAATATGATAATACTATTATTTCTTGATTTTTAAAAAGGAAATATCAGTCTTACTTGTTACACTCTGAATTTCTAATATGGAATATAAGGATCTAGAAATATTAAATCTTGCTTTCCACCTCATTCTCTACACTATCTCTTCTCCCCTCCCATTCATTCGATGTAGCTATGGTTTGTGGTTAAATCAATATGTCAGATAGTTTTATAATGCTCATGTAAATATTTTTTAAAGGTGAACCACATGAAACGCTCTGTGTATATTTATTCCTTATATGTTTTTTTCTCTTGGAGTTAATATTTGCCAAAGATTGTTTTGTTTTCTTTTTTTTTTTAATTTGCTTGTTTAATCTCTTCTACCTGCCTATGTTGAATTGCTGTTAATTTGCTGAATCTGAGAATTGTTTCTCAGAATCCATTTTTCTGTGTGTTTCCAGGTTAAAGTTGGTCAAAAGAGAAACACATGAGATATTGAAGGCAGAGATGAAACATTAGTTTTCAAAGGTCCTTTTATAGACACAGTTATGACAAACACAGAAGTGCCTGACAGGTGCATGTTGGGTTTGCTTTTCTCTCTTCCTTGTCTAGTTCTTCTTTTGGATTGCTGGGTCTTCTGACCAATAGTGATCTCAGGTCCACCATCAGATGAGGTAACTACACAGAACTTCCCACAGATCTCTTTACAAGCTTCAAACTCCAGGACCCCCTTCAGTGACTGGATGTACTTGGCTTCTCAGACTTTTTTACAAGCTCCAACTTGTCCACCTGTACAGGGCTTTAGGAAGGCTGCTTAGTGGCTTCATTCTCTGATCCTTCTCTTGCCCCTTCTCAACCACATTCTCAGCTTGTCCTACAATATGTATGGTTAATTCCAGTACAGTCATGCATCACATAATGACGTTTTGGTCAACAATGGACAACATATACCACAGTGGTCTCATAAGATTATAATGGAGCTGAAAAATTCTCATCACCTAGTGACACTGTAGTTTTCAAAAGGTCATGGTGCAATGAATTACTCACTAGTTTGTAGTGATGCTGGTATAAACAAAGCTATTGCACTGCCAGGCATGTAAAAGTATACCGCATATAATTATGTACAGTACATAACACTTGATAATGGCAATAAATGACTATGTACTGGTTTATGTATTTATTATAATATAGTTTTAATTATTAGAGTATATTCTTATTAAAAATGCTGTAAAACAGTATGCCATATTACACTGGCAATAGCCTCATGTATCTTGTGTTTAGCACATCTCTTTATTGCATCATTTTCTTCTGTATTTAATTTAATTTCATGATGTTAGTACAGTAATATGCTATATAGGCTTGTAGCCTAGGTGTGTAGTAGTCTATACTATATAAGCTTGTGTAAATGTACCCAGTGATGCCCATACAATGGTGAAAATGCCTAATGACATATTTCTTAGGCTATATATTCATCATTAAGTGGAGCATAACTGTTCAATATCTCTAAACAGTCATCATAGTGGCTGTTTCTTAACTGAGACTCTATCACTAATGTTTCCCCAAACTCTTGAACTCTTAAATCTTCTCTCAAGACATCCATAATTTATTATTTCAGCTTCTTATTTTATTTTCTTACAGATTCCCCTTCAGATCCTTCTGTCTTGATTCTATGTGAACTGGTTTTTCTGAAGGTCCAATGTACATATATCTGGGATTAACCTTCACCTTTATCCTGGGAATTCCCTCCATGTCTCATCTATAGTGGTTTTCTGCTTCTCAGATTCCATATATTTCTCTCTCTTAATTTGGACACTTGTTTTGGTGAAGCAACTGATACAGTAGTTTCCTGAGGAAAATACATGGAGAAAGAAAATATCCTTATACCTGTACTAGTTCTATATATTTTAAATCAGACTTTATATTTCTCATCTCCATGCTTTTTTGTTCTATTTTCTACAAAATCTTCTCAAATTTATCTTTAAAACTTCTAAAATATTTTTTCTGCTTTTGTTATTTTAATTTTTAAAGTTATTCTCTAGATGTTGGTCTTGAATGGTGCCCTGCTCCTGTGTTTTGAGTGTAATAATTATTCTTTCCTTTATGAGGAAATTTAAAAATTTAAAAATTTTTCTTCTGTTAGCTTCTTTTTGTTTCTGACATGGTAGAACAGGGCAACAAGAGGTTGAGTAGGTGCTCTGGGAATATGGTTAGGTCGTGTCTATAGGTAGGGTTCCCTTCATGCTGATTGGATAGCATTTTGTGACTTTGCTTTTGTATGTTTGGTCAATTTTTATTTGGATTTGCTTCATTTCCAAAGACTCATACATAGATTCGAGATATCAGATTTATGCATTGAGGGCTTTGTTTATTTAAGAGAATATTAATTCATTTTTTTCATTGATGAATGCCTCTAAATACCTTTTGAATACTTTATATACTAGTCAATAAAAAAGCCGCATTTTATTTGTGTGTTCCACTCAAAATAAAAAAAGTAATTGAGATAATTTAGCATGTTGTTTTAAAATAATTAATTGGAATATGAACAACATGAAAAATAAAATATATGAAAAAGGAAATATGTGAGAAAAAAATGCTGAATTTTGACTGAGAACATAAACAAAATAGTAGTTCCAAAGGGGAAAATGGTGTCTCTCCTCTTATTTAATAATCCAATTAAAAATATAAAATTGACCAAACAGCCTCAGAATCCATCTTTTAGAAGACTAGGCTATTTTATAAACAGAATCTATATATTCTGACTCAAGGGTTATGGCAGAATTTCTTTGTATATTTAATTTTTATTTCAAACAATAAAAACTGACTTTGTTTTTCGTTTTTTATTGGAATTCAAGTCTACAAATCTCCTTTAAGAGAAAAAAATTATGAAATTCGGTGTCTGTAGAAAACTACAAAAGGACATGTCCTTTTATGGGTTTAGTTTAAAATTAGTCAGGAGTGGCAATATCTAATAAATAATAATTTTATTTCTTTTGAAAAAATATTCTTTATTACCACTGTTTAAAATTTTTACATATAATGTTTTATATTTTCCATATGTTTTAGGTAATCCTTGTTAATTTTTTTTAATGTAGTGAATAATTAATGAACACTGTGCCAAAGTCCTAGGTACTAGGTTACAAATGAGCAAAATACAATCCTTCACTATGTCCTCTAGGCTCCCACAATTTAATAAAAGAGATATTCAAGTTTACAGTCATCCCAATTCATTACAGTGCAGTATGATACATGCTAAAATATAGTATGAGTAAGGGTGCTTAGATCACATAAATGGGGAAACATCAACTCTCATGAGAAGAGTCAAAATGGCTGGTCAGAGTAATTGAAATCTAGAGGAAGTGAACAAATATAAAGGATGATAGGAGGGCAATTAAAAAAGTTGTCTTAGGTAGAGGAAGCAGTCTTGCAAAGCTCCAATAGTGAGAAGGAACACAAAACATTTTGGGAACTCAGTGGTTTCTAGGAAAATGTGGAAAGATGTGACTTTGAAGATAAGCTAAAGATACGACATGAAGCTTTTTATAAACCATGTGAAAGATGTGGGGGTTCTGAGCAGGGAAATAACTTGATTAGATTTGAGTTTTAAAAAGACTATTCTGCTTAAAAAGAAATGTGGAGGCAGGATTGAAGGTAAATCAGACCAGAGGCAGGGAAATCAGTTAGATGGTTACTGCAAAAATATGGGTTAGTCAAAATGATGACCTGAATTAATTTAATACCAGTGAGGTTGGTGAAAAGTGATTTGATTCACGAATATTAAAAAGGATGACTAGAAGCTGGTGATTGATTTGATGTAGGGAGTGGAACATTCAAAGAAGTTAAGGCTTACAAAAAATCTTCTGGCTCTCACATCTGGGCAAATAAGATAGAAGAAAAAAATCAGCCAATCTGGATACCTATTGGACATCAGAGTCTAAATGTCCAGTCAGCATTTGCTCATGCTGTTCTAGAGATCAGAGTATTATCAGTACTGGAAAAAATGATTTAGGATGCATTAGTAATCACACAGTAATTAAAGTTGCAGGAGTAAATAGTATCATCCTCAGAGAATAAGTAGAGTAAGAAGAGAACAATTTTCTGTGGCGCAGACTGTTTTTATATGTGTGATAAAGGTCATCTCACAGGAAAACACCATTAGAGAGAAACCTTGGCCTACATTAATTAAACAAATTATCTAGCTCATAATTAATACAGCCTGACACATTCATTCAGAGAAAGGAATGATGTTCATAACTTCAAGTCTCTCTCCAGGCAGATTCATAAAAAAACCTTCCCAATATATGAGAAAACTTTTTAAAAACATTTTTGTCATAAGCATGGAGTAGCATTACTTGAGAGATAAAGAATATATTTCAAATTAATAAGATTTTTACTAATAGGTACCAGGTGAATGATCATGTTGTGTATAAAGATTGAGATCATAGAAATAGGATCAAGTTTAAGGGATAAAACAATGTTGAAATAAGTAAATTTGAAGTGTTTGTCCTCCACTCAAATGCAGATACCAGTCGGGATTTGGAAAATTGAGTTGAATCTCTGTAGGGAGATCAATGCTAGAAACATAGACTGGAAAGTCTTCAGTATTAAATAATTAAATATGGTAGTAAAATATCTTGGAGAAAGATGAACTTACCATAGAACCTGAATAGAAAGACAGTGTCTGTCCAGTCCACATAATTCAGCAGAAAAGATATTTTCTGTCCCCTTTAAAAACTGGGTCAAGACAAGAGAAAGGTTACTATTTGGCTCAATAAATAGTAAATGCTGAAAATTGAAGTTGAACCCTAGGTTCCTGCTTATAAATTTTGTTTTTCCAGCAACAGTAAGAAATAATAATAATAATTTTTATAATAGTTTGGTAGCCTATAGGCAATGTGGATAACTGAAATGCAGAAACCAATCTAACAGAAATGCTAAATTAGGCAATCAGTATTTGAATGATGACTAAGACTTTCATTTAACTGTTATTTTCTAAAACCACACCAAAAAAAAAAAGTTTCTAGAAAACTTTAGAATTGCTTGTTGAATCCACTTTGACAATAAGAAAACTGTCTCTTTAGAAAGAGAAAGCTTAGGGTCACATGAGTTATAGCTCATTATCAAGAAAGTGATCTCAAAATTATGTCTTCATAATGAAGAAAGAAGTTCCATGAAGACAACCATTTCATAAATCTAGCCCTTGACATTTCAACATTTTTTTATCAGTTGAAATTTTATTATAACAAAAGAGTCCCATTTAATACAATATAATGAAGTATTCCAGTACTGTATTTAAATTTAAAATTAAAATGAGATTTAAAAAATTAGAAAGATAGAACCAAAATATTTACTATTTGGAGACAATATAAATAAAATGGGTAGAAAATTCTCTGTTAACCATTATAATTTTTATTGGTTATTACTAATAAATAAGATTATTTATTTTTAAGTTAATTTCTTTGCTAAAATCTCTTACTATTTTAATAGTTTTTCATTTGGTTCTCTTGGATTTTCTAAGCTCAGTCTCACATATTATGAGGAATACACAAATTCAAACAATAAGGCAGAGTATTTTACCCATAAAATTAGTAAATTTTAACAAGTTTGATAATATCAAATGTTGGCAAGAAAGTGTATCAAATTTGGTAAGAAAGTGAAACCCCAAGAATCAGAATTACAGAATTTGTCTAAGTAGTGCTAGACATTATGTATGAGAGAGTAAATTTGTATAGCCATTCAAGAAGTCAATTTAACAATTCAGTAGTATCTGTTAAAAGTCACAATGAGCATGCCCTATGATTCAGAAATGGTGCTTTTTCATTTCTATGCTGGATAAAAGCTCTCAATGTGTAACTAAGGAGGCCTGTAGAAAGATGTTGATTTCAGTATTGTTTATATCCATGAAAAATAAAAACAACCTAAATATTCATCCCACGAGAGTAGTTAAGTAATCTGGTCTATTGCTCTGAATTGGTTATAAAAAAAATGCCATAAGCCTGAATGTATTAACATAGATATAAGCCTAAGTGCACTATTGAAAGTTAGAAGGTAGAAGTGAGGTGGAGTCCATACTTCTGCTCCTTTTGCCTGTAAGCACAGTGATGGAAGTATTTGCTTCTCTGCCAGTGCCAGGTCACCAGCCTTTATGTATCTTGAGGGGGAAAGTCATAGAGCATTTGATTTGCTGGTATGGATCATGGAAACATCATTAAAGTCATAAAGCAACCGTTGTGGCAGCAGATTCTGCATACCTCAATCAACTAACCACAGTGGAGATAACAACCCCCTAGGTAAGCAAATAGTGCAATGTTCTGGAGTCCTTGCTAGAAACTCAGTCCAAAAACTGCTTTTCTACATCATTCAATTATTTGGGTAGCATCTAATTTCCAGTATTATAGTCTCTCCCTCTCTCTCCCTCTCTCTCCTCTCTCCTTTCTCTCCTCTCTCTCCTCTCTCTCTCTTTCTCTCTGCCTTTAAACTAGCTGAAGAGATTTCTGTAATTGAACCTTGGGAGGTAGACTATTTGGTACCAAAAATATATGTGGACAGAAGATTTTCAAGGTTGAGAATCTGAAATTGTTTATATTTGGCCTAGTTGGTTTTGAACAGTGACCATCTGGGTAGCATTAAAGGACAGGATACTGATAATCTAAAGAAACTTAAATTATTGCCTGTTTTCATCTGGAATAAAATATCAATTGAAGGTGTGGTATTGCCAGACCAAGTGGGGACTGCCTTTGATAGTACACATGGCACGCAAAACACAAGGACTGTAGGATGAGGTGGTTGCTTCCTGAAATCCTAGTGAACATTTTTTAAATTACAGAACTAGGGTTTTAAATTCTTAGTACAAAGGATGACTGGAGAATTAGGAAGTTTGATGTGACTGTCTTGACAAATCAATCTCTAATGGCCTCAGTGTTGGCATAGTTCAAAATTGAGGCAGGAACAAACCCTAAAATACCCAAATTATAATGAAGGTTTAATCCTCAACCCCATTCAACTTCTTCTTTGAAGATTGTAAAAGTTAGGCCATTGAGTGGGAAAAAGTGAAACCTTGAGAAGTAGAATTACAAAATTTTGTCAGATATGGAAGATGAAGAGTATTTCCAATTCCTAAATCCTTCTGAGTCTTCCTCATTCTGTCTAATAAAATTGATCCTTCCCTGCTGGAAGGCACATACTGATCTCATTAGAGATAGTTACTTGTAAGGAAACACTATTTCCCTATAACCTCACCCTTCTACCTATCAGCCTCCACACTGAAACTGAGAGTCAAATCCCAGTATTCCTCAGAGGACCAATTAGAAAGTCAAATCTGGGGAAAGGAGAGAGGCTCAGTCCTTAAAGGAAATATAAGGATTTATTCATTTATATAAAAAGAAAAACTAAAAAACTTCTGCAGAAATTAATTCTAAGGGTTTTAGAACAGGGATGGAAATATATAATTTTGACTCTGGCTAAATACATCAACATGTATACGTGAGAGATTCTCAAATCACTGTGCTAGCTGAAGAAGCTGGGGGTGACTATACGTAAAAGCAATTAATTAAAACCTAACCTCAATGGAAAAACTATGTCTTACATGTTAATTCATTTATTCTTAATTACCATATTAAGTAATTATTAATATCAACTGGCAGACATAGAATTTAACGATTATCCAGAAAGAACACACCATTTCTACTAAAGGATCTTTTTCTGTTCCACACTTTTCCCCACAGTATACCACTGTATAGAAACACTTTTGGAAGACATTCATTACGAGCACTAGTAAAAGGAAATAATACTTTTTCACTTTCTAAATAAGGAAATTTGCCTAAACAAAAATTAAACAAACAAAAATGAGAAAATAATGAGAAACAAAAAATAATAAAAAGTTTAATGAATATGAAGAATGAATATGAGAAACAAAAAAAATGGGGAGGTATCAATAAGATAATAAAAGTAGATAAATAACCAACAATCCTAAATGCACTTTCCTTTAAAATGATAATGTGACTATATAAATTAAAAGCTCAGTTATCAGGCAGAAAAACCATGGTAAGCTGTTCCACACCCTTTCTTTTTGAAAGTAAATTAGGGTTTACAACCTGTTAGAATAATAAAATCATAGATTATTAAAGTAGGAAAGGCTCTCAGAGGTCATGTAACAAAATGTTTGATATCCCAAGTGTTACATAAGGAGCTTCCTACTCATTTTTACTAATCTTATTTCATATGCTATGAAATAATGTATGGATAAGTGGTTCAGGGAATTCTCAGAAACTGTAAGCAAATCAGTAGCATGTACATCTAGTCATTGTGTAAGGGTCAAAATAATTGATGGTATTTTTCAGGTTAGGAATCTTTATGAGATGGATGTATTAATTTTAGGATGAAGAGATTTTTAGCCTGTTTTGATGTTGGAGAAACAGTGGCCTACAAATCTTTCTAGATAATGTGGAAAATGGTATAAAATGTCTAAGAAAAATAAGTACTTTATTGTTATGTAGATATTTGACCCAGAGGCAGAGAAAGGAAGCAGCATCTTTTTTGGCCAAGGAACAAATTGTTCAAATCAATATCTGCTAATTGAGTCATATTGCTTTATAGGGGTTTCTCATCAAAACAGATTACAGAGTTAATTTTGACATGCTTATGTCAGTTAATGGAATATTAATTAAGAAGATGTCACTTTTTTCTTAAGACTCCTTTTCTGTTTACATACTTAGCATTGCCTTATACTGCTATCTTTCACTTTCCAGATCTTGTCTCATGTCCATGCAGTTTATAGTTCGATTATTTATAACTAATAGTTTGCCTGGAAACTGTTTAATGAAAAAATTATTATACAGCATCACAGAAGTATTCTCTATATTTTAAAAGAATATACAGTTCAGTTGAAGAAGTTCTGCACACAGTAATCCCCAAAATTTTTGGCACCAAGAACTGGTGCTCCTATGAGAATCTAATGCCTGATGATCTGAGGTGGAGCTGAAGTGGGGATGCTAGCACTGGGGAGTGGCTGCAAATACAGACGAAACTTCACTCGCCTGCCACTCACCTCCTGCTGTGTGATCCAGTTCCTAATCAGCCACAGACCAGTAGTGGTCCATGGCCCAGTAGTTGGGGACCCCTGCAGTGTATTGTATATAAAGGCATGATTACTGTAAAACCCTGATTAATGTAAGTTATCAAAGTGGACTCATTTTTCTTATAAAGATGTCAATCAAAAGACAAAGTGATTAAATTAAATTTTTAACCAGATTGCAGAATAGTAAGAAACATGGGTGGTTGCACTGGTCGATGTATACTTGGGACTTAAGTGTCCTTCTTTTCTATAAACATAGAATAAAAGTGCATTTAGAAAAATTTATGAGAGAAAATAGGTTTCAAAAATTATAAGAGATACTATGAAAAACTTCATGTCAAAATGACACATGAAGAAAGATAAAACCCAATAAACTAAAAAAATTAAAAAAATTAAAAGACACCTTATCCCAAAGGTATCAGATCCAAATAACTTTAGAGATGACTTTAACCAAACTTTCAAAAAGTGAATAATTCCAATACCATAAATTTATTTCAAAAGAATCAAAACATTAGAAAAGTTATTATTTTATTTTATAAAATTAAAATAAATTTTATGCCAAGACCAGACAAGTATAGTCCAAGGAAAGGAAGTAATGAACCAATTCACTTATGAAAATAAATGCAAATATATTAAATAAACTACTAAAAAACTAATTGACAGTGGATACAAAGTACATTTCATCCAAGTAGCATTTATTTCAGGAATTCTTAGATATTCAAACATAAGAATATCTAATATTATTATTCACTATATTAGCAGAATGAAGTTAAGAGATATGATCTTTCAACATATGCATTCATCAACAGATGGGGAAAATATTCATTTAGTTACATATTGATAATAAAAATATTTTGCACACTAAACACTGAATGGAACTTTCTTCAGCTTTTTTCTTCTTTTAGAATTATTTACACTATATCAAGAAAAAGATAAGAAAGCCTACTATCATGGCTTCTCTTTATCTTTATGCTATTTTTTAAAAAGCATAATAATTTGAATAAAAAGACAAAGTTATTCTTCTTTGCTGATAATATCTACATAAAAAATCCAATAGAATGTTTATAAAATGTGTTAAACTTATATGATGATTTAGCATAATTTCTGGATAAGTTATCAAGATGTAAAAATAAATAGCATAACTACATACCAGAAATAAAAATAGAAAATAGGGGGTAAATTTATAATAGCAATAAAGTACAGCATTTCCAGGAAAAATTTAATAAAATATACAAGACTTTTTCAAGAAATATTTAAATAAAATTATTGAAGAACATTATCAACCAGAATAACTGAATATTTATGTTATGGCCCTACATAATAAAATTTAAAAATATTAGTTCTCTCCCAAATTAATCTAGAAAATTAATGCAATTTCAATAATTTGATTGTTTTGTGTAAAACATGACAAGATGATCCAAAAGTTATATGAAAATGTATAGGTAAGCATAGCTAAAAACAGATTTTTAAGAAATGACTTGTTCCATCAGATATTAAAAACAATCATAGGTACCTAATAAGACAGTAGATCAAGGGAAAACAATAGATAAATAGATCAATAAAATAGAATATGGAGTCCCAAACACACTTGTGCATGAATGAAAACTCAATTTCAGTTAAGGCACAATCATAGTAAATGTAAAACATACTATTCAAAAATATTAAAAGTAATTAACAATGTAGAAAAAAATCTTAATCAACTCATACCTTATCCAAAAAATCAATTATAGACATATTTGAGACAATATTAAAGCAAACTTTAAGTTTTAGAAAAACTACACTGAATATCAATATGACTGAGGGTTAAAAAAGAATTTTTTAAACAAAATACAGAAAACACAAACCATGAAAAAATCTAAATAACTAGTTTAAAATGTAAAACTTATTTTTCAATTAAAGGCATCATAAAACAAGTTAAAATGAACAACGGGTTAGAAAAACTATGTTTTGCTGTACATATATGCGTATAAGAAATATTATTTATAATCAAAACAAATATCTTAACTCATTTATTTTTTAAGAAAAGATAAATTACCCAATAATGAGCAAAGGATATGCACAAGCAGTTTACAAAAGAGAAAATCCAAATAATCAATAAATCTATGCATTAAACTGTGGCCAGCTAACTTGGTGGACTGCAAACAAAATTAAATCTCGGATCCTTTATAGTTCTCACAATTGCCAACAAACAGCACTCAAAAGAGTCAGTAAAGATATTAAAGGGATTTCTGGTCAAGATGGCAGAGTAGATAAATGCCATACTTGCCTCCTCTCGTGACCATATTAAAAATTATAACTAAACCACAGAACAATCATTATTGAGACTCACATGATGTCTAGCTGAACAAAAGTCCTACAACTAAAAATATACCAAAGAAGCCACCTTGAGACTGGTTGCAGGGGGAGTGGGGCAGGGAGATGGGGAATGAACTGGTCACTATACCTGCATGTGGCGGTCAAAAATTGGGAGGGATATCTCAGTTGTGGAGGTCCATCCTGAAAAGCAAGGGGTCCCAGCTCCACACCAGGCTCCCTAGCCCAGGGTTCCAGGCCCAGGAAGAGAGAAGTCCTCACTATTTCTGGCTGTGAAAACCAGTGGAGATTGTGGTGGAATGAGATCGAAGGCTGAGTCCCTGGCATTCCATTTTAAGGATCCGAGCACAGACTTACTCGTTAATGGAATCACTTGCTTTGAGCTCCAGCACTGGGACAGCAGATTGAAGCTACCAGGAACACGTGGCGAAAGGGGGACTGAATTGTCTGGCTTCAGGGTGAGGGCTGGAGAGGCAGCTTTCTCCTAAATAGAAGTGCTTGCCAAACTATTGTCTTTTTGTTGAGTCATCTCCCATCCCAGCATGCAGATGCAGGCAGCTGCCATATCTGAGTCTTCATCACCTGGCTAACATTGATTGCCCTGCCCAAGTGATTCCCTGAGACCCTGCCCCACCCAACAACTTTCAGGCCCATGAAAGCTGTTTACAGTGGCTTTTCCATACAAACAGCCTGTCCTGGCTCATGCTGCAAACTTTTCTAAAATCTCTCAAAGTTTCAAAAAATCCAAACAAGCAGCATCTGGCCTTGGCATGCCCTGTACCTCTTGCTGAGCAGCCCCAAGCCCAACACTAGCTAAAGCTGGTTTTGTTCATGGCTTGGCCTCCCAAGGCAATTCCAAGCCCAGCACAGGTGGTAGCCATTTACAGATTGCTTGGTGGCTCGTGCCAGGTAGCCCTGGTAAGAGCACAGGCTGAAGCTAAACTTGGCTTGCAGTGAAGCCCCTCCCATAGGTCCTGGAACCGAAATGCTTGGTGGCCAACTTTAGATCAAACCAGAGCACCACCTGAGGCAACATTTTCATCATTGTAGTGGTACTAGAAGGAGAAGAGAGCAAGGAATAGAGAACCTATTTGAGGAAATAATAATGGAAAACTTCCTTAATATGGTAAAGGATATTGACCTACAAGTCCAGGAAGTGCAGAAAATCCCAAACAATATGAACCCAAAGAGGCCCACATCAAGATATATCATAATTAAAATACCAAAGGATAAAGACAAAGAGAGAATCTTAAAAGAAGCAAGAGAAAGTAATTAGTTACTCACAAGGGAGCTCCCATAAGACTTTCAGCTGATTCCTCAATAGAAATTCTGCAGGTCAGAAAGAATTGGCATGAAATATTCAAAGTGATGGAAAGCAAAGACCTACAACCAAGATTACTCTACCCAGCAAAGCTGGCATTTTTAATAAAAGGACAGAGAAAGAGCTTCCAAGACACAAAAAAAAGCTAAAGGAGTTCATCAACACCAAACCAGTATTACAAGAAATATTAGACTTCTTTAAAAAGAAGAAAGATTAAAAAATATAAATAATAACATGGCAAAAACTACATATATATTAACAAGTACTTGAGAATTAAATAGATTGAAGGCCCCAATGAAAAGACATAGGATGGCTGAATGGATAAGAAAATAAGATTGTTACATATGCTGCCTACAAGAGGCTCACTTCAAATCAAAGGTCATACACGAACTGAAAGTAAAGGGATGGGAAAAATGTTTCATGAAAATGAAAACAAACAAACAAACAAACAAAACAAAAGATGAGGTAGCAATATTTATAGCAGACAAAATAGACTTTAAAACAAAGGCTATTACAAGAGACAAAGAACCCAGTATTCCCATGACTGGGTATTTATGCAAAGAAACCCAGAATACTACTTCAAAGGGACAGGTGAATCCATACGTTCATTGCGACATTATTTACAATAGCCA
This sequence comes from Cynopterus sphinx, assembly GCA_030015415.1. Taxonomy (NCBI): domain Eukaryota; kingdom Metazoa; phylum Chordata; class Mammalia; order Chiroptera; family Pteropodidae; genus Cynopterus; species Cynopterus sphinx. The sequence continues at coordinate 140,273,948 of CM057380.1, forward strand.
AGGTATGGAGGTAACCTGAGTGTTCATCAGTGAATGAATGGATAAAGAAGAGGTGGACATATATACAATGGAATATTACTCATAAAAAGAATGAAATTGTTCCATCTGCAACAACATAAATAAACCTAGAAGGTACTGTGCCAAGTGGAGTAAGCCAGACAAAGACAAATACCATATGATTTTACTACATATGGAATATAAAGGAACAAAATAAACAAACAAAAAAGAAACAAACTCAAAGATACAGAGAACATTTTAATAATTGCCAGATTGAAGTGGGTAGGAGAGTGGATGAAAAAGGGGAAACAGTCATGGGGATGTAAAGTATAGCATAAGGAATATGGTCAATAAAATTGTAATAACTATATGTGGTGTCAGATAGGTACTAGATTTATCAGATCACTTTGTAAGTAATATAAATGTCTAATAATTATGTTGTATACCTGAAACTAATATACTATTATATGCCAACTGTAATTGAAAGAAATTCTAATTCTTTTAAAAAGATATTAAAGATTTGAAGAAAACCAATTTGAATTAATTAACAAATATAGAACATGACATTCAACAACCAAATAAATAAATACAATAAGCAGACACTATTTTAAGGTTTATTCTGAGCCATAAAGTAAGTTCCAACAAATTTTAAAGGATTGAAATCATAAAGTGTGTGTTCCCTGACCAACATAGAATTAAATTATGGAGTGGAATTAAAGATAACTAGAAAAATGTTTAGAAAATAAGCAACATGCTTCTAAATAACCCACAGATTTAGTAAGAAATCACAAGGTAAATTAAAAAAACATGTAGAACTGAATAATAATTAAAAACACAACATATTAAAATGTGTGGGATGCAGCAAAACCAAGGCTCAGAGGGATGTATATTGCTTCAAATATAAATATTAGAAAAGAAGAAAGATTTAAAATCAATGATCTAATGGGGAGAATAGACAGGGGGAAAAAATAAAAGAAGAAAAAAGATTAATCATTTCTTAAATTAAATAAATAAATTTTAAAAATAAATATAATCAATGATTTATATTTTTAACTTAAGAACTTGGAAAAGGGGAAGCAAATTAAACTCAAAGAAAGTATATAGATAAAAGTAATAAAAATCTGTGGTGAAGTCAATAAAATAGAAAAAAAATGAACAAAACTCTGGCTTTGATTCTTTGAAAACATTGGTAGCATTGATTAACACAGTAAGAGAGAGAACACAAATGACTAATATGATGAATAAAAATGGGAATTTCTACAGACCCCTCTATACATCAAAATGACAATAAGAGGATATTATCAACAACTTTATGCCAGTAAACTTGACAACTCAAATGCCATGCCCAAATTCTTGAATTTACCCAAAAGTGACTCAGAAGAAATCAAACATCTGTGCAGTTCCATATATATTAAATAAGGCAAATCCATTATTTGAAAAATTTATTAAAATTCAGGTACAGATGATTTTACTGGTGAATTCTTCCAGCTAGTTAAATAAGAAATAACAATTTTACAAAGATCCTTCCAAAGAATAAAAAAAAAAGGCAACCTACCAACTCCAAACTCATTTTATGAGCCAGCAAAACCCTGATAACAAAACCTGAAAAGGATTGACAAGAAAAGAAAATATGAGCCAATATTTCTATGAACACAGATATGAATACATTAAATAAAATCTTAGTTAACAGAAGCTAACTTTATATAAAAAGGATAATACATAAAACTGAGTGAGATTGATTTGAAAATCAACCAGTGTAATTCATTTAGTAAGTGAACAGGGAGATAAACCATATGATCACTTTAATAAATACAGAAAACATATATGATAAAGCTCAACATCCATTTATTATTTAAAATTAAATTGTTCAACATACTAGAGACAAGAATTTTCTTAATTTTATAACAGGTATCTAGGAAATAAAATTATAATGGCTAACATAACATGGAAATATATTAACTATTTTCCTTCCCAAGAATGGCAAGAAGACAAAATTTCTGAAACTTCCAATCAAAATTAGACTTTGGAGGTTCTAACTAGTTTGATAAGGCAATACAAATATTTTAAAGAAAAAGATTAAAAATAACTATTAAATATTATTCACAGATGACATAATTGTATGCATGGAAAGTTCAAAATAATTTACAAACTTTTAGAAATAATAAGTGAATTAAGAAAAGTTGCTTGATACAATGTCAATATACCCTGTTTTGTGTTTCCCCCAGAAAGGTAGGGTGTAACCCCTCCCAATTAATAGGTATGATGTTGAAAGTTTATTATTTATTCAAGAGATTCCTAGGGAGAGTGTGGAGGGCACAAGCAGTTTGGGGCAGGCTTGAGCAAAGCAGGGAATGGGTTGGGTCTTTATAGTGGCATGGGGGTGGGACTGGGTACAAGTGCCTGAGGTAGAGCCAGGAATTTGCCTGGTTCAAATTTCCCATATGTGTAAAGGAGAGGGCTTGCTTGGGATTTCTTACTAGTTCTGCCCAGATGTGGAGCAGAAGGGAAAGACAGAAGTGGGGCTTATAAAAAGTCAGAAGCCAAGGTTCAAACCATGGAGTCAGACTCTGTTATGTAAGTCAAATTAATTGCATTTCTGTATACCAATAATAATTTTAAAAAGAGCTTTGAAAAGGAAATTTAAAAAGAAATGCTATTTATGAAAGCTTAAACATACATCAAACACCTAGAATAATTCTAATGAAAAAACGTTGAAAGAACTTTAGTTAGGAAAATTAAAGAACTTAATGAATAGAGAAATATGCTATGTTAACTCACTGAAAGATTCATTGTTGTTAAGATGTGGCTTCTCCCCAAATCGTTCTATAGGTTTAATGCAGTACCAATAAAAAATCTCAGCAGCCCTTTTGCGAAGTTTGACAAACTGCTGATGAGTATGCAGTCTGAGCCAGAGGACTGAGCAGGGTGATCATAATGGCAAGCCACATTTAGCTGAAATCACCCGATGAATTCATCTTATGATGGAAAACAGAGTTGTTTATAGATAGGGCAAATTTTATCTATAGACACTGTCCCATGTTTACCCCTTGATTCTTTTCTTTTATGGTGACCAATCTCCATGTGACTGATACACTGATCCTTTTTTAAATCAGTATGTTTCTCTCCATAAACTCAGGGTGAAAAGAGGTCATATTGAATTCTAACTAATAGCTCAACTTCATCCCCATCCTTGATGATATTAGCAGGAAAAGATTATTTTCTCCAATACCTTTCATCTTCCTAAATTATCTAAGAACTCTGGTTCTCACTTTATGTAAATAATTCTACTTCCAAAAACAATGCAAAAGCAGGAAACAAACTGGAGATCACCACTGCTATTGCTAGTGGCTGTCATGTGGTGCCCTAGTCCACAAATTGTCCTGCAGTCAACACGCCCATTATTGCTGTGGCATCATAGGAAGGTTTGCACTCAGAAGGCTACAGAAGAGCCATGAAGGGTGCAGTTTATTTAAATTATAATCTAGTACTAAACTACTACTCCCCAAGCACAGTCACTATGCAGGACAATTCATTCGCAGAATCTTCCAGCCTCAGACATAGATTGTGCTGAAGTCAGGCTCCTGGGTCAAATTTGTACCATGGTGTGAGCCTGAGTTACCCACTTAAATAAATACCTACCTAATTCCTACTGTTGACCTGCCAACGCCCTACTTCACTCACCTCCTTCCATTTCCTTTAACAAAAACAATGTTTTATTCAGAGTGGTCCAGGAACCCACAGCATCAGTTAATCTTATCTGGGAGCTTGTAGGAAATGCAAATTCTCATCTCCAACTGCTGACCTGAGTGAGAAACCAAAGGTTAAAACCTAGGAATCCGTATTTAAGAAGTTTTCCAGATAATTCTTATGCATAATAAAGTGTGACTAGCACTGTTTTAAGGTGTTTTTATGTCTTTGACTCTAATGAGAACAGATGTGTTGGTATTTTTAAATAAGTTATAGTTCTGACTTAGCTGAAGAGCCATTCCTACTTCTACTCTGTATAACTCCTTAATTTTGCTCTCAGTAGGTAGAAAATTTGAAAAGTGCAGCCATTTTTTTGAAAGAAAATCCTAGCCTTAGATAATACATGCACCCATAGAAATCCAAGGAATTGCGCAAGAGAAAAGTCACTTTTCTCTCAAGTCACCTATTTGTCTAAACTGAGTCATTTGGGTATAAGCGATGGAAGCAATTATTCTTGATGGGAGTGCGACCTTGTAGTCTCTACTGTAGTCCTCTCGGTCTTTTATTTTTCAATCTTCATTTCTTCTGCCATACTCTACCTCCTCAGTGTCATTCCATGTACATGCAAAACAATAAATATATTGTGTAACACAATCTTCCCCCAAGGAACTCAGGAGTGCTTGATAAACTGTGAATCGGCATTTCTAATTCTCTCCATATTCTGTTCTTGGCTATCAGAACATAGCATTTTGGACAGCAATATGCATTTTAAAAGAGTTAGGGGAGGGATATAAACAGATATAAATATGCTCAGTCTTTGAGAGTATGATATAAACAGGCAGTCTAAGAATATGCAGGCTGTTAGGGATACTGAGGGGTAGGTGTGAAGAAAAAAGCACTAACAACTTCCTTAGTCTTAATCTTAAGAACTAACAGAAGGGATGTTCTTGCAACAATCTTGAGACAAAAAATCACCTCCTGCACACATTGTGAGGCACTCACCAAATGCCTTGAATGATGAATCCCCTCTCCACCCTTTCAAAAAAAAAAATTATTTTCTAATGCAATTTAGTACATGGAAAAGTCCCAAAATCCAGGCACAAAAAATGTCACTCTGCCTCCAAATAAAGTTAAAAGCTGATTACATTTTCCTTCTTAGGTTACCCCAACACTTCAGTTTAAAAAGCTAGAGGAAATTTTTCATGGACTTTAAAGTTTGCCAAAATTTCCTCATTTGCCTACTGATTCTAGGTATAGAAGCCATATGAGTGGCCTCTGCATTTTAGACATACCCTTAAGTAAAGTCCCCACTTTCTCCACCTCCACCCCTCCATCTTACTCTGCTCTCCACCAGAAAGCTGTTTGGCAAATTACAAAGAATAATGTGGTCTTTTCTGACAGTTTGGCTTGGGAGCCCCAAATGTAAACTCACATCACTGCTACCAATGAATGATTTTATTCATTTTAAGGTACTTATTTTCTTTTATTCAAATATACTTTTTAAGACATGCAATACAGCAAGAGGAAGTGGAATAGGTTTATTTCAGCAGGGAGAATTACATGACAACCTCTACATTAAAATTATTAAAAATTAAGCTTTCTGAAACTCCCAGTTCAAACAGTATTCGTTTTTGCATATTCAACCCCTAAAACATCAAGGTGTATGTGGGTGTGGGTATGTTTACGGTTGTGTGGACCTGGTTTGTTTAGGGAGAGGTTCCACTTCACCATTGCCACCCACTCTGTCTCAAAACCGAAGGTATTCTGAGGTGCCCCTGTGCTACCTGGAAGTGAATTCACCATACTTCAGTACCAGCACGTCTCTCTTCAAAATGTGGCTCAGGAGTCACTAAAGGAAACCACACAGTGTTAAGACTAAACATTCTTGAGTAAGCCTCAGTTATGGCAAGTTCAACAGCCAGGCTGTTGAGAGAGTAGTTACCGAAATTTTCCAAATAAATAAAGCAAATAAGTTACTTCAGGAAGAAGTTCACATCTATATGATTTATAATACTGGGAGTTGGCCCATTGAGGCAGAAGGAACCCAGTGAACCAGCAGTAAACCAAAGGCCACCCAGGCACTCAGGGCAGCCTCCAAGGTTTTAGTTCATGTTCAATCACCTACTGAATCCTCGCTAGGTGTTGCTGTTTGGGGAGGTGATGGCATCTTACAACATCCTGCAAGACTTACTGGCTTGAACTTTATCATTCAGTCTCTAAATGGGTTAATATTAACAGAAAAAAAAAAAAAATAGGGATCCTATTTAGAGGTCCCTGGCAGCAAGCAAATAGAGAAAAAAATACTCTTCCAAAATCAATGTTTGCTTTGCTGAGGGCCTCCTTAGGTGTACATTGGAAACAATTCTGTCTGTCTCCCACAGTTAAGTCACCCTGCAGTTCCATATGCCAGCCAGGAGTACTTAGCAGTCCAGAGTCAACAGGTTGCTGCTGTTGAGCAATACCAGAACACAGGGGCAGAAAAGAATGAAAAATGTTAAATGTGACACAGAAGCATTAATAGATGAGGATGACAAAAGATGAGAAGTACCCTGGAGAGTCCTGCCACCCTTAACCCCCATCCACTAACCTCAGTCTCCAAGGGTCATTCTAAGTCATTAGTGAGGAAACTACTGCTCTGTAGCTGGTCTCCATATGACATTGTCAGGCACTTCCAAATTAAACACACACTCACACAACATATTATTTATATTATGTAGGAGGATATTGTGCTTTGATAAAGATATTAAACCATATTTAGCATTCTTGCAAGCATACTCATATATCTACCTTGGTATATAGTATACATGTGTAGAAATAGACAATAAAGCACATAAAAGGCATAAATAGTATTACCATAAGTTACCCATATATTTTCTTAGGCAGAGACTTAAATTCTTGCAAATGGACTGAGAATGAATTAATAATGCCATTCAATTGTTCAGCCCTAGCATCTTATTCAGATTATGAAATGTCTGTTAAATTAAATATTTGAATAATTTATATATCTTAAAACAACCAAGTGATCTATATTAGCTAATGCCATGATATAACTTTTTAATCAGCAAATTATAGCAGCAGCTGTAACAACTGTAACAAGACAGTTTCTAAGCTCCCAGGCAAGAATGTTCCATCTTTAGTTTACTATTATATAATTAATACCTGGATGCTATTTTTACAAAAAGTATATATATAACCAAACTGTAAGTTTTACTTCATAGAGAACTAGAGGCATAAGTATAGACAATGAATAGTAGAAGAAATATTTATAAACATTTTAAATAATATACCAAATATTCATCTCAGTGAAACATTCTTTGAGCATAGTAGATACATTGTATATCCTTGAGAATGTCAGATAGATTATATGTGTGTGTAAAGTCCCCACTTATATATATATATATATATATATATATATATATATATGAGAGAGAGAGAGAGAGAGAGAGACAGACAGACAGACAGATAGACACAAATATACATAAGACACTGGTTATGTGCCATTCTTATTATGACACTATGGTGGCAAGACATTCAACAAGCAGGGAAAAAGACACAGGCTATACAGGAGAAAGAAACTGTTTTTGAAAACAATACAGAATCAATGGTCATAAAGAAAGAAGCAAAAACAGACAGTAAGAAGCTGTGGTATAGATACACAATGGAATATTACTCAGCCATAAGAAGAGATGAAATATTGCCATTTGTGACAATATGGATGGACCTTGAGATAATCATGCTAAGAGAAATGAGCCAGACAGAATAAGTTGAAAACCACATGATATCACTTATATATGGGATGTAAACCTAAAAGCAACAAACAAACACGACAAACAAACAGAGACTAATAGGCATGGACTATAGACTAATGGTTACCAGAAGGTAGGGCAGAGGGAAGTGGGAGATAGATAGGGTAAAAGGGATCAAAATATGTGGTGACAGAAAGAAATTGAACTATGGGCGGCAAATATACAATGCAAAATATATAAGACTTACTGTTGTATTGTACACTTGAAATGTATTAGATTTCATTAACCAATATCACCAAAATAAAAAATAAAATATAAAATAAAAAATAAATTAAAACAAACAGTAAAACTAAGAAATAGAAGTAATTCATGAAAAGGGATCCTAAGTATCAAAAAAGTTTTAAAGAAGTTAAATATCCTTCAGTGGCACAATAAACAGGACACAAAAGAAATTTGTTTAAATTATAATAAGAATGCGGAGTATAAATAATGAAAAAGTATTTATGGAAAAATACTAAAAAGCAAAAATTGTGCCAGTGTCAGAATATTTTATAAATTTAATAAACCAGTGACCGTAGGCCTCATATTAAAACCTTGATTCTGCGATTGTAAAGAAAGGCAGGAGTGAAGTTCATGTAACAAGGGAAGTGAGAGCAGCCCAAATACAATTCAAGCAAGTGTAGGCATATGTGCATGATGAATAACATCTACAGAGGAGAGCTCAAAGCAAAGGTGGCGGTGAGGGCAGATTATAATTTTCCAATAGAGACTCTTTTGAAATCTGGAGGACACCTCCTCATGAGCTTGCCTACTACTGTCTGGGAGGCACAGATCTCCAATTCCAGCATCCAACCCACAGACACTGGTACTAAGTTGTGGTGGGAAAAGATGAGGGATAACCAAAGATGACCTTGAGAAAGAGCGCATCTAAGAGATTCCAGAAGCAGCAGCAAAATCAGATTTTTTTTTTTTAACAAAAAGCAAGAAACTTAGCAAGTGATCAAAGATGACATTTCTAGTTTCTTTTTTCAGTAGGTGAAAGAAACATCTGGGGCCCCCTCAAATCTTTTGTGGCTAGTTTTGATTGGAAAGTTAAAATAAAGTGCTGTTTTCTCTATTTATTTCCATAATGTAAGTGCATAGAAAAATGATACCCACCCAATTACACTGGTGCCCAAGTTGGTGAAAAAGGGCTTTTATGGTTTCCTTCTATATGCCTTAGTAGTACTCAATATTTGTACAAAGGAAATGAATTTGCATGGATTTTACAGAGCTCTGTGCTAACATTCCTTAAAGCCCCAAGACAGTGACATCTCATTGGACTTTCTGGTAAAGTGGACAATTAGGGACTGAAAAAATTATAATAATGGAAAAATGCAGCCAAGTAACTCATCACAAAAAAACTTTATAATATGAGACAGATTATATTTGGGTTCACCTTAGTGTATAGGGGAAGTACAGAGAGTCACAACTAAACTGTAGTCCAAGAGTTCTTAAACAGCAACATTTCTGACCACACACCGGTCTTATTATTCAGAAGTGTACAGAAGCAGAAACTGGAGGTGGGCAGGTCTGATACGCATCCCACTTTATTACATTCTAGCCAGGAATCTTGGCTATTTCAAGCAGTCTGCATATGTTTCTTCTCCTATAAAACAGAGATATTAATATATATCTTGTGGGACTGTTGTAAATAGTAAATGTACCAATAAACACAAGACATAGAGAAGGTAATCAGCAAATGGAAAAAGGAGATAAATTAAAGTTCATGTGAGAACATAAGAAAACAAATGACAGTAAAACCCTATGTTGTCGACATCTGCTTGGATGCTCAGAAAAAAATTGTACAGCTTGAAGCAAGAAATAAATCATGGGGCAAAAGGAAAAAAGAAAATGAAATTATCTAGTGTGAAAAAAATGTTAATCGAGAACTCTAATTACTCTCAAAATATATAAATAGGGTGGGAAACAGCAATAAAAAGCCATTCTCTTAATCCATATAAAGAAATAAATATAAGCTTAGGAAGAAAAAACTGAGTTTCTGAGCTTGATGAGCTCTGAGTCATATTAATGAGTGATATCATGAAGCCTTTTAGGAATCTTTGAAATACGTTTGCAGCTCTAGTCTCAATGACAGATTTGAGATCAAGAACACAATATTATTTTAGCCCAGGATCCCCGTGCTAAAATACCTCAAGTCCCAAGATAGTAATGAAATTGAACAAGGGTTACTTTGGACATCTTTGGGAGGGCGTATGTAGAGAAACATGAGGAATTTAGATGAAGAGACAACTTAAAGCATTCAGAGTAGAAAGAAAGATGTCACAAAACAAGAGGGACAATGGAAATGATTCAAACATTTCCATATGTCAAAGTTATCTGGACATTTTATTGGTCATAAAAGCATGTTGGTAGATAGAGGCTGCAGTGACAACAGCTTTGAAACTTGGGGTTAGGCTTAGAGTGTTGAGACAGTGACACCCCTAAAGAGTCTTCTTAGCCTGGTGACCAACTCCCAAAGAGACTTAAATGTTAAGGTGAATTGCCACCTGAAATTCCACCTTAAAAAAACTTGTGTTATCTCCCTGATCCCCTCCCCCAAGACAGAAAATTACATTTTTTTTTTTTAGTTGTTTTTAATTGACCTCCATTAGTGAACTTTAGAGAGCAGAGGAATGTCAGGGTCATAACTCAATTTGAGAACTGTGTGAAGCAAGGTGAAAGTTTTCTCCACACTGGAAAATCTAAGAATTTGTCTCCAATACAGAACTTAGAGTGCCTGACTCGCTGAAGAAATTGACATTTTTACCCAAAATAACTGTTCAAACTGTACATTTGCTACGTTTTATAAACATCAGAAGGGCACCACTGACACCCAAGTGAAAAATCCCCACCTTGGCCAGAATGGTTTCACATGAAAACAACTTACCTACCAAGTAAAACTTTCTGCACTCCTTGTGCCCAGGGGAGTTTGGGGCAGGAGAGCGTGTGCCTACTCTGCAAAGAAGCAAAGATTTTAACCCCAAATGGGAAATATGTGTTTAGATTGAAATACAGCTGGCTTTAGTATCTCTCTTTTTCTCTTGAGAATCAGAGTAGGTACCTCCTGAATTCCCCTTTCGAGCAGCCCCACACCGTGATTTGTCTGTTGTCCACCTTTTAACTTGCTCTGTATAAACACCTCCCCCTCTGCCAGCAGACAGCTGCCCACCTCTGCCTGCCTCCCTGCTTGCTGGCCTCTCCTCCCCAGGCTTCAGCTGGAGGAGCTCTTCAAAAACAACTCATGCTTTGGGGCTCAGTGTTCTCCAAGACTGCCAGTTCTTTCAGGAGGTCGTTTACACACTTGGCGCTTACTTCAATGAGCTGCTCTAGAGCAACCAATGAAAAGTGCTTTTGCTCCTGAAAATATTTGGAGTGCTTTGTTGCAAACAGTAGGGGAATCCATGGCCCCCATCACTAAAGATAATAGCCAACCTAATGGAACCCATGGCTTCCTAGGGGGTGATCGTATTCCCCTAAAGTGTGATGTGGTAATTTCAGCTCCCAGGTTATGTATTATAAATAATTTGCCATTTTCTCTGGATTCATCTAACTTCTTTTGGCCCTGTCTACCTGGTCAGCCTCTTGTTTGTAAATTGCCGTGGTACATGACTCTTAATGGGCCAAAAAAGGACACAAAGCTAACATTTGCTCATTACATTCACATAGAGTGTCTGAATAAAAACACCACCTCACACATCCTTGAGAAAAGACATAAATTTTGACAGCAAAATATTTCTAGGGAAGCACCATGTAATTTTTTTTTACTGAGTTGTAATGGTAATATTATCAAATTAGTTTGTGCTGCTTCCAGCTTAATATTTTCATTTGGTTCATTTTCTTCTTAAGTGTACTATAAAAAGATGATTAATCAAAAAAAAAAGTAGTTACCTTTGATTAAGGAAGTTAATTATGAGTGGCTGACTTGATGTGGGTGGCAAGTTTCACTCAGCCATTTTATTTTTTCTCCATGGGAGAGCTAGAAAAATGGGCTGTAGGAAATATTACAAAGAGGGAATCACTGGAGTAGTAAAACCTTTAAAGGAAACTTCACCTTCCACTGCCATCATCAATAAGCAATGCTGAAAATGTTTCTTTGTCTATACTTTAGCTCGCATTTAATTGGCCTCCAAGTGCTACACAAACATTAAATATGTTTCCAAAGTCCCTTGATGGATTACATAAGTAATCACTATAATATCACACCCATTTCAGGAGGGGGAAGCTGAGCCAAACCTGAATCATAAGAAAGGGAACTGTATTCATTATGGTCAGGTTTATGCCTGGAGTTGCACACAAATATTTAAAAAGAGGCAGTGCTGCGAGCATGCAATTTGAAATCAGAACATGTATGATAGATCCCTGGTTCTGCCTTCTTGTTCTTTGAGTAACCATGGGAAAGTATTTAACTTCTTTATGCCTCAGTTTTCTCATCTGCAAAATGGGATAGTAACAGTACCCTCTGTCAAGGGTTTGTTTTGATGGTGTCAGATGGGTATCAGATTTTTCAGGGCAATAATGTCATAAGATATATAAATGCCTAATCACTGCGTTGTACAACTGAAACTAATTTAATATCATATGTCAAGGTAATAGAAAAAACAAACAAACAAAAAAATATATATATTTTTTACAAGTTTGTTTTGGAAATTGAATCAGTCTGTGAAAAGTGTTTAGAACAATGCCTTACTCCCATAGTAGATGCTGTATGGTAGCAGCTGTGATTGTTATTGTTATTATTAGAGAGACATCATAATGTATAAATACTAAATGGAAGAAACAATGTGGAACAGAACAAGCGCCCGTGAAACAGATATTCAGCCTCCTCAGTTCTCCTGCATTTCTGTGTCTGACTAGTCTACAAGTCTGCAAGGGGATTTCCTTGGGGCAAAGAGTGTGCCCAAATAGTCGTCCCTTTTAACTGTGTTTCCTGAGGTCCTCGCCCCCTCCCCCGTTACCCTTTATCTGGTGTATGGAGAAAGCCTTTGATAACAACCACTCTCTGCTCCTCCTAAAGCTGACCTTCTACAAGGCCAGTCTCGAGAAGGTTTTTCCCAGTTAAAATATCTCTGACTCTCTCACAACATTCCTACCTTGGTCATGATTTAAGGAGAAAAATCTAATGTAGTACTTTGTGCGCTGCCCTGTAAACCAAACCTGAAAACTGAAACCCATTTGTTTCTTTGCTCCCAAACCAGGCCTTGTGCCTTCCACATTCAGCGACCTCTCCTTGTGGCCTGGAGAGCAAGGATGTAAATGAACTTGGCACACACCAGGAGAACACATTTTCTCAGTAGAAGTTACCCTGCGTGTCCAGTCAGCTCATCCTGGGCCCCCGAAGTTCTCCATCTGTCTGCAGTCTTTGAAGCATAGTCTGAAAGTCGAATAAAGTCAAATGTTCTCCAAAGCTACTGTATTCACTTGCACACGTGGACATGCTGCTTTAAAAACAGTGTCTACATTTGCAGCCTCAATAATAACAGACAAGTGACTTAATCTAACCAGACATAGCTCTCTCATTTGTTTAAAAAAAAAAAAAAAGCATTAATAAAAGGCATTGTTGTGGGGATTTCAAAAGATATAGCGTCTTTTATACTTAGGACAACATTTTTTAAAGCTTAGTAAATATCTAATAAATGTTAGCTATTGTGTGCATGTGATTGAATTTGTTTGTTTTAATGGGTGTATATTTTCCATTCTCAAATCAGATTACACAGTTGGTGAAGGCAGGACCCACATTCTCTAGCTTCTTTGTTTTTAATCAAACTAGTTGATACTGTGCTCTTGTGAGAAAATAATGTCCATATTGTTATGCTTCTCTACCTAAGAACATGTAGTTTTCTCTTTTCTCTACCTGGAATGGACTTTCTTAGATTTTTTATTTATTTGTTTTCATTTATAAACCAAACCCATCCTTCCATATAATTGTCACCTTGTATAGGGGTCAATCTGATGTCCTTCAGGTTCTTAGTGAAGTTCTTATTGTAGCTCTTGTGATGAGGTATGCATGGTCAAGTTTTACATATATAAAGAGTTTTTTTTGCTCTTCTTGAATTTCTTTGCTACATTAGAATGATGGACTGTAGATATTTTGAAGTCCCCCCCCTCATCCCCTGAGTAAAGGAAATAGATTTTCAGTCGCTCAAGATCTGGCTTGTAATTGAAGGAATCTTCAATATCTTTTATGAAAGATCCAAAAGGTATTGGAAGCTTCACAAGGAGGAAAGAGAAAGAAGGTTTTCCAAGTATCAGAGGGAAGAAAGGACTTGAGAGGACAACCAGAGGATTTCTCTGGATTCCAGAAGGTTGTTCATAAAGGAAGAAAACTGCTTCCCAGACAAAGACTTTTCCTGAAAGACCACTGTGGGAGGCATTCCTAGTGGGCCCAGGACTCCTGGACGACTTACCTCCCAGCAATGACTGCAGGGACAAAGGAACCTGCCCTGAGCATTGTCTATGCTCTGAGTGAGCCTGTTCTGGCAGCAGAGAGAAGGGCCTGGTTCCATTTCCTCTCTTCTTCCCAGGTTAGTAGGTCTGATTGTGGACATGCCACCAAAGTCCATTGAGAGTGCATCTGATGATGCTAACCTTATACCCCTTCCCCATCTGTACCACAGTCCTAGAACTCCAAGATGCCCAGACATTTAAAGGGAAGAGCAAACCAAGGAATGGATTGACTCTCACACTTCAAAGGTGGTTGGACTGAAGGACCTCAAGACCCACTAGCAAACACAGTGCTACTGATACTCCTGTCACTAATTATAATTATTGGCCTGTCATCTGTTCTCTGCCCCTTCTCCCGCTGACCTGTAGGCATGTAGGGGTGGGATGAGATGTGGACAAGGAGGTAGTCTTCTGCCATCCCACACCTCACTTGAGTATGTGCATTCCCAGTCCTAGAATACACCCTGGCCCTTAGCAGGTGCATTTTAATTACACCATTTTGCTCTTAGGAATAGAATCACTTAAGGTAACATAAAGTATATGGGGAGTTATAAAGTTTCAGATAAGGCAGTAAAAGAAAAATAAATCCAATGAAATTCCAAGAATAGGAACCATATATAGATCTGATATTACCATGTAGTGTGTGATTGACTAAGATCCTGGTACAAACAGCCACAATCAGTGGGGAGGGTCATATGGGTATAATGTGGAACAGATGTTCTGCTTCCTTGTGTCATTAGTTCCAGGTTCAAAATCTCAGGTGAGCACATCTTAGCTAGTGCTTATAGGAGCAGAGAAAAAAAGAAACTGGTGTTTGGATTTATTTGCATCCTGTTCAGACTCATAGGGGGATGACTTTCCTAAATGTAAAGAAGTTCAGAAGGAGAGAGAGAGGAAGAAAAAATGAAGAAAGGAAGGAGGGAAGGAAGGAAGGAAGGAAGGAAGGAAGGAAGGAAGGAAGGAAGGAAGGAAGGAAGGAAGGAAGGAAAGAAAAAGAGGGAGGGAGGGAAGAAAAAGAAAGCCTGGGTATGTTTACTTAAAATGGGTCCTATGAAAAGTGACACATGAGCTAAAGAAAGAGGAAGACATTGCATTTTATTCCCAATGTGATAACCCAAGAAATATTCCTCCCTCCCACCTCCAGATACTTGGTGTAGTACAAGAGAAAACAGAGTGGCACAGTAGCTTGCTGCTATATGTTCCCAAGTGACAAACTAGCTGTCTTTGGGCTTCCTTCTGTGTCAGTTAGAATTATGTTTGACTTCATAAATCAGGAAAACCTAAATAACAGGCGTTTAAACAAGATAGAAGTTTTCCACTAGTGCCAGCTAATTTTTACATGCTGCTCCACCATCCTTAGCATATCTAAGGTCCATGAGCGTATCACCTCATAGCTTTCACCTTCCAATCTTTACATTCACATTTCAGAGAGCAGGAAGAAAGAGAAGGCCAAGAAGTTCTAATGCTCTCCTTTTATTTTTTTTTTAACACCTACAGCACCTGGTATTCTTATGTGGCCTCCCATCCAAGTACTAACCAGGCCCAACCCTGCTTAGCTTCCGAGATCAGATGGGATCAGGCACATTCAGGGTCTCCTCCTCCTTTCAAGAAGGCTTCCTGGAACTCCTTCACAACACAACTTTATTTATCTTTCTGGTCAGATCTCAGGCACAGGCCCACACCTAACTAAATGGGGGAAGAGTGCTGAGAAATCTAGATTTTAGCTGGGCAAAAAATCAAAAAGAATGATAGAATGGATGTTAGAATAACACCTAGCAGTCCCAGTCACAACTCATTTTTAATTTTTCAGTGCACTTTAATGAGCAAATGTATGTGGAATGCAGTAACACATTTACTGGAGAAAAATTCATCACCTTCAGAAACATTTAACAAGTTCTCTCGGCCAGCTTCCTGGAATGGTTAATTTACTATCATCAGATTCATCACTCAGCTATAAGGTAGCTGGATCTTTGAGGATACTGTTAACCTTTTTCGTCTTTTTCTAGATTCTGTTTTCCCATAACTGGAGGAGGTGACAATGTTAAGGCTGACTCTTTGGGAAGACACAATTGAGAAGGGTAAAAAAGAGTTTGTTTTTAAAAAGATGATGAAAGCTAAATTAACAAACATGAAACATGTTTATTTCATCTCATTCTCTGCCAGAATGTACATTTGCTGTGGTACAGATAAATAGTTCTCAAGTTGTGATCTCAGCTGCCACTGGAGGTCCCACATGTCCTAGGTGGTCCTGTGGCCAATTACAAATGTGTTCTCAACGTGTTTTAAATTTATTTTAATTTACTTGTTTAATTTAAATCAAAATGTAAGAATCAATATTTTTACATTGTAACCTCAGCAATGATTATTAATTTGAGGAAAGATTTCTCAAGATTTGTGTGTGCGTGTGTGGTGTTAGGGTAGGTGGTCCTGTGGGCCTTTGTCCAGGTTTCATACTCTACAGTTTGAAAAATTAAAAGAATATATAGTTTACTCTCTTCAGCAGAGGGCGATCCATGAGGCTACACAACTAAAATAATCAGTTATTGAGTACTTGACATTAACCTTTATGTCAAAATTTGGGGCCAGATACAAGAACCCATGTATAGTCTACTGATGAGCTACCTATAGGAAAAGACCCACACTAGCCCATCTTGTACTGAGATTTAGAGTCACTTTATGATGATATAGAGACCAACAAAGACACCCTAAAAATGTAAACGAGGTTAAGGAAGTCCAATTTAAGCTTGAAAATCATGATAGTACTACCAGACGATGAATAAAAACACATTATAGGTTGATGGCATTAAAAAAGGAAATAACATTTGAGAGTAAGAAAAATATAGGTCTATATAGCTTTTTAAATTTTTTTCACAGAGGAGATGGCTCCCTGACTGAGTCACACTGATGTTCATGTGAGGTTGGTTAATCTATCAGTTTTTGCTTCATGGCATTATTTCTTGTATTATTAACTCTATTCCAATTCTGGTTTCATCAGGCAATCTTGCAATCTTAATTTGATTTCACAAATGGATATCGATCCCTGATTAAACTGTGGGTATTAATGTAAACTTGGCACTTGGGCTTTAAAACTGGCTACTTTTAACTCATTTTTTAAAGTCATTTATAGTGCTTTACTGAGCATCTGCTTTGTGCTAGATGCTTTGTTTGCTACTGGAGATTCAGTAGTGATCTCATAGGGGATAAATTCACATGAACCAAATTTACAGTACACGAATAAATAAAAATGTGCCCCTGAACCGTGGGTGACCAACCTCGCTAGTGTCACTCTGTAAAGCCCTCCTGGAAATAGCTTTCCTGACCTCACTATTTCCTTAGATTGGGTTCCCCTGAAAGCAGAACCAAAAACAAAGGCTTGTGATCGGATACTAACTTTTGGATGCTATCACCATGCCGCTATGGCTAAGTTCTCTCTTTTTATTGTTGCCAGCACCCTCCCTTTAGGACTAGTTGAATCTTAGCGTCTATTTGTGCTGTCGTAACCACAAATTGCTTAAGATCCTAACCATAAGATTGAATAAGTTAGCAACATGGTCTCAAATCAATAACCTGTAACCTACCACTCAACTATTTTAGGGAAACTATAGGTAACATCTTAACATAATGTCTTTGTTTTTTCTCATAGGAAAAAGAAAAAGATCATGAGGTAGGGATTTACAGGTTTGCCTAGGAGAAAAGACTAAAAATCAAGACCACCAATAGTATTTCTAAGTCTGCATGTTGAGATCTTATCAAGGAACTGGAAAGTGTAGAAACTGATGCTAATTCCCTCTCCCACTTCCCTTTTCAAGCTTAAAAACCCCTAACTCAGTCCAACAAGCAAGACGGATTTGAAGCATTCTTAAGCCTCCCATCTTCTAGGCTGGCAACTTCCAGATCAAATCCTTTCTGTACTCCAAACACTGACTTGGCGAAGCATGGGCACTGGACAGTAATGATGTGATTCTAGAAAGTAGCAGTAACAAGCAGGAGAAAGGTAGGGCAGGGTATGATGCATTATTAAGTTGGCCACCAGTATGAGAAAATGAAGCTCTATTCCTTCGAATTCTCTGAAGGATCTTGATGGCTTCCCCAGGGAGCAGAACTGGAAAGCATTCATCCATCAGTTCACATCCCATGATAGCTCCAGAGGCATTAACTTCCCTGGATTTCTGGAGTCTGCATGTATAAGTGCCAAGCGTAGGTCCATGAGCATCTCATGCTGCAGCATCAGAGAAGCCTCAGGACAGGAAGTGTGCAGCAAAGATCCAGTACAATGTACTCTCAAGTTGCTCCTGGTGAAGTGCTTAAATTAAACTTCTTTGATTGATAGTGAACTAGGGAGTCTATTTTCATATGTTTGTTGGCTGTCTGAATGTCTTCTGTGCGAATTACTATAAAGTGCTTATTCTGACCTTACCTTTTTCCTCTTGGATTGTTTATCTTTTCTTCCTGATTTGTAGAAGCTCTTAATATAGTCTAAATATTAATCTTTATATTATATAATGCAGATATTTTCTCCAATTCAGTCTTGCACTTTTATCTGTTGAATACAGAATTTTTAACATATTATGTAATCAAATTATTATTTTATTATATAACCTTTTGGTTTCATGCTTGGGAGGAAAGTCTTCCCCCTACATGATATTAAAGACTTTTTCCATTTTCTTTTAATACTTCTTTAATTTTATTTTTTACATTTTAGACTTATAATCCTCCTGAATTTTTTAAATAAAAGATGTGAGCTAGATAATGCATCTTAATGTAGTATTTTTCAAATAGAATACCAGTTGTTCCCATATCATTATTCCTTCCACTGATTCAAAAATACCACTTTGTTATAATCAAAATTAATGTGTATAAAAAGATTGATTGCTGTACCTTATTCTTTTTTAATGACACCCTATTCTTACACCAGTATCCACTATTTTAATTAAGCAAGACTGCCATAATTGTTCCACTTTTTATTTCTATTAACTATTCTTGCAAAAATTGGTTTTCAGATAAATTTGAGAAACAATTCATCAAGTTCCATAAAATATCCCATTAGAATTTTGGGATTATGTACAATTTATAGATTACTTTGGAGTAATTTGACATCTTTATAATACTTTCATCCAAGAACATGGCACATCCCTCCATTTATTTGTCTTCTTTTATGTCCTTAGTAAAGATTTATGGTTTCTTCTTGTAGGTTTTGTACATTTCTTGCTGTTTTTAATGGATTATTTTTGACATCTTGTTTCCTCAAGTTAGAAGACAGAAATGAAGTCATTGACTGAGGCAATTACTTCAGTTCAAATGCTCTGGTTTCACTCTAGTATTTAAGGCTTAGAAAACGCCTACTTATTCCTTCCTCTCTACTCAAGCAAAGCATTATCTTTCAGTTGTGGCAGTCTGGAACAACCCATCACATTTGACCTGAACATTTTTTTTTTTCATCTGATCCATATTTATGTTCTGATGCCTGAATGATGACAAGGTAGTTGATCCCAATTGGCTCAGTTCTCATCAACCAAATGGTTTTTTCATTCTTATGCTATTTTAAATAATGGCTCTCTCTGAGTATGTTAGTTATTAAATCAGTGAAATTCTTTGTGTACGACATGATGTTACATTTATATTAAACCCTTGAGGGCAACAATACAGTACATATTGTACACATGGGCCCATGGGCACAATTTAGGGCTTAATCATGCAGGGGAAATGGAAGACTAGACTCCTCTTAGAAGAAGAGGCTTTGACATATTACGTTAAGATCCAATAGGTGAATAAGTAATGGTGAAATAGCCATTATGAATCCCATTCTCATTTATCACTGTGAAACTTTAACTACTAGGCTTTCACAGAAAACAGCAATTCCAGAATTTGCTTTGAATTTAATATTACCACACAGTATTCTTTTGAAATGTTTACAATTTTTATTGAGAACTTTTTCTTCTTCTGTGCTTCCAGTGGGTATTTCTTTCTTTTTCTTTTCTTTCTTTTTTTATTTGAAGTTCTTTAAACCAAAATAGAATATTAAAATTTAATTGAACTGATATAATATCTGTTACAGAAAGAAAGTATTCAGAAGTATCCTCTTTCTATAATTTCCATTCATTTTTTCTCTAGGATTATTTTTCTCATTTTTTATCATTCCTTTCATTTTTCAAGTTAAATAATAGGAGGCCTATTGATTAATTTTCAGCTTATTGGAGACTAGAATAGCTTTTGATTCAAAGTAAGGCTCCAATGACAGAAATGTGAGCTTTCCTAACTGCCAGCTATGACATAAATTCCCAGAGGTTTCTGTGTTCACCACTGACGTTGCATTATGGATTGAAATGTATCCCCCTAAAAGATATGATGAAGTCCTAAACCCTAGTACCACCGAATGTGGCTTTATTTGGAAATAAGGTCATTATAGATGTAATTAGTTGAGATAAGGTCATACCAACTTAGGGTAGGCCCTAATCTTATATGACTGTTGTCTTTATTAGAAGACCACCATGCAAAAACACAGAGACACAAGAAGAATACCCCGTGAAGATGGAGGCAGAGATTGGGGTGATGCATCTATAAGACAAGGAATGCCAAAAATTTCATGTGTCACCTAGCAGCTAGGAGAGAGGCATGAAAGAGATTCTCCCTCAGAGACCTTAGAAGGAGGTGATACTGCATCTTGATTGCAGACTTCTAGAGTCCAGAACTGTGAAAGAATAAATTTTTATTGTTTAAGCCATGCGTGTTACAGAGCTTTGTTATTGTACACTGGGAAATTAATACGCCCTTGTTAAGAGTGTAAATATTGGTTCTTCTCTTTAGTATGCATATTTGGGGCCCAAGTTCAGTTCTTCTCTTCTGCATCCTTCCTCCTCATAGATGCACATTAGTATATTACACAATGAGGTATTCTGTATATATGTTGTATTTTACTGCAGTAGAGAGCATTTAGGGATAAAAAATATAGACTAACAAATGAGCTACAAGTACTCGGTTCACCATATATCTAACTTGACGCTATATTAGTTCTTATAGTTAGGACCTTCTTTATTTCCCAAGCCAACAGCTGCCTCCTGGAAAGAATTTAGTTCTTTAGATTTCATACTAGCCATATCTTCAACTCCAGGCCAAACTGCCCTGTCCATACCTATGTAACCACTAAATGGATTCTTCTAGATTTACGTTTAGAATTCTGTGACAAGTCCCTCTCTTCTTAGGTACCACAGCGTAGACAGAAATCCACTAGTCAGGGCTCATACCTTAAATCCTTTCATAGAAAACCTTGTCTTTGCTGTGCCCAACTCTACTCACTGTCGTCTTTCACACCTGCTGGCCTTCTAATTGCCTGCCATTGCCTCTATTTTTATAATCTCTCTTTTACATATAAACATCTACATATATGTGTGTATGTGAGTGTGTGTATGTGTGTGTGTATGTGTGCATATTTATTTGTTTGTCTCTTTGTTTGTTTGTTTAACTTTGACCCTAACTCACACACCCCACATTCCTCCTTAGAGCCTTTTTATTGGCCTCATAGTCCTGTGTGTATGTTCATAAATTATAATTCTTCTGGTTACTAAAAAGTTGATACCTTCGAATCTCTTGTATTATGTAACACGTGTAAGATTTCACTGGCGGAAGGGAGGAGTGCTGTTGTTTCCTCCAGCACACATAGGACTGAGAAGGATCTTCATCACTGGAACATGTAATGTGTCATGTGTGAGCTTCTCTGTGGAAAAATTATTTTATGATGTATATAAACCCATGGGGCACTGTTTGATGTAAGATACATATGCAGCATTTTAGCAAAGTCAGTGAAAATCTACATGTGTCTCCTGATGGAAGGAATTACATACAGGGTGAGATAATTTCACCAGATGCCATGTGTTTCCCATGTAAAACTGAGAAACATAAAATAAGACGATAAACAAGAGAAAAATACTTGCATTATCTGACATCCTTCACTAGGAGCCATTCGAGGATAAGCAACAGTTTTTGTCAGAATCTTTGACAGAAAAGAGGACAGAGCATTTTGGAATTATTTGAGAGTTCGTTTTATAGACATGTTTCCTATCTCTAAGAACTCAGACTTCCAGTCTTTGGTTTTCTTTATTTCAAATATTTCAGAATACTTCATGGACAAAGCAGGAAAATTACCAACAAAAAACTACCATCCTGGGATGGATTTCCAGAATTTACCCCCAGGCATAATGTCAGATGCACTAATTTGTTCCCATAAGGTAACTGACCAATGAGTAGAATTTCAGGCCTGAGGTGTAAGACCTGACTCATGGGGTAGCATGGGAGATAGCATGGCCCCTCCCATGTTATCCTCAAGCCAAACTAAGCCCCTGGCAGGTGACCAAAAATATAGCTTCAGCCTTTCCTTTCCCCTCTAATACCTCTTTAGAATATTTGAAATTTTTTTGCCATAAACGTATTAATTTTATAGTTTAAATTTATTCAACTAAAAAAAATCTTTTTTTACTATTGAAGTGTAAAAATCAACAGTTAAGAGAAGTGAGATAAAAGTGCGTATTTTTTCATGTCCATAGAATCTGATTATGTGAATTAACATTCCTAAAGGACTATTTGTCACTTAGAAAGGGAAGGAGAAAAATCTGACAAAAAAGTTCCCAAAAAAGTATCAAAGATAAAATTGATTGCAGTGAGGATCCAGGCACAGTCAAAAGGAAATGAAGCCTAGAGAGTGACTTATAATATCCCTGTCTCATTAGCAAAGGCATCATCATCATAATGGTGATGGTAATTGGTGCCATGGCTGGTAGATTTCAAATGTTTGGATCCAATAGCAGGATTTTCTCAACTCTGAGGTAATTGCATCAGATTATTTTTGTCAATGATTATGGAGCTACAATAAGCAAGAATAGAGGGTAAATGTATTAAAAAGTAAAATACACATTTTTACTTTGGATTTGGATGAGTGGAGAATTGAAATATGAAACATCCAGAATGATGGCTATTTGAGCTGTCATGTTCCCTTTTGTTCTGAATTAACATTAGTTTCATCTCTCCAGCCATACTTTTTTTTTCTTAAAAAGAAAAAAAAAAAAGCAAGAGGTTACATGTGTTGAGTGTCTGCTGATAATTTAACACAACTACATAATCCTTGCATTGAAGACCTCCCAGTCATAGAGTTCCAGAGCTATTTTCTCTCATGGTCTGTGTAGGGTCTGACAGTTTGTTCTACTGGCAAACTAACATGTTAGCTTTTTACTGTTTCATGGATGCTGGCATAAGATGTAAAATCATGGGTCAGAGACAAAGGATTTATTACTCATTGCACAGCAAGCAGCATAGGTTTCATATCGATTTGTGCTGATTCCCTATGCCAGTCCTACGTATGATACAAGAGGCATCAGATGGGCTTCTGCACTGACAATTGTTTTTTTTTTTTCTTTTTGCCTTATGTGAGCTTGAGGTATTTACTATTTTTACAGGGAGTGGTAAGTAATCTTGCTCTTTGCCTGAAGGCAGATTTTATCTCATCCCCCCCCTCTAAGGTTACCACTGCAAATCCAATCCTGAGACTGAACTCAAAGCAAATGTAACTACAATGCTAGACTAGGAGACTGTACTTATACACTGAACTTAAGGGTCTTCTGAGGTGGGAGCCTCCATTGATTTTCTGCCAGTGAACCCTTTCTGTGTCTTCTCCTCTCTAGTGCCTTTTTCTTAGGGCCTATACTGCCTTGGAGGAGCTCTTGTTCTTCCTAAAACAACAAATGTATCTAAGGCTAGCCCTTTATCTTTCTCATCATTGTGCACCCATTAAAACTTGCCTTGAACATTCTTCTAGTACAATATCTCTAACACTAATTTTTCTTATTAATTAATAATTCTCAAATATTGTTCTCATCCCCCAGAATTATGACAATCCTCCCAAGGTACTGTAAAGTAAAATCTTTCATCTATTTTTAAGTATATAAACTTAATTTTTTTCCAAATGACTAAGGGCTGTTATTAATAATAACACTAACCACAATAATATCTAGCACATTCCTACCATGCTCCAGGAACTTTTCTATAAGTTTGAATCCTCTCAGCAACCAAAAGATGTAGATACTATTAACATCCCTATTCTACATATGAACAAACTAAAGCACTAGGAGGTGAAATACTCATTAGGAACAGAATCAAGAATCATACTCAGGGACTTGGGCTCAGGGTCTAAAAACTTACCATTAAGAAAAATTTTCATTATATCTTTAATTTTTGCTATAACTATTTTCTTTGTTTTTTTTTTTTTTTTATCATATAATAGGTTGGTGAACCTTCTGCCTTTTCCATATAAGTCACATTGAAAAATCTTTTGAAAAAAACAACACTAGATGATGAGATGTTTGTAAACAGGGTATAAGTCTTAAATCTCTACATTCTGGTGCCTGGTACAGTTCCCGGCACATAACAGAAACTCAAGGTAGAAAAAGAGAAGAAGAAAAAAATGGGAAAAGGGTGGGAGTATGGGAGAAAGAAAATGTGTGAGGAAGGAGGAAGATAATCCCAATAATCATCATGTGTTACTGACAAATATTTGTCGATGGATGCAATGTCAGTAACAAAATGACCAGATAGGCAATCTCTGCTCAAGAAAAGGAAGTACTTACTTGGTGCTTAGATGCTATTTGGCCACAGGCTCAGGGCCCTTTCACTTGATTTAGATGTCTCAAACTGCCTTTTGCTTTATCTTTTAGCTTTTTTTCCCTCTTTCCATACACATAAATGAAAGGAATAGAAGCAACAAAAGTATATAAGATTCCAATAATCTTGGACTCAGAACATTTTGACTAAAAAAAAAAAAATAATTGAATACTACACAGCAAAACTAGTGCTAGCGACTATCTCAGCACTGTACTTTATCCAATATAGCCTGTTTTATTACCTGCAATAGGAGAGTAAAATGATCTTATTTTAGATATACATGTTAAAAAGCAAACAAATCATTTTTTAAAAGAGAAAGAATGCCAACTACCTAGCATTCATGAACAGCCCTATAATAACAAACCAGTGTGAGCAGATTTAAAAAAAAAATAAAAAGGATTTGAAAGGAAACTAACTCATTCCCAGAGTTTCCAAGGGCTTCGTATAAAAAGAACTGACTACATATTTTTTAAAACAAGAAAAAAATCATTGGTGTTTATAACTATTTTCAAAAGGAAATTGAATGGAGTAATGTCCTGCATCTTGGACTTGAAGTCAGGAACTTCAATTTCTGCACTTTCCCAAACACTGTCTGGCTGTGTGGCTTTGATTAACTTACTTACCTTCTCTGTGCTTCCCCATTTTTTTAAACATGGGAATTATACTGACTGCACAGAAGATATATTATCTTTAGCAGTGAACTAGTGACTAGAGTGAACATTCAAATGTGAACTTAGAAGCACTATGTCTAACCTGAAACACATTTTAAAGTAGGTAGAAACTCTTCCTTCATGAGGTAAATAAAGCAGTTTGATTAGTCGATTTCTGAAATAAATTCTAACTTTAAACATTCAAGTATTCTAAAATTACTCTAAATATTTCTAAAAACAATCTCAGAAAATTAAAAATACTTTCGATATTGAAACTGTCTCCTCTCTGCAATTTTCAAATGAGGATCATCTATTTTCTTCAAATATGATACAGAATGAGAAACAAAGACATTACTTCAGCAACTGTGTCCTCATCTACTCTTAGCAAAGTGTAATAACCTTTGGAATTCTGACTCTGATTTGTTAATGACTCATAGTAAATAGTCAAATATGACAGAATCTAAGAAATCTTTCATCATGGTGGTACCATGAAAGCTCAACTAGGATAAGGCCATGCTGTTTCATACTTATTTTCCGATATCTGCTTAAATGTCTGTTGCTCCGTTAAATTATAAAATGATTGGGGTAGAGACTCTTCCTTACCCATCTTTACACACACAACACCTGGCATAAGTCTTGCCACATGGATGCTCTTAAATAAATATCAGTCGGGCAAAATCGAAATCAGAGCTGTTAGTTTCTTCAGAATTAGATTAGAAATAAATACTTGAATTGACAGTTTTCTAACTAACAAACCAAGAATTACAGGGAATATCTGTAGAATCTTCTATCAAATTTCTGGATAAGGAAGTCTAATGAGGCATAGCTAATTTAATAATTTTAGTAACCTCCAATAACTTTCCACTACGCTCAGATTTTCTAAATTTAGCATGACACATGAGGCCCATGCGGCTCTATCACCATCCTTTTTGGATAAAAAAATTCTTTCCACTTTCACCTCGACAATGACAACTCTGGTTGATTCACATTTTCATCTGGGCATATAAAACTCTTTGTTAATTTACAAACATATCAGGCTTTTGTATATCCTACCAACTTCCATAAGGATTTTCAAAGGGAAATGCCTTTATGTGTGCTAATCTTTAAAACTAATATTTCTTCTCTTTTCTTCTCATGTAAACTTATATTCACCTTTGAGACCATTCTCTGAAGTTCTAGGAAAACTCTCCCATCCCACTTGTTTAGGTACATACCACTACATAATACCTATTTTTATTCTTTTTTTTTCTTTTCTTTATTTATTAAAAAATTTTTATTAAGTTTATTGGGGTAACATTGGTTAATACAATTATATAATTTTCAGGTGTACATTATAATTTGACATCTATATATTCTATTGTGTGTTTACCACCTGAAGTCCAATTTCCTTCAGCTACCATATATTAGATCCCATTTACCAACTTCATCCTCCCCCTACCTCCTTTATTTGACTCCCTTTACCCCATCTACTTCTCCCCTTTTCCCCCACCCCCTACCACTAGTCCATTGTCCATATCCCTGAGTCTCTGTTTGTTTGTCCTGTTCATTTGGTGCTTTTAGGTTTATATCCTACATATGAGGGATATCATGTGATTTTCAACTTTTTCTGTCTGGCTTATTCTGTTAGCAAGATTATCTAGAAGTCCATCCATGTTGTCGCAAATGGCAGTATTTCATCTCTTTTTATGGCTGAGTAATATTCCATTGTATATGTGTACCATAGCTTCTTAAGCCAATCATTTTTCATAGGACACTTCAGTTATTTCCATGTCCTGGCCACTGTGAATGTTACTGCTATGAACATTAGTATACAAATATCTTTTTGGATGTGGGTTTTCAAGTCTTTGGGGTAAATACCCAGTAGAGACATTGATGGATCATATGGTAGATCAATTCTTAGTTTTTTGAGGAACCTCCGTGCTGTTTTCCATAGTGGCTGTACCAATTTACTATCTTACCAGCGGTGTATGAGGGTTCCTTTTCTCTGAATTCTCTCCAACATTTGTTATTACTTGTCCTGTTGATTATAGCTATTCTAACATGTGTGAGATGGTATCCCATTGTGGTTTTGATTTGCATTTCTCTAATAGCTAGTGATGTTGAGGATTTCTTCATATATTTGTTGACCATTTGTATGTTCTCTAGGGAGAAGTGTCTGTTCAGGTCCTCTGCCCAATTTTTGACTGGATCGTTTGGTTTTTTGTTGTTATTGAGTCATATGAGTTCTTTGTATATTTTGGATATTAGGTCCTTATCAGAAGCATTGCTTGCGAATACATTTTCCCATTTGTATGGTTATCTCTTTACTTCTTTGATGATGTTTTTTTTTTGCTGAGCAGACACTTTTTAGTTTGATGTAGTCCCATTCATTTATGTTAGCTTTTACTTCCCTTGCCTTTGAGGTCAAATTCATAAAATCCTCTTTAAGTCTGAGGTCTTTGAGTTTAGTTCCTATGTTTTCTTCTATGTATTTTATTGATTCTAGTCTTATATTCAGGTCCTTAATTCATTTTGAGTTAATTTTGGTGTGTGGTGACAGACAACAGTCTAGTTTTATTTTTTTGCAGGTGGTCTTTCAATTTTCCCAGCAACATTTATTGAAGAGGCTTTCCTTCCTCCACTGTATGTTTTTCACTTTTTTGTCGAAAATTATTTGCCCATATAAATATGGGTTTATTTCTGGACTCTCAATTCTGTTCCACTACTCTGTGTGTCTGTTTTGCTTTTATTATTTCTTTATATAATTTATCTAAGACAGATACTAGGTCTTATTCTTTTTTATGATCCTAGTATTAGCATAGCTTGTGGCTTTTATTATGTCATCAATATATTTTTGTACAATGAATTAATCTTTGTGGGTCCAATTATTTAAATTAATGTTCTCTACCCAACCACCAATTTCGGAAAGTAGTAAGCACTTGGATTTTGGAGGTTAATGAATGAATGCACTGTGATGGAAAGAAAGGCCCATGTGAACTTGGAGAGCTATCGAGATTCCTGTTAGAGAAAGTATCTCACCAAGCTAATCATGGTGAAATGGAATATAAATAGATTTGCACCCCAAAAAGCCATCGGGACATCAGAAATGAGGTTTTCAAGTATAAGGAGGTTTGCCATACAGGTTTGAGTAACATCAGAAATGGACATATGACAAAATAGTTTCATAGAACAGAGTGAGTTTATATCATTGGTTGTTTAAAACAAGTGACTTCTTTCCAAAGGGAGATTTTGGATCATAAGGATTAGTATTTCTAGAATGAAATTCCTTCTCGTCATTTCTTGGGAAATTTATGTTTTTCCAAATCCCAATCCTTGGCAAAATTATTAAGAGACTGAGAAAAAGCAGAAAGTGTTCAATTTTCATTGTGAGAATTAAAGTGACATGGAGATGCATGCTACTTGTTTGAAGGAATCCACTAACATCAAGAGAAATACAAGACTGCAAAGAGCACGACTTGAAGGAGAAAACTGAGGTCAGCATTTCTCTAGAACCTGGAACCGGGTATGTAAGAGAAAAAAAGCTAGATTGGGCCTGAAAGTAACTCTTTTGCAATTGATAAGTATGCTGTCATTTTAGTTGGAAACACCCTACTTAGTGCAGTGATAATGGGTTGTGCTTTGAAACCTCAATGGTTAAGTTCTCTCTGATAGTGAGGCCTCCTGATTATGAATAGAGTATTACCCTAGAGTATTAGGTTTCAAGAAATAAAAAAAAAAGGCAAAAAATATGAATAGGATACAAAATTGCCAAAGAGAATCAGAAAAGTTCAGAAATCAGGCCTTTGAGGAGAAAATTCTTGTCCTTTTCATCTCATAGTAATTTTGGCAAAGAGAAGTTATGAATAGCTACAAGATTACTGAAAAAACAAATCTGCTTCATATCAATATAGCATATTTCCTACAACTACGGTTTCCCACCATTCTAAAGCTTCCTGTGTTTCTTTAGTCCTGTTACTGAAGATGACGTTAATTCACCAGACAGTGGTTTTTCAATCTGTGAGTGTTATTCATTTCTTAATGGACTTGTGTATGCAGATGAACTAAACTGGGCTTTAAAATCTTATTAATAATATATAATAGTCTACATTCACTGCACACTTACTATATTCCATGTACAGGGATTAGTGCTTTACATGTTGTATCTTATTTAATGTTTACAATAATTCTATGAAGTACAAAAGATAAGCAGAGGCATAGCTAAAATTTTAAGAGTTTGAGCAAAAATCAATTCAAATTGGGCAGTGTCAAACCAGAAGTGGCCAGAAGTGTTCCATCCACAGGAGCAAGACTTCTATAGAGAACACAACTGAGGCAAAGCAAGGAATTATTTGACTGACTAGTTTAAGTCGTTGCCTTATTGGAGAAAGCCTAGCTGGTCATTTGTGATTGATGGTCATAGGTTTTGATTTCTTAACCTTGACGCATTCCAGGTTAGGTTTCAGTTTGCTTATGTAGGCTGCTGAGGCATTAGAGACACCTAGTCTAATGGCATCCTTGTTTAATGAATTTAACAATACTCTATAATTATCTTCATTTTGCAAATAAGGGCACTGAGCCTCAAGCTCACAGCTAGTAAGCATCTGAACCAGGATTCAAAGGTTTGTCTGATATCACAACAGTCTCTTATCTACTACACTTCTGGTCATCTCTGCTCATTGTTGGTGATCTTATCTTTCTGCAGCAAAATCAGACATATCTTATATGATGATACTGAAACATTCGAGAAACCAGTTGCAGCAACACCTATGTCAGATTCAATTCTGATGTATACCAAAGAGTCATGTCAACAAATCCACACTGAAAATTCCTCTAATTCTATATGCGTCAAAATGATGGATCAAAGCTGTTAGTAATAGAACAAGACTTAGATATCATCATCCAGTTTGGCATGTATTAAATTTTAGCTGTATTAGAATTACCTTGGGAGCTTGTTCAAAACAGATCGATCAGTCCCAGTTCCAGAGTTTCTGATTCAGTAGCTCTGGGAAGGGTCCCTAAAATTTGAATGCCTATCAGGTTCCAGGTGCTGCTGCTGATCTGGGGAATTCATTTGGAGGACCAGCAATCCAACCCCACCTTGCTTCATTTTCAGGTCAGGAAAATGAGGCCACAGGAGAGAAAGGAGCTCTTCCAAGTCCACTTGACTAAGAAGCAGAAAAAAGATAGAATCTAGATTTTTTTCCCCTCTCATTATTTGGCCTCTAAAAATAACTGACAATAAAAATAACATTGCCTAAAGGGAAGAAGCTCCTATACTGTCATTAGAAGTATAAATTGGCACAAGGCTTACTGAAAGTGATTGGGTACAATATATTAGGCACTTGAAAATGTTCACACTATTTGAACCCATCATTCTAGTTTTAGTGGACTAGCTTTGGAAATAATCAGAGATGGGTAAAGGTATATCTATATCTACATATTTTTTTTTTGCAAAAATATGTAAAATTAATATGTATGTTTGCTGAGGAGGGTAGATTGAATTGATGCTAACATTCAGCTTTCTTTCATTCAGAGACTCATAGTAATAAATATGTTTATATTTGGGGTAGTAGGTGCCACCACTCTACTGGCTCTGCCTACACTTTGTTCATGGCCGAGGGCTACCCCTTCATGCTTTCGCCATCCTGATGAGTGTTCAAACAACTCTCCCTCTTCCAGGGGCCTACAACTGTTGCTTGGCTATTGGACCAAAAGTAAAAAGGATGAATAAGCATTAGTTCAACTTCCAGTGGAATTGGCAATGGAGCGTGAACTTCAGCATTTTATCTCATTCTCATGCGTGAAGGTCCCTGACCCTGATTTTCTTCATTAGCACCTGGGTATTTTTTAACATGCTCTCCAGAAATTTAAAACAAATAAACAAAAATAATTTGTTTTGCAGATCTGACCCTAATTGTCTTGTACTTAGAACTGTATCTATTGACATTAATAAAAGAGTATTTACAGCCTTTATTTTCTGGTGGAGGACGGGGGATCTGAGGGAAGGTGGTTGTGGAAGGGGAAGTGATGGAAGGTATTGGACTTTAGAGTAAAACGAAGAAATATGATGAGCACAGAGGGCAGGAAGCATTTTAATCAATACTTCAAAATAAATTATACTTCTAAACAAGTAATAAATGTATACATCAAGGGTTTAAACAGTATTGACGAGTCATATTGAAGGACAAAGTGTCTCACAACTCCCTCTCCCCAAGTCTTTCCCTAGAGGAGATTTGTTCATCCTCTTAGTCTCCTCAGTTTGTTACCTCCAGGGCCAGATTTGGGTTTTTTTGGAGCCTGAGAGGTATTAAAATTGTGGAACTCTTTGCAAGGAAAATAATTCGTCTGACAGTCTGTATACATTCTCAGGCCTTGAAAGTGGTCTGGATGGATAAGGAGTCCTGAAGCTTAAGTTTTATTAGTTTTATGCTTAATCTTTTCTAGGCAATCTCTATAACTAAATAACTTCTACCACTGGGAAGGTATAGGCTGAGCTCACCCAAGATAACCTTTATGTTCCTTTCTCCTGTTGATACTTGATAGTTATATTTTGTGTTCTTTGGGACTTTTATATCTTTAGGTAATGTACTGAAGTCACTATTGCTACTTTTTTAAGATAGCTAGGTATAAGATTAAAGAACAAATGTGCCTACACTTCTTTTTTTTCTCTCTGTACCACCTCTACTATCTCTGAATTTCTGTCTGCTGTGCCAATACTCTAAAGTATCAACCTTGACAAAATATATATTTTGACTAGTACCTATGGTTAAATTCTAAGGGCTCTGTCAATGAAATGATTTAAAAGGCTAAAAACCAATAAACATTGATAATATTATGATTATGCAAGTATGAATGACTGAAAAAATACATAGTATGATTGAAACTCAGAAGAGGAAATATAATCCTATGACACAAAGTATGGGCCTTTAAAGGAACCTATCTCAAATATTTGGTGTAAATAAATTCTCTTTTATTGTATTCCATTATTTGGTTAAAATTTTGTCATTTTAGTTTGATTTATGTTTACATCATGACTTTCTTATACAGATCTTTATTTAGTGTTTTAACTACTTTTATTTCTCTTTTTTATAGCTCTCAGGATAAAAATATATTTCTAATGACCACTAAGCACACTAGCTTTTTCAACATGCTGTCTATTACAATAAATTTGCTTTCTTCTTGAAGACTTTCTGCCTAAAATTCTCTGGCTTCCAACTCTAATTCTGAATATTTTTTTTCTAGGTCTACAGCATAGAAATCATCCTAAGAATTCTTTGTATAATATTTCTCTGTTAGAGCAACTGGGTCTTAACACTCATGCCTTTCTCCTTTCTTGGATCTCTTTTTTGGTTTTGCAGTAGTACATCCTCAAGGAGCATCTTATAGAAAGAAGGAAGAAACATTTCATGTTTAAAATTTTATTATTTTGTCTTTAAATTTGATTGATAACATAATTGAGTATAAATTCTAAGTTTAACATAATTTTCTCTTACAACCTTGAAAGTATTACATCACTAGTTCTAGCATCCAGCATATCTGAAAAAAATTTTTTTTTGATGCAGATCAGATTCTTATTCCTTTCCACATAGCCTACTTTATCTTCCCCTGTACTGTAGATTCTTTTACTAACTTTTTTTTATCATTGATGTTTAAAGACGTCAGACTAAAATCTATATACAAATATTTTTTTTCTTTCATTTGTTTGATATTCTATGCTACCTTTCAATAAAAAAGATTCATCTCTTTCTTCAGCTCAGGAGTATTTTTTTCAAAATTTAAAATATTATTTCCTCTCCTCTATTTTCTCTGCTCTTTAATTTTAGAATTTTTCTTAGTTATTTAATCTCCTGAATTAATCTTCTATGTCTCTGAATGTTTATATTACATTTTCTTCTCTTGTCTTTTTGCTCTGAATTCTGAGTGATTTCCATGAGTTTTTTTTTCCAGCTTTTTATTGAAAAATTTGGCAATTGTACTTTTAAATTCAAATATATTTTGCTTGTCCTTGGATTTCCAAATTTATTAAAAACTTCTCTTCAGTTTCCTGAATTATCTCTTTTTTATTTTTCAGGGTTAATTGTTATGTGTGTTTTTTCTCAGTCATTATTTGTGTGCTTTTGGTTTTCCTCAACTGTGTTGGTTGCCCATTCATGTTTGGAATAAGGTAATTAGAGTGAATGATATTAGTAGCTTGTGCATATTTTCTCTGCTTAACTGTGGTATGTTTTCTCAAGAGACCTCTATACTTAGTGGAGGGTTAATCAGGAGCTGTGTGCATTGGTCAGGGTAAGTTTCATGTCACTAGGAGAGAACAGGTAGAGTGGCAATCATTTGCCAAAGTGAGGAAAGATCTGCTTGGAACATGAACATTTCACACCCAAAGTTTGCTTATTTCCAGGAAGTTTGTTTAACTTCTTGAGTTTCTCTGGCTGTGACCTGTAGATAACTGCCACTGCCCATTGCTCTATATGCAGGGGAGGGGAAGAGAATAAAGGACGAGTAGGCAGGTGAATCAGGTGTCCATAGTAGACCTAAGATTCATACCCAGACGCTTTCACCACTTAGCACTCCTGCCTTTTTTACTCTCTAGTACTAAGTTTAGGATTTATTTGGACTTCAACTAAGGAACTTGAGTTAACCTTCACCATTTTTTTCCAATCTGTTCTAGCTAAAGCTTCCCCATAATTCACCTGCCTTTTGTATTTCATAAATTCATTAACATATCCTCTCTACTGATGATTCTTATTCATTCCCTCCAAATTGATATGAATTTACTTTATTTTGTGTTTCATTAGTGTCACTTTGTACTATTTTGTACTTTTTAGGCGTTATTTCAATGACATTTAGAAAAATCATGAAGTAAAACCTCCCTTCAAAAATCCATTTTGTCTACTAAAGCTTTACCTTTAAAAAAACAGAACTTTTCTCTGATAGGATTTAGGTCTGTGTACACACACACACACACACACACACAAACACACTGTGCACATAAAATACTGGAATAAAATGATTCGGATATAGGAAAAGGGAAAATTAGTAGATGCTAAAAAAAATACTTGGCTGGTCAATTCGAATATCTTGTACAATAAAATTCAATAGTTTTGTAATATAAGGAAAGAACAATGTGGAAAGTTGTACAGTATTGGACACTAATTATCTAAGGTGTTTTGTGAAAACTCTGGGCAATGCTTTATCTTAAGGACAACTGATTAATAATTTCAAAGGTAGCAGAATACTCCAGTTGATGAGTTAAAACATAGCAGTGTGCTCCTAATATTTAAAATGGACTAGCTAAAACCACTTTCTCAGCTTCACCTATACACATGGTCATGAAACGTTTTACAAGGTTTATTGCAAATATATCTTGTAAGTGAAGTTACATTAGCAATAAAATGTAGTAGTCCTTGCTTTACTAGGCCACTCTGGACTTAACCAAAACCCTCTTTTTCTTATATAGCAGCCATTAAGTGGGGAGCCATAACTTCGTGTAATGCAATTAAATGGTAATGGACTTTTAACAATTTTTATGAGCTTATGAAATATTATTCCCCTGGACCTTTGAAATCTGAAAACAGCAGCACATTAGCAACCTATAATATTGGAGATTCTTTTTAATTAAAAACATGACTTTGAGTAGAAAAACACCTTAAGAAAAATTTTAAACAACCAAAACTGTTTGCATTATTTTATTAAGTAATGTAAGCATTGGTTACGTTAGATAAGCCATGGTAGAGAAGGTGAGAAAATTTTACTTCTGTGACCAGTTGTGAACCTTCCAAGTTCTACTTGAAATTCTGGGTTTAGGTTCCTTATCTTTGTCTAATGTGTAATGATAAAATATAATAGTTGGAAAGATCATCTATTCCTGCTATCCCCCCACCCTTTTCTCTCTTCGTTTTCTTTTCAAAATTTAAAAAATAGTGAGAAGCACGAAATATTTAATGGCAGACACTGAAACTCTTCACATTCACAATTAAACATTGTTAATATTTTGCTTTATCTGCTCTCAGTTGTTTTTTTTTTACCCTGTGATCACATATTAAATGAAAATACATGATGGTATGACTACATGTAGTAAACAAATGAAAATATAAATCCTTTTACCTGTATCCCTTTAAAATGTTCCCTGGTTCTAAGAGAATCACTATCATAAATGGGTGCATAAACTTCAGATATTTTTAAAAGTTACTTTTACATATTTATGTACATTTCCATGGAATAACTATGTCATTGTTTAGTGTATGTTTTTAAGTTATGCACAAATCATATCATATCATTCATTTGTTATGCAACTTTCATTTACTAAATATGTATTTGAGATCTATTCTTATTGCTACAACATTGTGATAATTCCTTTGTTTCATCAGTTACATTTTAGCCAACATTAAATTCTATTTGGATGGATAATGATATTGTTAATAACAGATTGGGGGAGGTTATAGTATGTATGTCATATACTTATCCATTCTTTTCCCCCCCTTTAGTGTCAATTCATCTAAAGTGGGTTATTATTAATACCATAGAGTTAGATATTTTTCAATATAAAACTTCCCTTTGTAAAGAGATTAATTTACCCCATTGGCTCTTACCATGATTGATACGAAATTTTAACTTCTTTCTTCCACCTTATTTTTTTCCATGCTTTCTCTTTGTTTCTTCTACTTTTAATCTTTCTCCTTTCCTTTCTTCCAATGGAATGCTCATGTTTTCTTGTATCCATTTTTCCATTTGAACTGGTTTTGAACTTAAATATACTTTCTATTTTGTAGTGATTACTCAAATGTTTAATATGTATCATAGCTTGTTTTTCTTAGCAAAGTCTCATATTTATCACTATTGCTACCTTCCATGTATATAAGACCTGCTTTTACTTCCCTCCACATTCTTTCTCTCCATCTGTTCTGTTAGTTTATTTTTGTTATCAAAAGAATACAATAAATATTGGGCTTGTTACTTTCATTATTTTTCACAGTCGGTATTTCTTTCTGCCTTCTGCTTTATAGCTGGGGCTAAGAAGCAACTCATGTTTCCTCACTGAGTTGGTGAATGTATTATCTATCACCTTCTTGCTGGCCTGGTCAATGACCAGATTTACCTACTAAAACTGTGCCGCGGTGGTAAATATATCCATTTCAGAGGATTGAAATAGGACACAGCTGGCGTCACACTTAAGCTCTATTTTACAATCTATATTTCACCAGAGACTTCTGCATTGGGGATTATGCAGTGGTAACCTAGATTAATAAAATTAGTATTTGTTTAATTGATGATAGATGAAATGAAGGAGTAGATGCTCCATTAAATTATAATTATAAAAAGTACTATATGATAATTAAAGTTAAAAAAAATAGTAGACAATCACAGGAACTGGGATGATAGGGATTTCTTTTTTTTGGAGTGGTCACAGATGACTTCTCAATGAGATATACTTTGATTTGGTCCTTGACATATGATGAAACATGAGCCAACCTGGGAGTTGTAGGCAGAGGGAACAGCAAGTGTAAAGTTGTGGAGATATGAAAGAGCAAGGCAATTCATAAAGTGGCACAAAGTTTCACAAAGGGACTAAAGAGAAGGACATGAGGAGAGGAGTGTCAGCAAAAAGAAAGGAGAAACGAGAAGGTGGACTGGTGTCAGGTGCTGACTGCCCCAGCATGCTACGTATAAAGAAAGGCTGGACATTTCCTGTGACTCTGCCTGGTGACTGCTAGCACATAGCCTCACTTCCTTTTTCTTATTCCTGACAACACTGAATTAGTTGTTCCAGTTTTTCCCACTGAACTTAGGTATGGCCTTAGAAATCTTTTCAACAATATACTCTCAGGTAATGGTTTCTGGTTTAAAAAGTTGGCACCTCTGTTCTCTCTGATGTTAACAATGAGAGCCTCTGGAATAATTTACTCACACTTTAGAAAAACAGCTTTGGTGAAGGGACAGACCCAAAAGCAGAGCAGAAAGCAATTGGAGACCAGGGATAATAAAGGTTTTCAACCATATAGGGTAACTGATATAGAGTAGAAGAAATGATTTTTAGAACAAATTTAGTAGGTAGGCTCAATTCAGATTTGGCAGCTAAGAGGAGGAAGAGAGAAGATGTGGAACCCAAGGGAAACTATGAGGATTGCTTTTAGGCTTTATGACTTGGACAACTATATCCCTCAGGCCCACCTGTAATTTCAGCTGCAATTGGGGTGAACAATTTCTGTGCAAGCTATCAGCATCCTACTTTAAGTATCTGCTGAGTGCCTCTGTTTTTCTACCTCATAACTTTGGAAATTCTTAGCACAGAAATAGCACAGAAACATGGAAGAATTTATGACCTCAGGGGTGGAGGTAACACCCACCAAGAAAGAATGCAAGTGGTAAATGAATATTCTAGTTTCCTCTTCTTTGGAAGGACAAATCTGAGGTAATACTATATGGTTCATGAGGGTCCTCATGGGACAGAATTGCTATTGCCAATAGTGGTAATCAGATCAATAACACACTCTTCATTGGCCCTACCTCCTTTCCTGGCTTTTCTCAACTCTATACTCCTACTTCTGTGACAACTCCTCAAATAAGCTACTGACACCCAAGTTTTTTTAGGATCATCCAAATATTGTGCTTTTGGGTCATTCAAGTAAAGACTGTGATAAAAATGTCTTTATTTGGAAAGAATGGGTACTTTAAGAGAAAGCTAAGGATGGAGATCTTAAAGGGGAAAATAAAACAGTTAGTTTGGGAGATGTTAAATGTGGTGTTCCTGCGATAACATTAAGCATTAAGGAGCAGAGAGGGGCATGTAGCAGGCTCTCCGTAATTATGTGATGAACAGATAGTATTTGAAGTCTGGGAGTGGATAAAGTCTTATATTCAAAAGCTAATTTATCCTGAGAAGAGACCAAAGGCATGAGCTATGCTGTACAGCAGATGCTCCAAGAGGTTTATGGAGCCTTGTGCTCTGTTCACTCTTTGTACACTAATTGGCAAATTTATAGGGTTGCCAAGATGGCAAGTTTATGGATTAAAAAAAATCATATTTTACTAGTAAATGTCATCTGTGTTGTCTTTGAGTTGATTTTTTTTTTTTTTTTTGAAGAAAGCTAAGCTTAGGAAGAAAAGTTAAAAATTACAGGAAATAATCTGCAGATTGATGGCATTTGTGGAGACTTTGAAAGACCAAGAAAGAGGAGGTGGGAACAGCTCCCCTTCCTCTCATTCGATGGCTGTCATTGGCTCACTGGGGAAAATACTTTCTGTTTTTTTAGTGAGCTGATATGGGGTACAGCTTATGAGAAAGCACTTTGTTTATAAATCTGTGCTGTAAAATGCATTAGCTACCAGCCACATGCAGCTATTGAGGACTTGAAATGTGTCTATGGCAATGGAGAAACATTTTATTTTACTTTATTTTATTTAAATAATGAATCAATATACAGTATTTTTCCCAAAAAGCTCTGGTTTGGTAGAGCACTATTACACTTTGTTGAAAATTCAGCATCTGAATGGATATTTCTAAGGCTTAGTATGATAATAAAAGAATGTGAAGTGTCTCAATAATTTTTAACATCTTAGCTGAGGTATAATGGATATAGAAAAGACTGCATGTATTTAATATATACAATTTGATTAGTTTGGACATATGCATATACCCACTAAACCATCACCACAATCAGAATAATAGACACACACACCACCTTCAATAGTTTTCTTGTTTCTCCACTTTTGATGTGTGTAAGAACACTTAACATGAAATCTACCCTCTTAACAAAGTTTTAAGTGCACAATACAGTAATCTTGGCTATAGGCCCTATGGTGTACAGCAGATCTCTAGAACGAATTCATTCTGCTAATTTTTATGTAGTGTATTGCAATGTGAATGCCTTGAATATGTTGGATGAAGTAAAATATAGTGTTTAAAATAATTTCATTTTTTGTTACTTTTTTAATGTAGAAAGTAAAATAAAATTATATGAGAAAATAAAATTATATGTAGCTAACATTATATTTCCATTCTGGTATGAAGTGTATTGAAAGCATAAGCCACAAGATACTGGGTTAAAGAAGGCCTCTCTGCGTGTATGAATTATAGTTGGGGAGCCTCCTCAGCAGCCTTTCTTTGGCCTTATGCATCTCCTACTATTGGTATCCCTTAACACTTTGAAGACAGAAAAAAAAAAAAGCACATAAGAAAAGTTTTCTAGGGTTTAGTTTTGCAATGTTTTGATTTTTGACCCAGACTTTGACTCTTTAATATGTCAGTTTGTTTGTTTTATTGAGGCCTAGAACACTGGATTTTCTTTCAAAATGGCAGGAAGAGGGTGAGGGTGGGACCTGAAAAGGAAATAAAACAAAACAAAACAAAAACCCTTGGCCCTGCTTAGAAGTGAGTGAGGGTGTGGCTGGAACTGAACTGGCACCTACTCCTGGAGCCCAGAGACGTGGGATCAGGTGGACAACGGCCCGGGGTGGAGGCCTAGATGACCAGAGAGGGGAAAATGCTAAGCCAGAGGAGCAAATGTTATTCTTGACACATGGTCCAAGAGAGAAGATGAAGCCAAAAGCAGATGGTGCCAGAGAATCACAATAGAAGCAGGGACCTGTCATAACAGTGAAAGTCTCATAAATGAGCTGCTAGAGGAAACACAAGGGTGCGGGGCAAGCCAGATGGAGGGCGGGGGAGGCAGGACAGGGGTATAGTCAGAGGCATCCTCCCACAGTCCACATCATTCTCACTGGCGGGGAGATGGCTTCTTTGCACAT
The DNA here is from genome assembly GCA_030015415.1 of Cynopterus sphinx. Taxonomy (NCBI): domain Eukaryota; kingdom Metazoa; phylum Chordata; class Mammalia; order Chiroptera; family Pteropodidae; genus Cynopterus; species Cynopterus sphinx. Next base: position 140,313,879 of record CM057380.1, read on the forward strand.
CCCTTGTCTGGGACACTCCAGCAGCCCAGCTGCTGACAAATGTGTTTACTTCTCTAGCCCTAATATTCAAAGCAAAATAGGTTGGACTCTCTTCAATATGATCGATATTATTGAGTTTTTTGGCACCTCTACATGTATATCACACAAAATCTAACTTATTTGTCTGTTCTCTGTTCTATTAGCCTGGGATCACCTTACTTCTCTCTCTGTTTCCAGTGTCCAGTTACAAGCTACAGCTACAAACTACAAACAAGAGGCAGGAGTAGTGAGCACTGGAGGCAGAATTAAATTAGGAAACAATGTCATTCCAGGATATGTAAATCCCAGTAGTTCTTCAAAAAGTTCCCACAGATTCCTTTTGGAACAACATACAGATATTTCAATATTCACATGCATACGCATTCCTATTAAAACCCAGTATGTGAAATAATAAGCAAGGGGCCCCCAGTTTTAGGATGGGTTGGGGAAGCTGTTTTCAAGAACTGTTCTTTGAAGCTGGATTGTTCAGCTGGATTGTTCACTAATTTGATGGAGCTAAAACTCTCCCAAAGAAGTAAACTGTCCTCACGGAAATAGCTGAAAGAAACACCAAGTTTCTTGGCATGATGCAGCAAGACAGGCTGCAACAGATTAGCTCTGCCCTTAACAACAAGTTTCACTGGGCCGATGAGAGATGTTATGGAAACATATCAAGCGAAAGAGGACTCCAGCTTCAGCGGGCCAGCAGACCATAGGGTAATCACTGCAATGAAAATACTGAACCAGCACCAAGACTCACAGAGCAGCTTATTATAAGAATTTAATATACAGTATTATAAAGAATCTGAATAGCTCTTGTAATGGGATATGAAGCCTTACTCTTCTCAGTCCCTGGTTCAAATTTGAATTAAGTCCATTTTAACTAAAATTAGTTGCCATTTGAGACCATTCAAAGGCCTTAACAAAACAAATTGGTCATCTCTTCCCAGCTACCAGGACACCTGACTTCACACACAGGGGCTACTCATCAAAAAAGTCAAAAATCCCAACTGATGTGCATTGTCATACTATTGCTTTCCTTTTACAGAAGAGAAGGGAGTCCCACTAACGTGATTCTAAGAATGCTTTAATCACAAACTCCAGCTCTGTGACCAGAGGTCCCTCATGCCGTTCTGGAGAGTCACAACCGCAGAGGTTAAAAAAACAAATAAATAACTCTTCTAAGTTTAATTCTTCAATCATACTTCTTTTAAGAAAGCAATATAGTGGCTTGATACATGTAAGCTGCTGTAGACATCAGGAGGTGATTTCTTAGGGACCAAGTCTGCCCTGTATTCAAGTGCAGTTGGGGCCTCCAGGTAAGGCATCATCCCAGGCTGCAAGCTATCACCGTGCCTGCTTTCCCTGGATCCTGGCTGACTCTTGCTCGGCCTACTCTAACTTCTTAGATGTCCGAGTCTGTGCAGCAACAAGAATCAAATTAAGTCAGCAAAGGCTTACCATCTATCTCCATCTATGGAGAGGGTAGTCGTCTGCCAGCTACACTCCACATCCTTGTTGTGAAGAAGGTTAGGAATAAAAGATTATCAGAAAAGTACCTTTGAGCCTCATGGCATGTGAGGATGCTGAACCCCTGGAAAGGTGTTCAGTTTGAGGACACTGAGGCCCGCTGAGCATCAATGTTAGGTCCACAATCCAGTAACTGTTCCCATTAGACTCTCTGCTGCATCGACTCAGCCAGAAGAGCTGGAGAAAAGGCTGGTGTTCTTAAAGCTCGTGGGCCTCTTGGGTCTCCCTGCACTCACTGCCACCATTGGGCACCTTGGGATGCTTTCTTGTGACTCTAGTCCCACAGCATATCTCATTACAAAACTTCTCTGTGTGCAGAGTTCCAGTAAATCAAAATCTGGATTGATGCATGCCTTTCAGGACTGTGCAGCCTGAAAATCACATAGCGGTGAGCAGTCATACTTTCTATACCCCTTCAAGAGACTGAATTTCTCTTCAATCTGTCATCTTCTCAAGACAGAGTCATTGAAACAGGAAAAGAGAAGACATAGAAGCCCCTTCATTCTACCTAAACTAGTAACCATTCAGTGGGCCAAGATACAAAGATTGCCATCTGGGGGACACCATCAAAGGCATTCTTAGACACCAGTGAGGAGGAACAATGCATTTTATCTGTCTGGCCTTTGAGATATTGCCCACGTTCCTTCACAAACCAACCTGAAGTGAAATTAATAAATAAAATGACCTACAGTTATTTGTTGATCCAAAAAGTCTATTTTTTCCTGACTAATAAAAATAACATGACTTATATTTTAGAATACATTTCAATGCACCACTATGTTCCATCTTCATGACTGAGATAGCTTTAAATGTAACCTGATAGATTTGCATTTTATTGGGAGCATTGACACCAGTGTTAGGCTTTAGTAAAATTGTGCACAGAAATTGTAAGTGCTGAATAAAAAAAAAAAAAATGAAGTCTTCTACCTTATGCACATTTCTTGAATGTTCTGTATATGTGCTTTGTAAAACAGAGTTAGACTTTAGGCTCACGTCATTATTAAGGTTTGATTATAAAGGAAAGAAATACATTTTTCACCTTCAGAAATGTCCAGCAAGGATTCAGAGCTCAAGATGGATGCCGGGAAGTCTCTCTATTGAAGGGCTGGGGGCCTCAGTACAAAATATCTGGCCACCTCGCTTCCTGATACCTTCCTTCTAGCATTGCAACAACCCAAATTGTCACCACCACTTTCCAAACTGTTCTTGCCAAGAACCACAGAGGTACAGTGTCAATCTAGGGATTTGGTTTTTGGTGAAGCTGTGGTGTGTTCCCCCATAATTTACTGTAAATTTTTGTTCAGTGCCTGTCACGCCCACTAAATTATAAGTTCTGAGAGAGCCAGGGCTATGCCAAGCCTGATCAACACTGTATGGCCTGACAAGGACCTGGCAATTGACAAATAGTTGCTGAATGAATCAATGTGGGAATGAATGAATAGATGACTACAAAACAGTCATCAGATCTACCTTAGTTTATAAGCACAGGCTAAGTCTATATAGCAATGCTTAAAGAAACGTGCCTTTAAAGATTTTACAGTTGACTCTTGAACAACACGGGTTTGAACTGTGTGGGTCCATTTGTATGTAAATTATTTTCAAATATAGTTGATCCTTTATAACCACAGGTTTTGCAGTGGATTCAACCAACTGCAGATCAACAACAGTATTTTTCACGTTTCCAGCTGCAGTTTTCCAACCGCAGATTCCCAAATGTAGATGTAAGATACTGTTTTCAATCCTTGGTTGGTTGAACTTGAAGATGCAAAGGGCCAACTATAGTTAAGTTTTGAGGAGTCAAAAGTTACATGCCAATTTTCAACTGCATGGTACCCCTAACCCCTGCATTAGTTCATGGTCAATTTTACTTTAGGATATTTACTTATAGTGGGTTTAAATGCAACAACTCTCATGACATCTCGTGTGGACATTAAGAACATTCCTAGCTCAATGTCTGCAGCATTAGGGCCATTTCTTCAGTCAGAACAATGGAGCTTTGTCCCAGAGGATGAACATTTAGAGAAAATAAAGGACAGCCTTGGAGATATAAGATCATACTCTTTTCCTTCCCAGTTTCTTTACCTGTGGCTGCATTTAGTGCTTTCTGACTGGTGTCCAGCAGGGGCATTTTGGGGAAGATCTCATGTCATGACTAACATTTGGTTCTTAACTTAGTTGGACTGGGAGTCAGGAAGTTTGGATTTCCATCCTAATTTTGTTATTTTGTTATTTTGTGATCTTAGGAGAGTTACTTCACGTCTCTAAATCTCTATTTCTTTATTTAAAAAGTGAAAGGATAGGACCAAAAGATCCTGACTCTTTTTTCCAGCTCTATTAGTTAATGTTTCAGTGATATCTCATAACTGGGAATCAACAAAGACAGGTAGGCCCAAAGTTGTGAAAAAGCTAGAATATGGTTTAAGCAAAAAAAAAAAAAAAAAAAAAAAAAAAAAGCAATGGTTGGCATCTGAGTTTTGCCTACTTACGTGACAGAATATCTTTGGAACTTCATAGAGGAAAAAGAAAAAGTGTGTATATAGGTTTTATGGTTTCTATAAAGCAAACTTAACTAATTTTAATCTCTGTCAAAAAAAGTTTTATATTTCCTTTTGCATTAGCTGGCAGATCTGTTGCATGATGTGTTCTTATTCTTTTTCTTTCAATGTTCAAAGTAAGCCTTAAAAGTATGTCCTGAACTGTTCAAAATAGGCACCACATTATAATGGTGACTGCTACCTATCAGATATAAAAATCCAGATACCTCAATGCTTACAATAGCAAATAAGTAATTTTCTTCCTTGCAGAATCTTTGAAATTTTTAGCTTCAATATAAAGATCAATTCCTGTAAACTCAATCTTATTTAGGTCTAAGCACATGCAAGATTAATACTGACATTTTAAAGAACTATAATTTGGGGTTCTAAGATCATCTTATGGTTAGCCCAAGAAATCCGGAAATTGCTTTTTCTGGAGAGAAAGGATCTGAAATGCATTCATGTGGCTACAAGATTTTTATTTTAACAGTACTCAGCCTCCTGCCAGTGTTGCTTTTAGAAGGGTTATTACCTGCACTGAGGCGAAGTGCCAGGTGGTTTACACATGTCATTCTATCTAGCTATATTGGGACGTGGTAGTATTTCAGTGCCCCCCCCCACACACACACACCATGCTCTAGGCTGTGCCCACTCTCAAAGCATCTCCAGGTGTCTACTGACCAGCTATTCTCCAAAGTGGTAAGGAATACTGGGACTGCATGAGAACTGTGTATGCATGGCAGAGAGGGGAGTTAGCATGCATTAATCAAGTATGAACCTCATGAGGTTCAGTCTTACTTCTTGTACTGAAGAAAACGGAGTAAGAACAGAAAGTCCTGACTGTTCAGCACTCTGTGTTCACCTGTCATAGGATCTTGAGCTAAGCAAACAGCAGAGAATTCTACTCAGAAGCTTCAGTATCCTTCAGTGACTTGAAATGGAGGATGAGAGGGAGGGACACATAGAAGTCTGTAGTGTGTGTGTGTGTGTGTGTGTCCAGGCAAGGTTCACACTTTTGGATGGCCACCACTCATCCCTGAATTCCAAGAGCATGATGCCAAATATGTGAGTATTTTAATACACAGCAACATAGGAAATTCCTAGATGAAACTGAAAAGTACCAGGCTACATTCTTTTTCACTTTTAATGCAGAGCTATCACCTTTGTTATAATCCACTGATTGTCAGAAACTTGGGACACTTTCACTCTAGGTTATAAGTATTAGAGAAAGAGGGCATGGCAGAAATCATATGGTATGTGCACCAAATAAACCCATCTTTTAAGTCCTTGGAAAAATGGAATGAACTGATGGCCAAGACCACTGAAGGGCTATAGCAATGACTTTGTCCCTCTCCATTAAAGTCTTTAAAAGTTTAACATAGTTTTCATTTTCAGCATTAATTCAAATCTACAGGTCTTTTCTCTTCCCCCTCCTTGAATTGGTTGTTCCAGGAGCATCTTCCCTGCTATTATTAGTGGATAATTGCTTAACATTTTCTTGAGGTAATTAACCTTGCCTTTGAAATGAAAGAAATCCTTAAATTGAGCAATATGATGAAAGCCATTCTTTCATGTAATTTAGTCTCATCAGCCAATACCAGCCATTAAGCACATCAATTTCTAGCTCAAAGGCAGAGCTGAAGAATAAGCAGTGGCAATATTTTAAAGAAAAAACTCAAGGTCTTAACACTGTCAATCTCAATTTCTTCAGAACAGGGTTCCCCAGGGGGCAGCCTGATTGCAAGGAGCCAGCAGTTCTGTCTAAGCTTCACAGCGACTCTGACAGAGGGCATCTGTTAGCAGGAGTCCACGTCAAGCCGACAGCAGCAAGGCTAGGTGCTGTACATGTACCTGAGACTCTGCAAGTTCACCAAGGACTTATAGTTCTGTGTTCAATTTTAATTTCTCTTGACCTTTTAAGAAAAATAAACCCGTCGTCTTGCAAAGAGCTCTAACAGTCTACAGAGTCTGCCCATCTCCGTCAGCATCTGTGTGCATGCTTGTTTTGTAAGAACTGGGTAAGATTCTCCTTTAAGGTTTGAGGGTTGTGAGATCCCACAGACAACATGAGTGCTCTCCTGCCTTCACATGCGACTGTGCCCAACAGTTTTCAGACTGATGGATATCAGAATTTTCCTCTTCCTCAGAGAAAGATGTCTAAGATGGAGGCTAAACAACATCCCCTCGGTATCTCGTTCCAAAGGTTGGGGAAGTGTTGTGCCAGCAAACCACTTTGTGGTTGCGTTAGACGCTTTCTGCCACCCTGCGGTTCGCTTGAAGTCGGTTTACCGCAGGCCTTTTATCACCCAGTGGCTGCATCTAGCTTTCTGGGTGACCCTGGCTGATACCCCAAACCAGAGGGAAGCCCTGAGGGGCTTTTTAAGGACCATTTAGAAACCCTCAGAGATGCAGGGGTCGATGCCAAATCTGCAGAAACAAAGATTTAAAAATAAATTAAAAAAAAAAAAAAAAAGCGTGATGGTCCCTTTGGCGCCCTCTAGGGGCAGTTTATTGCCTTTTTGTATGTTGTGAAATAGTACAACTGGGGAATTTTATATCAATACAGAAACAAACATCTTGTTAGTGATTTCCTCATATGGCTTACCAATACCCTTTTCTACATTCTTTTCGTTGATTATTTTACATGACCGCAGGATCCCTTTTCTCATGGAAACTTCATCATAAAATCCTGTCCCCAAGTGGGAGGAAAACCAACAACAACAAAATTAAAACCAGAGATTTCAATTGTGTCTATCAGTTCTGTTTACTTTGATGCAAGCATTGAAGGTAGCTCTGAAGCTCTCCTTTTTAAATGTTTCCCATTCACAAACATATGATTTGAGCTGGTTTTAGGCCCCTTTACAAATAGGGGAACTCTGGTATGATGCATGGTTTTCAAAACCATGGATTTAGAATCTGACTGACTATAACTCCCAGACCACTACTTACTGTCTTTGGGTAAGTTACTTAACCTCTCCGTGCCTCGGTTCCCTCAAATGAAAAATGGGTCAAAAAAGAGGACCTTCCTCATAAGACTGCTATGAGGATTAAAAAAACTTAACTAAAACATAAAAGTGAAGTAACTTGCTTAGGAAACAGACAATCGGCAGGTGGTAGAGTTGGCAGTCTGATTCCTTGGCCCATGCTCTTTACCACTGTTACCGTCAGTATTATTGTGACAGGAAAAATAAGTTTCAAGTAGGTTTGATGTCACCTTACTGGAGAGAAGTTTCTAATTCATCAACTCGCAAAGTACACACTCTGCAGCACATTAAGACTAAAAATTTAACTACTCGTTAACCAGACTTCTTTCTGGTGGCATAAGACAGAAATCTTCAGCTGTTTTATAGAAAGGGGGCATTTTTCTCAAGCTAAAATCGTGGTTGGCCTGGAATAGGGGAGACAGTTGACAGGAATTTGAAGAGGAAGTGTCCTGAGAGGAGGAGGAATGTGTTTTTCTAGAGTCTACTTTGAGTTGAACTGGGTGGAATGCCTGATAACCCCCCACCTTTCTCCCGAGAAGACTCTAAGCTACTTCAGTTTCTGACTGGGCAGACCAGGAATATCTCTCCTAATGGATGCTTCCTACTCCTCTGAGTAGTGTCCCAAGCACTTTTATAATTTCTATTGAACTTGGATAGAGACAGTCATTAGAGCATTCCTAATGTTGTTATAATAAATGTGCTTGCTGACCTATGGTTCTTTTTCAGCTGTCTTTGTTAGCATGTCACCAACTCTGCCATCCGTTGAGAAACCTCACAGTCTTCCCAAGTTGAAGATTTCCCATTAATTTTAGCTTCCGAAAAACAAATTTCCAGTGGGACAATGAAGCACTTATCACCAGATTTTTACCGGTTGTTGATGTCTCCTGCTAGGCAGCTTACTGTCTACAATTGCTGAGGCTGTGGAAATTCAAATCTCTGAGGTCATCTAATGTTCCCTGAGGGCAGAAAGCTGAGAGAAGATAGTTTGTTGTTTTAAAGAAGACACTCCTTAGACATTTTCTAGCTATTGGGCAAGAAAAAAATGTATTAGAAAATACTGAGTTTTTCTGATGTTAAGGTGCATATATATATATATGCGCATATATATATGTATATATATATATATATGTATATATATATATATATTTTTAAAAGATGCTTTCCTCAAAGGTGTATCCGAGATGTATGCCTACCTTCGAATTCAATTTGACATGAGACTTCCTAGTACATTTTCTTACCCTTTAGTTAGGCGAGGTATTAAAATACTTTATACGTCAGTTTACTCTTTTGTTCACATGCTATATAAGAAGGAGAGAGGCTTACTGATATTCAAATAAAATTCTCTGAAATAAAATGTTTTCTTGGAAGTGCTATCTAGGTAAGAGAAAAAAGTTTTCAGGTTGAATATTAGTCTTGAAGATTCTTGAAGATTATACTGCCTGAAAGTCATTACTCCCAGATAATCACTATTAATAGTAGAAGCCACCTGGCATTGGTATTGGTCTTTACTGTGAAAACCTTAAATGCTGTATGTCAGCTTGTAGATGGTCTCTCAGGTGTGGTACTGTTCTCATTACCAGATGGAAAATCTAAGTTTACAAAGGCATCTGTCTCAACAGCCCAGAGTAAATCACTCAGTGGAGATGGAAGACAATACATAACTGTCAGTACTCAGCCCTGTATCTTTTAATATGTAAAACAATTTCAAGCATAGGGGGATAAGTGTGGCCCTACACAATATAATTAGCTCCCAGAGAAGTGGGGATGCATGATATTAGCATATTCATTTATTAATTTGAAACTAATATAAACTAATAAAAATACATAATTCAAAAAAAAAATTAGAGAATGGTGAATACGAAAAATGGTGAAAGTGGGAGAAGACTGGATTTATACAATGTTTTGCTGCTTTTCTATGGCATAAAAATGCACTTCCCCTACGCCAGCTTCACCTTTTGACTGTTTCCTGAAACAATGAGTAAAGATATGAATTAATTCAAATTACATTTTGATCGCTTGTTGGACTGTGTTCTATGTGAGATGGAATCATGATGCTTCAAGGCCTTATGTGTATCTGGCACAAGTTTTTTCTGTCTCTGAAATAATCCCATGCTTTGGGGTGTTTCAGCATGGAAACATTCTCACTGGAAACTGAGGGGGAAATAGGAATGATCCTCGAATCTGGGTGATGAGAATAGCATCTTTTTTGAGGAAAGAAGCATGTGTCATCACTTCTCCCACGCATTAGAACTGACACTCCTTTTGCCCCCTTTACTCTCCCGTCACCCACCTTTCTAGCCTCCACTCTAGTTGAGGCTTTTCAGAGCCTTACACTTGAGGCTGCCCGCCAAAAACCTGCACTTCAGTGCCTATCTATCTCCTGCTTTCCTTCGTGTGTTCCAGGCTGAGAATGAAGCTTTGTCTTCCAAATTACCTCCTCCTCCAACTCTGTGCTCCATAAACACTCTCATGCCCTCTTGACGTCTTAACTACCTCCCGGGAAATAAAGTATCTCCAAACTTTTCAATTAGCCAACTAGGTGATGATACCCTAGCTAACAGAGGTCCTTCAGGATAAGGCATGGGTATTAGTATAGGGAGTGAATGTTTCAGATGTGTAATTTAGAGTCCCTCTAGGACATCCAAATAGAACTGTTCAGTAGGCAATATTCCTTTTCTCCCATCCCACCCTTCCTTTTACTGAGAGAAAAAGTTAAGACAGAACAGACACCACACAAGGACTTGAAGGAAGAGGAAGACAGCAGTGTCAATGCACACTCGTCACCCCAGCCAAGAAGGATAATAAATGTGTGCGTGTGGGGGGAGTGGTTGGGACAGTAAAGAGAGTTTGTGACCCTGGCCTCTCTGCTTTATGAAACAGGTCCTTGCTCTCTAACATTTTTTTTTTATATTGCCTGAGAGTCTACTAATTAGAGATGCATTTGGGTTAATAGTCATGTAACACAGAATGATTAAGGAGAGGGACCATCCATCATTCTTTCATCTCTTCCAATTAATTGTATTAAAAAAACATTTGTTTTCTTCTTTGCTTTATCAAGGTTTTTGAGAGAGTGGGAGCAGAACCACTTTTGAGACCTTAGATTATAAAGACAAGCATAATATTGGTTTGGAGGGATAAACAGTAATTTAAATGAAAAGAATGCTGACCATTTTTGTTCTGGTCTCAATCTAGGGTTATGCTGCCAAAGGAAGGCCAGGCCAGTGATGTGAACCCTGCATCCAAACCCTGCCCTTGGACATCACCTCAAGGGTTTCCAAAGTTCCAACCAGAATTCTCTCAGTCTAGAGTCTGCCTATTCCCTCTGAGTTAGTCCTAGATGTTGGTAAAAACAACACAAATGCCCATGCATGTCCCCCTATGTACTCTTGGATATGTTTGCAAATTTTATACAGCTTATAGTGGCACCAAGAAGCATTCTATTCTCTCCCATCTTCAATGTCAAGAATTTGATTCCCGTTTGCTGAGAAAGGCAGACTTCTCCTAGGAAGGAAATATCTTTGTCAGAGAAGTCTGTGTCAGATTATTTCATCTGTTAACAGCAGAACCAGAAGATAATAAGGACTATTTGACAGAGACTAGCATTGACAAATGGTACACATTTTTGAACTCATTTCAAAGTACAAAGTCCTATTTCATTTCATTTTCTAAAGCTCTGAATAACTTATAGACAATTTAATTGCCTGTATTTGGGATAAGGAATTTCTAAAATGCTGAGTATAATATTTGGATTTAAAGAAAAAGACACCATAATAGAGGCCATTGTTCAAGTAAGTAGAGACAGGTTCATGTATTTCAAACCTTGGAAAAAATATAAAGAAGATTATTGAGCTCTAATTTGAAAAAATTCCACTGAAAGACCCAGAAAATAGTCTACTATGAGAATATGAGACAGAATTATAATATTTACTGGGCAATTGTTTGCTAAGAAGCATTTATTTTATATCACTTTTTAACAAGACTGAACTGTCAAACTGTTTAAATTCCACTGGAAAAAATTTGGATTAATATTAAAGTGTTTACTCTTTTATCCTCCCCTGTATATTAGATTACTCATCGAAGACAATGGAAAGAATTTGAGAAATGCTAGTTTCAGCAATAACTCAGACTGGATTTCAGAAATATTATAGACTATGTAAACGAAAGCGACTTTTAGACGTGTGTTAACATAGCTGCAATACTACTGGTGCAATGCAAAAATTCCAGAACTACCAACAGAGACAATCCTTTGGAAGATGATGGTACCAGTTAAACACCCTCCCCATATAATGACCATGCTTTCATAAGGAATAAAAGTTCTTGTTCATCTAGTTTTGCTAAATACCATTGTTAATTCCACTAGTTATGATTCATAACCCATGTAACAATATATGACCTTTTAAAGTCATTCTGGAACTATGGATTTATTATATGGAATTACCTATGAAGCTATTGTAATTATATATATACTAGATCATTCGCTGAATGTATATCCATGTAGAGGCCTGTTCAGAACAAGGATGAACTGGTCTTGATATTACAATCACTTTTGATTATTTACTCTAATATCTAATGGGCATTTTCACCATTTTTTTCTATAATATCCAAGTTCCAGAGACAAAGTAACCTATAATGATGCAGCAGTTCTTAGCTGCAGGAGGGTCACCTGGAGGGCTTGTCCCAAAGTTTCTGACTCAGTACAATTGTTTGCTAAGAAGCATTTATGTTATATTTTATATTTTATATTTTATATCCCAAATATATTATTTATATTTGTGACCAGCTGAGTCCTGGTCCCAAAGTTTCTGACTCAGTACAGTTACAATGGAGAAGAGAAAACATTTCTAACATGTTCCACACGATGCTAATGCTACTTTCCTGGAGACTACACTTTGAGAACCATGACAATAAAGGAATCTGGCTAGGAGGGCTAAAAAGCAAAATTAAGAGAAAATCTTCAAATACAGGTCAGGCTGCTTTTGTGCAAAATGAAAAGAATGATAAACTTTCCCCTAAGGCTCAGCCTCTCTGTGGCCTCCCACCTCTGCACAGAACCCTCTGCCTCCTGTTTTTCCATCTCTTGTTTCTACCTCTAGTTCTCAAAAGTGCATGCAGATCTTGCTATTTTAATTACCCTAAAATGTGAATTAATCATAGCAGTTATTCTTCTTATGAACCGTTGAATTTTAAACATGAATCAAAACTTTATACTCAAGAAATAAAAGTCAGACATGAAATGGCAGTAATTTTAAGTGGGAACAACTTTGTTATAGTTCTATTCTAGCCTATATTCCACCAGAGTGACCTGAAAGCCAAATCTTCTCATGCTACTTTCTTGCTCAAAGTCTTCAGTGACTACTGTTCTCCTACAGGCAAAGTTTAAATACTTAGCATCACTTCCAGGCCTTTAAATATAGGTCACTGCTTGTTTGCCCAATCTCATCAGCCATCACTGTCTCCTTCTACTTTAAATACAATTCTGAACTACTTCAAATTTTCTAAAAATGTTCTCTTCTCAAGACCAGCTACATTGTTTTCACAACCCAGTAAAATATAAAAATGCAGGGCCCTTTGACGAAAATGTATTTAAAGAATTTCAAGACAGCAAAAGTGGAGCATTCAACCAAGCTTAAAGAAGCTTCTAAGCATGGGGACTGTGTGACTGCAGGTGACAGGCCCATGAAGTGGCCCTGACTGTTCTAAGATGATAACCTGTAAGTCCTCTGGCACCTGTCTTGAGGCAACACAAAGAAACCAGTCAAAAAAACTGTATTTCCTTTTGCTCTGAATTAGTATATTTAGATTTGTTGAACTTCAAATGCAGAAAACCACTCGAGGTTTGTCATGCATTTGTTCATTTTCCAGGAAAACTTTTGCATAGCCAGAGAGTGCAACATATCACCTTGACTCTGGCACTGCTTATTCTCCTTAATGAACTCTGTAGTTTCTCCCTCTGTAGTACTTTGCAAACTACTGTTCCCTCCTTCTGGAATACCATTCCCATATTTCTCATCTGATAAACTCCCACTCAACCATCAGCTCCTCATTCCAGGCTCTTCTTTCACTGTGAGTCCTTTACAACACCCTAGAGCATCTCTCGGCACCGGTGCCTCTTCTGCATGTTAGGGATTAATTTACTGAGTCTTAATCTTGTTTGCCTAAATATCTTATTTACTAGACTCTAAACTCTTCCAGGGAATCCATAATGCTTTTGTCTTTTCATCTGCACAGTATCTGGTCTGAAGAAGGGACTTGAAAATGTTTGTTAAATAAAAGAATGACTTTGAAAATCATTATATAGAAGAAAAACATTTCTAAAGCTAAGAGGTAGCTGAAATGTGATTCAGTCTTATGAAATTAGTAGGTAAGTTTGTACATGTACTTCTAGTTCCCACAAAGGTAGGATACTCTAGGTAAAGACTGGAATTCCTTGGTCTTGTAAACCTTAAAAGAGGGCTTGATCCCCCGAGGAAGCTAACACATGGGAGGGTTTGAGAAAATTGTCAAAAATCCCTTTCTTAGGTTGGTTTCATGTGGGGACTTTAATTCTTAATTCAAATATCAGGAACTGTTTGAGGTCTACAGTCAGTTTTCCAGAGCTGATGATCTAGTCTATGGTTGATTTAGGTCCTTTATGTCTCTTCCTCCTTTGTAACTTCTGACTATTTTTACTGTTGCTCTACCATGGGTGGGCGGAGAATGAGTTAAAATTCCAACCAATAAAGTCTGCCTTTTGTAGACTTATGGTTTATCTATTAATTTCACATACCCAGGCTATCTTCATCCCAGCTGACACACATAAAATTTGAGCATTGGCAGAATATCAGATTTACGTAGGTAATTTTCCCCAACTTGTGTGTACTATTCTGGTCACATTTTAAGAGAAAACCCAAGAAGCTTTTTTTATCCCCCAGTATAATCTTTATATGTATCTTGCCCTTACAATCAGTCTAGGATTGAAACAGCATGCAGTATCCAGTTGTTTTTTTCTGGCCAAGCTATGGAAAAAGAAGAGCTAGTTGTTCCTGATTTTCTTTCTATATTACTGCTTCTCAGTCTTTCTTCACTTGTATTTCCGTTTCTCTTGAAGTGGTAGGCTTTTCCTCCCTTGAGGTGCCTCCAGGTCTGTGAACAAAGGGTGAGCTGGAACAAAATGTGGTCAGGTCTGGATCTAAACCTCAAAAGGCAAGAAAATTGCCAATAGGTTAAATCCATCTTCAGATAGGCATGTTTGACCACCTGCTCTCAAAGCAAATCTCCAGTTGCCTAAACCAAGCCACTAGTTATGAAGTAGCATGAAACACATGAGAAAGTCGGGATTGGACCAGAAACTTGTTTTGATAGCAAGGCAACTATATCTATCTTTTGGTTAATGGTTCAGTTTTACTTTTAACCTGTTCAGGTGGGCTTCTTATTCATTCTTTCACTATGAGTTTTATCAAATGTGCATTGCCAAATCCAAGTCCTGTTTGTGTGAATACTTAATTTATTTAGGAGCCTTACAAGTTGGTCTTCTAGACTTAGAATCTGGATTCTCAGGGTTGGCAGGTAGTTGAACAGGTGATATAGTCTGTTCCCATCTCACACCTGAATCTGCTCTACCACTGCCATTCCCAGGGAATGATTATCTTTGCCTAAACACTACCAGGGATGGAAAATTAGCTGCTGCCCAAGGTCACCTACTAAATTCTTGAACAGCAACATTAGAAATACCTTCTTTTCATGAACCAAATGTCAACTAAAGTCAACTTGCCCTTTCAGGTTTAAATGAGATTGTTTTGAATTCTCCTGTTTTATGAGGTAAACCATGTAGCAACTCTTTAAATCTCTGGTAATCTTCAACATATATGGCAGGAGGTTGTTCATAAATGTCCCGGCCACTTAGAGCTAATGCCAAATCACTCTATTTATGGACCTTCTCTTATGGATTGACAATAAGCACCACCTTTTAATCTCTGCCTGCTCTCCCTTCTGTTGTCAGCTGTTCCTCCTCACTGAGCAGTCCTCTTCTTCCTGTTGGCACATGCCACCGGAGAGTGTCTCAAGCACCAAGCTGTGTAAGTGTGTGGGAGTACTATTACAGGAGAACTGGTTCGATTGCTGGAGTTTAGAGTGCAACAACCAAATGAATTATGATTAAACAGTAGACATTTCTATTCTTCAAAACCTCTCAGCCACTTTATCGCCAGGGATTTCTCTCCCTGGCCACTTTTCTCTGTAGCTTCCTCCTCCCACCATGGTGCTTGGCCTTTTTCTTTTTTCAATGCCTTACCTCTTCTGTCTAATTTTTAGCTTATATACCAAATTTTAGTTAACTTCCTCTGTAGAGAAATTTGGTTTTGCCTTTGTCATCTCCTAGACTTGACCTTGCAACTTGATGTCCCATACCCATGGCAGTTTATCAATGTGTTTTCCTGAATATAGTCTACTCCCTAGAAGTCTTATGCCAGATGTTACCCTGTCCCCATGTTGCTATATAAAGCTCGGCTCTGACTCTCATCACTTCCATTGAGTTCATTACTACTGCTCTCTCTTGCTCTGGAGTTATTGCTATAGACGGAAAGAACACAGGCTCTGGGATTAGACAGCAGATCTCCTACTTATGAGTTCTGTGACACCTTCTATGCTACATTTTTGAGGAGACCCCATTTCACAGCTCTGAAATGATAAAAATTACACTATCTAAAGGATTTATGTAAGAATTTGATTGAATTATACAGTGTCTGGCCCATAGTAGACATTCAACATATTTTATTTCCTTTAGTTAAAATAAAATTAAGTAGAGACCAGGCTTGAAATCTCTGAAGCAGACAAAACCATTTAAAACACATAAGCAAAACTAAATCCAGCTTATTTTATGAATTTAAGCATGACTTAACTTAGGTTATTTCTTATAAACGTCTTTGATAATCATAAAAGAAGCTTAAGTCATCTTTCTTAAATGGTATGAAATAATCACTTTTAATCAATCCCCTGTCATCTGGAAACCTCCACTGTAATAAACAATCATAGTAAAGGTCAAACATCTTCCTCATTCTTACTTTATAAGCCATCTTGTAACATCATGACTCTAAGGTTCATACCACTTTTTTGTTTGAAGTATCTGTGTCTCTGAACATTTTGTTTCGCACTTAATAAAATATTTATATCAAGTGATACTCTCTTAAATTTTCTTTAACACTTTCCTTGTCCCTTAGCCTCAGTCTTCAGCACTGCTGTGGATGAACTTCCCCAGCCTGGTTGGATTCCTGTTTGCGTTGACCTCTGACTCTTACCTGCTTGATACTGTGTCCCTCCTGGGCATTTAATCTAGTCCCTGCTTTTGTCTCCAGCTTTGGCTTTCATTAACCTACGTTCCCAATGTCTAGAACCACTTAGCGTTCCCAAACTTACTTTTTCTCATTTCTGGAGTTTTGCAATACTATTTTCTACTTTTTTTGCATGGGCAGTTTCTAGTCAGGTCTCACTTAAACACTATCCTCTCTTCCAGAAAGTCATCTCTGATCCCCTAAGACCAAGTTAGATGTCACTACTATCTGTTCCTCTAGCACCCCGTGATTATCACTCATTACTTCTCTTCCCTACAGACTGTAAGCTTTCTGATGCAGAAGGAGACACAAAGTTTTACCCCTAGGCAATCCTTCACGAATGTTAGTAGTTGTATAAATGCATCCTGCCTTGCCTCCATGTTATATCACTGCTTAAAAACCATCTTTCTTTCTCCTTGCCACCACTACCCCTCAACCACGTGTACATTACCATTAGAGTGTATTTCTCCAAGCAATAAAGAATTGATGAAAAAGAGAAAATGTAAGATCTATACTTTACTTATCTTTCATGAAAGAAGTTGTATAACATAGGTAGGATCACTAGATTTTGGCAAATGCAGGCAAAGAATAACAAAAAAGTCTGGTAAATGGGAACCCAGATGCTCTAGTTAAATGGGATTTGACAAACTGATAGATAACTGTGAAAGAGGAGAACATATTTAAAGCATCTTCTCATGTAAAAGACAAATTTCTGGATGTAGTAGCGATGAAGGAGCTTTTATGTTCATGCACACAATGTGACACATTATCTTTGTTGTGGTCTATGGTTAACAAGTGCTTATATTTGCAGAAAATAAAGACATTTCTTTTTCTGTTCCTCCCTTTGTTAGTCTATATGATCCCCATACTGACGAACTTGAAAATAACTTCAGATATAATTGGTATTAAGTCATGGCTCATAGACATAACTGAGCTGTTCTGCCCTAGTAGTTCTTAGACCAAGACTAGAAATATTTCCAAGTGGAATTAGGACTGCTGCAATCACCATGAAGATGCAGGAGAACTTGTCAGAGATGATCGAGGGAAATGCTGACTGTCATATCACCTTTCTGGCATCTCACAAGTAGCCTCTCCATTTCCCCTGAATAATAGATCAGAGATACCATGATACCAAATCTCACTAACGCACAATATTTAAAAATTTTGATGCATAAATAAAATACCTTGGAACACATTCTCTGTTTTGGTTGTTTTAAATATATAAAATTCCAAACATAAGCCCTTAAATGTAAAATGCCAGTAATGAAATTGAGACTAAGTGAAGATGATGGTTTTTATGATTTATTGACTTACCATGTAGGTTATCTGAATCACAAAACTAACTCAGTCTCTTATGTGGTCAGTCCTAAGATGGAGGTTAATAGAGAATGCACCCCTGCCAGTTCAACCAGGCACATGCTCCAGAATGCATACTTCATTAGGCATTCCTTTAGCCTGGAGAAAGAGCTGTAGGATTTCACTGGCATTTCCATATCAGAAAGGAATGCTAAGAGAAAGCATCATATTTGAACTGCTTGAAGGGACTGTTCTATAAGTGATTTTAGGCAAGTTATTTGTCTTTTTGAGGCTCAGATGCCCATTTGCATGAAAAGTATAAAAATAAATACCAGTATTAGAAAACAGATCTGGCTGTTGTAACAAAAGTCAAAATAATTTTGGCTTAGAAGAAGCAGGAGTTTATTTCTCACACATGATATAGTCGGAACATAACCAGTGCAGATCTGAGAGGGCAGCCCAACAGTTTTGAGACAAGACTCCTCCAATTCTGTTTCGCATTTTCAACACTGAGCTTTCATCTCGGGGCTAAAATTTCTGTTTCCAACTCTTGCCTTCAAACCCACATTCCAGCCAGTGGAAAAGGAGAAGAAAAAGTCCAGGGCATAATCCTTCCCTTTTTAAAGGCATGAACCACAAGCTGTTTACTGCCTCTTTTGCTCACACCCAATTGGGTAGCGTGGAGTCATGTGGTCACAGCAATGTGTAAGACAAGCTAGAAGAGTCTTTAGTTGGGATGTCATGCACCCAGCCAGATGCAGGATTTAACTTGCTAACAGAGTGGGAGGATACATACTCAAGGACAGCCAGCAATTATCATTAGGATTCTCTGTGATCTGCTAAAATAATATAGGTAAGACATTTGACACAAAGTCAACATTCAATTAGTGATACTTAACATGTTTTTGGCAATAAGCAAAAATTTAAATGTCGATTTGACTTCATCCTTAAGAAAGAGACAAAAGAAAAGGGTATGTGTAACTCCACACAGAGACTCATAAGGTGGCTCAGATTAAGCATGACTGACATTTGAAGTTAGACTAACTGCATCGGCCTCCTGGCCCTTCTTGGTTTTAGATAGTAAAGGCTTCTTCTGTGGGCCCAGGCTCACCCAGTTCCTCAACCAGTCCTGATAAGGTCATCAGTACTGGGCAATCAAATAGCTCTATGCTTAGAATCTGGAGTGTTTTGGGTGAATCTAAATTGCTGTCCTCCTTTAATGCCAAATTCATTTCTTTAGTTCATGTATCTGAGCTCCTGTTGCACTTCTTCCCCTTTCCATTTGTCAAACCATACCTCATAATCAAGCCTACTCAAAACATTGCATGAGGGAAGGTTACCTACAACCCTTGTATGCACTGCTATACTACTGTCCTTACCTTCCACACAGGGATTTCTTTCCCTAAATTTCAAGAAAAGGGGAGGGGATAAAAGGGGAAGGGAAGGGAAGGAGGGAAGGGTAGAAGCAATCAGAAACTGAGATAGTAGGAAACTATACCAGAGATGTACAGAAACTATACAGAAAGATGTATCCAGATGAAAACCAAGATAACACATGCATGGAAAAGATTCTTCAGTAGTAAGTGGCCACATGGCAGTGCTCCATGAGCTCCAGATCACAATTATAAAAAAAAAAATATAACCTTTCCTACTATATTGGGGTGAAGGATAATGGGTGGCGGAAAGGGGAAGGAGGGTGATTTATACATCATTACATGCTCAAATGATTCCCACATTCAGCAGGACATCCAAGAAATACATACCCATAAATCTGAGTGAAAAATTGCTGGACCATCTGGCAAAATAACTTTCTAAGATATTTCACTGACAACTAGGAAATTTTCTACTTAATCTGTGGAGGGGTCCCCTGTAGGTGTGTAACAGAATAGCATTTTACAATAGGTGCCTTTGGGCTTTTCTCTGTCAGTATATAATAGTTGGACCAATTAGAACAGGAATCAAGGAGAGAAATCTTCCATACTAATAGAAGAATCTAACTAATTTAACTAATTTAATATGAGGACTTAAAGGGATTTTATTGGCAACCTGAACACAATATTTCATAGATGAGAAAGCTATGGTCTTGCTTAGCCCATATGGTCAATAGTGGCAGAGCCAAAACTAAGATCTAACTACTGGGGGCTCCTGGTCCAGTGAACCATGTCAAGTACTTTTTGATATCAGAGAAGTCCATTATTCTGAAAAGAAAATATCCCTGTGAGAAATCATCAATAGGTTCTCAAAACCATTCTTATCAAAAAGGACAAGACCTGACATGGTGAAACAAATTCTAAGTATATCAATAATGTCATCTAATGATTGTATAATGACCACATTCCTGAGGAGTTTGCATAGTGATAAATAACTTCAAACAAATGTTTTGTACTGGGTACACATTTCATGAGTGGCTTCAGAGGAAATTCAAGAATGCGGCAGAGACTGGTGGCCTAAATCTGCTGAGAATGAGGAAAATCCTGTTAAAAGACTGGAACAGAGGAGGAGGTAAATGTTTAGAATACAGAACTCTCCACCTGAGAACTCTCTACCAGTTCTGAAACAATACAGACCGACCAGACCCAAGATGCTCCCGTTTAGAGAAGAGCTGCTCCATTTGACTCAGAACAGACTGGCAGGGATCAGAGTGCAAGAAGACAGGAGAGCAGTGGTCAGAACTTCCCCGTCAGCATTTAAAGTGACCTGAAGCTGGTGGGTGCTTGGGGGCTCTCAAGGCAAATGGTTGAGGTAAAAAGTGCACTGCACAAAGATACAGAGGACCTGAGCTCCAGTCCTAGCTCTGTCACTAGTTGCCCTCTTGGGCAAGTTACATCACCTCTCTGGATGGGCTGCAGTTTCCTACTCTGTAAGCAGAGGGTTGCACTACATCTTTGCCAGCTCTGAAATTCTTTTTTCCAGGGATCACTACTCAGCTTCCAGTAATGGTCCCCACCCCGAGGCAATGTGGCCTCTCAGGGGACATTGGGCAGTGTCCCACTTGTCACACAGAGAGGAAGGTGCTACTGCTCCTGACATCTGGTTGGTAGAGAACATAGATGCTATTAAACATCTGAAAATACACAGGACAGCCTCCTACCCACAATGAAGAAGTATCCAAGCCCAAAACATCAATAATGCCAAAATTGAAAAATACTAAGTGAAAGAAAAATACAATGATGAACTAATTTAAGCCAATTATTGTCATGTCACCAGATCTTTTTTTAAAAGAGAGTTTGAACATCTTGATTTATGTAAATGTTTCAAATTTAAAATATAGCAACACATCACATTCTCTCTCTCTCTCTCTCTCTCTCTCTCTCTCTCTCTCTCTCTCTTTTTTATAAAACACTCATGTGGCCAAATAAAACATGACTTCAGGACAAATCTTGTCTACAGGCTAATTTGTCAAATTTTATTTAGCTACATACTGTCCAAGTAATTAGTGTAGTTTAGCTGAAAGAGCAGATTCTTCCCTCTGCATCTGGTTATCTGAACCAGAGCTAAGCAGGTAAAGGTTAACTCATGTGTGTGCTCACATATGTGTGTGTGTGTGTGTGTGTGTGATATAGTGGGAAAAAATTTAAATGAGGTGTCCAGAGACATTATCATTTACCATCTTTGTAACTTTGGGGTAAGAGTTATTAAAGTTTCCAAATAATAGGGTCTCCAGCTTCCAGGAGTGTATCAATATCCTTACTGTCTACTTCAAATTGTCACAAAATAACAGTATCTTGAAGCTGAAGAAATACTTTAGAAATTACTTAACACACAGTTATACCCAGAGAAGCACTATGACTTTGTCCTTGAACTCAGTCAGTCAATAAGAGGACTGGGGCTTAAAAGCCAGGTGTATTACTCCTTATCCTGAGTTGTCTGAAGAGAGTGAGAGGAAGGAGGGTGGTTTGAGGAGAGTGCCAGATGTGTCTCCCTGACACACACTCTTCCAGATGTGGTGCATCCATGCCTGAGCAGCACCAGCTGTGATCCAAGGATGAAATGAGAGGGGATGTGAAAGCCTGTAAAATGCTGCCCTGCCCCCCAATGTAAGGGTGATATTAGCATTAATTTGTATCTCGTGTATGAGCATAGACAGCTCTCTGGCCAATGGCAATGCAAGTACCTAGTGTTGGTCACAAGGAGGCCAGAGCCAAAGCGTGTGACTGGCTCAGCATGGACACTTGACCACTCCTAGAAAACTCTGCAAAAGCAGATCAGTCCCATCAGTGTGGCTGCTGAAAAGCAGTGCCGTTACAATGCCATCAAGACAGAAAGTGCAGTTAAGTTGCCATTGTGTATGAATGGGAGCTGGTGACATCAGAAAATAAATCTTCAAGGCTAATTAATAATTTTGATGCTTGTTTTTTAAGCATCAAAAACTCTACTCACTCTATGTCTTCTCTAAGCACTTCCTATACTTCCACTACCTGAGACTTTGCTCCCTTACCACCTCCTGCTGGGGTCTTGCCCCATGCTCTCTGCTGATCTAAGTGCCTCTATGCTTGAGAGGCAGGACACCAGGTCTCCTTTGAGATTTTACCCTAATGCAGAGTGTGACCTTCTTGTTAACAAAGCCAGCTCTCTTGTGTTAGTTAGATCAGGTCAGAGTCTGACCACCACAGTCTGCCCTGATTCAGGCTAAGCCAACTGCTGTCCCGCTATGGACTTTACTTTCTTGGAGTCAACCCATCTTTCCTTAGTATGCTTACTGTGGTTACATGGGAGAGGCCCAGGTTTCTGCATCAACAGTCAGAGTTTTTTTTCCTTTTCCTTAAGTATCATGCCTCCTTAATGCTAAAATGTCTCCTAAGTCTGCTGTGATCATTGCTACCAGTTGTGCTATCTGTGCAATGGATGAGATACAACAAGCATCTGCAACTGCTGCCATGTATGTACTTGGCCGCTCCAGCAGATTTTACACTTTTTAGTGTAATGATAGTGTTTTCAGTTATTTCCAGGATGTAATTATAAATACATATTTGCCTTAGAGCCAGCTTGATGTTTCAACTTTTTATTAATAGGACACTGTACTTTTTGAAATGTGTTTTCCACCCTTTCCTTAAAGCTCCCCATTAGGCTTTCCAGCCAGTATCTTCTCTAATTTTCCTTAGTTCTTATGTCTGTTCCATTCTTTGGGGCCTATAGACTCTCTCTTATTGTTTCTTATTCATTTATGTGGGATCACAAGTTCCTTGAAGGAAGAAGATTCACCCACTCTTTGTTTACCTAATATAATGATTAACCTGGCAAAATGATTAATACTTCTATTATTTTTATCCCCATTTTATAGCCCAGTGTTCTATATTTATGAGATTCCCAATAAGAGTTCATACTTGTTAGGACTATCAGAGCTTAGAGCATAATAAATGGTACCTTGTGTCACCGTTAGAGTGATGAAGATTTTGAAAAAAATGAGACATGGGAGTAGCAAAGATGAAGTCTGAGTTATTAAAGACTAAGTTGGAAGATAGAGCTCAGAGTGAGAGGCAGCAGAGTATTCTGGTGTTGAACAGTGTTAGTGTTAGGCTGGTAGGCCTCCTCCAAGTAGAGAAGCCTGCCATCAGCAGCAGCGGAGATTGAGTTCTCAGTAGAAAGCTCACTCCCAAATGGAAGAAGGACAGAATTATCCATCTCAATTATATTTAGCTCAAAGTTACCAATCTGAAAATCAGTTTAGCTGGCTTGAGGCAGAGTGAGTGAAGGGGCAGAGAGAAACTAGGAGTTAGAATTTTAAGTTCCCTCCATATGAAAGATGACATGAGAAGTAGAGAGAATTGTCTTTCCTTAACAATTATTTTTAATGATGGTAAGGTAACATCCAAGCTATTTTCTCAAATATATTTATCAAATTTTGAAAATAGCTCCTTCAAACTCTGTCCAAACCCTAATACAAGTCAGACCCAAATCCCTATTCAGATTGTCTATTTCTTCTTTGTGAGTTTTGGCAAACTGTATCTTCCAGAGAGTTGGTCCATTTCAACGAGGTTGCCAAATTTGTGCACATAGAGTTGTTTATAGTATTCCTTTATTACCCTTTTAATAGCCATAGGATCTGTAGTGTTGTTCCCGCTTTCATTTTTGATATCAGCAATCTTTTTCTTAGTTATCCTGACTATAGGCTTATTGATTTTCTTGATCTTTTTAAATAACCACCTTTTGATTTCATGGATAATCTCTACTGATTACCTGTTTTCGATTTTCTTGATTTCTGTCCTAATCTTTATTATTTTCTTCTGCTTGTTTTGGATTTAATTTGCTCTTCTTTTTCTAGTGTCCTAAGGTACAAATTAGATTATAATTTTACAGTTTTTTCCTTTTTAAATATATGCATTCAATTATATAAATTTCTTTCTAAGCATTGCTTTCACTGAACCTCATAAATTTTAAAAGTTGCATTTATTCTCTTATTATTAACAGTCCCAAGAATAAGCTTAGATTTCAGGAGACATAATGCTAGCCAGGTGAGTCCTAGAGTGATAACCTTGTAGATAATGAGTGAACTTTCCCAAAA
Source organism: Cynopterus sphinx (assembly GCA_030015415.1). Taxonomy (NCBI): domain Eukaryota; kingdom Metazoa; phylum Chordata; class Mammalia; order Chiroptera; family Pteropodidae; genus Cynopterus; species Cynopterus sphinx. The sequence goes on from CM057380.1 coordinate 140,338,048, forward strand.
GGTAGGTGTTGATTTCAAAGGGTAAAGCATTAAAGAAGAGCATTATAACTTGGAGAGAAAAGTAGAGCTGGACATAAGAAACAAGGTCAGAAACTGGAATATCTAGAGTAGTCTCCCTGTGAAGACTAAAGTTTTTGGACTCTTTTTTTGACTACAGAAAAAGTAAGTAGATGGTTAAATTTTTTCTTGCTACCTATCACTATTCTCTTTTGTATCTTGGAGTACTTAAGAATGGGCAGCTACAGGTCTATAATTTTGCGTGTTGACAGTAAAGACAGAAATTACACAAAAATTAAAATTGAACTCTGATATGAACATTTGATAATCTAGAAATCTCACTACTTAATATTTATCCATAGGAATTGGAATCAGGATGTCAAAGAAATACTTGCACTTCCATGTTCATTGCAGCATTATTCACAATAGCCAAGATAAGGAAACAACCTAAACGACCATTGACAGATGAATGGATAAAGAAAATAACACACACACACACACGCACACACACACACACATGCACACGCACACGCACACACCTGGAAGACATTCTGCTAAGTAAAGTAAGCCAAGCCAGACATAGAAAAATAAATACTATAAAATCTCACTTATATGTAGAATCTAAAATAGCCAGACTCACAAAAGCACAGGGTATAATGGTGATGGCTAGGGGCTGAGGGGATGGTGACATGGAAAGTGTTAGTGAAAGATTACCAAGTTTTAGTTATGGTGATAAATAAGTTCTGAAGATCTAGTACACAGCATAGTGCCTATAGCTAACAATAGTTTACTGTATAGTTAAAATTTTCTAAGAAGGTTTATGTTAACTATTCTTACCACAAAATTATAACAACATTATTCATAATAAATAAATATAATCGTATATTTATTTTGATTATTATACTTGTATTAATATATTAATTATAACATAATAGATAAAATAATGATACATTACTATTATTATTATAAAGGAAAGGGAGGATATGTTTATGAATTTGATAGTGGTGATCATTTCATGGGTATGTATATTTATCCCCAAACTTATCAAGTTGTATACCTTAAATACATACACCTTTTTATATGCCAATTATATTTCAATAAAGTGATTTTTTTCTTAAGAAAAAAAAGATAGAAAAGAGTTTCTGAAAGATGTCAGAGTAGATAAATGCTGTACTAACTTCCTCTCAAGATCATATCAAAATTACAACTAAACCACAGAACAGCCATCATTGAGAATCACCTAAATTCTAATTGAATGGAAGTCTTGCAACTAAAAACATACAAAAGAAGCCATTTCAAGAGTAGTAGAAGGGGCAGAGACACAGAAAGGGCTGGCCCCACATCTGTGTGTGGCTGTTAAAAATTGGGAGGAATATCTTGGCTCTGGAGGTACCCCCAGATTAGCAAGGGGTCCCAGCCCCACTCCAGGGTTCCAGACCTAGAAAGAGAAGTCCCCACAACTTCTCCTCTGTGAAAATCACTAGAGACTGTGGGTGAGTGAAACAAAGGGTGGCTGGATTTCCAGGTACTCTCCTTAAAGGGCACACACATGGACTTACCTCTAATGAATGCACTTGCTCTGAGCTCCAGCATTGGAACAGCAGATTGAAAGACACCAGGGACATATGGGGTGGAAATGAATTGTCTGGTGTCAGGGTGAGGGCTGGAGGTGTGGCTTTCTCCTAGACAGAAGTGCTGGCTGAACCATTGTTTGTTGTTGTTGTTGTTGAGTCCTCCATCATCCTGGCATGCAGAGGCAGGTGGCTGCTACATTGGAGTCTCCATCACCTGACTCACGGGCCCACACAAGCCACTTACAGTGGCTTTTCCATACAAATGGCCTGCCTTGGCTCATGCTGTGAACTTTCCTAAGATCTTTCAAAGGTTTCCAGAATCCAAACAAGCAGTATCTGCCCTTGGTATGCCCTATACCTCTTGCTGAGCAGCCCTAAATCCAGCACTAGCTACACTGGCCTTGGTTCCTGGCTTGGCCCCCAAGGCAACTCCAAGCCTTGCACAGGCGGTAGTCATCTACAGATTGCTTGGTGGCTCATGCCATGTGGCCCCAGTCAGAATAGAGGTTGCAATTGAACTTGGCCTGTGGCAGGGCCCCTCCCAGAAGGCCCCAGAACAGGTATGACTGGTGGCCAACTTTGGACTAAGCTAGAGAACCACCTGGGGCTGCATCCGAGGACAGTACACTCGAACGGCAGACTGGGCAGGCACCAGAGCCCTTATAAAACAAATCCTGCTCTATAGGGTCAGCCCCTGCACAACACCTTATTTACTGTGTCACTGGTCAGTCCTCACAACCAATCAGCTTAAGGATAAGTTCTTCCCACTGATACGTAAACAGCAACCAAAGCTCAACTACAATACTAGGCACACACAACTCATACAAGGGACACACCTGGATGACCAGAGAGACTGTAACATTGGGCCCCAAAGGGCACCTACTATATACATAAGGCCAGTGTACTAAGACTGAGAGACAGAGCATCCTTACCTAATACATAGAAACAATCATAGTGAAGCGGCCAAGATGGGGAGACAAAGAAACATGTCTCAAATGGAAGAACAGAATGGAACTCCACAAAAAAAAACTAAATAAAATAGAGATAAGCAATCTACTAGATGCAGAGTTCAAAACACTGGTTATAAGGATGCTCAATGAACTTATGATGGCAAGAGTAAATGAACTCAGTGAGAATTTTAACAAAGAGATAGGAAACAGAAAAATGGAGATAGAAAACATAAAAATGAACCAGTCAGAAATGAGAAATACAATAACTGAAATGAGAACTACCTTAGGAGGAATCAACTGTAGATGAAGCAGAGGGTCAAATCAGCAATTTAGAAGATAAGCTAGCAGAAAACATTCAATCAGAACAGCAGCAAGAAAAATAATCTGAAAAAAATAAGGATAGTTTAAGGGGCCTCTGAGACAACATCGAGCATACTAACATTTGCATCATAGGGCTATCAAAAGGGAAAGAGAGAGAACAAGGGATTAAAACATATTTGAAGAAATAATGACAGAAAACTCTTTAACTCAGGGAAGGAAATTGACATACAAGCCCAGGAAGTGCAGAGAGTCCCAAACAAGATAAACCCAAAGAGGCCCACATCATAATTAAAATGCCAAAAGTTAAAGACAAAGAAAGAATGTTAAAACTGGCAAGAAAAAAGCAATTTGTTACCTACAATGGAGTTCCCATAAGATTGTCAGCTGATTTCACAACAGAAACTTTGCAGGCCAGAAGGGATTGACATGAAATATTCAAAGTGATGAAAAGCAAGGATCTAAAACCAATATTACTCTAACCAGAAAGCTACTATTTAGAATCTAAGGACAGGTAAAAAGCTTCCCAGACAAGAAAACCTAAAGGAATTCATCAACATCAAACCAGTATTATAAGAAATGTTAGAGGGACTTCTTTAAGAGGAAGAAGAAAAGATCAAAAATACGAATAATAAAATGGCAATAATTACATATGTAGCAACAATTACTTCAAATCTAAATGAATTAAATGCTCCAATCAAAAGATAGGGTGATTGAATGCATAAGCAAGCAAGACTCTTACATATGCTGCTTACAAGATCAAAGTAAATAGAAAAAGATATTTCATGAAATTGGAAACAAACAAAAAGATGGGGTAGTAATACTTATACCAGACACCACCAACTTTAAAACAATGGTTACAACAAGACAAAGAAGGAACCAGTAATCCTACTTGCTTCTGGTTATCCATCTGAAGAAACTCAGAACACCACTTCGAAGGGAGGTGTGGATCCGCATGTTCACTGCAGTGGTGTTTATAGTGGCCAGGAGATGGGGGCAGCCTGAATGCCCATCAGTGGATAAATGGATGGGGAAGAGGTGGTGCGCATGCACAATGAGCACTGTTCAATTGAAAACGGGGGAATGAAGTCTTGCCATCTACAACGGCATGGATGGACCTAGAGGGTATTGTGCTGAGTGGAGTGAGTCAGATAAAGAAAGACAAGTGCCTTGTGATTTCACTTACACGTGGAATCTGAAGAACAAAATAAAACAGAAGCAAACTCATTGATATAGGGAATATTTTGATGGTTGTCAGATGGAGTAAGGTTGGTGGCGGAGTGGGTGAAAAGTGGAAGGGATTAAGAAGTACCAATTGGTAGTTACAAAACAGTCAGGGGGATATAAAGTACAGCACAAGGAATATAGTCTGCAATACAATAATAACTATCTATGGTGTCAAATGGATACTAGATTAGCTTTGTAAGTCATGTAAATGTCTAATCACTACATTATACACCTGAAACTAATATATTGTTGTATGACAAGTTAATTAAAAACTAAAAAAATTATTGAAAAAAAGACAAAATTATCTGTAGAAGTAAGGTCATCCTGTGTGTTCAACCAATACCTCTTTGACCATGAACTATTCTATGGAACCCTTTGAAGCGGTAGCAATGACACATCAAAGAGGAGAGGGAGAAACTCTGTAGTTCATGTGAGTCACAGTCAATGATGATTTGGAAACAAATATAAACTTAAATCATCTTTTCTTTCTCAAATATATCATAGGGAGGCGACTCTTAACAGGGAGAAAACCTGTCCTTTAGGTGTTTATGGAAAAGTTACAGCTGCCTTAAAAATATAATTCTTCACACATTATAGAAAAAATCATTCCATTACATCTGCATATTTTTAAATTAATTAACATAGATACTAACCATCAGCTACATAAGGGAGGCTTGGTGATTCTTTAATCACAGCATATTGTAGAGTTGCTTTCTTTTCCTAATTTTAGTTTCTATAAATAATTTACAGATTTGTGCAACATGTAGACGACACGGGAAAATCAGAATTATGACTTTCTGTAGACCATGAGTTTTGCCTGTCAATCGCCTCCAAACGGCTTGGAAAGAATATTTTTCTATAGTGCTTTCAACCAAGAAGAGCTACTTGAAAGCATTTACACCTAATATTCAGTAGAAGGTATTTTTGAGCTCCATCATGCCCTTCAGATGGGCTATTATCAGCTAGCATTTCTTCTTAAGAGAAAATTCCACTGGGGTGCAACAGAATTTAGAATCTTTGATGAAAATGTAGAGAAAGAGAATACAAAAGCCAAGTGTTTGGAAGAAATCTGTACCATCCTAAAAGCCACTGTAATTAAAACACAGCAGTTTGTAATTATCTTAAAGGGGAAAAAACTATAAGTAAGGTCCCCAAATACTAACGTGGTTACCCAAGGCCCTGCCACATTAATTAAAATTGACTCGGACAGATATGATATCCTCAGATGGACTGAAAACTAGTTGGAAGCTTTAAAACAAAAGAAAATGCAACATAATTAGGTGGAAAAAGCCGTGGGTTTGGAGTCATTGGTGTATGGTCAGTTCTGCCATTGACTAACCGATTGACTTTTGGCAATTCATGGAACTTCTCTGACTCAAATTTTGAGACTGCAAAACAGGATACTACCACTTAACATCGGCTTAAAAGAATGTACGTTAAGGTTATTTTCTGTTTTTGAATGCTGCTCTCCACACTTCTCTATTTGCCTTTGTTTCTCTTCTCTCTGCACAGTGATAGAAAACCCCTCCTGCCTAACTTCTTCAATAGCCGCCCTCTACATTTTCATTTTTATATTGAAATACTTTATTAGCGTAGGCCTCCTACTTCACAAATTTTGTTTTTAAAAATATTTCCTAAAGCCAGCATTCAATATCATATTTTAAAATTAGCCCATTAGTATATTTATATTCAGTGTTTCTTTAAGCAAATTAAGGAAAAAGATATTCCTCTCATTTGTTCTTCAGTTGGCATTGCATCTCCTCAGCTCCTGTTAGCTAAACTTTGTTCACATTCTTCATACAAGTGAAGTGATCAAACACAAAGGGGCTTGGGGAGGTATGTCACTGATAAAGTCACAGTCACCTATATGATGGTTTAGAGATATTTCCCCAACTGCCTAGATAAATGATTATAATTATGTTTCAAAATGCAGTTCTCAAACTTTACTTTAAAATGAAAATTTCTGAAGCTTTCTTCAGAAGATAATGATCTGGAAATTTCGGTAGGGCACCATTTAACAAGCACCCCAGGTGACTCTGATACACGTGGCCTACAAACTACCTTTCCAGAAATTGTGTTAAAAATAATTTTGGCAATTCCCGGTATAATCTGAAGTTTTGAATCTTTGTGGTTTAAAAACAAATATTTTATAAAAATAAATATTAACCAAAGAATGTTTAACATTAAAAAATGGGATGGCATATGTCATCAAAGCACAGGCTTGAGTTTGGATGGTAGTTTGTTCACTTAATACCTGTGTCTTAGAAAAGTTAGTCTTACTTTCCAAATATGTAACATGATGATAAAACTAGTCGCTACCCCAAAGAAGTATTGTAAGAATGAAGTACACATAAAGAAAAAAAAACTTACTTGTGAATAGTAGGATAGAGACATTAATAATTAACTCTTTAGTACTGATAATTTCAAGAACTAGATTACTCAACTAAATGAAAGTTCAAGCCAGATTTTCCATACACCCCTTTTCCCCATGTAGTGTTTTCACCGGGATGAAGTATGAGGGGTGTGTTTGTCAGCACTTGGTGGCACATCTAGGCTTGAGGCAGGCTAAGGTGCAATCACAAAACAGCTACTTGAATGGCAGTTATCTGGCATTAACAATAATTCAATAAAATCTGTATTTAATTTAGTACAAAGAGCTGCTACTAAGTGTAAAAACAATGTCACAGCAAAAATTTTTCTTATTGCATTAATTTATTTCAGATAACAAAAGAAAGAAAAAATAAAGAAAATTACTAGTTATAGACTGTTATATAGGAGCCATATTTTATTCTGTCTAAGGTGGTGTCAGATGTATAATTATACTGATTACAAATTTATTTTTTCTGTATTTTGGAATTTAGTGAATGACCAGCTACAGAATGTGGTGTCTTGTATCTTTCTCTCTCTCACCCTACCATGCAAATGTGTGTGTGTGTATGTGTGTGTGTGTGTGTATTTTATAACAGTCACACAGACTGAATGCATAATAATGCATAACATATACACACAATGTGTGCAGGAGTGCGTGTGTGCATCTGTGTGTGTGTGCGCGTGTGTGTATCATTTTCAGATTAAGATATTTTATGGCCAGAGAAAAAGCTTTCAGTAAAATTTCCCAACATTGAATGGCTCAACATAACTCTGTGAAGTACTTTTATAGCAATCTGAAGGCAAAAGTTGTAGCTCATCATCTTTGTATCCCAGGTATCTTGTGTTGCGCCTAGAGACACTCAAAAATGTTCATTCATTGTTGTTGGTGTGATCTTCCTTGGAACAATAAGATCTACATAGGTTTCAGTGAGATTCTCAAAGAAGTGATAATGCAAACATCAGATTTTCTCCTGAGTTTTGTTTTATCTTGTCTATGAAGATAGATTGGATTATGCTACAATAATAGAAAACTCCCAGATTTCAGTGGCTTACATACACAAAAAGGTTAATTTCTCATTCAACAAAAACTACTTGTGGATATGAGAGATCCTGCAAGCCAACTGTCTGTCCTTCATGTGGCAACTCAGCGGTATAGGCTGTTTCGATCTCGTGTCTCGGCAATCTCTGCCACTATCACCTGGCAGCAGAAAGAGTTTGGGCTGGCGGGTCTGGCAGCGGTAATCAAGCGTTTGGTTTGGAGTGATACTCACCACTCTGATCAGAGCCCTTAAGTACTACTAGCATTGCTTCACCTAACCGTCAAAACCTAGGAAAATATGCTCCATCCTACGGCCTGGAAACAGAGGAGAACTGGTTAGGATAAGTCCAGAAGTCTCTACCATACAGTTTAAATGATTTTCAATGAAACGTAACAGAGTTGTAAGCTTCTTTTAAGTAGAAATCCTTAAAAAATAACTAAATTGATGAAAAAACTACTTATTCATAAATAAAATTAATAGACCTTAGACGCTGATTAAGAATTTTACAGTTTGAATACATTTTTTAAAATCTAAAGCTAACTTTAAAATCAATGTGAATTTATTTTAAAACAACTTTTAAATGCAATGCATCTAATATTTTAAGACAAACTATCTTTTCTTGTCAATATGAAGCTGTATAAACAATTCTAATAGTAGAAATTGTGATGATAGATGACCCACTGGGAAGCTGATTAAAATAAATTGTTCTAAGGTAAATCATTCTGTCACTAAATAAATGGTATTCAATCCCAATAATTGAATTGGGAGTTTGATTAAAGAATTTTTTCCTTCCTATAATCATGTGTATTTTTTTATAGGGAATTCTTAGAAAAATAAAATGTAATGTAACTATAATGTAAATTCATACTAGGCCAAAGCTTGAAGATTGTGCCAGTATAGTTTTTGGTCATCCCAAAATCTCTATATAAAGGATTGCTAGAATTGAGTTGATTCTCTGGGAATTCTTTACAATAGCTTTTTATCTGGAACTTTTTCAACACTGGATCTCAGATAGTTTTGAGAATTAACCAGTCCCAAACTTGACGTATAAAGCTGACACCAAGAATTTAGAACGAAATTGTTAACATAATTTATGATATTTAGTTTCCTCCTCAGTCACAGAGGTGTGATTAAAATTTCTGGTCTAGCCATTGGAGTTGGCTAAAGATCCCTGAACAAGAAAAAAAAATTATATGAATTTATAAGAAGTAAAAGTTAAGCTTGCTTTTGATTTTTGTTTGAAGGAGTTTTTAATCATATAATTAACCTAGTCTGGACATCATTTAGGATAACTTGAAATACCATCTACTATGGGAGAGCTCAAATGCAATACTTTCTGGATGTGCTGGACCAGGTAAAGTCTGAATTCCTCTCCAGACCTAGGATTTGATATGTAGACAGAGCGTGCAATTTTGTAATACACTGAGCCAGAAGAGGATTTAATATTACATTCAGAACTGTACTCAAATTGTCAAAGAATGTTCAATAAAATAACATTGCAAATCATACTCAGTTAAACTAGCTGGCAAAGGTAGCATGACAAAATTGAGAAATAAAGCATATGGACCCAGTGTCATGTACATGTTTTCAGGGCTTACTCCCTGGGTGGCTTGCTATTTACAAGACAGCAGTCTCCACCCTTCCCCACTGCTTTAGGTTTGATACAAGGCCAAGTCCTCCATCCGACTTCATATGACTGTGGTCTAGCTCGGATTAGTATGTCACCACTCTTCACAGCAGACAGGCATGCAGCAGACTGCGGGAGGTAGAGAAGGAGGCGAAGGAGGAAGAGATCGAAGGACGAAGTGTTGAAAGTAGATAGATATATCTGAGACAATCACAACAGTGAAATATGCTCACTGTTTAACAAATTTTAGATAACAGCTGAAGGAAAGAGCATTTTAGAATTCTCAAAATATTTGCTGCCACTTGAATAAAAAGTCATTCAGTAAAGCATTATTATGCACCCTCTCTGAAAATGTTTTACAAAATTTTAAGCTTCTTACCTAGAAACTAATGGGACGTCTGGATGAAAGAAAAGAGATCATAAATGTTTTTCAAATAAATTAAGACACGGTTTAGCAGAAAACTGTTAATCAGAACAAATGAGTCAATATAAAAAGTATTTTTAAATGCCAATTAACATTTTATCAATACTAAAAATGTTAACAAAAATGATAATGAAAATTTGAATTAAAAATGTAAACAGAAATTTGTTTTTCTTTATGAATTTAGCGCATATACTCTTAACCATGGGCCAGACATTGTTTTAATGGCTTAACGTGTATTAGGAAGTGAGTTCTATTGCCTTTCTAACACTGAGGAAACTGAGGCACAGAGAGGTTAAATATTAAGCTGTAAAGGACATGAGACTTGAAACCAGACAGTCTGGCTCCATCCTGTATAATCTGTGATAAATCATAAAAGGGAAGAATACACATCTACTCTGAGTAAAGTTTTGCAACGGGAACAATATCATGTATTTCCAAATTACTTAATATGTGATGTAATTGCTGGTATTAATCTCACTGGTGGGCTATATCAATTTCGATTAATAGGTAAAATTTGAGACAAGCAGCTAGTGGTTCTTGGCTCTGTTTTGTGCTCTATGACTAATATTTAGAACAGAATTAAATTACTTTATTCAACAATTTCCATTTTCTTCTTTGAAAATGTAAGTTTATAATGCTCATTACACCAGCAGGTTATTGATTTGGACTGATGATTTCCCTTAAGAATTGATTAAAGCTTGGGAGAAGGTTAGTCTTTTGGAAGAAGCTTTATTCTTACATTTTATGAGCTAATATTGTAGTAATTGATGTCTTCACTTTATATTCTGGTCAGGTTTTCCTGACATTTAACTATAACTAAGTATAACTCCAGGTTAAACCACAGTATTAAGTAGTATTAATTTGCTTGAGCTGTGAAACATAAATCTTTTCCCATCAGGTAAACGATAGCAATTAAATGAAATTTAGCTCAGAAGAGAAAGGATTTTCCCACAAATTTGTTCAATCAGCATAAATTTTAATATTCTAATAAACCACAAGGTTTAGTGCAGGCTTTGGTGATGCACCACCACTTATTATAACCTAGTTGCCATGAGGCTATGCTTGGAGCTTCTACTGAGAAAGATTGTCAGCATCTTTTGGTGGGAGATATATTACAAATAAATCTGAACAGAATTAGTGATTAGGTTAAAAATAGGTGAACGTAGCTGGCAAAGGGGGAACATCTCCCCTTCTAGAACACATGGGCTTTTGCATCAGGAGGACGTGGACTGGGTACCTAACTTCACACCTTAAGAGCAGTGATCACAGGTGAGTTACTGAACCTCTCTAAGCCTTAGTTTCTTCTTCTTAAAAAGAAAAACAAAAACACCCCCCCAAAAGCAAAACACAGACACACACACTAAAAGCTTTAACTAGCTGAAATATGTCTATCACAATGCATGACACTTAATAGAAGCTCCATAAACTTTTTAAATTAAAAGCAACTTCAGAACAAATTCAATTATTGGAGGAGGGATATAAATAAAATATTTTTGAAGAGTCACAACTAATAAGACATTTTCATTAATCAAAAATCTATTTTATGTCTGAATTCTTATTGTTTCTGAATAATGAATAATTTGAATTATTCTGAATAAAGTTATTCAATTTCTGTTTAATTTAAAAAATTAGTTGTACTGATTCCTTAGGTAACTCTCAAAAGCAAGCCAACATTAAATCCACAGTATTTCTTCAAATTTAAGATGGGCTTCTGATTTTTAGGATAACTTTGGCCAGAAATCAGAGAAATTCCCTCCTTGTTGAAGGCACTAAGAAATGTGCCTAGCTTCAAGAGAGATACATTAGTCAGAAAGGTTTTTCAATAAGGTCTCTTTTACTCTTTATTTATGATACAATTTAGTATTTTACCTACAGAACTGGTTTCTCAGTACCTTCTGCTGGTGAGATACATTTCGTTAAAGTGTTTCACATGCATTTGTACCCTTGATGTACCTACTCCCACACTGATCCTAAGAAGGGCAGGAGGAAACAAATTTGTGTTAAAGGTCAGAGGAAATTACCTGGTCACCTCTTTCCCCCTGGCAAGGGAATTTTTACTTCACACTCTCAAGTATGGACGCTACAAGTAACATGTGGCTATCTAAATTAAAATTAGTTAAAATTAAATAAAATTAAAAGTTTAGTTTCTTCAGTCACATTAGTCACATTTCAAGTGTTCAATAGCCACACAGAACTAATGGCTACTGTATTAGACAATGTATATATAGAAAGTTTCCATTATATCTGAAAGTTCTATCAGTAAGTACTGCAAAATGATTGACAGTAAAGGTATCCAACTATAATTTTTATTTCTCACTGAGCATACTTAGATACAGGCTTCCTCTTATTTTCTCCTATTCTTTAAAAGAAAGATTCAAAAATATTTATAGCACAAAATGTAAGACCAAAGATCATTTCATACCTTTCTTCCTAATCCTTATTTTGATGTAAAATTATTTCATGAGAATGGAACTGCTCCTACTTCATGGTCCATCATGGTCCATGTGGTCCCCATGTTCCAATGGCTGCCTGACAGTAATCTAGCTTGTTAAAAGAAACTTATTGCCCAAGGGCTGTCTGATACATTCCACCTCCCAAGTATTTCTCTTAGTCAATTGAATACATAATAATTAAACAGCTATTCAGAAAAAGACAGGCTGGAACTGTCACCTAAGCCAGGCAGACAATGAGATGGCCTTTTTTCTTACTGCTCCTGTTTTGAACCTCTCGAATTTTGCTATTTTCCCTCCCTCACAACCCGACCCCCATCTTATTTATGCTTCACATCTTGTTATTTGTCAGCATTCACTGTAATGGCAGGACAAGTAGTGCCTCATGGCAAGGAGAGAATAAACTTTTCATGAGGGCTGAGAAGCTCCTGTTTCTCCTCTCTAGACAGTGGCTAATGAAAGCTAAGAAAGTATTGGTCCCTCTTGCCCCAAGCTAGTGCTATTCCTTCATTACCTGTACCTAGCTCTATTTACTTTCTCATTCAGTCAGAAAATGCCCAGAATAGCCTGCAGCTACATATTCTTTTCATATATTTCTGTATGAAAAATTCACCATTAGTTCAATAGCTAAGGGAGCAAAATGGGGTACATTTCCACTTTTCCCACCATCATAAATAAAATTCCTAACCAATTTTGAATGGATTGTCTGAGAGACTGTGGATATTATGATGTTGGATTCTGCTCCACAGTAAGCCTTGAAAAGGTGGCGCTCTGGCTTGAAAAGTAAGTACCAGAAAAGACAAGTAGACAGGTCAAACTTCAAGCCACATAGAAGAAAAGGGGGGAAAAAAGGGACCAGCGGCCTCCCAAAAGTTTATATACATACCTGCTAGAGATTTGCAGGTCTCTTAGCCATTCATTTACCAACTTTCTCCTTTTCTTCAACCCAGTTGTACTTTTACCATCTGCACTTGTTCTGTTAGTATCCTGCCCTAATGACAGAAACCACCATTGATAACTTGAATCTATCCCTACCACATTGTAGATGTTCTTAGCATCTAAAGTGAAATTATGAATGCATTTTCCCATAGACATTAGTTGGCTCAGAAATTTGTCTTAGGAGATCATTAGTTGTAATATGGAGAACTGATTATTTAGAAGAAAGAATGAAAGCAAGGGCTTACTTGGGAGACTATCTCAAAAGTTTAGGCAAGAGATGATAAAAGCTTTGATTAGGGAGGTAGTAGTGACAAGAAATTAAAAATGTAGATGGATTCAGGACAAATCTTGGAGTAAAGCTGACATGACTGAATTTAAAGGAGAGAGTGAGTGAAAAAAGAAATAAAGAGATGATATGGACATTCACTGAGCTGGGGAATATGTAAAGACAGAAAATCTCTGAGTGGCAGAGGTGGAGTGTTGAGGAAGAGTACTGTTTTTGATATGTTAAGTACCACATCTAAGTGGAAATACTAAGTAGGCAGCTGAATATAGGACTCTAGACTGACGAAAAGAGATACAAATTTGGTGATCTTTAGCATACAGAGTATATAAAATCATGGAATCAGGTGAAAATCACATAGAGAGAATAAGAAAATGAAGGCACCAGCTCTGTCACATTTAAGGTTAAGGTCTTTATAATTGCATTATTAATTACATAGAATTTTAGGCCTCCTTTGTAGACTACTTAATATGCATGAAAATATGCATCTAAGATTCTACGGAATAGAAAAAAAACAAATTTCTGAACACAAGAATTCTTCATGTGGGGAACTCTCGGCATAACAAAGGGTTTATATTAGGTAAAATCACTGCGACACATTGAAAGAATTGCATTCATATAAAAGGAAATACATCTTACTCCAACAACCGTAGTTGGTTATTTATCTGGATTGCTTGGAAACTATAGACCAGAGTTTTCTAAAAGAAAAATCTAATTTGATATTTCTACCTATTTTACCTTATTTTACATTTACTACCAAAATGCCAGTTCTGATTTGCTACAAAGTATAAGTCTTTTCCTTGCTTTATGAGAAAAAAGAGGAAATTACTTGAAAAATGTTGGTTATCTTTACCTATCTAAAAAGCCATGAACATAAAAGCAATGTGGTTTGCCTATAAAATTATAACATAGAATGAATTTTAAAGAATAAATAGTTCACTGAGACAATTACTAAAACTTTTTCTAATTGAATCACTGTTTAAAATTTTTATAGTTTAAACAGTTTGAGCAGTTTTGGAAAGCAGACAAAAGAAAGATGAAGGCTGTTACAGAAAAAATGTTTGATGAAGGGAAGTATTTTCCATGGTGTCCAGCAGTTATTAATATTTTCAGAAAATGCCTACACGAAAGAGCAATAGCTCAAAATTCACTTCCTATGTTGCCACCAGAAATTTTTCTTATCTGTTTCAGTATCAGAGCTGTGTTGCAATCAGTAGTTCATATATTCTGTGTCTTTTTTTTCCTCTTTAAATCAGCTCCCAGACTTTTGAGAAATGAATGTTTGCCAGGACTGAGTCAAACTTTCCTACCTTTTGACTAAGTGTTTCTTGATTTCTGTATATATTGAAATACACACACACACACACACACACACACACACACACACACACACACACACACGACCAGTTTAAATAACAATTTGAAGTCAGAGGTAGAGGTGCATTTAAAAAGACTATCAGATATTTTTTTTGGCATGCTTTATCACTAGACTCTCACACCACCTTACTCTGGGAGTTCTCTGACCTGACCTGACCCACTCTCAAGCACCAACCCTCTCCTCACCCACAACTCCTACTGCGCCCTCTGAATCTCCTACTCTTGACCACAAAACCCTAAGCATGTAATCTCTTCTCCAAACTTTCTTCATCCTTCCTTTTTGTAACTAAGACCTGATGAACCAGAACCAGTAAGTTGAATACCCCACTCAATGGGAGACTGTTTCTCACTCTTATGGCCAGTCATCTCTTGGCACCATAAGAAATTATTTTGCATATAATTTTCCATATGTTCTTCCGTACTTGTACTCTTAGAGGATCTTCTAAATTTGGATAGCATATTTCTATCAATTTAGTATCATTCTAGAAGCTATGATTTAGTGATTTAGTCATTCTATTAGCATTTGGATATGCAGAATTCATTTGAGCGTTCAGAGGTTTTGTTGATTCATAGAAGTCTGGTTACTGTTTTATGAGAGTTCTTTTCTGAGAATACTGTTTAAATGAAACACAGCAGTTTAAGCTCATCCTTTAAGTTAGTAGTCAGAATCTATCAGCTTGCTATTAATCGATTTATTATATTACAAGTACAATGGTTGGTTAATTCAATTATTTATGAACTCATGTTTATGTATTAAGTCCACACCACGGGCTAGGCACCATGGTATGCCTTAAGGATACAATAAACAAAACAAAGGTGGGCTCTTCCTTCATGAGATAGATATAAGCAAATAAGAACATGTTATTAATTATAAAAGACAATTAACACGAAGTATTATTTTATTCTGTAAATACTCCATTGAAAAAGTCCAGAATGTAATGCTCGGGTTGGGGGAAGTGGAATATAAAGGATATCAACTTGTTGAGAGTGGGTATTTTAGGAAAAAAGGAAACAGAAAACTAGATGAGAGCAAAGAAAAATCTACCAGTGTTTTCCTTTTCTATTTATATACACCAATGATTGAAGCCCAAGTAGCCCCTGCATTATGGCAGCTAAAAAAAAATTCTGGTAATCACAGCTGTGAGTTCTCATACATTGTTTCCGCCTGCCAGTAAGTGGCCTGTAGGTTCAGAACAGTCAGTGCTCTGCTTCTTTAGTGGACTCTGGAAACACAGTAGAGGGTTTAATTGACATGTAAACAGACTAGGGGCTCAGTGTTTAACTCTTTTTCTCTTGGAGTTTTGTAAATGTTTTCTAGGTTCTGTATGGCTTTTTTTTTTTCTTATTCAGGATTATTCAACAACTAGCTTTTTCAATTCAGTGAATGAATGCTTTTGT
This sequence comes from Cynopterus sphinx, assembly GCA_030015415.1. Lineage (NCBI taxonomy): Eukaryota > Metazoa > Chordata > Mammalia > Chiroptera > Pteropodidae > Cynopterus > Cynopterus sphinx. Next base: position 140,354,022 of record CM057380.1, read on the forward strand.
TTTTACTGTTATTTAAAGCATAGATAGCATTCTCTGATTCCAGTTCGTCAGATTAAAAAAAAGTGATAATTATAGATACCTGACTCAGTGCGGTATGCCACCAATCGTAAGGATATTGTCCTGGTTTGGATTTCAAGGCCATCTTGAGCAAGATTCCTTTGAATTTGGAACATGAATCAGCATTTAGCAAAGCTGAGTTTAAGCCTCTACTCCAGATTTTGAATGACAAAAACTTCTAAATAGGGCACTGTTCATAGTTTTAAGTATCTGTGATTTACTTGGCTTTGTTAGACAATAGGGGCTTTGGTTCAGTTATATTTTTAACATTCCTTAAAATAAATCAGAGTGTTCCCATTCTGGATGTGGATTAGTATGGTGCAGGAAATGAAGAACTTGCAAGTTCTGAGTATCGAGGGAATATGAACTGGGCTCTGTGCTGGATTGCCTTGGTTAATATTTTTTTGGTTGCACGTAATAGAAACTGGCTCTGGCTAGCTTAAGGGAAAAAGTAAGTGGTGCTGGCATATTAGAAGAATCCAAAACTCAGGATAGACAGGGATCAGGAGACTACTGACCTCAGAAGTAGTGTTCATGTCTGTCTTCCTAGGGAATGTAGTTGAAGTGTCTCACTACACGACAGGAGGCCCAGTTGGGGCCGGATCTTTACTATAGCTTTTTCTCTGGGCCTTGTTCAACACAGGATCCCAAATAGATTTAAAAATTGCACAAAGCAGATGCTCATTTTTTTTTGGTGGGGGAAAGAACTTTCCTATGAATGCATGCTCAAGCATGCTACTAAAAATAGCATCACTGTTTGGTAATGGCTTTGTCATTCAACAAATCTAATCTCTCTCTCACTGTCATCCTTTCAAGATGGTGCCTTATTCACTTAAACATAAAGGTATGAAATGTTATATAAAAAGAGTTAAGGAAATCATACAATAGGCAAAGAAAGTTTTAGATACAAAATATTTGACTACTTCTCTGTCTTGTAGCTCACATTTCAAAGAAAACTCTTACCTTTGGTCATAGCATAATACACAATCATCTAAGTCTCTCAGTGACTACTACCAGAAATGGTCACTGTCCTTATGATAACCAGAGCAAAAATAGAATACAGTCCTGCATGTGGAAATCTATTATTTGAAAAGCATTAAAACATATTAACTAATTCAGTTTGGAATGATTATTGTATTCAAACAATGAATTCAAAGCCTAGATGATTATTTTGCTATATAAGGGCAGCTCCGTGGAGAAAAAAGCACCATAGCAATCCAAGAGTTTATCATCACATGTGGTGGGTGTTCTGCAAATACTCATAGACTGGTATCAATTTGTTTGAAATTACTTCAGACAACCATTAGTTCCTGTAAATAGCAAAGCTGGAACCCTAAATGGAAGAAGAATCTTTCTGTGGTGGTAGGGGTGAAAGACAGGCGCAGACTATTATATTCTCTTGATTGGTCCACTCTCTCTGGATCTTAGTTTGTGACCTTCTATGCTTCATTTTCACATAAACCATATCTGAGTAACTTGTAAAATATCATTTTAAATTTGATGACAGAGTCAGTGATTTTAAATATGACCATAACATTATTATTGGCTTGTTCCTTAATTAACTCTCTCCCCTTTTTATACTAAACTGCATTTCAAGTCCGTGGCCTGCTTGCTTTAGTTTATTTAAATTTGTAAGAGAAAAATAGTTACGTACATTTAAAGATTCTTAGTAAATAGTATTGTAAATACTTAGGGAAAGGTATATATTAAAAAACCATCAACTTTCATGAAAATAGAAGTTTGAGAACATTTTTTTAAAAGAAGAACTAATATTTAAAAAAAAAAAAGGATAAAAAAAGAAATAATAATAACCAAATAAGTTTTTGGAGCTCTTTTTATTACACTGAGAAATCCCAGAAAAGTACAAAGCCCATGAAAGTAGAAGCATTTCAGAAAACCAGACAAAAAGTTTGCATACATTTTAATGACATTCAGTTGTTATGTTAAAAAAAAACTCATGATTTCCTATTGAAGAATACTGCTCATAAATTAAGTACATTTTACAGTGTAAGGAAAGAATTTCGTCTCTTATATTTGAACTTCAATTTGTATAAATTGTTAAATTATATTCTTTTTCCAGAGATTAAGTTCATGGTATGATTCATTTAAAAAATGGCTTTATTGATTCATAGTGACTTTGAAGAACAGAAATAGTAAATAAGCATATATCACATATATCACATACTCCTTTAAGTGGTACATTAGATCGAAGATGAATTAATAAAATAATCTTTAGTGTTTTCTATTGTTACCAATGAAAATAGATCCCACTACAGAAAAGAAGTTTTGTATTATCAGAATGAGATGTTGAAATCCATGCTGTTTTATCCTCAAAATCAAAAAAATATGATTACATTCTAGAATCTTACCAAGAGTCATTATGAAGCAAGAAGTGAAGAGATTTACTTTTGCCGAATACAATATAATAGGCCTCCGAAGGCTATAAAGTTTACTTAATTAACTTTTGGTAATGTGGCAATTTTCAATACCTTTTGGGTCACGTCATACTTTCTGTTGCTGCTACCTTTACTACAACAACTACTAAAATAATGGTAAATGTAAAGGAGAAAACAAAAGAAAATAAATTAGAATTCCTGATAGTTCTAAATAGTGTTTTGGTTTATCCTTGAAGTGGAAATCAATTCCCCAAGGTTTGAAAAGAAAACAAAAGCATCCTTATAATTCACAGCATGTATTTTAGAGGTCTAATGATTTATCCATTGCCAGTGTGGGTTAGCTTGTCATGTTCTCTTTATTCAATGTCAACTGGTTCCGTAGCTATCAAAGCACTTAACTGTTTCTGAGCACAGGAGAGGAACAGTTCCAAACTGGACAGGCTTCTTTGGCGGATGACTTGATCAAGCTGTTGATTTTTTTTTTTTTTAAGAGAGAAAGAAAAAAATAGAAAAAAATACTTAGTTGAGGGATAAAAAATATGATGCCACTGAAGCCTACTAGAGAAACCTTTTCAGGTGATAATTTAGAAAATCAAATAGTGCTTTAAACTCAAAGACAATGTAGTCACTATTTCTGGGTTATTGTCTAAGATGAGATGATAATCATTATAATAATTGATGTTAGTATTCAGTTATTGAAAAAATAATATAAAATTTTATCAGAGTGATTTAAAAAAATATATAAAATAGTAAAAAATTCCAGTTCTTAATGAAGATACAGGTCAAATATCCATAAAGATCATCTAAACATAATAGATGTAAGAAACAAAAGAAATACACAGTACAGAAAAATAGCATAATTATATCATGCATAGAGTTTAGTAGAACAAAGGATAAGTAAGGGGATAAGCAATTTTCTGATTTAGAGAAAGTTCTTGGGAAAAGTGTACTTTAAGAAATATTTGCTATTGTTGAAACTTATTTCACTTGGTTTTCCTGCTGAGTTAGAGATATTTTACATTGTTTAAATGTTTCAATAGAAAATTAATAAATAAAACAGGAGGTTTAATAATAAAAGTCATATATAATAAAGAACATTCTGGATAATAAGAATTATTGAATATATCAAGAAAAGTTTCTAACTCTCCTGCTCTAAAAAATTTGCCCATAGTATAAAAATAACAGTGATAGCATATTGCCTACAGGTTACAGAACTATCAAGGAACTCGAAAGAAAGCCAAATAAAGTCCATTTCACAATCTATATCTGTCATATTTATGTAAGAGTTGACATATTTTTCCCACTAGTTCGTGCAAACATAAAAAAAAATCCAAGCAAAAATTCTGAACTAACTAAACTTCTATATTCCATTGACATTCAAAGTGACTGAAAAACTGGAAGATTACAACTTTGAAGTATCCTAAGAATTAATAAAAAAGAATGCATTATATTTAGAAAAATGCTCATGTAAAAAGATTGAACACTAGTAAGAGTCCCTTAAATTCTAATATTTTAGGATTTTAATATATACATAGAAATAGAAGTTCTGTTTATCCTTTTCCTCATTGTTTTTCTTCTTTTTTCAGATAATACCTTTAGGTGAGTATATACTTTCTGCTTAGAAGTCTCTATTAAATAAGATAGGTCATTGCATTCTAAACTCCAGGTGAGCAGAAATCTTGTCTGTCTTGCTAACTACTGTATCCCAGCATTTAGAAGAGGGTCTGACACATGTTAGACATTCATAAAATAGATGGGCTTTTAGTTCTAAGAGTGAAAACATGCTCAACCTAATCTAAAAGATATGTAGGGATTAAAGTTGAATTTTTAAAAGTTTTATTTTAAGATATGTAAAACAGATTGAAATCTAAATATATGCAGTTTTGAAAATTATTCTGCACTTGGTCCAAATTCAAATAATACAGAAGAGTATACCAACGCCAAGCTCCATTCCATTTCCAGTGGTTTTTGTCTCCTTTTGGATGTTTTCAAGCATTTAAAGATAGGCTTTAAAAATATTTTGTCCAGATCTCATAATTGATAATTTTGGGAGGGTTCACACAATCAGTTAGTTCCACTGCCATTACTGGAAGATTTTCCTATCTCATTTTTAAGAAATTACTTAACTGTACTCCATGATTCATTTAGTTATACACACCAACTGATAGACATGCAAGTTTATAAAAATTTTGTTTGGTTGATTTTGAAACACCAAAGAAATTTACAGCCTGAGGGCACTTCCTTCAAAAGATGCTCAAAGGTTTCTCTTGGAAAGATTCTAATAAATGGAATTTCTAAGTCATAAGATTTGCATATTTTAAATTGTGACAGATATTACCAAACCACTTTCCAGAGTGAGGATACCAATTCATGAGTCCCATCTGCAGCATTGGAGAGGACCAGTTTGGCCTGTTTTCTTCTTCTAAATGGTTATATAGTTTTATAGTATATATTTTAATGAATATTTTATTATTTATTAAAAATTTTTCTATTTATAAAAATTTGAATTGTTTTTAATTTTTTGAATGCTGTAATGAGCATCCTTCAACATAGACCTCTGTATACTTATGCTGATATTCTTATAGAAATTACTGAGTCAAATAATGTCACCACCAATGTTACTTCTATGATAAATCATGTTTTCATATATGCATGAATCTGTCTTTGGGCTCCTTAATCTGTTCCCATAGACAATTTATTTATCTCTACAGAAATATAATGTTGTCTTAACTACTACAACTTTATAATAAATCTTAATATATCACATACTAAAAACCATATTAACTATCAAACCATCAAATATTTCAGATGAATATAAATTAGTGAAAACATAATAAAATAGAATTTAAAAAAAAAGTAATTGGGCTAGACTGATACTCTTTTTTTCATAAAGCACAAAAAAGCAATCATTTCTAAGGCAAGGGAATTATGCAATCAAAACTGAGGATAGTTGTACTTGGAGTTGTATTGGGGGGATGGAGTCAGGTAAGATGAGATATATAGATCTATTTTGGCGGTAGCTTCATGGGTAATTTTTTTATTGTTATGTTTCATGACTTATATGTGTTAGCTAATAATTCAGTCTTTTAGACTGAATTATTAGCTCCTAGAACAATCAGGAGTCTCATTAAAAACAATTCTAACTTAATATCTTAGAAGTTTATGGATGTTATTGTTGCTAAGTAATAATAATCATCTGGATTTATGCATTCAGAATGAATACTGTATAATTTTTTTTTAAAAAGCAAGGATATGTATAAGGATAAAAAGGTTTGACAGAATTATATTTAAACACACCAAGCACTTTTCTCTTCCTTGTGTTAGGAGTCACCTTCTAGTTAGTGACTCTAAGTTGATGGACGTACTAGTTTAGGCAGATGTAAGGCTCACTTCACTTCTTTCACCATGCCTCCCCAGAAATATTTGAAGGCAAGAATCCATTTAATAACAGGAGCTCAACACTTTAAGAAGCAACAAGGTGACACTGACAATGTAAAGAGCAATATCAACTGGGCCATCTCAGTGCTGAGCTTCCAATTCGGTGGGTCCTTCCTGGTCAGTGAGGGGGATCACTTGAGACCTCTCTCTTAGATGGTGAATTCCTCTCTCTGAAGCAAGTACATCAAACTGATGATCTTGGCGAATTTCTGAATTTCAACAGTTTCTGTTTTATTAGGCATTATCTTAATATCTTTTATTGAAGCAAGAAGAATTTTGGCATAATAATCAACTCATTTTGCCCCTTGAAGAGTGGAGTTTAGTTCTGTATTTGTGGTTTTCATTTCAAAATGAATCAAAGATTTGTATTCTGTGACTTCATGCTGACAGTATTATATCCAGAGTAGTAGTGGCAAATATTTTTGGATATGAAGTTTACAATCTCTTCATAATAATGTAGCTCTAACTGCTTTGTTTCCCTTCCGTTTTGTTGCTGCAGCTGCTATTCAGCTTGTAGATACCTGAAAAATCTGGAATTTCTGAGGTCTCTGAAATAGATACTGTGGTGTTATAAATCTCCCCACATCCCTTTGTTATCTCTTTAGTTTGCTGGTATGCTGCTGAAAACAATTCAGAAACATACTACTTGCTAAAAGTTAATATTTATAAGCTTAAAGAAAAAAAAGAACACATGACTTCCCAATAATTGCATATATTAGATTTACCTTTCCATTGGTATTTCATGCCATAGCAAAAGAAAAACATAACATCTGTAGACCTTAGCTTTCTTTTATTTCCTAGTCACTAAAACACAAAATGAGGGATGGTGAATTTATACTGGTCTAAAGAGCAAAATTCAAAGTCAATTACAAACAAATGTGGTTTCTTTTAATGGAACTGGTAAGAATACTGTTTATATTCCTTAAAATCTGAAAATCTAATACATTGTTTTTGAATATATATGAATATATATGTATCTTATTCTAACAAGGTATACCCAGAGATGTGAAAATAGGTTTACCTTTATCAATGTTACTTTTACAACTTACCCTCCTGCAAATTTTAAACTTATGATTAAAAAGTGACCTAATTTTTCAAAAAGAATGAATATCCAAAAAACCATGGATTAGAAGTGACTCATAGCAAATGTTATCAGTTTAATAATAATAATAATAATAATAATAATAATAATATGTTTTACGAATTAAATTTTCACATTGACTAACAAGCTCTTTCATGGGCTTGAAGAAAGGTCAAGCTGATGATCTGGAACTGCAATTACTCAGGCAGATTTCCAGTTAACATCACCATATCGGGTGAGAAAAATTGTTTACCTTCTGATAAGAAGTGAAATTGTTCTTTAGTTTCTTATTTGAATATGAATGTCTCTTTTTCTGACTTTTTCATACACCCCTTCCCATATATACTCAAGCTATTGTTTCATTTACATGTTTGATTTTGAGACAATCAGTTAATCAATTAGTCAATCAGTTGCTCAATACAATAATCAAAACTGACCACTATTTGTGCTCTGACACATGGGTGAAAAAAAAAAGAGTATATAATAATGTCCTTGTCTGTAAGAGATTTGTAGTCTTGCGAGACATACATGCAATAATTCAAGAACAATTAGGTGCTGACATGTACAGTAAAGACAGCGTGCAATGGGAGATCAGCGAGTTGGAGAAGATCATGGTGAGAGTGTATAGCAGAAAAAACTTATAAAAGTGGAACTTGAACAGATTTTTAGAATACCAGGGCATTTCATCAAAGAACAACAATATGTGGAAGAAATTTTAGGAAAGTAGATTGCAGGAATAAAAAGATAGACACGCAGAGGAAAGAAACACTGCTTAGACACATTAAGAAGAAGGTTGAATCTATTGGAGAAAGTCTGCTAGTTTTCATACATTCTTTTTTTGGTCCATTTATTCACTACTGATTTAGTACCTACTATGTGCCAGGCACTGTTTTAGGCACTGGAAATACAGTGGTGAATAAGACAATTCTCTGTTCTTATATCATTTATATTTTAGTTTGAGGAGACAAATTAATATTCTTCAGGTGGAGAGCAGTACCATGAAAAAATAAAGTAGAATAAAGGATCAGAAAAATTGAGATTTCTTTTGGGTAGAATGATTAGAAAAAACCACTGAGAATTAAGAGACTTGAAAAACGTGAGGGAGGAAACAAATTATTCAAAAAATCAGAAAAATGTCAAAGCTGATGATACTGCAAGAGAAAAGTCCAAAATGTGGGTTGGACTTCGTTTGACTGAAGACTGGCAATAAATATAATGGAGCAAAATGGGCAAGAGGAGGGCTGGTCAGAGAAAAGATCACAGAAGTAGATGGTGGGCAGGGCACAGAGGGTACTATAGAGAGTTTTTAGCAAAGGGTATGACCTATGTTTGAAAACTATCACACTTGATACTGGAAACAACTGACTGTAGGGACGCAAGCATGAAAGAAAAAAAAACAGGAGACTTGGTCTGGGAAAGATATAAAGTTAACTAGACCACTGGCCAGAGCCATAATAGCAGGTCAGGTTTGCTGATGGATTACAAGTGTGCTTGAAAGAAAAGGAAAAATAAAAGGGGATTCTTAGAATGATGGTGCTATTTACAGCAATATGATGAACTGGAGCTGGAGTGAGTTGGCCAGAGGAAATTTAGTTTTGTTTTGGACTGGATTAGTCTGTCTAATCTTATTAAATATATCAGGGGTATCGGATATGAGAAATCAGGGAAGAGATCAGGACTAGAGATATGAATTTGAAAACTGTCCACATATAGAAGGCATTTACATAGATGAGGTTACTAAGGGAATGAAAGTAGATAAAAGAGGAAAGGTCAGAAGACTAAGTCTTGGGGCTCTCTACCACATGATCTGGCAAAGAAGCAGTGGGATATGATGTCTGATAATTATTGTAATGGGTTGAATCATGTCCCCCAAAAAGACATGTTCAAGTCTTAGCCCCCGAACTTGTGCATGTGACCTTGTTTGAAAATAAGGTCTTTGCAGATCTGATTAAGATGTACAGTTAAGATGAGTTCATATGGATTAGAGGGGCATAAAAAGAGACACAGAAACAGAGACACAGGGAAGAACATTATGTGAAGCCTGAGGCAGACAGATGCGTCTATAAACCAAGGAATGCAAAGGATTGCCAGCAACACCAGAAACTGGAGAGAGGCTGGGAACCGATAGTGCCCTAGAGCCTTCAGAAAGAGCATGGCCCTGCCAACACCTTGATTTTGGACTTCTAACCTCGAGAACTGTAAGAATATATTTCTGTTGTTTTAGGCCATCTAGTTTGCGGTGCTTTGTAACAGCTCGGGGAAACTAACAGTGACTTTTCCAGATTGTTGAGGTCCTTAGGTAGCAGTGTAATGTTTCCCACAATGTACAAAACACGATTTCTCTGTAGCAGGTGTTCTGTTTAAAATAAATAAAAGGCTTTTTAGTCAAGTAAATTTGCGGAATGCAGGATTAAAAGGTTTCTTTTCAGAGCTTTTGTGCTAGTAAGCACTGTGAATTGCCAAAATGGCTATATAGTATAGGTGATATTTCTCAGACTTTTAAAACTTGAAATCATGTGTGCTGGTGTGTGTAAAGCATACTTTGAAAAATGGCCCACAAATCAATTTCTCTTGAGAACTTCTCTAGGCTAAAAACAAACTATAAACATAGGGAGAAGACCACACTAATTAGGTTTCTCTTTAGTAAGAATTATAAAATTTTAATAGAAAGAGATTTTGATTTTGAGACTGCTTAGTTGAACATCTGCATTTTTCACTTGTGGAAAGCTGATGCTCTGAGTGGTTAAGAGACGAATTTCATAAACCTAATATATCCTTCCACATTTACAAAAAATATACTCCTTTAAATTGAATTTACATGCATTAACCTGAGTTTATCTTTGCTTAAGGAACTCTACTATGCATCAAGTAGATTCTATGGCCCCACCAAATTTCTGACAATGAAAAGATAAGACATCCTTGGATACTAGTATTATGGCTAAAAACTATTCTGGATGATATGATAGGACTAGCTTTACTCTTGATGTAGATAGGAAGAAAGTGGATTATGGATCAATTTTAGAACTTATGAAACCAACACAATTGTAACAGCCTGGTTCATTTTATAAAATCATCACAATAAGGGCTGATAGATTTGAAGAGCAAGTCATTCTTAAGTGGTGATTTAATTGTAATATTTAAACATTTTTCCTTTAAGTGCCACTATCTTTACTTTTCTCCTGTATCCTCAAATTCTGCTGCTCATCATTTCAGCCCAAGAAAATTTAGATTTAGCTGTAATGTTACTGGTTTCATTAATGAAGGTTCTACAGTACATTTTATTACTGGTATACTAACCATAAAGAGCTTCTCTTTTAAACAGTCTTTATGTTTTCAGATCAGTTAATTTGATTACAAGAGGGATATATTTTACATAAAACAGAAGTTTAGGAATGAAACCCCTTCTCTGGGAATATAACTATGCCATTATTGTAAATCATGTTGAAAGAGACTTTGAACCAACTTCGGGATAACAGTGTTACTTAAAAATACATGTTTAGAATGACTCTGACTAAAAGATTCAATATAGTCAGGGCAGTGGTTTGAACTAAGGCAGTGCCAGCTGCCTCAACCTGAACTTCAGAAAATGTAGGCTAAACCTCTTTATCAAAATTACAGATCATCATTCAGGTCCCATGATAATTTTTCAATCCAGAGTTCACGTCTCCTTTACTCTGAGAATATTTTTCAACTTTAAAGTGTATTTTGAGTCTATCTGACTATACAGTTAAAAAATGTCAACACAAAGAAGTTTTGTAACTTTCTAGCACTCATAAGATGAATTACAGATGCTCTTTCAGAGTAAATGAAAAACGGGTACAAAGAGTCTTAAATGGTACTGGCCACAACTTAAAATCTGTTTTTTTTTTTTTTTTAAATCTTGTTTTGTTTTAAGATGTATCAGGGTAAGTAAATTCTCTGCTTTTGGATCATTTAAAGTAAGTTCTTACATACTTGGGCAGCTCTGCCTTTTTATACCAAAGAATCTATTGGGAAATGGGAATATTCAGTTTTGCTCTTAACTAAATCATCTGGGCAGAATAAACCAATATGTATTCCAGACTCTAAAGTGCAGGCACACCATCTTGAAATACAATCTTATTCAATATTACAAGTTAAAAAACAGCAGTAGTGAGTGAAGAGCTTATTTTTACTTACCTGATAGCCAGCACTAGACTTTCTAGTATAAGCTTTTCTATGTGAAGAGTAATGAATTTGAAAAGATTTTGGTAACACCTGCTTTAGTCCTAATAAGACAATTTCAAAGAAAATCTAAAAATTTCTAAAACACTTAAAAAAAGAAAGCCTTAAATTGAGGAAAATTTTAGAAAAAAAAAGTAAAGGTAGATGAAATTATATAGTAGTTACACAGAAAACCTAAAATTAGGGCTCTGATCCAAGGGTTTCATTTACCTATTAATAAGTTCCATATCCTACTTTCTAGAACTCAATGGCAAGTTAAGAATTTATCGCAACCTAAGATGGATTGACTGTGGCAAGTGAGACTGATTTTAATACGACACTACACATAAAGTTTTTAATAAAATTTGTTACATGCTCCCAAAATATGAACCACCTTTTTTTACATTGTTTTGAGATTTTGTTTAGTGAAAACACTGCAGTATGTAGGATGGCCTTTTGTAAATTAAATGAACATAAAGATCTCAAACAAATACTATTAAGTAACTATTCAAGTAACAAACACAAACTTTTGTGTTTTTATCAATTTGACTTTTGTGTCCATCTAAGGAATGTTATCTGCCAATTACTATCTACTTCCTTTTATTTTGATCTTTAGTAACATAAATATAATCTTACTCTGAGGTAGGAGAATTACATAATATCTTGGGTTGTTGTCTTTCTCTGCTATTTTGAAATTTTCAAATGCTTGGTATATTTTTCCTTATATGTCTCAATCTACAAAAACAGGAAAGAGATAGTCCACTGGGCATATTCTTGAAGTCTGCACACATATATTGAAATTGATTTATAGTGCATGATGAATAATCTAGTAATGCTGGATTAAGTCTGATCTTTTCTTATTTTGAGAATAGTGTTACTAGTTTTTTTTTTAGGCTCCTGAAGAGAATAGTTATCTTTTTACTGCATAACAAATCACTCCAAACCCAGTGGTTTAAAACAAAAAAAAAACAACAAATATTTATTGTCTCAGTATTTGTGAGTCAGGAAACTGCGTGCTGTTTAACTCAGTGTTGCTGGCTCATGGTCTCTCCTGAGGGGTTGCGATCAAGTTGTCAGATGGGCCGTAGTCAACTCAAAGTGCAACAAGGGAAAGTTTGGCTTACAAGCTCATTTCATTCAGCGGCTGTCGACAGGCCTCAAAACATCCACTTCCAACAGAGCTCATGATAGCCATTCCACAAGTGTGCCTAATAATATGGTAGCTGACTTCACCCAACGCAAGCAATCCAAAAGAGCACAAGCACAACAAAGTGGTGAGAGAGCACCTAACACTTTTGATAACCCAATGTCATTCGGCCTGCCTCAAGCCCAAGGGGAGGAGATTGCATAAGTACAGGGCTTCACTGGGAAACATCTACTATATATCATCTAATTTTTATTCTCTTGAAACTCTGTAAATGAGGTCACTGAGGCTTGGAGGTGTTATAACTTGTCTGAGTGGCAGGGCCAGGATTCAAATCCAGGTGTGCATGACTCTAAACCTATTCACTAAACCACAATACAACATTGCCTTCTCAGATAAGACTTCAGTTATGGCTGGGGGCATTGGCATAAGATCTATTTTGCTATAAATATGTAGAGGTTTCTTGCATTGTATTCACTAGTACAAAAACCTGTCAGGATGCCAAAGCCCTAGAGATACAGTCATTGAAACATGTAATTATCTTCTCTTCCTAAACAGTAGGTTTAGGAAGGTTTCTGTTACATTAACATACAAATGGTTCCCTGAAATGCAAAAGAACCATTTAAAGAAAAACTGGCACATTAAATACATCATATATGAAATCACTGCTTTAAAGAATCGTTAACCATCAGTGGCTGTATATGAAAACAATAGACTACTTCCTTTTAGGTCCATACAAGAGAAGGGAAACATTCATAAAGGCAATGGTTGCTACAGATCTCACCTTGTAGTACCTTAAAGAGGCTTAGACAATCTTTGCTTACTTACCTTCATATCTCCACTAGTTGCTAGAACTTGCTAAGTTCATGTGTGAGCTGCTTCACAGCCGTGATGCATATGTGATTCCCATTAGGAAATCCTTAATACCCAAAATTGAACCAATGGAACAAAGTACCATTTAATCAAATGGAAGTCAGTGTGACTACCTTTTTTCCTCTTGTTTTAAATAAACAGGATTGCTCTTGGTCATTCAGAATTTTATGGTATATGCTTGATCACTGAAGTATTCAAAAAACTACCACCTGTCTAGCACATTTTAAAACAGATTTATCCTACTGAGGGAACCAAATGGGAAAACACTCTGTCAGTCCTCTTAAAGTCCATTGCTACCTCCCAGCTGGATGGAAGAATGTAAGAAAACTATTAACCTTCCTCCTTCTTGTAAATAAGAAGGTTTGCTTTCAATTAATAAAGCTAAAATTGGATATCCTTGCCTAAAAATGGCAACAGCACCTGCACATTTAGAAGATGCTGAAAAACGATTAACATTTAAATACCTACCAAACATAAGTTATGAGAAGTCAGGGATTATGGCAAAGCCTACAAGTTCTCTCAATATCCATTCTCCTTTTCTTTCTTACCAATAAAATTCAAGTTTATTTCTAGGAACAATGAAAAAATCCTCAAGCCATAATTTCTAACACTCCTTTCCAGCTAGGGGCAGCTAAAGAGATGCAAAGGGAAACTGTTAGGTAGGTGGGACAGATGCCTCTCCCAAATTCTTTTTCTGCTTTTGGTTGTTTCATTCTTCCTTTCTCCTACATCACAAATTGCCATTTTGTAGTGTCAGTAATGCACGCTAATGCTAAAGATACAAAAAATGCAAAGACAGAAGAATCCTGAATCCTTTATGATTTTGTTAAGATTAAGCTTCCACACTAGCTCTGAACTTCTCACCTTAAGCCATTGCTATTTCTAGTTTCTGTTACTATGAGGCAAATATAAATCCCAGTGATAAAGTTACAAACATTTTACTGTACATGTCTACAATTACATCAAACAAAAATTTACATTTTAAAGTACAAGCTCAAGCACTTGAGGATAAGCTCAAAATGTTAAGTGAATGAGACATTTTGGGAGAGTTGAGAATTTAAATTTGGGGCTGAAAAACAAACAACTAATGAATAAAATCTCCCATAATAACTAAAGAGTATAAAAATTGTAAAAAATAAAAATAAAATAATCATAATGATCACTTGAATGTATGTGTATGCAGCTTGCATTGGTGCTTTTTTTCTTTTCTCTGCCACATAGAGTATTTACATTCACAAGCTGGAAGAGCAAAACAGAAAGAAAAAAAAAACACCTACAAATGTTTAAAACAACATATAATGGGGATGGATTTAAAACTGTAGCAATGAAATTTTGCCTACCCAAATAAATTAACTTATGAGGTCTAGAAAGAAATATGAAGTTTCTAATCAATTAAAAATTATTAACATTATGTGTAAAATATGATTGTAAATTTATCCCTGGGAAATTCAACTTGATTTGCAGATTAACTTTGATAAGTGGACAGGACCTTATGGCATGTATTTATTTATACTGAATCTCCTCAGTTTCACACTCATTAATGTGATACTCATTTCCCATTCACTGTGATTTTTAACAGTACATATATTTTAAGTTGCCACAAATCACTTCTGGAACAAAGAGGTATTTAATAAATACTTCAATGCAGAGTGGGAAGAACCAAAGACATTCTGGTCTAAACCACAGAGATAAGAAAACTCCTCTCAACAATAAAATTATAGCTAACACTGGAAGTAAATATTTTATATGCTAGGCAATATTGGAAGCACTTTACATGTACTAACCCATTTAATTCTCACAATAATCATATGAGAAGTAGGCACTGTTTTTATCTCCTTTTTACAGATGAACACAATGTGGACAAAAGCAATTAAAGTACTTTCCTAAGTTTACATATATAACAAATAATAAAGCATGGTTTTAATACAGAAAATTGGATTAAAAAACCCACTCCTAATCACATACTATACTTCTCTCACTAAGACAAAAATTTTACCTGTGCCATGCTATAATGTTAATAAAGAGCTTTTCCATAAAATGCAGAATTTGTGGCATTTTGGGTAGAAATTTCATAAACTGATAGTCCATGGACCAGAGATCTTTATGAGGCTGTTATAAAAGCTATTATATGACTTGTTTCTATTTCAGTCACTCACTTTTCTTGTCAACTAAGCAACACTGACCTTCTATATTTGCTTTTTATGTAACCAAAAGAAGCAAATGGTTATAAACCGTAATTCCTACAGAAACAGCAATCTCAACTGATAAAAATTTTCATTTAAAACTCCAATTTCCCACCTATATTTATAGGTTAGGAAGGCTCAGAAGAAAATCTGGCAAAGTTACTTAAAATGTTTTATGTAACTAATTTTTACTAAGCAACATTATAAATGCAATGGAGCTAGGAAGTAAGAAGAATGCAAGTTGAGAGAGTTTTCTTAAAAAAAAAAAATGTTATTCATAAGTGCACAGTGCAGTTGAGATATCCCTGAAATAGCATAGATAGTAGCAATGCAATCTCAAGACATCTGCTCTTTCTCTGCTGCACAGTGTATTACCTGAGGACCCAATTAATCAAGGCAATGCAGCCAAAGCATTGAAACCTTTTCTTCTTGTGTTTTAATGTAAACAAATGATATTATGCAAGGGAATGAAAAAAAATCAAGCAATCTAAATGGTGTGTGGTAAATCAAATACATACTATTATATAGAACTTTCATGGGTATGACCTATCCAAATGATTTACCATCTCATTTACTTTATAGATATTACTACACTTGGATGAAAAATTATGATAGTTTTGCTGATGTATATCTAGATATCTCCAAATAAAAAACACTATGGAGTTTAAAATCTGTTAAATGTCAGTATGTCCAACTAAAAATCTAATCATATTCTCTGAACACTTGGAGGTCCTACCCACTTTTCTATGACAGTCTAGCCATCAAAGACTATACAGATTCAGAGAATAGAAGCAGGACTACTTTGTAACTCATTCTATAATGCCAGCATTACTCAAATACCAAACCAGATAAAGACATTACAAGAAAAAAGAACAGACTATTATCCCTCATGAACATAGATGCAGAAATCTTCAACAAAATATTAGCAAATAAAATCCAAAAAATTATAAAAATAATTAAACATGACCAAGTTGGATTTATCCCAAGGTATGCAAGGCTGGTTTAACATTCAAAAATCAATTAATGTAATCCTCAAATCACAGGCTATTGACATCAATATTGATCATGTCAACAGATGAAGAAAAAGTGCTTGACAAAGCCTAACACCCATTCATGATAAAAACTCTCAGCAAACTAGAAATCATGCAGAACTTTTTCAACTTGATAAATTTCCGTTATAAAAAACTTAAAGTTAACATCATATTTAAGGTGACAAACTCACAGCTTTCTCACTATAATCAAGTACAGATAACACCCCAACTCCTAAAACAGTGCTTCGCTGGAACTAAAGAAGATTTCTTTCAGTGGTTTCTAGATGTATAATATCTACTTTACTAGGCAGTTTTTTAAACCAGTCCTCTGGTCACACTTCACTGTACATTTCAAATAAAATATTAGCTATATGTTCATTTTAAAAAATAATCTTTGAATCCAACCCACACCATGAAGTCATAAAATTATTGGAAAGAATTCTGCCCTTGTCTGCAGATATTTCCTTATCTGTCTTTGAGTGGAGGAGAGGTGTCCCTGAACCAGTTACTATGTATACAAGACAAATTACCCCAAAACTCAGTGGTATAAAACTACTATTTTTGCTCATGAAAACTGTGGTTTAAGAATCTGAATACTGCACAGCCATGACAGCTTATTTTTGTTCCATGATGTCTGGAATCTTGATTGGAATACTTGAAAGCTAAGAACTAGAATCACCTAAGAGCTCATTTGCTTTTGGTTGATGCTGGCTGGAGGCCTCAGTTCCTCTGCATTTGGACCTCCCCAATTCATCCCCCCACATAGGCTAGTTTGAATTTCATCACAGGGTGGTGGATAGATTCCACAAGTGAGTGTTTCAAGATAGAAAAAGAGGTAGGTGGGAGTCTTAATGTCTTTTATGATCTAGCTTCAAAGCCACACAGTGTCATGTCCATCACTTACTATCTATCGAGGCTGTCACAAAGTCTAGCCCAAGAATCAAGGGAAGGTAAAACAGATTCTGCTTATTGCCGGGAAATGGCAAGAAAAAGTTAGATTGGGAACACTACTGTGGCCATTTTTGGAAAATGTAACCTGCCACAGGTCCTAATTAGATACCATTTCTTGACATTCTTATTTCCTGAGAGTGTTAGTCCTATCTCCAGTTCAGATATTGTTAGAGTAAGTCACCATCTTACTTCTAAATTCACCTAAATTATAAGAGATAATATGGATCTCGACTTGTAGTCAGGAAGAATAATTTCAATATTTATGGGACTTGAAACATAGGAAAAAAGCAAAGTTGAGAAATAACAGATATGGAAGGTCTAGCAAATGATGGCGATAATATATTTGCGAGACAAATTACTTCCAGATTAGTCTTAATTTCAACAAAACCACTTGCAACTGGTCTTGCTTTACTTCTTGAAAAGGTAAATTTCCTTAAAAATGCATTGCACTGTATCTCCCTGAAAATATATGCCCTTGAAAATATATGCCCTGAAAATGTATGTCCCACTGTCTCTGAGTGCCTTCTTCAGCAAGTAAGAATCGTGGAGAGAACCAGGCACATTCACTCATTTCACCCTAGTGACTTTACATAAATCCCATTCTTAATGCTGTGGGTTTATATTGCTCTGAGAGTTCAGCAATATGAAAATGTTCCTAAAGCCTCAACGTAAATGTTTCCCTAATCCAATTAAAGCCACAAAACAGACCCAGATGAATGAGTAAGTAACTGAGCTAAAGAACTCTCCCCGACCCTGATACCACTGTCAGTCTTGGCATCGACTTCATCGGTCAGCACTTCCCCCTAAACATGGCATGGCTCAGATGGGAAACCAGCACTCCAGCCTACTCTTGTCTAGTACACTCAGAACAAACCCATATGCTCCTCTAGCCAAAGCTCTGAAGGGGATTCTGAATGTACTTTTAAAATATAAAGAATAAGGATTGAAATATTGGACATATAAAAAACAGACACAAAACAACACAGCAATCTATTTCAATTGATTTTCTCCTTTTAAAGCTAAGACATAATCAATATACCTTACATTTAAAAAAGTAGTATAAAGCAGGAAGTCAAATCTCTTCCAACCCATCTCCCAAAGACAATTACTTTTGTCTTGTGCTTAAATATATTTTGTAATGCAACATACACATAGAGATACATAGAAAAATGCATTTAAATATGTGGGATCGTAGGATTCAGAAGATTTTATATGATAATCAACAAATTCAGATAAATATCATTCTTTTTAATGGTTGCACAGTATTCCATTGTAACATAATTCATTTAACTAGTACCCTACTGATGAACATTTAGGTTGTTTCTAATTGTGAAAATCTCAAAAAATAAAACGCTGTTGTGTGAATAGGTTCTGTGGGATTTGACCAAAAACATAATATCAAATTTGATAAGGATCTACTGTTAAAATTTCTTTAGTTACTTAAAGGGCAGTTGAAAGGGAAGAGAAAGTTGTTTAAAGATGTACACAAATAAGATGATACATACTCTATTTCATAAAACAAAAAAGTCAGTAAAAATGGGTTGGTAGTAACATTTAGGGCTTGGACTCTCGTCAATGAGGCCTTTGGGAAAACATAAACACTCCTCCTGAATTCAAATCTCAAGCCTGCCCACCACATTCTTGTTTTCAGCTTGAGCTTCTGGCACTTCAGCCTGCAATTGAGGTCTTGCAACAGAGGCCAAACTAAACATTTGGGAATAAAAATTATAATGACCTCCTGTCTTGTTTGTTTGTTTTAAGTAATATATAACATGAAGTAAAACAAAGAAAAATTAGGAAGGGTAAATAACTCTTAATAAATAGGAAACTTATCTTTCAAAGCACTTTCTTGAATATTCACACATTATTCAGAATAGATAAGAAATTGCCAGTGTAAATTAGGTTGGCCTTTGGAGCAGAGAAGGATAGGGAGATATGAATTCCTTCATAGATGTGAGTAAGAAACACACACACAAAATAAAATTACCCAAATACATGGGCTAATGGCAGAAAAAAGTTCATTCAAATTCACTTTCCACATCTCCATGTTTAGCTAAGTTTGCATGACTGACTAATGGTCATTCTAGTGAAACCTCAACAGATTGATTGTTGTTGTTAATCATGAACTTTTTCATGCAGTTAAACCCTACTTCACTCTATTTTAAGAAGAGGAAAATAACTGTCTGCCCCTCAAGGCTTTCACATCAAACATGTCAAAGCACATTATTGATGATGTAAAAAGCATTCTGACATGTTTAGCATGAAATACTTCAGAGTCACAAGACTATTCTCTTCTTAAAATGTCAGATTGTTCTCAAAGGCCAAACGAAGTCTGTGGAGTTATTAAAAGAGTATGCTAACATTTCCTTGATTAGTTTTTAATATGTAATGTCCTGTGTTAAGAGAGTGGTTCCTTTGAGAGGTAATCGTGATTGGAAGAAGGCCTGGAGAGAGGGGTAGAGCGGGATGTTGGTAATATTCTGCTTGTTCACGGTGCTAGTTACACAAGTGTGCTTCCTTTGTGAAAATTTGCTGAGTGGTGTTCTTAGAACTTACGTTAAACTAGAATAAAAAGAGTTTATAAAAGGAAGCAGCTGAGTAGATATAGCCTCACACACTATAGTTAATCTCTTGATATTTAAAATATATTAAAGGGATATTCTTGATAATCAGCACAACAAAATAAAAAAAAATAATGTTTCTATACTGATAAAGCAACAACCAATTTTACATTAATGTGAATCACTCTGTTATGTATTTCCTAAATACAAACGTTTTCTTAATACTTGAGTGATGCAATCAAGGATTAATTTATATGCTTTTTTTAACTTTCATGCATATCAGTTTAATTAGCACTGTATCTGAAAAAAAAACAAAACACAATTTCCTCTAAATAATGACAGTAAAGACTTATTAAATGCTTACAATATGCCATGTGTCAGGCACTGTGCTAAGTGGTTTACATACTACCATTTAATCTTTAAAGAGCCAGTATCTTTCCCACTGAGAAACACCATTTTAAGGTGGCACATTTTGAATATTCAGTAACATTAGCTATTATTTGCACAGAATTTCTCTTCTTTTATAGTTCCCATGTTCTTTTACTTATTCCAACATAGCTGAAGATCTATGATATCCCAGGCATGGTTCTGAACAATGTTACAATCTTAAAAATCCTGTCCTTCTTCTCCAATGCATTACTTTGAGGGAGTTATGGAGGATGTAGAGCTGGGAAAAGCTTTGTTAACAAAGTTTTGAATACCTTTTCATTTTATAATGTATCTCTGGACTTGACAAAGATAAGCACAGAATAAGGGGGAAGTACAAGGAAACTTTCTGCAATCCAACATAAGCTCTTCTGTAAATGAGATTTATTTTCTAACCAATATCCATTCTGTGGTATCCATTCTCTTCATTACCACACAATTTGGCATTTATTGATTCACCAGTTACTCCATGTTTTAACAACCAATCCGATTAATTCATAAACTCTATGAGAATGGGAGTCATGCTTTTTATACCAGGGGTTGGCAAACATTTTTTGTACAGGCCAGATAGTAAATATTTTAGGCTTTTTGGGCCATAAGGTTTCTGCTATAATTACTCAACTCTGCTCTTGTCGCATGTAAGCAGCTATAGATAAGATGTGAACAAATGGATGTAATTGTGTTCCAATAAAACCTTATTTTAAAAAAGAAGAAAGCAAGCTGGCTTTGGGCCATTAGTCATGTTTCTCAAGCCCTGCTTTATCCCACAATTCCTTTCATAGTGCTAGACAGATAGCTGGGCTCAGTAAATACATCTTGCTTAACAGACTCAACAATAGGAAATGCAGGAAATGGGGAGGGAAGTGGTATTAATTCTGAGTTCTCTAAGAGAACATATCCATATTCTCTCTGCTTCTAACCTGGAATATACTTCTTCCTCTCTTAAATCAGATTCTAGAGCTATAGAGAACATACTCTCTACTGATTTAAGTTTTCCCATATTGAGAAAAGAAAAAAATCTGACAAGAAATTTAAATTGATGAGGAAGCATAAACTTGGTGCTTAGTGTGGTATCTTTTTCCTTGCAGGTATAAAACAGACATTTGTAAATAAGGTAGAAAAATCCACTGGAAAAACAATCTATTCCTCAAAGGATGCATAGAAACTCAAATATGGGTGGTCCAACCAGGCAGAAGTGGTTAGCAGTGGGATTTAAAAAATAAGATTGATACAAGATGTTAAGTACTAAAATCCATCTAGTCACAAACGTGTGTTTTTAATGACATTCAGAGACATTTCCATAAAATAAAAGAACAGAGTTATTTTATTTCATTGAAAACATTATGAAAAATCCTAGAGTACATTAGAACTAAGAACCTTTCATTATTTTCTCATGGCTGAAAACCATATTAATCTGCCAGTGACAAGTACTGCTCATGGTTATGGTGGAAACAGAAGCCTGATAGCAGGAGATAACAGTAAGGGACCATATAAACACATTTTTTTTTTTTTTTACTAACGTGAAATTGACATATGAGACACGGACACAGTATAGGGGGTCCTTCACAAAACAATGCAATGAAATAAGTACAGCTTCTTCTTAGACTCTCCTTAATTGAACAACTATTTCAGTAAGAGGAATCACCCCAGGCTCAGTCCTTGTTGTGACCTCCACACTCATTTGTTCAGCAAATATTTATTGAATACATATGAAGCATCAGGCACTGATGTATGTACTTGGGACACATGGTTTTTTATCTTTTAAGATGTGCCATTCTTCTTTGGGGAAAACAGATGACAACCATTTAAAACAGTAAAGAAAATAATTTCAGTTACTAATAAGTAATAGAAAGAAAATAAGGCATTGGTGGTAGAGCATGGCAGGTCAGAGGAGAAAAGCTAAGATGGCTAGGGATGGCTTTTCTGAAAAGGCAATAGTGGGGAAACCTTTGTAAGATTTTGATTATGGTAATGTGATGATCTGATTTATATCTTGAGAAGATAGATCACTGGCTTTTGTATGGAAAATGCACTGCAGTGGGAGAAGAGGCACAAGACTGGAAGCAATTAGTCCTGGTAAAGATGATGGTAGCTTGGTCTTAAGACACAGTAGTGAAGATACAGATAAAATGACATATTCATGAGATATTCTGAAGGTATTATTGACTGGCTGAATCCAGACAGTGTTGGCTTGGTCTAGAGAGGATGCAATGGCGAGATGATGATAAATTGATGAATTGGGCATTGTTTTGAAGTACAATAGTCAGTCTTTTTGGAAGACTATGTGAGTTATGCAAAGAGGATGACTTCTAGAATTCTGGTTTGAGAGACTAGTGCTATAATGGAGAAGAAAGACTTCTGAAAGAGAAAATCGGGCAGGGGATGGGTGATGGAAATCAAGAATTCTGCTTTAAACATATTAAGTCTTTCTCCCTAGCCTAAACCCTAGGTTGACTTCACAAGATAGGAAATCTGAGTGTTGTGTTCCTCTAGGAAAAAATAACCTCATCTTTCTTTATGTTATCCAAAACATTAAACCTATATTAGAGGTTCAATAAATATACAATAAAAGAATTTGTGAAACAAGTCATTATCCAACTATTTTTCAAAGTCTAATTATGTGAAAAGGACTGAAAAGTTAGATAAGGAGTGTGAAAGGCTTTCAGGGAAACTATTCCTTATTTCCATTTGTTACCTAAAAACCAAAATTCTCTACCATTTCCAATTTTAAGATTCAACCTTTTGTGGCTATATGCCTTTCTACACTGATATAACCCCTGCTGGTATAACCATCCTCTCTAGAATGAGAACAATTATTGATGCATTGCTAAAGCTTGTAAAACTATTACCAGTCCAGAAATAGGAGAAGAGTTTTTGGATGGAAACATATGGATTTTATATCTAAGTAAAAATAATAGTCTTTAACCAACATTTTAGACTATAATTAGCTTTGAAACATGAGAATACTATATTAATGCCTATTTATGAGAAACAGAAATTCTGTAACTGGGTGCTTCAGAGCCTTTTTCCCCCTCCTAGTTCCCATAATTATCAACTTTAAAAAGCAATCCAAATATTTTCATATGGATAGTATATACCTAGTTATCACACATATTTTTTTAGAGAGTGTATAGACTATATATAGCTCTTTAAATATAATGTATAATTATATAATGATTATCTACAGACTTAATTTTGAAGAGAAATTAACAAAACAAAATGGTATAAAATGTCTTTAAGTCACTTGTGTCATCATCCAGAACTAAGCTCTATTAAACTGTGATGTACATTATATTTCTACTGAGAGAATAATCCTCACCTGTTGCTTGAAGAAAATAAATAGCCTAAATAGCCTTCTGTCTTGTAATATGACATATGTACAACCACCCCACCCACACCCTGCCACTAAGATTTGCACCTACATCTTCAAGACCTGAATTTCAGACCAATGTTACATCATAATGCAGCCTGGGAAATGCTGTGCTTAGAAAGGGACTATACCTCAAAGGAACTGTAGGACTTAGCCAGCACATACCAGCAGGAGGCAGGAAATTATGCATGAGAGTTCTGGATCAAGAGTAGATAGAATTGGCTGAAGCCCTTTTGCTACTGTTTTGTAACTCTTCCTTTTCCCCAATCCTACCTCCTCGTCCTCATAGATTCATCCTAAGGGCATTTCCCAATAAATTTCCTGCACACAAATCTCAATCTCATTGTCTCTTTGAGGGATCTGAATTAAGACCAATTGGTAAGGCTGTGGTAGTTTCAGCTGATTATTAGATCTGAATGTGGCATAAAGACACTAATTGTTTCCTGAGATGGATGATACATGGAAGAACATGCTTAGTGGTAAGCACTTTTTTTTTCTCCTAAAAGATGAATTCGAAAAATGTGTTGGGAGTGTAGAAGGATAACTGAAAAAAGTTCCAAGTAGTTTGTAAGTCTCTTAGAAAAATATCTGTATTTTAGTAAATAGAAGAATAACTGAGAAAATTGGTAGTGCTTTAGGAGTCAGTTTTGGTCATCACAACTAGGGTGTGAATGCTACTGTCATCTACTGGGTAGAGGCTTGGGATGCCGCTAAATATCTAACAATAATGGTACAATCCTGCACGACAAAAAATTATATTGCCCAAATATCAACAGTACCATTTTGAGAACCCTTAGTTTAGAGGTCATCCAGTACACTATGCTTATCATCTCATTCTATTCATGAGATTATGGGGATTATTAGCACCTCTTCATTAGAGATGGGGAAATTGAGCTCCGCAAAAGAAACTAATTTGCTAAAGGTCAAAAAGAAAGCTACTAGTAAAAATGGAACTTGTAGTTCATTCCATTTTATGCAGTTTTTCTTCTGGCCCAGATAGAAGACACCATCTAAATTAAATAGCACTGGAAACCCTTAAATCCCTCATCTCCACCCCTTAATCTCATCCCTACAAACCAAGAGGCTACAAGCCTATTTCTAAAACTTATCTGCAGGCTTGAGACTGTCATTCACTGATTATTCAAAAATTTCATTATATTAAAAAACAAAACCCTTAATTTGCATCAGAGAACAAAAAAATCATTTGCAAATTTATGCATCCAGCATTTACATAACATTTCCAAAGCTGGATTCTAATGAAGTGTTTCTACATTAAACAGGACTACTGGAGGATTTAATGTATCTATGTAGAGCATCAAAAAAAAAAAAAAATCTTTTGTTTTGTTTTGCCCTTTATTTCTGAGAGATAATACTATCTTATCTCAAAGCTTAGGTTTTCTTACTTGTAAAATAGTAACTGATTATGAGGCCTTTTGTAAGGATTAAAGAAAATAATGCACATGAAATTCAGTGACTGATAAACCATACACAAGGAATAAATGGTATCTGTATTGAATATTCTTTGCATTTTGGCTCACAGCATCTCCTTCTCCTCTTTAACATCAACTTCAATTTCATTTAGGAAATAAATTCTTCCCCATTAGATATAGTCTGATAGGCTGTAATTAGAAACTTGGACCTACCCTAGTCAAAGGGCAGCCATGTAACCCCAACTAATCCAATCAGATGCTCCCTCCCTGAAATTTATATATTGTGTGGAGAAACAAAGAGACAGAAAATAGTTCCTTTTGTCCTCCTCTAGCAGTGGTATCTTGATCAGTTTTTTTCCCCCCATTATGACAGCACTGTTCTCTGAATTTCCAGATATAACTTACTTCTTTTGCCAGTTTCCAAGTCTAGTATTACAGCCTCCCATCAATTCAGTATGCCTTTGTTATCTTTTCAACAAAATCCCTTTTCCTAAAGTTAGCCTGATCCAGTTTCTATTGCTTGTAACTAAAGAATCCTACAGATATACATTAATTATATCTTAAATAAGCATCAATTAATCTAATTAGTATTTGATTAAATTAAGTACAAATAAGATTTAGCGACTTCTACTTTCAGAAATATCTTTAATCATTAATTTGTCTTTTGGTTTTAGCACTAATTCATATCTACACACACAGAAATCTACATAGGAACTGAAGACTATTTACTTAAAAGAAAATTTTCCGGTAGACCAAAGGTGCTGTATAAGCAGTCATCTTTGTTTGCTCTCTGTTAGAGCAGTTCTTGGTAGGACTTCAAGAAATACAAGGCAAATGAAAAGAAACTGAATGTCTGATTGATGTCTGATTGCCTGGGTCCACAATTCTATAGGCTCACCTGAGATCTTACATAAGAATTTTTTCAGATACAGAAGCTTTCATTATTTTTGGCTTTCTTTCTGTGTCTTGGATGTGGTTGCTCTTTGGGTATAGCTATGGGTCAGACTCTGTGTGGTAAATCTGAATCTGCAATTATTGGCAACAGGGTTGGAGGAAAGGAGTGTAGCAATAGTGTAACTGCATGTTTCTTAAACAAGGACAAAAATGAATAATCACTTTGGTTTTTCTTTACAGATGCTTTGATCCACTTCACTTTTTCACTGTGGGAAGATAGAATAGCAATTCCCTGAGTTACTTTAGTATTTACTTCCCAGAATAACTTTTTCAAGGCCATGGAATATTATGCCTCTGTCAGGTGGGTGGGTTGCAAGATAAAGAAGCCAGTAAGATGGCATTTCAGTGCATGGTACAGAAATATATTCTTTCCTATCACTTGGTATACAAAATTCAGCACTCCATTAGTTTCCCCACATTCTAGATTAGATGATTCTAAAGGCAATCAGTAACAATTTTTTGAGCAGGGAAATTTGGAAAAACTAAAAACATAGTTTAAAAAGTCAAAGAATCTCTGGTTCTTGCTGAATAATTATGCCAAATATCAGATTTTTGTTAAAAAGTTTAAGAGGAAAAGTCTATTAGCAGATAGTACAATGGGTAACAACTGTTATTTTCAGTATTACTGAAGCAGCTTTTACCAGTTATAAAACATATAACTTAGGTTGTTTTATAACACCATTACCCATTAGTCATTTTGTAGCAAGTTTCTAAACTGAAATAGCAATTCCTAAAGGATCTCCACAAATTAATTTATAGCTGCAGAGAAGCTTTTCTTCTGCTAAATTTCATGTAAGTCGGTTACCTGCCAGACAGATCATTTTTTTCTTGATCATATGTGAGTGAAATATATGCACAGAATCTTTTAAGTGACACAAGTATTTGCATGCATACAATTTAATAACTGGTTCAAAATTTTCCTTAAAAAAGACATGGAAATATTTAGTTATTATATAATATATCCCTTTTCATAGGAAATATTTTGCCTCCCTTTTCCCCCTGTGGTAAGGAAGCCATTGATTCGGGGTGGTCCTTTGATTATTCTTTCTTCTTAGCTGTATGCCCTCTTTTCTCAACCTACCAGTTAGCAATTCTACATTTTGTGAGAAATATAAGTTCCCTGGTTGAAAGAGATTTCAACATGTTAAGGATTATTCTGTAGTAAATGCATAACAGAACTCATCAATAAAGATCTTTATAATTCCTAATGTGACATTTTTAACATCATGTCTTATGGTAATAACCATATTCATAATGAAAATTCAAGTATCATAAATTATTTCAGCAGGTACTTATTAAACCATAATCTAATTTGCAATTTATAGCCAGGTTCAAAGCATGTTACGAGGTTTAGAACACATTAATTTGAACCATGAAAGCAGAGTAAATGTTCATTAATGTATAGCTGCACCTATTTATTCTTCTACTCCCAGGGGGAAGAGAAGTTTGAGGCATCACAGTGGCTGCCCATATTCCCTACCTGAAACTTTACTAGCCCTTTCTCACCAGAGACAAACTGAATACTAACTACTTTTATTAAACTATAGAATTTTTAAGCTTTCGCATTGTATAAAACTGATATTTTTCAGTTCAAATGCAATTAAGCTAATGTACTCAAAGCCTTATATATTTTATTACTTTTAATAATTTTCTTTTTCCTTAGTTTAAATCATAAGTTACTATATTGTATCTAAAAAAAACTATCAGATGATAAAACGCTTTAAAAATATGATCTTTTGAAATAGTGCTGGCTGTTAATCCTTTATATAGATCGTACTTCTGTTATAATGCTGCTGACAAAGTACATTCTCGTCAGAATAGACTATTTCTGTGGTGTAAGCTTGTTGGAAAGAGGAAGAATTACTATAATGATTTATCTTTAAGGATAGATTAAGGACTTTAAATAAGGGGGGAAGCTTGATGAAGTCTACAACTGATAGATGGGCTATTGAATACTTTTAAATGTATGGATCTATGGAATTTCACCCTTCATTAAAGAAAACTAGACAGAAAAATGCTACGTTCTTTCAGATAATTCATAGATGATAAAAAATATAAAATACCACCTTAAAATAATTAAGGACATTTATATATGTAAAAGTAGCTGAGTGAATACAAACTTCACTCCAGGGGCCTAGGTCTCTACATTCTACTCAGACAAATAACAACCATTTCTGGTTCTGAATTTTGTGCTCAAATTATTTATGTCACTTGTAACCGATGCTTGTTTTTTTTCTTTCACTCTTTTACTTATCAAAATCTGAACCATTCTTATCAGTCGGAAGTGTATTCAGCTGTGGGTACAGTATTGCACCAAGGCTTCTGGGAGTAAGCACTCCATGAATAAAACTATTTTCCTACATGGGTATCTATAGCGTGTACACACACACACACACACACACACACACACACACACACACACACACACACACACACACACTTTTTCATTTAGTCATAAGATGGATGTTGTACTTTCAGGCATCAGTCTATGCTCAAGATAGGAAAGCAGAGAAAGGACAGGCAACACATACTTACCAAAGGAGCCTGTTTCTCTTTACCAGGAAAATAACAGCTTTCTAAAAAGCCCCACTCAATATATTTCCTTTGGTACATTAGTGGCTAGAACAATGCTACATGGCCACTCAAGCTACATAAGGATTTGAGGAGTTGTATGTTTGTGGGCAGTGCTACCTTTAATAATCCTGGGTTCTACAGTAGGGCAAAAGGGGAGACTATATTATGTAGGTAATTAGCACTATTTGCCACAATTCTTCAATGCTAGATGAAGAATTATGGTCTATACACAGCCTTTCCTATTATATTTCAGTCTTCCTTGATGTCCCATTCTCTGGATGCTCAAAGCAATGATAAGCTGTCATTACAACAATTATGTACTAACTTACTCAGCAATTTTTAAATATATATTTAGACTCATCATCCCATAAGTCCTTGAAAATGAAGGTCAAATTTTATATTACTTCTGTATCATAGAAATCTATTCAACTTACTGATGAATTTACTTAATTACATCTCTATCCTGTTCTTCAGAGAACTAAATAACAGCCTATCATTGTTGCTTTAAAAAAATATTCTTGACTACTTCCTAAGTGATCTAGTTGTTCTCTGAAGTCATAAGTCACAACTAGCTCTCTATTTTATTCTCTAAGCTTATAGCTTATATAACAATATAACAGTAAAACAAAACAAATGAAACAAACACTGTCCTGTATTATATCAAAGGTCTTAGGGAGTGAAGTATATTTTAAAATAGCTTTACATCTATCATTGAAATAACTGTAGTGAAATTAAATTATGACAACTATTTTCCATCGCTTTCCATCTAGATTTTCCCTCTTAAACATTATCATTATTTTTCCAACTCAGATAAATGGGAGAACAAACTGAATAGTTATAGAGTTTTTAAAAAGAAAATAAAACTTTCTCAACAAATGTGTAAAAGTATTCCCCCTCACTACACTGTCTCTTTACAGGTATCTATTCTTAGACTTGAGTATAAAGAAAACCATTGCCTAAAATAGAAACTTTGTACCCCCCAAAATGCTTATTTATTAGTTTATGAATATATATTTTATTTTTCTACTAATATGATACATATTATGAAATATATAATTTTTTTAAAGTAAGACTAATGCAACTGAATTAATACTTTGGTTGAGTACTTTGTAAAAAAACAATTTGGTTCTAGATAGTTTATTTTAACATTTGATTTCAATGGCTGTCATAGCTGAAAAAAGATATCTCAAAATGATATGTAAGTCAATCTGAACCAGTGTATAGTTAACTGTACCTATTAAATCATGATTCTCATTTTTCAGTTTCACCCACAGATTAAGTTTAGTGAAATTTTAAAAACATTAAATTATGTATATATGACAATGAAAACCCGTGAAAAAGTTGTAATATTTTACTGTTACATTAGGTGTTTTTTTGGAATTGATAGAAGAAATAAGAGGCTAGATCATGTGGGGCTCTGTAGGCCAATGGGATTACTTTTATTCTGAGTAAGATGAAGGCATTTCAAGGCTTTATGCAGAGAAGAAACATAATCTGACTTAAATTTCAAAAAAATTGACATTGCCTCTTGTGTTAAAAATAGACTTTGGAGCTCAGGAGTAGAAGTAAAGACGCTAGGTAGGAGGCTTTTGCATAAGTCTAGGCAAAAGGTGATAGTGGCTTGGACAGTGGTGATAACAATCAAGATAGTCAGAATCTGGTGATATTTAAAATATATATTTCCTTACATATTAGATACATGTGGAGAGAAATACTTCTTGAAGTTTTAGCTTACACATCACTATGCTGCGAAGAGTTCCCTGATCTGCTAGGACTTCATTAAATCCTAATTTCATGTGCTTCTACAGCACCCTGTCCCACTTACCTCATAAAACTATTATTACATGTGTGACAATGTCCTGTTTTTTTCCCCCATATTCTAATTAGACTTTAAGCCGTGAAAGTATAGAATGATGGCTATCTTGTTTATAGTATATACTTACTATATAAACATTCAATCAGCATATGTTAATAAATGAGTAAAGTAAGTAAAATCCACACAATAGAACTCAACATTTTATTGGCACTAAAAATACTGGGAAAGATGTTCTTGGTGTAGAATTGGATAAAATCCTCCTTATTTTTTTAATAGTGCTATATCACCAATTCTATAATAAAGTTCATAATCACTTATATTTTATTATGAATCAGTGTAGTTAAATAATAGCACATTCTTCAGCAAGTGATGGTAGCCCTTAGATGACTATATCAATGACATCTAATATTTTTCAAAGCCTAATGCATGAAAGTATCCTAAGAACCTAAAGTATATACAAGAATTGCTTTGACTGGTTTCTTTTGATGCAAAACTTGGTAATGACATCTATTAATTAATTTAGCTCTTCACCATACCCTTTGTATTTGCTATGTATGAGCCTAACAAAAAAGGACTAATACTTTATTATTAAAACTATTTTTTATAGAAACTTTGAAGCAAAGATAAAAATGTATCTAAAGTAACCAGAACCCTCATGAGACACTGGGTGTCACATATTCCATGCAAAAATCCCTTTGTATTGTTTTTAATATGTTGTATTTGTTTAGAAGGAAATTAAAAAGTATACTTAGCCAATGCTGTCTACTTCTTAAGTAGATCCTCAGGATGGTTTTACCTTGGTGAGTTTACTACATTCAAGGACTGGTTTTCACCTGTGCAGGTATTAACCTCAGATTTGCCAAAATATTAAGCATAGATCTTTCTCTTAAGAGAAGACTTGGAGTAACTCAGGTTCATAAGACAGACTATAAAAACTTCTCAATGTTGTAAATAAGTCACAATCAGAGAGTTGCCTAATGAGCAAGTAGGGTTATAGCGCATAAATGTTTAATGATGTTCTTTCATTCATGAAACAAATTTTATTGAACCTCTGCTGTATGCCAGGCTTACTGTAGATACTGAGAACACAGAAGCAAACAAAATAGACAAGGTCTTTTCTCTCTCAGAGATTATATTTTAATAAAGGAGACAGACAACATGGATTTTTGCCTTTTTTATTTACTGATGTATCCCTAGTACTTAGAGTACTGCCTGTCATGTATTAGGTATTTGATATTTTTATTTACTGATGTATCCCTAGTACTTAGAGTACTGCCTGTCATGTATTAGGTATTTGATATTTTGATTGAATAAAAATGTAATATAAACTATTTACATAGTTTCAGATAATCTTATGTGATAGGAAGAAAATAAAACACAGTAGTGATATGAAAAGTAAAGGTACAAGAGAGGGTAGCTAACCTAGATTGGGTGGTATGGTAGAGTAAATTATTGTTTGGCTAAGATTTATCCATTATTTCTCCCCAATAGAGTGGAATAGATTTTTCTACTCTACTAATGTTGAATTTGATGGTGCAACATGCTATGCTCAGCATCATGGTGCATGGAATGTACTTCTGTGCCTTTTGACCTTGGGTTTGACCATACAAGTTGCTTCTGACCAAGATGTTGGAGATATGACACAATCAGAAACTTGTGGAGTTTTGAATGTTTGGGTTCTCCCTCTTGCCTTTTTGCCATTGACATGAGAAGAACATGCCTTGGATAGCCTATTATCAATTCCTTTTGAGTTTTAGAAACTCTGTTAAATTGCCTTAAATTCTTCCACCAAATTCAAGGATGTTGATTCTTGGAATATCTTGGAATATCTGTAAAAGTATTTACTATCTCATGACTACTGATATGGGGTCTTAAATATAAAAGAAATAAGAGTGAACAAGTTGCATCTTGGTGGATGAAGTTAACAGAAGAGATTTTTACCAATTATTAAAGTACAAAATAAAAATGGTAGATGTAAAACATTATTTTGTTAATAGGATTTTTTAGTAATTTAACCACTAAAATCAACTAAGAGCAGAAGGAGAGTATGTTTGTTTAGTCCAGTGGCTAAACTCCAGGTAGGATAAGATATTTTCATTTTCAACAGAAGATACATAAGAAGAGCGAAATTTGAACACAGGAATAAAATAAGTATTGAGGACAAAAGCAGAGTGTTGAATATATTATAGTCACACTAAATCTTAAATGAATACAAACACTCTAAATTATAAAGAAAAACTAAGCAACAAAGGTATTCTATATGCCAAATATCTCCACAGATAAATAAAAGGAAGACATTAAAATTCTTGTAACATGGCAAAGAAACTGATTAATATATTGCTGGTATAAGGTAATAATCACATTATACATGCAAAAAATATGAAAATATGAAAAACCATGGGGACAAAAAAGTGGAATTATTTAATGAATCAATCCAAATTGTACTTCCAATATCAAATGTTCAGAAAGTCATCTACCTTAGAAAACATCAGAAAAGATTCAAATGGACTATAGGGATCTAACATTGCAACTTACTAGTATTATAATGTTCTAGACTAGCAGTCAGGTTTTGGGCAGCTACAATCTTCTTTAACAACTCGTCATCACAAAGGAAGATAGGAGTGAAAAGGACCAGTGAAAACAGTCACAACAAAACCTAAATACTTATTAAATAGTTAAGGACTAAAACTTATTTTTCAGGCTTAGAATACATGTGACTTAATTTGATAAACAGTACTTTGCTGTCTAGTTTCTCATTGTCTTCTTCAGTTTTACACTTATAATTGGAGTTGAAAAAATAACAGAGGCCAAAGATCATAAGCTGATAGCAAGAAAATGGAGAGAAAGGTAGAAGAAACAGACCTACTGATGAGTGTGAAATAAATATGGAGAACAAAGAGGGTTCCAAGGACACAAAATACAACTAAAATTTAATTTAGGGAAATTAAGTAAAAAGACGGGTTAATCAAGCTCTTTTTACTTTAGTTACCTTAATGGCCATCATTCTATGAAAACAAGTGCTATATCCAAGATGTCCCTGAATTACTAAAGGGGAAAACTATTGGTTAACTCAAGAACCATTTAGTCACTAAAACTTAAAAGAAAAATCTATTTATACAAACTTGCTAAATAATCTATTTTTAGTATGAATACATAGAAACAGAAACCTTATCTATTCAAAATGTCATTGACTTACTTTGAAGAGCGTCACATAATTTAGTCAGAACTATAGAAATCTCAGATTATTTGAAAAAAAATCAAATTGTGGTAGCTAAGTGGCAAACTTTTATAAGATGTCAGATGAATCTGGTGATTGCTAAAAACCTGTTTTAGTAAGAATAAAACCTACCTAGGTTGACTTCAAAAGATTAGTTTTAGAATTATCCAAGAGACTAAAAACTGGAAAAATATTTCTATAGTAACCACAGCAACTTGGAAAAAATTCCCAAAGTATGCAGTGTTCCCTGTAATGTTCCCTGGTTTTTGATAACCTCCCTATGTTTGATGAATTTCTAGCCTTGTGAGTTATCACTTAACTCAGTAATCTAGACCTCTCTACTCCCAAGGCTCCACTAATTAGCCAACCATGAAAGACTGAATCAGAACTGAACAATAAGAGGAAAGAGGCTCTGGATAGCATCCATTTTGCTCATAAGATTGAGAAGCATTCAACTGTTGGGCAACACAGTGGTTGAATTAAGCAGTGGGTTCTCATGGCATGTCATGGGAATGCTGCAGCAAAAGGAGACTTATCTTTAAGCAAGTTTTGAAGTGTAGTTTTTGCTATTGTCTCTGCAACCTTAACCTTGACCCTGGTTCTCTAGGTCTCACCAGTTTGATCAACTACTCAGTTTCTTTTAAATAAACTTTTTTGCTGCACAGCTAGCTGAAGGCAGCTTTTGTTGCTTAAAAGAAGAATCATGGTTAATACATGATTAATCCAAAAGCAATATAACCTTAGGGAAAATCAGGAAGATCTACCATTAGTTATCTGGCTCTGTAAAAGCTAACGGTTCTAAAAATTTAACTGGTTTTCTGGGGGAAAAAAGTAAATTCTGGCAACCCATCGCCTGCAGCAGCAAAGTAACAAATTATTGACTACAGCCACTTAAAACTAAGTAACCAGTGAAGGCAAGACTTTGGGAGATCTAGTGGCTAGTAACATGGAACAACAATATGAAGAGTATGAAGAATTCAAAGACAAAATTAGTTGCTGCTAATTCTGCAGCACAGCTTTTAAAAAGATAATGAAATGCCCACAATCCTAAATTCTTAGTTTAAGGCAAGACTCACAGTCAAGAGCTACTCCCTAATATGTTCCCTGGGAGGGAAAAGCCAGCCAGCCAGCCAGCATCAGTGAACAACACTCTTTTATAAGCCAGGGGCACTAATAGGTAACAGTGGGATAATGGGATGCTGAGGTGGCAGACCTTAGGTAGAAGCACTTACAGTGCAATAGGCGGGGGGGTGGGAATGGTCACTGTTATTGCTAGCAGAGCTAGCTGTGATCAGAATTCTTTGACCTACTGTTATTACTGTCTTTGGCTGCTTGAACAGGTGATCCATATGGACCAACACATAGGCATGCAAAAAATTCTAACTCAATAAAATGATAAGATATGTAGGTTTAATAACCAAAGGTCTGACTTGCGCAATTATAACAAAAATTTGAAATTTCTTTTCCAACTTCTGGTCCTATGTAATTTCACAGATGCAGAGTTTTATGAGTGAAGGAGAGAATGCAAGTACTTGAAGATGTACATTGTGAAGACATCACAAGTGTAAACTTTAAACTGTTAGCTTCGCCTTTCTCATCAAAGTAACTAATGGAGAAAGGGAATCACCAGGTCTTTTGGGTACTATTGTATAACAACTCTGAACAAACATGAAAAATGGGGACCTAGAATACCACTGTGGACTAGTAATCAGAAAGCATGTTTGTGAGAATCAAATGATGAATCTGCCTCATATCCTGCTTGGTAGGGCCCTAAACACACATGGAGTATACAGCTGGCACTGGAGAAGGAGAGTAGATTACTAAAGAATTATTCAGATAGTAACTTCAGATGCAGCTGCTATAGCAGATGTACATTCTTTCCTAGACCTCTTAGCCACAGACATACAACTATTAATTCTGCAAATGCTTTTCCCCCCTCTATCTCAATAGATGAAGAATACTTTTGATAGCTGTTCTCATGACAGGTAGAACAATAAACCATTTTGTCCTAGGATCATAGAAATTATTTGACACTGAACCACCACATATATTTCACAAAGACCATACTGTCTCACTACCACACAGGGCAACTACATTGATGGCATATGTCTCCAAGACCTGGAAAGCAAGAAGTAGTAAGTACTCAAGATTTTTCATAAAGAAAAGGTATGTAAAACATATTTATGAGTTCTGCATGAGTGCAGTAAATGGGAGATACATCACATGGAAATATAAGAGGTATATCTCAGTTCAGTGAAGTTTCTGAGAGTCCAGTGATCTTGAGCAAATCAAGATGGCCTCTATAAAGTTAAAGGTAACTTCCTGTGCCTCATACCTCCTACAATTAAGAAAGAGGAATAGTACTAGATAGGTCTCTTTGAAGATAATATACATCACAATAGCAAACCTGCTTTGACCCATTTATGAAGTGACATGAAAGCCTTTAGCTGTGAGTGGGCCCCAGAGGAAAAAAGGAGGCTTCCTAGTTCATCCAGGCCATAGTTCACCTACATGGACTAACAATTCAATGGGTGTTAGAACTGTCAATAGCTTATCCAGATCTACATGGTATTTGTGGCAAGTTCTGATAGCAGAGATATCTATAGTTTTGGAAGAAAGTCATCAGACACGAAACTCTGGTCCATTTGAAAAGCAGCATCTAGCACACTAAGTGCCACTAGAATTTCTATACTTGAATGTAAAACAACAAATGTGACTGGATCTGTCCAAAATGAACTTGGCTTAGCTGATTCACCCAACTATTAAATCAGGCATGCTCAGTAGTGAGCTATACTAAGTGACTGTGATATGTATGGAGTGAGATTTGAGATGGTTCTGACAGCAGAAATTGCATGATCAGATCACTCACACATTCAGCAATACTTGCCTTGTGATTGGATGTCACAAGAGACTTCAAGCTATTCTCTTTGTGAACATAATTTGTTTTTATAAAGAATAAGTGAAGTGTTTTTTACTATTTTAGTTGATGTTACTGTTATAATGTTTAAGTTTGGAATAAGGGTATATTCTGGAGTTTAGGTTTAAGAAATAGCAACAGGTGTATGTGGATGTTGAACACAGTAAAGTAATGTATGGTAGTATGTTTGTCATATTTTCTTGTTTTGGAACTTTTTGAAAACTCTTAATATATCAGGGGATATCCTAAACTTATAAGTTCTGTCATTGAAAGAAAGAATGCACAAAAAGTGTTTTTGGTTTTTTTTTTTTAGCTTCTTTTGTACCCAATAGACAGGCATGTGACTAATTTTACCCCAAAACTGAAGAGTGAAACTCCATGTGTAACCTTCTTTGCTGGTGAGGGTAGTGGCATAACTTTGGCTCTCAGGAGAAGCAGAGGTTGTGAGATAGACAGTGATACACAAGTGACATAAGTGGGGAAATGGAAGCAACCATAGTTTCCTTTAGTGCTTGGTGGGGAAGCAGCAACACAAAAATTTTCTCATTAGGTCAGTTCTATGTCATGCTTTTGAGCTTTGCTTCTGGAAGCTGAATTTCAAGGCTGTTTCTCTCATCTAAATAAACTTTTAATATATAATACCCTTTTCTGATTAATCAGAATTGGATTCTGTTGCTTAATGTTAGGAATTCAATATGATTTTAAAAAAATCTATAGTTTTCAAAGATCAACAACCTGTCAAATATTTATAGGATCTTAATATAAAGTTAATCTCAAATTATCTGATTAAGGGATACAATAATAATAATTAGTTCTTGGAGGTAAACCAATGTGAATGTTAGAGCTTTATGTATAAAACAGGATTATAGAATTTCACACATGAAATCTCAATTGAACCGATCAATGAGAGCAATGAATGAAAAATTACCAATTAAAGAAAATAGAATATTAAATATCTTTAAAAAGAAAAAGAAGAGATATACTTTAGTGCATCAAACCCAGAGAAGGAAAAGAAGTGCTAGTAAAATCACTGTCTTGATCATCCATTTAGTATCCCTTGTTTAAAAAAAAAAAAATAGTCTGATAATTTAGTCAAAGACTAAATCAGACATGTGATTCACTCATAATCTAATGGATTTCATTTAAAAACAATGTGATGATAATAAATGGTAT
Organism: Cynopterus sphinx; assembly: GCA_030015415.1. Taxonomy (NCBI): domain Eukaryota; kingdom Metazoa; phylum Chordata; class Mammalia; order Chiroptera; family Pteropodidae; genus Cynopterus; species Cynopterus sphinx. Next base: position 140,391,796 of record CM057380.1, read on the forward strand.
GTCTTCTTCCTCTGTTATAGACTAGAGTTCCTGTATATTAAATAACTGGCCTTTGAAGAATGAGCACAAAGCATCCAAAGCGAGACAGGAGCACAGAGAGGTCATGCTGGTGCATATGAATCAGCACTGAACAGAATGTCAACAAGGTTTTCTCTGTTTTCATATGGGAAGAAAAATACCACATCTCTCAGAAAATGTTTTTTTCATGCTGTTTCCAAGGCACTATTAGTTACAAACCAAATTGTTATTTTTTCTGTTTTTTCAAAGGAAAGAACTGATGGCTGAGGAGATACATATGATGAAAAACAACCATACAATAAATCAAAAAGATTAAATTTAAAAAACTATCAAGTGTCTTTGAGTAATGAAACCACCTCCGTTCTATTGAAAGATTTTGATAATGGAAGAAAATAAGAAAATCGTCATTTTAAGAATTTCATTTAAAAAGAAGCACATAAAAAATAGCTCACCTCTAACTATTTATAGATTTAAAAAATAAGTCAAAGAATGGAAAGCAGTAGATATTCATGAGTATTCAGGATAATTTAAAAGAATATTAACCTATTATGTAGTAAACCTACAATCTTATAGATATAATGTCTACAGTCCAAGAAGAATTTGTTATATTTTACATATTTCACAAGAATTTGTTATAGATACTAGTGCAAAGCTTGAACTGCTGTTGTTCAATCATTGCATTTTTCTTATAAATAACAATAATATTTTCTCTCTTCTTAGCAGATAGAATTAAGAATTGAGAGCCATTAGAGAGAAGTGTTAGACTGGATTAAATACTAGGGTTATATTGTTTAACTCTTTGCTAAAACAGAATAAAATTATGTTTTATGTTCTCTAAGCCAACATGACTTCAAAACTTAAAATGGGTTGTTTTCAACAGAATATGTTGGGATCATGACTCAGTTTTCTAAATTTGCTACATAAAAAGCTTGTATATTTGGATGTATTTTGAAAGACTAAATAATTCTGACACATCAGTTTTGTTTTTTAATTCCTAGAGAAAGTATAATTTTAAGGATTTTGGCATTACCCTATATGTCAGCAGAAATGTACATTAATTCCAAAGATATACCAATGAAGACTATTACGAGAACTAGAGAGAATAGATTAATGGGCTGTACTGGATGGACACAAGGTACAGACAATATTGCCTAGAATAGCAGAACTAGGATGGGTTTAAAAAATTAAACTCTTCACTTTTCATTACCATGTAAGCTTCTGGTGGTTTCAACTTCACAGCCCTATTTATGTTGTGCATTTTATACAAACCTCATACTAAGACTTTGTCAATCTTTTACTACCATCTAATACAGTCATGACAACTAGGAAAACAGTAGGTCTGTCTTTTACATAAATCAAAACCTTCAAACTATGCAGAAATGAAATAATACTTAAAGTATCTAAAACAATAATCTTTGCTAAGATACTCAAAATTTCACATAGGTGATAAAGCTATTTAAACATAATTTACAAATTATTTGTAACATATAATTTCAACAATTTCCCAAGTGAGGAGGGTGTGTACACTATCCACATCTTTCTACTTTTCTTTCTTATTTATCTTTCCAGAGCTAATTTATCTAATTTATTTAGACAAAGCCTATAAAATTTATTTACATGAAGCCTGAAAAGCAGAAAAATATATTAAGAGCTTATTAGTGAGAAATTAACAATCCTAGAATACCAGGTGAAAAATAATGTGTAAATTATCCAACCACACTTAACGAGTTGCTAAAGAATCTCCCTATATGGTTTTCAGTCAGAAAGAACTAAATTAAAATTCTGACTCTTACTGATCTTGGGCAGTTATCTAATATCGCTGACTCAGTTTTCCTTATATGTAAAATGCAGATCTTATTTTAGGGTTGCTTTGAGGATGAAGTGAAATAGTATATATAAAGCAGCTACCATTGCATCTTGGACAAATTTAGCACTCAATAAATGGTGGTTTGGATATTTTTCTGATATATAACACTTCACTTTAAACAACTTAAGATTCCCTTTAAGTCAAACATTTCTAGGTATTCTTTTAGCTTTAAGATCATATTAATTTAATGTTCTCTGGGTATCTATATTGCTTAATTTCCACAGTAACTTTTTTTTAGTCAATCAAGCTCAGAATTTTCAAACTTTTCTTCTAGGTTACATCTTTAATAGTTCACTCTGAAGAGTCTGATTTCAATGACAACATCAACATCTTTTCATAAATATGAAACTCAGAATTAGACACCATTCTATAGTTAATGCACCTTAAGAGAAGATAGTGATAACATCCAGGCTCCTGTACTAGTGACGAGTCCTTTCTGTATCACTAAGTACCTCATGACCTTCTAGTTCTCTTTGCTTTTCATGTTAGGGATGTACCTCTTCACTGGTTTTAACTGCTGCAGGCTTTCATAATCATCTTCAGATACTGATTTCCTCCTAAACAATACAGTGAAACTGCTAGTATACTCAGAGTTGGCAAGGCCAGTTGGTGTAATGTAAAGAGTACAGACAGGATCAAGTCTCAGCTATGCTATTTATTAGATGTAACCTTGGAAAAAATCAATATTTCTATCATCTTTGATTTTCTGGTTTGCAAAATAAGAATGGTAATCATGCAGATTATTAAAAGTCAAATAACATATGTAAAATTCTTTTTACATTTTAGTTGCTAAACAGATATATATTGTTATTATGGATACTAGGGTATAGTCTCTTATTTTTGGTATTTCATTTATTCTATGTCCTGAGCACAGTGCTCCAACTATTAAAGTTGCTCAACATTTCTTTATAGATTGTAGAAAAATATTTATAATGAAGTTTCTCAGTAGATAGCCTAGGATGGAACATTTGAAAGGCACAGACTGATGATGCATGCTGTGTAGGTGTACAGACAGATTAAAATGCTGGCAATTTGGAATACCATTTTATTCTTCATTCCCTTCTAAAAAGTTTAATAGCAATGGGAGGAGCAGCATAATGAAGATAAACAGTTCATAAATAAATAAATAAATAAATAAATAAATAAATAAATAAATAAGTATAGACATACATACATATGTATGTATTTTTTTTAACTCGTAAGGTTAAAGGATAAATCAATATAAACAAAAATAAAAACAAAACCTCCATTTCCACTGCCCCCAATAATCTGAGCTTTATGAATCAAAACATTCTAGAATTACAACTGAAAGGTATATCAAGAATCTAGAGATAACCTTTACAAAAATCTTTATAAATTTGCCTATTTCTATAAGAGACCAAATCCTTTGGTTTCTCATAAGCTTTTATCCATCCTCTATTTACTGTATAGCCTAGACCGTATTTTGGTTTTCATTTGATTAAAATTAAAAAAAAAAAAAAACAGCCTGATCATAATCTTAAATACTTTTGGAAGTCTATTATTAATTATTGTTGCATAATGCTTTTGACCTTTATTCAAGCACTACTATGTGTTATGATGTCTACTATGGTTTTAAGTCATTACTTTGACCTTCCATAGTTACTTAAGGAAATATACTCTTACATTTTCCTCCAAAAACAAGACTTTAAGCTTTTTAAGGACATAGTGCTCCTGGTTCTCCATAGCTGCTTTGATCACCAGATACTGCACAGTGCCCATACAACTAACAAAACACAAACATGAGTTTTTGTTATCCTCTTGTCCTTCTTGGCTTTCAACCTGAAATTTTCATTTCTGACCTAGTCATGAACCTTTGTCCATATTCTTTACTGCTGCATCTTGCCTACATAGGTGGTATGCCTAATAGCTCAGATTCCAGGTTCAGACTCTCACTTTCCAGCTTTGTGATTTATTAGCTAATAATATTCTGAGTAATAAAAATACACACATGCATACACACATACACACACACATATTATAACCTTAGACAGTGCGTAGGAGCATAGTAAATACTATATAAATATTAGCTTTCATCATTGTTGCCATCATCATTTCAGTTTTTGGGCTTTTGATAGCTACTTCTTCCTCTAGGTCTTACCTCCATTTTTCCTTCTTGACTTGTTGCTCACCTTATATTATAAGATTTCAAGTGATCCTGACTAAAATCTTCACTTGCTTTGAGCCATGTTAACAGACTATAACTAATCACAGAACATTCAATAACATATCCATCAGGTATGTCAATTTCTAACTGCTATGGCCTATGACTGAAAGTTGACACTTTGATTTTGTTGATTTGTTTTTGATTTGAATCAATTCTTATCAATATCTAAATTTAAAGAACTTCAGTATAGTGCGCAAATGGAGAAGAGTCATCTGAATATTTAAGAAGTTAAAGCATTTCACCAAAGAATATCAGTTAATTGTCATTGATATAACTAAAAAGGTGATTACTCAGATGAACGTTATAAATTATTATATGACAAAGAGATAAACTTTTAAAATATGAAATGACCTTAACGTAAGTATTTACATTAACTACACTTTCATTTATAAGTTTTGTTTTGGTTTAACAAAAATGCTGCCCCAAAATTCAGCTAGAGAAGAGTACATTAATTGCTGTACCAAGCTAGTTTTTATGTGCTCATGCATAAATTTAAATTTAAAATTTCAAGTTGAAATATATGTAGTATTTTCTGAAACAGAAAATGAGATTTAATCTAGGCACTTAGCTATATCTATAGTATCTTCTAAATTACCCCACTATTGAAATGAAAATGATCAACAGATTCATCTCACCAAAGTTCACAACTGTTCATATGTAAGTTCTTTCAAAGTTATCCTTTATGTGAGTCTAGCAAAATAAGAAAGATCAAGAAGTCTTAAAATGTTAAGTGGAGGATAGTAATAAATTTGATCTTAAAGTATATTATATAAAATGAGATTTCAAAGAAGACTGTAAGTTATAAAATAGTAGTTTTTTAAATTATCTATATTAACTTTTAAAAACCAAAGAACCTTTTAAAAGCTATTCACCTCATTTGTTTTACTAACCCCCTTCCAAATCAATTTTCTATTCTTTAAATTTAGAGAAAAACATATATTTCTGATCTACTATAACATCATTTGGCAAAGTGATTTGTACTGGCTATTTCTAAATCCAAATATCTTCCCATTTATTTGTTGTTGTGCCACTTAAAATGGGTAAAACTTTACAAATTTGTAAAGATAATTTTTGATGGTTTGAATTAAAATACAATTTGTGTGAAGTAGGTTAAAATCCCTTTGTCACTGAAAAATGAGGTACAATTGAAAGCACAGGCAACTGAATGTTAGGGTACATTATTCATTTTAATGTGCCTTGATCAGATAAATGCATTGTCTAATATGAGACCCAAATCAAGAGTTATAAAGGCAGTTGCAGAATTGCTACTGTGATACTTTTTGCATAGGCAACTATACAGCCCCAAGATAAATAAAAGAAAGGATAAATAATTAGCATAAGAATGTGGTGGGAGGCTGGGAATGTACATGCCATTTTTCTACACTAAAGCATAAATAAATAATGTATAAAGTAACTACTATGATGCAATCGATTTATACCAAAACTTAAAGGCCCTCATTCATCAGTTGTCAAGAAAATGTAACCCGTGGTCTTATTAGATTTTAAAACTGTAAGAGATATTAGATTAGCTAGTCCAACTTTCATATTACTAAAATGAGAAAAGTAAGGTACCACAAGGTATTAAATAACTTGTCTTGAAATCATGATTAATTCGTTACCTGTAGAACGTAACAGAAACTAGAGAGTTAATTTTGGCCAAATGTTGCCTTTTAATAAAGTTGGAGGTGAAACACTCAAGAATATTGCAGTGAAACTGTATTAAATGAGTCCAGTTATAATTAAAAAATTCTGACAATGCCTTGACCACAAAACCTTCAAAGTGATAATTACTCCTTTCTTTTCTCCAAAAAGTATAAATTAAAAGGATCCTGTAAAGTGAAGATTATTTTCCTGGACATGATTTAAAAAACATAGGCCATAATTCAGGTTCTTAAGAGAAAAAAAAATAATCTTTTATTACATTTGGATGAGATTTTATTTTTTAGGAATCACTTCTTGGCTGTGAGTAGTTGTTGCTTGCTGAATGCTATTCACACTTCCTCCCTCACAGGAATCTCATGTGTGTAACTGTCTTAACTTGTTGAATGGGTTGCAACACTTTAATTCAAGGGCCATAGGTCATTATAAACCACAAATTCTTCCTCCGTAGAGAAGTGTCAAGGAACATGGTCTTACCCATATCATTTTCTTTTCTACAATCTCTTTTAGTCTAAAATAAAGTTTATGGCACTACTGACGAGCTCTAATATGTTATAATAACTTATCTGGCAATTAATATCAAGAGAAATCTTATCCAGAATAGCATCTAAGGAATATAATTGTCTAGTTATAATGAGGAATAATGAAAGAATAAAAATTTAAAGGGCTGGCAGGATGAAAATTATACCAAAAGATGATTTCGAAGATCTAAAACGGGTTGACAAATTTTTTTTTTTTCTGTAAAGATAGTAAACATTTTACATTACATGGGCCCCATGGTCTCTCTCAATTACTCAATTCTGCTATTACATCATGAAACCAGCCTCAGAAAAATATATAAATAAATGGCTATGGCTCTGTGTTTCAATAAAACTTTACTTAATAAAACAAGCAGCAAGCCAGATTTGACCCAAGGGTTGAAATTTGTAACCCCTTCCTTATCTGAAATTTGAAATGATTCAAGAGAGTTTAAACCAAAATAACTACATTTGGGGTGCATAGGTGACTTTCAGACAAATTAAATATATTTTTAAATCTTATTAAATTTTCCTGTTTACCTTTTTGTTTCTATTGTGCAAATTATTTTGGAGATTTTTAAATTCATTTAAAAGTTATACAATTTATATTAAATAATATAAAAAATTTATGAACTAAACCTGCAAAGCATTAGCTTTTCAATTTCATACTAAATTTGTAAATCCAATATAATTTTTTCCCTAGGCTTAATAAGGTAGATTTTACAGAGGAATATTTTTTTAAGAACTATAATTTGGCATACTTATAAGAAAGGTACTTTTATCATGGAACTGATCCAATATTAATTTGAATTATTTTTCTGCTTGATCATTTAAAAAGTTCTTCTTGTTATAGATTGCTTAGATTCTAATTTTTGGTTGTTATGATTTGTATGAACAGTATAAGTACAATTAATTCAAATTAATAAAAAACTTAGGGTATAATTTGAATGTACATTACAATTCCCTTAATTCCTAACTTAATACCTAAATTCGTGTATAGGTAGTCAATATGACCTGTCCAAGATGTTTAGATCAGATGAACAGTGAGTATTTATAAAGATTGGTGACATCCCTATTGATTTGATAGGAAAAAAACAGGAAGTGGCATTTAAAAGTAAAACTTTTCCTTTCCGGTATAATTCTAATTTTAACTAATATAATACTAATCCTAATATATAAAAAAAAGACTAGATAACTGATTAAAAACTACTGATTGCCAATAAACAGAAAAAGCAATTATCCTCTATGGTGGTTTGTGTTTTCATTGCATTTTATGTGGTATAGTGGGTTGTAAGTTATTTGAAAAGCTAAACATTTTTGATTTTTCATTCTATGTTTCTCTGTCTTTTAAAAGACTGAAGTAAAAAATGCAGAGATAAAAGAGTCTTTATTTCAATCTTTTAGTGAATCTGTTAAGGATAAGATGATGTCAAAGGACAGATTGTTAGGGACAAAAGACATATAAAGACAGGAAATAATACGGCATTAAGACTTCCTCCTTTAAAGATTTTTGAAAACTTTAATAGGAGAAGATTACTTCACAGACTGGAATTAAAGCTCAGTTGGACCCAAGGTCTATGGGGCATTTGAGGCATCTAATGTTGAAAAATCTCAAGCTGACAATCTATGAAAAAAAAAAGTTGGAGAGGAGAAAGGAAATTTTTATTCTGGAAAAGTTTCCTTCTCTGATGCAAATAGAAATCCATCTTACAAGAGAAGAAGCAGAGATGAGTTGCCCTAGTTTAGTCTTTTGGAAAGAGACAAGAAGATTATGAATTTGCTAAAAACATTTATTTCTTCTAAATATTACCTTGTAAGCTTTTAGATGTCTTATTTTTTGCGAAAAATTTCAAATCTCAAAGATATTCATAAAAATTAATTTGAAATACTGAAATCAAATTTTGGAAAGAAGAGTGTATAGACCTTAACTTTTGAAATTCCATTTAAAAAAGAGGTCTAGTAATTAGTGCTTTCATCAGATATTTTATCTAAACACTTTCCTTTTTTTCCTTTTAATAGCTTTTGTTTGGAGAGATAGAAACACTCAAATATTAAAAGTATTCCACAATATGTTATTTTAAAAACTCCCAAATCCCCAGGTAGAAGTAATAAACTTCCTACTAGTATACTGATTAAATCAGTTTTATCTGTCACTCTAGTAAGAAGAGTAGAATACATTTTTAGATTCACACTGTAAACTTTTGAGGAAATAGAATGTCAAACATTAACCTAAAAAGCATATACTTAATTAGCAAAAAGATTGCTAAGAGTTTCTAAGTTTTTTTAAAATAATATAAAAATGATAATAATCAGAGCACTAATGTATTGAGTCCTGACACCATCTATTTAATTTTATAGATACATTAACTCTAAACAATTCTGTAAGGTAGGTATTAGATTTATTTTTCTTTACAGATAAAGAAACAAGCATTGATTAGTGGAACTTTGATACAAATGGAATCTAATATCATGATTTTGTTATTGTTTTTTTTAATGAGCATTTCTACATGTGATAACTGGTTTACTTAACTAATACAAACAAATTCTAACCTTTCAAAGTGATTTGCAAGAAGACACAGATTAAATGGCAGAGTTCATTGTCAATTCCCTTCAAAGGGTCATTTTATCTCACATAGGGAGACTAGATAACTCCTAACATGGCATTTCTTGCCCCCATTTTAAATATATCTTAGGGCAGCAAAATGATTCCTTTTGATAAAAAAATATGATTTTTAAAAGTTTAAAAAAAAATCTTACATTTTGATGAAAGAAATATTAATATAATATTATAAATGAGTTTGCTTTCTTTTATAATCTCTTGTTCAAATGTAAAGCGCAAATAAGAACTGATCATATGTTATTAAGAAAAAATGATTAAAATGATACAGATAGATTTGAAATAAACTCTTTGGGGATACATATGAAACATGAGTTTTCTGAGAATATATTACTTCCTGAAAAGTCAATTGACTATTTCTAGTTTAGAATTTTCTCTTTAGGAGGTTAGGCACCTACTAGGCATTGTCATAAAGAAATTAAATGAGATACAAAAACAAAAACAAAAACAAAAACAAAAACAGAAAGACAATTCAATGAACTTAGGAATAAAATTAATGAACGGAAGGAATACTGTACAACAGAAACTGAAATTTTAAAGAAGAACCAAACAGAAATTCTGTAGCAGAAAACCTCAACAAATGAGATGAAGAATACATTAGAAAGCAATGGAAACAGAGCAGACAACATGGAAGAGAGAGTTAGTGTTAGTGAGCTTAAAGAGAGAAATCTAAAAATAATTCAGGTGGAATAAAATAGAGAACTAAAACTTTAAAAAAAAGATGAAAAAGTTCTACAAGAACTGTCCAACTCCATTGGAAAAGGCAACATAAAGATAATGGGTATCACAGAAGAAAAGAGAGGGAGAAGGAGGCAGAGAGCTTATTTAAAGAAATAATAGCTGAAAATTTCCCAAAGTTGGGAAAGGGACTGGATATACCAGCCACTAAATCTAATAGAACACCTACCTTATCTCAACACAAAAAGACCTTCTCCAAGCCATTTCAACTGTCAAAGGCAATAATAAAGAATTTTAAAAGAAGCCAGGGAAAAAGACAATAATCTACAAAATAACCCCCATTAGGGCTATCAACATATTTCTCAGCAGAAACTCCATAGGCTAGGAAAGTATGAAATGATATATTCAAAATATTATAAGATAAAAACAGCTAGCCAAGATTTCTCTACCCTGCAAAATAATCCTTCAGATATGAATGGAAGTAATAAAGACTTTCCAAAACAAATAAAAGCTGAGGGAGTTCACAACTAGACCTGCCTTAAGGAATGTTGAAAGAAACTCTTCTACCTGAAATAAAAAGGCAAAAGTATAAAAATTTTAGTAAGATGACAAATAGAGTCAGAAAATTATAAAGCTATCTCATAATATGATGTAAACAATAAATTATAGCACTAAAAATAACTATAGCTATTTCAATTCACTAATGACCTCATGATATTAAAAAGAGTTATTTGTGAAAACATAAATATAAAATGGGAGGAGGAAAACTTGTATAGGCAAATGTAATTAAGGTGCAATAAGCAAATAAAGGACTATTTTATCTATTAGATGTTCTATACAAACCTCTTGGTAATCATAAAACAAAAATCTAGGTTAGAGACATGAAACATTAAAAAAGAAAAAGAAAAATATCACAGAAAACCATCAAAATAAAAATGGGAGATAAAAATACAAGGAAAAAAGAAACAATGCAGCTATAAAGCAATCAGGAAACAAAAGGTAAAATGGGAGTAGTTAGTTCTCATATATTAATAATTGACCTAAATACAAATGGTTAGTACTCACTCATAAAAATGGCATGGAGTGGATGGATGGATTATAAAACAAGACTCAACTATATGATGCCTTCAGGAGATTTATCTGAGCTCTAAAGACAAAATAGGCTTCAAGTGAATGAGTGGAAGATAATACTGGAAACATACAGTAGCCAAAAGAAAGTGGGTGTAGACATACTTATCAAAGAAAAAATACAATTCAAGACAAAAAAAGATGACAAAAGACAAAGATGGACATTGTATAATGATAAGGGGAATAATCTATCAAAAAGATATAATATTTATTAATATATATGCGCCCAACATAGGAGTAACAAAATATATAAACCAACTATTAACAGACCTAAAGGGGGAAATTAACAGCAACACAAAATTAGAGGGAACTTTAACGCCCTGTTTACATCAATGAATATTTACTGATGAAGGAGTACCCTAAAACCGTCAGCTGATTTCTCAACAGAAAATTTGCAGGCCAGAGGGATTGGCATAAAATATTCAAGAGATGAAAAGCAAGGAACTACAACCAAGATTACTCTACCTAGTAAAGCTATCATTTAGAACTGAAGGACAGATAAAGAGCTCCCTAGACAAGAAAAAGCTCAGCGTGGGTGGTGACCATTTGAAAATTGCTTGGTGGCTCCTGCCGAGTGGCTACAGGCAGGGTACCGGCTACAGCTGAACTTGGCCGGTGGCAAGGTACCTCTCAGAAGGCCCCAGAACCCACATGCTTGGTGATCAGCTTTGGACCAACCCAGAGAACCACCTGGGGCCACATATGAGGACAACAAACCCAAAGGGCAGACTGGGCAGGCACCAGAGCCCTGCTAAAGCAAATTCTGCTCGATAGGGTCAGCCCCTGCAAAACACCTTCTCCACTGTAGTCACCGGCCAGTTCCCACAACCAATCAGTCCAAGGGTCAATGTCTCCCATGACGTGCAAATAGAAACCAAGCCTCAACTACAGCAGGAGAGCACATACTACCCATACAAGAAACACACCTGGACCATCTAGATCAGGTGACCTGAGAGAGTAGTGCCACTGGGCCCTACAGGACACCTACTACATAAAAGCACTCTACTAAGACTAGGAGATAGAGCAGCCCTGCCTAATACATAGTAACAAACACAGGGAGGTAGCCAAAATGGAGAGACAAAGAAGCATGTTCCAAATAAAAGAACAGAACAGAGCTCCACAAAAAGAACTAAACAAAACAGAGACAAGGAATCCAACGCAGAGTTCAAAATACTGTTTATAAGAATGCTCAAAGAACTTAGGGGTACTAGAAGGAGAAAAGAGAGAGCAAGAAATTGAGAATCTATTTAAAGAAATAATGACTGAAAACTTTCTTATCCCGATGAAGGAAACAGACATAAAAGCCCAGGAAGCATAGAGAGTCCTAAACAGGATGAACCCAAAGAGGCCCACACCAAGACACATCATCATTAAACTGTCAAAGGTTAAAGATAACGAGAGAATTTTATAAGCAGCAAGAGAAAAGTAATTAGTTACCTACAAGGGAGCTCCCATAAAACTGTCAGCTAATTTCTCAACAGAAACTGTAGGCCAGAAGGGATTGGCACAAAATATTCAAAGTGCTGAAAGGCAAGGACCTACAATCAAGATTTCTCCACCCAGCAAAGCTATTATTCAGAATTGAAGGACAGATAAAGAGCTTTGCAGACAAGAAAAAGCTAAAGGAGTTCATCAACACCAAATGAGTATTATAAGAAAAGTTAGAGAGATTCTTTTAAGAAGAATAAAAAGAAGATAAAAAATACGAATAATAAAATGACAATAACTACATATCTATCAACAATTACTTCTAATGTTAATAGATTAAATGTTCCAATCAAAAGATAGAGTGGTTGAATGAGTAAGAAAACAAGACCTTTACATATGCTGCCTACTGGAGACTAACTTCAGAACAAAAGACATACACAGACTGAAAGTTAAGAAACAGAAGATATTTCATGAAAATAGAAATGAAAAAAAAAAAAAAAAGAGAGAGAGACAAAGAAGGGCCCAGTAATCCTGCTTGCTTCTGGGTATTTATTAAAAGAAACCCAAAACATTACTTCAAAAGGATATATGAATACATATGTTCATTCCAGAATAATTTACAATAGTCAAACAATGGAGGCAATCTGGGTTTCCATCAATGGATGAATGGATAAAGAAGAAGTGGTACTTATATACAATGAACTATTTATTACTCAGCCATAAAATAAAAAAAAATGAAACCTTGCCACCTGCAACAACATGGTTGGTTGGACCTAGTGGGTATTGTGCTGAGTGGAGTACATCCAACAGAAAAAGACAAATGCTATATGATTTCAGTTACATGTGGAATCTAAAGAACAAAATAAACAGAAACAAACTCATAGGTACAGAGAACATTTTGATGGTTATCAGATGGGAGCAGGGTTGGAAGGATGGGTTAAAAGCAGAAGGGGTTAAGAAGTACAAATTAATAGAAAATAGTCATGAGGATGTAAAGTATAGCATTAGAAATGTAATCAATAATATTGCAATAAAAATGTATGGTGTCAGATGGGTATTTAATTTATCAGGGTGATCACTTATATAAATGTCTAATCAGTATGTTGTACACCTGAAACTACTATAATTTTGTATGCCAACTGTAATTGGAAAATAAAAATTATTTTAAAAAGAAAGAAAACTGGAAACATCACAAATAGATGAAGTTTAAATAACTACTGAAAACATATAGATCAAGGAAGAAATCAAAGGAAATAGAGACTAAAAAGATAATACAAAAGATCAATGAAATTAAGACCTGTTTTTTTTTTTAAAGATAAAATTGACAAAGCTTTAGCTAGACTCACTAAGAAAAAAAGAAGGCTCAAATAAATAAAAATCAAAAACAAAAGAGAAATCACAACAGATACTATAAAAAAAAGTAACATTTGACTTCTATAAATGGTACAAGTCAATTAATTAGAAAATCTAAAGAAAACTGATAAATATTTAGAATCATACAATCTTCTCCCTAGACTGAACCATGAAGAAATATAAATCTGAATAGACCAAACACTAGTAAGGAGATTAAAATGGCACTCAAAAACAGAATATAACGTCTATGACCAGATGGTTTCATTGGTGAATTCTACCAAGAAACCAAAGATCATTTCTTCTTAAACTCTTCCAAAACCTGAAGAGAAGGGAAGTCTTCTTTATTCATTTTATGTGGCCAATACAACTCTGGTATCAAAAACCATAAAAAAAGCATACACAAGAAAAATTACAAGCCAAAATCTCTGATGAAGAGCTGCAAAAATTCTTCAGAAAATATTAGCAAATCAAATATAACAATATATTAAAAGAATCAAAGACTACAATCAACTGTGAACTATTCCAGGATGCAAAGATAGTTTGACAGCCACAAATCTATCAACATGATATACCACATTAACAAACTGATGGACAAAACTCATAAGATTATCTAAGTAGATAAAAAAAGAATTTGACAAGATTCAATATCAATTTATGATAAAATCTCAATGAAATGGGTTTAGAAGGTAAGCATCTCAACATAATAAAGGCCACATATGACAAACCCACAGCTAACATCTTAATGAAAAACTGGAAGCTTTTCCTTTAAGATCAGGAATAAAACAAGGATGCACATTCTTACCACTTCTTTTCAACATGGGATTGAAAGTCCTAACAAGAGCAATTGGAGAAGAAAAAGAAATAAAAGGCATCCAAATTAGAAGAGAATAAGTTAAGTTGTCACTTTTTTGCAGATGACACAATTTTATATATAGAAAATCCCAAAGACACCACCAAAAATTATTACAAATAATAAACAAATACAATGAAGCTACAGGGTACAAAATCAATGTACAAAAATCTGTTGTGTTCTATACACTATCAATGAGCTATAAGAAAGAAAAAAAAATTTAAACCTCCCATTTATAATTACAACAAAAAGAATAAAACACCTAGGGATAATTTAACCAAGGAGCTGAAAGACCTATACACTGAAAACTGTAAGGGACTGTTGAAAAAAAACTAAAATGGGCACAAATAAATGAAAAAATAGTCCATGCTCACGGATTGAAAGTATTAACATTGTTAAAATGTCCATATTATCTAAAGCAATTTATAGGCCCAATTCAATTCCTATTAAAATCTCAATGACATTTTTCACAAAAATAGAACAACAACAACAAAAAGTCCTCAAATCTGTATGGAACCACAAAAGACCCTGAATAGTCGAAGCAATCCTGAGAAAAAAGAACCATCCTGGAGGTAGCACACATTTTGATTTCAAACCATACTATAAAGCTATAGTAATCGAAACAATAGGTATAGGTAAAACCGACACATTGACTAGTGGAACAGAACTGGGAGCCCAGAAATAAATGCAGTCGTATATGGATAACTAATTTACAACAACAAAAAAAGCCAAGAACACACAATGGAGAAAGAAAAGTCTTTGAAAAATGGTGCTGGGAAAATTAAAAAGTCACATGCTAAAAAATGAAAGTAGACCATGAGTTTATATATTAATAGTCGAAGTAGATTAAAGACATGAACATAAGACCTGAAACAATAAAACATATAGAAAACATAGGTGGTGAGCTGCTTGACATCAGTCTTGTGATGTTTTCTGTGGCTTTCACTCCAATCGCAAAAGAAATGCAAAAATAAATAAATGTGACTACATCAAACAAAGAAGCTTCTGGACAGCAAAGGAAAGCATCAACAAAATGAAAAGACAACCTACTGAATGAGAAAAGATATTTGCTAATCATATATCTGAGAAGAGATTAATATCTAACCCGTACAAAGAACTCAAACAACTCAATGTAAAAAACCAAAATAGTCTGATTAAAAAGTGTGTAGATGACCTGAATAGACAGTTTCCCAAAGACGTAAAGTCATCAACAGACATATAAAAAGATCTTCAGCATCACTAAATGTTATGGAAATGCAAATCAAAACCACAATGAGACACCACCTCACACCTGTAAGAATGGTATTGAAAAGACAGGAAATAAGTGTTGGAGAGGATGTGAAAAAAAGAGAACCTTCATGGCCTGTTGGGGGAATGTAAATTGGTACAGCCACTATGAAAACACTATGAACATTCCTCAAAAGACTAAGAATGGAACTGGCTATTCTACTTCTGGATATTTATCTCAAGAATACAAAAATAGTAATTTGAAAAGATATATGCACGCCATTTTCACTGCAGCATCATTTACAATTGGCAAGATATAGAAACAACTTAAGTGTCCATTGATGAATTAATGAATAACAGAGATGTGATATGTATAGCTGACTGCTGAATAACATGGGTTTGAACTGTGCATGTCCACTTACACAGAATTGTTTTTCAATGAATACTGTAAATGTATTTTCTTCCTTATGATTTCCTCAATAACATTTTCTTTTTTTTAACTCACTTTATTATAAGAATATAGTATACAATACATATAATGTACAAAAAGTGTTAGTCAATTATTTATGTTATCAGTTATCAGGCTTAAAGTCAACACTAGGTTATTAGTAGTAGTTAAGTTTTGGGGGAGCATAAAGTATACATAAATTCGTATGGGGTATCAGTGACCCTAGTCTCTATGCTGTTCAAAGGTCATATATTACTCAGCCACAATGAACTACTACTCAGCCACAAACAAAAAAGTAAAATCTTACCATTTGTATCAATATGGGTGGAGCTTGAGGGGATTATGCTAAGTGAAATAAGTCAGGACGAAGAAATACAAATACCATTTGATTTTACTCATGTGGAATAAGAAAAAAAAGAACAAATCAAAAACTCACAGAAGCAGACTATAGATTGGTGGTTGCCAGAGGGGAAGCGGGGGTGGAGGGAGGATTAAATGGGTTAAGGGAGTCGATTGTATGGTAATAGATGGAAATTACGCTTTTTGTGATGAGCACGATGTATTATATAATTATAATGTTGTACACCTGAAACTAATATTTTATAAACCAATGTTACCTCAAAAAAAAAAAATCAGGAACTGTTTCCTTTTCTTTACGAGCATTAAGCTGAATTAGAAACGGTACAGGTCATTTCTACGAGTCTAGCAAAAAAATTATCCAGTGTTACTTTTTTGTGACAAAAGGTATTTAGGTCCATAGATCTAACTATTAGAATATACGATCGTAAGAGAAAAATAGATAGATATTCCTAAATTATATGACAAAGGACATTTTAAATATTTTTAAATTTCATGTTATTGTATGGAAGCACAAATTAAAACACTTCAAGAGGTACTTACCCTTTTCTGTTCTTTTATGTACTCTATCAATTCATCTCTTGTTCTTTTCACTGCCTCTTCCACAGCTTTTTCACTTCGCTTCTGCTCTTCTATTATTGCTGCCTTAACAGTTTCCTGTTGTGGGAAGCGGGGAAAAATCAGGGAGGTATGCACTATGACATATTTGTGTCCATTTTAGGTAAGCTAAAAATCCTCTTTAATAGTTTGAGCTCACTCTGTTCAAAGCATATTTTTAAACAGGAATAAGAACTTAACAAACTTTTTGGGAACCTTTAGAGATTCCACAGAATTCACTTTTCTAAACTGTGAGTGAAAGGGAAAAGAAATGGAATAAGCCATTTATTGCAAGGAGCGCCTGACAGACTCCAATGGCTTCCTTACTAACCTTTCATTTGATGTTTACATGATTGATTGCCTTCCTGTACTTTGCACTATCCACATAAGACTTCCAACTTGTGTTTATTCTTCCAAGAACACCCTAATGCTCTAGCTGTTTTATTCACGTTTTATTTTCCCATCATACAATAATCAAGTGTGGTCTGGGTAGTAAGATTTACAACTAGTTTGGTCCTCCTGCCAGGTTAAGATGTTGAGAGCTGGACATCATGAATAAGAAGTAAAAATTCCCTGTGTGCTAATATTTGGAATAAGAAATCTAGGAAGAAAAATGGTATTCCCCATTTTACTGAAATGGTAATCAGGTACCTAAGAGATTTCAGGATTTCAGATGAAGAGAAAGAAGGCTAAAATTCTGAAAAAGAAATACAACACTTCTCAAAAAAGTAGTAGCAATATTTTCTGCTAAAACAGTGTTTCATGGATTGATTTGAAAGCCACAAAACAAATTTTTTTAATTTCTATTTACCTGTATAGGTAGGATCTTTTTTTAGACAGGCAATCAATTATAAAATGCCTTGTAATTTCTCAGGAGAATTCTTTTCATTTTGTTATTCTTGAGGACTCTTATCTTTGTAGTATATGTGTGTATTTAGTTTTTCCCAATTAATTTTAAGTATGCATATAATTTGGAAAATATAATATTAAGAATTTCCTATTTTGAATATATTTACTGTGGAAGATTTGAAATACAGAAAAATGTGAACACAAAACAATATACACACACATACCACATACTTGGTTATAAAGAGGATGGGGTTCAAACTGTAAATACTATTTTTCAATTAAAATATATTTTGAATATTTTTAAGCCATTAAATATTCTATCATATGATTTACATTCCATTATAGGGATATATAATAATACATTTTACCAATCCTTATTCATGGGTATTTTGATTATTGTCAATAGAATAAAGAAGTAATGAGCATTTATATATGTATCTTTGTAATGCATGTTATGGATTTCCTTAGGATCAATTCAAGAAGTAGAATCACTTTGATAAAGGATGTAATAATCTTCAAGCTCTCTTATAGCTTTGGACATTTTGTACACATTTTCCCCATAAGTAATGCATAAAAATGGCTGCTTTCTTGCATCCTTGATTACATTTAGTCTTACCAGTTTTTAGAACCGTTGCTTATTTGAGGACATCTAATTTACGCTGCATTAAAAAAAGGATTACTATATATTCATCATTTTTCATAGAAATATTAGCAATATACACATCATCTCATTATTTGCTTGATCATGTCCTCTTCTCATTTTAATATTAGTATACTCTTAATTTTGGGGGTTTCTTTCCTATTACATAAAAGTCACAAATCTAAAAATCCCTGAATGGTGACTTTGAAAATTGTTACTCTTATATTTTCAGTTCCTGAGTATATTATGTTTTAGTTTCAATCATAAAATAATAGAGCATTAAGTTCTTTTATAATTATTTAAAAAAAATTAAAGTTGAAGAATATAGTAATTTTTAAAAATGACAAATAAGATACAAAATATAAGCATCTACTATTTTAATTTTTATTGATTTCATACTTACTAATTTGGAACTTGAAATTTTTCATATTTTAGAAAGGCAAAATATACTTCACATATAACTAAACTCCTTGAAATACAACATATTAAAACTTTTCCAGTGAAGAGTGTGAATAATCTCATACTACATGGGTAAATTAAAAGTATAAATATCATATCAGTTCAGATCAGATTCTGCCAACAGCTGAGTTACAAAAATCCTTATTTTCAGAGCTTTTGTAATTTTAAAGCTGCAGATAAGAGTTGTAGATCTGGATTATTTGAATGTAAAAGATAAACCTATGTTCCATATTTAACATAAATCAGAATTTCTATTTAGCAAGGGTCATATTGATAAATTTGACCAGACCTATTTGGTTAAAAGCAAAAGCATCAATTGAATAAAAGGAATATATCCAGAAAACACATGAAGAATTTGTTAATATGTTTTTCAGTTAACATTTTTTTGGGGGTTGAGACTTTATATTATGTGCTCAGTCCACATTTTTGAGAATATTCCTCTATTAATTTTTGAGCAAAGAACCATTTATAAAGAAAGTTTCCCTTGATTCTCTCCTCCTAGAGGGAATTAGGTAACAGTCAAGGTTCTAAAATCTATCCTTAAAAATTATTTATCAATAAACAAATTCCTTTAAATATGACATAAAAGTAGTTTGTCTTCTCTTTTCTAACCAAATCCTAAATTAGTTGAACATGATTAATGAATTTTGTACGCATGAAAGTGCCTGTGAATACCTGCCTACATGTTTCACTGAGTTCCACAAACAAACTGTATCATCCCTATGAGCCATGAGAATTAGCCCAAATTAAAATATACTTCACAAAGAATGAAGGTTTGCCACAATCAGTATATTCAAATATGCAATTCTAAAAGACGATTTTCCAGAATATTTTATAGTAAAGGCCACATCATTAGACCATGGTATATTCTCTAAGGGAAGGTTACTCAACTTTGGCACTATTGACAGCTCTTTGCTAGGTGTGGGGATGAGATGTCATGATAAATAGCAAACCTGGTGTCTACTAACTAGATCACCTCCAGTTGAGAGCCACTGCTCTAAGGTAAATAGTTCAGAGGAAAAGACATCATATATGCATATATGTTATGGTTTGTTAAAATATATCAGTTACATTTGTCAATATCTTAATTTTTACCTAAAAATATATGGAACAAATCATGTCCTAATGGTTATATAACTAGTTTTTAAGTGTGAAAGAGTTCTATATAATAATTTTTTTAAAAATTAATGACTGGGATCAGTTTCTTACTGATATGATTAAGTAAGTCATGATGAATATCCTTTTCCTGTTTCATAGACACAAAACCTCTCTTATCTCTGAAAAAAACTGATAATTTTTTTTAACCTCTTATGTCTCCACAGCATTTGTTTTATTCCCTGATTTTCAGAAGAACTGACTGTTCATACTTGACTATTTGCTCATGTTTAATGAGTAGAGCAGTAAAATGCTGAGTGACATCTCTGTGCTTGCAGTTGTGGTTTATGGACTGTGATCTTAATAGAAGAGTAATCTGACTGGGTTGTTTCCTTGGGGGAGTTTCTGATACCAATATAGTTAGGTCTTTCATCTTGAACTGTCTAGATTCCCTAGGAAAAACATCTTTCAATTTTCTCTCTGGTTGTCAGCATTCTGAGAGCTGGAATGGGAAAAATAGCCAAGGTTCTCAGTAAACAGCATAAAACTTTTCACTTTGCTCTCCTCGCAACCCACTTTGATTATAGCACCTACACCTTCAATTGTGCTTGGTGAGTCTTGGTCCTGCATTTTATTTATTTATTTTTTTTTTTTCCGAGAAAAATCCCAGTTTTCTGCTAGGACTAGAAAAAACAGGGATCGAATTGTTTATTAAACAGACTTTCAAACTTGTCTTCTATTTGAAGCTTCATCTTCATTCTCAGGTCCTGAGGTATCCGTTAGTAAACTGTTAAAGTTTCTACAATGTATATAGGTATTCTTAGTTGCCTACACTTTTAGCTTAGTGTTCAATTTCGGTCGTTTTATTTAGTAAGATTTTAGAAGGGAGTAGATAAAAATGAGTATTCTATCTGCTCTTTTTAACTAGATATATGTGAGAAAAATATATTCATATTTTATTTTTAACAATGTTAGACATATAAAAATTGCAAAGATAGTACAAGAATGCTCATATACCTATAATCTAGCTTCTCTTACGTAGTAACATCTTACATGGTTATGGTACATTTATCAAAGCTAAGAAATTAATGACATATAATAATATTTGACAGATTACAGATTTTATTTGTATTTCACAATGTTTTCCCTAATATTTTTTTCTGTTCCAGGATTAATCCAGGGTAAAACACTGTATTCAGACATCATATCTCCTCTAATCTGTGACAGATTTTCAGTCTTATTAAGACATTGACACTTTTGAAGAGTACTTTTCAGGTATCTGAAAAATTTAAATTTGTCTCTCTTTTCCTCATCAACAGACTGGGGTTAGGGATTTTGAGGAAGAATATCAGAGATGAAGCACGCTTCTCATTATATCATATCAGGTGGTGCATGACATTAAACATAATTTATCACTAGCGATATTAATCTTAATAATTTGGTTAAAATGGTATCTCTGCCAGGTGTCTCAAGCATAAATTAACATATTTTCCCTTTCTATAATCTATTAATTTGAAATGAAGAACCAAGTGCAGCCAACACTCAAGTGGTAGTGAATTAAGTCCCATGTACTGGAGAGGAGAGTATCTACATTTATTTTTTTATAGAGACAAACTACAGATACAATTTTTATATTGCTATAGAGCTATTCAGCTTTTCTAATTCTTCATCAATTTTGGGATTTATATTTTTCTTGGTAATTTCTCATTTCATCTAAGCTTTATAATTGATTGGTATTATTTATACTGCTTATATTATCTTTAAATTTGTATAGCCTCTACATTAGATCACTTTATTCATTCCCCTAATAATGTATATTAATAACATCCCACCTTCTTCATTAAGATTTGTGAATTTTTTCTTTTAAAAAATGAAGTACAATATTTTGAAACTTTCCTATCATTATCTTGAATATCTTTCATAATCTTTACTATTTTTCTATTTTCTTTGGATTCTTCTATTTTTTCTAATTTCCCTAATAAACTTGAAGTCTTTGTCCATTATTTTCCAGTCTTTTCTACTTTATAATATAAGCACTTAAAACTATAATTTTTCTCTGAAGTACCACTTCAGATGCTTGAATATAACTATTTTAATGACTGCATTATTTTTCCTTCATGCTTAGCTTTTAAAAAAAAATTACACATAGTGAAACGTACAAACTTTAAATGTATGGCTCACTAAATTTTACATACATATATACCTGTTTACCCACTACCAAGATCAAGAAAAAAAAGATTTATATGCCTCAGAAAGTTTACTCACCTGTTTCCTAATTATAAATAACCACTACTATGATTTCTATCTCCATAGATAATTTTTGTGTTCTTAAAGGTCATAAAACTTGAATTACAATATTTATGCTTTTGTGACTGGCTTTTGTTCTACATAATATTTTTGAGATTCATTCATATTATAGAGAGTATCATTAGTTTGTCTTTTTTATTTTGATCTAGTGTTCTTAGTATGAATATACCACAGCTTATCCATTCTAAAACTAATGAATGTTTGAAATGTTTCCATTTGGAATTATTACAAAAAAAGCACCTTTTATCATTTCTTTACACATCTATAGTGGATATAAACACTAGCTTCTTTTCAGTGTACAAGCATAGCTCACTTTGTTCCATTTTGTTTTATATTATTGCATTTTTATCAACATGGGTATAGATGCATAATTCATCTTCAGTGAATGAATGAATTTGTTTCTCCAATTCAAAGAAAATCTATTTAAGGGTAGGGACTACATCTTATATTTATTGTGTGTCCCAGAACACCTGATAGGGTGGGTACACACTAGGTTAAAACTTCCCAAACTTCCTCAATTCATGGCTTCATTGCTCCCCTTTAAGCCAAAAGAAACACCTAATCATCCCATTAATTAATTAACTGGGTCATAACTTAGCAGCTGTTTGAAAAGAAGATATACAAATGTTGAAAAAAAATACTTATATTTCATCCTGATCCACAGTTGATTATTCATGAGAATTTTGCCCACACTAGGCATTGTACAACTTTTAAATATTGGCTTTGGATTAGACAGTAACACTCTCGTTTCCTGTTCCACACTGATATTTGCATGGCATTTGCTTTTTATCACAGCAACCCCCAAACCAAACACAGTTTGACTAAGATATGATACAAAAAAAAGGAATTTAAGACAAATTAGTATGGACAAACTAATAATTTACTTGGTTTCCAAATGATCTCAAATATCTCTGCATTGCACTGTAATATTTAAAATACTCTGCAGCACTTTTGTGAATTCATTGCAGCATCCCAGAGCACCTTGATGTAGACTGAAAATTGTAGCCTTAAGTAATTACAGTAATCATCCATTTGTTCACTGTTTATTATGTATGGCACTATGCTAAATGTTAAAATTACAAAGGTAATTAAGATGGTGGTAATAATAATAGTATCAACAATAGCAGTGGGCATCTCAACGATAATGTATAGTTTGTTCCAGGCACTGTGCTAAGTTAGTTAAACAAATGTATCTTTGTTATAAGCTTGTTAATTGTACTTACAATTAAATATTCTATCAACTAGAGATCTGTGTGAAAAACAGCAAAGTTAAGCAAAATATAATATAAAAAGTATTAAAATAAAAATATATAAGTAATGATAATTGATATTTAAAGTTAATAAAATAATGATGTGTATTTTCATTCAATCCTTAAAACCGTTTTGACAGGCATGTATACCCTGAGGTTTAGAGCAGTCAAGCTATTTAAATAATGTCATATATTTAAAAAGTGGCAATATAAATATTCTAAATTTATTTTAAAGGCATTTTTACAGTAATTACTTCTGAAAAAGAATTTTCAACAATTCAGTTATAAGTATGATAGCTTTCTGGAATGTTAGTCACCGAGTTTAAATCTGTGGAGTTAGACACTGCCATGTTCCTAAAATGATACAGGAATAGAAAGAGATTCTTAGAGCAAAAAATGACAGCAGAAATTACATTCTCAATACATACATTCTTCAATCTCCCACCCAATCTATTCTTCATCATCCTGGATAAAAATGATCCACTTTTTGCTGATGACTTGTGATCTGATAGTCCCATATTGTATTGAACTAAAATTTTTCACATAACTTTTCCAATTTGTCCCTTTTCAGCTATGTAGAAAAAAATATCCTTTTATGGCAGCCCTTCAAATATGTGAAGAGTATTGCCGTATCTTTATGTCTCTCTTGGGCTAAATACTCCAGTTCCTTTAATAGTATGTGATGATGGTTCCTGCTTTGTCACTGGCTTGATCACAATATAACTGATATTTGCATATTTTATAGTCTCTAAAGCTGTTCACAAATCTCAGTTTTCCTTCATTTTTTAAAAACATGTTTCCAAGGGTCTGACAACTCCGTAAAACAGCAATTATTAATCTCAAATTACAGATCCGTTAATAGAGCCACATACACTTTAAAAACTTGGTTGAGGTTATATGATTCACAAACTAGGACTTAGATCTAACCCTACTTTTGAGTACATTTATTTGGCAATCAGTTAAAATTCTTTTGATGACAGATAAAAAACATTCAGTACAAACTGACTTCAAAGAAAATTAACAGCCTCACAATAGAGAACATAAAAAAATTAAGAATGTGATTAGGATACAAATTCCTCCCTCTCCAGCTCTTAGCTCACCTTTTGTTTTGGCTTCATTTCTACAAAAGCTCTAAACACACTGTCCCAAGATGGTTGCTACCAGTTCCAAAGGGGGTTTCTCATGTGCTTATTTTGAGCAAGTGTATATAAACCTGAGTCCCAAAATGGAGTCATAGGCTTCACTCACAAAATGTGTGAACTCTTGGAACCTGCTAACATATTAATGGGATATAGTCATTATTACCCTAAATTAATAAGGGCTTATGACTAGATTAGAAAGTAGGTTAAATCTCACCTAAACCACATGACTAAGAAATAAAAAGTATCACCTTGGGAAGAAAAAAATAGATGCTGAGGAAGCACCAATAGATGTCTAAAATAGTGCCATTCTGATTTGGAAATGTCTCTCTTAAAACATAGTATACAAAAACAAATGTGATGCTTCCAACTGATCAGTGAAAAACAGGATACTACTTTACTGGGACCAAAAAATTCTGGACTCATGCAGCCATGACCCTATCACCTTAGAGCAAATCCATAATAGTTGTTCAAGGTAAACATTTTTCTAAAGCTGAAAGTAATTATCCTTGTTTCTCCCAGATTACTTCCTAAGTATTTGAAAAACAATAATAATGAGAATTATCACAGTGTGGCACCCAACAGAAACTTTGATGAATACTTTTTTTAAAGGGATCATAACACAAAACACTTTTTGATGACTTGATTTTTGTTAAAACATTCCATTTAATAGCAACCAAAGGAGTCAAATTGTGTTGTCAAGTCATTTTTTAAAGATTAATAAGTCTGTCTCATTAAACCAGTGCTGATCATGCATCATTTTATAACCTACTACGGTTTGTTCAAGATTCAGCTCCTACTTTCAAGATGCTTATAATCTAGCAGAAAATAGACACAAATAGATTCTTCTAATATAATATTTTTGGGCTGTGGTATGGTTATGTACTGAATGCCAAGAAAGAACGCCACTTGATTTAATCTGAAGAGTGGAAACACTTTTTAGATTAAAAAAAAGCCTAAATTATTCAAAAGAGTGGGTTTTGTAAGTTAGGAAAGCAATAACATCCTACACTAATGTCACAGTATGACTAAAGGCACAACACCATAAATTAGCATGGTATGTGTACCAGCAGTTTGAAGCAAGAGTGGCAGATGATGAGCTGGAGAGGTACGGATCACGTCACTTAAATATTTGTATTTCGTGCTCTGAAAGATTTATAGTTTATGCTAAGTTTATAGTTTATGTTATGCTTGAATGTTATCCTACAGGCTAACAGGGCAGCACTGAAAAATTTAAAGTGGGAGAACGACATTTATTTTTAATTCCAAACTGAAAGGAGACAAAACTGGAAGCAAAGAAGTTGATGTAGAAGGTCAAGGCAAGCAATAAGAACCATAATTAAAACAATGATAGTGGATATGAAGGAAGTATATATGTTTAGGAATTATTTAACAGGTAAAATTGGAAAGTTGAACTACTTAAAAGGTATAAAAATGGGGATGAGGAGAGTCTATGAGAAATTCCAGTTCTCTGGACTGGATAACTTGCAGATGGTTATCTCATTGAACCAAATAGGAAACACAACAAGAGGAGAAGGTCTCGAGAAAAGAGAACGTAAGTTCATGTACTATTTGTTCACCTGTCCTTAGATACAATATTTTGACATTAAAATGTAATTAAGATTTAATTAAATTGATAATTAACTAGGTTACTATCAAAATTTTAAAAATAAAAATTTAAAACACACTAATGAATCAAAACTAAATAATTCAGAAAAATTATTTCAATGCTGTGAAACTATTTGGTCTGCTAAGCTAAAATAGAAATGCTATTTCCTTTTTGAAAAGAAGGGTCAGGTGGTAACACTAAATTTCCTAAAGAAAATTTAACCACTGATTTTAATGTCTGTGGCTTTTAGGGAAAATATAACCCTAAATTACAGTGGCTGTGGTTATAAACTATTACGAAGAGCTTCCAACGTCAGACATAGTTTGTGTCTGTATGCACTGGAGTCCTTTTACAGAACTTTGCTAGGACAGCAAAATTAATGATTCTCTCTTCTTTTTATTCATGTTGGTGTCAGTAACAAATGTACATTCCTTTCTTTAACAAAGATCTTCAAGGGATACAGAATTAATTTAATGTGAAAATCAAATAAGCCAGAGTCAAACTTTCTACTTAATATCATATGTATATATTTATATTTATATATATTTTATACACACACACACACATCTACAATCAACACTAAGACTTAGTTTTAATTTATGACCAAGGCCAAACAAAATTATCCCTCAAATATGTATGGAGAAATATGGGTTACAATCCTTAGGTATTGTATTTTGTCTCAGAGTTTAACATTGGTCTGCTCAGTTAATGACAGTATTAGCCCAGAAAAAATCTAGAGGTAAGTTATAAAGCAGAAGCTGTTTTTTTCCCTTACATTTATCAGGAGTAATTTTAGTTGCTTAACTTTACACCGATTTTTTTTTTTTTTTTTTGCTTTGTTACATACTATCCTTTCCTAATTTCTAGAGTAACGTAGTGGACAAAGATGCCAATTGCTCTTAATTAAAAGTTTTCGGAATTCTCTTTATTAAAGAAACATTTGAGTGCTGTGGAGGGACCTAAACCTTAGAATTAAACAAAACAAAACAAAACAAAACAAAACAAAACAAAACAAAACAAAACAAAACAAAACAGCTTCAAGTCTTTTATAAAGCCAGTCCCTTCAGTCAGTACTTGAGCACTTTGTAGTTCTTTGAACTGTGGCTCTGCAGGCTCTATGGGGCCCAGCTCTCTGTCACAGAACTAGAGGACACATGAGTGTTGGCCTCTGAAACTAGACAAAAGATGGACAAAAGACAGTGGAAGCTGTTGTTCATTCATACTGGTGACCCTTAGTTTCCTAGAAAATGTAGACGAAGTAATGGCCACTCAATCCTGGGTATTAGTGTGATATAGAATGCACTAATAACTTTAACACCTTCAGAATTTCATCTGAAATGCAACAATTTTAAGTGTGAGACTATTTCTGCTATGACACAGCTAATCTGAGGTGGCCATATTTTTCCTACGTAGAAGATGGCCACATTCCATAAAACAATGTCATGTACAGTCCTGCCCCCAAATTTTTCTTTTTAATAATTTGACATTAAATACTATCGATATACTTGTTAATCCCAAATTTTGATATCTAGCTCTGACAACTCACCTGAACTCCAGACCCATATTTCTAAATGCCTACTCAACAATTCCTCTACCTAGGATTATGAATATGCACAAAATGAATTTTTTATCCCCATAAAGCTCAACCCTTCCTCACCATTGCAAATAAAGTCACCGTCTGAAATCACCACCTATCCAATAATTTACTCTAGCAGGCATTTGTTTTAAAAAATTTGGTTTATTAAAATATTATTTGCATATAATAAAATTCATTTACATGAAATATATAATTTGATAAGTTTTGTCAAGGGTAATCACAATTATGATGAAAACATTCCCATCACCCATAAAATCTCTCACACCTTTGCAGGCAATGGCTAATTTCTTTCCTCTCAAATTGGTTTTGCCTTCTCAGAATTTCATATAAATAGAATCATGAAGCATACAATTTTTTTAAGTCTGTCTTCTTTCTTAGCTTCATTATCTAAACAAGTCCCCTACTACCTATTCTCACCTAGACACATAACCCTGATTTTTTCTTCATAGCCTAAATCACTATATGGAATTACCTTATTTAGTAAGGGTATTTTTCAACTTGAATATAAACTCCACAAGTGCCTAGCACCCTTATCTATCTTGTATGATGCAATACACCTAAATCTTCCAAAAACACTTGGCAGATGCATAATAAACATAATAAACATTACTGAATAAATAACCCTTCAAGTTTTTCCTATTGGAATCATCTCTATATCACATAATCAGTAAGATGAAAAGTTGTACTTTATTCCAAGATGAGAACATTATGAGGGAAAATAGCATAGTGGCGACTTGCAAGGCCTCTAGAATAAAGTTACCTGATTTTAAATCCGACTTTTTGCCTTTTCCAAGGAGTTATTATGGCTTTGAGCAAGTTATATAATCTTCCTAAGCTTTAATTTCCACTGCTGTAAAAATGGGGATAATAACAGTTTCTGCCTCATCAGGTGGTTAAGAATTAAATGAGATCAAACATGTAAAACAATTAGAAAAGTGCCTGATACTTAGAAATAAATTAATGATAGCCAATATTGTTAAATTATTGTCATCCCTACCACCACCACCACCACAACTACTATTATCTTACTATTTTCTGTAGCCAAAACTAAAAAAAAAATTCCGTAAAAATAGCTTTTTAGCAGAAACCTAAAATATTTGTTTAGAATAAAGCCAAGTAAATGAAACTTGAACATGAAGAACTATTATTATTTTCCTTATTGTAATAAGTGATGATAACATTCTGTCAACTTTTGTGATGTCCAGTATTTTCCTAAAAAGAGTAACAGGATGTTAATTATAATTCTGAAACTCATTTAAAATCTTCAAGGTTATGAACAAGTTCAAGAGGCAGGATTTTAGACTCCCATTACTAGAAGCCCAAGGGTAAAGGCTATTTACAAATTATATTTCTGGTCCTGCAACTTATGTAACTTAAGATATTTAATTAACTCCATGGGATTTTTACAAAGCAAACTCTAATAGTTCACAGCTTTTTCCAATTTGCTTTTCTAGGAAATATGATTAACAAAAGAAGTGATATCTATAAATGTCTATAAATTGGTGATCCCCTTAAATGGCAGTATTAAAATGCTAATGCAGTGTTTCTCAGACTTGAGGGTTGATATGAGTTTTCTTCCTATTAAGTGTCCTCTAGAAAAAATGATACACTGACCAAAGCTAAGAATATACATATTGTGGTTTATTCTGTAATAAGCACACTTTTTATGATAAATCAACCTACCTACCTAATGCCTCACCTACCTATTTATCTACTATAATATTAAATTTTTCTAATAACCCATATGGAGATTATATCAGATACTAACTCATCAACATTAAGATTGAGGATCATTTTCTTCAAATGTGAGAAAAACAAAATTAATGGTTTCTTAAAGATGGGAGATATGTAAAATTTTGTGCTCAGGGGCAGTTTTTCTTTTGAATACTATTAGCAAATGTCTTCAATCAAGGAATCAAGACAAATTTGATTAAACTTAACATACTGATATGCCTAGATGCCTTGACTCTATTTTAGGCATATTAATCACAGGTAGAATTGGTGTATGTGTGGGGAGAGGGAAAAGGTAGCAAATTTTACTACTGGTGAAAGACTCCAGGTCCACTGGGCATGAAATTTTGGCTACCTTACAATGACAAATCTGAGTAGACTGATGTAAGGCTTTATCATCAATGTCTATCCTAAAAAATTTGGAATGTGAAAGGCATACCAAATTCTAGCCCTCATGGATCCAAAGGTGAGAACAAAACCTGAAAACAAGCTAGAGAAGGTTTTAAAAACTATGACCACATATAGCAATTTCATACAGACATGCTCCATTAAGTCTTAAACTTAGGACTGCCTTTTCAAAGGTGAAGCCCAAAACATGTGCACGTTTTGCCAAGAAATACTGCCATTAAAATTTAAAACTAACTAATAATTCAAAATATTATACTTTCTGTCTCATTTATATTTCTTTCCCCTTTGTGTTATGATAAATATGGGATTCCAAATTCTACCTTCATATGACAAAGATGGAACTGCTAATACTGGTGAACTATGTAATTAACACCAACACTCTTGCTTTAAAAACTGAAGAAGCTGATCCAAATAGAAGAAAATAAACATAAATGTTTTAAAAGCATTTAAGATCTTATTTGATACTAAGAAGCTAGTAGTTCAAGATCTGGAAGGCGACAGAGAAGCAAGCCCAGCCACTTAAAGCTAAGTTGTCTTAAAGTTATTTGCCTATTCTGAGATTAAGTATTAGAACTGAACAAAAAGGCATATTTGAATTCAAAAAAGACAAATATTCTCAAAAACTAAAAAAATAAAAGGGCTAAAATTAAGAATGCAGTGTATGGAGTTTACAAGCACAAAAGACTGAAGTTTAATGATTTAAAATATATAAGAAATTATCCATAAGCAGAACAGAGAGAAATATGTATGGAAAATAAAGAAGTGATCCTTAAAGATGTAGACTATACAGTGAAAATGCACTACCATAAACAAAATGTAAAGGATATATATCTATTTCTTATATGTATATATAATATATATATAACAAAATATACAATGTACACAAAATATAAAGCATATATATGTACATATATATATATTCACTGTATTGTCAGTCTCATCTCTTAAATCAATTCTCACTCTAGTTTGCTTTTAAAAATCCATCCATTGTTACATGTATATCTATATACTTATTTCTATACCTCCCTCCCTCCTTCCCACTCTCTCTCTCTCCCTCCATTTATTTATCTATCCATCTATCTATATAAAACTGATCATCTATTATCTATCTATCATCTCTCTCTCTCTCTCTCTCTCCATCCATCCATCCATCCATCCATCCATCCATCCATCCATCCATCTATCTACCATCTATCTATCATCATCTATCATCTATCTATATAAAACTGATGTCCAAGGAGAAGAAAAAAGGAGACAATAAAAGGAGGTAATACTTGAAAATATAATAGTGTCAAACTTTCCAGAGCTGGTGAAGCACATGTAGTTGTAGATAGAAGACAACTACTAAACCTGAGCGGGAAAAGTATAAATAAATAAATGCCTATGTACATTATGAGAAAATGCAGACACACAAAAAGGGAGATCACATTCAAAGGGGCAGCAATTAGAGACTAAAATCTGGCTTCTTAATAGCAATAATGAAAGCTAAAAGACAGCGGCAATTTTAAATATTAAAAGAAAATATGTGGCAACCATAGAAAAATATACCCAGCAAAGAATTTTTTTTCTAAGAATGAAGGTAAAATAGTCATTTTCAAATGAACAAAACCATCTCTATTCTGTACATATTGTCTATGGCTGCTTTTACGTTACCACAACAGAGCTGAAGAGTTGTGACAGAGACCATGTGACCCAAAAGCTAAAATATTTACTATCTAAACCTTTATAGAATAGTTGGCTGGCCCCTGCATTAGCAAAATAACACTAAAAGAAATTCTGAAGGATATATTTCAGTAGAAGCAAAATGATTCCAGAGAGAACAGAGAAAATTAAAAAAAAAAAATTTAAAAAGCACTTTATTGTTTATAAAAAGTATAAACAAGAAAATACTACATAATAAGTACAAGGTTTAAAAATGTGGATTTAAAATTTATAACATTTGCATAAATCATGGGAGAAAGTAAATTGAGTTGAAGAATTTTGAGGTCTTTATATTGCCTAGAAGAGGATAAAAATACTAATATTACTTTGATAAGTGAGAGATAACAGCCTGCAATTTCTAGGGTCACCACCAAAATAATAAACCTACAGGTTCATGCTACTAGACAGAAAAATATGATATCACAGGTGGTTTTTTCTAAAATTTCATATTCTGTCTGATGCAGGTATAAAAACATAAGTAATTTTTGTATATTGATTTTGTAACAAGAAACTTTCTAAATACTATTATGCATAATATATTTTCTAAAAATTCTTTTAGATTTCTTACATACACACAATGTAAAGGTCCTTGAATACAAAGAAAGGGTTTATTAAATAAACTTTACTGATGACCTAAATGATATATGTCTCAAAATGAGCAATTCTGACATACTTTACTGCAGATACATAGTCTTTTGGATCTCTCAGCCTTTATATCCTTTTGATTAAGAGATATGTAACAGTCCCTTGGTGAAATAATATACCTGACTCAACACTGTCAAATTCAGAAGGTTTCCAACATAACAATTTCAACTCATATAAATTTCAAAATAGATATTCTAGGGGAAGTATATTATTGCTTCATATTATCAATATAGGCATATGTCCTATAAAAAGTGAAAGATATTGAGCACAACTTCACCATCCCCTTGAAAAATAGAGTTTACCTATATACCTACCAAAAAATGAATATGTTCAAGGAAAACAATCATACAAAGCAGTAAAATGAAGTTTGATGAAATGGTATGACTGAAGACTAACCAGTGAAGACACAGAAACAACACTATTTTTCTTATATCCATAATAGCTTCTTCAATGGTTTTAAAAACTATCTATAGACTTCTTACATTCTAAGATAACTGGTCCAGTATCTGTGGAGGATTATTACTTCCTAATTCCCTGCCAAAGTTTGGTAAGAATACCTACCAAGACAGTGAGTAACAAATGAACAATCATTTAACACACATTGATGTTTTCTGTGTTGATGATCCCATGATACAGAAGACATACAGGAAACTTACCATGTGGGGGCCTCTCTATAATTCCTGAGGTCTCACAGAGAGACTATAGTGCTGTCAATTATTAAACTACATTTGGTTGATCAAATGTTCACTAACCTAGAGTTAACTGTATGAAACTTTGGCTCCTGATGCTTAAGGACAAAAACTTGTTTTCTGAAGAATGTCCTATGAGCTAGATATTATGCTAGGGCCTTTTAAAGGCATGTATATGATTGAAACACTTGTGAAGCTCTCAGGTCAGTGGGACAGTCAGTCAAACAAGACAGTATTTGAATCAGATATACACTGTAAAAGAAGTATAAACTATGAAAGAAAGTTAGGGCCTTTCCCTCCTATAGCCATGTATATGCAACCTTGCTTTTATAGCAAGGAGGGTACATTTTTAAAATTTAATAGAGAAGTTCTTCAAAAATTTCTAGTGTTAGTGTCTGAAGAGCACATGTACCTGAAATATATATGATTAGGGCTTGTAAATCTTATAAAATGATTTCCTTTAGTTCTTTGAACGATTTATAATAACAGATTAAAGTCTTGGTCTATTAAGCCAGCATCAATGTAGTTTCTGCTATTTTCCTGTGTACGAGCATATCTTTGCATAACTCATAATTTTGTTGTTGATAAAAACTGGACATTTGAAATAATGTAATGTAGCAACTCTAGAAAGCAGATATCCTCCATCCCCCAGGAATAATTGTTGTTGCTGCTATTTCTTTGTTTGGAAAATTTCATGTACTAATTTCTCCGTATTAATTCTGCAGTCTGCTTTTCTTATAACATGTAGCCACTGAAGTCTTTGCTGGATTAGCTCAGTGGTCCGCTAATGATTAGAAAGAGATTCCCTTAAAAACTTTGAATCAGTTTATCATTTGCCAAGGCCCTCTTTGTGTTGGGGTACATTTTCAACACTGACAGTTTGCAACTCTACTTTAGACTTCACTTTCTGCTTACATAAAATCAAAGCAAGCCAGAGGAGAGAGATTAGACCCTCTCAGGTCATTCCTGGGTATGTGTGCAACTGTGCATTTGCATCACCTTCAAGAACTCCAAAAATATTAAAAAAAAAAAAAATTAGAGCTTTTTGAAATCATCTTTGGCAATCACATTTCCCAGATTCCTCTTTTAAATATTTTGGCCAGCCTTTTGTTTGGCCCAACTTGTATTTTTGTCCCAACCAGCTGAGAAGTCAAACAATTATCACTTACGGTTTCCGACAAACATGCTGGGAATAGGCTTTTCCCACTGAGCAAGCTCTGAGTCAGGTCAGATAACAACAAGCCCTTCCAATGGGGACTGCTCAGTGAGCTGCCAGTCAGGCCAAACAGTAACAATTCTCTGGAGATGGAGTTTTGGGGGAGTTCCAAACCTGGGCTGGCCCCCGCAGTGGCTTCTACATTGCTGGTTTTCACAGCTACCTTAGTTGTGAGGCAGCCAGTTTTTAAAGCTACCATAGACGTGAAGAGAACAGATGGATTGGAAATAAGGCAAGTTAAGACTCTACAAAGCTTGCTGTTCTTACTGAGATTTAACTATTTTTCTTAAATAAATACTCCTTGAGTTGTTGGAGATTTTGGTTAATATCCAGACTTCTGAATAAGTTGCTTTTGCTCTTTTTTGCTAGTATTCTCACTACCATTTTGGAGAAGCTAATTTGCAAAAGTGTTTTAGTCTGCCATTTTAGAAGCCCTGCTTGGACTCTCTCTCTCAAACAGGATCAGTGTTTTCCTAATTTCTTTTCAGTACATTAAATTGATAAATTTAAATATTTAATCTATCTGAAATTCATTTTACTATGCAGAGTTCAGAAGGAAATGTACAACCAGTTGCAATTATATTTAATCTTTTCTGGATTAATTAGTAAGATACTTTTGAGAATCTAATAAAAGTTATGGACTATCTCTGCAGAAAAATCTGCACATAGACAGTTTTGCATAAATTCAGTAAATTCAAAGTTCTAGGCCCCCTTCAATGGAACCCAGATAAAACACCTGATTTGTTAAGTCAATTTATTTTATCTAATTTGTAACAACATCTATATGGATTTATAAATTGCAGAAAAATTTCATGGCTCTTCCCATATTCTATCCAATTCCATTGGTCTGCTTGTATGTCTATATAACAATACTATAGATTTTTAATTATACCAAGCATCTTTCTGCCTCAGAGCCTTTGCTATTCCCCTAGCCATTAACAAGGTAAACTCATTTCAATGTAGTCCTCAGCTCAACTGCTAACACTTTAGAGAGTCCTTATATGACTACCTTATTTATGTATTGGTTCCTTCACTCTCTAGGCCCTTATTTCATTATTCTTCATGACACTGATCACTACTTCACATTTTATTATACCTTTAATAGTTTCCTGTTTTATTCACAAGATGGCAGGAATTTTTTCACTACTGTATCCCCAGATACAAGTACAGTCCCTGAAACAAACCAGGCAGTCTTTTCAATTATTAATGTAAAACACCAAAAAATAAGTTTGACCATGGCAATTTATTTGTTTATCCTGCTGGGCTAAATAAATAAAAGATATATAAGCTAATCTAGCTCACAAGAAAAGTAATTTGTCAATTTTCTACAATAAATTTCTATAATTATTTTCTATAATAGGTCTATTAAGCTTTAAGGGGCTAATGGAACAACAGTTTGTAGTTTTTACTACAAGCATGTGAAAATGAAAGCAGTGAACTGTATAAGGAATACTTGTAATACATTTAATACTACCACCTCACTTTTGAAAACCTGGTGTTACCTGGCAACATTGTTTTCTCTGCTAGATGTTTTCTGTTCAACTCCGTTAGCCACAAAACAATAATAATTTAAAAACCTCTCCCCCTCTCATTCTCTCTCTCCTCCTCTCTCCCTTTGCTTCTCTCTCTCTCTCTCCCCCTCCCTCCCTCCCTCCCTCCTCACTCTGATTTCTCCCTCCCCTCTACCCAAACTATGCAACTATTGGTAAGAAAGCAAACAAAATGTATTTATTCATGACATGATTATATTATCTTCACAGTACTCTGATATCCTATATTGTAGTGTTTCTTATAGATAAGAATGTTTCTGACAAACTGGCAGAGAAGGGTGCTCTTCAACATAGATATTTTTCTCTTTGGATGATGAATATGTGCTGATTTACTCATGCCATCTTGCCTAATTTAATGGTGACTAAGCCCATATCTATGGGAGATTAAAGGAATGGTCTATAGTCACAAAAACATTTTAACCAACCTCTCCCATATCAGGATTTAATGAATGAACTTGACCTTCCTGGCATGGAATTCCAATAAACTAAAATAACAGACAATTAAGCATCTTAAAAACCATAGGTACTCAATATATTTGGTTTGTTGATACCAATGGTAAGTTACAGAAAGAATTAGAAAGCAATCATTACTCTAATGAAAAAAAGTAAAAAAAAAAAAGAGGTAAGATCTGTTACTATACTAGTTATCATAAATGCCTCTTACAATTCTCTTTAATTTTTATAGTAAATGGGTAATTGTGTTCTTAAGAATAAACTTAAGTGACATATTTTTAAAATGTATTACGTTTATCCTGGATATTAGAAGGACTGAGTTAAAAACTTCAGTACAAAAAATTTATAAGTCATAAGAAAATATCCTAGGTTATTTATCCTCAAAAGATAGCCATTTTAGCTATATTTATAATGCATGGTTGACTAAATAATGGTAGTAATGTAACACTTTGATCTCATAAAAGAAAAGACTTCTATGAATGTTATATTTTGCTTTTTATATTTGTTTAAGGAAAGGTTTATTTGAGTATCTTATTGTCTATATAAAGAAAAGACTAAATACAAGTAAAATAAAACCATGTAAATTCAATTATTTAAAAAAAACTAATAAAGTTTTTAATTCTTCCTATAAGTAATCAAAAGTTATATGTAAATAGGCCACATTTGTTTATATATATGTATATACATACATACATATAATTTTATAAAACCATAGGAATTATTTGTAAGGTTCTATTAATTACTACTGTGAACTACAGGTATACAAATATACAAATCAGACATAAATTAATTGAATCAAATTGTTTTCTACACATGCATATTATTTTGTATTATGTGTGCATGTGTGTGTTTGCAAAAAAGAAAAAAACAAATATATTAAACAGGAGGCTTAACATAATTGCATTGACTAAATAAATTTGGATTCTGACTTTTCTGAAAATAGAGTAAAAATTATAAGTATCAGAAAGTAAAAATACAGATATATTAAAAATTATTTGTTTTAAGTATTAGTATCAATGGCAAAATAATTAAATACTGATATGTCCACTAAAGTATTTTTAAGTGAGATAAAATAATAGCAAGGATATTTCATTTTGAGAAAAAATAAGAAAAAAAGAAAATATTTACAAAGATTAAATTTTACTAACCTGACTAATTTTTCTTTGCTCTTGTATAGCTTTTTGAATTGCCTGAGATACTTCTTCTTGATCTTTTGCATGCTCAGTCTTCCATAACTCCCTTTCTTCAGCATGGGCTTTTTCCAAATTTTTTCTTTCTTCTTCTATGGCTTTTAATACTACATCCTTCATTGCTTCTTTCTCAAGCTTCAAAAAAAAAAATAATGGCCAAAAGAAAAATATTTGAAAGAATAACTGCACAATAATTCTTTGAGTAAAATAGACTTGAATTAGTCTAAAAAACACAAAACTTTGATTCCATAGGGTTTAATTCTGATGTTTTTACGCATATTTAATAATCACTAAAAAATAAAATCAATTATTTGTTTTTGTAAATAATCTACTTACTTTTTGGCATTTCTAAACTTCAAAGAAACCAAACCTTTACTTAAAGTAGCAGCTGTCAAACTATTTGGTCTTAAGATTTCCTTACACTCTTAAAAGTTACTGAGAATTTCAAAAAGCTTTTGTTTATATCGCTTATACATATAGATTAAAATTTATCATATTAGAAATTCAAATCAAGAGAAATTAAAATATTTATTAATTCATTTAAAAAATATTAAATGCATTGTACATTAACAAGCATTTTATTTAATAAAAAATAACTATATTTTCCAAAACTAAATAATGACATAATAGAAGACAACTAGATACTCATATCTGCCTTCTGTGTTAAATATGTAATGATAGTATTTGGTTGAAGTATGTTAAAAAAAAACTCAGTCTCACTCAGGTAGTGGAGAAGAGAGGGGTATTTAATAGCCAGTTGAGATCGTTGTAGATAT
Source organism: Cynopterus sphinx (assembly GCA_030015415.1). NCBI lineage: Eukaryota > Metazoa > Chordata > Mammalia > Chiroptera > Pteropodidae > Cynopterus > Cynopterus sphinx. The sequence continues at coordinate 140,430,030 of CM057380.1, forward strand.
TCTTAATGATTCCACACCAAAAGTTCACAAGAATTAGTTTTTAAAAGTTAGTTGCAATTTTGTATTCTATTCCATTACAATATTTTCTTGCACTTTGAATGAATCCTTTATCTATGCATGATTTTCAAAAACATTTTTTATTTGGAAAACATTCGTTCAATGAGTTATGCATCTCCTCTACATATTACATTTTTCATTATATCATTAAAAAAAGCCACATTTATTTGAATCACCATCAATCTCATCAGAAATGACATAAGTTTTAAAAATCAGATACAAATTTTCCAAAATTCTAATTTTTGCTTTAAAGCACAAATTTTATCATTAGCAACAAAAATTGTCAGCTTATTCTTAAAATGACTAGGCTCACTTCTCTTATTTTGGAGAAAATGTCTGCCAAATATTAAAGTCTCTATAAACCCTAATTATTCAGTAAAATGAAGTGCCATAAAAAAAGTACCTACACTTCAGTTTCAACTCAAACAACTGCATAAGAATTTTCTTCAAGAAAACCATCGTACTTTGGTATGCACTAAAGTCCACAGACCTCTCATTCTTCATCCCCAGAGTTACCACTTTTTGTTTCTTCCAGGTCACAACCAATTTGACAGCATTTTCTGAACTCTTACTTTATTCCACCATTCTTCTTTTAAACTACCTTATTATGTTAACTAATGCCTTCCATGTTTAATTCAAATGATACATTTTGTTGTTTTAATGCTTATTTTTGTTGGCCTCAAAGCAACATTTGACATAGTTGCCTATTTCTGTTTTCTTGTTAAAAACTCCTATGATGTGGAAATACTATATCTATACATATAAAAATTTAATGCATTCCTCCTTGCCTTATGGGTATATAAGTAATATTTTTCTTACTTGATTGTAAATTATTTAAGAAAAAGATGAAATCATAGTCATCTTTGAATTTCTACCCTGGTATAGTTATTTGTACATATGAGATTTTCAATATTTATTTATTAAATTTAAATTGACATCCAAACCTCAAAAGTTAGTACTATATATGTATTTGTTGGTATATACATTTAATATCTATGAATCACTACTCAGATGAGGTATTTCAAAGTCAATTTTAAAAATTAACATATCTTGATAATTAAATATACATACAAATACATATATACACATACATATACATGCACATGTACTCCAACACACATATATATTACCTGTATGATGCCTATCAAATATCAAGTGGATATTAATGTCCATATATATATTCTTTTTAAAATTCTTTTTAAACAATTGCAATTCTAAATATAAAGCATTTCAACTCCCGATAATCTTGTGTAATGTGAATTTAACAAGAATAAGAATATGTACAATAGTAGCCTAAGTTTAAGAGGAAAAATGAGAAAGAAGAACATTCTTTTTTTTATTTTTCTGGAATAAAATATTTTATAAAAGTAGATTGGTTGTACCTTTAATGAACTCAATTTTTAAATTCCACTTACGTACAAAGAAACCAATTATTACAAATGGGTTTATACCAGACAAATAATTATGACTTTCAAATGATAAATACAATTTTTACATTAGACAAAAAACATTCAATTTAAGCTTTGAGGTGAGAATAAACATAATAAAAATACAACAAATAAAAATTATTGAAATTAAAGTACAGAATAAACTTTTCAGATGGAAATACCTTTGCAGCAGATACTAATGCCTCCTTATTTCTTTGCCTTTCTTCCTCCAAACACTTCTCAAATATTTCCTATAATTAATAAGACATATACTAAATGTATTATATGAGGTAACAGAATACATTATTTCCACACATTGAGCAAATGTAAAGTATTACCTTCTGTTCATGAGATTGCTGAATCAAAGCTTCTTTTATTTTTTCTTTTAACAAATCCTTCTCTGTATCTAGCATTTCAAGGAGTCTCTGATGCTACAAGGAAAGATAAATGGATTTTGATTATACTCAAAGACCTATAATGCATCAACAAGAAGCGCAGCTGGTGGAATCCATTTGCCCAAAAATACTGCAGTGGTTAATACAGGAAACAATGGGAAGTTTGCTAAAATGAAGGGATAGAAGCCAAAAACACTAAATTCACCTTTCTCTAATCAGCCAACATAACATTTTTTACCCACAAAACTCAACAATGTACATGACATGAGACTCAAGAACAACTTTTTTAAATTGGAAAGTAAATCATAAATTGATAAAATTTCTTTTTCCAATATTAACTTTGAAAAAATTACTAAAATTATTATTAGCTTTTAGCAAAAGAATAATCATATAATAATTGATGTATGCTTCATAAACTACCTTAACAGATTCTTTGTCTTTCTAATAAAACTGTTATAGAAATTGAAAGATTTATTATTGTTCTTGCCCCAAGATTTTACTACAGATTCAAAAACTGAATCTATAAAAGCAATCAAAGGAATATTATATAACTAATGGTAAAGTATACAGAATGCTCATATTTGCTTTTATTCCAATGTCCTAATGAAAAAACACACAGATCCATCAGCCAGTTACATGAACTAGGCACTTGAATATTGAACAGAGTTTTCTAAGTAAATTTTACTTTTATAGCTGTAATACCTTCAATATAGATGAGGCAGATATTTGTTCTGAAATAATTTTTTTAATGGGAAAATACAACTAAAAAGAAAATATATATTCCTACTTACATAAATTTCTCAATCAGTTGTAAGAGCAAAAAAGTATTTTCTCAGATTTAGAATGCTATTTATATAGAAGCCTCCTTTAAATATAAACTTATTCTGATACCGAATATTTAAAAACAGATCTATGTCTTTCGAAGCTGTTTTTAAAAAAATTTTTTAGGGAGGAAGTCTACATTTAGAGTAAGTGACCAAACAGTCATGTCTAGTAAAGATAACCTATTATTCCTGGTTTTAATTCTTTTACTTGTTATCTTTATTTTTCAAGAAAATAAGAAAAATCACAAGGAAGATGTATTTTTTTTTTGATAACAAATCCAAACTGTGATACAAATCAGGATGATTATGAGAAACTATTGGTAACATGTGAATTGGTGAAAGACAGTTGACTAACAAATCAGTAGACCTAGCGTATGATATACAATAACAACTGAGACTTTAATTTTATATTCTATGTAGGCCTAGATAAAAGATTTCATAGAATTAGAAACAATATCTAATCTTATTTAAAACACACACATGAAAAAAATATGTAAAGATGTTATACCAGCTAAAAAATTAGATTTTAAAATGACAAATACAATTCTCATATAAGACCAAAATCATGCAGTTTAGGCTTTGAGGTAGAGGTAAACATAACAAAAATAGAACAAGTAAAATTTATTGAAATTAAATTACAAAATAAAATTTTCAGAGTCACTAATAATTTTGAAAAGAATTTTTCCTTAAAAAGAGAAGTTAATAAGTCAGTTTAATGGAAATCATTAAGTAATTAATTATTGTTAGGCCAAGTTTCTTCTGTGGTCCAACCAAGAAATAGTCAAAGAGGGTATAGAAGCTAAAATGACAATATAATCTTCAGAAAATTCATTCCTACATGGCACTACTTAATTCAGACAGTATACTATAATAGAAAATTATTTTGGTGTGTTCTTGTACAAGAATAAACTCAAAATTACCATTTGAAAGTATCCTACATAAAATGCAATCTATGTAAAACCATTGATCTACCTGAGAAAACATAATTACGTTGCTGACTTTTCTGATACATACATACATACATACTAGATAGATGATGGATGGATGGATGGTGGGATAGATAAGGAGATGATAGATCATAGATAGATAGATAGATGATGATGATAGATAGATAGATAGATAGATAGAGATAAGAGATTATATTCTTTGAGTACATTAAGGTTTCAAGTACTGTTAAAGTGTTTTACGTGTAGGTTATCACATTAAATCCTCACAACAAAAGCTGCTAAGTCAAGCAATATGCTTCATTTTCAGATGAGTGATCTCAGGCTTAGAGAGGCTAAGTAACTTGCAAGGTCCCTAATAAATAACTTCACCAATAATCATATCTGTACACATTATCAGCAGTAGTAATTACCTGTTAGCTAAAAGGAGCCCCAGTATTAACAAGTTATTACCTAGTAACTAAAGCTACTTAATACAAGTAGTATTATGTCAGGTAAGGCCTCTCTTCCACCTGGCTTTAGAGAATTTGGCTAATCGATACTTTTCATTTTGTTCTTTTGAAAGTAATATAATTTCCTGAACAAATATCAACTGATATTGGAGAGATGATTCAGAATAATGCTAAATGGTATGGGAAAAGTATGTCTTAAAATTAAACACAGTCAGTTTCTTAGTGAATAATCCACAGTAGCTAGTCAAGAACCATTTCGTTTAGTAAAATATACTGTTTTTGTAAAAGTCACATATGCTTATTATGAAAAATGTAAAAAAGTGAAAATCATCCAGACTCAATTACCCAAAGAAAATCCTTTAGGCAAACATCCTTCTGTAGCGCTCTTTGTCTATTTAAATATGTGAATATACATAAACATTTTATACAATAGGTTTATATAGTGTCCTGTAATCTTTCTGTACTCAATAATGGTACTCATTTCTATATAAATATAACTATGCTATTTTTATTAAATTCATCATACATTCTCCCCTTGTCCTACCTACACACATTTAATTTGTTTGCAATATTTCACTTCTTAAAAATCTTGATTTTTGTGCATGCATCTTTGTGAACTTGTAGAATTGTAGCCTTACAAAAAATTCCCAGGAGTGGTATTAAAGGCTGAAGAATTAACATGTTTTAAATTTTGATACATACCTTCAAACTGTACTCCAGAAAGAAAATACCAAATTATACCTTCACTAACAATAACAGGACAATGGACATAGGGAGATTATTCTCTACAGCAGAATCACATGAGCTGGAAGAGCAGCAACCAAAGAAATTGTTCCACTGTTGGAAAACAGAATCCTTGCCCAGCAATATTTGGTATCTTCTGTGGACCAACCATGGCTGTTCATTTCATCATTCTCTCCTTTCCAAAATGAGAATTTCTGTTGTAGTCTGCTGATCCTTGAACAATGCAGGGGTTAGGGGCACCAGTCCCTGTGCAGTCAAAGGTCCACATATAATTTTTGACTCCCTAAAAACTTAATTGTTGTCTCTTGGTACCTGTGGAGGATTGGTTCCATGATTCTAAAAGGATACCAAAATCAATGGATGCTCAAGTCCCTTTTATAAATGGCATAGAACAATCCATGCAGTTGGCCCTCTTCATCCCCAGATTCCTAACTGCACATGGAAAATACTGTTTTCTTGGCTAGTTGAATGCACGGATGTGAAACCCAGCAATGCTGAGGTCTAACTGTGTATGTATTGTAAAAGATGCATGTATACATGGACCTGTTCAGTTCAAACCCATTTTATTCAAGGGTCAAATATATTGTTCCTTCTCTTTTCTTTTTGAATTTATTAATTATAGTTTCTTTTTTTTGGGGGGGGGGGAATAGGGCAGGAAGGCCCTTCTACTTCATTATCTCTCTTCAAAGTTCCTTTTCATTTGTTTGAGTCAGTAATTTTCTCATTCAAAATGTTTCTCCAATGTTTGATAATCTTTTCCATCCATTCATATTGAAATCCCAGACACAAAACACTGGTATAAAAATCTGCGTATGTGGGTGAGTTTCAAAATAGGCACAAAAAGCTTTTTCATGGTTGTAGTGGGAATTCTCAAATGTTTGGTCTATAAATATTTTCTCCTTTTTGCATATAAAGAAAAATATTAGTTGCCATTCAAAATTAAAGGTCTTAAAAGAAGCATCCATATATTTTTGAAATAATAATTTTGAAAATATCTCTCATTAGAAGTGTTATCTTTTATAATCATACAAATTTTATTTTAGTGTATATTTATTGTATATTATTAAGTAGTAGACTTTATGATCTAGGCTTTATTCCTGGCACAGAATACCTGAGTCCAGGGGAAAAGTCAAAGAGTATTACAATAGATCCAGAAATCCTATTTTGAAACTTTTCAAATTCTTCTATAGATATGATTTGAACAATACCCTATGACTATTCACAATCTATTAGTCTTTTATTTCTTAAAATTGTTTAAATTATAAGTCTTCATGGTAGAAATTCAACTACATATTTTAATCTTATTTTTATGTTAAATTATCTTAAATGAAAGTTTGCCCTTGTATATTCACTTATAAATGATTACACATTTCTCTAAATTTATAAATTAATTGTTAATAAATTATTAATTAATATATAATTATAAAATTCAATTATATATTTATAAATTAATGCAGTTTTTTCAATCATATGTACAAGAAATATTTGTTTGGTGTCTACCAATGCTGGACACTATATTAGTTTCTACAGATGCTGCCTTCAGGGACATGAATGTCTAACAGACAACCCATAAAACAAATATAATTTCTTACATTAGACTTGTAAAACTATTTTATAAAATAAATTTTCTTCAATGAATATATTTTTAAGTAAAAAGTACCAAAAATGATTTGGAAATAAAGAACTATAAATCAGCTTAAAAAATACAATATAGATTTTAAATAATAAGTTATCATAAAAATATAACTGCAAGTGCTTTTAGAGGAACAGATGGCAATAAAACACAAAATAGCCATTATAATTAAGAACCCCTCCAAATCAAAATACAATTTTCTTATCTTTCATTTACTAATATTAACTTTTTATGGATAAAATATGTCAGTGTGAAACAGTTAAGACTTAAACACCTTAGGACAGTGCCTGTTAAATAGTTAAGAAGTTAAATGTTAAATGCTATTATTACACTACTATAACTACTACTTCTATTTCTTTTCTTATTGGGGTAAAATGTAATATAAAATCTTCCATTTAAACCATTTTAAGTGGCCAAGTGGCATTATACTCACAATGCTGTGCAACCATCACTACTATTTACAATTTTTTTCATAATTCCCAACAGAAATTCTGTGCATGTTAAGCAATAATTTCCCATTCCCTTTACCCCAGCCCCTGGTAACCTCTAATCTACTTTCTACTTTCTCTCTCTATGAATTTGCCTATTCTAGATATTTCATATACACGGAATCAAACAATTGTCCTTTGTGGCTGGCTTACTTCACTCAGCATGATGTTTTTGAGGTTCATCTCTGTTGTATGTATCTAAACATCATTCCTTTTTAATGATTGGGTAATATTCCATTGTGTATATATACCACATTTTGTTTATCTATTCATCTGCTGATGGACACTTGGGTTGTTTCCACCTTTTGGCTATTGTGAATAATGCTGCTATAAACATTCACATACAAGTAACTATCTGAGTCCCTGTTTTCAATTCTTTTGGGTATATATACCTAGAAGTAAAACTGCAGGGCCACATAATAATTCTACATTTAGCTTTCTAAGGAACCAAACTGTTTTCAATACACAATCTCTCCATATCCTCTACAATATTTACTTTGTGTTTTTTTTTAAACCTATTGTTATCCTAGTAGTTGTGAAATAGTATCTCACTATGGTTTTTATTTGCATTTCCCTAAAGACTAAGCCTTTTTGAGCATCTTTACAAATGCTACTTCTACTCCTGATACTAACTACTACTAATCCTTTCAAGTATTACTTGTATTATCTGCACAAAAGAGAAAATCATTAGAGCTCTTTTTGCAGTCTTTTTGTAAGAAATCGTAGTAGAGAGTATATTGGATTTGAGATTTGCTCATTGTCTGAGATTCTGCCAGAAGTAGGAATGCCTTTCCTCTCTGGGACAGAAATTATTTTAGTTATTTAGTCACAATAAACTAGAAATTATAAAGTATAGAGAGAGAGCTTGGCCCAAAAGTTTTCACCCTTCATTTATCTACAATAAAGTACAAAGCATATTTGAAGATTGCCTGTATTACTTCTCTCTTCTTCTTCAATATCTAATTCCTTAATTGTCCAAATGGTCCAGTACTTGGAAATGGCTCCTGTGGTTTTTGATGGTATTAGGGATGGTCAATACATTCTTTTGTACCTTACTAACTGAACATTCCAAGGTGGGGATGTTCTGAACAGCTTTAGTTACATAGAAGCTGAAATTGAACCAGTGGCAACATTCAATCATAAGACTCTTCTTCAAATATTTATAATTTCTAAACAAAGAGAGACTTTCTACAGACTTTGCAAGACATAGATTTACAACATTTTAAAAGTCATTATGAAAATTAACTGAAATCTATACAAGTAAATCTCATTCAAGAACAGTAGGAGTTTGCTACATTTTACTTATCTAAAATATTCTACTGATTGCTTCTTAAAATTATATTGAAACTTTAGTAATTTTTTAAAGCAAATTGAAAAACTAAATGCAAACTTTAGACTTCCATTAATTTTCAAGTGTGTAGATGTTTAATGCAAGGCTATCAAGGACAGTCTTTTGAAATTTAGACTAAAACAAAAAGCACTCATAAATAACATGCTTTTTTTACCCCTTTGGAAGAAATTCCAAAGTGAAAAATGTTTGATGCAGACTCAAATATAAATATAAAGGTTCTGTGGTCTTTACTTGATTTCTGTAAAAAAATTAAAAAAAAAAAAAAAGGAAAGAAAGAAATAGAAAAAATACAAAAAAATTCTCTTCTTTCCTGGAATGTGAGTCACAAGAGATACTATAAACAGATTTAATCACAATCACACATGGATAGTTTTGGGGTATTAAATTTACGACTAAGCAATTATGGAAGCTCATGTTCAGGTATACAGTTATTCAATTACCACAGGACCATAAACTTCAGATTGTATGCGGGGTGGGGTGTGAATGTGTGTGTGTGTGGTATATATTCTGCAATGCAAACTCAATGAGAATCTTCTTAAACTTTCTATAAAGTACAAACATTGAGCAACAACAACTGATCTGGTAGGATAGCCTTAAAGCACATGTTCATACATGCCTCCATTTAACATGACATGAAAGACCTAAATAAATTTAATAAACATCTTAATATAAAGTGAGTTGCAGACATTTTATCCATTCATGAGCCCAACTTATTAAGTATGGTTTGGAAAGAAAACCTAAAAAAGATAAACTATGAGATTAAATCTACTTAAAGAAGTTACCACAAGTCCAATAATATCAATAAACTTCTTAAAGTGAATAAAATAAACTATAATAGAAGCTATACTAGATTTACGTCACTCAAATAAATATATTTGTAATAGTTATAAAAAAATAGAGAAAATAAGTTATTCACTCTTTTTAAATAGGCCTTTGCCTTAAGAGAGTAATATAAAGGAATGAAGCAAAACTGGAAGATACATCAGCTTTATAAAAAAGTCAGGACTAGTTTATATTTCCATAATGAATTTCTATATTTGTATAGTGTACATTTTGTTAAATGACAAAGATACGTCACAATCCTAAATTTAAGCAGAAGAGTATTTCTGCTTCAACCATTTTTAAGTGAAATAGATTTAAAATGCACCTCAGTTCTATTATTGCTTCTAAGATTTGCCCAAGCACAACATAGTAAATTTATTTCAACATAATAGTAGCCTTCAAATGGGTATGTGAAATAAATGACTGATATACATTAGATGTTAGCAAGAAAAAAAAAGAAGAAATAGACATAAGTACACTGCCCCAAAAGTGTAATATAATACAAGAGACTAAAAACAGTATTATGAAGATGTATACAGCAACATTTCTTTTAAAAGTGCAGAACACAAACATTTTAAACATCCAACAAGAGGATACAGTACAACAAAAGAAGTACAATGTTGCTATTAAAATCAGTATAAAAATAGGTATCAATATAAAATTATGTTTATAAAATAGAATTACATGTAGCCATGAACTTGTTGAAAACCATCATCATTATAACTATGTATATTATTATACATATTACATAACTAAGTATATTATAACTATGTATAATATTCTGTGTGTCCAAATAAATATTTAAAAAGATCATAAAAGAACACTTTTATTGGGGAACTGGTAGATGAAATATAATTTTTAAATTTAAAATTGTTTTTATAAAAATTCAAAAGACAAAGTATAGAACTTAGTAGAAAAAGGCAGTAGGAGCATCAGGACTGAGCTACAGTGAAAAATAAAGGTGAACGGACTAACGTGCTTAAAATACTTGATAATAATTGAATAATCAAATATACATTTTGTCTACATTTTAGAAAAAAACTGTTAAAGAATATCTCATAAGCAATTTACTCTTTTTGGTTAAATTTTTCAAGGTACAGGGAAACACAGGCACAGAAGAAAGTTAGGTTTATGTGTATTTTCCTGGGATAGATATATGTCACTTCTCAAATCTCACGCTATTGGCCTACAGTTTAATACAGCTATTTGGAACTTAAGACTTTCCATAAACTAACCTAATATACCTTTTTTCAATCAAATTTATCTTTAAAGTCATTTCAACATATTTTGGCTAACTTATTTTCTTCTACATTTATTTGTTACACCACAATGTCCACAATTCTCTAGACATTTAGTAGATTCTCCCCATGAAAAATATTTCATGGATCAAAGAAGACTAAATGAAAGCTGCATATTTTTCACATAGAACCTTTAATAAGCTAGTGAACATTTTCAACCACTAGACAGAAATAGAGTATACATGACTTCCTGAAAGTATTTTATTATCATGTTTTTCCATAGAACATCTTAGATTTTTACTCTGAGATGTGGTTTGAGATGTGGTGGTTTAACCATTATTATCTTGCTAGGCTGTTTATTTATTAAGTGATTTTAGCAACTTTGAAATAATTATGAATGTAATATAAGCTTACTAAAACATTTCTGTAATGTTTACACTTACATAAAACAGAGGGAGATAAATAAAAAGTGAATTTTACACTTTTCTGGTTATATGACATAAAATATATCATGAAAAACCCAGTTCAAATATGTTGAATGGAGAAAACAAAACATCCCTTTAAGTATTGCTGAGCTGGCAAGAAAGTAACTAAATAGGTAAAAATGATAAAAAGCACAAATTCATAGAGGTAAGCAAGTTTTGAATCTAGTGGTTGCTCTTAGGAGATCTGAAGAATGCTGAAATGTTGGAGTTTGGGTTTTAATAGAGCATGCTTTCAAACAGATATCAAACCCTAAGGGCTGAAAAGGAAGTAGTTAGGAGACACATATAAAGCCACAATGACTGAAAGGTGACACCCTGAACAGATGAATTAGAAAAATTCCTACCCAGCAAAAAGAACCTAAAAGGAAACTAGGTTTTTTGTTTTGAGTTTGATGGGAAAGGACGGGCGGAGTTTCTCAGACAATTAATAATCACATGCTACCTTTTTTTTGCAGTTTTGAGCCCAAATGCCCACAAACTATGGTTTTCAAAAACCTCAGACTAAAATTTTTGCCGTGAAGGGCTGTCAGAAGCAAAACAATTCTTCATGAAAGAAAAGACTTTAAAAACAAACACTGAAGAATAATCACAATTAAAATCTCAATGAAGATGATCTCAAAAACATAAAACACAAAATACCTAAGGAAACAAGCTACTATAAATGTGAAAAGATTTGCAGAATCAGACCTAAAAAAAGGCAGACACAAGAATGACTAAAATAGAGTATTCGTAAAAAGCACATTTAATATATTTTGTAAATGTCAAAAGTATGTATAAGAGATAAAAATGAGCATGTATACTTGGAAGTAAAAAATAAAATATGGAAATAAAATATATATCAATTGAAAATTGAAGCTGCATGTTTGACTTAAACTTCAGTTCACAGAACAGAAAGCTATGGACAGAAAAAGGCAGATCTGAAGAGATTATACAAAATGCAGAATTCAGATAAAAAATTAAAAAATATGCTAGAGAAGTATGAGAGATATTAAGAATCATTCATGAAGGTATAACATAATCAATGAGAGTTCCAGAGGAAAGTAACTGAGAGAATGAGGTAGAAGCAGAATGAAAAAACACATGCATACTCAGATTTAAAGACCAATACATAATAAATATTAATAATAATAATAATAATAAAACCCCACCAAATAATATGATGAAATGGCAGAACTCAAAGACAAAAGAAATTATATATCATCGATCATAGAGAAAAGGTTGATTACCTATAAAAAGTGGTATTAACCCAGAATTATATATGTAGTTAAACTACTTTAGAAGAAGAAAAAATAAATTTATCATGATAAAAACAAAAATCAAGAGTTTACTAATAACACACTTTCACTAAAGGACTATTAAGTGCTATGTAACAGCACTTTAAATTTTATCTCAATAGATACAGAAAAAACATTTGACAAAATTTAACACCCTTTCATGATAAAAATTCTCTATTTGGATAGAAATGGAATGTATCTCAACATAATAATGGCCATATATAGCAAGTCAACAGTTAACATTATATCCAATGGTGAAATGTTGAAAGCTTTTCCTTTAAGATCAGGAACAAGACAAGAGTGCCCACTCTCACCACATCTATTTAACTTACTACTGGAAGGAAGATCTAGCCAGAGCAATTAGGCAAGGAAAAAAAAAAAAAACCGAAGACATTCAAATATTGGAAATGAAGAAGAAAAATTATCATTGTTTGCAGATGATATAAATTTACATATAGAAAATCCCAAAGACTCCACCCCAAACTGTTAAAACTAATAAATAAATTCAATAAAGAATTAGAATATAAAACAAACATGCAAAAGTCAGCTGTCTTCTATATACTAAGTCTATTCCAAAGCTATAGTGATCAAAAAAATATGGTACTGATATAAAAATAGGTACATAGACCAATGTAAGAGAATCAAGAGTCCCATAAAAATAAAGCCATGCATATAGGGTCAACTAATATCTGACAATGTTGCTAAGACTACTCAACAGGGAAAGGACATAAAGGAAAAGCATCAGAGAAGAAATAAGTAAAAGAAAAATAAAAGCTTATTTTTCTTATTATTAATTGATCTAACAAATAACAGGTAAGTTTGTTCAACCAATTACAGCAACAATGTATTTGATAACATATACTTTTTTCTATCTATACACACACACGTATACAGTATCTATATGTATTCATATATATATAATGCATATATGAATTCATATATCACACACATATATGTTATATATTCTTATATAAAAGTAAAATAAATGGCAGTAATGAAACATAAGACAGGGAGGGGAAAAGAATAGGAAATATTCTGTTATTATGTTACTTGTACTGCATGTAAAGTAGTATAATATTTGAAAATGGACATGAATTAGTTGTAAATGATATTACACAGTCTAAGGCAAGCAATAAAAAAAGTTTAAAGAAGTAAAAATGATATAAAAATTGATATATAATCATATAAAATGATCAAATAAAGCGATGAAAAGCAGAAAAAGTGATGGAGACAAAAACAGAAATGAAGAACAAGGGCAACAAATAGAAAAAAGCAGCAAATACCATAGACATTAATTCAACTATATCAATAATCAACTTAAACACCAATGGTCAAAATACACCAATTAAAATACAGACATTGATAGAGTGGATCAAAATAAGAAACACAATATGTGTTGCTATAAAGAAACTCACTTTAAATTAAACAGAAAGTAGATAAAAATAAAGAGATGGAGAAAATATAATGTGCTAACACTGCTAATATTTATTGTAGTCAGAGAAGATTTTTTTCTCCCTATGAATCAATGAAGAAAATAAACAAGAAGTTGGTTATTTGGGAAGATTTATGTAATATATAATCCTCTAGACAGGATAACTAAGATAAAAGAGAGAGGATACAATTTAGTAATAATAGAAACAAAAGGGGCAACATCAACACAGATCTTGTAAATAACAAAAGAATAATAGTGGAATACTAAGAACAACTCTATGCCTGCAAATTTGATAACCTAGATAAAGTGGGCCAATTCCTCGAGAGATAAAACTTGCCAAAACTCCAACCAGAAAAAATAGAAATTCTGAATAGTCCTAATATCTATTAAAGAAATGGAATCAATAGTAATAACCTTCCAAAATAGAAATGAACAAGCCCTGATTGTTAAACTGAATTTTACCAAACATTTAAGAAATTATTCCAATTCTTTACATTCTCTTCCAGAAGATAAAAGCAAGAATACTTGCTTCTCTACCATCTCTGTCCTCTAAGATCTCTTCCAGAAGATAAAAACAAGAAGTGAGTATAGTTCTTAGCTAATTCTATGAGGCAAGTACTAACTTCATACCAAAATCTGACAGAGATTAAAAGAAAACAGAATTAATACCTATCATAAACACAAATACAAAAACTCTCAATAAGATATTAATAAATTAAGTTTAAAAATGTATAAAATAATTCACAAATGAGCAAAGGCAATACAATGGAACAGATAGACTTTCCAACAAATGTTGTTAGAACCAGATATCCACATGCAAAAATACAAATTGAAAAACAGATCTTACTCATTTCATAAAAATTAACTCAAAATGGATGATAAACCTAAATGTAAAATGTAAAACTTATAAAACTGCTATAAGATGACAAAGGAGAAAACCTAGATGACCTTGGGTAAGCCAATGCCTTTTTTAATAAAATACCATAGGCACAATTCATGAAAGAAATAATGGATAAGCTGGACTTCATTAAAATTAAAAACTTCTGCTCTGAGAAAGATAATGTCTAGAAAATGAGAAGACAAGCCACGGATTGGAGAAAAAAATGTAAAAACATATTTGATAAAAGATTATTTATCAAAATATACAAAGACTGCTTTAAAAATAATGAATAAGTTGATTGAAAAATGGGCAAAACACCAGACACCTCACCAAAGAAAATATACAGATGGCAAATGAGCATATGTAATATGCTCAATATCATATTTCATTAGGGAATCACGAATTAAAATAATAACATACAAATACACACCTATTTGAAAGGTCAACATCTAAAACACTGACAAAACCAAATGCTGGTGAGGATGTGGAGCAACAGTGCCTCTCATTCGCTGATGGTGGAAATGCAAACTATTACAGCCTCTATGGAAAAACAGTTTGGCAGTTTTTTATAAAACTACTTATACTCTTACTAACTGATCTAGCAATCTAGCTCTTGGTATTTGTCCACCAAATAAGGTGAAAATGTACATCCACAAAAAAACCAGCACACAGATATTTATAGTAGCTTTATTCATAATTGCCAAAACCTGGAAACAAACAAGATGCTTTTCAGTAAATGAATGTATAAATAAACTGTGGTACATTCAAACAATAGAATATTATTCAATGCTAAAAGGAAATGCATTATAAAACCATGAAAAGACATAAAGGAAACCAAATATATATAGCTAAGTGGAAAAAAGTCCATCTAAAAAGGCTACATACTATATGATTCCAATTATTTGACATTCTAAAAAAGGTAAAACTATGGAGACAGTACAGAGATTAGTGGTTGCAAGGGCCAGGGTAAAAGGAGGTATGAAAAGGTGGAGCACAGAGGATTTTTAGGGTGATGAAACTGTGCTGAATGATACTGAAATGGTGAATGTATGTCATTATACATTTGTTTCAACTCATAGAACAGGCAACACCAAGAGAAAATCCTAATGTAAATTAAAGACTTTTGATGATCAATGATGTATCAATATAGGTACTACTGTGGTATGGGATGTTGATGGTGAAGGAGGTTGTGCATGTACGGGGTGGGGGCTAAATGGGAATTCTGTACTTACTGCTCAGTTCCATTGTGAATCTAAAGTTTTTCTAAATAATAAAGTTTATTTAAGAAAAGAAAAAGATTACCAGGCCAAATTAAAAATCCAGCTATATGCTCTTCATAGTTTATGTACCTAAACCCAGAAAAACTGATAATTAATCAATGGGAAAGAGTTTTAGGCAAATTCTAACCAAGATAAAACTTATTCATATTAATATCAACAACAGACTTTAGGTAAAAGGCATTCTTAGAATAAAAACATCACTGAAAAATGATACCAGGAAGATAGAACAAATTTAAATTTGTATGCATATAACAACACAGTTCCATATATTTGAAGCAAAATTTGACAGAACTGCAGAGGGAACTTACAGTTCCTTATTAGAATAAGAGATTTTAACACATTTTTCTCAACAATAATCAGATCAAGCAGTGGAAAAATCAGTATAGTAACTTAAAATTTGAACACAATTCACAGGCTTGTTAATGGATATATATGTTACAATACACAACAGTGGAATCTACTTCTCTTCAAGCACGCATGTATGAAGAAAAAGGGGCCACTACTAAACCTGATAAGCTCAGGAGAGGCCTGCATGGTGGGCCCTACAAACTCAGAAGCCAAAATTAAGCACAAAGGATGGTCTGAACAAAAAAATTCCTAACTAAAAGGGAGCCACAGTGGACAATCAGGTCCGAGGCCTTTAGCTTCCTTAACAAAGGTCAATCTTTACCTTGAGTGAGTCTGTCTATTATCTTTTTGTATCCAAGATAGCATATCATTGAAATGCCAGAGTAACCTCCTTTTTCGGACCTCACAAGAGCACATGCACACAGAACCCCTCACAGTTATCTTGTTGCCCACATACTAGAGCTATGTGCTGCAAATGTTAATTATTAACTATCCTGTACTCACCAATGTAAAAGAAGTATGTGTTTCTCCATTTTACTTCTCATCTGATCTCAGAGATTTATTTCCCTGTTTTGCTTTTTCCTGTCTCTTAACCTACCACCAATAGATTTGATGTACCCCTTCTCACCTCTTCCTTTTAGTCTAATGTACAAAATAAGCTTCAAAACTGCCATTCTCCAGAGCACTTTCTTAACCTAATAAAATTTTCCTTCCCAGCAATTGTCAGTTTAGCTGAAATAAACTAATAAAAATACTCTACAGGTTTGGACGTTTCTTACATCAACATGGAACATTTATGAAATTGTGCAAACTATAGGGTCATTTTTACATTTAAAGATTCAGTGTCATTTCAATATTATTCTCTGACCACCATGTAATAATTAGGAATTAATATTTAAGAGAGATTAAAAAATGTCATACTTAGAATCTTAAACATTATAAATAATTTTATACTGAATTAGACATACTTATTTGTCACAACCAGCCACAGGACTGAGCAACTAACTACTGGACATGCCTGGCATGGGCAAGCATCTCTCTTTCACAGGGAAACGGGGCTATGTCTTAAGTTTTACCATAACACATAAGCGTGTATTTCATTATAGAGGAATTCACTGATGAAATATCCATCCTGTAATGGAGTTCATTTTCTCTTAAATAGTAATCTTTAATGATATTTTCATGTAAAAAAATTATAATTAAATCTATATAAACTTTTTGTTTCTTTCAAATATATAAACTATTTCTTTACAGGAAATTTAATGGAATGTCTACTTTTTCTAATAATGCTCTATGTAAATAAATATAATATTAAAAATCAGATTCCTATTCCAAACTATGAACTTCTTTAGGGCAGTAAATATACCTGCTTTTACAAACTATATAAGGATGAGCTGAGAATGACTCTGACAGAATAGAATGAACTACAAATATTAGAGTACTTTTTTCAATAACTGCATTATGTCAAAACACTCATTTTAACTATTTCCTCCTTTTGTTATATCTTCATCCTCTCCTTTTCTCCTTTTTTAAACAGTGTCTTTTTCTCATGCTTTTATAAAAATCACAAAACAAAGCTGTGCATTTAACATTATGGTTTTTAAATCACATCATTTACCTGTACTAATAAAAATAGATATTGTAATTTAAGATTAAAATAATACATACCTGTAAATTATTACGCAATTAGCTTTTGTAAATCTTTCCTAAACTAACTTACTAAGGTACCTATCTAAATAACCAAGATTTGGAAAGCTAGGGAAAAAATCCCTGGTAATATATACCATATAAGATAAAATTATTCAATATCTTATATGGTAATATATACCATATAAGATAAAATTATTCAATAAAATTATTCAATATCCCTGGTAATATATACCATATAAGATAAAATTATTCAATACCAAAATCCCTGGTAATATATACCATATAAGATAAAATTATTCAATAAGCAAAAAAAATTTCCACTCAAGAATTCTACTTGATATATTAAAAATACACGTATAAAATGACTAAAAAAGGACATGAGGGAATTTTAGGGGGGTGATGAAATGTATAGATTTTTTTAATATTGATTTTGGTGTTAGTGTCAAAATGAGTGTCAAAATAAAAAAAAAAAGGTACACCTAAAATGAGTAGATTTTACTATGTGTGATTTATATTTCAATAAATTTGAAGAAAAAAATGCACATATAAGTTATTTTTGAACTCATACTATTTCTGTCTACTTACATTTCTTCAAGACAAAAAGTCAATCATTTGAGTCCCATTAAAATGTTACCACTTTTGAATTATTTCCTGAAAACTCAGGAAGAACTTCCTGTTCTCTTATCTACAATCCCAGCCTATTTTGTTTCTATCACTAGTGTGTTATTTATTACATCATATTATAATTCATTTTATATTTGTCTGTCATAATAAGTCTATCAGTTTCTTGAAGGCAGAGAATGTTCTTATATTTAAAAAAAAACTTTCAAGTACAGTGCCTAAATTGTTGAATGTTTTCAATTTAAGTTTATGACAATACTGTAGATACTAGTGTTCAAGAGAAGTTCTACCAGTCATTAAAATGACTGTCTAAAGGTAACTTTTAAAAAAGAGAGTATTGGATTAGTATATGACTGATAATAACAAGCAACTGTCTTTCTCTGAACTATGATGAAAGAAAAAAAAAGTAGTGGTCACCTAAAAATTGTACACAAATATTATTGGGAAACTAATTAAATAACTTTCCTAAGTGCAACCTGACCAATGCTTTAACAAGGTTACAGTTTGAACCACACTAATCATCTGGTTTGCAAGATTTCCTGCTGGACATCAACACCAACCACTCGTTAGACCCAAAACCACCTTGGGAAATAGCTGTGGCTAAGATTTGCACAGACCAGTAATGGACTAAATTACTGGTTCAGTTGAAAAACAGGTCAGAAGCATATATAACATGACAGAAATTGGAAAGTCAATAAAAAGAATTATATAGCAGACTCCCAGCCCCACTCCTCAAAATTTAGCTGAGTTTTAAGGCTCTGAAGTTGTTAGAAGACTGAAGCAAGGTCTAACAATTTTCTCATACAAACTATATAATTATCGTGAAATGCAGATTTGATGACTAACACCTTGGGAAGATGATAACATATTTAGTATCTTTTAGCCAAGAAATAAAATAATCCCATCAAATACCTTTAACAAATTTTTGAAAAATATTATACATCTATCTAGAGAAAAAATATAGAAAATAAAAAGGTAATGACTCTTTCTCTTCCACATGTGAGAAAAATATATTCCCTAGATGAGAAGAGGAATTTCTTCAAACAGAACATTTTCTTTTCTCCAGTCACATAAATTATATATTTCATTATACAACATATTTCATTCTTTTCTCCCTAATTACATTTGTATAAAGTATATGAAGACACACTGTGAACATTTTGAATGAGTGAGCATATCACATAATGCAAAATAAAATATTAAATGCTAACATAAAAGATAGAATCCTTGATTAAAAAAACAACAATAATTGAATGTTTATAAGGGTTTAGTCCTGGTCCTGATCAGCTTATAGAAGGGACCAATGGTTTCATATTCTGTCCTTTTTTGCTTAATCCCCATCCCCACTTCAACTAGAGTCACTATGCCTTTATTGTTCTTCTTCATAGGGCAAATCTTCAATAGAAGCTTTTAATCTATGAAAAGGTTTGATGAATAAAAGAAATTTGCTGAAGTAGACAATAAAAACATATATTCATATTTTTGCTTTCAGCTTTGACATGTAAAGAGCTTGGAAGATGACTCTTATTCTTAAAACAGGTAAAAAGTTGAATGAACTAAGATCTATGATGTGCCTTAGATCCATCAGAGAACTATCACAGGCAAATTCCCACTCCCCAAATCTATAGAGATATGTAAATCCAATGAGACATAGCTTAGATCTTAACTAGAGCAGAAGCTGCTGGAGACAATCTGGAAGGAATATTTTGGTAAATCGGAGAGACTGCTGGAGGCTGAGTGAGGATGAGTATGAGAGTGAGAACTCTTGGTAGCTGATGTCTGAAGGATTTTCCACACACTTTTATGGGTCTACCTCCCTCTCCTTGAAATCCTATCAGATTTCAGTGTGAAAAGGCAACAAAATTCCCCTCATGGCTCTGGCAAGGGGAGTAGAAAAAGCAACCACCATGATTGTGCCCAGATCACTCTCCCTAACAAAAGACTATTCTTTAGGTGAAAAGACTATTTTAAAACCTTATAAGCCCTTCCACCTGGAAAAAAGGCATTACCAAGATTCCAGCTACCTCTAGCCCTTCTGACTCATACAAAAGAGGCTGGGGTGGGGGAAAGCCAACAAACATTTGGGAAGGTTTCAGGTCCACTAAAAGACAAAGGTTTAATCATAAAATGATAAAATGCTTCCCCTCCCCAATCCTGTATCACCAAACTAACAGGGTACTAGTATAACAGTGGATAATAACTGAAAGAGCTATAAAATGCAGACTCCATGTAAGGAGGAATTCTTAGGGAAGCTAAAGACAATAGGGGAGACAAAAAATTTAATGAATCGTAATCTTCTGGCAACTTACAATAACAGAAAACATTAAGCACAGCTGTTCACTCCTAGCCAAATTAACAAAACCTCCCACTAAGTCTATGTACCTCAGTTCCTATTACATGATACGATATGTTCATTTTTTTAAAATTTAAGTATAATTGACATATAACATTATATTAGATTCAGGTGTACAATATAATGAATCAATATTTGTGTATGTATTGCAAAACAGTCACAATAAAGCTCATTGACAGCAGTCACCATACATAGTTACAAAATCATCTTTTACAAAAATTATAAGGCATGTTAAAAGGTTAAAAAGTCTGAAGGAACAAAACAAGCATCAGAATCAGTTTCAGATCCGACAAAGATTTTGGAATTACCAGCCTGGAAATTTAAAATTAAAATTATTAATATGTTGAATAATCTAATGGAAAAAGATTACATGCAAAAATACATATATAATATACAGATATTAACTCTAAGAAAGAATCAAAAGGAAATTTTAGAAATCACAATGAAGGAAGAATACCTTTGATGGGTTCATCAGCAGAGTCAGCCTACACAAGAAAAATACCATGTGCATGAAGATAGGCCAATAAAAACTTCCTCGAATAAAGAGAAAAAAACAAACAACAAAACAGCAAGAACTGTAAGAAAAGGCATGTCTAATATTTGAAGTAATAACAGAAATAGTTGAATAAGACATAAGGCATATTTGAAATAATAATGGCAAAGAATTTTCTAAAATTAATAATGAACACCAAATCATGGACTAGGAAACACAGAGAACACCAAGCAAGATAAATAATTTTAAAAATCTATATCTATGTGTATTGTATTAAAAAAAAAAAAAAACAGAAAATCAAAGAAAAAGAGAAAATCTTGAAAGAAGCCTTGGGGAGAGAGACATTTTACTTATAAGAGGAAAAGAATATAGATTACAGTAGACCTCTTCAGAAACCATGCAAGCTAAAAAGGAAGGGAGTGAAATATTTAAAGTGCTGAAAGAAAGAAAAAACATCAAGAAGAGCAGAAATTTGCCAAACCATTTAATAAGATTCATCACCTTGTAATAAAACAGTAATAAAAATGGTATGGTATTTACGCAGAAATAAAGAGATGGAATTAATGCCACAGAACACGTTGCATTATATATAGGAACTTAATATACAATAAAGCAGCACCATAAAATAATGTGTAAAAGGTAAATTATTTATAAATTCAGTGGTTCTCAAACTTTCACATGAATCAGAATCAGCTGGAGTATCTAAGTGAGATTGATGGGCCTAAGAGCAGTTTTATTAGTCTGAGGTAAGTGCGGGACTCACATTTCTAACACGCTCACGCTCACAAATGATGCTTCGTATTAAAGCTGCTGATCCCAAAACTATACTCTCAGAACTGCCACCTTAGTGTTGTCAGGAGCTCAGCTAAACTGGAGAGAGCAAGTTCTCAGGTATGGGAGTTGCTGACTGAGCAACAGTGAGCCAAAATGAAAGTAACAGAGAAGCCTTTAATCACTTACTGTGTAAGCAAACGGCTAAAACCTGAGGAAGCATTGACTACTCCCTATTCCATTTCCCCTCGTGGAACTGAGCACAAGATGGCAGGTCACGTAAAGTAGCACAGAAAGGGGTGTAATCTCACTGTTGTAGGAACCTTGAACAAAAGTCTCTGGCAGTTTTAAGGATCCTAGAATGGGGGCTGAAAAGGCAGGAGGAGGAGTGGAAAAGTACTGAATACTGAGGCAAGAGAAGGGAAAGGTTTAAGTTTTCTCCCTCCACCTCCCAAAAAGGAGGCCTCAGAAGAAGTGCCTGAAGAGATCTCTGCCAAAGGCTTCAAATAAAGACATAGGAATGAAGACCCCCTGAGCTAGGAATGTAACCATGTGAAGAGCACGGCCAGCTAGTGGGGCCTAAGTACTTGAATGCAACTCCCTTCAGACTACACAATCCATTAACTGTGTACCAAGTCTAGTGAAGGGAGAGTAATTTTGCCCTATGAGGCCTACCAGGTAAAGCCTTTGTACCAGCCTGTGGTCAGGCCTGAAAAATCACATATAGGTTTTTAACCAGAAGCTGGAGGAAAGTATATGCTACTCATTTTAGGGAGGAACATATAAATAAATGTATACTGAACTTTTATCCAATATTGCAGGCAAAATTGAACTCTATGGGGATAAAATACCAAAATGTGAAAGATAAAATTTTAAAGTTAGAAAATAATGCACAGGTAAACTTTTGGCTTTAAGGACAGTAAAAGAATCCTTAAATAACATAAGCAATAAAGCAAAGATTGATGAATTGGATTACATTAAAATTAGAGATTTTGTTTAGCAATAACATTAAGGAAAAGTTAGTATTCCATTTACTGATAAAATAAACTTATTTTATCTAAAAATCTTTATGACTAATATTTAAATTTAAAAAGAATCCTTGTAAATTGACAAGAAAAATAGATCAACTTCAATCCAAATAAAGGCTAGTGACTAGGCAATTTATTGAAAAGGTAATTTCCCATATTAATAAATTTTTAATGAGAAATGAAATTAAGACTGAGATATCACTTATTATAAAAGAATAAAAATTAGAAGCTAGATAATTCTAGGTCTTTTGGGGAAAATAGGGATGAGGATATTGTGCATTGCCCTAGAACTATAGCCTGTCACCACCATTCTGGAGTGGCAACAAATTGGCAGTATTTAAATACAGACATAGTCTATCATACAGCAATTACATTCTTGGATAAAGATGATTATAAACAACTGATGGATGGACGAATATTGTTTTCCTTGCACTGAACTTTAAGGACACATACAAGTTTTGAGGTTGATGAAGAGATAAGAGAAAACCTTGATATCCATTATGGAGAGAATGAATAGAAAAAAACATGAATTCACACTACAAATTCTACAATTTAGAAAAATAAATTAGGTTTATAAAAAAGTAACAGAAAGGTATTCAAACATAGAAATTATATGTACACATAGCAACAGTTTTGAATTTTAAAAGCATAATATTTAGTGGACCTTAGAAACATAGCCCTTAGTGGAAAAAAGTAGGAAATAGAATGAGTTTTTATACATAATACCATTTGTGTAAAATAAAAATGTATGTGCACAAAATAATCACACAGAGATTGCAAAATAAGGACTCAAATTAAAATGGCCCCTCCAATGAGAGGGAACACATTGGAAGTGAGGAATGAGGATAAAAATTTCATATATGTGTATGTACATACATAAACACACAAGCACACACCACACATGGACCTTATAAGACCCAATAGGATAATATGCCATAAACTGATGAACTGAGGAGTATGCTAACTCCCTTTACTTAAGTTTAAAATACTAAAGGTTACAATTATCCTGATAAATTTAAACTATTATTGACAACTAGACCCAAGAGGGAGAACTGTGAGTTGAAACAAAAACATTTTACAAAACACCCTTGAGTCACAAAATTGTGTCAGACCTAGCCATGATGTGCATAACAGACTATCTGAGGTCAAATCTTTTAACAATACTTCACTCAGACCCATGTATTTCAAGATATGACTATAGGAAAAAAAACTAACAGTAACTCTAGATAGACTCATGTGCTCTAAAATCAGAGATTGTTCCAACAAACTTTTTTTATATAAATTCTGATAAATCTCTGCAAGACCATTCTACGACTAATTCTAGCTCCCCAAATCCTAAAATTAGTCTTCACTACTCTCTCTTTTTGAGACATTCATAGTTCCCTGGGTATGTATTATCCCTTGCTGCACCAACCTTATAAACCAAACTTTGTTAGTCTACAGGTGGGTTCCTGGTGGACTTTGACTCATGAGCTTTAATAGTACAGCATAGTGGGGTAAAATTAAAATATGCAGAAGCTGTCTTGGAGAAGCTGGAGGTACTGGCATTATAAAGCTTTCCATTTACTCCAGGTCCATCTTTACTCTGAGAAGAATTGACAGAATTACTATTTTGAACACAACTGCAAACTTCCCATAGCTCTGTTCCAGGTAGTCTAATCTATTTGTTTTATTCCAGTAATATTTAAAGTGAAATACAAATGTTAAATGAGTTATACATTAAAATGATTAGAGTATGCACATATTATATAATGTAACTGTCCATGCTTTTACAGACATGCTACTTATGGTAAATCTGGTAATTTCATAATCTGAACTCCAATCATCACTTCACCTATCTATTATTTCCTCTTTCACTGCCATTCATACTATCAAGTGTTACAGGCTTTATAATAATGGTTAAGATATGACAGGGTAAATGAATAACTCATAATTATCTATGAAAAATTCTTTCAAGATAATAGGTCACCATTTCTTGAAACATACCTTGAAAGTAGTTCAAATAATGAGAGTTTAAAAGCAGAGTATTTCAGAGTTTGATTGAGATAATCCTTATGGCCATTGAAATAATGTTTTGAGTATTCAAGTAATAAAACTATAGTTCATCTAACATCAAACTTCCCATTCATGAGCTTTAATTGTAAGACACCAAAAATAATACTTTCCAATATGCATTATTAAATTGTTTATATGATAGAGATACCATTATGTATAAAGATCTCTCTCATGCCTTTTTCATCAAATTGTTATCATTTAAAACAGGACACACATTATTTTAAAAATCTCAGAGCTACGAAAAGAAATTTAGCAGGTTGAAACTAGTTTTCAAGATAACTTTTCTACAATAAACAGCCATTTTACCAATATCTGAAATCTACTTTCAATTCTTTATTTTCTATAAGCTAATAAAAACTATTTCATAAAAAACTACTTCTACCCAGGAATTAACTTTATTCAGAGTAGACATTATAAAGAAAACAATCTTTCCAAAGGAAAATATCTAAGATATTAGTTTACAGAAATAAAATCATGTTTTTTTCTTTAAAGTTGTCGATGAAAAGACAAGTAGTTTTAAAAAATATTCCCTTTAAGATTTGGAGCAGTTTAACACCACATAAATATTCTCTTATCATGTCCTTAAATCCAGTAAAGAGCATTTATCTATCTAGCCAAATGAGGATATTCTAAGTTAAGAACGATCATGTCAGCTACTCACACGCCCATGTCTATCTGGATCTCCATTCAGCAAATGCCCAAAGAACAGAAAACTCAATTCAGTTTCTAGAATCGCAACATCTTGACACCAGACATGAACTTAACCTGACTACTCATCCAATGCTTGAAGTCCCTCCACAAATTATCCATTTAATGATTTTCCATGTTATTACAAGGTTACTCAAGAGAAAGGAAATGTGCTACCTCAAGGGATCACTACTCACTCACTATCCCTTTATAAGAGGTTAAACATATGAAATAGCTATTTTTATAGGTAAAAATGGTCTAATCTAGCTGACTTCATATCAGTATAATACAGTTAGGTGAACCCTAATATAACTTTGTATTTTCTTATTGAGTTAAAATGTTTCCCTCTACTTTCAATATACTGACCACAGTTCTATAATGATCCAAAATAATTCTAATCTTTTTCATACAGCAATTTTCCAAATAGGTAACTTATTTCAAGTGGTATCTTCAATTGTTCTTCATACTATATGACTTTAAGTCCCTTCAACCCTATATCTACTGTCCTTTAAATATATTCCAATTTGAATATAATCTCTTAAAAGTATGATACCTTGTACTAAAAAAATCACATGATTCCTCAGCGTGTGAACTCACCTCTTTTCTTTTATCCCCTTTATAAAGTTAATTTCAATCATATGAAACTAAAATTACATGTTTCTAAAACCTGCTTTTAAAACTTACTATTACATAAAACCCCAAAATGTTAAATACATTGTTGTTTGCTACTATTCCTCTACTAATGTTGAAGTTTTAAGAACAAGACACTAATATTTATTCCTTTTGAATTTCAATTTGGATATAGCCCCACTACTCTAGAGTCTTAATACAATTTCATGTCATATACAAATATGAAAAAATGCTTTCAATATTTTCATCCAGATCACTATTAACAGTATGGAGCAGAATAAAGATGAAGATAACACTGTGATAATTCACTACAGATCATTCCTTTAAGTGTATATTATTCCATATATTTATATATTTGTTATGGACACTTAGACACTTATTTATCTAATGCCCTTTTCCTGATATATTTCATACTTCTGTTCACAATGACCTTCTGAGAGACTTATTTATTAAAGTTTAGATAATCTTTACCTGACTGACTAGCCTAGTAAATACGTCCCTCAAATGGATTAGTTTAGCTGGACAAAACTTTCATAGCAAATGAATCTTGGTTCCAGAAGTTACCATCCTTTAGCAATCCATCTGGAATCCTGCCAGGAGCTATCATTATATTCACCAGTTTGTGAAATATTCTTTTTAAAGTTAAGAATATTTTTCCATTGGCAGTCTAGGGTACTTAGCTTATTTTTTTTTTAATGCCTCAAAAGATCATAGACAAGGTTTCACTGTTTTCATTTGTAAGTTCCTTATCACAATTCACCTGGACAGGCAATTATGGTACATATTATCAGCAGGCTCATGCACAACAGAAATTTTTTGACTACTCTAGAGCTTCTCTTCTCTTTTAACAATGTCCTCTGTCAAAAAGACTGTTCTTTGTACTGAGAGAGAGTAGTGAAAAAAAAACACAAAACAGGAATTGGAGAAGAAAAAATTACACAGGAATTAAGTTCTAATTTCTCTTATCATCATTATAATTTTTTTCCCCAAGCAATGAGTAGGACTATTCTTTCTGTAGCTTTCTTCTTAATATGAACATTATTTATATTATTTTCAATGAGAATAATGACTGGCTTATTCTTTCAAAAAATATGTTCAAGAGAAAGTAATTTTTTTATTATTTTCTGTATAAATTTCTATTTAAAATTTTACTTCTTTATTCGCTCTCTTAAATTTACTATAGTAGAGAATAAAGAAAAGTAAAGTATGTGGTAAGAGAGAAAAATAATTTTATGGCTAGCCGCATTCTGCCAACATATCACTATATACATTTGGGACAATAATTAGCAGGTAATAAAATGTGTTTTTTCTGGCAGATAAATGGTCTCAAGGCACACTTTTTCTGCTTATTTTATGTGAATAAGACTCAAGTGATCCTAATGGTATGCTAAGAATGGATTAGAATAATAATACCATAACTCTTATACAAGTAATAAAGTTAGTAGTTATTGTTTTATAACCATTATATAGAAAATTAAGTAAAAATCAGAGCTAGTAGTATTTGTCATTAATTTTTGTAAAATTTGGATTCTGAAACTACTTTTTAACCTATTGACCATATAAATAGCAGTATAAAAATTACCAAGAAATTGATAAATTAACATAAAAATGAATTCTATTTGAATTTATGAACTAACTAATTTTGACTATTTTGAGATAATTATGGTACGTACTTTTGAATATACATAGCAAAGATGGCCAGAATACCTACATAAATAAATACACACATACAGGCATACAGAATACCTATACAAATACATACCTACACACACACACACACACACACACACACACACACACATACATACATTCATACATACATGCATATAACATATAAATTAAATATTTAAAGTAAGCATTTGGCATGTTCTAAAAGAACAGAAGTGATGAGTCACAGATGCAAATACAGATTTCCAGCACTCAGACACTATATTAAAAGCTAAACAAAACCTTGCAGACAAATAGCATAGAGTATGAATAGAAAAGCATGACAAAGTACTTAAGCACTTAAAAAAGTACTTAAAAAGTCTTGGCAATCTCAAAGATAAGCAAATAAATACAAAGTTACAAAGCATATTAGATAGGATATTTTACAGAAACAGAATCAATGAGATATGCGGAGAGGGTGAGAAGGGGAAAGTGAGGGAGCAATAGGGAGGCAGGGAGAGAGAGAAATTGAGATTTGTTAATTTTAAGAAATCAGCTCTTACTATATAGTAAGAGCTAGCAAGTAGGAAATCTTTAAGGCAGGCTGGAAACTTAGACCAGATTTTTATGTTCCAATAGTAAGATTTTTTTTTTTTTTTTTGAGAAACCATAGTATTTGCTCTCAAGGTCTCAATTAATTGGATGAGGCCCATCTACCTTATCTAAAGTAATATCCCTTACTTATAGTCAACTTATTATAAATGTTAATAAAATCTACAAAATACCTGCACAGTAATATCTAGACTAGTGCTTGACCAAACAACTGAGCATACTGCCTAGCAAAGCTGAGACATAAAATTAACCATCACAGAAACCTGACAGGTTTTACTTATCAAATTACAAATTTAAAAATTTGTTGGTAAGAGCTCAGTGAATGAGTACCTTCTCGTATTGCTTGTTATTTATAAATTTCTACACACAGAATTTTTTCAACATATATTACAAAGTCTTAAACTGTCAATAATAATATTAAGAGTGATAATAACAGGTTCTGTCCATATAATTAATTTCACTTCAAGACATCAGAACTAAAGAAAAAAATACAAAAAGAAAAATAATATATGAGCTAAATCAGTCATTGCAGAATTCTGTATACCAGGAGAGAAAACGGGGATAGACCTAAGCTTCCTACATAGAAAACCGTTACAAATTTGAGAAATAAAAATATATTTCTATATTTAAAATTGTTTTACTGAGTGACTCCAAAAAAAAGGTATTGGGAATAAAGAATATTTAATGAGTTCACAGGGTACTAAAAAAAACCTTAAAAACACATCTGAAAAAATTTAAAGTAAAACTGGGAAAATGTTATATAATCTATAATCACAGGTATGGGGAGAAGAACAAACTGATAGGAAATAGAATAAAATATAAATAGTACTTAAATGGACTATGGCTTTTTTCTTCTTTTGCCTTTGCCTTTCATTTTCCCAGGAAACGATACACTCTGAGGGCAATGGACTGACTGAAAGTTCCATAGGGTAAAGAACTGTGTCTTATTTGCTGTTACATCACCTGCTCTCAGCAGAGTGTATGATACATATAGATACATAAATGCTTGCCTAATGAATATTACACATATACAATTCAAAAACTAAAACAAAAGTATTTTAAACAAAAAAATTATCTACATTTTTAGTTTCCTCATTTCTACATAATGCTCATTTAGAACTATTTAGGCATCAATGCCCAGTGCTAAAATATATCTATTTAATCCAAACCTATCTAAAATAGTTTCAAGTTTCATATACACACACACAAAAATGAGAAATATTTCAACTAAAATCAAATTGTAAATATAATAAATTTTCTTTATAGTTTCCAGATAACACAATGTGTAAGAAGAGGGTACAGTCAATTTTAAGCTGATGTAAAAATATACATGCCAGTCTTATGGAGCAAATTAGCTTTATTATTTGAAAAGAGTCAAATGTTCATCGTGATCATCTGCCCAATTTATACTTGACTTATTGACATTTCTTTCAAGAACTGCGTAAAAATCTACACATTTGTAACTGATTTTACTAAAAGAAAAAAATCATTATTTATAAGTAAAATAATATCACAGAATTTATATATCATTTCTTATTTAAAAAAACCTACAAGATTTGTTGGTAAAGATTGTGAAATGCAATAAGAGGGCTGATAAGTGTCCACGGTACATTTGCTTCTGACAGAAAGGCTATGACCCACCTGAGTTTCACAAAGCCAAATTCCAAAGTAAAAATAACAACGCCAATATGTTAGTAATTGTAAACTAAACTTGTAATTTACCTGGATGGTAAAGTTGGAGCAGAGTGCCAAAAGAGTGTGGTCAAATAGGCATCTTTTTTGTTTGTTTTGTTTTTAAATGCATGCAGTGCAAAAAATACAATATAAAAATAGGAATGTGGTATCTGAAGTTACAGATCTGAGCTCTTCTGTTTGCTAGTCATGCAATGTTGGGTGAGATACTTAAACTCTTTAAGCTTTAGTTTTATTATCTGTAACATGAAATAAAGTCCATCTCAGGAGGGTACTATAGGGGTAAAGTTACCTGGCTGTAAAGCACTTAATACAGTATAAATAGTAGACAATAAATAATTGTTATTAAGTTATAAAGAACTTTTAAAATTCATACTTGTTAAAATTATGAGAAGAGTGTCTCTTTCAGTTAATACTGTATATTTTCTAATTTAAATTATTTATTACGATTTCATGTCATTTAATTTTTATAAGTATTCCCTAAGCATCTGACAAAGAAACTCCATTATCATATATTCTTTATATTTTGTAAACTATTATGTTCAAATACTCTATACCTTGATTTCACAATTCCAAAAATTATATTCTGTGGAGTACTAGTATTCCAGATAAAAACACTGTTCTAAAAAGTTTGTTCGTGAATGATGTAGGAGAAATGATAAAGTTTCTTTACAACAGAAATAAAAGCCAAATCGATGAAATGTAACATGACCAATAAACTTTTTATCTTCCTCTTTCATGGAGTCCTTATTAATAGTAATTATAAAATTACTTTTAAAAATATGATTGACATAGCTATATCGATATGTTTAATTATTTCCAGTGAATTTTTATTACATTCTCTGACATTTTTTACGTTACATTAGATCTAGAATCAAACCCAAATTTTGTTATCTATTAGATGTGTGAAATAAGTCAAGTTACTAAATTGTGCTGACTTACTGGTTATCACTGCTACAACCTCACAGTATTTCTATAAAAAAATAAAATAGCACATGGAAGGGACTAGTGTAGTATTTGACACACAGTAAATATTTAGCTGATGATACTGTCATCATTAAGTAATAATTCCTGATTATTATCTCTCCATTACTGATTCTTATCAATAAAAATGGACTTTATAAAATGTCTTTTAATAAATTCTGCCCAAAATTCCACTCGGACAAAAGTATATACTTTGTTCATACTATTAACTCTGCTTAGTTTTTATTAGATTGAAAAAGCAGTATTCATTTGTTCATGTTTAGCTTGTTTTGTTGTGTTTTATGAGTCTCCTATAAGTAGTCATTATTGAATTTTGCTTTTAAATTTAATCTGAACTAAAATCCTTATAAGGAAAATGAAACTATATATATTCACTGCCATGATAGTTTTATTTATTGAAGGGACTTATGCTGTTCCTACCCAAGTGTAGTAAGATAAAGTGAAATTAGATGGTCCTCCAAACGTATCTACAGCATCCTGTGCTTATCCATTTATGCTCAATTTCTAATTTCTCCTATTTTATCATAATTGCCAGTACCACTGTGACACTCTACACTGGGCTATAAGATTTGGGGACACAGACCTTTCTGTTTTATATCCCCAGGACTCACTTCAGGGCTTGGTATAAACCTGCAAAAATGTTTGCTGTTCTTATAGAATATGCGAAAAATTAATAAAGAATAAATGAGTAAATAAACAAAATAATGTATATTAAGCATTTTGACAAATACAAGAACATAGTCTTTATTAAATATTATAATTATTTAGTAACCTTATTTTATTTTGACTTTTGGACTTTGATTCGCCTTTATGTTCTGTATTTATTTATTTATTGAGATATAACTGGCATATAACATTGTATCAGCTTTAGGTGTACAACCTGATTCGCTATTTGCATATATTGTAAAATGATCACCACAGTAAGTTAGTAAACATCCATCACCACACATTATTATAAAATACTTTCTTGTGATGAGAACTTTTAAGGTCTCTCTTAGAAATTCAAATATACATAGTACTTTCTTAATGCAATATATTCATTTTTAAAAGGTTATATGCAAATTACAATGTTACCCATAAAATCACATTTCACATATTTTATACTAGAATTTCTAGATATATCTTCATTATCAATAAATTCTAGATTAAAATACTCATTTTAAAATTCACTTTACAAACAAATAATTAACATTTCAAACTAACTCACAAATTGGATGCCAAGAGATGAGCCTTAAAGGAAATTGAATGAGAAATGATTAAAATAAATAAACCTCAAATAAAAAAAATGATTTGAGTATCTTAGCACATAATATTACCAAAATGCTAACTAGTTATACTTGAAGCCCTTGGGTTATCTTTATTTAATTGTTTTTTGTACTATCTGGCCAGTAAGAAAAATTACTCTCCAACCCCTGCTAATAAAAAGTTTTGATTTTCAGTTCTAAAGCATTACTTGATGCTTTAAACAAAGAAAAGTGGTTTCCTCATTGTTTCTAAGGGATTCACATAGGGAGTATCTCACTTATGTGATTTAACAATATGCTGCTTTGCTTTATTTCTACTTTTTTTGCTCTAAGTTCTTTTCTCCGTGTACTTTTCCCTGTTTCTTTTTTTCTATATTTAAGGTGCCAAGACCACAATATTTTTCTGCTCTGCCCAAGCAGAAGGAGAGTGAGTGTCTTGTAACAATCTATCATTACCAATTTTCCTCTAAATGAATACAGGGAATATTTTAAAATATCCCTGTGATCTGGAGATGTAATATACTGATACTCAAATAAAAAGCCAAGTGTGATCAAATGATTGCATCATAGAGAAATAAATCATGTGATATACAGGAGACTAGACATAAATCACCCATTTCTTAATCTTAATTGAACCCAGATAAAAATTTCCTTCACTTTAAATGTATTCCAGTTCAAAGTAAATTTTAAAAATTAACTAATTCTTTAAATGTGGGGTACTTTTTCTTTTTGATTGTATTTTTGCATACTTTCATACATTAATATCTAAGTATCACTTTTCAACTGAAATGAACTCTCATCTTCCACTTAGCCTTACACAGAGATAAAACAGAGACTTTTACTTGCTTAGGATACAAACCGTCTGACTTCTTGCCTACATTTATTTGTTATGATAATATTTCTCAGTTTTTTAAACTTTGTAACAGGTTGCTAGGTGTATACACCTCTGTAATTAAGTGTGAATTCTAAAAAAAAATATGTTGAATTAACAGTATATAAGTTTTTGAAAGATAGTGAAGCCAGATGAGTTGATGTATTAAGGTAATGATGGCTGCTATCAACAAATAATTCCAAAATTTTCAGTGACTTGACACAAGTTTTCTTTTTTATTCATGGAAATGTTCCTAAATGACATATCATTCACAGGCCCTAACTCCTCATACCCGTGGTCAATGAAAAATTATCTTACCATTTCTCTCACAAGCAAAAGGGGAAAGAGATGGCAGACAGAGTCCACCTTGTGACACATACCACTTTCACTCACAAATCATTGGTGAAGACTAAGCTACTTGAACTTTGCTTACTGTCCAGGAAAATCATAACATAAAACAAGGTAATTTTGAATGGGATTATTTCATGTCAGTTGTCTTATTTGACAATTATTTCATAGGAGAACACAGGCAAAAACAGGCTTTTACAAATTGCACCAACAGCATAAAATTAAGGGAAAAGTTTCCCTGGGAAACAGCGGCTGGCTAGTGGCAACTCTATAATAAGAAGAAGAACAAATTTTGGTGGGCAGTTAGCCACCATAGCCATGCCTGCATAGGATGCACACAAAAAATAAATTCAAAAATAAATTATAAGCTCATCAGAGTAAAATTCTAGAACATAAAAGATAGAGAAACTATTAAAAACAACCAAAGAGGAAAGATAAATTGCCTACAAAATATTAATAGTCGAACTAACATTAGATATTTCATAAGCAACAAGAGAGATTTAATGACAATGGAATAATATCTTTAAGAAAAATAACTGTTAGAAAATTCTGCATAGCGCTGAAATATCATTAACAAATTATGGTGTAACAAACTTTTTTAGAAAGAAACGAATATTTATAAAATTTATACTTTACAACTAGTAAAGATTATAATATAGGAATTAAACTGAACAGATGAGGAAGGAGAGAAAACAAGAAGCAAAAGGGAACAACGATTTGTATAAATATGTGAGTATATCACAATAAGTAAAGTAAATAACAGCTACATTTTGGAGGATTTAAGAACCAACTAGAACTAAATACTAAACAATTATGGGTACATGAAAGCAAGAGTAAAAACATGGTGAACTCTGTATAACATTGGTCCTTTAACGGAGAAGGAAGGGAGATATGACAGACAAATTGAGACTATTTATAACTACCCCCCTCCAATTTAAAAGACCTGAAACAAATACATCATAATGAACCTGACTGGGTTCAGAATATTCTACCCCCAAACATGGCACCTTTACATATTGAGTATTTTAAGCTAAAGGACCTTGAGAAATGGCGGGCTCAGGAAGCACTCTCTAACCAGCTCCTTCCTACCTAAAACAGATCTTAAGACCCTCCTGTCAGAAGTGCACACCCAATACCTGGAGAAAAGGAGCATCTTATTTCTGAAGACAGAGGGATGTCAAGAGGAATCCAAATGAACATGAATTGTTAACTCTCCCCCAGTTTACTACCTTTAGGTCCTACCCTTTCCTCCTACCACATTCTTCCATAACTTTCCACTCTGCATCAATCCTACTATAAGAACACACAGATTTAACTGTTTCTTTGAGTCTTTATTTCCTTATAAAGACCTCCATGTCATGTAAAGTTATATAAAATAAATTGGTATTGTTTTCTCTTAATCTGCCTTTCATCAGTCCAATTTACAGGGCTTTAGTCAAACAACCCAGGAGGGTAATAGAAAAAACGTTTTCCTCCCCTACGAAACCATATGTTTCATCTTGGTATTGCGTCTGTTATATTATTTTCATGTTTGCTCTATTTAATTACAAAAAACTACAACTAAAATATGTAATATTTGAAGTGTCAAAATCAACAAATTCTCCAAATTTTATAGGAAATTAATATATTAAAAAAATAAAACTGCCAAATGCTGACAGAAATTATTGCTAGTTTAAAAATCTACAAATGTCCCCTTTCAATGTTTGGCTTTTAAATTAGCATTTGGTCCTATAAATATCTTGTGGTAGCCTTGAATACTAGTCACCAAATATTTCCATTTGATGAACATGAGATGTCTTTCTCTTTTTTTAGGTTACCTTTAATTTCTTTCAGCAATGTTTAGTAGTTTTCAGTGTATATGACTTTCACCTTCTTGGCAAAATTTATTCTTAGGTTTTTTACTCTTTAAGATGCCATTGAAAATTGAATTGGTTTCTTAATTTCCTTTTGATTGTTGAGTACTGGTGTGTGGAAACACAGCTGATTATTATATGTTAATTTTTTAACCTATGACTTCTCTGAGTTCATTTATTAGCTCATCTGTTGGCTATTTTTGAGGAGGCATTATATGATAAGATAAGGGCTGTGACTGTCCTGTTTATTCTTTCATTTGGACCAAATGGTTCAGGGAAAAGATCACTGAGATTTCTTCAACCAAGATTTGATAAATTATTTTTAATCAGAAAGAGAGACAAACAAGCCTAAGAGTGGAAAGCATATAAGTATATTAAGTCTAGGAAGTAGGCCTCTAAAATACCTATGGGTTTGGTTTGCCTTTGATAAACAAAGCTGATTGTAATAAAATATATAAGCAGCTAAAAGAACCATTACTGTGAACTGTGAATGTTTGCTACCCAAAATGATCCATGGATCCCAATTTTCCATCGATAGGAAGCAGGCTGAAAAATGGTATAATTTTCAACACTATGTTAGATACAACCAACAAAGTTACTAAAAAATTTAAAACCTTCAAAATCATAAACAATAGAGACCTTACACCTAAACACTGAGAATAGAATCACTGTAAATCAAAGAGCAATCCTACCTCCATGGCAGTGATTCTTATTTAATCTGTCCATTGGAATTTTAACATGCTACATACTAATGATAGTTGTGCATCTCTCATTCATTTTATTTCCTAATGAGAATGATTGCAGTAAAAACCCTATCTTTGTCTCACAACTGTAAACTAGATTTGTTGGGGGTAAGTAACATATTTTAGTCTCTAGCTCTTCAGGTCAAGAAGAACTATATATCTAAACTGAAATCTTAGAAACTACAGCACATCATTTCCTACCTATCACCTAGAGATGGCTGGATTGAACTTTCATATTTTCACCAAAAGGGACAGGATAAGCAAATTTGCCTGTGAGATGGAGATTTGACATTTGGTGACTAGAAGAGCAGACTGTGGCATATTACTGCTGTTTATAACTATTTCCTGCTTTTCCCCTTCCAGGTTCATTTAAGATCTCACTACCTGGCCCCATTATAATTGAGGGGGCACTGTGAATGTAAATTAGGAATGGAAGTGTCATTTCTAGCCCAGAATACTGAATTACTGGTAGGAAATCTGACAAGGCTTGTTTTTACTTTGCCACAATAACAGAAAATGTTTTGCATAGAAAGTACATATCAGGCTATTTCCTAGGTTGAGACCAAACCCTGAGATACTCCTCAATGTATGAGGATTATGAGTAAGATATGGGCCTTTGCTGTTTGAAGAGAGAGTTTAGGGTATAACTTAGTCTATAATGGCTAATGCATGCCTTGTTCTGCTTCATGGTTCTATGACATTAGCTCTTTGTGAATTTTCTGTTATATTATAAAGTCATATAACCTCATACCTTTGACATCCTGGTATTTCACCACCCAAATGAGTATAATTATTATATCAAATTTATAACATTCCCTGTTGTATTTCCTCTTCCAAGCCATTTATTAAAACTACATTGAAAATTTTTAATAGAACTGACCCCAATCTTGTTAGCATATTTATAAATCACCATTTAAATTCTATACCTAATTGTTTTCCTAATTCTTAGTATATTTTCTTCCCATGATATAAAATAGATCCCTTAAATAACGTTAATTTTATTTTCACCTACCAAGCTTTGTTACTCAAAAGAGTTGCTGAAAATTTCCTGCATATATTATTTAGACTATGACACATCCATAAATGCTCTTTGAGAGACTGGTTAATGTAAATGAGCTAATAATATCTTTAATGCCTTCTAACAGATCAAATCATAAAAGAAATCAATAAAAATTCAAATAGAAACCAATGTCTATATGCAATGAAAGGTACCTCAAGCAAAAATACTTCTAAAAATTCAAATATTATTTATAAATTTATACCACTAAAAATCATTATACATGTCATAACACATTTATAGTCACCTAACTGCTTGCTATTTGATAAATATTATAACCCAGAAATTAATATAAGAATCATCATTAATTTCAGGGAGTCACACATATTTTAGCCCTTTAGCTACTTTTAGTCTATCATACAATTCCCAGATTTTAACATTGAGTTTATATAAGCATGTTTTTTTTTTTCTCCAAGATACACCGAGGAAAGTAAATGGTGTGAAACTGAATAAACATTTATAAAGCTCTCAGGAGAGGAGAGTCAGAAGAAAAGTATAAATATGTAATGGATGTGTAATTTTATTACCTGAGTATTTAACAACTCCTCACACTTGTGTGCTTGTTTCTCAATTGCAGAAATGTACTGTTTTTCAATAGCTTCTACTTGTTGCTTAACTGAAGACTGTAGTAGTGCCTAAAAACAAGCAAAAAAAAAAAAAGTAATTTGGATCACAGACGAAACTTGGAGTCTACTGTTGGCATGAGAATTTTTTTGACAGTTGTACATATCTGAAATATGATACTCTTCTGCATTAGAAAATGCACATTTGTGAATATTGAAGCACATTCATATATAACACTACTTTAAGCTTTTGGGTTTAGGTTTTCCTATTGCCAAGACTACAATTTTTTGGCTCAGATGTTCCTTCCACACACCTCTCTCCTTAAAAAAAGGCCAAGTCATAGATGATAAAGAGGGTGAGTAGTTCTGTTAAATATAAATTCGTTTTAGTGAAGACCACACAGGATGAGAAGCATATGAAAGCTGCTGAAAAAAAAGAAAGAAAAAGAAAGAAAAAAAAAAAAAAACCCAGACATATTTCACTGGCTGACAAAACTCCACATCCTCTCGGCACACTGTAATGTCCCATGGGCCAAGCATGATCTTCAAGACCACAAGTCAAGTAAAAGCAGATGGAAACTCTGAGCAATTTCAAACATAAAAGAACTGCCCCCCAGGAAGTTCACACCCCTAAAGTGAAAAGGTATAAGTCAAAGTGTGGACCTAGAAATCTAAAGGCAGTATTTGTAAAAAGTAATAAAACCTGGGAGATTAACTTAAATGGGGAGTGTAAATGCTGAAACCTCAGTCAAACCCAAAGACATTAACATTGTTCTAAGGGAAGCCAAATCAGCATTTGAAGATGTTCCACCCACTCACTTCCTTATTGGAGATGCTTAGAATATTATCATCTTTTTTCTTTCCTTGTTTAAAGCATTATATGTTATACTTAACATGTTCCAGTATTATCTTACATGCTATTTATAAATCCCAAATCATTCTAAAATATGCATTCAACCATATACATAAGTACTCTTTAGCAATAGCAAAAATTCTATTTTTGAAGGTCTATCTGGATAATAAACTACTCATAATCAAAATAGTAAGTTGAAACAGACACATGTCTTATAGAAAACAGACTTTTGGCTCATTTACCAAAAAAAAAAGGAAAAATAAGCCAAATCTCTTAAATAGTCTCTGTTATGAAAATAGATTTACTTGGTTGAAAATAATATGCATTAAGAAGCTAAATATGCATGTATTTAAAAAAAACTAAGATAAAAATATTTTTTAAATCTCTGGATAAGCCTCAAATTTTCAGATAATTTTCTCTTGCAAATAAATGTTAGACAATGCTACTACTCCTATAATTCAATAGTCATCACTCTGAAGCTGCAGAATTACTAGTAAATTAGTAAAGAAAAATAGAGCTCTAACTGATGTTTACTAAATAAAAAGAACTGCTAATAAAACTTTTTATACCTTCATGTGTATACTTTATGTCCCTAAAGATTTCATAATGACTCATCTATACAAGACACCAAAATGTAATCTCTTAAGCTCTGACTAGATAAGGTAAAGCTCTAATTTACTTTTGGTAATTTTTGGTAAAATATAACACTGTTTGTTGGACTTCAGAACATTTAAAAAATGGTACAGTTATAGACAATTCTCTTGGGTATTTTTACCACATAATTTATAGAGAGAAAATTGCCACTCTTTTAGGACTCAGGATATGACAGAATTGGTTTTGCTTAATGAAAAAATATTTTATTTACCTATTTGCCATGATTTCAAAGAATCCCACAGTTTAAATACCTAATTATAATTTTCAGGAAATTATATCCTTTAAAGGGACAGGTAAATTCATGAAATAAAATATTTTCTCACCATAATTAAGAAACAATTAAATAGCATTTTTTCCTCTAGTGATTGATATGTACACCATATATTAATTTCCTCCAAACTTCAAGGAGGTGAGGACTACAGATAACAAGTCAATAAGAGCCAAAGCTGTGGTTATGAAGCAATGAGAAAAGCTATGTAAATATAACCAGGCTTTCATACAGTTCAAACCTCTCAGTCCCATTCAGTTACTTAAACCTGCCCATCCACAAGAGAGACATGAAGGTAAGTACAGGGAACATTAATATTATAAAAATGTCTGTCCTCACTGAGTTTCTTCTATTGTAGAAGAGAAATGTTCTCTAGATGACCAAACACATAGGTATATGCAAGGTAACCACATAGGCATATGCAAGTATCAGAGAAAGAAAAGATATTCAAAGCCTGCCTTGAAAATCTGCTATTCACAGAGAACACTGAATAGATAAGAATAGCTTGAGGCCAGAGTGGAAGTAAATAGTAAGGCAGGAAGGTAGAAAAGTAGGCAGGTGCCAGATATTAAACTACCTTGTATGCTACATCAAGACTGTTTTAAAGGTGGCCTACATCACCCCATAGTGGGGTTATTCATGCCATACACTAAACAAAAGAGGTATTTCCAAAAGCTTACCTTACAACTAGAATATTAACCATTACAGATACACTTACAGATACACACTGGTACTAGCACCATGCTTTTACAGGTGGATATAGCATTATACAACTGGGTATTTATTTTCCAATGTAATATAAAATAATTATTGCCCTTAAATTTCTCAAACATTGTTTAAGTATAAAAATGAGCATTAATCTTAACATTTCCCTGAACTTTATCCATTTTTTTTCTCCATAATTGTTTTCACAGGTAACAAAGACACAAGGAAGGCTTCCTTTGGGCTTATACAAAACTATAGAGAAATACATGAAATAATAATTTCTTTTATAAGCTATTTTTAAACCATTCTCAACACATATAAAGCATTAAGATTCTCACAGAATGTAGAGGCAGAAATATAAAGATGTATACAAACATTCTATAAAGAAAAAAAATGCTACCAAAGGCAGAGGATGTTTTGTTAATTTTCAACATATTTAGGTTTTGGCCTTAATACTATCAGAGATTTTCTTTATCACTCCAAGCAATTTAATGTACTGATTTTTCAGGATAATTTTAAAGATGTGAAAGAGATTGTGGATTCCTTTAGTACAGGAACTATATCTTACTCATGTTTATATAACATGTATAACTTAATAACTTCTTACAGAATTCCTTGTATATAGTAGACCCATACAATAGCAAATTGGTTAGTAATGATCCTTGTACTAAGATTAATATTTTTAAAAATTCATAGCACAAATAGTACCAATATTCACTGAAAAGTTCAATGAGCTTCAAATTATAATGGCCAAGTTACCAAATTCATTGCTGTGTACCAACCAAGAATCTCTATCAGAAATCCATATTGGCAATCTCAAATTTTTATATTATTATTTTATACTAGAAATGTCCATTCTTTGCACTCAACAGGACAAATTTTCAGTAACTAAAACAAAGTGTGTGAAGAACTATAAACTTCTGAGAAGGAAAAGTAGGTTATAAATTCTACAACTATTAGACTCATAGAAAACAAGATATTAAATCCAAAACCACCATAAACAGTTAATATATATATTTAATGGCACTGAATATATGGTGGAATTTAAATGAGTAGAGAAGTACTGCTAGAAAGGACTTCTGAAAACAAAACTATAGTCCATTGTCCCACAAATTCCACCAAGTTTTTCTTCTCCCTTAAAATAGCCCAATTCTTACTGATCTGATTTTAGTCTCATCAAATTAAATGACTCGTTCACATTTGTATAGCAGACATGTCTAAGGAGCCAGACAGTCTAAAAAACATTAATATGCTGTATTTAGCATATAACCTTTAAAAAAATCATAGCAAATGTTGGGGAAAGTAATTAGAGTATGTCACAAAAAAACGTATCTATTAATCCTCTAAGTCATACTTTACAAATGGATGAAAATATAAAGCTGTGGAGCAAGTAGAGGCAAAATGCATAATAAATTGCCCCAGTAAAATTAAAGCCCTAGTAGAATAGAAATCTGTGTTTAATTCACTGATGTACCTGATGTACCGTACCTAACACATAGAAGACATTCGATAAATATGTGTTGAATGAACTGAAGAAATAAATCCTGATTTCGGCATATCCAAGCCTGATTACTTGTCTATTCATGGAGAACAGACAAACTAATAAAACTTGGATGTTAATTACATCTGTAAATTTAGCTTTTTGACTATAGTAGTATGGACAAATTATTATAAAAAGTTATTTGAAATTAAGCACAATTTTACCTTTCTTGGAAAAAATATTCACTTGCTTTTCAAAAATGTATTTCTTATCTTTTCTAATTTTCAACTAAATAAAAAACTATATTTAATAAAAAAGCAAAACCAAAAGGTATCTGCAAAATGTGTCAGTTAAAGCTCTAAAGAAATACCTTATTTTTTCTGGCATAAGTGCTCTTTTTGAGCAAAATATACTTCAAATTTTGTAAGGCTATTAAACTGTTATTATGTTTTACATCCCCTGAAAATTGCGAACATATCATGTTAACTTGTTATTCAAAAAAGAGCCCACTTACCAGATACATTTGAAAAATGATGAATCTCACTCATTTCACTTAATCATCCGTCTTTTTACATGACCTCTACATATTTGTTTTACAAAGAATAGACACTAGGTTAAGAAATGTGCCCCAAATCATACATAAAGACTCAATGGAACAAAGTACTGAATTCAGAACTATCCACTTGGTTCCCTGTTTGTCTTAGCTGTTCCAACCCAGTAAAGCAGATTTCTCTCCATGTACTAAGCATTTATTATATTTTTGTATCCTCTTAATTATTTATTGATTCTTCATTTATTTATCTAATATATACTGAATGCATACTTTCTTCCAGACACCATTCTAGATACTGGGGATACAGAGTTAACAAAATAGACGTAATCCTGCATTATTGGCAAAGGAACAGGAGAGTGTAAAGGACTAAAAAGACTGGAAAGTAGCAATAAATAAACCATTTCTGATGGTGTTGCATGCTA
This sequence comes from Cynopterus sphinx, assembly GCA_030015415.1. Taxonomy (NCBI): domain Eukaryota; kingdom Metazoa; phylum Chordata; class Mammalia; order Chiroptera; family Pteropodidae; genus Cynopterus; species Cynopterus sphinx. The sequence continues at coordinate 140,472,941 of CM057380.1, forward strand.
CACACTATGAAGAAAATGAAAAGGGATAAAAAAGAAAACATTGATGGAGAAGAAAATTTTCAGAGAGGATGGTCAAAAGCTGTCTGAAGAAGTTTAAATATAGTTGAGATGTCACAGTGAAAAAAAAACTCAGCCATAAATAAAGTCTGTAAGAAGAATATTTCCATCAAAAGAAAAAGTGTAACATCTTAGGATGGGAATAAGGCTGATGAGTTCAAGAACTAGAAAAAAGGCCATCAGAGATCATATGAACCAGGGAATTCCATCGGATGCTTTAGCTACACCAGACTTCTTTTCATCCTTCAACAGGTCAAATTTATTGCCACCAGGTCTGTGGTGTTGCTGAGCCCTACGCCTGAAAGTAAATCAGAGATCAAACAAGGAGATAGAGGACCAAAATCATGTAAGACCATGGAAATGCATTTAAATTCTATTTTAGTTGCAATGAGAAATCTCTAAGGGCTTTAAACAAGAAAATTCTTATAATCTGATATATATTTTTTATCATCTTCAAACAGTGTTCAAAGGAGCAAAAGCACACAAATGCTATCAAAACTTTATCAATGGACAATTTGTGAGAACAAAGATATGTAGTAATGATTTTTGTGTGCTACAAATATATGTCAGAAACTTATAATTAAGGTACCATCTATGAACATTTTTTAAATTTATTGGGGTGGCACTGTTTAATAACATTATATGAGTTTCAAGTGTACAATTCTATACTATATCATCTGCATATCACATTGTATGCTCACCACCCAAAGTCTAGTCTCTTTCTATAACCACATATTTGACCTCCTTTACCTTCTTTATCCTTCCTCCATCCCCCTACCCATCTGGTAACCACTATACTGTTATCTGTGTCCATGAGTTTATTCTGTTTTATATCCCACATAGGAGCAAAACCATATGGTTCTTATTCTTTTCCATCTGATATTTTACTTAGCATGATGCTCTCAAGATCCATCCATGCTGTCACAAATGGCAGTATTTCATCCTTTCTTATGGCTGAGTAATATTCCATCATATATATATATACATATATATATGTATATATATTATATATAATATATATATATATTATACACACACACACCACTTTATCCAATCATTCATGAAAGTACTATTGTTTTTTTCACGTCTTGACTACTGTAAATAATGCTGCAATAAACATATATGCAAATGTATGTATGTATATGTGTATGTGCATGTGTATATGTATATGTATATTTACGAACAAATGTTTTCAAATTTTTGGAGTAGATATCCAGAAGAAGAATTGCTGGGTCATATGGTAGCTCTATTCTTAATTTTTTGAGGAACCTCAATACTATTTTTCATAGTGGCTGTACCAGTTTATACTCTCATCAGCAGTGTATGAGGGCTCCCTTTTCTCCACATCCTCTCCAATACTTGTTTTATTGATAAAAGCCATTCTAACAGGTGTGAGGTGATATCCCACTGTGGTTTTGATTTTCATTTCTCTTATAGCTACTGAAGTTGAGCATCTTTTCATATATCTGCTGACCATTTATATGTCTTCTTGGGAAAAGTGTGAACATTTTTATTCAGTAGAATTTAGGGCAACACATTATATTCTCTGGTAATAAAGGAGCTAATCATAACAAGAAACAGCTCAGTGTTTTTCATGATCTAATGGAAATGTGCCATAGACATACTATGAGTATATCTGGCAAGTCATACTTAACTTGAACTTCATCTAGACACTGTCTATTATACAATAGTTAATGTTCTTTACGCAAACAGACTGACAACAAGGACTATGAAAATGATGTGGTGTCCAAATGATGAAAGCTAACTAGGTTCAGATCTGAATGTTAAACTTGGTTTCCAACTTGTCTTAATGATCAATGACTCCTGGCTAATGAAAGATACATTTTTCCAATTTGGGGGTCTAAAACATCAATCTATAACTCTTGACTTATAGTTCAGGGGGAGAAACTGATAGTTTAATATAGCCTATACCATAGAAATATACAAAATGATATCCATATATGTATGCATATATATGGATATATATGTGTATGTGTGTGTGTATATATATATGTATGTATGTGTTAGTGTGTGTGTATATGTATATTTTAAAGGACTCTGATCAGAGAGCTAGTAATGCAACTGAGATATAGATATGGTTATGTTAGAAGAGAAATGATAGGCCATCTCTGAAAACATGTTTAGACATATTAGAAAATTTTGCTGAGCTACAAAAAAAAATAATACAATTAAAACCTATCATTGAGAGGTGATTAAAAGTAAATCATAAAAAGTACTAGGGAGTATAATTTTATAGGGGTAAAACTTCGATCTGGACTTAACGCTTTCATTTACTCAAAATTGGCTCTAAATTCAAGTTTAGGGTCACGGTCTCCTGCTACTCAGATTGGTAGAAGTTAGGCAACACTCAGATCGTGTAAGTTCAATACTTTGGGGAGAATGATGATGCACGTTTCTCAAGAGTAAACTCCAGATGTCTGAGGAACGATAATGACAGATTTGGCCATATTTCTCTTTAGACAGCAATACAGAATTATGACCCAAAATTATGAGGAAAAAAAATGCATTCAAAACAAAAGCTTTCTCTCTTCCTTTTTTTCTTAATTTAAAAAAGAAGTTGAATTAATGAGGTCATGTTGAGGCTGCTGAAAATTTATCCTGTTACAGATCTCAAACATTTGGAATTGTGATCTTCAGGTTTTCCTATGTATTTGAATTACAGTACAGAGGTACTATACAATTCAAAAAGAAAATGTTAAATTATGGGTGTAGATCTAAACATGGAAATTCAATATAGTCTAGCCATGCTATAAAGTGTTTTGGAGGCTGTGAAAGCCAAAGAAAATCTTCAAGACTGAAGGAATCATTCCTGTTGGCCTTGTTGTTAAGGGATTCTAGTAACATAAGAGTTGTTACCTCAAACACCACAAAAGTCTCCCAGCGAAAATTTCTTTTGTGCCATGGACAACACATTAAAATTAAGAAGTTTCTAAAATTAAGTACAGCACAGAGACTCTGCATGTCTGCCTTCCAGATACTTTAAACTTCTGAAAAGCTGCCATATGGATATGCCTCTCCCTCAAATGCCACAATCTTGTTCCTTGTGACTTGAGTAAGTGCTGCAGTTTTGTTTGAGGGAGAGGGAGGAGAGGGAGAGGGGGGAGAGGGAGAGGGAGAGGGAGAGGGAGAGGGAGAGGGAGAGGGAGAGGGAGGAGAGGGAGAGGGGGAGGGAGAGGAGGGAGGGAGGGAGGAGGAGAACAAGAACAAAAGAATTCTGACTAAAACAATTTCTTCAGAATCTTTCATAGGATTAAGTGAAGCACCTGGTTATGAAATCCTAAAGACTCATGCATCTCAGTTTTTGAAATATCAGAGATCATGAAAAGAAACCCATCTAGATGTCAAATAGTTAGCCTAAATACACATGCATTAACATTCCAAAGAGGCAGTATAATTTGTTGAATAGGGTCCTGCATCAAGTTTGAGTGACCTGGCTTTTATTTAAACCTCTTCTGCTTATATGTGTTTGATCAAGGCATTTTGTTTCTCTGTGTCTCAGCTTCCTTATCTCATCATTGATAATAGCTTCTTCTCTGCCAGTGATGAAGGAATGAATTCTGTGAAATTATAACAGTTATTTAATTCTTTATATTGATAAAATTTCAAAATTAGGTTGTTCTAATCATTTGCTGATTTTTGAGAACTAAATTTCTCAATTTTTTGTGTGTGATAAATGAAACATATTCTGTGGATTCAAGTTAGGATCAACATTATCTTTTAAATTACTAGATTTAAGACCATTAAAGTGAAGAATTCTCCAAATTAGTCGAGATCCATTCATCAAATAGAGATCTCAAAGATTTTTAAAAAATTTTTTTTCACACTGAAAAGCCATCAGCATTAAGAGAAATTAGAGACCTCATTTAAATCAATTTTATAAGGAAATATATTGACAAAGACTAAATATATCTCTATTTCTTTTTGATCATAAAGAAAATAACATTGTGAACTTAGATGATAATGTAAAATATTTCAACTAGGTTCTTTTCCAGTTAAAAGTTAATAATATATTACAGAAGTATTAATGTTTGGGGTAATATGTAAAATGTTTAAAGTCCATTAGATTGGACACCGAACTATTAGAAGTGTCATTTCCAGGACTGGAGCAGATACCAAGGTCCCACTGCAGTGTTAAACTCTACCTTAATATGTAGAGTTAGGGAAAAGCCCTGGGAGAAGGGTCAAAGTTAAAGTGGCTCAGAGGAACTGTTAATATATTAACATATATTAACATATTATATTATATCATGTTAATATTATATTATGTTAATATATTAACATAATATATTAATATATTAACTGGTATAGAAGTATTTCCCTATTATAAGACGACACGAAGTACTGCTTGCTGGCTGAACATTAGCCCAGATTAGGTTGTTATACTTGATTAATTACCCCAAAATTTGACTAAATATCCTACTAAACCCCAAAACAGGCTAACCTTTAAATTTAGTGCTTCTGATTATGTGAACTAACTCCTGTATATGGACTATTCCTCCAGTAGAATTCTTTTCTTGCTGCTATAAAGCAATTTTACAAATCATTGCAAATCAGAGACATGACAATTTTAAATAATTTGTCCCATCTCTAGGAAAAAATAAAGCCAGGGGAGTAGTAGAAGGTAATTGATACTCAGACAGCAATGGAAGCAAAATTTAGTTTTTATTCTGCATTCTTCCATGTCTGTTAAACTTTGTATTGCATAAAATGTTGCCCTGTCAAAAAATAAGGTATTTTAAAAATAGTAGGGCAAATCATTCTATTCTTTAATAGTTTATCCTTGGTATAAAAGTTATATTCTCATATATAGTTTCTCCAAAGCTGATTAAATAGAATTTAAGGATAAAATCAAAACCAGCCTTCTATTTTGATAATAGATTGCACACTAATTAGAAATGTGACAGATATTTTAAGATGCTATACTGGTTCTCACATATCTGCTTTCTTTCTTCGGAGTCTGTTTTATAATTTGAAGTAACTTTCATTATCTTTTCTGCCTTAAGAACTATGGTATGCATCCTTTCACTAAATAGCATACTGTTGGCCAATAAAAATGTATAAAAACAAATTCAGAACACACACCTCGGTTTTTTTCTAAAGTCTAATTATGAAATGCTTTTCAGGCAATATCTAAAATTGAAAATGCTGCATCCAGATAGACTCTGCTAACAATTCAGTTCATTAGAATAAAAAAAAAGATTATGATTAATATAATTTATATATTACAGTAACTAGAATAGTTACATAAATGATAGTCTTTACAAATGCTACTATATCATCCCTCTTCCAGCATTATTACTAGAGGTAGAAACCTGTTGAATAAGCTTTGATAAAAGAAAGATTTGAAAAAACTTTCAACTCCATCACAATAGGTCAAGTCTCATTCAGGTCAATATGGAGAGACAACATTATTATGAATAGAAAATACTTATGATAAAGTAGCCTGAATTTTTATGATAATAAGAAGTAATTGGCAATTAATTAGTAACATCTGGGTGGTATAGGACTGCTATTGATAAAATTTTCAAGTCTGATCAACATTAGTCATAATATTAACCTGACATGATATAAAAAGGAACCCATAACATTTAAAGTGCATTTTAGAAGGTAAGCCAAAAATAACAGGAGAAAGGCAGGTTTTACATGTCTAAAGAAACAGCTAACTAATAAACCTTATTTATTTAACTTTTTTTTTTTTTAATCACTGGAGGTATTTTTCAAGGTCTGCTCTGCAGCAGAAATTTAAAATGTATATCCTCAATACACAGTGAAGTCTTCCCCTTCATTCCTTTAACTACCAGGATAATGATCCAGTCACAATACAAAAGCAAGCCTTAAATCTATATTAAAACAAGTTTTCTTGACAGGTTTCCAATACCATTTGGTTTTGGCCTGGTTGATACAACCACAAGAATAGCCTTGCATGCAAAATCCTGGGTTGGCCCAGGAAACACAGAGGCACACACGAACTATTCTCAACTACCAAACCTTTCTCAAGCCTCTGCTGAGGTCAAGTTTGGTGGGAGGGATAAGAATGAACAAGCCAAGTCGTTAGTTCCAAACCAATCACCAGTATCTAGCATGCTCTTAAGCCAAATTCTATTGGCAACAGCAAACATCTTTATTTGTCCAGGAAAAATCTGATCATATGATAAAAGCTGGAATTTATGAGAATCCCTGTTCGATCAAATAACTGAAACTATAAATTTATTTCATATTGTTGGGTTAACAAGACAATGAAATTTAAAAAAAAGATATATGACAGGTCTCATATATCTTAATTATACTTCTCCACTCTTTGCAAAAACAGTTAGCAATCTCTAATCAAGAGAAAATATCAAAAGAAGAAAAAACAAAGTTGTTTTCCTCTCCTTGGAGTAGAACTTTATACAATACAAGTAATTCTATACCCTGGGAAAAACTGCTCTGCTAAATGTAGTATGTTCTCCCTTATAAAATTGTACAAACAACCCAAGAGTTCAAATAAAACACTAGCAAGTGCGTGCTTTTAAAAAATGGAATACAGCAGGCATGTGACTCCAAGCTGGCATTTAGCATATGGGACATTGCTAAAATCTAAAATTCAAAGCAATCCTTACCAAAGATATTTAAGGAATACTTAACCTTTACAGAAAATGCACAGAGGACCAACACACTCAATAAAATCAAGGCTGGGTAACATGAGAAATGAATCTATCAAGAATTTTAATCAAGGCAGTTTCAGGATAACAAGTTTATGTAGCAATTTTGCATCATTTTTCACTATGAATAGCAGAAAATTTGTGTGCCTAATAAAATTCTAGTGTATCTGACTCAATACTCAGATACTTAAAACAAAAAAAGAAAAAATTTATATCAGAAAATTCTCTTCATAAAATGTTCCAAGACTTTAGAAAAAAAAAATCTAACTATTCCTTGTTTTCTCATTAAAATAGTCAAGTATTTATAAGCATTATTCATATGACCAGCATTCATTGGCTTTTGGCATCTGGATTGTAACACACAGATTTAAAGATCATCAATTCAGTCAAGCTTTAGAAATAAAGATTGTAAAAGAAAAATGGGTGTATATGTCTATATGTCAGTTTGGACATCTTAAAATGCGTAAATATGGGTGAGTAAGGATGACTTTTGTAAATGTACTATGCTTGGCCAAATGCATGTACACAAAACGCAGAAAGCTCTTAGAGTTGGAGAAGAAGGCAAAAAAAACCTTCTAGTTTCAAGATGAATGTGATGACCAGAAACTGATTTCCACATTACCAAAAAATTAACACAGAAAAATGTTTAAGTTAAGCATCAAAAGAGGGCCAAGAAACATACCTTTAATCATCATAATTATATTTTATTTGGTGTTTGTATATAAATATTAAACCAAACTGCATTTTCTTTTTTGCTCTTTTCAAGTTATTTTTCTAATCACCATTTTTACTAATCTATCACTGTCAAAATCCAATAATGTTTCAATATTTCTCCTCTGCACTATGATTTGAAAAAATGTTTAAATCCCTTAAGTTTAAAGAAAAAAAAAGAGAGTGTAATTTAATTTAAAAAAAAAAATAAACAAGTTGAGCCAGAACAAAGAAAATAACTTGTAACTCTAACTCCAGGATCAAATTAAAAACTTTATATAGAAGGGTTTTAAAAGGAAAAGTTCTTTTTCTAACTGATCTACCTTAAAGCAAATACCACATTAAAAAAGAAAGGAGGAGGGAGTCTGTTGTCATTGCCTTGAACAAGAAGACTCTGTATACAGTAGCAGGAAAAAAAATGCTAACCAATAATTACATTTGTATCTTATTTGTGTCAAACTGGATTTTTTAATGAACTGGACTCAGAGTAAGATAAAATATAAACAACATGCTGAACTTAATTTCTTAAGCAATTTCCACTCACTATTACAGCACATTAGCAAAAGTTTCAGCTTTGAGCTTTAATTTACTGAGTCAACTAGTACTTCCTTTGGAAAATTCTTACCAAAAGTTGTTTAGGATTAAAAAAAAAGTCATTTTGAGAATGTGTCAGCATCTAAAATGGCTTTACCTCAAGCACTTATATAAAATATATTAACCAAATAAATTATGTATATGTATATATGAGTGTGTGTATATATATATATATATATATATATATATATATATATAGAGAGAGAGAGAGAGAGAGAGAGAGAGAGAGAGAGAGAGAGAGGCAGACAGACATAATTCTATAAAAGAAAAAAGAATCAAACATCTGTTCAAGAAGCGAAAACAGTAGAATACTTTCTCTTTAAGACAGGCATCTTAAAGAGTTATAGAATTATATCCATTTTAAGAAGAATGCCTATATTTTTCCATGTATGACATTGATAATCCTGCTGTGCTGTCACACCAATCCTCTATTATAAAAAATTTTTTCTTACTGTGAGCACTTATCTCACATCAATGAAAGCAAGACATGTTAAAAAAATCTTAATGTAGGCTAATTTCTAGTTTCTTATAGATAAAATTTGATTTTTAAAAAATTTTTCAAAAACAGAGCAATCCATCCTACAGTTACTTAGATTCTGTTAGAGTATCTCTTACCTTACTTGTCTAGAAAAATTTCCCACTAATTTCACACATACAGACACACACACATGCACACACATACAACCTTGACAGGTTTGATATTAGCTGATAAAAATGGAAAAATATAGCAACAGGCTGAAATAGATAGAATATAATCACAGACAAATAAATATGAAGGGAAATTATAATGAATATCAACTCTTTTGGGGTAGCAAAATGACTTCTAGAACTCTGAAGAAAATACAGACACCTAGATCCCACCTACATCAACTAATTTAGAATTTTTAGAGAAGACACGTGGCTTGGCATATGTATCTTTAAAAAGACATACAAGTAATTTGTTGTATGCTGCAACAGGTGAGAACCAAGGGGTTAAGATACCCTGATCAATGACAACTGCAAGCATCACATTAATATAATTGCTAATTATCTCTTAAAAAAAAAAGATATACTATATCATGGATAGTAATCTTTGATAGAGAAAACTACAGACATAAAAAACTGGAGTCTGAGCCAGTGTATATAATGAAGAATGACAGCTTCAAGAACCAAAAGCCCAATTAAACAAGTAAAGGAAAATTCTTATGCTGCCTATAGTAAATAATCTTAGATGTGGCATGCGCCTATGAAAGCCTTGCAAGGTCTACATTTACTTTACTGCTTTTAATTATCAGGATAAAAGATTTAAAAAATCATGAAATGAAAGAAGAAAAGTAAACAAAATTAAGTAAACATTATGGGAAAAGTTGGCATATACAGCACATTAGGTTAGTTTTAGCTTTGTTTCCTTCTGTACTTTAACAGAATTTCACATGTCCTTTTCATCAATCTGGAGCAAGCTATTTTCTAAATGAACAAAAGCATGCTGCAATTTTAGGAGTCTAGAACTAGGAAGGGCAGGGCTATTATGATCTATTTCCCTTAAGTGAATATTTCTAAAAAGACTGCAACAAGAATCCACATTGTATGATTTTTGAGAAGTTAATTAATAATCAGCTATAAGATAATGACAAGGTATTGAAATTTTTATAACATAACAAGACAAAAAAACTTTGGAATTTAAAGTTGTTCAAATATGGATTAGGTTGCAGATTTTTTTTTTTTTTTTACCCAGTTCCTGCAGCAGATAACAAAGTTGTATGAATAGTTACTAAAAGAACTAAATTCCAATTTGATGAGGCCAGCTAACACCTTAAATACAGGACAAATACAATGTGAATCAGAATTTTCAATTCTTCGTGAAAAGTTTAAATCTTAACAAAGTTTATTTCTATTTTTAAATGAGAAACTGCTGATCACACCATTTGGTAGCTTTAAAGGTGCTATTGCATTTGAATGGTGTTAAGTACACAAGATAAGGTAACCAAAATGTACTAAAACTTTAGGGTGTTTTTAAAAATCTTATTGTCATTGTAAAAAAATTAGATTGGCATTTAAATTATAATACTTAAAATTAACATTTGAAGTCATGGTAATTTGCTGAAACAAAACCGCGAAATATACTCTAAAATTCATAAGAGGTACAACATCAGAATTTACTCATACAAAAGAATATTACCACATTTTAGAAAAATGGAGTACTAAAACATGGAGCTACATGGATGAACTTTGAAAACATCATGCCAGGTGAAAGAAGCCAGTCACAAAAGACCATAAATTAATTATTCTATTTATACGAAATATCCAGTGGATGCAAATCTATATTGATATAATGTAAATTAGTGGTTACCAAGGGCTGAGGAGTGGGTGGTCGGAGGGGAGTGAAGAGTGACTGCTAATGTGTACAAGGTTTCATTTAAGGGGTCATATGCTCTAAAATTAGACTGTGGTGATGGTCATACAATTCTGTGAATATACTAAACACTACTGGATTATGAACTTTAAATAGGTAAATTTTATAGTATTTGAATTATATTTAAATAAAGCTGTTCAAAAAAAATCACAAAATATTAAAATAAAATAGTCTCACCAGCCTACTCTAAATCAAAATATATGATTAATAAACTTCCCTCTGTGGTTATCATTATTGAATTATTTCTTTGGGTTCTTAGAAATCAAAGTGACAACTGCAGAAAAGCCTTCTCTATTACATTTTAAAGTGATTATAATTTCTGAAATATATATGTACAAATGTAAACTAGCTCCAAATTATTTTAATAGTTTAGTGTCCTGGAATCAACTTTGATTAATGAAGAAATTCCTAAGCGTTATCATGGGATAGAATGTAGAAGATGAAAATAAATCTGGAAAAATCATAATTTAAAATTATACCATTACTAGTGTTGGCATTTTACCCATTCAAGTTAAGTGTAAAGCCTTACTTTTTTTTAAATCCTTTATTCTCCTTTGTTTACAATATAATTTTCTTAAAAATTTCCTTTACATACACTGAGAACCACATCAGACTATGCTAGAATGTTTTATTTAAGTCAAACATAATTTAGAAAACTTAAAAATAGTCCATTGTATTTATCCATATTTTTGCTCTATCTTTTGTCCTTTCACAGTGTTCCAAAATCCCTCGCATTATCATTTTCTTTTGTTTAACTTCTTTAGCCATTGTTTTGTACAGGTTTGCCATGACAAATTTTCTTAGTTTTCTTTCACCTGAGAACATACTGTTTTCCTCCCAGAAGTATTTTGTCACTGAATATATAAATTTGGGTTGAGAGGTGTTTTCTTTCAGCATTTGTTCTATTTCCTTCTGTTCTCTATGGTTTTTAATGAAAAATCCCTGTCATTCTAATTGTTTTTTTTTTTCCTGTAGATAAAATGTCATTTTTCACTATTTTTCTGTCTTTTTAAAAGTTTGACTATGACATGTGTATGAGGGTAGTCAGGGTCTCTACAAAAATATAACCAATAAGATGTGTAGATTTATATACAGAGAGAGAAATTTATTTTAAGGAACTGGCTCACACAATTATGGAGGCTGTCAAATTTAATATCAGTAGGCTGGCAGACCAGAGACCCAGGAAGTCAATACTGCAGTTTCAAGTCTAAAGGCTATCTGCCAGCAGATTATCTTCTTGTTCAAGAGAGGTAAGTCTTTGTTCTATGAAGGCCTTCTACTGATTAGATGAGGTCCACCCAATTATAGCGGACAATCTGCTTAACTCAAAGTCAACAGATTTAAATGTTATTCTTATCCAAAACACACCATCACAAAAACATCCAGAATAATCTTTGATCATATATCTGGGCACCATCACCCAGCCAAGTTGACACATAAAATTAACCATCACAATGGGTCTTGGTGTGTAATATTTTGGTTTGTTATCATATTTAGAGTTTGCGCAGCTTCTTAAATATGTACTTTCATTTCTTTGGCCAAATTTGGGAAATTTTCACCCACTACTTTTTTAAATATTTTTTTCAGGTCGACTCTTCTCTCTTTTCAGGACTCTGATAAGAATTTTAGACCTTTTGTTATAATCCCACAAATCCGTAAATCCCTGTTTATTAGTTGTCAGTCTATTTTCTATTGTTCAAACTTAATGATTTATATTGCACTATTTTCAAGTTCACTGACTCTTTCCTATGTTTTTCCTGTATGCTTTTGAGCCCACACTGAGTATTTTATTTCGGTTGTTGTACTTTTTAGCTCTAAAATTTCCATTTGTTTCTTCTTCATATAATCTATTACTTTGCTAAAACTTTGCTAAAACTTCATATAATCTATTACTTTGCTAAAACTTTCTATTACTTTACTGAATTCTCCTACTTTTTCATTTATTTCATTTAACAATTGCTTGTTAAAGCACTGTTCTGATAGATGCTTTAAAAGCCTTGTCAGAGAATTCTAACATGGTGTCATCTCAGTGTTGGTTTCTCCTCGTTGTCTTTTTTCACTCAAGATAAGATTTTCTTGGTTCTTGGTAAGGGCAATAATTTTCAGTTAAAACCTAGATATTTTAAATCTTGTTTTAGCAGGCTTCTTCCGATATGACATTACTCCAGCAGGGAAAAAGGGGAACGGCCAGGTACAGAGGTCCAGGTACCTGACTCATTCTCTACTGAAACACAGGGCAGGGAGAATAAGAACCTTCTCGCTATTGCTGGACGTGGTTGGCATTTTAGCAGCCCACTAGAACATTACCGATATCACTCTGGCTAGGAGGAACAAGGGTGCCACCTTATTTTTCCCTAAATGGCCTACACTGATACTGCAGGGGGGTGATGTTATTACTTCTGAGCAGTAATGAAAGTCCTGACTCTCCATTAAGTATTCTTTCAAACCTTGCCAACAGGGAAAGGGGAAAGTGTCTCATTACCCCCAGCGTGGGGTGGAAGTTTAGGTTTCCTATATTGTCTATGTGACACTCAAGGGGGAAGGGGTTTACTGCCTAGTGGGACCTAAAGTCCTGGATCTCCAGTCAGCCCTTTTGACACTGCCCCAGTGGAGAAGAGGAGTACCTCATTACAGCCTGATGAGGTATGAAAGCCTTGGTTCTCTACCTAGCCTATGTTGGCAGGGCTGGAGGGTAGGGCTGCAGTTTATTCTACTGTGTTTGGTGGTAGTGGAATGGTTTTTATCCAGTAGTTTTCTGTCTTATTAGATGGGTGGAGAGAACAGGCTTTTCTTGGGCTTTTTTGTCTGTGCCCATTTGGTATGCCTGTATTTTTCACTTCTCCAGTACCAAGTCTGGGACAAATGAAACAAAAAGAAAACCCAGGAATCCAGATCATGTAGTTACTTACTTGGATCCCAAGGTCCCTAGCCAATCTGCCTTCTTCTGACAAACTTTCAAAGTCTTATATCTGTTTTATACATAATGCCCAGAGTTTGTTTTTCTTTCTTTCTTATTTTTAGGGGCATTTAATAAGAAGAATGCGGGGAAAATGTTTATTTCAGACATCTGCAAGCAGGGATTAATGCACAAATAATGAATCTTCCTATACATTGTTTTTTAGGCTTTTGTCATTTCTGTTTTATTTGGTATGTTTTACTATCTTTTCTAATAAAATCTTTTTTTCAGACTTCTCAATAATGTTTCAGCTCAACTTGGAGGGGGAAAAATGATTGATCATATCTAGTCCAGGATATGTCAGATATCTAGAAGTTAAGAATGATGGTAGGAAGGTAGATTTCTCTAGTCCAGTTCTATTTTTGAGGAAATATCTGTACAGGTAGAAGAGGTAAAAGGTGAAGTCCTGAAAACCAAAGCATCAAGGAAAGCTATGGTTTTAAGTTCTTTACTTCCTGTATATGCATGCACACTTCCAGTACGTGTGGATGCACAGGTATGTGTATGGGATATTTATTTTATTGTCTATTCTGTTCAGTGCTGTATCTACAGTCCCTAGCATAAAGAAGGATGTCAATAATATTTCTTGATTAAGAAATGAATAAAAAGAAAGATAACATTCACACAACTTCTGTTAGCAATAGTAATTAGAAGTTCTATTTTGGTTTGTTTTTGAGTTACCTAATGATTAATGGATCATCCATCTATATTTTTATATACTGTAACAAAATAAAGCTTTAAAAGATATGAAAAGCAAGTTGTTCTCTTAAAAAAGAGAAGCATAATAAAATAATGATGATGTAAACTTCTCATGCATGCATTTATAATAGAAAAAAATTCTTTCTTGTTCCATAATGGGACATAGGTCATTAACTCTTAAATTATAAAGAAATCTAATCTATCAGAAAAACACTGCCTATTGTCCCTATCTAAATTACTTTTTTTTTTTCACATATTACTATGAAGTTGATTCTCAGTATGTTTTCAGAACACCTGGGTTATAAAATTTTATGTGATAATTAACATATTAGATGTTATTCTTCCTCAGAGTACTGTAATATTGTACAAAATGGGACACTGATCACTAAATCAATATGGAAATCTATATGAAATGTATTTAGAAAAAAGTTCCCTGCTATAAAGGAATTTATGTAGTTTGCATAAAACTGACTATATAACATGACAAATGAAATATAACTTTGCAGGCTATTTGATTTGATTTCCAGTCCTTTCAGATAAATCATAATAACTAATGCCTGAAACTTTTAAATTTTCTCTTTTTAAATGAATAGCAAATAATGACACTAGATAAAAAAGTGGTAAAATGAGTAGCTCTCAACCAAATTTCTTCAAAATGAAATTTGCAAAATATATTTGCAAAGTTTTCACAAATGCTTTTAATCATAATAGCTGACGATATTGAAAGTAATACACAGTAAACATGTTTTCAGTAAAGAAAATACATGAAGGTAGAACAGAAAAAGGATTTAATATATCAAATACTGAGCTGTTCAGAAACACATATAAGCACACATACAATGTAAATCCTTTCAAAACACAATTTAAAATTTATAAAAGAAGTCAAATATGTGGTGACAGAAAGAAATCTAACTATGGGAGGTGAACACACAGTGTAAATATACATATGCCTTCCCGTTAAAGTGTACAGCTGAAACTTATTGGATTTCATTAACCAATGTCACCATAAAAAATTAATTAATTAAAATTTAAAAATAAATTATATGCCAAAAAAATTTTTTTAAATAAAATAAATAGAAATTAAAAATAAAAATAGGTAAAATATAAATTCATCTTAGGATAATACTACTTAATACTACTTAAGAATGATTATGTAAATTTCAGTATTTTAATTTTTCCCAACCTTAGCTTCAGGAATAAAAAGAAGATGGTTCAAAATAGATCCTATATTTTCATCTAACTCAATAACTGTAAAGCTGGTTTATATTAGTAGAACTAAAAATCACAACATTATGAAAAGAGCCAATAATCACAGCTGTAAAAATCAGATATTTTTTAACAACCTTCTCACCAATGGCACCAATTTCTATATTGGGTGTAGTCACATAAATGACCTTTCACATCCCAAGACATATTTACCAGACTATTTTAATAGCTTAATGTTGGGGAGGGGGGAGATTTTTATTTAAATTAATTTTGGATCTACTTTTTTCATACTTTTATCCAAATGATGTGTTACTGAAAGCTTTCTGACATTAAATTACCACCTAAATAAAAGTCTAAAACTACATTACTTTCTATCAAGTCTAGGGATAAAGATTAATCAACAAAAAATTTCTATATTCCATATGTGGTAGAAGGATTTTTAAAAAATTTAGTATAATAATAAACAATCAAAAACAAACTAAATGCTTATCTATACAGGTATACTTAAACCAATTATGGTGGAATATTATATAGAACAGTGACAAAAAGAGTGTCAGTTTATATATTCTGACATGAAAATATCTCCAAGTCATACTGAGCAAATATAGCAAGAAACAAAAGAATAGACTGAGTAGAAAAACATTATAAAAATAAATCAAAATTATATCATGGGATGTGATATAATTTTCAAACTTCAGCTGCCAATCCTATATTCTCAAATATTCTATAACTTCTTAAATTCAGAGCAGCATCTAGCATTATCTCTATAACTTACCAAGTATGCTTTCAATGAACACTTATTGGTCAAGTGAAAGAAATCCTATACCAAAATAAGAATATACTATAATTTTATAATTTGTGCATGTTTGCATATGCCTACTATAAATTTTTAACTAAAGTTTGCTGAAGTTTAAAAGAATAAACAAAACAGTCTCCTCAATTCTCTACCTTATACTCGTCCACAATAATGCTGAGGGCTTCATGACCAGCTTTCCTCATGTCTTCCAATTCTTGTTTATGTTTTTCCTGGAAAAGAAAAAAGAAGAAATTAAACAATGGCTTGTTCTTTTGTTTACAAAATAATAAACCATTGACTTTTGCTACCATAAATAATTGAGTGGTTTGTGAAAACACCAATGCTGTGGCTGAAAACAGAGAAAAGCTGTGTTTAAAAAAATACTCTATCTAAAAGCATTAGGAAGGACTGTGTTGATTAGAAATTAGAGAGAAACAATAACTGAGAAAGGAAAAGCACACTGAGAGGTGAGATCACTCAGGCAATGGTCATTTGGCAATTCTGGCCCTAGATGAAGAGACAGAAGCCCTTGTTGTTACTTCAACAGGAATATGGCCCTAAATTTTTTTTATTACTTTTCCAGTAACACATATGTGGACCCCAAGAAGAAACATTCATTTGATGTGAACCCCAAGAAAAAGTTTATCAGCTGAGATGGACTCCACATGGTCATCTAGGGCCAACATTTTATGAATAATAAGAGTCTAGGGGCAATTAGTTGGCAGGGGCTCCTCACACACTATATACCTGGGAAGAATCTCAAACTGAACTCTCAGCTCCCTGTACTATTATGCCCCATTTGTTTTCTCGTGTTTATGCCACCTGAGATAACCACTGCAAAGGAAACCCTGATTTCATCTTTCTACCAATGAGACCTGCCTTTTCTAATCAGAATTGCACAATTTGGATACCTCATTTTCATAAAACAGACCTAATTAGACACTTGGGTGGGAACTTTCACGATAAAAAGTGGCCTCCCCTTTGTCTACGGAGAACACAATTTAATTTGCTACTTGATTTTCTGTCTCTCAGTCTGTAGCTCCTTTTGCTCAAATAAATGCCTTTTATTCTTTATTACAGTCTAAAATTAATTTTGGTTTACACATACATACCAATAGTTAAATACATAACAAGGTTAGAGAACCACTGGATTAAGGTGATCCCATTTCACCTTCCTAGGAAAGGAAATGATGAACTCTTTTTATTGGTATGATTGCCAATCTATGGCTCACGGCAGTAATCGTTTTAAAGTCATTTTCCCATTTCTGTGAGAGTTATTTGAATAAAAATTAAATAATACTACAGCTAAATCAAATTACCTGGTTAAATAAGCCCATGCATGACATTACACTAAAATCAAGCAAATAAATGAGGGCATCACTACCAATGCATCACTTTGGAACTTCCATTTATATCAGGTTATCTCACAAATGGTATGTGAATCTTCATATAGGGACCTAGAGAGGGCAAAAGCATGAATCCATGTGCTAAATAATATATATTTTTTCTTTCTTCTTACTTTTCAACATCAAAAAAGTAAATAGAAATAGGTATTCTGACATTTCTTTATCATAATTGGACATCTTAGGCAGTTCTTGGGATTCATATATCCACCTTGGGAACAGTGATATATGAGAAGTTCATATAAAATAGATTATTATGGTGATACATTGTGGAAATTAATAACACATATTAATACATAAACTTGACAAACCGAGAAGGAAATATGTTAAACTTTTCTAAAACCAGAATTATTCAAACTTAACTAATTAAATATTCACTGGTCTGTTTTTTTTTTTTCTCTTCTCTTGACAGTACCTGTTACTAAGTCATCTCTTCAATTTAGGATTAAAGAAATGGAAGTGAAAAAAGGTCAACAGCTCTTTAGAGTTAATTAGGTTAAAGCTAACCAAAGTACCCTAGATCAACTAAATGAAACTGAGAATGTATTCTACCTTTACCTAATTAGTAACTGAAGATGAATATGCACCATTTCAATTATAATGTTTGACCATTCAATCCATGGTCCTGAATAATGACATATATCGTTGAAAAGTATTGATGTATTAAAAGTGTTAAAAGTATTAGTGCATTAAAAGTATTAAAGAAGAACATAGAGTATAACGCATTAAGTAATTCTTAGAGACATTTTATAATGATCCAAATGTTCTATGACGTTTTATTACAATGGAAATTGAACACATTATCGATGGCTCATCTCCTCACCCAGAGGGAACAGCAATTTAGTGCTTTGCATAGTGCCTTAGAACACAGTCGCTGTCAACAAATATTTGTTAGATTATGTTGAAATTTTCATTACATAATGGATTTCTATAATCATTTGAGATATTAGAACTAAAATTCTGACTATTGTATTCAACATATACTTCATAAAATTTATGAATGATATAAAATATCCAGTAATATTCAACATAACTCAAAGAAGAAAATGTAAACTCTCCAAGTACTGTGAAATTCAGTTACCGATCATGTAAAATTTTCCCAGGTGCCATTATTTCATACTGAATTTTCTCAGTAAGCATTATATTTAATTTAAAAAATTACTATGTACCACAGTTTGCCTACCTCTGTGGATAAAAAGATAAAAATATATATATAATGGTTATATTCAGTCTGGTAACACTGAAGATTGAATTTACTTATGTACGGTAACTTGAAAGTGATCATGTGTATAAAATAATTGTTAATGAAGACAAATAAGGTATTATTCCTACTGCTACTAGTATCGCATTTGTTACTACTGCTTTCCAATAATGAACAGAAACACCAGACAAAAGATTGGCAAACAAAAAAATAGAAGACTAAACAACATATAAACCAACTAGAAGAAACAAATAGCTATAGATTTCACCCAGCAACACCAGAATACTCATTATTCTCAAGTGGACATCAAATGTTCTCCAGAATAGACTGTTTGTTAGGCCACAAAGCAAAGCTCAAACAATTTTAAAATAATGAAATCATACAAAGTATGCTCTTTCACAGAAAGGGAATTAAATTTTAAATAATAGTATGAAATTAGGAAATTCATAAATGTGAGAAAATTAAACACACTCCTAAGTAACTAATAAGTCAAAGAAGAAATTACAAGGAAAATTAACTGAGTATATTAAAAAAAGAAGAAAAATCTCAAATAACCTAACCTTTCACCTTAAGAAACTGGAAAAGGAAGCGCTAACAGCCCAGAGCAAGCATAATTAAAGAAATAAAATATTAGAAAAAATATTTAATAAAAGAGAGACTAGAAAAGCAATAGAGAAAATCAAACCAAAGTTGATTTTTAATAAACCAATAATATTAACAAACCTTAGCTAGATTGACAAGACATTTAAAAAAAGACTCAAATTACTAAAATTAGGAAGGATGAAAAGAGTTACTACTGAACTTAAAAAGAATTATGAGATTTTTATGGACGATTGTATGACAACTAATTAGATAACCAGGTTATAATGGATGAATTTCTAGAAATTGCAAGCTACCAAAATTGGTTCAAGAATAAACAGAAAATCAAAAATATGTATAACAAGTGATTGTATAAGTAATCAAAATGCCTTAAACAAAGAAATCCCAGCATCAACTGGTGACGTCTAACAAATTCCAACAAATGTTTAAAAAAGGATTAACACCGATTCTTCTCGTACTTTTCCTAAAAATAGAAGAGACACTATGTCCTGACTAATCCTATGAAACTAGCATTGTACTATTTCAAAGCCAGACAAAGATAAGAAAGGTCCAAAGCAGTGTGCCTTATGAATATAGAATCTCAATGAACAGAATCCAACAGGATATTAAAAGGATTAATCATAGGACCAAGTGAAATTTATCTCAGGAATACAAAAGCAGTTCAACATATAAAAAGCATGCCATTTAATATACCATATTAGAATAATGAAGGGAAAAAAAACATGATCATCACGGTATGTAGGAAAAGAATGACAAAATCAAATACATTTTCATGATAAAAATACTCAACAAACTGGATTAGAAAGAAACAATCTCAACCTGATAAAAAGCATTTGTGGAAAACTCACAGCTTACATCATATTACAGGCAAAAGACTAAAAGCTTTCCCCCTAATATCATGCACAAGACAAAGATATCCACTCTTGCCACTTTAAATTCACATTGTACTGAAGTTCTAGCAAGGGCATTAGGCAAGAAAAATAAATAAAAGGCATCCTTAGAAATTATTAGATTAGAAGTGAAGAAATAAAACTATCCTTATTTGCAGAAGACATAATTTACATATTGGACAGACTACAGAATTATATATCTAATCAACAAAACATGATTGGATCTAATAAATAACTGCAGCAAAGATAAAAATACAAACTCAACACAGAAAAATCAGCTATCTTTCTATACATTTCAAATAAAAATCCAAACATGAAATTAAGAAAAACAATTCCATTCACAATAACATCAAAAAGAATACTTTAGAATACACTTTACCAAAGTGCAAAACTTTTACACTAAAAAATCCAAAATACTGTAGAGAATAAATGGAAAGACATTCTATGGATTAGACTTACTATGTTAAGATGTCGCTATTCTCCAAATTTATCTACAGATTCAATGCAATGCCTATCAAAATTCCAGTCGCTATTTCTCCAGTGGGAAACAGATAAACTGATCCTAAAATGCATATGAAATTGCAAGGATTATGAATAGTTCAATCTTGAAAAAGAAGAGCAAAATTGGAGGACTTATATGTCCCAACTTCAAAATTTAGCAGAAAGATACAGTAACCATAACAGTGTGGCACTGGTATAAAGATAGAGCTTTAGTTCAATGGAAAATGGAAACAAAATTCCCAAAATAAGCCTACTACACCTGTAATCAATGAATTTTTGACAAGAGTGACAAGACAGTTCAATAACAAAAAGATAATCTTATCAACAAATTTTGGTGGAACAACTGGAGAACAATCTACATGTAGAACAAAAAACCTGGAATGCTACTTCACATGATACATAAAAATTAACTCACCTCCATTACTCCAGCACAGGTATGACAGACACACACACCTTATTGCCGTCCGAATTCAACTCTATCAGCTTGTGCTTGAGAATTCATACAGACAATTGTAATCTTTTTGTTGTTGTTTTGTTCAAGGTAATGTTTATGGACATTTTTCTTTAACTATCTTAATCTAATTTTTAAGAAAATCTGAGAAAATTTCAAAAACTATGAAACTCCTGTTGCTCCCATCATAATGGCAAATCTACTGCCCCTTGGAACACTACTTGGTTCTCCTCCTATCTACTCTTTCTCAGTCTGTTTTGTTGGCTTCTTGTCATTGCCCCAACTTCTCAATATAAGAGTTCCTTAAGAATCAGACTTCTTCATTAACTTGTCCAATCTCCAATTAATCTTAATTAATTCTATTACCTTAAATATTATCTATGTACATCTTTTTAGTTCCAATTCTGCCTTGTTGATCCCGATTTATTTATCTACCTATTAAGGTCCTTACATAGATGTCTGAAAGGAATCTGAACAGTAACATGGTCAGTGCCAAACTCTTCATCTTCATCTACCAAACTTCCAATTGCTTGGACAAAAAAAATCTTGAAATCATTTCTAATTTCTTTCATTTTTTCCCTCACAATCCACATGGAATACCTCAGAAAATCCTCTTAAATAATATAACTGTGTGCCAGACACTATTCTAAATTCTTTACAAATATTGGCTCATTTTTTTTAACTTACTTAAACTTCCTATTATGTCCATCCCATGAACCAGAATCTAAGCACTTGTCAACACCTCCACCACTATTTCTCCAGTCCACACCATGATCATTTCTCAATGCACAATGATGATAACATCTTTGCCTCTTTGATTCTGCCCTTCCTCCAATACAGTAGCCAAAGCAACCTTTTTAAAACTTTAAGGCAATCATAAAGAATGTAAGATGTAATCTCCAGATAACAGGAATTGTTCACTACTATATCCACAGTATCTAAACAGTACCAGGCATAGGGTAGGTGCTGATAATGAGTATCTGTTATAAAATGAAATATACAATACACATCTGATTAAAACTCTCAAGTAGCTTCCATATATGACTGAAAATAAACTCAGTAATCCTTCTCATAGTCTAAAGCTATACCACGACCTAAGTCCCTCCATTTGACCTTAGTGGCTTTCTTCAGATCATTATAAGCACACTCCTGCTCTAAGGCTATTAAATTTATGTGCTATGTTTGATATACTCTTCGCCTCAGATATCACACACTCATTTCCTCGCAACAGTCCTCAAAAATTATACCAGAAAGACATTCCTTGACATACCCTATATAAAAATAGCACATATTCATCACTGTCTACTTATCATGCTTTATTTATAGCACCTATCATTACTTACTGTTTTGTACTTATCGTCCATTGCCTCTCTCCCCCTACTACCCTGGAAAAAGTAATGATGGTACTCTCTAACACTATGGCACTTGGGGAATGAGAAAAAGATAGACACTAGAGAGATTTCAAAATCTGACTTAAGTTCAATCAGGGAAGATAAAATTTCAGTTGCCATTGAATATATGTATCTCAGATGATGCCTTGCATATAATATTAGCTCAACAAATAAGAATTGAATAAGAAAAAATAGAATGGACAGGATTTGAAAGTCAAACATATTTGGGAAGTGAGAAAGGTGTTCCATTCCTCATCAGAGACACAGAATTATTCCATATCATAAGAAATACATTAAAAGTATATTTAAAACTTATTATTCAAAAGGGAGGTGACTTAGGTTCACATGCATGTTTGTTGAGTGAATGAATGAGATTATGACCAATGTTCTTTTTCTGATATAAGCTCAACATATAAATTAATAAATATTTTTGGATGTGTTTATCTGTTAAATGAAGGAGTGGATTAAATCATTTCTAATATACACTTCCAACTTTTTAAATGCTATCTTATGATATAGCATGCTAAACTAGATCAATTAATCCTCCTTTGTTTACTTCAAAGTTACTGATGGCAATTATACAATCATATTATAACACACCAGGCTGCACAGTTACCAAAAAGAAAAAAAAAAAAAAAAACCACAGGGAAAAAAAACAAATAATAATCATACATAGCCTTAAATTTTTACTTCAAGAATATAGAGCCAAAAATTTCCAACCTATCTTCAAAGTAGTCAAAACCAAATGTGACCACAATGATATCTTTCTTTCAACATGTCAAACTCAAAACCATCACTAGAAAGAGAAGATTTAAGAAAATGTTCTTACCTTAAATAAAACTATAGACTTTTTAAACAAGAAGAGACTTGAGAGGTAAGCTATTCCAACATACTCATTTTACAAATGAAGAAACTGAGGCCTAAAGAGGTCAAGTAGTTTGTTCAAGGCCACTGAGTTCAATAAGGGCAGAGAGAAGCCTAATCACATCTCTTGATAAGCAGCCCAATATTTATTTTAAATGTCCTGTCAAAGACTGAACTATTTGAGTTTATTCCCAACTCCTCATCAAAAGTTTTTTAATATGAATTTTATTAACAGAATCACATGTCGTTAGTCTATCTTGTGATGAAAGTAAGACACAAATGGGTCACCTTTGATAAAACTTGAAATGGTCATTCATCAATTAATTACTGCCAACTAGAAATTTTAGTCTGACAAAAATAT
The DNA here is from genome assembly GCA_030015415.1 of Cynopterus sphinx. Classification (NCBI taxonomy): domain Eukaryota; kingdom Metazoa; phylum Chordata; class Mammalia; order Chiroptera; family Pteropodidae; genus Cynopterus; species Cynopterus sphinx. The sequence continues at coordinate 140,496,676 of CM057380.1, forward strand.
TGGAAAGTAAGGTTTTCTTTTTAAAGGTTATCAGAAGTACATCCAACCAATTCTCCACTACCCATAACCATCCTAATGCCCTTGCCAAAATTATTAAATATACCTAGGTCTAATACCCTTAAATGCCCAACATATTTGGTATTGAGAAAATATCCATTAAATAAATATGTAAATAGAAACCATATAATTAACAAATATATGACTTTACAGAAAAATGAGAAATAAACAAAAATTTGAAATAATCACCATTAGTATATTGATGACAAAACTCAATTCAGATACTTAAATCAATATTTATACAATTTTATTTAAAAAGCCCAGGCTGATGGCACAAACTGACAAACATTTCTCAATTGACATTATAGTACTGTTGGCCATTGCCAAACCAAGTAGGACCCTAATCACTAACCGTACTAATTGCCTCTGATAAATTAATCAATGCATAGTAACAGGATCTTCTGCCACATAGATGGTTAAAAACCAAACATGTGATTGATGTATTTGGAATGAATTATAATAGTACTTAAAAGAGAAAAAAAGAGGAGATAGAAAGGGGGCGGGAGAGGGAGAGAGAAGGAAGGAGGGATGGAGGAAGGGTGGAAACTCCAAAGACCAATAAACCATTATAGTCTTCCTATTAGAAAGCAGTTGCTTCTCACTTTCTAAATTCTTTGGTCAAGACAAATCTATAATAAGACTGAACATAATTAGCAGAACATAATTAACTAGTATCGACTGACTGAGAAACGTTTTCCAACACAGACTTTACCACCACCACTCTCTCTGAAGCCACAAGATTACAACCCTTTCACAACTAATCAAATATATTGGACAAGGCAGCCATAAACACATCCAGATATTCCAAACGGAAAACTACAGGGCAAGAAATCAAAATAAAGATAGTGGAATAACACCCAACCATTGCACTGAAAGGTTTTATCTAAGAAATAGTATAAAATTCCCCTACGAAAATCTGAAGAATCCAATGCACCAAAGTAGCCTAATTGTAAATGTCAGAGAAACAGGAAGATTAGATTATCCTATATGTACCTACTTTGTCAAAACAGAACAAAAACAACAGAACACCACCTTCTCCATCTCTCACTGACCCATGTGGCAGCTGCAACAAGCCTAGCTGGTTTCTAAAAGTACCTTTCACAGTCATGACACAGCATTATGCAACAGGAAGTCTTTCTACTGAATGTTTAATCTCTGCCTCCTCATTCTACATCATTTCTTAGTCACTCTTTACAATCTGTAATAAATAACAACACATGAGAGAAACCATCAAAATTTTACCAAGTTAGTCTAACAAGCTAGTTCAAATATTTAGCCTAATAAAAAATGAGAGAAAATATAACACAAGCATGTAAGAATCAGTCAAAAGGTATAAAGTAATATTATACATGGAAATAAAGCATTTATGCTATAGAGTAAACTATACCAAGTACTGAAACAGATACCTTTAATAACTCTGTCCCTTTAGCATAATATTTTCAAGATCTTTTAAAGGATTAACTTTCATCTCTGGCCCTATTCAATTTATAGCTGCCTTTAATACAGTGAATAGATTTCATTTATACACAGACTCCAAAACCATCAGCTTTGCTGAATTTTCTCAATCAAAAATGAGATAATAAAACGAACTGCTTCTGGACCTTCCCTAAAAGATACAATGATAAATGTATGCAGAAAACCCCATAATTTGTCCACACCAGCACATAAGTAATTGATTTTTCTATTTGTTAACTTAAAAAACCCAGGCATGACAATGTCACATCTATGTCAAAACCAAAACCTGAAGGAAAAGAATTAGTAGGTAACAAATGAGGAATGAATAAGCAGGTCACACACAATTCATCATTCTGAAGATGAAAACAACTATTCAAGTAAAATTCCTAAGAGAAGATATGTTTACAGCAGTGCCATTATTGTTGTCATTATAATTTCTCCATTAGCACTATCTCTCCTCTACCAACTACAACCTGTTAGAGAATAAAAGCCAAATTCTGCATAGCCTTCGAATATGGCCTCTTGTATAACCCTGGCTATATTCCTGGCTAATTTGTTGATTGGATTGGACCTGTTCTGACTGCTACTTCAATGTCACCTTATTATTTGCTCCAATAGGAAGGGCAGAAACTCTACTCTGCACAGATTTAAAAGAAATTACTATTTATCTTCGACTTTGTTAAAGTCTTCAAAGGCCAAGTGCCTTGGAGAACGAACATAAGCCAAGCACAGGAAAAATAAAAGGGAATGGAAAGGAGAAAAGAAAAAATTAATAATAATAAGGAAAAGAGAGAGGAAGGAAAAAAGGAGAACCAGGGACCAGAGAAAAAGCAGGGAAGAGCAGACAGTTTACAATCATTAAAAGGGCTGTATCTACTAGGATAGTTACAACAAATTACTTTGAGGTTCTCTACATTGAGAGTATCAAGGAACAATTTCCAGCCTGCTAATGTTAAAGAACAGACTTACGCCTTATGAGTAATCATAATCAATAAAAATGTAAATCTCTCCAAAATTTTTCTAATTTTTTATGACTTCCCATTCTAAAGCTACTCTCCAAAGTTTAATTGTATTTTAACTCTGATAACAGAAAGGGATGTTCTAATAGCACAGCTTCTCAAAATATTTACTATTTTGATTTAAAAATGGCTGAATGATACAAAAATAACTTCTTAATGTTTTGGTCATTTGTCTTTATAATTTTGAGTGTTTCTGCCAACAGTATTATAATTTGCCTTCACATTTTTAAATGTACTGAATATACCGAAATTCATCTTTGGTGCTTGTACTAGGTTAATTTGTAACACCTCAAAAACGTATGTTCAAGTCCTAACCTCTGGTCTCTAATGCCTAATTCCAATCCTTGGTATCTATAAATGTAAACTTTTTTGGAAGGAGAGTTTTGTTTATGTAATTAAGTACTGAAAGATAATATCATCTTGGATTTAGAATGGGCCTTAAGTCCTAGAATTAGTTTCCAAATAATAACAATAACAACAACAATAACAACAACAACAACAACAACAACAACAATAATAATAATAATAATAATAATAATAATAAAGACTTGAAACACAGAGCTACAGGGGAGAAGGCCATGTAAAGATGAAGGCAGAAGAGAAAGTATGCTGCCAACAAGCCAAAGAACATCAGATGCCAACAGAAGGATAAAGAGGCTAGGAAGATTCTCCACTAGGATCTCTGGAGGAAGCATAGCCCTGCTCAACATGTTGATTTTAGAATTCTGACTCCCATAACTGTGAGAGAATACATTTCTCTTTTAAACCATCAAGTTTATAAAACTTTGTTATAGCAGCCTTAGGAAACTAATACAGATTTTGGTGCTGAGAACACGGTTGCTACTGTAACAAATACCTAAAGGTATGTAAGTGCCTTGGGAACTGGACAGTAGGTAGAAGCTGTTAGAATTTTAAAGCTGGAAGAGCAAGCAATAGCCTAGATTACTTTGAAGAGATGATTGGTAGAAATATGGATGTTAAAGGTGATTCTGGTCAGGGCTCAGGAAGCAATGAATAGCACAGTAGAGAAATCTATCATTTTATAGAATAGATATATCCTCATGATATAGTGGTAAAAAATATGAATGTTAAAGGTGCTTTTGATGAAGTCTCAGAAGGAAATGAGGAACATGTTATTGGAAACTAAAAGATAAGTGGCCTTTGTTATAAAGTGGTAGAAAATTTAGCTAAACTGTGTTCTGCTGTTGGGTAGACAGCAGAACTTATAAGTGATGAACCTATTTAGTTGAGATTTCTAAGCAAACTATTGAAGGTGTGCTCTGGTTTCTTCTCACTGCTTATAGTAAAATGCAAGAGGTAAAAGATAAATTGAGAAAGAAAACGAAATTTGATGATTTGGAAGGTGGAGGTTTCTCAGTCTATCTAGATTGCAAAGAATATTAAAATTAAAAGTGAATTTAAAAATTCACTTTTGTGAAAACATGCTCTGAGAGGTCAAAGATGCTCTGAGAGGTCAAGGATGTGGCTGTATAACTTTTTGTTCAAGAGATTAGGTAGTGACTCATGGATCCAATCAACCATCTCAGCAGAAGCCCAGAAAGAAACAGGATTATGCAAAAAGGATAAATGGAGAAACAACTGTTGTTTAATGGTACAAATGACCTTGAGTTGCAGAGATCCACAAGGTTTATGATAATATTATACTGGCAGAAATACAGCAAGCCTGGACAGAAAAAGACAGAAATAGGATGAAATGAAGGAAGGTGGCTGAATTTCTTGTATACCACAGGGAGAAAACAGGCCACAGACATGAACTAATCTTTAAGAAAAAGAAAGATCAACTCTGAAGGCTGAACCTTGATGCAGAGGCTAAAGCCACTGGCTCAGATGCAGAAGCTTGAGCCGTGTGTGCAGAGGCAGAGGTCAAACATAGAGGGTGACAAAGTATAGAAACTGAACAAGCCAGAATCATGAGCACAGAAGGCAAATGAGCTGCAGTCATAAGCCCAGATACTGACCAAGGCAGAGCCATAGTTCCAGAGGCTCATCAAGCTTGAGCCCCTGGCCCATAGGCTGGAGGGTGAAGCTACAGAGTATTATTTTTAGGCCCTGAAACCTAACAAATTTTGCCCTTCTATGTTTCAAACTTGCTTAGGACTGGTGACCCCTTTATTTTTTCCAATTCTTTCCTTTTGGATTGGGAACATCTACCCCACCTGTTCCACCATTGTATTCTGGAATAGATGATTTGCTTTCTAGTTTGATAGGTGTCCCAACATAGAGAAAAATTCTTCCCCAGAACGAATCATCTCCAGAATCTCACCCATATTTGGGTTTTAGATAATTTAGATAATGACATTTGTGATTTTTTAGCTAATTATATTTAGATGAGACTTTGAACTTAAAGCCATTGCTGAAATTGGTTGAAATTTCCATAGTTGCTACACTAATTTACCTTCCCATCAACAGTGCAAAAGAGTTCCTTTTTCTCCATATCTTTACTAAAACTTGTTATTTGTCTTTTTGATGACAACTGTACTAACATATGTGAAATAATAGGTTATTATGGTTTAGATTTGCATTTCCCTGATGATTACATGCATCTTTGCATGTTCCTATTGGCCATCTGTACATATTCTTTGAAAATAATGTCTATTTGGTTACTCTGCCCATGTTTTTTTGTTTTTTAGTTTTTTAAATTTATTTTTAATTATACTTGACATACAATCTTATATGGGTTTTCAATATTTATATATCTTACAAAGTGATCATCACAAGTCTAGTAACCATCTGTCACCATATATAGTTATTATGATATTGACTATATTCCCTATACTGTAAATTCTATCTCCCTGACTTATACTAAGTTTATACTTCTTAATCTCCTTTCCCTTTTCCACATATCCTCCCCAGCCCCTTCCCCCCTGGGAACTATCAGTTTGTTCTCTATATCTATGAGTTTGTTCATGTTTTGTTTGTACATTTGTTTTGTTTTTTAGATTTAATAACTAAATGAAATTACACAGTATTTGTCTTTTTCTAACTTATTTCATCTAATATAATGGCCTCTAGGTTCATCCACATTGTCACAAATAGCAAGATTTTCTTTTTTATGGCTGAGTAATATTCTAGTGTGTGTGTGGGGGGGGAGATGACGTTATCCATCCATCGATGGACCCTTGGATTGCTCCCATATCTTGGCTTTGGTAAATAATGCTAAAATAAACACAGGGGTGCATATATTTTTTGGAATTATTTTGTCTTCTTCAGATAAATACCCAGAGGTGGAATTGCTGGGTTATATGGCAGTTCTTTTTAAAATTCTGAGAAATCTCCACACTGTTTTCCATAGTCACTAAGTTTACAATCCTAAAAACAGTGCACAAGGGTTCCCTTTCCTCCATCTGCATCCTTTAACCACTTTGTTCTTTGTTGTTTTTTGATAACAGCCATTCTAACAGACATGAGATGATATCTCACTATGGTTTTTATTTGCATTTTTTTGATGATTAGTGATGTTGAGCATCTTTTCATTTGCCTATTCACGATCTTTGGAGAAATGTTTATTCAGGTCCTCTGCCCACATTTTTAATTGGATTGGGTTTTTTGTTGTTGTTGTTGTTGAGTTGTATAAATTCTTTATATATTTTGAATAGTAACCCCTTATAGAATATATCATTTGCAAATACCTTCTCCCATTCAATAGGTTGCCTTTTAGTTTTCTTGATGGTTTCCTTTGCTATGCAAAAGTTTTTTAGTTTGATATAGTTCCATTTGTTTATTTTTGCTTTTGTTGCCTTTGCTTTTGGTGTCAGTTCTGAAAACATCATTAAGACCGATGTCAAAAAGCTTACCACCTATGTTTTCCTCTATGAGTTTTATGGTTTCAAGTCTTACATTCAAATCTTTGAACCACTTTGAGTTAATAGTTGTGTATTGTTTAAGAGACTAAAAATATCAATAGAAGACTTGGAAAATAAAGTTACAACTACCAATCAGAAATAGGAGGGGAAATAAAAGAATGAGAAATAGATACAGTAAGATGATCAGTCCAGTAGAACCAGGACCCAAATAATAGTGTTACTGAGAGTAGATACTAGGTATTATTATCCAAATAATAGGAAAGTAATTCATCAGAATTTATTCAAAAAATGCACCAAATCTAAACATTACGCAATGAAAGAATGCTTCCAGTTCCTACACAGTGGTCAAATGTAGGCCCAGGGACTTTATTTCCAGCACTCCTGCATACTTAAAAGGGCCTCCAGTGAAAGTACAACTATATCATACACACAGCTTAATGTTTACAGTATTGTTTGGCTTACAGGAAGGGAAATTACTAAAGAGACAAAAAACAAAATCAAAAGAAGGGAAACAGAACTGAAATCCGATTCTTAAATGGGAAGCATTCCTAAAAGTATTAGAACTAAGGTCTTTATATAGACTTTTCAATCAGAAAAACACATCTTGGGGTGGCATCAAGTAAAAATAACTCATTATTAGAAAACTACACTACAACAGAAACCCTAAAAGTATACCAATACAATGCCAGAACAGTCGATATCCCCAGGTCCGCGCACAAGCAAGCACAAAACACCTGTGGAGACAGAATTCTCAATTAAGGCCCAAGAATTCAATTAATTAAGATGAAACATATGAGTTCACAGTAAAAATTAATAAACTGCATAGAAAAAAATCACAACGAGTAAAAATACACATAGGACAACATTCACTTCAAGATGAACAAAATGTTTAAGAAAGAGAAATGAAAGGATATATTAAGTGATTCAGGTGTCAATAGCATTTAACATAATCATTATAATGTAAATGATGAATGCTGATCTAATCAAATTATTAGATTTATTATTTAACTATTCCAGGAGAATGTAGGGACTCTGTGGATTGAAGGTAAGAATTTTAAAAATCTGAAAAATTAAGAAGTAGTATTTTAAGTATGTTATTTAAAAATATGGGCATAAATTTAATTTAACAAGTTGAAAGTTGTTGCTGGTGGGTGGCCAAAAAATGGCAGGAGCAGGAAAGGATCAGTGAATGCTGTTTTTTATAACAAGCCGTTTAGTGTTTAGAAGTCGCTAACTCTTTAAAATACAGTTACGTACAATTTTAACAAGAATTTTTTTAAATGGCAACATTGCCTGTGCTTAGATCTTACACCTAGCAATAATTGTAGATTGTAAATTAATAAATAACCATAAAAACCTTAGACTTTTCATATTTAGTAATAGTGTCTTAAATGCATAAGGATGCATGTCCAAGGTGACAGAAAAAAAATGTCAGGAGTCACTTAAATATTCATCACAAGGAACTTGTAAATAAATGACAGCACACTGATTCAACAGTTTAAAAAAATCTTATTCTACTGATATGAAATAATCTAAGTAATGTTCTTAAGGGAAAGAGCACATGATACCTTTTGTCGCTTTTAAATTTTTTTATTTTTATTATTTATTTATTTACTTATTTTGAGACACAACAATGGAAGAGAATCTTTTATTCATCACACTGAGCAAAAATATAGAATATATTAATTTATTTTCCCATACAGAGAATATATTTTATATTTAGAGAAATAAAAGGTTAGTTGTCGGGACTTACTTTTGGAGAATAATCCAACTTATCAATGGTTGGATACTGATACCAGGAGCTATCACCTCTCCCTAGCATTCCATCTCCTTTAAACTTCCTCCTCTTTTTACTATAATTCAGCCATTTTGGCTTCAATTTGAAGAATAGCCATTGTTCTTTCATAATTATTTTCAGACTAACATAGAAAGTCTGAGCAATCCATCTTGATATAAGATGCTTGAAATATTCCCAGTGTTCTGGGATACAGCCTTCTGGAATTTCTGCTAACTCTGCTTCACCAATGAATACATTCACCAGTGTTATGCCAGTTGCTACTGGAATTGCAGTCAACAAAATGTAGAATTTCATTAAATTCAGAAAGTGTCTAAAGGTTTGATGAGTCTTTTCGCAGAGTCTCCACTGTGTTGCACAGGAGCAGTCTTCAGAAAGCTCGCATGAGGAAGTCTCCTAATCCAAGGTGAGTACCAAGACGGTGGCCAGAAAGAGCAGCCACCACAGTGAGCAAAGCCCGCTGCAATAAATTCATGGCCACCATGGCTACTATCCTTTTTGTCTTTTTTTAGAAAAAGGAAAAATAAGTATGTGTATGTATATATGTATATGTGTGCATATGTATATATGTTTATGTGTGTACACACACACATATATACATATACACATGCACATACATACACACACACACACGCACGTAAGCATATACACATAGTAAGTATGTTTATATATACCCAAAATACCTTTAAAGCATACTGCTAAAACCAGAAAGGGAAATTGGGCAGCAAGTATTGTAAAAGAAAATTTTTTACTATTACTTTTTTGTATATTTTAAAATATTGAACTATGTGACTATATTGCCATTTCAAAAAATAAATTATTAACCTTTAAAATAATAACATATGATGTATCTTAGAAATCTAAACTTAAGAAATAAATTACTAATGTTACAATTTCTGATACCAAAGCTGAGGGCTAACAGTTGACATTTTGAGAGAGGAAACAATAATTCTAGCTTTCCTGCAACTCTATGTTGGTACCTGCCTTCTCTGTTTATTGACACCTAGCTAGCAATAAGCAAAGGATATTTACAAGTAAGTGTTTACTAAATATTTACTGAAGAAGAGACTAGAGGGCCTAGGAGAAAGATCTCATTCAAATACCAATAGCTAAACTTGAATTCTCATCTGTAAAAAGCAGATAATAAGCTCACATGATTATTGTGAGAATAAATATGCACATAAAGTACATAGCGTAGTGATTTGCACATAGCAGCCAGTAATGTTTTCTATATCATCATCATCTTCCTTTCACTTTTGATTAAAATTAAGAGGATAATCAATCACAGATTTTATCGAAAATTTGTCTCAGTGAAAAGTATATACACCAACAAGGTTTGACATTAAATATAAATAAGCATATTACACTTATAAAATAAATCTATTTTTTTCAAAAGAGGGAGGAAAACATTCATAGAAATGGGAAGAAAGCCCATACTATAAGAAAATTTCTTCTGTTCTCTATTTATGACCACAAAGATGGTATCTACTCTAATACATTCATTTATTGGAGTTTAACAGTGTCAAAAAGAAAACAAAGAACAGGCAAATGCATCACCTAAAATTGTTATTTTCTTATAAAAATAGTCACATGATGATTTTATTAACTCCAAATTAGGGATATCCTTTTAAGATTTGCAAAAGTCCCAAGTCTTAATTCCTCCATAAATGTTATCTTCTTACAATAACTTTGACTTCTTACTAACATATTACTAAAATTTCACACTGTACTTTATACTTTTGTCAAAATACCTATTGGTATCAAAGTATAAGAACAACAATTATTTTAGATATAAATTTAAAAAACTGGAAGAAAGTAACTGTGACTTACAAAATATGAATTATACCATTCGGATGCTAAATTATTTTTCTGTCTCTTCTATTCCAGCAAAGTAGCTGGCAACAGCAAATACATTACCTCACTGAGGAAAGTCATGTCAATTTTCCTGATATGAATGTTAGAACAATGCATACATACTATGTGTCAAGAAACAGAGGCATCAGCCTTGACAAAGCTATAAAATCCTCGATGCACAAAAAGGTCAAATAATACATATTTCCAGAAAAGCTGTTTGATAAAAATGAGAAAAAAATATTCCACAAGTATTTGCTATATTTTAAAAATTGTCCTAGTAGTGAACTATTTTGTTTTATAATTTCAGACTAAAAAAAATATATATCATAATGATGAAACACATTCCTTCTCCCTACTCTCTTTTTTATAAAGGATGAAACTATAGGTAATGAAACAAACTACTGTAGGGAAAAACTTTCCCCTAAACTCATTCTGTGGTAGGAAACTCAGTAACTCTTTTAGCCTCTTGCCCTACCCATCGACGCACTCCCTCCTTCCTTACACAAAGAAGGTGAGGCGATTTGTATACTCCTTGATTTGGTAAGAAAATGTGGCACAGGTGTGGCTCAGCACCCTTACTCTATCCCTCCCCTCCCCCGCCCCAGTCTCTTTCCTTTAAATTTTCCTTTCCCACCTCCATATGTAGACAGATGTGTATGTGTGTGTGTGTGTGTGCATGTATGTTATGTGTGTATGTATATGGGTATAGGCATCCACAAACACATGCATATATGTTACATTTTATATATGAGAAATTGTAGGAATATTAATGGAGGGGATATAAACATATCTTTTATACATATACAAATTAAGCTATATGCCTGTGTGTGTATCACTGTGTGTATCAATATCACTGTCAATCTCTTCCCCTCTCCCTCTCTTACCGTCTCCCTCCACCCCACTTCAACTGATTACAGAAAACATGCACTTTCTACTCTTCAATGCCTTAAATTTGTAGGGCCAGGCTCCTAAGCAGAATATCTAAAGTTGCCCAACTACGCAAAATTAAAAAAGCAAGTAAGTTTGTCAAAATCAGACCAATAATACTAATATTCTTCTCTTTCCACAAATGTAATCCTATTACTTCCCACCTTCTCTTCACTGTCAAACCTCCAGTAAGTACCTCAGCTGTCTTTATTCTTGTAAAATGAAAGCTAACTGAAAAGACTTTCCACATGTTCCTACTAGTAGATCTACTAGTCTATCTGTATCTGCACCCATGTACGCAGTCTTCCCTACCATCATTATAAAAGAACTGAAGATAATGGTTTCATCTAAATATAACACTTTTTACTCATCTACATATCCTATACTCATCTATCCAGGACCTTTGATGTACCTCTGGCATTTCCCTCATTTGATCATCAATTTTTCCATTCAAGTGAATCAAACCCATATAACGATATAACCACGCTGTAATATTTTCCGTCAAATAAAACCTCCCTTGCCCTACATCTACTGAAATTACCTCTACTTATTGTGCCTCCACTTCCTCCTTCCCTTCTCTTTATTCCACCTCTAGACCAAAACTGCTCAGTAAGGTATCCACCTATTGTGTTGGTTTTCCGTAGCTGCCATACAAATTACTATAAACTACTACAAACTTAACGGCTTAAAACAACAGAAATTTATTATCTTACAGTCTGTAAGTCAGAAGTCAACACGATCTCATTGTGTTAGAATCAAGGTGCTGGCAGGGCTACGTTCCTTTCTAGAGGCTCTAGCGGAGATCCTCTTCCTTGCTGTTGGCAGCAATCAGTGCCCTGCACACAGTTCCTCCATCTCAGAACCAGCAATAGGACATCAAATTCTTCTCACGCCTGCCTGTCTCTGTCTGTCTCTCTCCCTCTCTCTCTTGTACACACACCACAGCCAGAAAAGGTTCTCCACATTTAAGGACTATTTGGGCCAACCAAGATATCATAAGATAATCTCTCCACCTCAAAGTCCAGAACCTTAATGTCTGTAACATCCATTTTGCCATGTAAGGTAACATATTCCCAGGTGCTAGAGAAGGGTGTGAACCTGGATGGAGGGGGGTACATTATTTGGCTGGGTATACCTATATAAGACATTTCTCAGTCCTCATTTTAGGTAACCTTTCAGCAGCATTAGATACATCTGACCATTCTCTCCTTTTTGAAATGCTGTCTTGTCTTCCCTTGGCCTGTACAACCAACTCATAGTTCTCCTCTGATCCCACGGGCCACTCTCCTTTTCTGGTCCCTCTTCATTTTCTCCCTAAATACTGAAATATCTCAGATTTCAGAAGTGGTGATAATGAGGATGATGAAATAATTCCAAGCAATGTCTACAGAGAACTGCAGTTTCCAAAGTGTGATCAAGGAATCCTAAGTGCAACAGGCAGAATGGCCTCTGAAAGATAATGCAACTTAATTCCTGGAACCTGTGAATATACCAGATTATGTGGCAAAGGGGAATTAAGATAGCAAATGGAATAAACATTGCTAACCAGCTGCCTTTAAGATAGGGAGATTATCCTGGCAAATCCAAGGTCATCAGAAGAGTCCTTGAATGTGGAAGAGGGAGGCAGAAGAGTCTTGTTAGAGTGATGCAACAGGAGAAAGCCACAGCCAGCCATTTCTGGCTCTGAAGATAGAAGAGGGCCATGAGCCAAGGAATGTGGGCTGTTACAACAGCAATAAAAATCTAATTCAGGGTGTTCTTGCAACCCTTTTAGAAAATTTATAAACTCAAAACAATTTTAATAAAAATACTAAGATGTTATTTGCCTTTTTCACTCTCATTCTCTTACAAATATATAGTGGATTTTTTCCAGAGGTGGAAGGATTTATGATATCACTAAAGACTGAATAAAAAAGGAGATATGAGAATCCAAGTGTCTTCCACAAAACCGGAGTAGAGATTTGCAAAAATATAAAATAATGCTATTCTTTTCACTAAATTTTGTTTTACTTTGGAAAATGTAGTTATATTTCCATAAAAAAATCACTTATTTTAACATGTAATAAGTTTGCTATTTTTTCTTAAATGAATTAATAAATATCTTAAATTTGTTTCATATGATAAATATCAATAGATATGACCCACATATTCAAAACCCTTTGGGATTCACAATAACTATTATGAGTATAAAACTGCCCTAAATACAAAATGTAAAACTACTGATAATGACAGAGCTTACTAAGTGTCAAATATAACTCTAAGTAATATGTACATGTGTGATTAAATCCTCACAATAAACTTAACAGATAAGGACTATGTTTATCCTTGTTTTACAAATGCAAAATTTGAAGTTCATTAGAAATAAGCAACATACCCGAAATCACACTAAATAGCTGAGGTAAGATTCAAACTCAGCAGTCTGGCTCATCTGTGGTTAAACACAGCCGGCTTCCCAGGGTTCAAACTTCTCTGTTGACATTTACTCTAAAGGTGATCTCACTCAGTCACATGTTTCAATGCTCCAGTCCCAAGCCTCTAACTCTGGACTCTTAAACTATTGTCTGTTCACTGAGTCTAACTGGATGACTAAGCGTCATCTCAAATTTAACCTTCCCCAAGCTGAACTGATTCCCTCTGCTCCTCAAACATATCTCACCTTAAATTACCCATGTCAGTAAATGAAAATTGTTCAAGTTTCTCAGACCAAAGATCTGAAGAGCTCTCTTTCCTTCATGTTTCATACTAGTATATTAGAAATGCTGGTCAGCTCTGCCTTAAAATATACCAGAATCCCACAATTTACCACATCCATGGGCCACTACCCTCGTGCAAGCAAGCCATCTTCTCTTTGCGACACAGTGATAGCCAACTCCCAGTCTTCCTCCACCTATATAGTATACTTTCCCCAAAGAAGCAAAGGCGATTTTTTTAAAAAATAAGGGGCAATCATTCTTTTGCTCAAACTAGCTTCCTATGTCAATCAGAGTAAATCCAAAATCCTTACCTTAGCCTAGAAGGCCTTATATAATCTGGTTCCATGGTATCTTTCTAATATTATTTGCTATGATTATCTCTTGCTCTTTCTAAAAACACATCAAATACGTTACTTACCTCTTTATACTGTTTCCTCTGTCTGCTCCCCCACCCCCACACACATCCAAGATCCATAAGGCCTATACCTTTCCTTCCATAAGGTTTTTTTTATCACAGAGATGCTTTCCACTATCATTCTATCATAGCCTATAATTTTCCAGCTCCTTTGTTCTGAGCCATTTTTCTTTGGCACTTATCATGGCCTGACAAACTACAAATATATCTTTTTACCTCCACTAAAAGGCAGTCTATAAATTCTAGAATTTGTATCTTGGGTTCTGGGCTTTCTCCCCTAATAGTGTCTGGTGAATTAGTGCTCACTATATATTAATTATTAATTTAGTGATTAATCTAGGAAAAGTATTCACAATAAAAATAATAGTTAATGCCTATAAAGTATCTACAGAAGTTCATAAGAAATATTACAGTCCTGGAAGGAAATTGTTCAAAATATGGGAATAGGCAATTAGTAAAAACAACATAAAAAGATACTTCATGAAAATATGTTTAAGTACAACATAATGTATAATTTTTAAAAATTCAAATTTAAAGGTGATACTATTTTATAAATAAGGCAAGTATGAGACAAGTACCGACAATGTAACGTGGCCTTCCCTACCTTTCATGAAACCAATTTAAGTACTTTCACCCTCCAATCCAGTAAATCAAGACAGTCTTTTCTTCATAAAGATATTTAGAGATAATATTATTTTAAAATAGTAAAGAAAACAAAAATAATAACAATCTTAATGTATAATAATAATGAGATAATTTTGAAAGTTATGGTTCATTCCTATGACAGAATATTATAAAGTTATGTTTGTAAAGAATTTATAGGAATATGGGAAATATTTGTTATGTTAGATGGATAATAGTAAACAAATATGAATTCAACCAAAATATTCATTAAAAAAGCATATCAACTGTATGTTGTCTGGTGGAAGTATTATAAATAATTGTATAATTATTGGCATAAAAAATGCTTATCTCCAAGGAACAGTGATTAACTCTAAAATTATTTCATAAATTAAAAAAAATAAAAACCATAGTAAAAGTAATCATTTCAAATTGGGAACAAGTGACCTGGAAATACAAGTTGATACCAAGGTTTTAGTAGGCACTCAGTAACCTGAATCAACAATGATGCTAGAAAAGTATTTTTGTATCATCCAGAAAAAACACCACACTATTAAAACAAAGACTTTCTTACAGAAGGAATTAATTTAAATAATACATTGAAAATGAAAAATATCTTCAGTTAGTGACAACTCTTCTAAAAAATGAAAAATTACATGCAATGATCCATATAAATAGAAAAAATAGTATAGTTATCAAATTTTAGTTTAAAAAAAAATTCCCACAAGGCATTCTGGCAAGGACTATTTTTTTCTTCTTCTTTAAGGTGAGATAATAATTACCTATGGTCATAAAAGTACAAACAATGACATATCTTCTCATTCTCCTATCTACTCCCAAAATGCTTATTCATTTTCTAAGGACAAAAAGGATCATGCATACTATAAATATAATTGATTAGGATTTTAGCAAAACTTTTCAAACTTTAGGAAATAAATTAGGCACCAATGGACTAAGCCTAACACTGCCAAATATTAGCCTAAAACTAAATTTTAAAGTTGAATTATTAAGCCCTTTACAAGTTTTCCTTAAGAGATAATGTAACCACAACTACAAAAATCACCACATTGTAACCACTACTAAGATGTCCAATATGTTAATAATATGAGTATAAATCTTATTTGTTCCAATAAGACTTAAGGAACACTTTCAAAAATCACATTTAGTAGTATAATATGGATATGTCCCAATTTTCCAATAATTATTATTTTGATTAGTGTATCTATGAATCAGATTCTCTTCCTGCCCTGACATCAATTACTAATTATTTTATGCTCCCAGCTAACCAGGCTAGACAAGAATAAAATATTCCAACCAATTCCACTCTGGGAGTATCCTCTTCTTTTGAATAAGGGCTCCAGTGACTGGGAGTTGCCTATTTAGTTTTTCCATTTATTACTAAGAAATTAGATAAAATGATCTATTTGTGATTCTTTGAGAAGGAAATTAGGGTAGGAAAAAAACAAGAGAGGCTGCTTTTTGTTTTTTATTCTACCACTCAAGGTAGCTCAAACATTACTCTAATAACAAACTATAACCATTTCTGAGAAAATTAAAATCTATGCAAATATATGCTATATATAAGACAAAGAAAAAATATTTATGTAATTTTTTTTTTTGCGGTGAACGGGGGTTCTTCTTGTAAGGACAGAGTCCTGACTCCTCTACAGACCATGGTAACAACACTATTTACATGTCAGTATAAGAACTGGTGCTCAGAAAGTTGTGCTTCCACCAAATGGTAACAGATATTTAATACAATCGCTAAGAACAAATAATATAATCTCTAAGAACAGAAAAACAGGAACAGGAAGATGTTGATTATATGTTAGAGTTCTATTCAAAATGCTTAAAGTATTTAAATAAAATACTTTTAAAATTAAACCTGGAACAAAATAGTAATATTTGATATCTCCTCTAAATAGGTAATTACAGTATAATTTCACCTCCAATCTTATTATAGTAAAAAGAGCACATATGATCAGGTCAACCTAATTTAAATCTAGGGAATGTAACTTCGTAGTTATGTGACTGAGGACAAGCAATTTTCTATTTCTATCACTTTCTTCAACTGTAAAATGGGATTAATAATGCCAACCATACTATCTTGCAATAAGAATTAGGTGGAAGAAAACATGTCAAATAATTAGTATAGTATTTGGTGTTGGGTACTTTATAGGGAGATTGGGCTATAGTTAGAATACATGGAGAAAATCATTCATCAGTCACTCCTGGAAAGGGACACATAGGAGCCCAACATGCACAGTGTTATCCTCTCTCTTTATCCAAGATAGCTAGCTTCTCTGACTCTAAACACAAATCGCTCTCTCTCTCTGGCTAATCATCAGATGAACTAAGGAGTCATGCTGTATGGGAGAAAAACAATAAACACTAAAATCAAATATACTGTGTGAAATGCTAACAATATAAGAGAGATAGTTGAAACAGTATGACTGAGGTGAGGGCTCAGCACAGCCATACTTGCCATTTCACATCACAGGACATATGTTAATTTTGTTTATTTGGAAAGAGGGCTGTTATTATTGTTTGCTTGTTTACTTTAGGTACAAAATGTTTTTGCTTTTGCCAGGACATAGATCAAAATTTCCTGTAAGCTAAATATATATGATGCCATGCCACTGATTTCCTTATCTTATTAGGCAAACCAGAAAAACATTCTTGTTTTAAGAGATAAAATAAATGCATGCTAAAGATCAAATATACATAGGTGACAAAAATTTGTGATCTAGAATTTATGTTCTTTAAAAAAAGGGAATGTCCCCAAAGCCTAATGCAGAAGGCACTTACCCTTCTCTAAGCTACTCTACCAAGGCTAGTTACCTGGTTTCTAAGTCTTCAGCAGATTAGAAGGGGCAAGAATAAAAGAAAATACTGTATGCAGGGATAGAAAAAAAATAAAAATAGGTGATTTCAAGCCAACTGATCTCTTTAGAGAAAAAAACTATATTAACCTCTTCAAAAACCATTTTCCTCTTCAAATCCATTCTTTTAAATTGCTTGAGGCAATCAAGCTAGCTAAAGACAACAGAAATACACCAACACACTGACTCCCACACTAAATGTGGAAAAGTAGCTGTTCCATACAGAAGAAAACTTCCCTGCTACCTTCAGCACCTTACATACCTTAGGTTATTAGAATTCTGACAAAATAAAACTAGTAAATACTTCACCCTACTTGACACACACACGCGTGCACACACACACACACACACACACACACACTCTGCCAGAAGTCATTTCAATTTCAAATAAAGGACAAGCACAAAAGTCCATCTTAAAAATAAGTATAGAAACAAAATCAAAATAAATCATCAGGTATATTTTTAAGTGGTATAACTAGGTAATAAGGAAAAAGGTGTTCTTCAGAAATGTTACTATAAAAAAAAAAAAGGAAAAGATTTTGGAAAATTTCTGTCACTTCACATTAAAACTTAACAGGGTAGAGATATACATAGAAACTGGACTTGATAGTGATACACTCTATATACTATGAGGTAAGAAAAGACTGTACAAAAATTATTCCAATGATTTCTAAATTTAAAGCTGCAACAGAAGCAATAATAAATAGATTTTTAAATGTAAGCAATAAAAAACTGAAATGAGATTCTTTGAAGAATGTCTCCAGAAATATGAAAAGATAGAGTAAAAAATTAAAAGCAAATGATGAGATATCCACAGTCATTTGTTCTCAAATATTGTTAATCACATTATTTTCAGATTCCATATATGTAAATTCACCTACTAAAATTTACTTGTAACCCCAAAACCAATACTTTAGAGACACTTTCATGGCCATTTGTAGACACACACAGAGTGGTTGAAATTTTGAACTCCCCAACACACACATTCCCAGGTAAGGTCAAACAAGGTGATGTTTGTTCCAGCCCTTGTTCTATAAACAAGTATCTTTTTCACAGTCTACTCACCACCATGATTTTTGTAATTTTTGTGCTTTTATTTTTGGTGATTTCATTATTTAAAATGGTCCCCAAGCATAGTGCTGAAGTGTTGTCTAGTGTTTCTAAGTGCAAGAAGGCTGTGATATGACTGACAGAGAAAATATTTGTGTTAGATAAGCTTCATTCAAGCATGAGTTACAGTGCTATTGGCCATGTGGTCAATGGTGATGAATCAACAACATACATTAAATAAGATCACTGTAACAGAAACACATATAAAACAAAGTTATAGATTGATCCCTTGATGAAAATGTTGCAATGAGAGGCTCTCAAAAGTCTAACCCTGTATTTCCCCTAAGAGCCATGGTACAGTATTCAATGTTTGCAGTAATTTTATAGAAAATAACTACCAGGAACAAGGCAATCAACTGTTAGAATAAGAATTCCAGAACGAGAGAGAGAGAGAGAGAGAGAGAGAGAGAGAGAGAGAGAGAGAGAGAGAGCGAGCACGCGGGGAGGAGGAGGATGAAGAAGAAGAAATTTAAGCTCTCTACTCTAGAAATTTAAAAAACCCACTTAAAAAGGGGCCACCAGCAGGAGGCCCTTTTCCAACATCAAAGGGAAAAAAAAAAAAAAAAACTAAAGGAAAACAAATCTGACAATATAAAACTTTTTAATTATATGCTGCTTCAGTCATAGCTTCAACTGTTCATATGTCCCAGCATGCTTTTCCATGCTGGCTCTGGACATAGTCATGAGATCTACTTGGGTCAATGGGTTGTGAGCAAACATGATGTAGGCAAAAGCACAAAAAGTGCTTGCACAGTAGAGCTTGCCCTTTTGATGTTCTTGGAACCCTTCCCAACCACCACAAGAACACATTCAGACTAGCCTACTAGATAATGAGAGACATGTGGCCTGTTCAGCCTGTCACCCTAGATAACATCCAGCCAACCACCATACATGTAAGCAAGGCCAATCTAGATGTCCCTGCCCTCAGCCTACCCAATCAACTGACCATAGATACTTGACAGCAGAGCTGAAATCAGCCGAATCTGGCCTAGATAGTAGAGCCAGCTGATGCTTATGCTCATGAACAATAATAAATGTTTACTGCTTTAATCTACTAATGTTGAGGCAAAGTTATTTAGCAATATCAAATTGATATATATATAAATAAAATTAATAACAAGTTAAGATGGAAAAATAAATTATATCATATTTTCTCCCAATGTCTAATGAGATTTTTTAAAATAATATAGCTTAGTGTAGAAAATAAGCAGAACAGAAACTTTAGAGGGACAGAGAGAAGCATGTTATGGCCTTGCTCTCACCCCTATTCACGTAAGCCCCATTGGGGAATTCCTGAGAAATTTCACTAATATTCTCAAACATAAATACCACCCAATCTTTATTAACTTACATAGTTAAGAGAACACAATTTCTCAATGAAAAGTCAAGAAAAATAGTCCAAACAAGTATATTTCTCATTTGTTAATTTGTTTAAAAAAGGTATTATACAGGTATATTAAAGTAATACTTTAATCATCATTATTAAAAAAGATATTTTGAAAAATTCAAGATAAAATTCACCATACTTTTCCCTTTAATTTTTTCGGATGCTCTTTTCTGAATCAGCTCCCCGCCCCAGGTTTTTTAATGTCTTTCCTAAAATAAAAACTGTAAAAACTAGAAAAGTTATTCTTAAAATGCTCAACAGATGTTAAATATATCTTAACTCAAGCTAATGTATCTCATCTTACAATGTGAAATACTTATTTACTGATTATTTTTGTAATTACTGAAGGAATACGTTTCATCTGGTTTGATTATACCTCTGTCAATATTTTCTTACACTATCTGTACAGTTTAATAATATACTTTGGATTTGTAATTTCCTAATAAGTATAATTAACCATATTAAATCTTTTCTAAATGAAGGATAAAAATTTATATAATAGTTTATAAAAACTTTAATAAAACATTCAATTACATTAAATATTTTTTAATTATGAAAAAATAATTCCTTTAAGTAAGGATTGGGCTTAAAATGCAACCCCCATCTAAAATAATTATTACGTTCTACCACTATTTTAGAAAATTCATCACATATTGTCTTATCTTGTATATATAATCTTTTCTCCAACTTTATATTTTAATAAGAGGTACCATTTCTTATATATTTTTATATCCTTCATACTCCATTCCTAGAATAAAATAGGAATGCAGTTGGTAAGAATTCATTTCTTTTCAAGCGCTAAGGAAATCTGTTCCACAAGAGGCACACTTTAAAGGGTAAAATTTCTAATACTAATATTAAAGGCATTATACTAATGAAAAAATTTAACTTTCGATTTAATAGAATGAACATTTGGTTCTATTTTCATCTCTCTTATGGTTACTAAAATAAGTGTATCAGGGCAAATATAATTACACAAAAACAGTGAACTGTCTCCTTGCTCAGAGTAAAGAACTGTGGCACACAAAGTAATCTTTCCAAAAATAGTCTAATTTGTTATGACTATCATCCCCATAATGTTCTAGGCTTCAAAACAAGGGGAAAAAATTACATTTCAAGATCTGTGGAATTTCCACAGTATCTTAAAAATGATTTTTTCCAAAATGGCTTATGGCAAAAACTACAACACCATCACCATTTTCATAGACTACAATACTTTTGCTTCTCTTTTGTCCTGTAATTTAGCCCAGTCTGACTTTTTTTTCCTCACTTGAACCTCTGTCAGGAGGACTCTGTGTTGGCTGCAAATAACCAGTCCTCAGTATTCATCCTGGAGATGAGTGACAACTCAAAAACCACAAGCATGGAGTTAAGATAGTATTTAAATATGCCTTTGGGGTTAGAAAGTAGTATTTAGCCTGTAGTTCATCAGTTTTTATAAAACCAAGGTGAAATAAATATAAGGAGAAATCTATGAATGACTGTCTTTGCCTCAGAATATTTCCTGATCTTTTGAATAAATTTAAAACCCATCAGATCACAGATTTGACAGATGCCTTTGACTTGGATACTTAATTGAAAACACAAAAACAAATTCTAATCTGGGAATATTAACATTTTTTGCTGAAATGAAAAAGAAACAAAAGTCAACTTTATCCTTCTTTATAGTGATAAGTAATATTCTCTTTTCAAGACTTTCTCCTATAACTAAGTTGTTTTTGTTTTAAAGGGGAAAACTTTGAAGTATACAAGTAGTAGTAGCTAAATACCTATAACCCATTAGATTGTAATAAGCTCCACAAAAGCAATAATCATGGCTGCCTTTATCACCAATCTAGCTGTAACACCTAGCAGTGTGCCCATCAAGGCATTCTATTAAATTGTTTCAGCAGCTATCTCAATGTTAGGTTAATGTTCTTAAGAATGTCTGATAATTTATGCTCTCTATATATACTTTCTTTAACTGTCATTTGACCACTAATTACAGATCTAGCTCTTACACAATTAAAAAGTGTGCCACGCATATGTGGATTTAGTGATATAAAATAAAATGCAATACATTTGAGTATATGCAATAGAGTTTAGAGAATAGGAAAAACAGTTTAGCTTATGGACTATATCTTTGGGTTTTAGATCCTGCATGTCCACATTTGTGCCAGGGATGCAAAAGGAAGAATTTAGTGGGAATGAAATAAATACCACAATACTATAAACAAGTACTCTAAAATGAATAAAATGAAAGAAAGTCAACCAAAGGACATAGACTATAAAATCCAACCCAAACACCTTGCTTTAGTAATACTTTCATAAAAAATATTGGCCCTTGAAGTTCAATACTAAACTGAATCATTATTTGCTTAACAGGGAACTGATTCACAATTTAACTTGCTTTCTTCAGTATTATTTCAGGAAGACTTCTTTATTTTCCATTCAATACCATATGCAGAGTTGCAGAGTCCAGGTATAAAAAATGTATTTTTGTTTTTGAAAAGATAAATTTTATGAGGTTAGTTGGAAGTAAATGGATACAAATTTTCCCAAACACCATTATTTTTCTTTTCCATTGTCTGAAGCTTATCATTTGTCTCTACTTTCAAGCTACCAACTGAAAGAGAATTTCCTATTTAAGCATCTATTTTCAATAAAATTATCCTATAGCTGAGTGTGCTAAAAGAGAAGATTAAGAATATGCTTCTTATGGAATGCCAGATATGGAATTCCACTACCTCATTTGTAAACAAAATGGAGGGTTAAAAAATCCAACAATTTAATATATTTACTTCATATCTAATACCTTCACAAAAATACAATAATAATAATTGTTAGTCACTGCCATATGGAAAATGTAATGCTGTTCCCATAACATGAATACCAGAACATCAGGATGGATAGAAGAAACAGTTTTATCTTTTGACTACACTTTTTACTCACTAAAATTATGCTGTTTTTAAGCAGAAATTCTAAGGCCTCATTGCTACAAAATCTACTCAATTTCTATGAAACTTCCACTAAGGAAGTTGTAAACTTTCCTTACATATTATGATGTAGCCCTTCTGTTTAGTAAAACTAGTAATCTAAGAATAAAACCTATAGCTCAATTTTTATAAATGTTTAGGAATAACAAGATATGTCTTAATTTTTCTCTTGGCCTTAATATTCCATCCTATCTTCACATTCCCTGATCCTGATTTATTTTCATTGTTTTCTACTTACAGTTTTCTACATTTAATATCAAAAAAGAACTCAGAACTTTTGTGGAGAGAAATGAACTGCAAATATATAAATGTAAAAACTATACAAAATTGTTTTTGTTCACAGAAAACAAACTACCACCAAATTTACAAATAGCTACAATGGAAATCTGAGTAGAAATGCAGTCCAGATATCTTTCTCTAGATAATGACATGAGGTAGATGGAAAAAAATCTTTAAGATTCATTTTTCCTGTATTCTTCGAAAGGTTGATAGAAATAGAAACATCAATTAAATTAGTGATGCCTTTGAAGGGTATAAAAGCTTTAAAGTAAAATTACAGTGTTCAAATTAACAGTGTCTCTAAATTATCAAGATCATATGATACAAGGGCATCCCTTGAGTTCCACATACAATAAAATTTGTTTCATTTATTGGCTCTCATTTCTTTTTTGAAAAAACTGAAATTTTCTAAAAATAAAATGGAGATTTTAAATTCTTAGAAAATGGCTTTAAAAATCATTAAGACATTAAACCTGCTAACCTCTAAAGGTCTACAAAAGAGGTATTATATAAGAAATATCTGTAAGAGACTATCAAATTTAAACTTGCTTAAAAATGAACCTTAGTTTCGATCATAGCCACATCCCACAATTGTAGAAGAATAAAGGTGAACTTGTGTTTTACTTTTAAGCAGAATGTAAGTATCATGTTTGTAATGGTACACAGAAAAATGAGAGAGCCACTGGAGGGAAAAATACAGAGTGGCACGAAAATATTTTAGACATAAAAAAGCTTAAACAAAGAGTAGGCTGAGCCATGTTTGAGGCACCCATAAAGCAATTAAAGAATGTTTCTACTGCTGACTGGGTTTCATTTGCAAAGAAGAATATACATGCTATTGAATGACAGCAGACATCCTATCTTGCAGAACATAAAGTCTGTTTTTTCTTACAGACTTTACCGGTACTTCTTACCGTGGCACACTCTTTAAACACAACTTGACTATATATATACATTTTCAAATGTAAAACTGAACACACTTTTATAGAAATAAAACAATTTTTCCTATATAAAAGGCCCTCCTCATCCCATGCCCTACCTCTATTGTTAGATGACTTCATCTCCTCCTTCATTGCCTCCTCATTCATTCTGCTCCAGCCTCACTAGTCTTCTTGTAGGTTCCTATTTTAGAGTATTTTCATTGGCTGTTCTCTAGGCCTAAAATAATCTACCCTGCATGTAGTTCAAGTCTGTGCTCAAAAGTCACCTTTTAAATAAAATCTTGATCACTCCATTTAAAATTGTGATCCACTTCTCCCTTCCCTCTGTACCAATTCCCTTATCCTGCTCAATTTTTTCATCATTTATTTACTTTTTACCTCAAAATTAACTTATTGTTATGTTTATTAAGTATTCTCTCTCATAAGCTAAAATGTAAGCTTCATGAGCAGAGACTTGCTGCTGCATCCAAAATAATACCTGGCACATAGGTGACACATAATAAATATTTCACAGATGAATGAATACATGAACAAACTTAATTCTCAATCTATTTAGGAGAAAAAGTACATTCAAATCTCACTGAAGGTCAACTTTTCCTCACCAGGTTTTTTCATATATAAGAAAACCATATGTTAAGATACCTATTAATTTTAGTTAATAAGCCAATGTTGCCAACATTCTCCTTTTCTGGTTGGCACATAATCAAACTTTTTTTTTACTTTCTATTTATCTCATATCTTTTCTCAAACAATAAAAAGCATTTCAGAGCCACTGTCTTACAACAGAACAAACTAAGTGAAATTGGTCCTCTTCTCAGCAACTCAGGATATC
This sequence comes from Cynopterus sphinx, assembly GCA_030015415.1. Classification (NCBI taxonomy): domain Eukaryota; kingdom Metazoa; phylum Chordata; class Mammalia; order Chiroptera; family Pteropodidae; genus Cynopterus; species Cynopterus sphinx. Next base: position 140,521,742 of record CM057380.1, read on the forward strand.
ATGAACATTCACTCTTCCATTACATTATAACGAATATGGCCATTCTACATACGTTTTAAAGTTTTTGAATGCTTCATTTTCATGCTTCCAGATAATGTTCATTCATTCTTATATAAAATGGCTATGTATTAGGCACTTAATATTACTATTTTGTGCTAACCATAGAACAGAATACCAAAGAAAGATAGACATCACCTCAAATCTCACAGTTCTATGGTTAGATGGAAAGTTAAGATACTAAACAAGTAATAAAAATAACACGAATAAACATTTATATAGTGCTGTGTGCCAGGCATTGTTCTTAAACACTTCAGAACATGAACTCATTTAATTTCACAATAACCTAAAGAGGAAGTATCACAGTTACTACTCCCATTTAACAAGTTAGGCAAATGAGACTTAGTAAGACTTTTAGAAAGATTGGCCTTGATCCTAAAGAATATAGAGAGCCACTAGAGAATTTTAAGACAGAGGATAAATGATCAGACCTGAGGAATTATTCTGGGCCAGCACGGATACTGATTTGAAGCAAAGCAAAATAAAATGAAGTAATCTGAGTGAAAGATGACTGCTCCGTAAGCTAGGGTAATGGCTTCACTGAGTGAAAAAGCACTCAGGGTTTGAAAGAGACTGAGGAAAAGAAGCAAGAGCATTTAATGACTTTCCCTTTTTCTGTGACTTTCCATACCTGTATACTATCTCCATTCTAAACCTCATCAGACTGTAGGTACATTCCAAATGAGTAGGAGAAAGGATTATACTATAAATATTGCTAGGGCAATAAGCTAGACGTTCAGAGAAAGCGATAATTAGACCCTACATTATTTTATCAATAGAAAGTACAGATGGGTCAAAAATTAAATGCAAAATGAAATTATAAAATGACTGGAATAAAACAAGGCAGAATGTTTTCTAACTCAATATAGACTAAACTTTTCCTATTTGCTATAGAAGATACCAGTAACATAAAAGCTAAATAAGCCAAAAAAAATCTTCATAAGATATGGCAAGTATAAACAACCCTCAAATCTATAAATCCTTAAAAATAAGATGAATTAAACTTTTTAAATAAAAAATGAAGAGATATAGGAAATTTAAAATTTTAAATATACTTTGAATATGAAAATACAGATGGATAGCCATATAAAAATCATACATACTAATAAGAAAAAATTAAAAGAGCAAGAATACATTTTATTTCTCTAACTGGCAAATATTAAAATAACTGGCAATACCTAATGTAGGCTTGGATGTGATAAAATAGGCACTCTTATTTATTTCTTGGTAGAAGTGTAAATATATAAAATGCTAGAAGACAAATTGATAATATACATCAAAAAGTTGTTATCTGTAAGGTATGAAAATACAGGTAATTTGCACTGAGTTAAACATTTTTATAAATTTGAATTTCTTATTAGACTATGTTGCTAGAAAAATTATTTGTTTTAAGACAAAGTGCAAAAGAAAATTTATAAGACAAAAGAAAAAAAAAAGGCAGAGAAGGTATATTGAGACACATGTAAAATGTATGCATATCAAAAAAATGTAACTGTCTAGGAAGCATATTATTTAGAGGGGAAGTAAACCTAAAACAAAATAGGAGAGACAAAAAAACAAGAGGGGAACAAGTTAGAAATGATACAGGAAAAAAAGTCTCACGAAACTGAAAGCAAAAGAGGAGTTAATGATTTTAAAAATGTGTGAGGTCCTTGGGAAAGTCTTAAAGCAGAAGCAGGATTGGATCTGTTGCCACATCCATAAATTCCTATGCAGTAAAGAGCAGACATTTCCAGATTTTGCAGATTTCATGCTTTTCTGTGATTTCAGATACTGTTGTAACTTGTGAAACTCCTTGGCAGCTAGTCTGTAATTCTAGAAGCAGATAAAGTAGGTAGCATATTTACATCTATTTTTTATTATTAAGATGATCTCTACTCTGTATCTACAGCTGAAACCAAATTTAGTATGTTCTTATGTTATTCTAATAGAATATAAAGATAATATATGTATTCACTTGAAAAAAAGTTTATATTTCCTAACACTTATAGCACAAAAACAACCTTCAAAAACCATAAATTCTTTTAGTAGCTTTATAATATGAAACTAAAAAGCATTTTACTTTTATCTGTTTAAAATTGAATACAACTATATTTTAGTATGGAAATGGATTATAACAGGGAGCATTAAATGGATGATGAAATATGCTATAGCTTTAAATATTAAAAACCTACACTCCCTGTCTTAGTGAGCTTAGGCCTCCATGACAAAATCATAGACTGTGAGGGTTAATCCCAGAAATTTATTCTCTCACAGTTGTGGACACTAGAAATCCAAGACCAAGTTGCCAGTAAGGTCCATTTCTGAGAAGAGCTCTCTTTCTGGCTTAAGGAAGGCTGCCTTCCAGCTGTGTCCTCACATGGTAGAGGGGAGAGAGTGAGAGAGCTCTGTGGTATCTCTTCCTAAAGAACACTAATTATCCCCTCATGAGGGTACTGCCCTCATGACCTCATTAAAATCTAATTATCTCACAAAAGCCCTATCTCCAAATACCATCACCTTGGGGAGAGGGAAAGGATTAGGACTTTGACATATGAATTTGGGCATGGGGGTGGGAGGAGACAATTCAATCCATAGCACCCCAACAAGCCACATAATTCAACCAACCAACCAACCAACCAACATTTTATTTTTATGTGCCAGGCATTATTCTAGAAGTTAATAATGTAGTGATTAAGTAAGACCAAAATATGTCTCCCTCCAGGAACTTATATTCTAAGAGAAAGGAGGAATAATCAAGCAATACAAACATGAACAAGATTCCGCTAACAACTTTGAGCAAAATAAAAGAGGAATGAGATGGGGGGAGAATAAACTACTTAAGCCAGAGAAATCAGAAAAAGGCTGCCACAGGAAATGGTCTTTTAGTTGAGAGTTAAATCAGGAAGATGAAATAGCAATGAACAAGCTAAAGTGATCACAAAATGCTCAGAAAGCACTTATTCTACATAATCACCTTTCCAAAGTTTTTGGTCATAGGACACTAACCTCTACTGTGAAAAGGTTTTAAGTAGTAAATTCCTTATTCTCGTCAAAATCATATCATCTTTCCTCCCTCAGATAGACTCTATAAAGACACACACATACTTCTCAACAAGTAGACATTCAAATAGGAAAAGAGTTCTTCAAAGCAACTATTATCTATTAACACATAGCAAATATCCCTTCCATCATATTACCTCTTTTCACATTAAGTATTTCTACCTGAGAAATGTCCAAAATAAATATTCATCAAATACACTGAAAATATAGATCCTGGGAGCCACATAACCATGACCTAAAATTTCTGATTTTGAGGGCTTTGGGTGTGTCTTGTCCTTCAACATTCATTTCTGGCTTCTGTGAGTGCAAATGCATCCTTTCCCCTTTACATATAATGTCTGGTGGAGACAAAAGCTCCATGACTTACCTATCGAATAAAGTACATGATTTTAGAAGAACTTACTTCAAACCAGTCCTCATTTACTGCTGAGGTCTGTGGCTTTGTTCTAGAATGGTTGAGGTCAGAGTTTGACCTCAGATAAGTAGGGAAATACAGTAAATATATCCCTTGAGATTGTAAGCTAGAGTATTCAAAAATAACAGGTTTGCCTTACCACTGGATGAGAATGAGGCTTAGCCACATTAGAAGTCCATGTTTTCCTATTTTTTGGCAATACCATTATGCACACACACACAAAATCTATCACTAAGCACTTCTTAAAACATTTACTGGGTACAAAAAAAAATCTGTGTGCACTCTAAAAATTATCCTTGGGTGATTTACAAACTACTAAAGATAAAACATCCATCCCTAAAGTGATAAATGTGCTTACAAAAATCTTAATAACATAAAGATGACTGTAAATAAACATTAAAATTATACTTTATCAAATTATGAGATTCTGAAAGACAATTTTAAGTTATTTAAATTTATAAGACATTTATGATCAAACTTAATATCACAGAATAAGTATCATAATGATAATTCTACAGCATTTCTGAAATGTGTTCATATAAACCTTTCTATTAGCATAAATCACAAGTGATCATGTACTACCTAACCTTTAAAGAAATTATGGTTATGAAATTAGCCTTGAATCACTCACAATAAAAAAATGAGTAAAAAATTTAAGACCAAGTGAATCTATAGATGTATACATGCTTGCTAAAGAGATTTTATGCAAAATCATATTATGAGAACTTAGGTACCTAAATGGAAAGTAGACTCAGTTCACTTTTTGGTATTAATTCATTATTCTGTAGGAGATCTTCTCTTTAATGAAGCTAATTCATTTAAATTGAGGGGCTGTTCTTAAATTTTAAAAGAGGACACAAACCTTTATTCCCTATTTATTGAAATATTTAGTTTTGTTTAAACTAGCCAAAATAGGTCACTCCATTTGTTTTTAAATATTTTACATCTCTAACTAAACTACTTAAAAATTCTAAATATGTTGAAAAGTATTTGTAACACAAGAACTTATTTTACATGATGAATCAAATCTAAGATGCATATTTCATCACATTTTTAAATTTCCAAAATTTTCTTGAAATATACATTTAATGTTGTCTTTTCTTTCTCCTCAAAATCTATTATTAAATTGATTGTGTGTCTTAAAAAATCTAAGTCATCCCAAATTTGAAGAGGTAATAGCAAAAACTTAAAATTTCTATTATTGTGTGAGGGAGAAAAAACATCCTCAGTAGTCAATTAGCCTACAGAATTAAAGATGGTACTCTTCTTCTAATAACTTCAAATTTGTCCAGTTTTGTTTTGATAAGTAAAAGAACTTTATTATCTGATTAGAACAGTAATTTAAAAATCACATAATGCCTTCATGATATGAACCAGCATGAAATTAAAAAAAAAAAAACCCTATACTTATATTTTCAGTTCTCAAAAATGTCCCCAATCTTGGCATATTTTTAAAACTAAAATGTCAATTTTCTCATCACTACTGTTATTTAATAATAATTCAATTTTGAAAGTGTACACTTTTCCATTGGTTAGAAAAGTACTCAAAAAGTTGTTTTTGTGTCATTTAAACACTGCCTTATTTAGATGATAAAATTGGAGGAGTGCTTTCTTGAAATGTTTATGATTTTGTCATTGATTAAACTGTTTCCAACAAGCTAGTGTTTTTACAAACAAGAGGTTAAGCTATTTTCATTTTGAAAAAAAAAAACATATTTTTATTTTCTAAAATGAGCCTCATTTTTTTTAAAAAAGTTACTAACAGCCAAGTTAGGAAAATGTTGGCAACCATTAAGTTAGGGAATAATGATGGTGAATGAGGAAAAACAGTATCAAACTGAAGTGTTATTTTCAAGATAATTAATATTTGTGGGGAGGATGACTTAAGGTCCTTATCAGGAATATCATGTGTGATCTGCATTTGTGAATGTAGGTAAAAAGGTGCAAAAATATAAGTTATGTGTTGTAAGACAAAGTAGCCCAATAGGTATGCTTATAAATACCTTCTTCCTCAAATTAGTTTAAAATTTTTGCATCTTCACTTTAAAAAAGTAGAATAAAGCCTAGAATAAAGTACAAAATTCAGTGACTCTCAGGTAAACACGATATAATTGATTTTTCTATGAAACTGAAGATGAAAACAAAGAATAAAGCAGTATTTTTCCCAAGTAGTGTTTTCATTCTACAGACATTTTCTTCTTAATTTTGACAATTCTCAATGGGAAGCTACAAGTACAAACAACAGTATAAAAGATGAATAAAATATGTTCTTCTTCAAAATTTTATTAAGCAAGATTAAGACCTCCAACTCCCTGCAATGTGCTACTAATTCATAAAGAGGTAATTATCTTCAGGGAACACATATATTTAATCCTTACAATAATAAATAATTTCCTTTAATATTAATTAACAGTGAGAAGATACTGGGAATATGGCAATAGTGGTGGTATAGTTTTCAGATCTCTGAAAATTCACTCACATAAACATATAGAGCACCTGAAAATAAACTAACAATTCATATTCAATATCTATTACAAAAACAGGTATCATAGTCTCTCTCTGAATGCTAAAATACGAGCAGGTAAAGAGAAACCCTAAAATAGTCCTAAGACTTGCATGGCATCAGAACTGTCCAAGAGCAACGATGAAAGCAACAGGATATCAGACAGACATGGAAACTCCAAAATATCTAACAGATACTCACTGGAGAGGTCAGCAGGTCACTATAAGGACAGAAGCTAAAACTGAAGAACCTATACATTTCAGTAGCAAGTAAGTACAAATAGTCCTCAGTGAGATATCAATGGCCTAGGATACACCAGATCCAATAAAGTAGAGAAAGCTCCACACTGAGGTGAAATAGCTGAAAACAGAATCCAAGTTCACCAAGCCAGAGACAATAGAGAGAGAAGAAAAACAGGGTCATTTGGAAAAGGGAAGAGAGTCATAAAAGCCTACAAATGTTGCCACATTTTTTAATTGGACAAAAACATGAGAGCACTATAAAATCACGAGGGTAAAAACTATCTTAAAACACTCCTCCATTTAAAAAGTTCAAGAAAACTAATTTTAATAAAAACAAATAACAGAAGAGTATAAAAGTCAAACTTCATACTATATTATATTTTTGAAAAGGAACAGAATGACAGCCCTCTAAAATAAAAGCACAGCAGAAATATATATTAAAAAGATACTTAAAACTTTACACTTACATTTCAAAGTAAGCTAAAAGAAATGAGAAAAATAATAAAGTAGATTAAAGAACAAAATAATAAAAAGAAAAACAAATGATATGAGAAATTTCAGAAAAAATTATAACAGAATAAATCATTTCAGAAATGAAATGATTTAAACTAAAAAAAAAAAAAAAACAACATAAGATTGAATAAGCTAAACTGAAAATACCTTAAGAGAAATAGAATAAAAGTGTGAGCATGTTTTAGATTAAAAAGAATTGAAGAATTTAATTAAAACTCCTTGAAATCTAAAAAAAGAAATTCACACTATATATATATAAAGAGAACATACTGTAAATCTAGGGAAATCGACCCAGAATGACCAAATACCAGAACATATTCTAGTAAAATTATCTGACTTCAAAGAACAAGAAATTGGAAGAATTAGACTGAAATTACTTTTGACAACAATATTTATAACAGAAAATGAATATATTCAGATACCTGTGAAAATAAAAAAAAAATAAAGAATCTTGTAACGAATCACTATGAATGGGCTTCTAAGAAATATTCTCAAATGAGAGGAAGAGGAAAACTTACTTTAAAATAAATAATAAAAGTGTATTTATTTAATACATTACCATCTGCATAAAAAAGAGGAAAAGGGAATGAGTTGGTTGGTTGATTAGTTAGTTAGTTATAGTTGGCTTTTGTATGCATTATAAAAGACTCTGGAAGGATAAAAATAAACCAGCAGTGGTTACTTACTGAAAAGAACATGTACTAGGTGGATGGAGCTTAGGATGAGCTTTATACACCTTTTTCACTAAATGTACTTTTGATGTTTGAACCACTTGAACATATTGTTTAACTGGTATAAGATAGTAAGTGAAAAATTTTTAAAGCATTCCTTGGAGATGCTAATGTGAGTCAGATTAAAGACTACTGTTTTAAAATTTAAAGAAAGTCAAAATGGTGAAGCAAAACACATAAAATGAAGAAATTACTAAAAACTACCACATAAAGCAATATTTTAAAATGTATTACTTTGACCTAAAAGTCTTATTTTTAAGTGTACAACTGACACATTAAATACCCTTAAAATTTAGCTCTTTTTTATATGTCTACCAGTTTGTTTTAAATAAACATTTTTAGAATATATAAACCTATTGTTCCTATGTTTATTGTTCGAACACCTGAAAAAGAGGTCTTCCAAATATCAGTATTTAAACTGGATTTGATAATGAAATCACGCAATTCATTCTGTAATAAGAAAATATTTCATGTATTTCACCATGGCTCGCCTCCATAAAGACTCTCCCTTTACAGGGGCTGTAAAGATGATGGGTTTTCTAGTAACTGAAATTCATTCATTTCCTAATATCTAATTAAATCTAAGATACGGTATTAAATGAAAGGCATATGAGACCAACCAGAACATAAAATCTTTATTTTCCTCTCATTTTTTTCTCTTCTTCAGAATTCTGTTATTTTTAAAGATAGCTAAATAAACAGGATGTCTTCAAATTATGCTTAATTTGTATTCCCTTCAGCATTATCTATTTCTAAGTAGGACTGCAACTACATTTTGGGTTACCTATGAAGAACCAGTTATTTCCTCACATACCATGTAATAAAGCTAAATATTCTGGAATATCAAGCCACTATTCTAATCTGCCTTTAACCAAATGCCATAAAGACCAATTATCACAGCAGCCTCTGGCTAAGGGCCCAAGTGTCTAACACTGGACTAGCATTCACTTTGAAATAGGACAAGTAATAACAAGTGCTGGAGAAGATGCAGAGAAAAAAGAACTCTAATGCACTACTGGTACAACCACTATGGAAAACAGTATGGAGGTTTCTCAAAAAACTAAGAATTGATCTACCATATGATCCAGCAATCTCTCTACTGGGTATTTACCCCAAAGACTTGAAAACTCTTTATCTGAAAAGATATTTGCACACCGATGTTCATAGCAGCCTTATTCATGGTGGCCAGGACATGGAAGCAACAACCAAAGTGTCTTATGATAGAAGACAGTAGTACATATATACAATAGAATATTTCTCAGTCATAAGAAGAAATGAAATAATGCCATTTAGGACAGACCTCAAGATAATCATGCTGTGAAATAAGCTAGACAGAAAAGTTGACAACAACATGATATCACTTATATGTGGGATATAAACCTAAAAGCAAAGAATAAACAGGACAAACAGACTCATGGACAATAGACTACCAGTTACTAGAGGGTAGGAGAGAGGGGGGAGGTAGATGGGGGAAAAGGGGTCAAATATATGGTGACATTAAAGAATTAAAAATTAATTAATTAATTAAAAAATAAAAGGCACCTGGCTATCTCTCTCTCTCTCTCTCACACACACACACACACACACACACACACACACACACACACACATGACTCAATTAACTAAACATAGTTTTTCCCAAAATTCTTTGGAATTTTTAAAGTGTTGTTTCTCAAAATATGGTTCAGACTTTCTATACTTTAATAAATTCTTCAGATCAAAAAAAAAATAGTGAAACTATTCATATTTAAATAATGCAATCAGTGAAAACAATAAAACATATGGAGTAATCTCAAGCAGTATAAATCCATTTGTGAAGTCAATTTTAAGGTCCTCTGAAACACTGGATTTTTAAATAACTTTTTTAAAAATTAAATTCTCAAAGAAAATAATCAACATACTATAATCAAGAGGCATTTCAGCAGGAAATAGTATTTGGAAGAACAGTTTTAAAAGTTTATACAGATAAATTCCCAACGCTAGCCAAAGCTACCAACAGAGACAACTATCAAAGATGGTAATTTAATAACTAGCTGGGTCTGTTCATTGATTATTTTCTAATGTGGTAACATTGTGAGATGTGTGATTTGATAAGCTGCCAAGTTTCTTCAGCACTCATCACCAGTGTGAACTGACTTGCCATGAGAGTGTGAGAAAGACGACAAAAGAAACAGATCCAATATTCACTAAGATGAGTTCTCTACTCATTAAAAATCCCCTAAATAGCTACCTCTGACAAATGCAGCATGACTCACTCTTCTTCCTCTAGTTCGTCACACACCCTGGACGGAACAGGAAAGGAGAGGTAGTGCATGGCCCCATTGTGCTGCAGAGTTCACCCCACTCGTTATTTCCTTCTGCTACGGGTGCGTTCACAAACCTCCACCTATCCCGGTAATTACTCCATATCACATAAAACAACACTGTGAGAAGTCTCTGTAATAGCTCGTGTGTGTGTGTGTGTGTGTGTGTGTGTGTGTGTGTGTGTGTGTGTTTAATTGTTTAATGGTTCGACAAACATGCCACTCATTAAGTACTCTTTCTCTGCTCAGACTAAAATCTTGACAAAAGCACACTCAACAGCAGCCTAAGTGGAGAAAAGCTAATTTACAAAATTGAAAATCCAGGCCCTATATTTTGAGATAACACAAAAATACTTGGATTTTTCATTGTGATGAATATATATAAATTTGGGACTTTTTTCTGTATTGTCCACGTTGTCCACAAGAAGCATATTCATATAAATACATATATATACACATGCTATTTAAGAAGAAAACTTTCTCAATTAATTTAATCTAGTCTTGTCAGTACTATCTTTCTGAATTCCTAAATGTTTTGCTTTACTTAGAATACCAATAGAGAGGCAGGCACCAATATTTTATCACTGTCAACATAAATAGCAGAAAATAAAACTCTATTTTATTAAGCTCTATAAATATTTAGAAGACCTATATGTCATACATGCCTTAACATAAAAAATATATGGATTGCTATACTCTACAGGAAATATGTAACAAATATATTTACTCTCTGAGAGATGACTGGCAAACTGTAAATTCAAACAAAAAATTTAATATCCACTATTTGAAACCTCACTTTTGCTAATATTTTATCCTATGCATATTTAGCATATAGTGGCCTCCTTTAACGCTGACAAATTTAATCACATCTCATGTTCCTAAGATATTATTAGATAGAACTAACTTTGTACCAGTTAAAAAAAAAAAATGGCTATACCTCCAGAAAGAAATGAATAATAGAAAGGAGGTCATATAGAAAAGACCAAGTTTTTCTAAATTCTTGTTGAATCAGGTCTTTTAAACACAATTTAAATATTTTTCTCAAAAATTTATTTCCAGAAAGTCTAATGCATATACCTATGTTTTCACAAACTAGGTAATATAAAGTAGATAAAGGTTTATGAATTATCTCTCACTTTGAGTTATCTATAATTTACTCCCCTCTATCACTGATTCTATGGACTGATTACTCAATCTGTGTTCCTTAAAAAAATTACTCAAAATACCTGCTTTAAATTAACATATTTTACATTTGAAATTAATTTCCTGCTATAGCTACAAAAATATATGTTTAAACATTAAAAATAGAATGTTTAAACTTTAAAATGTTCCTTGTTATCTCACTTCCAGTCTAAAATGAAGTAGATGCACTCTTCCCCTACTTTTTCTCAATAAATACAGCTAAAATGCCTGTGCATTATATTTTTTAAAAATGTAGAAAAGAATGTAGTGAAGAATGTAGTGAAGAAAAATAAGAATTATATGATTATATCAATAGATGCAGGAAAAGCCTTCAACAAGATACAGCACCTATATATGATCAAAATACTTAACAAAATTGGAAAAGAAGGAAAGTACCTTAACATAATAAAGGCCACCTATAACAAGCCCTCAGCCAACATTACACTTAATAGTGAAAAACTAAAAACCTTCTTTCTATAATCAGGAACAAGGCAAGGCTGTCCACTATAGCCACTACTATTCAATATAACATTGGAGGTCCTAGCAAGTGCAATTAGGCAAGAGAAAGATATAAAAGGCATCCGAATAGGAAACAAAGAAGTCAAACTGTCATTATTTGCAGATGACATGATTCTCTATATAGAGAAAACCCCAAAGACTCCACAAGAACACTACTAGAAACAATAAGCAAATATAGTAAAGTCTCTGGATATAAAATCAATGTAAAAAATCCATTGTGTTCCTATACTCTAATAACAAAGTGTCAGAAAAAGACGTGGAAAAATAAATTTCTTTTGCAACTGCAACAAAAAGAATAAAATACCTAAGAATAAATTAAATGAAACATGTGAAGGACATATATAATCAAGAAATCAAGAAAGATACAAAGAAAAAAGAAATCAAGGAAGATACAAAGAAATAGAAAGATATTCTGTGTTCTTAGATTGGAAGAATCAACACAGTTAAAATGACCATATTACCTAAAGCATAATACAGATTTAACACAATCCCCATCAAAATCTCATCAGCATTTTTTAAAGAAACAGAACAAAAAATCATCAGATTTGTGTGGAAGCACAAAAGACCCTAAATTGCCAAAGCCATCCTGAAAAAAAAGAACAAAGCTGGAGGCTTCACTCTGCCGAACTTCAAATTATACTACAAAGCGACAGTTACCAAAACGGCATGGTATTTGCAGTAAAACAGACACACTGACCAGGGGAACAGAATCGAGAGTCCAGAAGTAAACCCATATTGATAAGAGCAAATAATTTTCAGCAAAAAAAAGCCAAAAACATATAGTGGAAAAAGGAAAGCCTCTTCAATAAGTGGTGCTGGGAAAACAGGAAAGTCACCTGCAAAAAAATGAAACTAGACTGTTGTCTATCACCACACACTAAAATTAACTTGAAATGGATTAAGGACCTGAATATAAGGCCTGAAATAATAGAATGCTTAGAAAAGAACATAGGAACTAAATCAAGGACCTTTGACTTAAAAGGATTTAATAAATTTGAAATCACATGATATCACTTATATGTGGAATATAAACCTAAAAGCACCAAATGAACAGGACAAACAAACGGAGACTCATAGACATGGACTATAGACTAGTGGTTATCAGAAGATAGGGGAGAGAGTAAGAGTGGGAGGTAGTCAGGGAAAAGGGGGTCAAATATAGGTGGGGAGAAGGAAGGTAAAGTGGGTAAAGGGGATCAAATATATGGTAACTGAAGGAATTTCAGGATCCCCCCCATAGACCTTGGCTGATAACCACCCTGACTGGAAGGAGGACCGGGTCTTAGTAGGTGTTCCCCATGTGCTTGTCCTAATACCACGGAGTCAGGAGGTTTTGGTACCTCTGAATGGTTGTGGAATTCAAGCTCCCCACTCAGCTTCTTCTGACACAGGAAAGAAGGGAGAGTGGGAGCCTCCTTACCTCTGGGTGGGGATGCAGGTCCTGAAAATGCCTCCAAACCACACAGTTTCCTTTGTTGCCACTTCAGAGAACAGCTAGGGTGGCACTTTAGAACTGAGTGGGGGTGGAAGTCCGAGCTTATTAGCACTTGCCTTTGCTCACAGTGCGGAGGTGGGGTCACATTGTTTTCCGTGGGGAATGGCAATCGTAGGGTGTTTATTATCTAAAAGTTTTCTGTTCTACCCTTTTCATGGTGCTTTGGCTAGAGAGGGATGGCTTTTCTTAGAGACGTTTTTGTGCCCATTGGCATTTCTCTTTGGATTTCTTTCAGCTAGCAAAAACAGGTATTAATGTAGGTCTTTCATAAAAGTGAGTGGCGTAAGGTGAACTTTTGAAAAGTGATGTAAGGCAAATCTGTATAAGCTAAGGATGCCTGCCCTTGAGTTAAGTTTGGTATTAGACTAATTCATTTTTCTATCACTTATTCAGTCAAGGTGATAAAATACTTCATAAGTTAGTTTATTCATTTATTCACCTGGTATAAAAAGGAGAAAGACCCATCTTGGTGTTACAGTAAGATCATCTGGGGGAAAAAAAGATTTCTTTGGAAGTACTGCTTCTTGTAAAAAGGGAAGATCTTTTAAAACTGAACTCAAGTTGTTACTCTTAAATAATCACTACTAATAGTAAAAGCAGTTAGACAAAGACATTTAAATTGGTCTCCATTGTGAAAAGCTCAAGGTTCTACATGATCTCTCAGGTATGTTACTGTTCTCACATAAAGTTCTGTCAGTATTCAGTACTGTACCTTCTAACCAGCACTGTAATTCCAAATATGGGGCTGGTGAGTGTGGCCTTGCACAATGTAATTAGCCCTTGGTGAGCAGGGTACATTATATCAGTTCATTCATTCATTCAAGAATATTAATTAAGCTGACGCTACATGCCAAGTATTGCTCTCAGTACTGAAAAGTTCCTAATCTCATAGAGCTAACATGCTGGTGGGAGGAAAACAAAAAATCAAAATGAAATAAAAGGTGGAGATAAATGTTATGAGGAGGGGCAAAGAAGCAAAGAAAGGGCACTATGGAATACTAAACATGTACATGTTTCTTATTTCCTATAGCATGGTCAAAAAAAGCTTCCACGAGAAGGTCGCATTGGAGCAGGTTTCTGAAGGAAGCTAAGGTTCACTGAGAGATGTTAATAAACAATTTTTGAAAAGTTAAAATGTGATTCACATAAGTTAAACATATGCTTAATTACTAATAAATAAATCATTTTAGACTAAATGAATCAGAAGTTAAGACTGGTTCAAAGAGCATTTGAAGATATATATGTGTTTATGTGTATATACAAATTTAAATAATGAATTGTTAGACTAAGAAAGAGTGCCACGTTAGAGACAAAACTGGTTAATGTTCAGAGGGCAATAAACTGTACCCTTTGAAGTTATCTTTTCTAACAGACAAATTATTTGCATCCCCTCTGGGGAAAAAAAATTATTAACATGTAACATCAAAACATCTGAGACTTTTAATCAATAGCAAACCATCAGTCAAATAAAGTACATTCTCCTAAATAATCCTTGGGCAGGTCTGTTAAACAATGTCCCCATAAAACACTGAAAGAACACACTGCTCAGCCTTTTCCTTATTTTCATGTTTTATTGTCCTGCCTATGAGACTCCGTTTTTTTTTTGTCCTGTTATGTTTTGCATATTTTTTAACAGAGCCATGCAGATATCTGGAAGAAGGGCATTTCTGGTAGAGAGTCTGTGACTAAATCATAAACCATTTCCCTCCACTCACCACTCCAACAACCAAGGAATGCCCTCCGCGATAGGCTCACATATTCACCTGGACCTTATTATGAAGTTTGTTGTAAGTAAATAGATGAGGGAAAGCTGGAAAAGGTGGAGAAGGAAGATTTACATTGGAAGGAGAATGAGAACTGAAGCTGGAAAACGACCTGATTTACAATTTTAAAAACACTGCTCTACCTGCCGAAATAAAAACTCGTGAAGGAGAAGAGCAAGAATAGAAGTTGAAAGACCACTTAGGAGATATATATATATATACTTGGTCAGATAAAGAAGTGCTACGGAGAAAAACAACATTATATAAGAAGGTTGGTAAGAGATGAAATCTGAGACCTAAATAATAAATATATATATATATATATATATATATATATATATATATATATATATATATATATGCAGGAAATTAAAGGAAAAGTGTTCCAGATATGGGGATAAAGCAAAATGACGAAGGAAAGAGGCACAGAAAAGACAGGAAAAAGGATAAAAGAATATAGAGCCTTGCAAACTATTTTAAGGACTCACTGGACTTTTAGTTTAGGTGAAAAGAGAAGCCACTGAATGTTTCAAAGCAGAGAAATGACAATCATCTTTAAATATTAAACAGATCACAGTGGCTGCAATGTGGAGAATGATCTGTAAGAAGGCAATGACGACAGAAGCATAAAGACTAGTTATAAGATACTTTAGTGTTCCAAGGGAGAATTAAGGATAAATTGGTAGCAATGACCAAAATAATAAAGTCAAAATCTGGGTATTTTAAAGGTAGAACCAACAGGGGTTCCTGAAGCAATAGACAAAGAGTAAGTACAAAAAGGAATAAATGTGGGTTTCTTAGCAACTGGAAAAGGTTGAGTCACCATTTACAAAATGGAAAAGTCTACAGAAAAGAAAAAAAAAGTTTAATAATAAAATTGGAGGATGAGAAGAGACATTTTATGAAAAAAGTTAAATATCTCCACTTGGGGTTTACAGGATCCTAAACTCTTTTCAAATGTAATCACAAATAAGAATGTCTAATTTCCAAATTTTATCCATCAGAAACATTTTTCACTAAATTGAGTCTCGAACAACTAACCCTCAGAGCTTCTTGCAGATTCATACCTTTCAAAATGTCATTTATCACTAATTTCAACCATGTTGGTCAATACTTTACATATTTAAATATCTGATCTCTCATTCATAATGTATTTATTGAGAAATTTCTGAAGTTATGTTGCATGCTTCACCAAAGGTTCACAGATTAAATTTTAAATATACTCTGTTTACCTGAAGTTCTTTGTATCTATCTTGAAAAGAAATGGCCTCTTGCTCTTTTTCTTTAAGAAAATCTTTTTCCAAGAGACTATGCTTTTCCATCAATGATTCCACATCCTTAAAGAAAAATTCAAGCACAAATTATGTAATTAATAGCATAAAATATATTTAGTTTTTTCAATGAGCATACCAAAAAATGTTTGGTAAAGTAAGAACTCATAGGCAGTATTTCAACTATATTACACAGCCATGGTTCACTCTCCAGTCCAATATTAAACATTGATAAAACACTAAAATTATTCATTCTAATAAATGAATAAAAGCATCGAATTAAACTAACTGAAATCAACGCAATCTACCTCTACATATACTTTCTATAAATTTGCTAACGTCTTTTTATAGATCTATTTGTAGGGAAAAGAATGAGAATGTAAATAATTTACTAAAACAGCTTTATACCTAAGTACAAATAAGTACATTATCAAATATCCCATAATGCCTGACTTCTCCTAGGGAAAAGGCAATGTTACAAATCTCCTAATCAGTTTAACAAATATAAGACTACTTATTTTCAAGGTAAATAAAAGTAGACCAACAGAAAAGCATTAGTTAGAGGGGAAAAAATCTAGTTAAAGATGTTTATATCTTTTTTAAAAAGTACACATTTAAGACTAGAGATTTCCTATCAAAGACTTGTAAGTGGTAAATTCATACGACTAACTTAAACTTATAGCCAACAGAGGATAATACCTTTTTCCACTGATGAGTTTTTAATCAGAGATTGGAATTATAATGAATTTCAAGAATGTGCAATTCAAACATTTATTTTTTTAGGGAAAAAAATGTAAATATACCTTTTTAATTCTCTGTTTTTCTTCTTCAGAAACTTTGAGTTTAATCTCTAGACTTGAAATTTTCTGCTGAAGTTGTATGTTTGAATCATTGGCACCAGGATCCTCAGAATCATCCACAATAGCAATTGCTCCATTACTTTTCTCATCAGTTAAACCCAATGGAAAAAGTGAGATATCCAGATCAGTGTGTGTTGATTGCTGAATCTAAACCACATTAAAAAAAATATATACAGAGGAGAAAGTTTACACTGTACCAATAATGAAAACGTCCAAAGGGCAACAGAAACCACATTTGGAAATTAAGTTGTAGCAAGGGTTCTGAAATTATTCACCCTTTAAATAAATCAACAGACCTCAAACTGTTAACAACAACCTGATATTTGTAGTAAGACACAAAACTTCCTCTAAACTTTAGAGTTTAAAGCTTTTATTATTTTGCAGGCAAAGCACTAAAAACTTAAAACTTTTTCTTATGCTTGAAATTATATAATTAAGTATAGACACATCTGATACCAGTTCCTGAATTTATACACACACTCAGAATTTGCTAATATTTTAAACTGTAAATTAGAATTTTAGAGTTATCAATAACCTATAATTGATCATCACTTTCTAGTAAAAATAACAGGTGATTTGAGATTATGTATAGCACAGTGGAAATCTGGACTAACTCCAGAATCTTGCGCACAATACCTGAATCAATAAATATTTGAACCAATAAACATTAATTACCTTGCAGTTGTGCCATAAAACAAACATATTATTCAGTTTTTCAAATTCAATATATTATCTTCAAAGTTAGAATATCTACAGAAATATTTCAGAGAGTTCAAAAAAAGAAATCAGAAAATCTTCAAAGTTTCAATTAAAATCAGTGGGAAATTTTGATAAGCATGCAAGTTTCCTATAAAAATACACTTGTCTTTACCTGTGCTTTAGGAACAGTTTGACTGACAATGCTGTTGTCTGCATGTGTAATCTCTGGTGATGAAATGATGGGCTCAGAAGAGAGGCAGCCAACTGGAGGAGGAGAGTGGTCATGGTCCAGGACAATTGCAGGAGAAGCTGGAGAAAGATGGACTCCAGATACTAAGAAAAACAAACAAAAAGATTGTTAAAGAGAAAATAAAGAACAGATTTAAGGGAAGAGACTAGAGGAAAGGGGAGAAGGTATGGGAAGTAAAAGCAAAAAGACTGAAAGTGAACATTCCATGACCATTCCTCAAGGACCATTACCTGAAATCTAAAACTAGTGTTTCTAAATTTAATATGACATTTCTACATGAAATCCAGGCAAATAAAACAATTTAATAATGTTTTAGTGTTTACATACTGACACATTACCATAAGAAGTACATTTCCAACTTAGAGAAAGTATTCAAACATATTATCAAGTTAGTTAAGGAAAAGCACTAGGATGCCTACTATTGCCCAGCACAGGCGCTAGGCATTGAGAAGACAGCAGTGAGCAAGACAAGAATCTACATATTCAATGATATTATGACCCAGAAGGCATGTCAAATCAATTATTTATTACAATAAAGTGAGCTAAGGAGAAGAACAATTACTTTAAAATAACTAATCTAACTGTGTCTGTGTTAACTGCTTTTTCAACAAGAGATTTTTCATATAAAGCTAATTTTAGATTGCTGAATTGTTTCTGTAAAAACAATTATATTGAAATACAATTCAGTAATTTGTTTCACAACAAAATATTATTAGATTTGTGATTAGGGTTCGATACAAAGGTCATGAGGAAAGCCAATTACCAAGCATGAAATAAGACAAAAACATTGATGAGAGCAAAATAAACATATTATATTTATATTACTTTATTTTCAAACGTTCTTTCTAAAAATTCAAATACATTTATTTGTGCTATGTGTTTAAAGTTTCAGAAGGGTAAATTTTTAGCATTAATCCACTTGTATGTTTTCACTTTCTAAATTATAAAGACCTTTATTCCACATTGGCATCAGGGGCAACGTCAGCGAAGTTCTACCATAAATTCTGGAAGGCAGCTCACAATGGGAATTGCATTTTTGCCTGAAGAAAGACATTTATATAGTCATTAGGTATCAATAAACTAAAGAATATATTCATTTCTGATTGGCACCCTATGAAATCATTTAATTATCTTACACATACTTTTATAGCAACACTGTATTTTTTAAAATACTATGTGCCATACTGGATAAGGTATTCTAGCTTCTCCCATAAGCATTTCACTATTTTAATACAGAAAACTAGAATTTCAACTCATGTTTGTACTTGATCTATCTTTTTCTAGAAATTATTTTTTTCTGATCTTTACTATTCCATATGCTAACAGATTTCTATAAAGTGTCAAAATGTTCTAACTTCTAAGTTATAATTTATAGCATAAATATTACTAATTTTAAAGGCATGAAAATAAGTACTATAGTATAGAAAGAGGATTATTAAGAGCATAGACTATGGAACCATACTGACGTAGCAGGAATATAACAACTGGCATGTTTACTAACTTTCCTCAGTTTCCACATCTGTAAAATCGGCATAGAATTGCTGATGAGGTTTAAACTGACTAAAATATGTAAAGCTTTAGCAGTGTGTTGATATTATTTTCATTATTATTTCAAAGATTAAAATTTTTTGGACAAGTATATTTATTTCTGGGCATAAAGGGTATTTGTCACTATAAGCCTGGGTTCAAGAAACTTAAAAATATAATTCTAATCTAATACCAGAACATTTTAAGATCTCTTTGTGTCTTTATATCTATAGCCGAAATCTAAGACAAAATATCATGCTGACCAAAGTTAAATTCTCAATCTGTAAAATTAAATGTTCAAGTATATCACATCATGGAAAAAAGAAGGGAAAGTGGGTAAAATAAAGGAAGGGAGGAAGGGAAAGAAAGTAGAAATAAGAGCTAAATAAGGAGAAGGCAAAGGGAGAGGTTGAGGGAGGAGAGTAGAAAGAAGGCATGGGAGGCACTCAACCTCATACTTTTCACTAGCTATCACCACCTATCACACTTTCCCTTCATAGTCAATGTCCTATCTCCAAATGACTCCTGTCTCAATCTTCTTCTTCACCAAACCCTCACCACTCCACTGGACCCATCAATTAAGACATTAATTTTTCATTAAGTTACTATTAAATCAAGTGAACACTTCTTATTCTTCTTTAGTTCTCCAGAGCATATAATACCAATGACCCTCTCTTTACCTTGAAACTCTTCCCCTGGAACCTGAGAACTACTATTACTAGATTTCCTCCTCACTTTTTAATTACTTTTTCTTGTTTCCTTTTCAGGGTCTTTCCCCACTCAATCTTAAGATTCAGTTTCCTGCACACTATGGACTTCTCAATATTTACATATTCTTACCATTTTCAAAAACCATTATTTAAATTACCACCTATAAGCTAATGACACCTAAATTCACATCTCTAACACTAACCACTCTGAAGACTTCCAGATGCATATTCTCATCTAACTACCAGATAGTCCCATTTAGCAGTCTAGTAGATACATCAAACTTACCCATTGTCTTATATAAATGTGCTTTTCTTCATATTTTCTATTTTAGTTAATAGTATCCCAAGAACTATTTGCCCAAGTCAGAAATGATACAATTAAGTACCACCTTCATTCCAGTCATGCTGTGCTGCTAACAGTTCTCTGATTATGCCATACTGTTCAATACCTCTGTGACCTCATAATATTACTGCTTAAGTAAAAGTTATAGCTAGGGAGTCAGAAATGGATTCAAATTTCAACAGTAACCACTTACTTGTTATGCAGCCTTGGGCAAATTACACAAACCCCTCTAAACCACAACTGCTTCTTCTGAAAAATGAGGAAATAATATGTACCTCAAAATATCATACCACTTAAATTAGCTAATGTATTTAAATGAACTGGCTGTACCAGATAGATTTGTGGTAAACATTTAGTAAATGGCAATTGTCATTGAAACTTTTATCATTTGACAACATTCAAAAAAAGTTTTTCTGGGAATCTTTTCACCTACTCTGCTACCTACCTAATCATAATATAATTTTAATTTCCCACTGTCAATTTATTACAATTTTTTAAAAAATAATAATCTTAAAACAGTACATATCAAGATACATTTAAAATAGTGTTTAGGAAAAAACCTGTAGCCTTGAATACTAAAATCAATTTAAAAATAAGTGAATTTCCAGCTCATAAACTAAAATAGAAATGAAAAAACTGAATGTCCACAATAAAAATATAAAGATAATGCAGATAGTGACGCATTAAGAAAAAAAGATCTAATTAATCAAAATTCAAAATTTCTAAAAAAAATAAACAAAATAGTAGTGAACTTAGTAACAATAGAACAAAAGTACAAATACACAAATTAAATGACAAGAGGAACATAATTAAAACAAGAAAATTTTTTAAAAGATCATAAAACTCCTCTGTAAACTTCTAATAAATTTGAAAATCCAGATAAATGAACAATTTGTCACAGAAAAATAGTTTATAAAAGTTGATCTGATTACAACTAAAAATATATGTTTAAAATTAGATGTCTTTCCTTGGGAAAAAAATAAAGTTATCAGGTAACTACCCCGCTGAGAAAACATTTCAAGAGGAATTCTATGAAAATTCAAAAAATGGGTAATATAAATGCTCGAAAATTGTTTTAGAGCATTAAAAATGAGGAAAAACTTCATTATCTTACAGAACAATAATATAACATTAAATGCTAATCCAGATTAAGACAGTACAAAAATAATTAGAAATCATTAGAGCATCACTTAAAATAATATTTATCATTTGACAACATTCAAAAAAAGTTTTTTGGGGGAATCTTTTTACCTACTTCTTTTTCTGTCAAAAATTGTCTTAAATAAAATCAAGAAACAACTGACAAACTTAAAAAAAAAGATATGTGTAATATGTATCACAGACAAGGGCTAATATTCCTAAAATATATAAAGACTATTTAAAACTGGGGATAAAGAGATTGCAAGAAAAACAGCCTATAGAATAATGGGCAAAAAATGTGAACAGACAATTCACCAAAAAGAAAATATACAAACAGCCCTGAACTATATAAAAAGATACAGATACATTTGTCATAAAGGACAAACAGGAAGCTTAAAGCCAAAACTCATGAGATAAATAGGTAGAATGAAGTGGAGAAACAAAAGAAATGAATAGTGAAAAGTATCTCTTCGCTTAGTATACTTTTTAAGGACTCTGAGTTTCAGAACTATGTCAATGTTTCATATACTCAATAAAATAAAAATAAAATCAACTGCCAGAGGAATAGGGGGATTGAACCCTAAAATGGAATACAAAGAGCAACAAATGAACTAAATCATATTTCAAATAAATAATCTAATCACATTACAAGGTTGGAAGGTAAGAACTAACCCAAGTTACTTTGGGAACCAATATTTTGACTATATAGCCTCAACATAAGAACAGAAAAGATGCTGCACAAACATTGAGAAGAAGAGGAAGAAAAAAGATAATGAGGATAAGGGAAAAGAAGAATAAAGATAAAGCAAATGTAAAATGTTAACATTTGAAGAAAATGGATGAAGGGTATATGAGAATTATTTGTCCACTTCTTGCAGGTTTTCTGTAAGTAAAAATAAAACTCAAAAGGAAAGAGCAAAAAAATAAAATATATAATAGAAAAGAAACGAGATCCAAAGAATTACTCATAAGGGGAAAAATACTCGGTCTCAACAGAAGTCTTCCCTATGCAAAAGTGGTAAATAAAGACTGGATATCACCAAAAACATGTATTAAGAATAGCCCTAGAAGAAGTACTGTTCATAACAGCAAATAAGTGACAACAGCATAAATACCCATTGACAGTCAAAAGGTTAAATGAGCAGTGGCATAATCATACATTAGAATATTTTTTGTCAGTGAAAATAAAGGAATTACAGGTACATGCAGAAGCACAGGTATGGGCAAAAACATGGATGAGTTTTAGAAATATAAATTTGCATGAAAAAAATTGCAGGAATGTTCATACAGTCATTAACCCATTTTTATAAGGCATATAAACAAGCAAAACTCCATACACACACACACACACACACACACACACACGTGTACATATATATCTACATATATATGTATGCACACATACATACATATGTATATATAATATATATGTACACACACATACACATATATACACAAAAAAGTGTTTTTTACAAAAACAATGAAATGATAGCAAATATTTATTATCATTGTTTCCTCTGGGGGAAAGCACAGGAATAGAACAGAAGAAGAGCACTAGAAATGGTAATGTTCTATTTCTTAAGTGAAATGTTAGATATATAAGTATAATTCTTAAATATAACAAAAATAACAATTACACATGCTAAAGAATATAATGCTGAAGCATTCTTGTTTCAATGCCCTTCCTAGTTGTAATATTCAGCTCCCATGAGCTACATTATTCCCATTAATCAAAACTTGCTCTACTTAGATAAGGGGGAGAAAAAAAAAACCCTAATCCAAAATAAAGATAAAACCAATAAGTTTACTCAAAAAATTAGGCTGCTGTGAAAACACGTCAAGAATCAGTAACAGACAAACACAAGATTTGAGGTTGCAAGCCTTTCTGATATCCTGCTAATCAGTCACATCAATACTTATTCCAAACATAAAGAAAGTTGAACCTAAAATGACTATAATTTACATGTGCTTTCAAATTGCGAGACATTAGTGGGATTTTCTGAAATTTGCTTAACTTGATAATATAAATGTTCACTGAATATATCATAATCCACATCCTCTTTTAAAAATAAAATGAAAAAACAAATGAGTAGTGCTGTGAAAGAAAAGGGAACATATAAATGTATTAACCTCTAAAGGGAAACTAGAACTTTTTCAATTAACCTTTAAGTTTTTTTGCTATGCTAGAATACACACATCTTCACTGAATTCCAGGTCACTATGCAATAATAACTCATCCTAAAAAATCCACATAGGTAAATAATGTACACATCTATATTTTGAATCTATAGATTCAAAATGTTATAATTTTTATGGAATACATATTTTATATATTTTTGCTTAATAGGAATTTTTAAGCTTAATAATAGAAAACTACAATTTCCAACATGTAAAATTTTACTATCTTCTCACCTAGTCAGGAAGATACAATTTTTAAAGTTTCAAAATGTACCATATTCTTTGGTCTGTTAACAGTTGACTGGGTCAGTCTTCATGCTCAACATTTAAATTCAGGTCAAGTGTACCCACAGTACCACACTCAGTCAAAATTTTTTAAGAAGTAGAAATCTACACAATTTATTTCTTTAAATATTTTGTTTGTTTCCTTGATTTTAAGTTGTAAGAGTACAGAGACAATATGCTTCATTTCAAATGTAAAATCTTTCCACCTTATGACTTAGAGGATACAAGGTAATCATACACTCCATTATAGCTTATAAAGCTAATCAAAAGCACAATTAATGGCAGCTCTTCATCTTTAACTTTGTAATTGTAATTAGCAAATGCACTGGGTATATCATTTTTCATTGATGGACCTCTTCTAAAACACGAAAAAAACTCACTACGTCAGAACATCACACAAGCAAAAGACACCAAGTTTCCAAATAGTATGCAATTTTTTTTCCAGTAATTCTGCCTGTGGTCAACTCTGTTTTGTTTCCATAAGCATAACTTTTATAAAGTCTAAACAAGAAACAGGTGTAAGTACCCATGCATTTTTTTTTTAACTATACCCAGAGAAATCTGTTTATCTTTGTTAACAGTTAAATAACACAGAAGGAGAATACTAATAAAATAATGTTTTTTTACAGCTTTTAAGTTAAAAAATATTTTTGGTCTTTAATTGTCATTCAAACACTCTCTTATCCAGTCCAGGTGCTTCTTTTTCACCATTCTTTCATCTCACAGGTACATTAGAGGCTAGTGATTATCTTTCACAAATTGTCTTCTCAAGTCCTCTAATCCAGTGATTTATTTTCAGGTCTAAGTATGAACCCACTTTTTCCTGTCTGATGCTCATTGTTGAGAATTTTCAAAATCACATAAATAGTAAAATCATTCATGTTCTATAAATGAAAGTTCCACTTCTACTTGTTTCTTTGAGGAATATCTGTGTTTGTAAGGACTGGGTAGGCAACACCATATATCACGAATTGTAACTAGCAATTTTTAGAATTATGCAAATAACTAAAAAAACCTATGTTTTAATTTCTAAACAAGACATGTAATGGAGTCCTCATAACTGACTGATAGCATGACCAACACAAAATATCATATTAATATAACTTTTTGAAAAGAAAAATTTTAAAGAAGCTACTTAATTCAACACTGCTTATTAATAATTATAACAGAAAGAAAACCCGACAGCATCCAAAATATAAATAAAAATAAGAAGAGACACAAACTAGTAAAATCCAGAGAGTATTACCTAATGAGTCTAGGAAGTTTGAAGAACACAAAAAACAATTTCAAAATCATAAATATCTTTAAGCCAAGCTACCATCTAAAATCTGAGGTTTGCTTTCCTTTTAAGTCTTGCTTACATGAAGTGACCAAACATAGACAAATTCTAAACAATTTTCCAAAGGGTAGGAAAAAAGCTATCAAAACTTAAAGTAATACACAGAGTGATATACTAAGGCAGTTTTGGGCTCCTGTCTATGGAAACTGGACCTTTAAGAGTTTCTTTCAGACATCAAAACCAAAGACAACAAAAGCAAAAATGAACAAGTGGAACTATACCAAACTAAAAAGCTTCTGCACAGCAAAGAAAATCATCAACAAAATGAGAAGGCAACCTTTAAATGGGAGAAAATGTCTGCAAATCATATATATGATTGGGGATCATTTCCAAAATAATATTTTTAAAAGTTCATACAATCGATGTAAAAAAAGTTCAATTAAAAACTGGGCAGAGAATCTGAATAGCCATTTTTCCAAAGGCATACAGATGGTCAACTGATATATAAAAAGGTGCCCATCATCACTAATCATCAGGGAAATGCAAATCAAAACCACAAAGGGATAACACTTCACGCTTGTTAGAACAGTTAGTATCAAAAAGACAAGAAATAAAAAGTGTTGGTGAGGGTATAGAGAAAAAGGAACCCTTGAGAACTGTTGGTAGAAATGTAAACTGGTACAGTCACTATAGAAAACAGTTTGAAGGTTCCTCAAAATTTTTTAAACAAATTACCATATGATCCAGCAATTCTACTTCTGGGTATTTGTCCAAAGGAAACAAAAACACTAACTCAAAAAATATATATACCCTCATAATCACTGCAGCATTATTTACAATAGCCAAGATACAAAAACAACTTCAGTAAACATCATTGGATGAATGAATATAAAAAATATGTGAAATGTGTTACATAATATATTACATAATATTATTAGATACATATTACATATTAAATATCATACATATTTTACATAGGTTAAATTGTTATATATTATATACTACATATCATATATCAATCATATACCCTATATTATATATATTATTCAGCCATAAAAAGAAAATCTTGCCATTTGTGATAACATAGATGTATCTAGAGGCCACTATAATAAGTGAAATAAAACAGAGAAAGATAAACACCATATAATCTCATATGTGGAATAAAACAAACAAACAAAAAACTAGCTCACAGATACAAAAAACAGATTGGTAGTTGTCAGAGGCAGAGTGTGGGATGTGGATGAAATTGGTGAACTGGGTCAAAAGGTACAAATGCCCAGTTACAAAATTATTGAGTCATGGGGATATAATAATACTGTATTTCACATTTGAAAGTTACTAAGAGAATAAATCTTTCAAGTTCTCATTGCAAGAAAAAAATAACTATAACTATGTATGGTGAAGGATATTAACTAGACTAATTGTGGTGATTATTTTGCAATATTTACAAATATCAAATCATTATGTTGTACACCTGGAACTAAAATAATATTACATGTCCATTATACATGAATTTTTAAAAAAAAGTTTCTTCTAAAACTCATTACAACATGATGAGACACTTAAGAGTAAAAAGTGCTTGTGCTCTTTTGGGGACTCCTTTATCCATTGATTCGAAATACAATTATAAAGTAACACTATATTCAAGACAGTATGCAATGAAAGCTACAACACAATCCTTTACATTGGAAAACATGCCCTAATAATATCATATTGGTTATAAAAACACAAATCAATCAATCAATCAATCCTTATTAAAATACTTAATTGTTAGGTATGATGAAAAGACCGGTGTTTGTAGAGCTGATTATCACTCTTGAATGTTTCCCAAGTATCAAATGATTAAAGTAAAATACTAGTGTGCTGCACATAATATGCATTTAATAAACTAATCTACTCTTGAGAATTTATTTATACATTTCTTAGAATATTTTAAAAACTGAATATTTGAAATATAAGATAATCTCCCCAAAGGTCAAATTTGACTCTCATAGGAATACATGTGAGGAATACATGTGAAAGATTTTATTCTATTCAAACAATGAGGAAACCAGGTAAATGTTATAACCAGTTCAAAGGAAAAGTCAAAATAGCACTAATTTATGAGGACTAAAGCAATGCTAAAACACATTCCAATTGAAAGTAAACATGTTTCAAAAGGGGATAAGAAAATAATCAAAACTCAAGTAGACATAGCAGAACTTATATGTCTATGAGTAACCTTCAATATATAAAAAGCTATAAAATATAAAATATTTCAAAGATAATGAACAGAGCCAGAATGAGAAAAACATGAAACTTGTGCTGAATTTAGACAATGCATAGTTTTCATTAAAAAACATTTCTTTCTCTTTAGACGAATAGAATAGCTCAAATTTTTGCTAAGCTGAAGAAAAGAGAAAGAACTGTCATTGACCGAATATATACATTGCACCAGGTATTGTGCAAAATATTTTTTTGTGTCAACTGATTTGATATTTACAATAACAACCATTTTATAAATGAAGAAACTAAGATTTTAGGCTTAACTATCATAATGATGATCTTACAGCTAGATTGTCAAGTCATAATCAGAATTCGTGTCTGTTTGACTCCAAAGCTTCTCCACTCCGCAATGACTAAAAATGCAAGTTAATCATGTAGGATTTTGTATACGTCTGTGTGTGAAAGAGAGAGAGTATGTGTGTTTTCTAGTATGTTAACAACGAAAAATACAAAATAAGGAAAAAATATATAGACCACCTAATAATAAAAGCATCAAGTAAAAATAAAAGATGAAAACTTCAGAATAATTTAACGAAACTTTCTCAGTTAAGTGTGCATTTCAATGATGCTAACAAGTTACTTCTGTTATTAAAAAACCTATAAAGAAAAACATGCCTAACTATAACATATATACAGTAATTAACAATGCCAATTAAAAGAATAAAGTAAAACCATCAGTCTTCAAAAGAATTTAACTGTATCTTCCTATCAATGGAAAACAAAACTAATGAAGTAAAACAAAAAATCAATTCTGCCCTTCCAATTAATCAAATGGCAAAGGAAATCTAGGTATAGTATGTGAATATTAGCAAAACATAGTGCACAATTATTTCTTCTTTCCCCTTTCTTTAAACCTTCAATCTAAAGCTTACCACAATTTCCTCTCTCTTTAAACTATGGAAATTATTTTCTATTCTCTCTTTCTTCTAAGTGTACTATTCTTTCTTCAACTGCAGATTACCTCTTCTCTTATTCTAATATTCTTACTCTTTTCTTTCTATATGCTCATGTCACTCTTGCTACAAATCTTTTAATAATGTATATTCACACATTTGACTTAATTACTATGTGTCTTGAAGTTAAATTTTCTTTCCCTGTTATCAAAATAAAAAACAGAAGTATCAATAAAAATGTCTGATAGCCACATACTGAAAGGCATTGGTACATTACAAAATAACTTCCATTTGCCAGAAGCTGACTCAGACTTACACAAGAGTATTACTGTCTACAAATGTTACTGTTCACTTTAGAGCCTTAGAGATATTTTACCCATATTTATGTCTAAAGCATCTATACGACCCAAATAGAGTGCTATATTTAAGCAGTCTCATCAAAGTTAAGCAGCAACTACTTTATACACTTTATAATCATAACAGTTTTCGACATCAACAAACCAGCCTACTTTTTTTTTAATCAATATGACAAAAACACTGTATTTTAAAAAATTTAAGTCAGCATACCAATATATTCTTAGAACTAGATATGTAAAGCCATATACCAATCAACCCAAAGCAGGGACTCAAAAGCAAAATTTGAGTGCACTACATATCATAAAACTCTTAACTCTACTGGATGTCATTATGTCCTCTTTTCTAAAAAATTAAAAGCAGCTATTAGAAATCTAATAGTTAATAGCAGCTACTAGACAACTAAAATCCTAGAATTACCTCCAAAAATTTTTATATGACCAAATTCAGAAGTTGGTAGTTTAAATAAAGTTCTATGACTATCATATTCATTAAATTTAATAAACTATGTGGCTGAAGTAAATTAAAAGAGGTGTACAACTTGCAGCTCTCAAAGTAAAAATTCCAAAGGGGGATATGCCTTCATCTAAGGAATGTTTGTCACAGAAATGTGCAATAAAATGCCAAAGCTATACTTCTTAGAAGCATAAAAGACTAAAACAAAGAAAAATAAAAAATTTAATAAGTAATACCAATACTGAAAAACACTATGCTTTAAAAAAAAAAAAACTCATGAATGGGTGTGAAGCCTTACAAATTGTTCATTTAACGGAAATATCAGTTTAAGGTTTAAAATATTCAGTATTTAACTAACCAAAAAAAGTGATAATCAACTGCAGTGTGATCTTACATCTACAATGAACAAAGAATAAGACACATGTGACTTACATTGCCTGATGAAAACTTATTTGATTGTCTATGAAGGTACAATTTAGAAAAGAAAAAAAAGGTTGAAATCAGTGGGACATCAATACCTTGAATATATGTTTACTTCTTCAATGTACCCTATATGGGAACTCAAGCCACTCCTCAAGAGAAAACATAGAATAGCAAGAAAAAATTAAACTTTAATAGTCACATTCCACTTCTATACTTAAAACTCAATATCTCAGGACAAGTCACTGGACTTTATTTAAAGAAATGAACAAAACAACACTAGTGTCCTCAAAAAATTTATGATATGCAAATAATATAATGACTGGGGAACTGCTTTAAAAATAAGGAGAATAATTACATGAGTGGTCTAAACAAACAAATATACAAAATCTCTAAATAAATCTATTCTAAAGACAGAAAGACTGAAGTAAAAAATATTAATTTTTCTAGGTAATATAAATAAATAATACAACTGATTAGAAAAAATATTGATTAGCCACTCCAGAAACTTCAAAGGAAAGACATGCAGACAAATATTGGCAGAGTTCATCTAAATATTATCCAAGGAAAAAAGAAACAAGCCAGCATTTTAAATTATTTCAGTCCTTTTGGCAAATTCATTTCTATAATATGAAAAAAAACGTGCTATCTCACCATAATGTCATTAAAATCAATTTATTTAACTCAATTCTAATTCCACGTTCACCACACCCCTTTTGATCATAATGTGGTTTACCATTTGTTCTGTCTATAGAAAGAGAATGGATTCTGAGTATTCCATTCTCTGGCAGAGAAATTCATCATTGTAAGTTAATAAACTGACATTCTGTTTTTATATTTAAGTTTCATAAATTTAGTTTGTCTTTGAGAGATGAATCTAATTTCAATATATTGACAAAATTAAGTTACTGAGTCTGCAAGGACCAATTCCCAACATTGAACAGAGGCAAATTTAATAAGGAAATGAATGTCCATCTCTAAGGCCTCTTTGGAGAAAACATCACAAACTTCTCACCTGGTTACAACAAACCAGTGTCTGTAACTAAAACAGCATAAAGAAGAAATTTTACATTTTAATAGTTAATGAGGTCTAAAAAATTCAAATGTCTTACCTATATCATCCTGCTAAACAGTTGCAGATTAAGACTACAATGGACCTTTTCTAATTACTAATAACAATCATTTCCATCCACTGTCCATAATATACCATTGAAGAAATATTCCTTGAAACTTTTCAAGTTCATGAAAACAGAGTTGTACTTCAGAGATTAAAAATCCTTCTTCGTTAGAAGCTATTTATAGGAGATAGTTAATATATAGTATTTCATAGAGAGTAATGCAAAGACCAGATCCCCACCCCCCAAAAAAATAATAATTTTAGAGTAAATAACAAACTTTTTTTTTTATTATTTAATCCTCACTGCTGACCATGAACAAAACTGTGCTACTTTAACCCTAACATAGAGAATTCACAAAAACTGAGTAAAGCCTGACCCTGTTTATGGAGATGGAGAAGGAAGGATAGGCTGACATTCACTATTTCTATAAATGAACATTAAATACAAAAAAGTACAATCACAAAGGGTGAAAGCAGGGAGTGTTAGAAAGTCCAGAAAACCTAACTGAATCAGGCAGCGTCAAAGTTATCTGTGTACACTAAATTTTTTTATCAAGAAAACAGTTTATTTGTACTGCAACAAATATATGCCTAGAAAATATGCTAAAATACCCTAAAATTTAGAAGAAATGCCTGTCTCAGAAATAAATATTCTGCCACCCAAAAGTTTGGGAAACTTCTGTTAGCCAATTTAGGTTTATGAGCAGAGATGACCTATGTATTAAAGGCATCAATCACTGTGAGAATAGATTGCTGTGGACAAGAGTAGAAAATACAAGATCTATCCAGTATGCCTTTTCGGTAATTCAGCAGAGATGATGGTGACTCAAACCAGGACGGCAAGAGTGAAAAAATAAGAAGTGACAAAATACTGTAAATATTTTGTAAGTACAGGTAACAAGACTCCCTGGCAGACTGGATATAGGGTATAAGAGAAAAGAAAAAAAAAAAAAACAACAAGAATCAAGAATGATTCCAATATTTTGATTAAATAAGAATGGAAGGACAGAGTTGCCAACAACAAAGATGGGGAAGGCTGCTGGTGGAGAAGGTTAGGGACAGAAAAGTTCAGATCTGCAGTGCCTACAAGAGAGTCTTTCATTTCTAACGAGACACTTGGACTCCTTAAAACTATCCTAGACCACAAAGGGCATCAGGTTCACTTTTAAAATATGGGATAGAAACATAGCACACAAGCAATGTCAAAAGTTTCTCTTTCACAAGTCTCTGCAGCAGTTAAGGGGCTAATCTCTGCCATCAACCCAAGTCACAACTTATATCAAGCAAACAAGGTCTTTACAGGCAATGGTGAGGCCCACCTTGGCTTAGAAGCCTGCCATATGTTCCAAAAGAGTTCGTATTTCTTGAAACGACCTAGGCAAAGCTACGATGGTCTCAAAACAGACACATTCAGTTACCAATTTTAACACACTTATTAAACTCCAAAACTATAGCTTCCAAAGAGGTATATGTAGCTAATTCACAGAGCTTCTAGACAAGACAGAATTTACCAGGGTCATTTTTTCATCCATGAGCACTGCTACCTTGTAACAAGGATAGCATTCTACATGATCATGTTTTGAAGGGAAGACAGCCAGAAAGTTAATCCAACGCCAAATAACCCAACATGTCCTTTGAAGAAGCTATTTATAGGAGGAGATAGTTAATATATACTATTTCATAGATAGTAGTACAAACATCAGGCCAAAAAAATAGATAAATCAATGACATGTCAATTTTGAATATCTAATAGACATCCAAATGAAAATAGTGGGAAATCTATAGACTATAGGAATCTAAAGAGGTTAGAGACTTAAATCTACTCAACAGTAATCCTAGAGAAAATAAACAATTGACATGCAGCTTCCTTGACTACTTCTAAAACAGAGATTGTCAAAATGTGCCTCCTTTAAAGTCCCCATTCTATATACAACAAAGAGTATATTTTACCCTAGGGAGACATATCTTTACCAATAAACAGTAATTTCCATGAAACAATAATATGCCATATAAATATACTGCTAATTTAAAATCTAAGCAAAAGTGGCAATAAAATAAAGATATTCTGTTATTTCAAGTTTTAGAGTTATAAGCAACTCAAAATAATCTTATAGATTAGTAAAATTATCAATAATTCTACAATAATTCTTTCATGTATTTCAGTTTCTATGGTGAATAACATGATTATCCCATAGTTGTCCTTAAATCACACTAGATTTCATTTGGAATTCAAAAAACTGTTTTACAAGGATAGGATAATGAAAATTATCTAAGGCAGAAAAAAATTATCAACCTACTGGTAGTATACAAGGCTTTCTATTATTCATTGAAAATATTCTGAATAAAGTTCTTTTTCATTGTCTTAGTTATCTCTTACTTGGCTACATATACATTTTGAGCTTTAAATTATGATATTCAGATAGTTCTTACTATATCTTAAAACATAGCTTCTAATTAAAAGGTTCACAACTCCTTTCCATGCATATATATTTAGCATAAAGCGAGGTTGTTTGTTTATCCAATATGACAATCAGTGTCTTTGAATTGGAATACTTAGTCCATTTATATTTTCATGTAATTACTGATGTACATATATGGTACTTTTCCCCACCATCTTAGTTTTAATTTTCTATTTATACTGCTATCTGTTTCTTTCTCATTTTTTTTATCTTTTGGAATTGATTTCCTTATTTCCTATTTCCTATGCTCTATCGGTTTAGAAGTTAAATACTCTAATCCTCCTCTTTTGGTAGTTTTCCTAGAAATTTTAACAAACATTCTTAACTTACTAAAGCCTGAAGTAAATCGGTATCTTTATTCTCCTCTTGAAAAATTCAATGACTGTGGAACATTTAAACTTGAATAATTTTCTCTCTGGTTATTATGCTATTGTTGTCCACTATTTTTTACACATATATTCCCAGAATCTGTATATATGTTTACATAGCTAAATATGTACTTAACTCCATAAAGCATTGCTGTTATTATACCTTTCATATAAAGTATATTGGATCTTCCTGCATATTTACTACTTTTTTCTTTATTTCTTCTTGCAACTTAGAGTCTCCATCACAAATCTTTTTCCTCCTGCTGGACGTTCATCTTTGAGAATTTTCCAGAAAGAGAGGGTCACTGTTGGCAAACTCACTATATTTGTTTGAAAGTGCTTATCCTTGTTCTTTTTAATTGTTTTACTTTTCAATTACAGTTGATATTCAATATTATATTCATTTCAGGTGTCCAGCATAGTGGTTAGATATATCACTTATAAAGTGACACCCCCTCCCCACAAAATATCTAGTACCCACCTGGCACCATAGTCATTACAATATCATTGACTATATTCCCTCTGCTGTACTTTACATCCCTGTGACTTTTGAAACTGTCAATTTATACTTCTTAATCCCTTTACCTTTAGTAGGCAAGATGTGGTATACTAATCATCAGAGAAATGAAAATTGAAACCTCAATGAGATATCACCCTACATCTGTCAGAATGGCTATCCTGAATAAATAAATAACAAGTGTTGGTGAGGATGTGGAGAAAAGGGAACCCTCGTACACTGTTGGTAGGATTGCAAATTGGTACAGTCAGTATGGAAAACAGCCCAGAGGTTCCTCAAAAAAAAGTAAAAATAAATCTACCTTTTGACCCAGCAATTGCAATTCTGGGTATTTATCCAGAGAAAACCAAAACAATAATTCGTAAAGATCTACGCATCTCTATGTTCTTGGCAGTGCTATTCATAATAGCCAAGATTGGAAGCAACCTAATGCTGACTGGTTAAAGACAATTGGATAAAAAAGCTATAACCTTGAATACCTATATATCAAAAGAAAAGTAAAAGTTAAAGAGAGAAACATCAAAATTTTTTAAATTAGGAAAAATACAAGAATAAACCCAATAAAAGAGAGCAAGTAACAATCATCGAAATTAATAAACCAGAAAACAAAAATAAAATTAACATGTTGACATTGACAAAAGTTAATATTTGGAAAGTAAAAAGATCAATATTCTCTCTGCTGCAAAGCTTCGAGGTCTTTCACATAAGTCTTGCCTCCCTAAACATTACAGGACTTTGCTGTGCTTACCCCTATTTGGACTCAGGCAGTGGTCTAATATCCTTCCTGGCTATAATGCAGTTCCCACCTGACTTTCTCTGTTCACACTGACACCTGTATCTACCTCAAAAAATCCTAATCATAATTATCTATATTAATTTTTGTGCACCTTTCTAATTTATAAGACTCATGAAGGCAGACTTCTTGTATGTCAAGAGTTTAGCTAAGCTACTCCATGGTTTTGCTGCCTAGCATCCATTTTGTTCGGCCAAGTGGCCTTCAGTGACCTTAAACTGACACTAGCCCTCTCATGCAAGTATACTCCTTCTATAACAGTCTATAGAGTCACAAGAAAATATGATATGACTTTTCCAATAGCCCTAGTAATCAAGAATCTCTCCCTGACTCCCAGGGCCTTCTCCCTGTGCATCCCTTAGATAAAATAACATTCCCATAGAGGTTACCAAAACCTAGCTCTTTTGAATTGATTAATCCAATTTTAGCCCAGGAATCTCAAAGCGCTCCCCAGGGACCCTAAAAAAGTCATGTGTCCCAGGTCCTTTCACTCTGTCTGCACCCTGCCTTGACCTTCCCCATGTGGTACCTTGAGACAGGTCATGTACTTTCTCCAGGACTTGTGAATTATAAACTTCTGAATTTCAATTTCTCTTGCAGTCTGCAGTTGAAATGCAAGTCACTATCTGGCAGCCTATGTTCCACTTAACAATTTCACAGCATTGTCTATCTTGTTGTTTTCCATTTTTCCCCCTTTACTCGATACATAACAAATGCTTATTGAACAGGGAGGGGGGAAAAAAAAAGAGAAGGTAAAAAATAAAGAGTCTTACCCCCTGGCTTCAAACAAGATCATAACCAATGTGCAGGTAATCTATCTTTAACGTTTAGTAAAAATAAAATTCATAAATTTCATCAGACATTCCATCAAAACTGAGTATTTGTGTTTAGATCATAAGACCAAGGATTTAAAATAATATAAGAATGTCCCTATAGGAACCTAATGGATTAATAAGTTCAATACATTTTTATTTGTTGGATAAATGAATATATCACCAAAATTTTCCTTTATTTTACTTGCTATGATTCCCTAAATGTTAAGCAGATAGTTGAAGAAGAAAAGTAACAGTTGATTTAGTTGGCTAAATTTAGTTGGGTTTCATAATAACCAAACTATATGTATATGATTACAGTTTTTTTTCAACTCTGTGATGGCTGCCAAATTGAATTAAAATTTCCATGCAAATTAGCTGAATCTACTTCCTTTATCCTGAACTCAGACTTGACAAATACAAAATGATCAAATCCTTTATATCAGGCAAACTTTCTATAGGATTAAGATTTGGTAAAAACTCCACTATTTCTTCACAGTTCTAAAGTATATCCTGAAACATCCTTCTATTATAATTTCTAAATACTTTAGGCAGTCTCAGTGTTGTTTATCCTAAAATATTTGTCCATTATTACAGGTACTTTATCCAAACCAACTGATCTAAGGAGGTCCACCACTATAAGCTATCACTTCACACTTGTCGGAGTAGCTATTATCAATAAATCAACAAGTGCGGTGGGGATGTAAAGAAAAGAGAATCCTCATGCACTATTGGCAGGATTATAAATGAGTGTAGCCACTATGGAAACAGTATGGAGATTCCTCAAAACATTAAAAACAGAGATACCATACAATCTGGCAATCCTACTTGAGCCTTATCTGAACGAAAACAAAAACAATAATTCCAATAGATAAATGCATTCCTGTGCTTACTGCAGCATTACTAGTAACACCCAACAATAAATGAATGGATAGAGATGTGGTATAGATACATGAAGAAATATTGTTCAACAATAAAAAGATAAAATCTTGCCATTTGCAACAACATGGATAGACCTAGAGGGTATTATGCTAAGTGAAATAAGTCAGACAAAAAGCAAAGACCATATGATTCTCTTAAATGTGAAATCTAAAATAATTAATTAATTAATTAAAATAAATGAATAAACAAAATAGAAACAGACCCATAGATATAGAAAACAAGCTGATGGTTGCCAAAGGGGTGGGGGATTGGGGAATGGGAATTAAAAAAAAAAAAAAAAAAAAAGAATTCCAGGACTCCAAAGGGAGGCTGATCTAGTAGACTTTAAGGATTCCAGAACTAGGATCTGAATTATAAAAGTTTGTCAGTTAAGACCGCATACTGATCCTTTAAACATAGTGTGAGGACAGTATATATGTTCATGAGATTCTTTCATGTTGTTATGTGTAGCTGTAGACTGTTAATTTTCCAAGTGTATAGTGTTTTATTATATAAATATACCCCAAAATATTAAACTTTTTTACTGTTGATGGACAGTTGGTTTATTTCTAGTTTAGGGTTATTCCAAACAATGTTACAATAAACATTATTTGATACATTAAAAAACATAATATGACAGCTAAAGACCATGTCATGCTACAACTAATTTGCCCAGGATCAGCTAAAAAAACTTTATTTTCAATGTACTCATAAAATTACCATCATATGCAATGTAATCAATAGTTCATATGTGTGACCATATAAATATGAAATCTGACATTATTTAGAGTTAGAGAGCATGTTTGCCTCATACTTACATTAATAAAGTCAGTAAGTGGACTATTTGATAATTTCTATTGATCTTTCTAGTATGTCACAGAAATATAAATTATCATCTAAATTAAAATAGTGTTGCTGAACATAGATACAAGAATATTCACTGTAGGGCTGTTTGTAAACAGCAAGAAACTAGGAGGGAAATAATTGGTTACATGAAAACTGGTACACCCATGTTAAAGAGTACGGTGCAAGCACTAAAACGAATTTCAAGGTTCTCTAAGTACTCCTATAGAAATAGCTCCTATTGTGGGAGAAAAATATCAAGAGTTATTAGTAGGTATATAAAATATGTGACATATGTTAAAAAAAAAATATCTGAGGGGTTGCAAAAGAAAATATAAAACAAGTTAAATCAGGGAAGTACAACCAGGGGACTAAGATAAAAAAACATTTTCATTGTACCTTATTAACATTTCTCTTTCATGCCTTTTGTACTATATATGTGTGTCTGCCTGTCTGTCAAAAACAATAAAAAGTATTTTCTGAGGCCAAACGTAATTCAGAGGGATAACTATGTAGAAATTTATATATTGGTATTTGAACACTAGGCAATGATTCCTACTGTTACTGAAACAAGTAAATCCTAAAATTTATTTTTTGGCTAATTCAGGATTATGATGATAGAGCACTATGTTCATCTTACAGAAAAATAATTAGCAGCCAAGGTTTCATTTTTTAGTAATATGAGAAAGTCCCTGCAAAGCTCTGTTTTAAAATTGTTTTATCTTTATCTTTTAAAATGTATTCTATAGTATCCTAAAATCAAAACCACTTTTTATAAAGCAAGTTCGAAATTAGATAAAAATTGTAGTATAAAATACTATAAGAAAAATCAGTTTAAACAGTAACTGATAATAATTAAAATATACAGAAGAGGACCAAGTTTGTCTTCAATATTATAGTCCTTCACATTAGTATTTGTGTTCTACATTTATAGCTAAGTTTTCAGAGAAAAGATGTAATTTATTAGAATAGTACTATGAGAGTTGAACCGTGCAGTTGAAATCAGATATCATAATTCACCTGGTGGAAACTACCCATATTACAGACACTACAATCAGAAAATAAATGTTAAAATAAACTTATAACTCAAAATCTGGAAGAACACTTAGATATCATCTAGTCCTTCATATTGTAGATTAAATAATTGAGTTTCAGAGAAGTTACAGTTAGTTGAAGGCAAAGGTCGAATTCTTCACACCAGAGTCAGATATTTGATTCTAAACACTATAAACCTTATCTTCAAAGTCATAACAAAAATCACTGATATATTTCCTGTTATACGCATTAATGAAGACAGCAACTGACATAAATTACTGAAAATTCACATAAAGACCAATGCTTACATGTGTGGTAATAACTCACAGCTTTATAGAAGCTATCAGCTTAGTCGCCATTTATAAAATCTGGCTCCAGAAAAAACGAAGAAAAGTTAATAACCTGAGAGTTAAGAAAAAAATACCAGAAGTAGCATAAAGAAGCTATCTGGCAATCTTCTATCAAATAATTGGTATAAAGATACTGTAAAATCGTTATTCTACAATGGAAATCCAGTTTATGGGCTGGCAAAAATGTCTAATATGGATACAAAGTACAAGGATTGGAAAAATTTTAAACAGTTGTATAGGTATATACTGCCTACCAGCATGTGACTATATAATAACTCACCTTAAAATTTCATCTCAAAAATAGAACAGAATAAAATTCAGTTAATGTTTATTATTCTTCATATTAATCTAAAAAAGAATATCAAAAGTTTTTCTCAAACAAAATGTGTAAACTCAGGTTATGAATTCTTGTAGATGTGTAACACAGATTCTACTGGAAAAACAGGGTTAGCAAGGAGAGTAATGGGATATTAATAAAATGACCGATTTGTTGTCCTAGGTTTTCCTGGCCAGGAGAATGGAGAATGGAAAAACTGAACCATGAAATCAAAAAGGCATCTGTCTTCCAGGTTTCTCTCTGCCAATGTCTTGAGAAAAATGTTTGAACTTTCCTGTTGGCTTTGTATGCAAATAGCTCCAGATGCAAAATGAACCACATCTAAGTTATTTGGTTCAACATCTGCTGGTCCAATTCCCATTATTCCTTCTAAAGGGTTGGCTTGTGACAGACAGTTTAGTTTGCCTTCTATATAAACTGTTTTGAAGGAGCTAATTTGGATTAAAGTATCTATCTGGACCACTTGTTTTTCCCTTTGATGGTCAATGCATTCTAATGTGGTCTGTGTAGTGCTACGAGGAACTTAGAAACATATTGGAAAGGACAGTATTCAAGGTTTTGCCTCCCACCTCGCCTTCAGGACAATTTATATTTATACAGTTAAAAGCAAAAAGTGAACAGTCATTTGCCTCTAAAATAGCACCACCCACATTGTACACAATGGCAACAAGACAACACTTTCTGACTTCATATTTTTTTCACATAACCTCCAGCAAAGATTTGAAGCTAAAGTTATTAAAAAAATGTTTGCCAATATTAATACATTTCATGAAACATCCATCATTTGCAAGAATTTTCATATGGCATCACTGAAAACAGAATAAGATACACAGCACATGGTATGTGGTATCTGATACACATTATACTTTAAACACATAATAAGCAAATTAATAAATGAATGAACAATTTTTTAAATCTTTTCTTTTTTATTAAATTTATTGGGGTGATATAGGTTAATAAAATTATATAGGTTTCAAGTGTACAATTCTATAACACATCATCTATTACATGCTGTGTTCACCACACAAAATCAAATCTTCTGTCACCATATATTTGAACCCCTTTACCCTTTCCTACCTCTCCCTCCCTCTCTTCCCATCCAGCAACCAACAAACGATTTCTGTGTTTATGAGTTTTTGTTTGTCTTGTTGGTTTTATATCCCACATATAACTAAAATCATATGGTTCCTGACTTTTTCCATCTGACTTATTTTGCTTAGCCCATGATATTCTCAAGATCCATCTATCTTGTTGCAAATGGCAATATTTCATCTTTTCTTGTGGCTGATAGTATTCCACAGTATATATGTTTCGTATCTTCTTTATCCAATCATCTATCAAAGGACACTTCAGTTGTTTTCATGTCCTGGCCATCATGAATAATACTGCAATGAACACAAGTGTACATATATCTTTATAGATAAATGTTTTCAAATTTCTGGGGTAGATACCCAGAAGACAGATTGCTGTGTCATATGAACAAACACTGTAAAAATTAATTTAAATAAATCCCATGGATTCTGAAACTTTGGGTCTGCTGCAATCAGGAAACAATCAGAAATATACTGAAGTCAAACCAAGACTAACAGTGTAATGATCTTAGAAGTTGGAAGGTCAGGAAAGATAAAGTCCTTCCCTCAAAAGGGAATGACAAGGAAGAGAATTTGCACTGGGAAATAAAGGTAGAGAATGAGGAAGAAATCAGAATATCTATCTATCTCTCTTTATATATTTATATTCTGATATATATATACATATATATATTTGCATTTATATGTATATGCATGCATGTTTATATATCAAAAGATAGACATTCATTTTGAAATTTAACTAAAAGTAGAATATTACATGTCCCATAAAAAATTTACAGAAGAGGATGTGGCTCCATAGTGTAGTGGTTAGCATGTCTGCTTTACATGCAGAAGGTCCTGGGTTCACACCCCAGTAGCACCATGGTCTGTGGTTTACAGCCATGCTACCATGAACAAGCCCAATGTCTGATCGTAGAAGCTAAGCATGGTCGGGCCAGGTTAGTACTTGGTTGGGAGACCACCTAGCAAGACTAAGTGCTGTAGGCATAAATATTAACTTCTTTAAAAAATTATAAAACATGGTGAATTGTTTGACAAAGAGAGATTTCTTAACCAAAAAAAAAAAAAATTCTAAAACATACAGTTCCATGAGTAGCCAACTCAAAAACATTCTGGTATTATATGCTATGTAAAATATGAAATGATTTTCCTTTGGAAACATGTTTAGAAAAATATATTTTAAAAGGGGCACTTAAAAGAAATGGATACTATTATTATTGCTTCTAGACCCCTAATATTGTGAACTAAAATTTAGTCTAGCTTTTCCTGTCCTTCAGTGTTACCTGCTAAAATGCAGTAGGCTCAGGAAAGAAAATTAAAATAAACAAACAAACAAAAAAACCCC
This sequence comes from Cynopterus sphinx, assembly GCA_030015415.1. Classification (NCBI taxonomy): domain Eukaryota; kingdom Metazoa; phylum Chordata; class Mammalia; order Chiroptera; family Pteropodidae; genus Cynopterus; species Cynopterus sphinx. The sequence goes on from CM057380.1 coordinate 140,563,425, forward strand.
AGCAAAATAGCTATTCTCTTTTTCCAAGAACCTGTGACTACTCTTGTTAATCATTATTTCCAGATCATCTAAATTGAGAATGACCAGGAAAGTTAACTGAGCCCTAGAGGAATAACTTCTTAGCAATCATTGAGTAATTAAGATTTCCAAAGTCATACTTTCTTCTGGAAAATTTAGGTTTGCCTTCCCCTAACTTGTAATTAAAAGACTATTTACCCCAAAATAATTTTAAAACTAAAAAGTAATTACTTTAAAGTGAAACTGCTCTTCTAACAATCAAGAGACAGTTACTGAGTATTGTTTATTAATGAGGCACAATGATATTCTAGGTTCTTAGGATTCAAAAAGGATTAAAACACAGTCTCTTCCCTCAAAGGCTTAGACAAAAATAGATGTAGAGATGCAAGTTGTACTGATAAAAATATATTTTAAAAATACAAATTAGTACACCCATGTTCATAGCAGCATTATTTATAATAGCTAAAGGAAGGAACCCAAGTGTCCATCGACAAGATAATTGGATAAACAAAATGTGGTCTATACATAAGGTGTAATATTGTTCAGTAAAAAAAAAAACAAAAAAAAACAAGAAAACTCTGTTACATGCAACAACATGGATGAACCCTGAGAACACTGCTAAGTGAAATAAGTCACAAAAATAGAACTATTATATGATTCTATTTATATAATAAATATAGAGTAGTCATACTCATAGAAATAGAAAGTAGTGTTGCAGTTTCCAGGGGCTGCAGGAAAGAGAAAATGGTAGCTATTATTTTAAGGTTATAGAGTTTCAGTTCTATAAGATGAAAAAGTTCTAGAGCTTGGTTGCACAACAATGTGAATATACTGAATAATGAACCATACACTTAAAAATGGATAATGTGATAAATTTTATGTTACATGTATTTTACCACAATTAAAAAAAAAATACTAATTGGCATAACCTATGTGCCACGCAAGTGGTGCAGGAAAAAAGATAGTAGTTAAGAAGAAGCAGTTAAGACATGTAGAACAAATTCAGTGAAAGCTCAATACTTTTTGTTAAAAGAAAAAAAAAAGATTCAAGTAAGCAGATGTGAGATGAAGGAAGGGAACACAACCAAGAGCAATGGCAAAGAGATAGGAATAGACATCATCTAGGAATACGATGTAGATTACACTTTGACTAGCTCAAACAGAACAGCCATGGAGGACAAGCTAAAGGGTAAGGCTATGAAATAGGGTGAAAATGCTTTAACAGAGGCAATTCTTCTCATCGAGTAACTTTCACTAAAATAAATGATAGCTACACTTACTAATGATAGTAAAGACAAGATGAAAACTGGAAATTGAAATTCCATTGATGCACCTCTTATTTATATACTCCAACTCTATGATAATGAAAGTGGAGAGACACATTTTAAGTTAGATGCCATACCTTAATGAGATATGGGCCAAGAGATAATAGTTTGTGTAAAGAACTAATATGCACATTTCATTTGTTCTGACTGGCAAATTATTAATTTCATCATCGGTAGGTATTGCACATAAACTAGCATTTTAAAAAGTCCCACTCTGTAAATGATGCTACGATCACAGTGAGACAGATGCATGTCCTGAGGTAACTCGATTCTTTAATTAAAGTAAGTATTGCAGGCTACAGACACTTTTAAGAGATAGATTCATTATTCCAGTTGCTATTGTGAAATCGACCTCCAACTAAGTGCCAACGCTAAAGCAGGATAATCACCAGGCACACTAAGCCCACTACACTCTTTACTTAACAAAATCCTTTATCCTAACCCCAAGAATAAAAATTTCTGTTCTCCCTAAGTACTTTAAAAACTTAAACCAAATGTTTCTGAGTAATCTTCTATGATTTTAATCTGTGCTAGAGCTAGGTTAATATTCATCTCTATTAAAAATAGTTTTCATATATATTACAGACAGCTAGGATATAGATGGAGAAAGAGACAAAAGAATATTAGTCTTTTCTTAAACTGAAAAGAATCTGCTTCAGATCTCTTAAAGTTCCCCATGTCTCTGGTCTTTAGTATGGAAATGATTAAACTGCTATGCTAATTAGGCTGTTCACATCACTCTTGTCTAAACAATTTCCAGATACCTGAATCAGAGGCCTACTTTTCAAGCAGCTCTTCACCAGCAGCCGCAGGAAGACAAACATCTTCTACAAAGAAGAAAGATTGTTTTGGCTGAGCAAACACCTACCCTACCTTTAACTTCAGCTCTTGGCCAGATTTGTTTTCCTCCACTTCTTTAAGTCACTAAGGAAAATCAGAGAGGAGACTTTCTTCAGATCTATTTTTTTATTTAAGAGAGTAAAGGAGAGACAGTGTGTGTGTGTGTGTGTGTGTGTGTGTGTGTGTGTGTGTGTGTGTGTGTGTTTGCACATGCACACTAGCGCATTAGAGTATTAGAGATATTGTTCCTGACTGCTCATTTAATTAGGCTTCAAGTAGACATACATACATACATACATACATACATACATACATACATGTGTGTGTATACACACACACACACATATATATACATACACACATAGAGAGAGAGAGAGGTGTGACATAATATTCACTCCAAGAAAACAGAAATTAGATAATTTGCCCACAACACATAATTCTTTAATGTACTGCCACAATAATTATAGAAAAATAGACTCAGTTCCTGCTCTCACATAAAGTAAAGAAGTACAATTTGGCCTTAACTTCCATCTACTGATGCTATCTCCTTAAAAGCCACTGATAACTGTCTGTGGGTTTTCTCTCAGTCTCAATTTTCACTGACCTCTTTGTAATCTTTGACACCATTGACCACAGCATCTCTGAAATTTTCTACTGATGTCTGTACTCTCATCTCTCAAGTCTTCTGTCTCTTTTTCTTATTCCTGTTCCCTAAGCATGGACAACCAGATTTCTCTGCTTAACCCTATCGTCTCTACCTACTGTTTCCCATGGCGATCTCCTACAACTTTGACTGCCATGACAGTGGAAAAACTCCCAAACCAAGAACCCCAACCTTGACCTTTCCCCTAAACTCTAGGTCCTTAAACACATTTGTTTAAGACAAATCCATTATGGCTTCATGCTGTCCCACACTAAAATCTTTTAAACTTTTTTCTTTCTATTCATGGTAATACAATTCTTTCGGAACCAAGGCTTGAAACCTCAAAAGGCATGCCTCTTTCACACTGACATCCAGTCAGTCAGACAGTCCTGCTGATGTTTCTTTCAAAAACCAGAGTTACTGAAAAAGAACTGGGATAGAATTTGAAAGACTAGATTGTATTCCTTAACATATTTATCTGTGACAAACTCTAAAACTTTTATAAACCATCATTTCATCATCTGTACAACAGAAATAGTGTCGTTTCCCTACTTATTTCACAATATGTGACTGTGCACTACAGATCCTAAACCATTACATAAATATCATTATCCCAAATCTCCCTATTAATTTCCATTGTCACCCTAGTCTAGTCATTCATTCAGTTATTTATCCATTCATTCTTCTTTAATTATTCTTTCTGCACATATTTATTGAGACCCAACTAAATGCTCGGCACTATGCTTCGTGTTTAAGACATAACGATAGGACAAATAGACATAGTACCTAACCCAAAAAACTTACAATATAACTTGAAAGTCAACATAGGTGCATGCTGTTGTGAGTGGGTTCTCTGAGAAGCTTTCCAGAAAAAAGAAAGGTTAAAGCAAGAAACAACACATAAACAAATGGGATTTAGCACAGTAAGGAAGTGGGAGCGAGTGGAAGTGGAAATCAAGGTGGAAAATTCCAGGCAAAGAAAACAACATATATAATGCCCTCGAGTAAGAATGAGCCTCCTAATTATGCTATCTTCTCTCCCACATTTATTTATACCTTTGTTCCATTTATTTTTCTCCCTTCAGAATCTTTCTCCATTCTCCCATCTCTGCCACTGAAAGTAGATGCATCCTTCAAAGTCCAGATCAACAATATAAACCTGTTTCAAGAATAATATTTGGCTCCTAATACTCATGAAACATTTGCTAACTGAACGGATGATGAAATCATCATTCTGCCCAAATCACAAATATGCATGTGCCTGCCCTATCTTCTCTTGAAATAAAGGACATATTCCCATAGTGCCAACTGTATAAAAAACAATAAGAAAATATTTGTAGGATGAATACATCCTCCTAATTTAAGACTAAGCAGAGTTGTTAAAGAATATTTTCATCTTCTACCTCTGATGTTACAATGACTTGTCAGAACAAAAAGTCTAGAAACTCAAAATACTATTTAAACATAAATTATATTAGCATTCGGACTTCCAGAAATCTCTCAATAATGCAATTAATTTTTATTTAATTTTTAGATGGCTTAATTTTAATTTTTAATATTTTTGAATGACTTTCCTGTAAAAACTTCTAAATTTAAATCCTAGTAGAGATAAATACTGGTGGAAATAAATTATGAGATATTTATAGAATCGGTCATAAAATTTGAGAATATTTATAGAACATAAAAAAAAAGAGCCCTTAATTAATGAACTGGACAATCTAAAAAAATTATTTAAACCGTACCTTCCTAAAACTAAGACATATAAAAAAAATGTAAATTATACTTTAATTGCATTTAATTTTCATGTTATCATTTTTTGAATCATGCTTCAAGTCAGCATTGTAGAATTTGTTATACAATTCATACTTTGGTATGAAAAAAACCTAGATTAAAACTGGGTCATTTCATTTTTCAGGTCAGAGAAGGTCACATGCAAGAATAGAAAGAGGCCTTCATAGAAAAGCCAAAAGTGTTAAAGAAGAAAAACATTCCTAGTTATGGTGTACCAGTACCTGTAGGAAAAGCAGCCCAAGGAATAGCAGGAGATGTAGTTTGGGTTTCACCGCTTCCACCATCAAAAATCTCTGCAGCCTAGAAAATAAAGGCGTTTAGATCTGAAAAGTAGAAATGCTATGTAAGCAATCAAACTTCCATTTCTATAAGCATATTCTTTTTAATACACCACACATTTTCAAATTCCCTCTGAATGCTTAATTGCTTTTCAGTCTTCATTGCTACCACCCCAGCATTACTTACCACCCCTGTACTCCTAGCTCTATGATCTTTAAGTAAAATGTTCCTTCCTTCTCAGATATATCTCCTGCCAGTAAAATTTTTATTTTATCTATTCTTAACTACATTTTCAGTTGTAAATTTTATGTCTCAGTACTCTAACTTATCACCTTTACCTATGTATAAAAAAAAAAGTTCCTTTTTCTTTAAAATTCTTCAGACCAAATCTTTTTCAAAATTTAGCATAAGACCTCATTAGAGATCAATCTAAATAAATAGGATTCATCTAAATTCTAGAATAATCCACCAGCTGAATTTACTAGTCTTTAACATTTAGAATTCCTAACGCTGACATTTTAAACTAACAAGCCCTCCTATTCAACACTTTTAAAACTATGGGACAATTACTTAATGTTGGGATGTGGGTAAAGTGCAGTTTTCTGTCTCTTAAGCATCCAGGTCAAAGTAAAATTATTATAGAAAAAATATCATAATTTCAATGCACATTCTGCATTGAGTGTCAACCAAGGAGAAGTTGGGGAAATCTTCCATAGGGTCTAAGTGATGTGGAGCACATAGCTACTCTCTACAAACTATGAAAAATGAACATGATTTATATAACTAAGGATATATTTCTACAAGAGGATATGGAAAGAATGAAAACTAAAAACCGCAATTAAAATTGAATAGTTGGTTAACACTGTACCTATGCAATATTAAAAGTAATAGATCCACTGACTATAACATCAAAGTATAATTGTTCCTCTAAGGAGCACTACTCACTCATTTTTTTTCTTAATATAATAAAACAAGCATAATTTAAATAAGATTATACTAAGTTTTAACCTTCAAATAATGAACAACTTCTAAACAATAAACTATTAAGACTACATCTAAAATATACATTTCTTCCAAATATAAGCAATTTTAACAAAATTTTAATTGTTATATTTCAGTAACAAACAAGATTCAAGCACCCAATAAAACTCAAAATATTAAAAAACATATAGAAAACATACAAATGTGTTAAACCAAAAACAATTTTAGATGAAATGTAGAAAAGAGGTGTTAATATTCTAAATATCTCCATACTGACAGAATTAAAGATCAACAGAAGAGAAAATGATCCTAACATTAAAAAAATTCATTAATGTCATTAATTATACTCCATATTTTTAACAATCTCCTTTCACTAAATTCCAAACTATGTTAAATCTTACTAAAAAAGAAAAATCACAAAGCTCATTTTATGGTAGTTCCAGGACTTGAGCTCATGCATCCTGACTCCTAATCCAGAGATTTTCCTGCAAGACTATACTGGCTCCATAAAAATAACTGGGTTACAAAATATTTCAATAAAATGAACACTCACTGAAAAGGATTAAGGAAAAGACAGTGCTTCTTCATCTAACAATTTCCACTTAAAAAATATCCAACTCAAACCTGAGAGAATAATCTAACAACATAAACATACTAATTAGCTCTTTAAGCCACCGAAAGGCTATATAGTTAATAGACTAAATCAACTCATTACAGGTGTAAACAAGAAAATATGTAACAGATATCTTCAATACTCATCTCTCATCTCACAAGTATTTCCTAATTGACACATATCCCAACAAAATCATCTGCTGACAATTTTTAAAACCTCTTCTTTAGTGTTTCCACTAGTAGCACTTAATTACCTTAATTTAAACCATTCCTATGGGTGGGTCGAAATGTTCAATAATAATAAATCAGTTTAACTTTCAAAGAGAATATATTTTAATTTTGCTTGATTTTATTTGTTGTTTCAAAGTTACATTCAAAATCATCGAGAAAGATATCATGAACACCAAAGATAAATAAAACATTTCAAAGCTAAAATTTGAACAAAATTAAAACAATTACATAAGTAAAATAAGATAAATACTACTGCATACCTCAAAACCACCAAAATCATCATCATCCATTCTTTAAGTGCACCTGAAAAATAACAGAAGACACTGAAAAATCCACACACACAGTCATTTATGTCAAAACACTCTCTTACTTAAATGTATATACACTGTGATTTACAGATTAAAACTATTTCATTTGGGTTTTAAAAACAATCTTTTTTTTTTTTAAACTATATGTGTACGCATTTTTAACTCAAAAAGACTGGATTTTTTTCTGGCAAAATTAGCTATTCTGGCAACATTAGCAATTTCTGTGACTTTTTCAGCAACCATGTATTTTGCCATTTTATGTTGAGACTCTAGGAGTGGAAAAATATTCTTTTACATTTTAATTTGCTTTTCCCAAATTGGCACTAGGGCTCAATTCAATAATGCTTCCTGCTTTTTGCATCTATTCTTCAGTTGTCTGGCAACATCAGCACAAACTCTAGCTAAGAACAGGACTGTGGTGAATTTTTGGAAATCTGTCCTCCACCACAAAGGTTCTTCCCTTGGTTTCATGGCCGAGGTTGATTTAGATTTTCAAAATTGATCAGCATTTTTGAGCTGTGGCCACAACTTCTGGAGCATTTTGATATGTGTATTTTTAGCTAAAACTGCTTTGCACTTTTGGAAAAATGTGGAGCAAGTTACTAGGCTGATCAAGATAAATCAAGTCATGTATTCATGGGAGAGCAGGGGAGAGAAAAACACAAGTGAAAATCCAGAATTCCTCTCTCCTTTACTCTTACAGTATATAAGAGAGATAGGCAGTAATAAACACACATGCTTTATTTTGTCCTAAATGTATTTCATAAAAATAAAAGGAAAAAACCATGAGTACTTGGGCTTTTTAAAAAAGAAGAAAAAAAGAAGCTTTTATCTAATAAACCAAGAAATAACTAAAAAACCTGGAGAAGTAAAACAAGAAATAGGTAATATACAATAAAAAAAAATAAATTCACAATAAGTTTTGAATCAATAGCTGTGATATTTTACTAAATAATAACTGGTTTCCTTTTCTATATTTCAAAAGTGAACATATCCATATATTACAGTTTCCTTGAGTCAGTAATACAAGGACTTAATATAGGAAAACAGACTTCACCAACTTCTTAAAAATAAAACAGCTAAACAAATTAAAACGCATCTTAAGCAATAATTCTAAAGGCATTTTCTATAGCATTTTGCTTTGAGCAATGAAGCAATAGTCATCTATAGCTATGCTTTGCCTTTTCTCTGAAATTAATACTAATGCCTTTGGAAATAAAAAAAAAGTAAATAAACAAACAGTAAAAAACAATCTCAAGGATCGTTTTGCTTTAAGAAGCAAAGAAAATTTATTTTCAAAGAAACTCAGTAGTGACACTAAAAGAAATGTATGTAAACAAAAAAAATATTACAAAAAGGTAGGACATTAAATTAAACTGAATATGATACAAGTATTGTCACCATTCCCCATATTTTAAAAATCTAATGAAAAACATTTTAAAGATGTATTTCTCCAAAAATCAAAACTAAGCCAGTCATCCATATACTGCACTTAAAAAATATAAACCAGACTTTCAGAAACTTTTGATGGTGGTTAGTTTGAAATGGAATTCACATTAATTTTGTGTTGCAATCGAATAGAAATCTGTATGTGATTACATTTTTTCATGAAGAAATCAGGAAAGAAGAGTGATATGGATACTGAGAATTAACCAAGTCAAACTATAAACCCCAAGTTTGTCGTTTCCACATGTATCCCACAAATCTCAGGAGACAATTATAAAATATTTTTAGCATCTACGAACACTATACCCAAATAATATGGTTTCAAAAGAATGGAATTTTTATTAGAGTAATGCTTCTATGTGTTTTCGTAAGTCATATCCCAATAAATTATTTGTAAGGTGCCAGAAAATTTAAAAACAAAAACAAATACTCATGCCTAACAATCATTTCAGCTTTGCATAATGAACCAAATACCATCAGGTTCCTAAGTACTGATTTAGCTCTATAGAAGAACATATTGGTGACCATTGACGTCTTCCATATCTCAGCAATTTTTCATATTAAAATGAAGATGATAGTTTTCCTCTACTTTATCGTCAAAGAAATATTAATACATTTTAAAAGACAAATGTCCTGAGTTTCTTAAAATACCGTATTAGAAAAAAACAAACTTTATTCTAAAGCAATAATTTTTCTCTGAATAATTTAGTTTCAAGTCTTGGAACAGTTTTTGTTCCCTTCTGAACATTTTAAAGATCAGGAGGAAAGAAAATTACAGCACTGAATCAATTTTACAAAATATAAAAACTAAAAATTAGTTTTTAGGAAACATTACAAGTGTGGGCTTCTTTATGGATTTAGCCTCTCTAATACATTTAAAACATTAGTTTATATAAAGTCCACTCATAACCTTTTTAAAATATTTCTAGCACATAACACTGTATCTCATTACACTATAAATATAATAACACCAAATATAACTCGTATCTAAGTTATAGAATCTTGAGCATGGGCAAAAAATTAACAGAGCATTTAGTTTTTTCTTTTGTGTCCTGAAAGGGGGAAAGATGTGTACTTTGCTCTGATTAGGTATCAACATTGAAAGATCTCGTAATATCTAGGTTATTAATATACATACTTCTTTTATATGAATTCAATCTTTTGTTGTACTACTGTGTTAATTTCCTCCTTTACTATCCTCAATGTTTAATATATTGCTAACATTTTTCAAGAAAAACATATATGTAACACTTAATGTAACAAATTTTTATTGAACAACTATGAAGAAGATCACTCAAGGTCCTTAAGGTGTTATGGTCAGGAACAGGAACAGGAGGGCAGAGTGTATGAAAAGCATACAAATACAATAATATTAAATATAAAAGAGTCTTAAGAAAAAATAAAATATGTCTAAAGTGGGAGGAAAGATTTTTAGAAGGTGATATATTTAGTTGTAGCATCACGAAATGCTTCAGATCTATTTCATTTGAGATCTATTTCAACAGACCTAATAGAGAATTCTAAATGGCACATTAAGAACATGCCATTTGGTCAAGCCTTTTCCTAAAAGCCTTTTCTTAAAAGATAGCAAAGATTTGTTTTGATTGTTTGCTTCCTCATAAAGACAAGGTAAAAGAGAATATAAAATGAGAACAACAAAAAATTTGAAAGCAAACACAAGGAAGGTGAATCTTAAACTACCAGTGAGGAAAAATGAGAATCAATTACTTTTATATCATAGAATCCACAAAAGGCTAAGGAATAGGGGGCACTGAGAGTTGGGCAAAGGGGAGACTCAACATAAAGAGTCACAGGTATATCCCAAGACCCCCTTTCAGAATCTGCACAACTGGTCAACTTACAGTTCCTCATCACAGCAGAAGACTAAAGTTTTATCCCCTAGACAGGGTAAAATGGAGGGCCTCTGAACTGGAAGACACTGAGACAGGTGGGCTGAGTCAAAGTTGTATCCAATGTTGAGACCCATGCTCCAGCCAGGTCCTCTTTCATCACTCAAAGACTAAACTGCCAGCAGCTGGACTTCGACCCCTAGTCACCAGTTTAGAAGACTTCTCTGGTGAATCTAATCAACACCTAAAATAGGAACTCATGAGAGGTTCCACAAGCAGCTCACTCAGCTAACACTACTTTGTCAAACCCTACCCACATGTACATAATTTCTAATTCACTCCTGATTTTAATACAGGGCAGAACAGTCTAAAGGTTAGAAGAAAAGGCAATAGAGTCAGGCTACTTGGCTTCAAATTCTAGCTCTGCCACTTATAAACTGTGTTACACTGGGAAATTCTTAAACAATTTGACTTAGTTTCCTCATTTGTTAAAAACAGATGATGATAATAATAATTAATATTAATGGTAACTAACTCCTAAAGTCATTATGAGGTTTAAATAAGTTAAAAGAGATGAAGCACTCAGAATGTCTGACATATTCTAAGCATTTTATGTGTTTGCTACTTTATTATTAGTGCTTCACTCTTACATGTGAGCAGACTACCAGGGACAATTAAAGATATAAGTAAAATTTATAACATGAAAAATAGAGACCAAGCAAAATAAAAGGAAGAAGATGGAAAAAATGGAGACTGCATAGAAAAAAAAAAAACTATAACTAATGCCTTTAGCGAGTTAACAGAAGATAGTACATCTATGTAATAAGAATGGGAAGACCTAATTTTGGGGGGAGTACATAAGGTGAAAGAGGGGTATATGACAAGACTAAGGTCTTGAAAATAAATATAATTGCGGAAATGGAAAACTAAAGAGTGGGAAATAAAGCTGACAAAATCCCCTTTAAAAAGTATTAAAAAAAATGAAATGAACAGAGTGAAAGCATAAAAAAAAATGAAATGAACAGAGTGAAACCAGTCCAGAATAGAAATCTTCTAATTATGAGAAATTCTACAAAGACAGAGAAAACTAAAAGAAAGAAATCTTCAACAAAAGAATTCAAGAAAATTCTCTGAAAGCAAAGGATAGGATTTGCAGATATAATGGATCCTCAAGTATCCAAGAAAATAGAAAGGAAGCAAAGGATAGGATTTGCAGATATAATGGATCCTCAAGTATCCAAGAAAATAGAAAGGAAAAAAAACACTTTAAAGTCACACTAGAGACAAATGAAAAATTCTACAAGCTTCTAGAGAGAAAAATAGGTTTCATACAAAGGATAAGAAATATAATGGCACTGGATTTCACAAAAGTGTCACTGGAAGATGAAAAACAATGGACCTATGCTTTTAAAATTGTTAGGGGAAAGGATTTGCAACATCGAATTATATAATTAGCAAAACTAACAAATACTTATGGTAAGAAAAGAATAATTATAATCATACCCTCAAAGTCTCAAAAAAATATTTCCCATTTTTTCTTAAAAAGCTATAGAGTAAAAGAAATAAGACATAGGAAAACAGGAGATCCATCTAAAGTAAAAAGAAAATGAATTCTCCCAAAATAATGGTGAAGTAAGTTCACAAGTTATCTATGTAGCAAGAATAGAAAGCAATCAGTCTACATTGGAACATATCAGAAAGCTCGTAGGAGATGAATTCAAACAAATGAAATCTATAAACTGTATTGTGTTTTACCATCATGAGAATGATTTCAAATAACTAGAGGAATATTTAGGGTTGAATTAATAATTATCAAATTAACCAAATGAAAACAGAAGAAATAATATGCTAGAAAAAGTAAACATTATATACTATATTTCTCATCTGTGAATATTATTTAGTCATAATAATGTAAACAATGAATAACTAACTGCATCAAAATTATAACCATTTGGGGAAAGTAAGAGAAAAATGAAGTATATGGATGGGGTAGAAGGGGTAATAAAAGATAGCTAAAGTCCCATCTTCCATATTGGAAAGCTGATACATATGAAACTGAAAACTCAAGAAGTAGCACAATAAACATGTTATTTTGAGATGTATTGTTTAACACTAATAGAATTAGCTATACGAGCTAAACATGTTGCCTCAAGAAAACAAGAAATGGATAGGCTGGAAAAGAAGGAAAAACATAGATTTTGTGTGTCATATCAAGCTTTTTACAACTTTAAACTATGTGCAAACACAACTGGTCTATTTTTAATGATAGTATAAAAAACGTATGGCACAATGAGCTAACAACCTATTATTTCCATCAAAATACACTGAAAAAAAGTCATTGAAAATTTTGTTTTGTTTTTACAAAAACTATAAAAGGCTTAAACGTTTTAAATTAGCAATTAACCAGTGAATAAATTTAAATTTTTCATATTAGTATTCTTCATAACACTTTCCCATATGACAAGTATTTATACAAAATGTAAAAATGCATCTCAGACAACAAAGTTGTTCAAAACAAAATAGAAAACAAAAAGTCTAACAGAAAAAAGACACTAAAGTAACTGACTTCAAAAAACAATCTCCAGAGATCATCCATATTATTCAATTAATCCAAAATAGCCTACTTGTTAACACTGTCCACTTAGCATTTAACTCGATCTCTATCCCATCTGGAGAACTACTGGCTAACCAACATCCTCATAATCACAATATTTTTCATTTTGATGTTTCATGCCATGTTTCCTAGAAACAATAGACAAGTGATTTTTTTCTGATGGTCCCAAGCAAACATAAATTGATAAGAAGAAATAGAAGGACACACATGCACACACACACACTTCTGATATGAAGCTATATTAAAAAACTATTGCTATACTATAAACACTATTGCCAATGGCAAAATATTATGAGAAGTTAAAAAATAACTATATTCAGTCTGTGAACATATTCCATTCATAAATGATCACATAGGAAAACATCCCAACCACTAATAATTCTAATAACTAAACATTTTGCTTTATATAGTTTTCATCTGTGCTATCAATTAAGTTTTTGTCTTTACCAGTCTTCATTCAGAAAATTTATGTCCCAGCAGTTAAAGAAAAAAAAAGAAATACAAAGCACTCAGACTCTCCAAAATTCATATACTTTCCAAGCTCTTTAGATAATTCTTCTACCATCTCCAATTCCTTAATAGAACTCTGCCTAGGCTGATGGTCTGCTGATCTTATTGCATTATCTTCTCCTTCAAATGAATTCGCACTCATAATCTTAATGCTATGCCCAAATTTTCCAGATTTGATCTTTTCACTAGAGCCCGTCATTTATTGCCAACAAAATAATGAATATGTTTACATGGTCATCCTGCTGTCAACTAAAAATTTTTACTATATGAATTGTACTCCTCCAATCTGGCAAAATCTCAATCCTCAAAGAATGATAGGGGGTTGATATATCACTTCTTTTCACATTTTAAAAGAAAATCCAGGCCTTCTCTGAACAGAAGGAAACAAGACTGAAGAAATACTATAGTCCCTTCCTCTATCTCCTTTACTTCTCTCCAATAGAAAAAAAATAATAATGGTGAGAGCAGGACATCCACAGGTTCTCTGTTGGATGAGATTTAATACATAAGAGGTTAGTGTGTATTCACAATACAAGCTCTTTGGGCTCCTCACTGGGAACTCTGTGGCCATAACCATATTTTTCTGCTAGTCCAGCTCCCATAAGAGAAGCTCACCAGAAAAAAAACTTCATTTTCTTAGCATGGTGACATGGATAGGTAAATATAATTCAGAAGAAAACAGAAGTTGTTATGTAGCCTTACTGAATGAATTTGGTCTAAGCCAAATTTACATTAAACCCTAACAATAGAGTCACTTTACTGATTCCTATGACTCTTGGTTCTATTTCTCAATTCAGAATCTGGAGTGGTTAATGGCTCCCCCTAAGGATCACCAACAATATTCAATGACCTGTTCCCTGTTGAGAACTATCAGAGAATTCACTATAAAATTCACGTTTCCCATCTTTGACTGGATTCACAGTGCTACCTACCACACCCATTTTTTTTCTAGTTAAGCCTCTTTCTCTCATTCTCCAGTAGTTTCAAAAAAATCTCAACTCTCCCCAGACTTCCAAATTTTCTATTCCTTTTGGTAATCAAAGCACATTACCAACCCTCCTGTTAAAAAGGAAAAACAGGAAGCCCATTTTAAGAGAAGTCTCTTAACTTCTTTTTACCAAAGCTATAGTTATCAGCATCTGTCCCCAACTATTCCACTTTATTCCACTCACAAAAAAAGAAGGATCCCTCTACTTAAGTCTATCTCCTCCATCTGTGCTCTCTGACTTGGCTCTCCCAACTGTTCAACTTCCCCCTCTTACTTGGCTCCTTAAATATTTAAATATTCAACTTCCCCCTTACTTGGCTCTTCCTATTAACACACAGTCTCCAAGTCCTACATCTTTAAAAATGAAACAAAACAAAAACAAAAGCAAAACCATCCTCAACTACATATTCTTTTCTAACCACAGCTCTCTCCTTTTCAGAACACCATTTCATATATGCTCTATTCTTACTGCCCATGCCTGCAACCAATTACCTCCTTTTCACTAAATACAAAAAGACACTTTCAATTCCTTGTCTTATTTGAACACTAACAGCATCTGACCAGTCTTTTCCTTCTCAAAACACTCTCACTTCATGGTTTGCAAGACAACTATACTTCTTCCCTCTGTCTTTCTTCCTATTTCTGATTGCTTCCTCCCCGTCTCCCTTACAGGTTCTTCTACCTTCCCTTTAAATGTTGGTGTTCCTAAGCATTTCGACTTGGCCTTTCTTTTGATCTCACTTTGAATACACTCCTTGGACTACCTCATTCACTCCGTTGGATTCATTTACAAATATACACTAAGGAATGCCTAGTTCAGATTCATATTCTGAGCTCCATATCCATGTACCCAACAGACATTTGAAATTTCTCTTTCAATCTAACTAGTATCTCAAATTCAATACAATGAAAACTAAACTCAAAATACCTTTTATGATCCTCAAATTTACTCCTCTCCAGGATTCCTTTGCCCCAAAAGTGGTACTACCCTCTACAACACAATTGGCCAAGGCAAAAACCTTGAGTGATCTTTGCCTCCTTCCTCTCTCACTCCATACATCCAATCAATCAACAAATCCTGTTCTAAATACCTCCAGAATCCATCTACTCCACTCAATCCCTAATACCTTAACCCTAGTTAAGACCACCATTACTTTTATCTGGTTTATTTACACCATCAGCCTCCAAAATAGTTCCCTGCTTCTCATTTGTTCCTTTCTACTCCACTCTCCATTCTGCTACCCAAGTGATCCTTCTAAAAACGCATTGATTTAAAACCTTTCAACAGTTCCTCATCATCTTATGAATTAAGTCAAAATTCTTAACATGGATTTATGGACTTTTGTAACCCAACTGTTGCTACATCATCATCTGTAGCACATTCATATCCTACAATCATATAGGAATTTGTATAATGTCCTCAAAGCTCTTTCATGTTGTAGCATATGTCAGAATTTCCTTCCTTTTTAAGGCTGAATAATATTCCATTGTAAGTATACACCACATTTTGCTTATCCATTCACTTGTCAATGAACACTTGGGTTGTTTCCATGTTTTAGCTATTGTGAATGATACTACTATAAACATGGGTATACAAATATCTCTTTGAGACCCTGCTTTTAATTCTTTTGGATATATATATATCCTGAAGTGGAATTGCTGGACTATATGGTAATTGTAGTTGTAATTTTTTGAGGAACTGCCATACTGTTTTGCACAACACCTGCACATTCTGCATTCCCACCAGGCGTGCACAAGTGTTCAATTTCTCTACATCCTCATCAACATGTTATTTTTTTTTAACAATAAATTTCTAATGGATGTGAGGTGGTATCTCATAGTTTTAATCTGCATTTCCCTAATCATTAATGATGTTAAACATCTTTTCATGAACTTACTGGCCATTTGTATATCTTCTTAACAAAAATGTCTATTTGAGTCCTTTGCCTATTTTTGAATCTAGTTGCTTTTAAGTTTTAGGAGCTTTCTATATATTGTGAATAGTAATATTGTGAATAGTAATTCCTTATCAGATATATGGTTTGTAATATTTTATCCCAGTGTGCCATTTTACTTTGTTGATAGCCTCCATCTTTTGTGGCACAATTTTTTTTTTTTTAATTTTCATTAAGTCTAATTTCTCTATTTTTTCTTTTGTTGCCTGTGCCTTTGGTGTCATGTCCAAGATATCAGTGTCAAATCCAATGTCATAAAGTTATGCCCTGTGTTTTCTTCTAAAACTTTTATAGTTTTAAGTCTTACATGTAGGTCATGAATAGATTTCAAGTTCATTTTTGCATATGGTATAAAGTAGGAGTCCAATTTCATTCTGTTGTATGTGAATATTCACTTTTCCCAGCACCATTTGTTCAAAATATTGTCTTTTCCTCATTGAATGGACTTGAATCTTGTTGAAAATCATTTTACCATATATGCAAGGGTTTATTTCTAAATTGTCTATTCTATTCCATATACCTGTCTATTCTATATACCTGTCCTTATACCAGTATCACACTGTTCTGATTACTATGTCTTTGTAGTAACTTGAAATTAGACAGTGTGAGTCTTCCATCTTTCTTCTTATCAGAATGAATTTGGCTACTTGGGGTGCCTTGAGAGTCCATATAAATTTTAGAATGGGTTTTTCTATTTCTGCAAAAAAAAAAAAAAGTTATTGGGATTATTGATAAGGATTTCATTAAATATGTCAATCACTTAGGATTAGTACTGACATCTTAATAATATTAACTCTCCCATTATGTGAACATGAGATGTCTTTCCATCTATTTACATCTTTTTCTTTCTTTTAGAAATGTTTTGTAGTTTTCATTGTACATGTCTTTCACTTCCCTGGTTAATTGCTAAGTATTTTATTCTTTTTGATGATATTATAAATGAAATTATTTTCTTAATTTTCTCTTCAGCTTGTTCACTCAGTGTATAGAAATGCAGCTGTTTTTTATGTTTTAACTTTGTGTCCAGCTACCTTGCTGAATTCATTTATTAGTTCCAAAAGATTTTTTTAATGTAGAATCTTTAGGATTTTTTACATATAACATCATACCATATGTGAACAAAGATAATTTTAATTCTTCCTTTCCAATTTAGAGGCCGTTTATTTCTCATTATCTTTTTAAGCTCTGATTTATCTGTGGTTATGTCTTTTTTCATTCTATACATTCTAAGTTCTATGAAGTGTGTCCATGAATTCTGTTATTTAGATCTGTATCCTTATTAATTTTTTTTCTTCACCTAGCAATAATCACAAGAGGTGAGTTGAAGTTTTCCACTATAACAGCAGAGGTACCAATTTCTCCCTACAGTTCTATTCATCTTTTGCTGCATATTTGATTCAATACATTCTTTATAAATTTAACCTTTTACCATTATGAAGTGACCGAGTCCTAATATAATTTTTTAACTTGATTTTGAATAATATTAATATAGGTAGCCAGTTTTTTTTAATGCTTTGAGACTTTGCATCAACTATTCTCTCTACATAGAATAATCTTTCCTCAGATAACTGCTTAACTAACTTTCTCAGCTTTACCAAGTCTAGATTCAAATATCAATTCCACTGTAACTACCCAACTTTAAATAATAAAGCTCACCCACCCCAGCATTCCTGATTCTTCTTTCCTGGCTTTTTTTCCCCATGATACTCACCATTCTCTAACATATTATATTAATCTACTTTTTAAATTGTTGTTTATTGTCAGGATGGGATACTGTTATCAGTTTGGTCAACAATGTATCTCCATCACCTAAAAGTGCCTGGCACACAGGTGGTACTCAATGTATTCTTGTTGAATAAATAAGACTCTCAACCTCAAAGATTATCATGAAAATACAAATTTTAAAACAATAAGATGATACTTTATACCCCGATCCCTGTAATTTTTAATGTAAATAATAATAGTCCAAATACCCTTTAAGAAGGCCTCCACGAGGTACTCAAAGAAAAACTAGGACAGGGCCAACTACCCGAAAGTGTCTTTCTAATTGTATAAGCATGAAGAAAGTCATTGGGTGCCCACATCCCAAAACCATTCTTCATACAAAATGAAAGAAAGCTGCCATTTGGGGGAAGGCAGAAAACACTCTCTAAACCCAGGCAGAGACCAATAGAAACCAATAGAGAGGACACTTATTCTACACAAACTTTTCAGAAAAAAAGAAGAGGAAATATTTCCCAACTTATTGAAATTTGTTTTATGGCTAAATATGTGGTCTATCTTGGTAAAAGTTCCATATGTATATGAAAGAATGTATATTCTGAAACTACTGGGTATAGCAGTCTACAAATGCCATCTATTATTTTCTGACTACTTCTAATATTGACAGATGTTTAAAATATTTTCACTACCATCACAAATTTGTCTTTTTGTCTCACATAGTCACATTTTCCTTCATAAATTTTGAAGCTTTATTATCAGGTATATACATATTTAAAATTATATCTTCTTGACTGACACTTCAAACACTATGAAATGTTCTTTTTTTATTTATAGTATAATTATTTGTCATGAATTTTAAGTTATCTAGCATTAATAACAATAACCCAGCTTTCTTATGACTGATACTTGCAGGTATACCTTTTCTCACCCCCTTACATTTCACCTATTAAGAGCATCCCCTGTAAACAACATATAGTTGGATTTTGCATTTTTAAAACCTCTCTGACGATGTCTTTGAGGTTTCATTCACTCTACATTTAACTTTTTATATGATGTTTATAAGAAAACCATCTTGCTACTTGTATTTTTTCTGTCCTATCTCTCCTTTGTTTATCCTCCTTTCCTGCCTTCTTTAGAGTACCTTCTTTTTCATTTTAACTCATATCATTTTACCTCCTTCTTGATATTTTAGCTGTATGTCTTTTAAAGTAGTTGCTAAATATGTATCCTGAAAACACATCTTCCTTAGTTTCATAATGCATTAATTTAGTATGTTTTAGAAACATCAACACCAATTACCTGACATAAGAAAAGGCATGCCCATTTTGTGGCATATATACAATTTATCTCAGTTTTTTACAAATGGTGATGAAAATTATGTGACAAACAAAAAAAAAACAAAACTGTCAAGAGATAAAGAAATCAACAAAACCAGATAATACCTTAGTTGCACATACTTCTACCTACGACTTTTCTATGAAAGAAGTCTTTGAAAATCATACCTACGATATTCAGATGAAAGGGACTCAAGGAGATAAAGGTTCAGCTTTGTAAGGGAGGTGGAGCTGTGAACAATTTTTTATTTAAAACATTATTCTTAAGTACTGAAAAAAACTGCACAAACACAATACATATTATATGCCTATATTATCCATGAAGCATATTTTTTTCTAACAAACTTTGAGCAGAAAACATTCTATAATGAAAATAAATCTTAATCTGTTTCCATAAATCAAATTTTCCTATTTCATGTGGTCCTAAATTGTGGCTTTACCCACATTTTACAGCTTTTAAAGATACGCTAGTTACTAAATAATTATTCTCATATTTCACCAAGTGGTTAATTTTAAGGTAACAAAGACTACACATTGTTTTATGATCTGAGCCATATTTTAATGTAATATATAAACTCATTGCTAGTGTTTTAGATACAGTAACCTCAAAGTTTTTTGTTGCATATGAAGAAATGATACCTCAACATAAAAATAACAGATACAATAGTAATTTAGGAATAGAATAATTCAAGCCAAAAAAGAGTGGAAGAGAAAAAAATATTATAATACAATAGTAACATTAAACTTATACATGCAAATATACTGCTATATTATAAATAAAATAGCATGAAACCAAACAGGAATACTCTTCTACAGAAAATTACCTCAACCTTCTAATATGTAATATTTACATACAATACGAGAACAAAGTTAAATACTAAAAATTATTAATTTATTTCTATAAATTACATAACAGAAAAGTACATAAGCAATTTAATGAGTCATTTCCAAAAACAATCTTTTACAAGTCACTGGAAATAACTAGTTTTTGCCTAAAGAGAAGAATCTCTTAAAATTATAGTGGTATTAACATCTGAAAGTAATTCCTCTTGGCACCATCAGGAAAACAGGTGCCAGTACCACACAACCAAAAGGAAAGAAAGAGCATTTCCATTCCTGCTTTATTCAAAAGACAATTCAATACCATTATTAATTATATTCATTTGATATAAATTAAATAAGAATATAGAAAGCAAAGAAATTTCTTTGATCTATGTATGTATCCTCAGTATCTAATAAAAACGTAACACTCAAATGTTGTCTAATCTTAATAAAAGTGATTTACTTCCAACAGCAAAGCAGAGCAAAACCTAATGAATTATTTCTAATGACAATTTTAGAAATTCTCCACTGTTTCTTCATTTATCATCAAAAAAGATTATAGTAAGCATGTCATTGAAAAAATATTACTCAGAAGATCTGACTGTCCTTTATAGTTATAGATGATAAAAGACGCTACATTTAAAGTCAAAGGTAAACTTTACCAAATTATATACAAAAATGATACTACATCCAGTTTAAGTGATGAAGAAAAAAGTTACTTATGTTAAATTTATTTTAAAATTCTGCCTTCTAAAACATGAAACTCAGACCTAGTCCACTTAAAATCAACTCCCATTGTTGTCTAAAATGTGTTACCAGGATACCAAATGGGATTTGCAGCTTGCCAAAAGATTAAAACTCAAATTAATTTATAGTCATTCCTGAGTTCTGTTTTCCTCTCGGTCTTTTTTTATTTATTTTATTTTATTTTTTAACACTATGAGGCACTGTAATTCTAACCTAACAATGGGACAAGAGCTGGATTGATAAATAAACTTTTTACAGTAGCCATTACTATAATAAAGTTAACACCAGCATTCTATTCCTTGTCAGTTTTACTCTCTCCAGATGTTTCATATTCATTTATAATTCAAATCAGTTAAACATAAACCCATGTGTTCTTCCATAAACTTCAATGTTGACATCCACCAGAAATATTCTCAAACTTTTTAAAATAAAATGTCATTAATTATATAAACCATTTAAACCTGTGGCAGATTAAAAATAACTACAAATTCTTTGGCATGCCTCTTATGGAGAAGCAGACTCTATATCTCCTCCCCTTGGATGTGGATGGGCTCTGTGATTGCTTTGGCCAGTAGTATGTGGCAGAAATGACACTAACATTTTCAGGGCCTGGGCCTTAAGAAACTGACAGCTTCCACTTACTGTTTTTTGGAATACCTGTATTGGAGGAAGCTACCCTCCATAGAAGAAATTTGACTATCCCGAAACCACCATGCTGTAAGGTGATTCAAATTAGCCATTTGGGGAAACCATATGAAGGGAAAACATCCAACAAATCTCCCACTCTCAGTAATCGCAGCCTCAGTGCTAGATATGTGAATGAAAAGGTCTTCAGATGACTCCATCCCTTAGCCACCTCCTGACTATAACAGTGTTAAGACCAGTGAAACCATCAAATTCCTGACCTACAAAACTGTGAGCAAAATAAAACAGTTGTTTTAAGCCATTAAGTTTTGAGCTTGTCTGCTACACAACAGTTAACTAACTCAAACAAAAACTATAATTTCATTTTATGGCATGAATAAACTTACTGCATCAACAGGAAAGAAAGACTGCCAATTTATAATTGTAAGGCAATTAAACTTTAAAAAAAATTTAAATTATCAACTTACTACCTATAGAAGATTTTTTTTTCCATTATCTAACTCATGAGTTAATCATGAAACAAACCAAAGTTCCCCGAATCTTTTGGTTCTCACAGTGCAAAGAAAAGTGTTGAGGTTACTAAGACAAGACTTTGCACTTATACTTCAGCTGAATTGTATACTAACAGTCATTTTTATATTAAACATTTTGTCCGTTTTATCTGTTAATATAGTTTTAAAATTTGATTAAATAATATTAAATGTAAGAACTGGAAGTAGTTGTTTTCATGAATAGATTGAATACTTCATAGCAATGTGATAAAGACTAATTGCTTTAAAAAATACTGTCAAGAGGCAAGACTATAAAATTTAGTGCAATAATTATTGTGACTATTTTCAACTATCGGCATTACACTGAAAAGCAAGCCAAAACTATAAACTGAAGATAATAAAGATTTAAGAAAGTGACTGAAAAAAGTCATGAAGTCCAATCAGAGACCTATACTCATAGAAAAGATGTTGGCCCAATATGAAGACATAGCTATAAATATATACTGTGTTTTAAGGTATGAACATATTTTCATGGCTACCTCCCCAGCCAAAAATTTTTTTATAAACTTAATAATTACCAAACCCAATTCAACTGTATAAAAGAGTTTGTATTATAAGCTCTTTTTAAAAATGTCTTCTAAATTAAGAAATAAGGATGAAGTTTCGGTTTAGCAAAACGAAGAGTTCTGTAGACTGATGGTGGCGATGGTAGCAGAACAATGTGACTGCACTTAATGCCACTAAATTGTATACCTTGAAATGGTAAATTCTGTGTTATGGCTCAAAAAGACTGAAGTAAATAAACTTTACAATAATCAAAATATCAAAAACATTAGATTGAGCAAAGTAAGTCATTCATAGGGTACATATTATATAATTCCATTTATATGAAGTTCAAGAACAGGTAAAACTAATGTATGTAAAAGAAATCAGAAGAGTGAAGTAGGGGAAGGGATAGAGTGGATGGGTGCAGAGAGAAACCAATTGCAAGGGAACTAGAAAACTTTCTAAGGAAGTGGAAATGTTTTATATCTTGATTGAAATATAGTTACTCAGTTATATTGCTGCTAGAACTCAAAAAACTATAAACTTCCAATCTGTACATTACACAATATATGCAAATTACACATTAATTTTTAATGGAAAGAGGACAAAAGAAATTAGTCTAGAAACTAATTCATGAGAGTTATGACCCAAAACAAAATGATGATTTTTTTTAACCATAAGAATTATTACATAGAGCAATTTATTGCAAGGTAAATTGCTCATTGGTAACAGAAAAAATAGATGCTACAATTTCTGACTAGTCAATCATAAGGGTTTTGAAGTGAATAAAATATCTTCACTGATTACTTAAACTAAAACAAGATATCTAGAAAGACTACAAAATTTAGCTTTCCTCAGGTTAGCCCTGTTTTCCCATCTGCCTAATTCCTCCCATCCAATTCAAGTCAGTCCAATTTAATTCGACAAATCTATTATACTTCCTCTGTGTAAATTATTCTGTGAGGAACTAAGTATAACAAAATATATAGATGAATATATAGTAATTTCTACCCTCAAGGCATTTATAATCTGATAGAGGGTATTACACAAGTAGATAATAGCTATAAGAAAAGACTTAGCAGGACTTGCAATAGTCAAGATGAAACCCTGTGCAATTCAGAGCAATATTTTGAAAGGTAAAACTTTTTAACTAAGGCAAAAGAACTAAGTAAGCGGTTCATGCTCTATGATTATTCCTCACTCTTCCCTTTTTATTACCAGTGCAGGAAAATTCCATAAATATCTATGTGTTTCCAAGAAATTTAAGAATGAAAATACAAAGGGTCTCCTGTAGTTTTATTTATAAAAGATAGAAAATTCATGGTTACAATTCTATGAGTGGGTGAGTAAAAGGCTCCACCATATTTCTAATAAAGGATATTCATTATGATTCAAACCATCGACCATCAATGTTCCTGGCAATGTGTGGAAAATCACAGATTTCAGACTTTTCTGGAGTGAATTATTCTGCTTTAAAATCTGAAACTCTAAAATTAGAATTATGAAGTGACAGAAAACATCACAATCTGAATTCTACTTACACAAAACCACATGGTTTTCAATGCCAAGTTCCGAATTTACAGCTGGGAAAATCACCATTGAAGATAGCAGATTTGCTTAACATAAAACCAGATGTAGACCTCAAATTACAAGTGACATCTCCAGCCAGTCATATAAATAAGTATAATAGAAGCTGAAAAACAATAAATTCACCTAAACCTTTCTAAATTTGGCCACCCTAATAGTACTACAATATTCTACAGGAAAAAAACATACACATCTTCATTTAAGTACAATTAAAAATATAAAATTACTCATTACAATTCTTCTAGGTCAAGTCCTTTAAGTAAATCAATATAGTCTAGATCTCAAAAATACACCTGTTATTTCAAAAACATAAAGAAGAAAAAAAATAACACTATACTGCTAGGATATCAAGTCTTGGCATGAGATCTCTCAGAACTCTTCCCCAAACAACTTGTCACAAAATGAGCAGGAACAAGCTGTACTAGGATGTACAAAGAAATGTCTGTATAGTTGTTTGCTTAATCAGCTACTGATTTCCCACCAAGTTAACAAAACCAAATGTAAGTCAATAGTAGTCTGTCTGCAACTATAAAATCACTTTACATTATTTGGCTTCAAAAGTTTGTACCCTATGGAAAGTTCATTTAAAATTTTACCTGGCACACACAAGTTAAAATATTTTGTTTGCCTTTTGAAGCCACACCACATTCCAAGCCACGGAGACAGGATTTCTAGTTTATTTCTCACAACCCACATGTACAAAACCCAAAATTACAACATAGAAAAGCATTGTTAAAATTTTGTAATAATAGTAAAGCAAAGAAGTTCACCATAGAGCTCTATTTCTTGGGATTTTTTTTTAAGCCTCTAGTATCCATAATACACAACATTTCAACATCTAAACTGAGTACTCAAACACAAAACACTCACCTTGAAAGTCTAATGTAAGAGTTCCTTCTATGTTAGGAATCAAATCTAACCTAACTCAAACATTGTAAATTGAATAAATAATGGCATGACTTCTTTAAAAAAAAGAGAGAATTATGTCAAATATTACAATTATTGCACAATTTAACAGTATGCCTCATATTCAATTCTTTATAGAAATTAGCTTTATGCTTCTTTATGGGCACCTCTTCCATGTGACTTCAAGAATTACTGATATTCTGCAATTGCCTCACTTCAGAAATATCAAAATCTAGTACCCCTTTTGTCCATTAAGTGAAACCACTGTGAGTTAATATTATGTCCACTTACTGCTATACAGAATTTAAACATGCAACCCTCATTATCATATGAGATCAAAGTTTTTAACACTACCAAAAATCAATAAGCAAAAACACTCATTAATGCTTACCCAGAATATTTGGAAGATGAAATAATATAGGTTAAGAAAGTGTTTTCAGTTATGTAGAGACATTTGGAAACCCTTTTTGTTTTCAAGTTAAGAAATGCTTTCTAAAATACACTGGCCAATTTCTGTGCTTTAGGAAATGAAGTTCAGAGAGTCCCCAAATTACATATATCCTTTACACATTGATAGCTATTCAAGGAATAGAATGGATATATTCATAGGATGCCCCAAGATTTTCACCTTCTCGTTTCACTTTTCACCTTCACCACTATCATGCAACGTTTAAATAATACATTTAAGATTTACTTCATAGAAGAATAAAGAAATTGGAAAAAATATATAAAAGTTTAGCATTGATTAAAAAGTCAACAAAGATAAGAATAAGTATCTTCAAATAATGTTAAAACAGCACAATTAGCTAACAAAATGAAATGTTTTAACACACAGCCTACAGTAAATGGCATTATCTTCATTTTGCCGGCCTAATACCCTTCTTTCCAAACTTCTTCTAGCTATAAGAATTAACCCAAACTGAGCTAACTAAAATAACACAAGCCTCTGTCATAATAATTACCTAATGTAGGAAACTGATTCTGGCTGGATCAATCAACCTTCCCTCATGATGATTCCAACTAGAGATAGGAGGAGGAAAGGGCCTTTTCTTTCTGATAGCAAAATTGTCTTCATCTAGTAAATTCTGAATCCAACTGCCTTATCTTAACTTTCTCAGCATGAAAGTTCAGTCCCACTTTGGATATTTTGCCTAAGCTATTCCCAAGAATGCTCTTCCTTAACACTTTATGGCTACACACAACAGTCATATAAAAGCAAAAAGTAGATAGATTTCAAATCTACATAAAAATAACTTTCTAAAATTCAGACCTATCCAAAAGTAATCACTACCTCTCCAACTACTGGTTCAAGTAGAAGCCTGATGACCATTAATAAAAAAAAAAATAATAGACATGATTTCATACTTGCGAGGTAACCTATGTAACAAAAGTTAACTAAGTGATATTAAATGCTAGTGATGTAATGATAAATTAAGTTTAGTCTTTGTCCCTTGGAGGTCACAATTTAACATACCGAAAGACAGACTTGCAAACTTATACGCACTATACATAATACAGCTCTACACATAGCTCTGGTACAGTGACAACAAAGAAAGGTGGTGATTAGCTCCGCATGGATGGGAATATTTAAGTTGAATATTGAGGGATAAGCAAAAGCTAATTTTGCTGTCAGGTATTCCTGACAAAAGAATAAATGAGAAGGAACAGGTTCATAAAGCACCTAGCATGGCAAACCTAAAATACAACAAATAAAGAATTTTTGAAAGATAAGGTGCCTATGGTAGGAGAATAACCACAAATAAAAGTACTGAACAAGTGGCTATAAGCCAAATTAGGAAGGGCCATGCTAAGGATTTTGGAAGCAGCAACAGAATAATAAAATTAACTATCTTTTATGGCGTAGTCCTTTGTACCAGACACATACCTGAACTCTTAAGACACACCATCACTTTTAATCCTCAGAAGATCCCTATCATTATATCCACACTTTTTAAGTAAACGTAGACTACACAGGAACCAAATAGTTTGCCTAAAATAAGTTAATTAGTATCAAAAACAGAACTCATTAAAGGATTTCGAGAAGGGATGTGAGATAGGAGTACTTAGAATAAGTGACATGTATTTAGAAAATGGCTATCAGACAACGTGGATAATAGTGTGGAAGCAGAATAGGCTGGTTTTAGGGAAATACTACAGACAAATATAATCCAAATGAAAACTACTGAGAGAGTGAGAATAAAAGAAATGAAAACCAAAAGTGTTCACTGGTTTCTAGCTTGAACAAGCAGGTGGAAAAGCCAGCTTATGTAGAAGAATTGAGGTATAAAATGAAGGAGATGAAGTATAAAATGATTAGTTTAATCTCAGGCAACATAGTTTGAGGTTTTAATAAAAGACCAAAGGGAAAAGGTACAATAAGAAGTTCACCAGAAAAAGCTCTTTCTAAAAGAGAGATGGGAAAACTTGCTGGGATGAAAATATTTAGATATCATCAATATACCTATAGCAATTTAAAAACTGGGCCAAAGTAGAAATAAATATCTATGAGCCTTTATATAAATGATTAAATAAATGAATGAATAAATAAATGTGGAATCATGAATAAATTTTCCATACAGAAGAATTCCAAATAATATATATAGATACTCTACCCCCAAGGAGGTAGAACTCCCCCCTTCTGAAGGGCGGGTTGTACCCAGTGCCTCCCTTCCAAATAATACAGTATGGAAAGGGAGGTAATAAAAATAACTTCAAAGAAGAACAACCTGATGAAAACCACCTCAGTCAAATGACCCAAGTCAACATCAACAATAAGTCATGTTGATAGCATGTCTACTTGATATGATGTGATGAAAATGGCACTTTATTTCTGTGGTCTTCCAAAAACTTATAACTCCATTCTAAACACAAGAAAAACATCAGACCAGACACAATTAAGGGACAAACAACAAAATAGCTAACCAGTACTCCTCAAAACAAACTGTCATGGTCATCAAAAACAAATAAAGTTCAAAAAACTGTCATAGCTAAGGGGAAAATAAGAACACATGATCACTAAATGTGATATGGTATCCTGTATGAGAGTTTGGAATAGAAAAAAGGTGGTACATAGAAACTATAGATATCTGAATTAAGTATTGACTTTTATTAATAACTATGTATAAATATTGGTTCATTAATTTTAACAAAGCACCAAGCAAATATAAGGTATTAATAATAGAAAAACTGAGTAGGGTATATGAGAACTCTGTACTATCTCCACAATTCTTCTGTAAATCAAAAACTATTCTAAATAATAATTTTTTTTAATTATGCCAAGAAGTAGAACAAAAGAAACCATTACTATTCAAGGAATAGGCAAAAGAAAACGACAGTAACCGAAATTTAAAAGGAATTAACATAAATGTAGAAAGATAGAATGCTACCTTAGAAATCGTAAGGAAAAAGTATACAAGAATGGAAATAGGTGCAATATAAGAAAGGTCAAAGAAGAAAAGGAATAAATAGAAACCACTGGATTTGGGAGTTCACAGTAAAAGAAATAAAACTTCAGTGGAGCTGCAAGAATGAAAGGTAAATTACAGTGGTTTATGATGCTTTATGCGCCACGATTTTATGCATTCTCTCAGTCACAAACCTCTTAAAAGATTTTCCTTGTTTTCAATCTACTGAAAGTCTTTCTCACCCTTGAATTCACATTAGTTTTGTTGCCAAAACCTAACTCTTATTGAATATTCTTTTACAGTGTAAAGTATTAAGAGATGCATCAGATAACATACTGTCATCTGAAAGTAACAAAAAATTCCAAAAGCCAATTGCCTTAAACAATAAGGAAATGCATAACCACTATCCTACAGTAAAAAAATGGTAGAGCAGGCAAAGCACTGAAAATCAGAGATTCAGAAATTCTCTGAATTCCCTTGGATCTGACCTCCTACGTGTAACTTCATCCGCAGGCTAGAAGCAAGATGATCAAAATAGTTTAAGATCGTGATCTGCCCATCTTTGAACCTGTCACTAGCTAAGAAAGGAAATACTACTTAGACTTACCACAATCAACCCTGAAGCTAGGAATGAGGATCCCTTTCTCTGAGTTACGTGAAGCAGGGTTAGAAGCCTGAACAAAACAGGTTCTTTTAGAAAGGTACACAGGAGAGGAGTAATGCTAACAGGCAGTCAACAGGAACCAACATAGTACATTCTTATTTGCAGGTTTTCCTAGTTTTGGGGAAATTTTAAAAATTAATTTAATACAGTGAAGGACAGGCTTGAACAATATAAACTCCAATTTTCTTCCTCAAATAACCAGTGACAACAACAGAGATCAGTGCTATTCTACATGCCAAAAGAATAATTGTGGTATCAATTTGTAAGGTTATCACTCAAGGTTATTTTGTTGAGAATAAGATGGTGATACTTTCCATAGTGGAAAGTACACTAGATTTGGAGTCAGGTCACTGGGCTCTAGTACAAAATCTTCCCATAAATTATAGTGTTATCATAGACAGTCACCTCATCTATCTAGATTTCAGTTTCCTCCTCTGTTAAAAAGTTCAGAGAGGTAATCTTCAGGTCTCCATTCTAATTAATTCCTAATTATAAGATAATGTTCATTTATTAATGAGAGATTTATGCAGACTATTTAAATTTGTAACGCTGAGCTAACCAAATCATAAAGATGCCTTCCAAGACTACAAGCTGGTGACACGAAATTCTTCCAACAAAAGTTCAGTTTCACAAAAACTTTCACTGCAGCCAGAAATGTAAATAGCATAATGTTATAATGTCTGAAATAACTCAAGAATTTAATTCAATTTCTCTTTAAACCCGAATTATTAAAAGGTTACAGTGTACCTACAGAAGCAAACTCTTACTGTTGGACAAGGGAACGGAAAATGACTGAAACCTAACCACTTTGAAATGCAATTAAAGACAAGATGCTAACCACTAAGCATAAGTGAGGAAGAAGATGGGAATCAAAACCCAGTGAGAAAGCTGGAATTCAAGTCACAATCAGAAATTTCTTTATAGAGTAAGAAATGGAAGGAGGGGGGCAGAATACCCACCAAAAGTAAAACCAGAATATTCACTTAGAAAAAAATTAAATCTAAATGTTTCATGAATTTCTCTTAAAGGCTGTTAATTTATACTTAATTGATAAAAATAACTTCCAAAAACAGGTGGGTGACAGACAATAAGAAAGGAAACCAATACCCTGCCCTTTGAGAACCTCGAATTAATAGATTTTGGCAAACTAGATACAAATCATATGCAATGACTGGATAAAACTCGAACACTTCAGCCAACTGCATTATGACCTGGAGTTGGTTCTTCTCAAAATTATTAATAATGAAAAATACTTACACAGGATACAAATGATTGCCAGGAAAAAAATGCACTTCTTTGAAACAGTTTTTAAAACAACAAACCACCCACAGAAACCACATGGGCACAAAATGAAACGATTCTGGTCACTGATTTGTGGAGCATTTAAGCACTCCTCAAGTAAAAGATTCAGCTGTAGGCTCTATTTCTGGGACAAGCAGAAGATCCATGAAAATACCTGATTTAGAGTTACCAAGAAAACAGTGCAAACATACCTCTACTGGCCTAAGGTTCAAGAGAAATAATTTTCTCCAAGGAGATCCTTGCAGTTTTAAAACTAATTATTTGTTTTAAGAAGACGTTTCTTTTCCTCACAGTAAGAATCTAAATACCACTTGAAAACTTTAAAAATAAAATAAATCTTAAAGTGCTTAACATTAGAATATTAATGACATTATGACATATAAGTTAAAACCTCCTGGAATTCTCAAGTTAAAATCCAAAACTCCCTATTATCAGTAATGGCATCACTAATATATAAGGATACTCAATTTATCAAAGTATACAATAATACTCTAGTGAAATGGTATACCTGGAAGATTGTCTTCAAAAGAGAAGTAATAAATATAGAGAAAGGAATAGTGCTCAGGAGATAGGCAAAAGAAGAAAGCAGGAGACGGGTATCATATAGTTGCACTAGAACACAAGAAGCTGGGTTGGGTAAATTAAATAGGTAAAGAGGCCCAGAAAATGAAAGCCAAATGAAACCAGAGCCAAACACAGTCTAATATAGACCATTTCCTAGGGAAAAATGCAAAGACTCAAAAATATCATTTACGTACAGAAACATCAGATAGGTACTAGATATATTAACAGAAAATAGAAAGTTTATCTTGACCCTCAGTATCACAAAAAAACCTACCCAATCCTTGAAATGAGGGAAAAAATAAATATTTTTTTGCCATGGCCTATATTATACTGTCTCTGCAAGACGTAAAAAGAACAAAATAAAAACTCAGCAGCATGTAAAAGCTGAAAGTTTACATAAATCTGCAAACACTCTTCACCACACTTTTAATTCCCTAACAGTGCCATAAAAATTGGGGATTTTCCCCCTCTACTTTTCCCTTGGATAGGCTGACAAAACTCAGCTTCTCAAAGCTTGCATAACCTTGATGAACACATATAATTTCCAGAAGAAATGATGAATGGAAAAATAGATGAGTTTCCAAGAGAACCAATTTTAAATTGTGCATATCTATAGTCCCTGTCCTTTAGAGATGATGTTACTGGTGGTATTTGTTACCACATGGATGAAACCTAAAAATACCAAAGCACTGGACCATCCAAGTGCAACTGTAACTATGCTATAAACTACAGTTTCAATACAATGGAAAGGATAATGACAGCAAAGATGAAAAGGCCCAGGGTTGCCACCTAGCCAGAAAGAATACAGATCTGAAGAAAAATCAGATGAGACTCAATTCAGAAAATGAACAGGGAAACTCTCAAGTATACTAAAAATCTCTAATTAACCAAAAAGCATAAAATCTGTACACCAAAATTCTGCACATTACAGTAAAATAATGTTTTCTAAATAGCTGCTGAGTACAATGATCTATTAAAAATACAAAAATGAGAAATATCTGATTTCTCAAGGTTTACTAAGAGTAGGCAGTGACTTGTTTAACACACAGGACACAACCCTAAAATATGGTTCATATTCCAAATGTGTTAATTTTATGCAAAGATTTAATGGCAGGTTAAGAGTAGGGACTTATTTTATAAGCAGATTATAAAGTATACTTGATAAAGTATAAAGTACAATAAAAGATTAAAAAATAAACAAAAATAAAGCACTCATTTCCTTAATATCATCAATAGTTTACTAACAGACATCTTCACTACCACCCACTCCTAGAGCATCGATTATCTTCTTCACTTTGGTTACTTCAAGTGAAAATATAATCAAGGCTGGAGGATAGTTTAAACTCCAGTATACATATAGCATTCTACTTACAATCAAAATGGAGACAAAGGGACCAGATTTAATCTCCCAACTGAAACAACTAAAAGTCTTGACAAAATATATGAAACAATGGTTTTCAGATATAGGACAACAGGGCTCTAATAAATGACTTGAAAAATTAAAGAAAACAAAAGATGATTATTCCTAAATATCAATACAACTAATAAACCTCCACCCAAAAGGCCAACAAAAAAAAGGAAATGAAACAATTTATCAATATCAGACAGAAAAGCTTCAATATCAGCACATTTCTAGAAATCATACAGACATTAAAAGTATAATAATGGAACATTATGAAAAACTTTTTGGCAATAATTTTAAATATTTACGTGAAATATTCAAATTCCTTAGAAGATAAAAAAAAATCTTCTAAAAGTCACAGTAGAAAAATAAACAAACTTACTAGACCTGGATCTATAAAAGAAGTTGATTTCACAGTTAAAACCTTTACACACACATACACCCACACCAAACTTAAGGCAAGACGGCTTTACTAGAGATTTCTATGAGATTCAAGAAAGAAATATGAATTTTTCACAAGTTTTTTCAGAAAATAGAGAAGTGATTGGTATTTGGTTTTCTCATGACACCTAAAACAGATGCATTACAAGAAAATATAAAATAATATTCTATATCAATATAATGCAAAAAACCTTAACAAAATGTTAATGAATCAAATCTAGGAATATATAAGAAGGACAACGTGTCACTAAAGTTAAGTTTTATCCCAGAAATGCAAGCTTGGTTGAATATCTGAAAATAAATCAATATAATTCACCCTTTATAAAAAACAATATGATCATATCAATAAATGCAGAAGAAAACTGACAAGACTGAAAACCTATTCATGAAAACAATTCTCAGCAAACAAAGAACAGAAGAAAATGCCTTTAATCTGATAAAGACTGTATAAAATGAAAGAAATTCACAGCTCACATCATTATTTAATGGTCAAAGACGGAATGCCTTTACCTTAAAATCTTGAAGTCAAAGATGCATGCTCTCACCAGCTAGTATAAGACAAAAAATAGATATAAAAGGCATACAGACTGGGAAAAGAATTAAAACTGCCTTTAGTCACAGGCAATGTGACTACCTATGTAAAAAATTCCAAGAAATCTGCTAAAAAATTATTTGAAGAATACAATGTCAATATAAAAAATAAATTGTATTTTATATACTAGAAGCCAATGATTGAAAACTAAAAAAAGCATTACCAATTAGAGTAACATCAAGAGTTTGAAATACTTTGGGACAAATTTAACAAAATATGTGCAAGATATATACACAGCTCAGACAATTAAATATTTTGCTAATTCTCTCCAAATTGATGTAAAGATTTACTATAACCCTAATTCAAATCCCAGCAGGCTTTATTGCAGGCATTGTCAAGCCATTTTCTAAAATGCACATGAAAAGGGAAAGACTCTAAATAGTCAAAACAATTTCGAAAATCAAGAACAAAGTTGACTCACACTACATGATTATGAATCTTACTGTAAAGCTAGAGTAAATCAATGAAATGTGGTAACAACAGAGACCAGAAATAGACACACATCTATGCCACAAAGCTCCCAAGATAATACAATGGGGAAAGAATAGTTTTTTGAGCAGTTACAAAATGAAACTTGACACTGACATTGTATCATACAAAAACTATTAACCTGAAACAAATAAGAAGCCTAAAAATAAAACCATTTAAACTACACAACTTCTAGAAGAAAACACTGGAGAGAAAATCTTTTGAGACCATGGGTTAGGCAAAGATTTCTTAAACAGAACAAAAGAGGATGACAAACCATAAAAAGAAAAATGTGCCACTAAAATTAAACACATCTGTTAAAAAACATGTTTGCCTGTCCTCACTTCCAGAGTCTAAATCAGTAGATGGGGTGACATTTGGAAATCTGCATGTATAACATTTTTTTGATGCCAGCGGTTGCTGGACCACCTTCAGGGAAACACTAATTTTCTGTCCAATGCATTAACAAAGGTGACGGTTCTTATGGAATTAAGGGAGGAAGCATGCAAGGCTGCAGCTTTTTCAGTTACTATTCTTGCTATACTAGTGCTCTTTCCCAGTGGTGCATTGCCTAAAATGACTAAGCCCATTCCTTGAATCAAGAGCTAAAGGAAACAGACTTTAAAATACTGTGGGTCTAGAACAGTAATATGGTGGTTCTTCAAAAGATTAAGCATAAATTATCATAAATTCACCAATTCCAGTTCTGGGTATATATACAAAAGAACTGGAAACAGAGACTGAGCAGATAATTGTACAGCATAGCTTCTTTATTCACAATAGCCAAAATGTGAATAAACAATAACCCAAATTTCCATCAACAGACAAACAGATAAACAAAATAATATATATGCACAATAGAATATAATTCAGCCTTAACAAAAAATGAAATTCCGATACATGCTAAACGGATGAACCCAAAGCCATTAGGCTAAGTAAAATCAGCCAGATTCAAAAGGACAAGTATTACATGATTCCACTTATATAAAATACTGAAACAGTCAAATTCATAGAAAGTAAAAGCAGAATAGTGGTTACCAGGAACTAGGGGGAGGGGGAAATGGGGAATTGGTAAATGGGTACATAGTCTCTGTTTAGGAAAATGAAGAAGCTCTGGAGATTGACAGTGGTGACAGTTGCACAACAATGTGAACGTATTTAATGCCACTAAATTGTACACTTAAAAATGATGAGTAAACTAGGCTGACAGAAACTGGGAAAGTTATCAAGCACACCCAAATTATAATCAACTTTTTGCTTAGTAAACTTGCCTTACTTTTAAAGTTTCTGTCATACTATCACCTTTTGTCCCCTAAAAAGCCTTTTTTTTTCCAGATGTTGCATGACAGAATTACATACTGTTGATTTTTTCTTGAACATTAACCCAGCCTGCCCAGCACTGACTTCATCATAACCATGCTTATCAATTCTCCCCACTCTTCTGCTGGTAATCTATCCCTACAGATCTTAGAGTCCCTTAATGATCTGGCTCAAATTTACAACATTTCCAGTCTCATCTTCTGTCCCTTAGAGCCATTCTGAAAAGTTTGCCATTTTTTTCTGCATGATAATAAATAGTTCATTATTAATACATTAAGTTCATTATTAACATGTATAATATTAATATAGTTCATTATCACAATAACAATAGTTTGTTAAGAAACACTTGTTTATGATTGACTTAATTCGACTTCTCAAATACATGGTAAATAATACGAAGCATACCTGTAACTAGGAATATAAGATTAGGTAGTCAGTTCAAAATTGCTATTTCAGAAAATTTCCTAAAAATTTTCCAAGATCTACATACAATTTAAATATGCACAAATTTGGTTGATGTGCAACTACTTCAACACTAGGGTATTTAAGTGACACAATAAATTGGAGGATTCAATATACCCAGGTAATTTAATTTGAAACACATATGGACATATCTGTGTTTATATATACATGTATTCAATTATGTGTCCTATTCAGTGCTAACATATCTTCTGTCGGTATCACAATATTACCATCCAGATCATTTCTGCATGTTTCCTGGTAATATGTTAAGAATTTAATCTTGGCCATAATTTTCTTATGAGAGAAAGGTGTATCAACTATGAAACAATGGTAGTAATGTGAATAAAACTGTAATTCTCCTAAGTATTGGTTCCTTCACTATCATTACAACAGATTCTCTGATGCTTATGATATTATGTTCATGCTGCTCTAAAAGGCCAAAACTAAGAATCTCTTAAAATGAAAGTAACATTCTATTTACATCCCTCACGATGACTCTCTCAACACACATATTCACTGGAAGTCATCAATACATTTCAGCTTGATCAGTTTCACAGATGAAGAGTAACTAAAACAGTATTACTCTAACCAATTGTCCATCATGTAATTTTACAATGGATAAGAATATTTAACTGCATAAAAGAATGTTATAGTCTCTACACACACAAACACACACCCCAGCTTCTCCACATATATAACTAATTAGTGGTGTTGTACTCAATTGTTATAGCTACCTTCCTCCTAGACAGTTGAAAATAATGGCAATTCATTACATATAAGCCCCCCAAAAATGGCACATTTTTCTTGATTAGAATAACTGAGTTCTGGGCTATTCTTGAGGCACAGTATATATTTCTTTTAATTACTTGAAACCATGTTAAAGTAGCTGAATTGCAGGAGGAATGAGGATTTGCTCTGCTTAGAAAATCCTTATACATTTCTAAGCCTGAGAACCAAGAAAAGCTTGCTATATAATTCAACATCAAACACACAGAGAAACTCTACTGAGTGTTGAGGGGGGAAAAAAGTTAAGCAACAATCTGCATGATTCCAGACCTTAGCATTGCTACATAATCACAATGGAAAGAATGTGTGGTAATTAACCAGCTTTAAATGCTGAAAGTATCCAATCATTCTTTTTCCTTAAAAACTTTTTTTATAAAAGAGGAAATCCTATAGTCTTCCTTGTTACTTCTTCAGTTTCTTTTACTTTTAAAAAAATGAAAACAAACCAAGTACTAAGTAGTGCTATTCACGGGTTTCTCCATTTTTTTTTAATTATTTAAGCAGTACCTTATTCCACATAGGATTCCATTTTACTATACTCATTAAATTTCTCCTCAGTGTATTTGATGAACGTCTTAGCTGTCAACAGGGAAAATAGAGGCATAATGGCTATTTTCCATAATCTAAAATGAGATTATGTCAAAAATTAGGTCAAAGAACAATAGTTATAACAGTACCTGAGTTTTACCAAATGCATTTAAGCCAAAAGCCAATATGTCAGTAATCTTTACAGACTTGTTAAATATCAATATACTTGGTAACATAGGTATGCTGTTTGAATATGTCTATGATTTATCTAATTCTGAGGTCTTAGCTTTGATTTCTAATAGCTTTACTATAAATTCTCCTTATAGTAGGACTCAGCAACTTAAGCATTTTATTATTTTTTTCATACCCCTTCTATATAGTATATAGTCATTTCTTTACCAAGTTTGCTTTAGCATACTGTAAGAAATTAAGGCAATTTCTAAACTACAAGGCCACGCTTCTTGATAGACACAATGGTAAGATGACCACACATTCTTTAAAAATTTTATTAGCTCCATATTTGGCATTCTACCATGACAAAGACAACTTGTTGGTTGAACCTGGGAAAGGAAATACTCATTTTTACCACTATGGTGACTATATTATTAGTTAGGGTCCTCCAGATACATATAGAAAAAGAGAGAGAAGAATTAACTTGTGAAATTATGGCTGAGAAGTCCCCAAACCTGCAGTTGGCAAGCTGGAGACCCGGAAGAACAGATGGTATAGTTCCAGGTCAAGTCTGAAAGCCTGAGAACCAGGAAAGCTGATGGTATAAGTCTCAGTCCAAGTGCAGAAGACCAATATCCCAGTTCAAGGAATAAATATTATGTCTTTATAGCAAAATGAGGAAATAGTCATGACACAGTCCTTTCTCTAACTGATAACATGGTTATAAGCTGGTATTTACAGCTCCCTTCTTGCACTATCCATTTTGTATTCCTTATGTCTACAGCAAGCACTTTAGCTGGTCATGGTTCTTTACGTAGTAAGGTGACCCAAACTTCATTCTTGAAGGGTCTGGGCCATCAGCAGTCCTCCCTAGATGGGGTTGTTGTAGTCTTGCATTGACCTCAATCACAAGGCATGGTAATATTAAGAGCTGCCCTAAGGGATCTCCTGTATTTCAGACATACTCTTCCTCACCTCCATTGGGGAACAGCAGTCCAATTTCCCCTTGGTAGCTAAGATCAATCTTCTGAGCAAGCACAGTAACTCCCTTCTTTGCCTATTGATTCTGAGGCATGAGAAGTCAAAATTGGCTGAGCA
Organism: Cynopterus sphinx; assembly: GCA_030015415.1. Classification (NCBI taxonomy): domain Eukaryota; kingdom Metazoa; phylum Chordata; class Mammalia; order Chiroptera; family Pteropodidae; genus Cynopterus; species Cynopterus sphinx. The sequence continues at coordinate 140,601,818 of CM057380.1, forward strand.
GAAGTCCTAACTTCCTAGAATCACTGTTGTGTCTCCTGGTGGAAGCATTCCTCCTTTCAGAACTAAGTCCTCTAGCCCAGGAGAGCATAAGGTCATGAAAACAAAAACCCAAAATTTTGCTAGTGGGTCACCAGGGGGTAATACTGAATGGTGCCATTCCCATTGCTATCCCTCAATTCCTAGAGCTGTGAATCCTGTCTATGGGAGAAAGAGTACCATATATTGAATACTAATTAAGAGCAAATACGACCTTCTTCTAGAGAACCTTACCCCAGTCCTGCAAGGTACTGACACCTAGCTGGTCCTATAACTTCATCTTCAAAAGGCCATTCCACCATGCTATCAGGCCAGCTGCTTTCACTGTTCATTTCTTTTGCTGTGAAGTGAGTTCCCTGATCAGAAAGCAGTGCTGTGAAGAATACCATAGTGGTAGATAAGGCATTCAGTAGCCCATAAATAGTAGTTTTGGCAGAAGCATTTCATGTGAGGAATACAAAACCATATCCAGAATATGTATCTATTCCAATAAGAACAAACAGCTTCTACTTCCATGATGGTAGCAATCCAACGTAATCAACCTGCCTCTAGGTAGCTAATGATTCCCTCAAGGAGTGGTGCCATTTCAGGGATTTAGTGTTAGTCTCTGACACTGGCTGATTGGGTACTCAACAGTGGTCAGAGCCAGCTAGGTCTTAATGAGTTAAAGTCTATGTTGCAGAGCCCAACTTCAACTTCCATCCCTTACAGCATGGCCACTTTGTTCATAAGCTCAGTGAACAGTGACAGGGATGGATGGAGAAAAAGGCTGACTGTTTTCTACAGCACAGGTCATCCTATCTACTTGATTATTAAAATCCTCCTCTGCTGAGGTTCCTCTTTGGTGAGCATTCACATGGAACATAAATATCTTCATTTTTTTGCCCATTCAGAGAGATGTATCTGCATATTTCTTCTCCAAGTTCATTGTCATCAATTTCCCAAATATGTTCCTCCCAAATCCTTGATCATCCAATCAAACCATTGGTCATAGCCCACGAATCAGTATACAATAGCCCATGTGGCCACTTCTCCTTCTAAGCAAAGTGAACTAACAGTTGCACTGCCTAAAGTTCTGCCCATGGGGAGAATTTTCCTTTCACCAATGTCCTTCACTGATATTCCACAAAGGTGTTATAGTGCTGCAACTATTCATTTTCAGGTGATGCCTGCATATTCTGCAGAACCATCTATAAACCAGGAATGAGACTTCTCTTTCTCTGTCAACTGATCTTAGGAACTTCCCATAAGGCCATAGGTACAGTCTAAGAAAGAGAAGACATGGTAGCAGAGTAGAGATCATGGACATTTTAGCTGCTTATGTAACTTACTTGCGCCCTCAGGAACTACTCAGGTCTGATCAGATATATACAACTTCCATTTGATGATTTAGTGCTAGTGTGTGCCTAGTTTCATGGCTTAGTGGATCAAATACTATTCATTTCATGATGGACAGTTCAGGTCGCATGGTAAATTGGTGGCCCATGGTTAATCAATCAGTCTCTAAGGCCCAGTAACTGGCCAATGGCTGTTTCTCAGAAGAGGCATAATTATTCACAGATAATGACCAGGCTGTGGCCCCAGGGCCTAAGGGCCTGCACTATGATTCACCTAAAGGAACCTGCCAAAGACTCCAAAGAGCGTCCACATCTGCCACTGACACTTCAAGCACAATTGGACAGCAACCTGGACATGTTGCAGAGCGTTCTCTTATTCTGGGTCCCATTCACAATTAGAAGCTTTTGAGCCACTCAGTAAACATGCCAGAGTAACACATCCAGTCAGGAATATACTGCCACCAAAATCCAAAGAGACCCACTAGGCATTTTGGTTGTAGGAAGAGCCAGATGCAATAATTTATCCTTCACCTTAGGAGAGAGATCTTGACATACCTCTCATCACTGGAACTGGACCACTAGAAATTTCACTGTGGTTAGAAGACTCCTGAACTTCTTTCAGATTTATTTCCTACTCTCTGATACTCAAATGTCTTACTAACTCCAATCAATATAATGGCATCGATGTAATGAATAAGCGTGATATCTTGTGAAAAAGAAGGGTGATACGGATCCACTCAAACTAAATTGTGACATAGGACTGGAGAACTGATACACCTCCAAGGTAGGACAGTGAAGATATATTGCTGATCTTGCCAGATGAAAGCAAACTACAGTCAGCCCTCCGTACCCATGGGTTTTGTATCCATGGATTCAAACAACCATAGATAAAAAATATTGGGGAAAAAAATCCTAGAAAGTTCCGAAAAGCTAAATGAATTTGCGAGCACTACACTGAATTCGTGCAAATGAAGTAATGTGTAGGCATACCCTGCTATAACCTATATGCAAATATAGGTTATGTGCAAAAAAAAAAAAAAATTTTAAATAAGGGATTTGAGCATCTATAGATTTTGGTATCTGAAGGGGTCCTAGAACCAATCCCATATAGATAATAAAGAACTACCACATTTCTATCAGACCTTATTGACGAGGACGGAGAAAAAGATATTTGGCAGACCCTAGAAAAATTATTCCATGTACACCAGAGAATAGGAAGAAAATTCATTGTCACATTGTTTAAATAGCAAAAAGGTATGAATAATATAAAGATCCTTTAACTGATTATTAATAAAAGTTACATGACATGATAAAACAACATGAATGATCTAGTGTTATATGCATCAACATGGATAAATTTCATAAATGTATTACTGAATGAACAAAGTAGCAAAATATGTAAAATATGACACCAATTTCACGTTTTTTTTTTAATTAAAACATCTTCACATACTGTTTATGGATACACGCCCACAAGGCTTAAAAGGCATGTAAGAAATAATAAACTACAACTTCAGAAGAGTGCTACTCTCTGGAGGATAGAAGAGGATGTATTCAAGAGTTTAAATAATATCAACAGCAATTATTCATTTTAAAAGAATATGAAGCAAAGGGCAATGTGAAGATTAGAAAAAAGTGGTGATATACTAGGTATTAATGAGTTAATATCTGTAAAATCCTTGAAACAGTGTCCAGCACTATATAAGTGGGTGTTGAAACATATATACTGTATTATCTAAATATTGAAAATATTTAATTAAAAATTTTCATAGAACACCTACCTCATACAATAGACAAACTTAAACTCAATAACCTAAATATAAGAGCTAAACCTATAAAATTCTAAGACAATATAGGGGTAAATCTTCACGACCTTAAACTTGGCAATAGATTCTTAGATATGATACCAAAAGCAAAAGCAACAACAACAAAAACATATAACCTGGATTTAATTGAAGTTTTAAACTGTTGTGTATCAAAAGACATTATCAAGAACAAGAATAGACAATCTACAGAATGAGAGAAAATATTTGCAAATAATATCTAATATATCTAATAAGAATCTAGTATCCAGAATATATAAAAACCTCTTAAAACTCAACAACAAAAACAATTCAATTTTAAAATGAGCAAATGACCTGAAGAGACATTTTTCCAAAAAGATATAAAATTAACCAAAAACACATAAAATAACCCTCAATATCATCATTAGGGAAATAAAAATAAAAATTACAATGAAGTAGCAGTTCACATACACTAGGATGGCTATAATCAAAACAACGCAAAATACCAAGTGTTGACAAAGATGTGGAGAAAATGGAACCTTTATATACTACTAGTAGGACTGTAAAAAGGTATATCCATTTTGGAAAACAGACTGGCAGTTCCTCAAAAAGGTAAACACAGAATTACCACATAACCCAGCAATTCTACTCCTGGTTATATGTCCAAGAAAACTGAATACAAGTCCTCAAGTACTTGTACACAAATGTTCACAGCAACACTAACCACAACAGCAAAAAGGATGGGAAAATCCATATGTCCATCAACAGATGAATAGATAAACAAAGCAAAATGTAGTATATACACACACACACACACACATACACAACGGACTATTACTCAGCCTTAAAAAGAAATGGAGTATTGATACAACATAGATAAGCATCAAAAACATTATACTAATTAAAGCAGACACAAAAGATTGTGTACTGTATGATTCCATTTACATGAAACTATACAGAACAGGTGAATCCATAAAGCAGACTGGTGTTTGTTAGAGGCTGGGGAAAGAGGGAATGACTGCTTAATGGGTGCAGGGTTTCCTTCTGAGGTGATGAAAATGTTTTGGAACTAGAAAGAGTTCCACAATATTGTGACTGTACTAAGTGCCACTAATTGTACACTTTAAAATGATTACTTTATGTTATGTAAATTTCACCTCAATTTAAAAAAAAAAAAATGTAATGTTTGAAAAGTATCCACTGCAGTGCCTGCTACTATTATTGCCAAGATTATATACTGTTACGTACCCTGGAATATATGTTTGCAATAATTGGGCCATCGACACAGGTAGTCATTATTATATTTGTGATATTGACATAACTGCTTCAATTACAGAATCTTAAGTTCTGAAATTTCAGTTTCTTATGACAGCTTTTATATCCTTCTTTTTCCACTATTCTGTCACTCCCACTGAACCATCCACTCACCCTTATTGAAATTTCCAATATCCTAACCCCTCTTTATTCTTACAATCTATCAATAACTTTTATCTAACTCATAACTTTCTGTCACTATGTTGTTACTTAAAGATTTTGTCATATGACTCCAGTTTCTTCCTTAATTGTTCTTTGTCCTTCTAAATGACTATTTCTTTTCCCTATGTCTAATAATGATGTGTTATACACTCAATATATACTCAATAGATGATTGATTGCTTGGTTGGTTGATTGGTTGATTGATTGATTGACAGTCCAGTGTTTGGATTTCTTTAACTGGCAATAGCCAGTCTGAGGAACAGAAAGAAAAAAGAATGAAGAAAATGGAACCCATCTTCAAACACCTGTGAGAAGCCATAAAACATGCTGACATATGTACTAAAGGAGTCTCAAAAGGGGCAGAAAGAATATCTGAAGAAATAATGAACAAAAATAACCCAAAGTTTACTTACCAAAGTATGTACATACACATAAATACACACACACACACACACACACACACACACACACACACACACACTTCAATAGATGCACTCTGGAATGTTTTTTAAAGCAGGGAAGAAATATATGCTGATAACCAGATCCAGCCTTCACATTGTGAACTATATACAGAACTATTTTGCTTAGATGAAAGTGACTATAATACCCATGGCCCTTCTATGTCAGAGAAAAAAATCAAAAAACTCAATGTATATATAATTTCGCTTGTTCATAAGATTTTTCTACTCCTAAGTATTTTGTAGGAATTATACAACAAAACAATATTTTGCAATCTGAACAGACTGAGTGGTTAGAGCACTTCTCATCGATCATACGGTAGTCACCTTTTATGTTCATCACTGTGACACTGAGAATAATAACCCTGTGGCATTCCTTTCTTCTTCTATGGATAACAACTGAAGCAAGATCACTAACACCCAATTTAGAAATATAGAAAATTAATTCAGTACACCAATAAAAATAAAGACTTCTATAAAAGGTTCTTGCAACAAAAAGTATTATTATTCTTGCAACAAAAAGTACATGTATTCTTAATTAACATAATAACTAAAAAAGTCGCATGTACTAAATGAGCAGTGACATCTCAAACACCATTCACTTTAAGCAAAGCTAGTTCTACAAAGAATTTAACAAAATATGTCTCCTATATCAAAGACAAGAGAAAAATTTAAAATATCTAAATGCCTCATGAAAACCAGTTATTAAACAAATAATTTTCCCATTCAGAAAAATAAAAAAAAAATAAGTATTCATTTTAACTTGTCTTCTGAATCAGGGTGGCCCATTCAAAGCCCTTCAGTTTTCATAGGCTTATTTTCAATTTTTCATGCCCAAATTGGGCAAACTGAATAAAAGGTATAACTTCATTTTAAGTTGTCTTTATTAAATTTACAATTAAAATGATATTTAATCTCACCCTTAGACACTATTTTTTATTGATATCTAAGCATGTAATTTTTTAAATAATATTCATGTAAGCCCGTCTACCGCTGAAGCATGTTCATAGATTAACGGATCTTGCATAATACTGCAGAACTGTCTTCACTACAATTGCAGAAGTTCTTAATTCTCATAATATAAAAGTAAAGCATCTTGAAATGATCATGTAGATCCTGTTTTACCACAAGGTTGGACACAACATAAAAGGCAATTTGGCTAGCTTCTCCTTTATCTAGGCCTACTTTTAGTAGGAGATGCACATGGTCTATGTTAGCAAGGCTGGCAAAGTAAAAAGAAAGCCAATCTTTTCTAAAGAACAGGAAAAAGTGATTTCACACTTTATAAGACAGCAGTTATTTTATTCATACAATTAGTCCATATTACTATCTGTGTTAGACTGCAGTAGGTAAACATCAAAATGTACACATACTGTTCTAAGGAAAAGAGTTTTATTAGAATTATAACATGTTATATTTTAAAGCAGCTAACATTATCTCATCTTCATCAATTAAACCTATAATAAAAAAATTCTCATTTCAAAGTTTTTTTAAATCGCTGTATCCTCTGCTAGTGACAGTAAATGTATCCCTAATTCTTTAAATAGAGTCTATGGCATATAGCTAACAATAGTCTTTGTACCACTTATTAGGGATTGACAAGGTGGGAAAAAAGTACAGGTCAAGAAAGGTCTAAAATAATTTAAAATTACAAAATATAAAAGGACAAATTTGTGTAAATATTTTAGAAGAAATTGGTTCTGTCTCATATTAGTTTATTAATTTGCTTAGTGAGTTTATTCTAATCATTAAGATTAATACACAGATTCAGGATAAACACAATACATATAATATGATTACAAGAATTCAAATTTGGTAGTGAAGTCTATGAATAAAAGCACAGATTCAGGTATATTTGTGATCAAATCCCAGCTCTATTACTTACTATTAATGAAAACTTGGATAAGTATGCTCACTTCTCTGAGTCTCGGTTTTCTTGTTTGTGGAATTGGAAATACTACCTACCTCAAAAGATACTGGATGGAATTCCATTAAACAACATTTATAAAGATTTCTGCATGATTCTAGATACAAATATTATTTCTCTAATTCTTACTGAAAGGAGAAAATGGATAGTATATTACACTAAACAGAATGCATCAGGAATTCCACTTAGATCAATGGCAGCAAAATAACAGTGTAAGTAGAAAGTTACTTAATTATTCCAGACGCTAAACCTGTAAAAAAAAAAAAAAAAAAAAAAAGTCTGAAATAGATAATATTTAAAGAACTCTGACTTCCTAAAATTCTAAAATTCTCCTTAAAGTGATACCCAAATCATCAATGACATTGGGTTTTCTCTCCAAAAGTAAATTTCTTTTCAAAATTTGTCACAATAAATAATTGCCTAGAGGACAAATTCCAAGAAGAGCAAATAAAACAAAGAGGCAATGTTAATTAAAAATCTGAAAAAATTTTTCACACACTGAGTGAAAACCACACTTTAAAAAGTCAATTAAAAAATCTCATCAAAGTTAAGCAAAGAGATTTTTTTCTATTTTTATTAAAATTATTAGGGTGAAATTGGTTATTAAAATTATATAGGTTTCAAGTGGACAATTCAATAATACATCATATGTATACTGCATTGGGTGTTCATTTTAGTGAGGAAATCGTAACTATCTTAACTACAAATCAAGAACTTACAAATGATAAAAACTGTATTTACAAAAAATCTACAGTCAACTACTTAAGAGCAAAATATAATATGCCTTACCTGCTAAGATGAGAAACAAGGCAAGGATGTGTGCTGTGACTTGTCCTATTCGACATCATACTAGAGGTCCTAACCAGTGTAATGAGACAAGAAAACAAAAGGCAAACAGGTGGAAAATATATAAAACTGTCTCTATTGGCAGACAAGACTGTTTACACAGAAAATCCCAATTAGTCTGCAAAACCACCAGAACTAATAAGTGAGTTTAATAAAGTTAATGATTCATCAATACAAAATATTAAATCAGCAATGTAAGCAACTGGTAACTGAATTTTTTTTTAATTACCATTTATAATAGTACCAAATAACATGAAATATCAGGATACTGCTATAACAAAATATGTGCAAAATTTTTATGCTGAAAACTATGAAACATTAATGAGGAAAATCAAAGACCTAAATAAAGACACTTTACTAATGGATTAGAAAACAGTATTATGATGTCAATTCTCTCCAAGTTTATCTATAACTGTAAAGCTTGCCCAATCAAAATCCCACAATGTTTTTCATAGGTAGACAAGCTGATTAAAAATTTACACAGAAAGAAAAGAAGCTAGGATAACCAAAATAATTTTGAAAAACAACAACAAAGTAGGAAGACAAACTTTCTAATGTCAAGACACACTATCAAGCTACACTAATGAAGACGTGCAGTATTAGCCAAAGGAGAGAGGCACTCTAACAAAATTGAGAATCCAGAAATAGATCCACACATCCATAGTTAATTAATTTTGACAAAGAGAACAAGAGAAAATAGGAAAATAAGAAAACTACAAAAACAACCAAAAAACAATTAACAAAACAGCAATAAGTACATACCTATACCTATCATTAATTTTTCAATTTAAATGAACAAAATTCTCCAAACAAAAGACACAAGGTGACGGAATAAATAAAAACCTGACCCATCTATGTTCTGCCTAGAAGAGACTCACTTCAGATCTAAAGAAACACACAGAGAGAAAGTGAAAAGATAAAAAAAAAAAAAAAAGATATTCTATACAAATGTAAACAATAAGAAAGCTGGGATAACAATATTTACATCAGACAAAACAGACTTTAAAAAACATTGTAACAAAAGACAAAGAAGGGTATTACATAATGATATAGTGGTCAATCCAATAACATTTATAAATATTTATGCACCCAACACTGGAGCACCTAAATGTATAAATATAAAAGGCAAATATTAACAGATACAAAGAGAGAAATTAACTACAGTATGATCCAAGAATCCCATTTTGAGGTACGTAGCTTAAGGAAATTAAATCGCTATCTCAAAGAAATATCTGCACGTCATGTTCACAGCAACGTTATCCACAAAAGCCAAGACACAAAAATGACCTAGTGCCCATCAAACAAATGACTGGATAAAGAAAATGTAATAGGTAGATATGTACATTTGTATGTAAGTAGATAAATTGATAGACAGAGAAATATTATTCAGTCATATAAAAACAGAATGAATGGACCTTGATAACATTATGCTAAATAAAATAATAAGACAGAAAAGATAAATTGTGTATGATATCACTTAGCGGTAGAATCTAAAAAAATCCAAACTCATAGAAATAGAATGCAGAGTCAAGGTTGCCAGAAACTGGAAAATAGAAGTAATGGGAAGGATACTGGTCAAAGGGAAAAAACTTCCAGCTAAAAGATAAGTTCTCGGGATCTACTGTATAGCATGGTGACTATAATTAACAGTACTGCATTAGATATTTGAAAGTTGTTAAGAGAATAGACCTTAAACACCATCACAACAACAAAAAAAATAAGGTAATTTTGTGAGGGAATAGAGGTGTAATTAACCTTATCATGGTAATTATTTTGCAATATATAGTGTATCAAATCATTATACTGTACACCTTAAAATTACATGTTATATGTCAATATCTCAAAAAAGCTGGAAAAAAATCAGAAGCAAAAAAAAAAAAAAAAATGAAAGATTTGAACAGACACTTCCCCAGAGAAAATACATGGATAGTCAAAAGGAAAATGCAACTATCAATGATATATCACTAAGTACCTATCAGAATAGCTAAAATAAAAAAAGTGACAAATGCTGACCAAGATGTGGAACAACTAGAACTGTCAAAAATCTTCAGTAAGGAAAGCAAAATGAAACAGCTATCTCAGAAAATAGTATGGCAATTTCTTATAAAGTCAAACATTTGCCACATGATCCAGGAATGTCACTCTTACACATTAAGCCAAAAGAAATGAAACATGTCTACACAAAGACCTGTACATGAACATACAAAAAACTGTACAAGAATGTTTACAGCAGCTTCATTCCTAAATTGAAAAAACTGGGGGGGAAACCTAAGTGATCGACTGGTAAATTGATAAACTGTGATAATATTCATACAACAAACTAGTACTCAGCAATAAAAAACAAAACAAAGCACTGATAATACAGCAACGTGGATGAGTCAAAAAAACATTAAAAAACCAGAAACAAATTCTACATACAGTAGGATTCCATTTATATAACATTCCAGAAAAAACAAAGCTATAGGGACAGGGAACAGATCAGTGGTTGCCAGAATCTAGGGGTGAGGGGAGTGGAAAAAGGGAGAGAGCATGAAGAAACTTTTTGAAATGGAGAAGTTCTTTGCCTGGATTGTGGTGGTTACAGGAGTCTAGGCATTTGTCAGAGTTTATATTTACAAGTTAAAAGTGATTTTTAATTTGTAAATCATACCTCAGTAAAGCTGAATTTTAAAAGACGGAGGACATGCCCTTTTGAAAAATATGCATCAAATTCAATGAGCTACATTGAATTTACTGGGTTATGAAGGTGGGGGAGAAACAGTGAGGAAACCAAAAGTCCTTAGAAATATTGCAAATCGAAAAAAGAATTATTAGCTATAAAGAAGAAGAAACACTCACTGATACAAAGAGTTGATATAAAGAGAGTTGCCATTATTTGGACAGAAAATAACAAAATTTGAAGAGCTCTCAAGAAAGACCAGAAGTCACAAGGAACAGGTTGATAAAGGAGCACCATGATTACAAGCTAAAATTTGGAAACATACCCTAAACACTCCCCTTGGAATTTTCTAACAGAAAACGTCTCATCCATCCCAATGTGTCCCTACTCCACCTTCTGCTATGAAGAGAAAGATGATAAATCTTCAGACAGCTTCTTTATTAATAACAAATCTTACATCTACAGCTAGGGGCATAAGATAAAATGCCTCTTACTAGGAAACTTCCTATTTGTCCATTTAAGCTCCAGACCAGCTAAACTGGTAATCATTTTCTTCCTTTTTTTTACTGAAAAACAGACAAACAAACAAACAAACAAAACGGTGCTGTCGCCTCTGGTAACTTTCTGTAGTTTTCTTTGATCTGGTATTAAGATGATTGAAATAAAAAACAAAAAGCTCTCAAGTTGTGAGTTGATCACTCCAATAAGATACATTTCTCAATTAACAAACGTTAAAAGTTACGTTGTAACTTTCATCGCTTTTGTTTCTTTTCTGTTTATTCCATTTGGCTTATGCGGTTGCTAAGAAACCAGTTCATAATAAGATTTCCCAGCCCACAGAACAACCTCCTAGCCTGCCTGGAGGATACCAAACGCTTTAACCAGAGCAATTCACTAGAACATAATTCACAGGCCAGCCAGAGTCACACAGGTGCACTCGCCCAGGCTTTCCTCCTGCTCCATTTACCCAACAGGTACAGTGCAGCTAACGCAACAGAAATTGTAGCAGAGGGCAAATGGGATCGTTTGAAGTGTAGAGCTCTCCAATGGCACAAAATAAGGCGAATTTATTGTCAGTCCCTGTCACTCCACCCAACTCACTAAATATTCTGGGTATTTTGCCTTAAACTGTGGAGTGAAATGTTAGCCCACCCCAATTACTCTACCACACAACATATAAAAACTATCTCCAAAAGTCATCGTCCAACTACCTCTCTCTGATAAATATCTGGAGAAGGTGGCCTCTGCCCAGTCCGGGGCGAAAGGGAAGGGAAAGAGTCGGAATTCTTAAGGGGCGGCTGAGTCACCTACAAGCTGTGGCCAGAACTTTATCCTCCAGGAAATCAGGCTCTGCCCCAACTCTCCTCGGGGACGCGAGCGAGAGCGGCAGCAACAGCATCATCCTACCAGAAAGAAACACTCAACGAGCTTTTTAATAGAGTTGTCAGTCCCTAAACTGAAGCCCATATCGGCTCCGCAGCACACGACACGGGCAGATGAAGAAACATCTTTACCGTGCGGCACGCGGGCGCGCTGACGGGGAGTAAAGGACGCCTCACCACTCGGAAAGTGCCTGCCACCTGTCTTAACCCCGAAATGCCACTTTTATGGCAGTGTCCGCCCCCGATGTACTTGGCAGAGTCGAAGCAGAAACGGAAAACCGGGCGCGACCGGTGACAACTTGACAGGAATCCGTCTCCGTTCGGGGAGACGTCCCGTGACACAACCATCATCATGTGTAAGCTCGTTGTGCGTAAACTTTCGAAAAGAGTCGACTCCGGGACGGGGGTGGATGCGGGGTAGACCTGCCGGGGCGGAACCCGCCGACGAGGTGCAAGTGCAGGTGGGCGTGCGCCGGAGGCGGGTCACGCCCCCCGGCCGGCCCCGGGGACCTCGTGGAGGAGGGGGCCGAGGCGGGGCGCGCCGCCCGTCTCGCGCGGCCGCGGCACCAGGCCCGGAAGGCGAGCGTCGGTTTACCTGCTGCTCCCGCTCAGCGCCGCCCTCGCCGCCGCCGCCGCCGCCGCGCCGCTCCCCCACGCTCCTGCGTGAGCCACCCCCGGACCCGCACGTGTACACCCGGGCACGACCCCAAACCCGCAAAGTGGGGAACCGCGGCCCAGGTAACCCAAGTGGAAGGGGAGCCCCCGCACCACCCGGCTTCGGAACCCTCTGCCCCCGGAAGTTGATCTCCACCCAAGGCCCGCCCCGCGCCGCGCCCGTCACTCAACGCGCACACACGCGTGTCACGTGGCCCGAGGCCGGGGCCAGAGCCGAGGTCCCCTTCGTGGGGTGAGCGGTCCGGTCAGGGTTTCTCCCTGAAAGAGGATGATGACTCAGAAGCGACCTCTTGGTAGTTACAGCTTGAGTGACAAGCCCAGTTCCTACGACTAATCCAGGCAAACCAAACCATTCCCAAAGTGACACGCCCGACTGGGACTTTGTAGGATTGCTCTTGAGAAGAGTTGGGCCTGAAGTCTTCAGCACCTCTAAGCAGAGTTCAGTAAAGACTGAAGGTGAGCTAAATGCTTGACTAGTGGATACTCAAGAAACAGAGGACTAGCCAGCTCGTCTGTCTCGTCTTTGCACATCTGAACTCAGAACCACGGTGATACACCAAGGCCCAAAGCCTCGCCAGACTACTGCTATATGACTTCAAAGAACTCTGCTCCAGATTGACTGCTTATCTTCAACTCCAGAGCATAACAATTTATACATGTCATCTCTGTTTCAAAGACAGTTTATTTTCAGCTGTCAAGCCACCCTCTTTTTCCCAAGACTTTAGGCAAATAGTTTGTGCAGGGGAAAAAGAAAAAAGAATGACATAAATGATAAAGTTTTATTTGAAAGAAAGCTTTTTTTTTGCTTTTTTTGCTTTTTTTTTTTTTTTGGTCTATCTCATACTGTCAACAGCTGTTAGAAACAGCCAATTAGCAGGATGCTTGTTAAAATTTTTTCCTTTTTTTACATGGAAGGAATCTAGAGAACATTTATTTATCAATTTTTAATTGAGTGTATACTGTATGCCCAGTACTGGGCCAAATTATAACAATCTAAGAGTGAACAAGTTACACTCAAGACCTCTGCCTTCTAGAGTTTACAGTCTAGTGAGAAAGACAAGGAACTTGTGAACTTGGAGCATAAGGCTCTAGAATATTCACATTCACTGTTTAACAAGCATTCTTTAATATTTTGGGCAACGTTATTTTCTCATCTTTCCATTGAATTAAATTGGTTTAAGCCTGTAATAATCTCTGCTTTCTACTGGAGGTGGCAAATGTCAGCTAGGAATTCTGACAATCCTCCAGTAAGTGCAAGCTCAAGTGGTTAGTGAACAGTTTCAATGTTGAGTACAAACGTCACCTCTTCTACACCCTTTTTTCCTTCCTACCTCCAACTCTGTTTACTCAGCAAACAGATTTCTATTATAGGAAATTAATGCTTTCTTGCACATATTTCTTTCCCTGTCTATTAGACTACCAAGTCAAGAACCACTTCTCATATGTATATTCAGCAATCTACTCCTCATTTGTCTTTGCATATCCAGCAGTATAGTGCAATCAATGTCTTCCAAAAGGTAGGAAATAAATTTTTCTTAAACTGAGTCAATTATCTTTATATCATTCTGTGTCTATCGCTTCCTTCTGAAAACTTCAGATGAGTTTCTGGGTGTTTCCACTGAAACACCTACATGCTCACTTTGTCTCACCTAATCCAATATTTAATACTATTAAACATATTTCTAATAATAATAGAAACTAATATTTATTGAGCAGTTGCCATGTGTCTGGCATTGGCATAGGAATCTATTATCTATCGTGTCATCAAAATAATCCTCCAAAGTAAGTATGTTAATATATTCACTTTTTAGATGAGGATACAAACTTAGGATAACTTGACAAAGTTGCAGAGCAGGATTCAGAGCTGTGTCCACCCAACAGATTTGTTTCTTTACTATAGCACACCACCTCTGCATTTAACATCACTTCTTTATCAGTAAATCTAAATTCTGCCATCTCCATAAAGTCTTTCTCCCTTCATTCACAATAATGTTTTTGGTTTTTTATTACGTATACAAGTCAATGGCTTTTAGTATATTCTCAGAGTTCTGTAAACATCACCACAATCGATTTTAGAACACTTTCATCACCCCAGAAAAAAACCACATACCTTCTGTCAGTCACCTTCTACCCTTTTCATTCCCCTTCTTTATTTCTAGGCAACCACTAATCTACTTTATGTCTCTTAGATTTGTCTGTTCTGAACATTCTATGTGAAGGGGATCATGCAATACACTGTCTTCTATAACTGGCTTCTTTCACTTCATGTGTTTTCAAAGTTCATTTATACATTCATCAGTTAATGGACATTTGGTGGACATTTGAGTTGTTTCCATTTTTTGGCTATTATGAATAATGCTTTATATGGACATTTATATACAAGTTTAAGTGTCAATATGTGGGTGCATATCTGGGAGTGAAATTGCTGGGTCATGTGCTAACTCTATGTTTTACCTTTTGAGAAACTACCAGATCATTTTCCAAAGTGACATTCCTACCAACAATGAATAAAGGCCCTAATTTCTCCACATTGACTCTTCTTTTCTCCTCTAGAACTTATGGCTCTCTTACTTTTTGGGGTACTTTCCATAAGCCATTCTATTTTATTATTTACCTTTGTTATGTATGTATCAGCAGGCCGATTACCCTAATAGGCTGTGACCTTCTACAATGAGAAACATGGGCATCAAAAGGATCAAGTTTCAAGACAGACACAATCAAAGCATATATTTTAAGTAATAATAAGTAGTGAAATCAAATTTATTTTAAAATGTGGAGGAAGGAGACTATAAATGGAAATATTACAAATGGTTCCACAGAAATTCAAAAGGATCATAAAAGATTACTATGAACAACAAACAGACAACCCAGAAGAAACAGAAAAATTCTTAGGAACATACAAATTATTGAAACAGGAAGAAATAGAAAATCTGAATAGACCAATTACTAAAAATAAGAATTGAATTGAATCAGTAATCAAACATCTTCCAACAAATTAAAGTCTAAGACCATATAGTCTTGCTGGTGAATATTATCAAACATTTAGAGAAGTATTAACACCAGTCCTTAAATTCTTTGAAAAAATCGAAGAGGAGGGAATACTCCCAAATCATTTTATGCAGCCAGCATTATCCTGATACCAAAACCAGAAAAAGATACTACACACAAGAAAACTACTGGCCTGACAAATATAGATACAAAATTCTCAATAAAATACTAACTAACCAAATTCAGCAGTACATTATAAGAATTATTCACCATGATCAAGTGGGATTTATCCTTGGGATGGACAGATGATTTAGCACATTCAAATCAATCAACGTGATACACCATATTAGTAGAATGAAAGAAGAGAGTCTCATGATCATCTCAAGAAACAAAGAAAAAACATGATTGATAAAATTTAACATCCTTTCATGATAAAAACTCAACAAATTAGGCATCAAAGGAACATTTCAACATAATAAAGGCCATATATGACAAAGCCACAACTAACAACATACTTAAAGGTAAGATGTTGAAAGATTTTTCTCTAAGATCAGGAACAAGACAGGGGTGCTCACTCTTACTACTACTCAGCATAGTATAGGAAGTCCTACCTAGAGTATTGAGCAAGATAAAGAAAGGGTATCACAATTAGAAAGGAAGAAGTAAAATTGTCTCTATTTATAGATGACATGATTTTTTATATAGAAAACCCTAAAGACAACCAAAAAATTACTAGATATAGTCAACATTCAATTAAGTTGCAGGTTTTAAGTTAACATACAAAAAATAGTAGAGTTTCTATACATTAACAACAAATTTTCTGAAAAAGAAAATCAATCTCATTTACAATAAAATGAAAAATAATAAAATACTTAGGAATAATTTTAAGGAGGTTAAATACCTTGATTCTGAAAAGACACTGCTGTAAGAAATAGAAGAAGACAAAAATAAATGGAAACATATCTTGTGTTCATGGATTGGAAGAATCAATAGTGCTAAAATGTCAGTACTACCAAAAGCCATCTATAGATTCAATGCAATCTCTATCAAGATTCCAATAGCATGTTTTTACCAAAGTAGAAAAAAATTCTTAAGAGTCATATAGAACCACAAAAGACCTCAAATAGCCAAAGAAATTCTGAGAAAGGAGATCAAAGCAGGAGGCACCATACTTCCTGATTTCAAGCTATTCTACAAAGTTATAGTCATTAAAACAGAATAATAATGGCACAAAAACAAATAGACTAATGGAACAGAATAGAGAACCCAGAAATAAACACAAGCATCTATGGTGAACTAATACTTATCAAGGGAACCAAGAATACTCAATAGAGAAAAGACAGTCTCTTCAATAAATGGTGCTGGGACAATTGGATATTCACATGTAAAATAATGACACTAGATTTGTATTTTATACTGCCCATAAAAAATTATCTCAAAATGGATTAATGAGTTAAACGTAAGACCTTAAACTATAAAATGCCTAGGGGGAAAATAACCTTGAAACGAAGCTCCTTGACATGGGTTTCAGTAATGATTTTTTGGATATGACCTAAAGCACAAGCAAGAATATCAAAAATAAACAAGTGATACTACTTCAAACTAAAAAGTGTACACAGGAAAAGAAACCATCAACTTAGTGAAAAGACTCCCTATAAGTACTGGAAAAAAAAATACTTGCAAACCATATACATGATAAGGAGTTAATATCCAATATATACAAAGAACTCACACAAATTAAAAGCATACATACATACATACATACATACATACATACATTTAAAAATGGATAAAAGACCTGAATAAACAATTCTCCAAAGAAGGTATACCAAAGAGTAACAGGTACATCAGCAGATGCTCAACATCAATAGTCATTAGGAAATGCAAATTTCAACCACAATGACATATCACTTCACACCTGTTACAATGGCCATCACTGAATGAAAAAAGAATAAGGAATAACAAATGCTGGCATGGTTGTGTAGAAAAGGGAACCTTTGTGCACTGTTGGTGAGATTGCAAATTGCTACAGCGACTATGGGAAACAGTATAAAGAATCCTCAAAAAACTAAAAATAGAACCACCACATGATTCAGCAATTCCACTTCTTGGAATTGGTATCCAAAGGAAAACAATAACTTGAAAAGGTATTTGAACCCCCATGTTCAGACCAACGTATTTACAATTGCCAAGACATGAAAACAACCTAAGTGTCCATCAGTGGATGAATGAATAAGGAAGTTGTAATATATAGTGGAATATTATTCAACCATAAAAAGAGGAAATCATACCATAAGGACCAGAGTCAGAGGTTGAGGAGAAAAGCAATTAGAAGTGATCAAAATAGGCAAACTCCCAGTTTTAAGATAAATAAGCATTAGGGATGTAATGTACAATATGACTATGGCTGATACCACTTTATGATATATAGGAAAGTTGTTGAAAGTAAATCCTAAAAGGTCTCATCATCAGGAGAAAAAAATTTTTGTCTTTATTTTTATCTTTATGTGAAGATGAATGTTAGCTGAGCCTATTGTGATAATCATTTATATATTGCATATATAAATCAAACCTTCATGCTGTATACCTTAAACTTATAGAGCAATATATGCCAAATATTTCTCAATAAAACTGAGAGGAAAGACTTCTCGTTACAAGAAAAGAATGGTAACTATGTGGGTTGATGGATGTTAACTAAACTTGCTGTGTAGTTCATTTGCTGTTATCATCACCCACAATCATGGGTTGGATCCCCATCCAAAATGTGATTTGGATTTCAAAACTCCTGATGCCACACATACACCAGACGTACAAAAGTTTATTACTCACATAATGAAGATTGCTAGGAAGATTGCTAGGAAGAGCAGGGCAAGCTTCTCAAATATGTCCAAAATGGTTTGAGACAGGAGATAGGGCGCAGAGGAGAGACTAGATTTTTTGGTTTTATGGTAACTAGGGCATGGAGCTAGGAGTGAAAATTCCTGCAGGGCTTGTGTAATTGAATTTCTCACGAGCATCAAAGATAAGAGCACCCGGACTTCTTTAACCTCTAGCCCAGATGCCGGGCAAGAGGGAAAGGGAGAGGGGCAGGGCTTGAAAGTTGTTCATAGTCAAGCATAAAACATGGAGTCAGACAGAGCCTTTGCTACATTTTGTTTTTATACATTTGTGAGCTTTGAAAATGATTATAGTGGACATTTACCTTTCTGACATTTATCTCATTCTTCCTATATTATACAACACATACCTGAAAAGTTTGGGTGGAATTAATCTCATTCTTATCCCCAAATTAATCCAATCAGGATAATCTAATTCTAACCTATGGTATTTCTCTAGTCACAAGGAATGATTTTGGATTGAGCAGTGATCATAGGACTTTTGCCCCAAAATTGGCTCTCTTTCTACCCCTGAAGTGAGTGAGAAAACATGTGGTCCTCATACCTGAAGGCAGTAATCTTGTGACCAAGCAAATGAAAGAGACTGGTGTTGAAACCCTGATTAAATAAACAAAGATTTATAACATTGTATAAAGGCAAAAGGATATAAAGAACAAACGAAAAGTTTTATATAAACACCTTTCTAGCTCCTTCTTTTTTCTTTACTGGATTGTTTAGTTATGTGAGCCTTCAAATCAAATCACACATATTTTGATTTTTCTACTACTGGTCTTCACTGGTATTGAATATTGTTTAAATCGGTTTGAATTTGTTATTTTCACACTTTATCTCACAATATTTTAGTGTATTTAATGTGGTATAAATGTGCACATATGTGATGCTTAATTTACTTTATCCTCTAAAGGTCCTCAGTGGTAATCTAGAATTCACCCCCATATAAGTGTTCAGCAAGTATTTCATCAGAAAGTCTGCATACCAAACATAGCCACAAAAAGTACTTCAGTTATCCTTATATTTCATTAACATCTGAGATTTTACTAATCAATAAAGAAATGTTGTAAATGGGTTTTCATAGGTGAAAATAGGGGTTTATCATAACAGATGTTATAAATAGGTTCTCATTGATGAACTGATGGTCTTCATGATACAAAGATTAGATCAAACATTTCAGAGACAGTCCCTACCTTGTATGACCAATATTATAAGAAGCTAGCAAGCTTTGTAGTCTACACTTTTAGCAATGGCACCCTTCTGGCCTCAAAACTAAATGTATAAAATCTTAATTATCTTAAGCATACAAAGTTGCAATGGGTTAATTTCTGCTTGACTAAAGGGAGAATCATGCTTATTATGGAGATGACTGGAGACATCTTATTATGAAGACAAGAAATAAATCACTGGTACTATTCCCTCCTCCCCCATGTTCATTTTGGAATTTGCCTGATGCAGATGCCGTCAAACTCAGTTGCTCGAGATTTCAGCACGGTCTGTTAACTAAATCCAGAATGACAGAGCATGAAGGAAATAGAAATTCCAAGATATAAAAACTGAACTCCACATGGTCTCTGGCCATGGTGACTTGCCTACTGACATAACAAGAAGCAAATTAAAAAAAAAAAAAAAAAGCTAATATTAAAAGGAAAATATGTTTGTATACAAACTTTAAACCTGATAAATAACTGCCTGTGACTTTTTAATCTTCAGAGAATCCTCAGATTTCTATACTAGACCTAATAGGAAATGAGCTGCCAAAATAGTGCAACCTTCTGAAAAGAGCATCTTTTCCAATGACCGTATCGGTGGGGTCATAAATGACACAGAAAGAAAAACAGTAGCTGTGCAAGGAACACACACCACTGCCAGCCAGGTGTCCTCATTATTCCTGTCTACAGAATGTGACAGGGATGAATGACCACTGTGTAATATTTCCAGATATCTTATTTTTGACTGGGATTTTTTTGCAATTACTTTGTCCTTTCTCTTCCATTGCATTTTTTATTTGTTGGGAATAGATAACTTGTCATTAATTTGCAGACCACAGGAACTCCAGGTGAAGCTAACACACTTTGGAGAGATAGAAGGGTGATATTAGCTAATTATAGATTTTTGCTAATTACAGCAAAAGGGTATACTACAGTGGACCTGGCAGTTGTTATGAAAACATGCACTTTACTCTTTCCCCCATTGTGTAGCATTCAGGTACACTGAATTGAGAATGACCTTAACCTTTTCCAAGGTTAGTCCTGATTGGTGTAAATCAGAAGCTACTCCCAAACCTCTCGCCACAGTTATTGGTCTTACTCTAACCATATGGAGTGTCTCAATGATCATCCAACAAATACAAAGCTCAAGATGATTGTCCAATGGTTGTTGGAAAGAACTTTTTACCTTGGGATATAAGTAATAAAGCATATAATCACTATTCCTTTTAATAATCATCCTGTGGCTATGAAGGAAACCTGTCTGAGACAAAACAGATACAGCTGGCAGAACAAAGCTGATATAATTCAGAGAAATGGAACTGGAGCTTTGATCAAATCAGTTCTAAAGCTTCCTTCACCTTCATGGGGCTATTCATTTATGTAAATAATTTTTATTTATTAACTATTTCAGTTTGAATTCAGTTTTCTGTTACTTTTAATCTCAAAATATTTAACTGGTAGATGAATTTTCTATCTCCAGATTTATATTAAATGTCAGAAAGTGAATTGTCATTTCTTAAAATGGAAAAGAGCCTTATCTACCATCTTCCCTCTGTCCGTGCTCATGATAGAGTAAGTTTGAAAATAGGATATTGTCCCTGAGAGCAGTTCTTTCAGATACAAGATACTCAGCTTTCACATTAAACCAATGTAAATCTATTTTGAACATTGATTTGTACTTTATATATAAAGGATGTAAAGAGTGAAATGTGAAAGTTTTAAATAAGCACCTTCTGGCCCTTCCGCCAATCAGGTCTCCTTTGAATTCTGTATCACATGTAACCCATTTATGAAATCTCCATTAAGAGATACGTGATCCCTAACTTCTCACTCTTTTATAAATTGTCTTTGGCCACTATTTGGTTTGCATGGTTTAGCTTGATACATAACTGGGCAAGAATCACTCCCTTAATGTTTAAAAATATGAACTGCTTCTATTATTACCTCAAGGCCTAATACACAAAAGATGGCCCAAGTCAGAAAGAGAAATAAGAGAAGCCATTATGTCATAATTTAATCATTACAATAAATTAATAAAAACTTATTTACATGATCAGTTGCCTTTTACTAAGATCTCCAAATAATTACTCAGAAATGTGGTGACTATAAAGAGAAAGCACATATTTCTATTCTAATTCCCTTACTCCTCATTACATTCAAGAAAAAATAATATTAACCTGTGTCTGTGAAAATAAACTTTCTAAAATCATTAAAAATAAATGCTGGAATGTTTTATATTATCAGTTAATTCTAACATCTAAATTATTTACATAATTCTCAATGCTTAATTAAATGACATGTCTCTGGCTGCTAAACACTGTTTTTTATGATACATATTGAAAAATTCAAAAATTAGCTAGGTTTTAGCAATATAGCATTTATATTAAATTATCACATTGCTTCCATAGAATTTATTCTACCATTTTTGCAGATAGAGAAAACAGTATTCTGGGCAGAAAGCCATGCAAGAGCTTCTACAACTAAGATAAATTGAGTTTGAATTAAATTTTTTTAAAATTTTTGGTGCACCACAAAATTAACACATCATGAGAAAACTTTGAAGTTTGAAAAATAGAGTTTGAGAGAACATGGTTGAACCCTGAGCAACATTCTCCTGGGAATCTGATTATTACTCTCTTAAGTTAACCAGAAAAAGTGAAGTATTGCGCATGAACAGTAGAAGGCCCTTCTATTTATTTCTCTTTCAGTTTTGGATACTAAATAATTCTAATGATAAAGAGAATTTTGTATCCTTAGTCTAACTTAAACAGCATAAAAAAAAAATCATCCAAACACCTGAAAGTTATCCCCTATTGGAGATCAACTCTTCCTCTGCATTTGTTGTATTGTCAATTCAGGAGTAACTGGCTTTCAATTTAAATTACAGATAAAGCCTAGCCAATTTTTTAATAATAATTTTCTAAGTTTGAAAGCGTAGTTATAAGAATATAAAGGCCCAGTGTATCAGATCCACAGGGTCCAAATCTGTTCCTGGCAATAAACCACAAACTCGCTGCTTTTGGGGGGAGGGGGTGCGGGGGGAGGAGTGGTTGGGAATTCACTAACAGCTAACGTATTGTTTGCCTGTTATTCAAATTATAAGTTTTAATATTTTAATACATCTATCAGAATATTTGCTTAAGTGTATCTTAAACCTTGTATCATATACTAATTTGCCTAAACTTTCTACCAAATGTGACCACATAACAAATGTTAATAATGCCTTTAAATAATAATATTCCTAGAGACTGTGACAATAAAATTAGCTTTTACCTTAATAAAATTATTTTTAAAATTTGTTTTATGAGATGCGCAAAATATAGGCTCTTATGGAAATATCTGATAATCAGTCTCCTGAGTAAAATATGAATTATATAATTTCTGTTACAAGAACAATGGTATGTTCTTTGCTTTCCAGTAAAATGCTATGAACCCTGATCACTATGTGATTACCTATTGTATAGGCAATATTTCTCCCAAATTCCTAATAGTAGCATAAAAATTAATTATTAATTTATTAATTATTAATTTATTATTTATTATTAGCCATCTATAGTGATATGAATATGCTTCTCAATCATTACATATAAGATATATGTAACACCCAATTATATGTATTCACTAAAATATGCATGCATTTGAGACTGTCACTGTCTCTTTGTAGAAATTTACTCCCCCATCAATCTCAAAGAATTTATTCTCTTCTGATTCTCTGAATTTTCAGAGTATTCTTTATCCAATCAATAGGGTACCCTTAGTCCACCCTATACTGCAAGTTTCCATCCTTCGTTCTCTTCTCACTTCGATTTAGCCATTCTATGTGGGTAATTTTTTCTGCACATTACAGACCTTATCACGATGCAAATGATACTGAAATACACAGGTGTCTTCTGTATAAAATCTCTCTCAGCCTACCTTATTACACTCTACAAGGCCACCCAGAACCCATCTACCCTATCTACTTTTCATGATCCCATATAAGTTTTTTTAACTCTCCAGCCCAGAATTACCTCTTCAGCTCAGAAGAGATTTTGTATCTGCCTACTAGATATGCATCTACATCTCCACAGGCAACTTATGTATTCCAGAACAAACTCATTATTCATCTTCCACAAAACCTTTCTATCCAACCTCACTTAATTGCTTTTGTAAGTATCTGCATTAGTTAGCACACTAGTTTCACCTTAACCATGGTTCTAAAATAAGAGTGGCCTTAACAAAATAAGTCTTGATTCCTATCTCATATAAAAACAAGCATAAATAGTCCAGGGTTAATATGGTGGCTTCATGGAGACCCAACCCATCCTCCTTACATCTTGTCACTATTCCATTTTTAACACATGGCTTCCTTTGCATGGTCTAATATACGTGCTCCAACTCCTGCCATCATGTCTGCAGTGGCAGGAAAAGGGAAGGGACAAAAAAAATTAATACCTGTTTTTTTGTTTTGTTTTGTTTTGTTAAGTTTAGGGTATAGAAGATACACATTTCACTTCAATTCACTTTGCCAGGTACCCACACCTCGCTACGAGGGAAACTTGGAAATGTCAGCTGGGCAACTTTTCAAACTACTAAAACTCAGGGTTTTTATTACAAAAGAGGAAAGGTTTGCTACTGGGGAACAACCATCAATCCTTCTCACATCCAGTTCCATAAGAAACTCTGACTCTCTTTCCTCTCTTCACTTCTGCTATTGCTTTGTTAATGTTTATGTACTCTTTCCATGTGACCATACACTGGATGGTGTTTGAGCCTGTAACCTGAGTGGGATGAAAAGGAATGTATTCACCAAACCAACAGCTATATTACATGTACCTAAGACTGTATTAATTCACTCTAACAAAGTAGATTAACAAAAATATCACATCTGACATCATTGGTAGCTGTGACCAGAAATACTAGTTGGTGAGCTTGAGATAGTCTCTAGTCATCTTGAAGGATCCATCAGTTTCTGCAGGAGCTGGATAAGTGAGTCAAATGGAGATACAATGGGGACCACTGCCTGCATCCTTTAGATCCAGCAAACGTTTTATACAAAGGGCCAGATTGTTAATATTTTAGGTTGTGCAAACCATGTAGTCTTTGTTGCAACCAGTGGATCCACTGTAAGCTAAACTTTGAATAGAATTTCATTTTTTGATTGCCTTTCATATGCTCCCACTTTAACTAGGAACCCTGATCATGTATTAGGATTCCTGGCATCAGTGTTAACTAAGGCTTGGTGCCTAACAATTTTTGGAATGTTTTGGTACATAAGTAAATAGCCTTTGGTCTTTTTTTGGGAAGGATTATGAAAATCATAACAGGCACACCTGCCATGGCATCACAGAGTCCATCTCTGTGGCTCCATCTCCACTTCAATTAATTAATTGATTCTGATCTGAAAATTGGCTCCATAAAGTGGCAAGGTATTATGACATTTTTATTGCTGTGTCTACTCAATCTCCCAGTTATCCATTCTCAATTTCTTCTGCTGGTACATGCTGAATGATTTATTCATTGTCTATCTATTTTACCCCTGGGATCATCAAATTCTATTAATCTTTCCATAACTTTGTGAGTTTTGGGTGCCATCCTGACCTTGTTGATCATTGCAAAAATTGAAAATCCTGGCTTCTGGCAGTTAAGTGCCATTACCTGGCCTCTATTTTTTCAGGGTTCTACCATCTCCTTTGCTACCAATGAGTCAAGATCTATAGTGGTCTCACCCACTGTCATCTCAGGCTTAAAGGAGAGCACCACCAATCTATTGATTAGTAATACTGGTGCTCCTCTCATCAGCACATTTCTTATGGCTGTAGTAAATTGCATGTCCTCAGCACCTTGCCATAGAACATAGTCATCTCACAGTCTGCCAGCTAAATTTGTATGTCCATTCTGGTATGCCTTTTTTCCTGATCTGCTCCCTTCTCTATCTTTCTGCCATGGCAATATTAGCATTTCAGTTCTAATTAGCATGGTCTACCTGTTTGGTTGGCATTTAACCATCTTTGAAATTTAGACCATTCTGACCATAACGCCTTGGTTTTTGTCCTCAGCTTTCTCTGGTCTTTCTTGGCAGAAGATGAGAGCTCCTTTATGTACAGCTGAAAGGCCCCCTCAACTTTGCACTTGGCTTTTAATTTCTTGTTTTTACTCTTAAATGTTCATTATTCTTCTGTAGAGCATCAGTGCTGCTTAGCAATAGCCATCCAATCCTATTAACTTTATAACTACCAAAGCGTATATGTATCGTGAATATCTGATCTATTTGGCCATTTAACCAACAGTGAAAATTTTAGCAATTGGACCACTACCTTGTGCCAGGAGCTTTCTGTCCTCTATTTATTGTAATAAAGCCAGCAAGCAATGAATATCTTGGGCCAACATGCTACCTGATCACCTATTCTCCTGGAGCACTCTTTGTACCAAATGTCATAAACTGCATCCTCAGGAAGCAGAAGCTGAAACAGAACGGGGGTGCAAGATGCTTATTAGAGATCTAACTTTTAATAGGAAAGGAAAAGGAAGCAGGATTGAGCCAAAAGATAAGTTGAACTGTGATACAGACAGAAGAGTTTCAACTAATCCAGCAGAAAGCTCTAAAACAACTATGCTTTTTCAGAGTCCTGCATCAGGTCAAAATGACCAGATCTTTGTATCACCACTTCTTTTAGTCACCAGAAGCAGATTACTTTTGCAAGGTTACAACCTTTGGAAAGACAGTTCTCTGTACCATGAGCAGATCCTAAAAAAGTTGACAGCTGTAAAATGCTGGCTATCCTTCCTGTAGCTGGATAGAAAGCCCTCCTTGAAGGAGATTCTGGTGGGGTATCTCTATATCTAGCACATTAAACCACTTGCAATTTTCTCCAATGGCTGCAGCATTCTCATCTTTGTGCATCTAAGTGTGCTGTCACCTCTTCCAGGCATACCATTTCTCCTGGGAAATCTCTGAAATTTCCAAGCCTTATCGATTGACTGTTCTCTGAAGCCTAAATGTAAATTATTTATGTCATTATTATGGCCATTCTCAAGCTATGTTGTAATAATATACTTATGCCTATTGCCTAATATATTGTGAACTCCTTGAAAACATGGATTATTTATTTTTATATTCACATCTAAAACAATGTCTTTCTCATAAGAAACATTAAATATTTTCTAAATAAATGAATAAACTTATATTTCTTTACTCTATCTTCTATATAAAAATCAGACCCCAGAAGATTTCTAAAATAACTATTCTTTCTTATTGCATTTTTATATAATTTTAAATTAATGACAAACTAGATAGTAACCTTGGAATCTATACACTCATTTCAGACTACTTCTCAAGCCTGCATTCATATATCTTATTGTCTGATGGATATTTTCTTCTGACTGTCTCAAGACATCTCAGATTCAACATGTCAACATATCTTACAGGACATGCATCATTTTCTATCTCCTGACCTGCTCTTTCATCCATATTTTCTGTCTCCCTTAATGGTGCAACTTAATCACCCAAGCTAGAAAACTGAGAGCCTCCTTAAACATTTTTGGCTTCACTGTATACGTTCACCAAATCCTGATTACTTAACTTTTTAAATGATTTCAGCTATTTCTTCTCCTTTCTGTATTCTCCTTTCTCCTAATGTTTACAGCTAATTCAGGCACTCAGTTAACTTTCTAGACAAATTCTTAAGTGACCTCCCTATCTTTGGTTTTATTTTTTTTTTAATTCTTGCTTTGCCATACTTTTCAAATAACATTATATTAAATGGTGAGAAACTCAAAACTTTTCCACTAATATTAAAAACAGGCAAGATTTTTACCAATACCTCACCAAAGAAAATGTACAATGGCAATTAAGCTAATAAAAGAGGATCAATGTCATATGTCACTTAGGGAGCTGCAAATTAAAACAATAAGATACTTCCAATGCACCTATTAAAATAACCAAAAGCCAAAACACTAATGATACTAAATGCTGGCAAGAATGTGGAGCAAAAGGGACTTTCATTCATTGCTGGTGGAAATGCAAAATGATAAAGCTATGTTGGAGAACAGTTTGACAGTTTCTTACAAAATAAATATACTCTTACCATACATTCCGTTAACTATGCTCCTTAGTATTTACCCAAATGAATTGAAAGCTTCTGTCCACATACAAAAACTTGCATAGAGATGTTTATAGTAATTGTATTGATAATTGCTAAAACTTTAAAGCAACCACAATGTCCTGCAGAGAGTGAGTAGATAAACATTGGTACATTCAGTCAATAGAATATTATTTAGTGCTAAAAAGAAATGAGCTATGAAAAGCCATGAAAAGATACAGAGAAAACGCAAATGAGATTTCTAAGTAAAAGAATCCAATTTGAAAAGGCTATGTACTGGATGATCCTAATTAAATGACATAATGGAAAAGGCAAAACTATGGAGACATTAAACAAAAATTAGTGGTTTTTAGGGGTTAGTAGAGAGGGAAGGATGAATAGGTGGAGCACAGAGGAGTTTGTGGGCAGTAAACATATTCTGTAGGTTACTATAATGGTGGCTACATGTCATACATTTGTCAAAACCCATATAATGTATAATGCCAAGAGTGACCCCTAATGTAAACTATAGACTTTGAGTGTAATAATGTGTCAATATAGGTTCATTTTTTGTAAAAATGTGCCACTATGGTGTGAAATGTTGATAGTGGGGGAGGTTGTGCATATGTAGAGATAGGGGGACATGGTAATTTTCTATACATTCCACTCAATTTTGCTGTGAACCTAAAACTACTCTAAAAATGAGTATATTAATTTTTAAAAGTAGGAAAATGCTATATGAAGATAAGGTCACAAATTAATTAATTAATTAATGATCAAAGATATTTTTAAATAAGTCATTTAAATTCTATGGCCTTGGTGGTTGTCTCTCACTTTTTGACTGGTATCCATAATGTAAATTATATATAAGCAAAAGAAAAATAACTATAACACATAATAATATTGTATTGTATCACATGCAATGCTATCAATTTCCCTATTTGGTATATAAATATTTACTTAATTTTAAAAGAGTTTACTATAATACAAAATACAGATATATCCTATTTGAATAAATTATGACTAGACATAGAGTTTGTAGATATTTAATCAAAGTGTTAGTAACATTTCTGAGGTACAAAGCATATTTGATTTATATTATTTCTCCTCTTTCACAGTTACACAATATATAACAATACAAAGATTGAATTTAAAATCATATTTTTACATGGTTAATATTTAAAAGTTTAAAATAATTATTCACTAATGTATAATTTCATTGAAAATGAAATTTTGGAAGTTAAAGGACCTTAGATGTCTTTTTATTTAAACTTTTCTCTGAACTCAGGATCTCTTTCCCCACATTTAAGCAACAACTCAGCAGAAATCAGTGTTAAACCTCCCAAATTTTTCTTACTTTAAAGTAAAATAAATTAACAATATGTAAAAAAGTTTATTGAGTTTGCATGTAAACTGCCTTAGAAAATTAAAAGACTGAGAGCTAACAAAAGACTTCAGTTCTAGTATAATTAAAAGTCCACGTATATAATAAAGAACATAAAGAAAAAGTACATTTCTGTTTTAGAAGTCTAGAACCTTCTAAAGCAAGATTAGGTGCTTGAAGTTTTAAGAGAGTCAAAATTTTGATAAAAGTTGACTTTTTTTACATTAGCATTTTATTAAACAACAAGAAGTCACTTATTCCATGTTTCTACAACTTTTTTTTTCTTCAGAAAGGAAATTTCCACTTCTTTGAAGATCATTCATGACTGGTATCACTCTTACAAAATGTAGTTTCCCAAAGTTAGGAATAGGATAAGAAAACAACAAATGTCTTTGCTTACAAACATTAGAACTGATTACAGAAGCCAAGGAAACACCTCACTGAAAAACTGAATTATTTGTATCTCTCCTAGAATATGAATTTTGAGGAGTTTCATGTCTATTCTGAAACTTTTAGTTATTTAGGAATGGATGGTATTTGGTCAGGCGGTAATGAATAAATGAATAATAACACCCAGAAATATGGTAGTTTTAATATGGTCACAAGCCAGATACACTTGTGGTCCTTCCAATTCAAACAGTACTTCTAATATTATTAGGTTGGTTATTTGGTTTTTGGCATTCTCTTTAAGAATGAGAAAACTCTATATATTTACATATAAAATAGTACTTGTTAATGTAGATATAGGAGAATTTAGCACTTCAATTACTAAATGCCTGTTTTCCTTACTGACTGAGAATATTTTTTGTCATTGTTTTCATGCAATACTCTGAAGATATTTGAAGATGTAGGGAAATGTCATGGTAGAAGTAAAAGTAATATATATTTTTTTAAGCATGGGTTAGTAAGACTCATTACAACTATTCCAGATCCATTTTTGGCTAAATGAAGAGGAAAGTTTTACCAACTGATGGCCGTTTGATGACCTGCATGGAAAGAATTGGTAGACTTAAAAGAGCACAATTGAGAGAAGTGATCACATCACAAAATGTGACATCATTCTTTGGCACCAGCTGGCGTTCTGGGCATGGAGAGTGAGTTACACTCTCAACCCTGAATTTTCCCCTCTAGAAACCCTTCGTGGCTCACCAGAGGGCAGTGTGCAGTAATTGGCTCTACTGCTTCATACATTGGATGTCTTCTATGGAAAAGCCAAGGTCAAATCATCAGAACCAGACAACAGGCAAGAAAATAGGTTATAAAAGTTGTTTTGTTAGATTTATTGTACCTGTGTCCCCTACATGGAATTCTTAATAGTGAAAAATTAATCACTACATGAAATATAAGGTAATGCATTCGTAGTAAGTTCTGTGTTACAGTTTCAAATTTATGACAATAATTTTGGGATAATTGAATTCAGTTCTTCTCTTTATACTTGCAAATGCACAATATTATCGCAAGGTGAGTAAATTGCCTTTACATATCACACACCTGAGTTCTCAAGGTTTTCAATCTTACAACCAGTTTAAGTAATTCAGTGAATATTTATCGAACAGTTGAAGTATGGGATATATCAAGATAAAGCACCTATAAATCTTATTCAAAAAGAGCTTGAAATATATCAAAGGATTAAAGTAGAAAGGAAAAATTAAATGCATGATCAAAATTATACAAAGTGGGAGATACATCTAAAGTACAGTACTATGAGAATTCAGAGGATGGAGAGATGAAGGCTTTTGGGAAGAATTCAGAATCTGAGCTGACTCTTGCAGCTAAGGCAACATTCTTGCAAACAAATTGAGAATGATAAAGCACATCCTCGATAAAGAAAACGTCATAGATGTGGAAAATTAAAGGAGCTAGGAGCTTTGAGTATGTAAAAAGTAGTAGTGGGAAATAATGCTAGAGAGCTATATATTGTGAATGATTCCTAGAGGGTATTGAATACAAGATATGCTCCAAAAACTGAACTGACAATGGGAAGTTGTAGGAGGGAAAGATCAATGTTATCATTGTATACTATGAAAATTGATCTGGCAACATTGTGTGATGGTAATGGATAAGTAAGAATCTGAAGGTAGGGAGTGAGCTAAAAGGCTGCTCCAATAATCCTGCAGTCTAGGCTTTGAGATTGAAAAGAAAAAAGGCAAGCAAGAGGGACTGTAAAGGTAGCATTGGTATAAGTAAAAACTAAGTGTAGGTGCAATAAAGAGAGAAAAAAATCAAAACATAGTTTGAGGTTGTGAGCTGAAGTGGGAGAGTGACAACTTCATTCATTAAAATATGAGACCCAGGAGAAGCAGATTTGGGAAAGAAATTGATATGTTTAGCAAAAAAAAAAAAAACTTAAATAGAAAACACTAGTCAAAATTTTTATGAAGTTTAATGCTCCTCTTTGTTCCCCCAACTTAATTCAGATGAATTTGGAGGCCTCATTAGTCTTGACATCCCCCAAAAGTCTACTCAAACAACAAATTTTATTAAAATGTTTTAAAATCTTTAAATGTGAAAATCTAAAAGGGGTTTATTGTGCACTCAAGGTTAAGTAATTAAATTAAATGGGAGGAATTGCAAGGTGTTCTCCCACCACTGAGGAAAATAGGTTTGTTAATTTTATTTGTTAAACATTTAAGAATATCCTAATTTTACCAAATGGTGAATTTCTGGTTAATACAAAAGAAAGAATTGTAACCTTTCACTGATGTAACCATGTTTTATGCATTTTTTTTCTAACAGAAAAACATGATACAACATTTAAAAGGACCAATCAAACTTTTGGTGATAAAAAAATAAAAACATTACTTCTTTTAATATTTTTAAACACTTTTTATTTCTTATCTGGAAAAGTCTATAATAGAATCCCATTTGCTCAAACTCATTGTAATATTTTTCCCCAACTTGGTTGACAGTTACAAAACCCAGAAACCAAGTTGTAAAGGAAACTCTTCCAGTTGAATGAAGCATCTACTTTTGTGACAATATTTTTCAGTCATATCGGAAGTTTTGGAGTTGCCTTGAGTTCGTCTATTAACTTTCTACTCAAATTAAATAAATGGCATCATAAGTGGCATGGGTTTATTTCTTGGCCACTAAAAAAAAATCCAGTAGTAAATTTTTTATACTTATTTGAATTCTATAATTTTTTCACTCTTGACTCTTGAAACACCTACTAATCAGACAACTCTTATCCATCCATACTTGTGGACTCTATAGTCTGAATTATTTTTTTCTATGTTAACCACAAAGGAGTCTTCTACATGTCCATCATGTCCTCTCCACCCTGCCCTTATACCTATATAATTATTAAGAATAAAAATAAGTCTTTCATTTTAACAGGCTATTGTACATGATATGTCTTAGTGTATGTCTTATCAAATTAAAATTTCCAAGCTTTCTGCTGTTATTAACACTACTTTCTTAGTCACCTAGATGTGCTAAGGTACTATAGGAAGCCCTCTTAAATTCAGCATCATCATAACTTTAGGTGAACTTTCCAGAAATAGACACCATTACATTGTGCTGTGGTTAACCCTTCTCTTGTTTATATACCCCTATTGGAATATAAAACACCTAAAGGGAAAAAAGGTGTCAGTTTAAGAAGGCCTCTGAGTGCGCCTACTTGTTAGGAAACAAGGAGTGAATGAAAGCCAGCTAGTGCCAAGATTTCTGGCCGTGGAAAGGTCACAATATTGGCTGGTATTCTGCTTAAGGGGGGAAAAGGAGGTTCTAGGAAACGAGATTATAGTTACTACCCAAGGATCAGGAAGCACAATAAAATTTAAAATCTCTGGTCTTTCTTTTCATAGATATCTCTATAATATATCTTTATTTGGGTGTGTATTTATATATATATATAATTAATTGTGGTAAAATACACATTAAATTTACCATCTTAACCATTTTAGGTGTATGATTCAGGGACATTAATACATTCACATTGTTGTGCAATGATCACTATAATCCATCTCAGCTCTTTTCATCTTGCAGAAGTGAAATTCTGTACCTATTGAAAAACAAATTTTCACCCTGCACCCAGCACTATTCTACTTTCTACTACATGAATCTGACCACTATAGGTAATTCATATAAGTGAAATCAAAGTATCTTTCTTTGTGAGAGGCTTATTTCACTTAGCATGATGTCCTTAAGGTTTATCTATATTTTAGCATGTGTCAGAATTTTCTTCCTTTTTTAAGGCTTAATAACACTCTGTTGTACATATATACCACATTTTGTTTCTCCATTCATCTGTCAGTGAGCACTTGCTTTGCTTCCACTATTTGGATATTGTGACTAATAGTGCTATGAACATGGTATACAAATATCTCTTCAAAATGCTGCTTTCCATTCTTTTGAGTATATACCCAGAAGTAAAATTTCTTGATATCAACCATCCTAATGAGTGAGAGGTGGTATCTCATGTGGTTTTGGTTTGTATTTCTCTAATGATTAGGGATGTTGAACATTGTTTCATGTTCTTATTTGTATATCTTCTTTAGAGAAAAATCTATTCAAGTCTTTTGCCCGTTTTTTTAATTGGGTTTTGTTTTCTGTTATTCAGTCGTAGTTCTATATACATTCTAAAATTCAATTTCTTATGAGATATATGATTTCAAATTTCTACCATTTAGTGAGTTACCTTTTCACTCCATTGGCCATGCCTTTCAGTACACGGTTTTTAATGTTTATGTAGCTCATTTTATTCATTTTTTATTTTATTGCTTGTGTTTTTAGGAAGGGTACCATTAACCTGTCATAATATTCAAGGGATTTTAATTGAAGAAAAATGACAGAAAATCTTGTGAAGTGGGCTGAGAGGGAATAATTTAATAATTAGAATTAGAACCAGGAAAGTGTTGTGTCACAAAAACCAAATTAGGAGAAAAAAATATTTTTATATTACCCTAATTTAGAGAAAATTTTAAAAGGAAAGAACAGTCAAAGAGTCAAAGAAAAGAACTATGCCAGAAAGTAAAGACTGAAGAGTGGCCATGACAGATGGTTATTCTGTCACTAGAAATCTTACAGAGAGACAGATCATTGAACTGTTGCATGAAGTTTACTAGATTGTTGTAGCGAATAGAATAGTAACAAAAAACTGAGGAAGCTTGGTTATAAAAGGAAAAGAAAACATAGCTTTTAAATATGCATCAAACAGTTCCCTGTCTTTAATTTTATGTAAACGATTACTACAGTATAAATTCAGGAAAATGCACAAGCCATAGTGTACAGCTCATTGAATATTCACAAAGTAAATACATTCATGTAACTAACACACAGATCAAGAAACAAACTACCTGAATCTCAACCACCTGTTTTGTGTTCCCTTCTTTTTTCTACTCATCCCCCAATCTCCTCTAAGTTTAACAATTATCTTGACATCTAATACCGGGAGATCCGTTTTGTTGTCTTTGCACTGCTCTTTCAAAATAAAATGTAACCTAATTTAACATGTTTTCAATAAATCAGGAGGATAGTTATTAAGAGTATACATTATAGGATAGAGCTATAGCCTTATTGGCCTCCACACCCCTAAAGCCTGGTGGAGGGCTGGAGCATAGGTGCTACTAAATTATTTGAATGAAAGAATAGATTTTCCTAATCAATTACTATGCTACTGGACCTATTTACTCCCTAAACTTTACATGACCTTCTCAAAGCCATTGCAACTGCTTTTGGTTGAAATCCTTCTCACTAGAATGTATGGGACAAAAAAAAAAGGAATATGGCAAAAAAAAATGCTTAATCAAAGAACTAAAATCATTTATTTATAGTTGAGAAAGAACTTTGAGCTTGCCCCTTCCTTTGGTATTTGTATCATATCCTGTTCATTATTTCTAGCACCATTCAACACTACCAGCTAAACTTTCTCTCATGGTCAACTCTGCAACACATTAACAAAATCCCTGACTCATTTTTCTACTTCAGGCTCTTTTACAGATTTAAATATAGCTGTTGTTATTAATAGCAAGATCCTTAAAAATTAAGACTTGTTTTATTCCTTAAATCATAAAAACATAACCTAAAATCATGTAACCCTATCTACAACTCCAAATATTTATGTATTTTATTGTTAAATACACTTATTTGTAGTGAAAAACAACTGAGTGGAAACTTGATTAAAAAGCGACTGTCCTGATTTCATATGGCTCTGTTAATTGCCTTCCATTTCTTCCACATATTCTATATTTAATTTAATCTGATACTATTAAAATATTAACCTCAAGGAAATGTACAGGGATTCAAATATTTAAGATTAAAACTAAAGTTAAAGCTGCTTCTTTGCCCATGCTCCCCACACTTGTGCCTAACAAAAGCAAAGATTAAATAGAATCCTTTCTTACATTTGGATAATGCATTTAGCTCACTTTGCCTGAACAATATGCACATTATGGCAAAGCACCAAGATTACTTTTATGAATGAGTATAGAGATACATGTCTTTTTCCTGTTCAGTAAAAGGATTCAAATCCCTTTTTTGTAACAGGTTGTATTATTCTATCAAAAGCTCATTTGTGAACATAGGAGTCTCTGTTATCAAAAACAAAGCAAAACATTGTTATAAAGTGCTATTTTTGCTATAGTGAGCTATATAGAGGAAAAATTTAGATATGAAATATCCCACAGCCTGAGGAAAAATAGATTTTTTGAATTGTAAATATTTTATATGGAAATATAACAAATGATAGTCCTAGGTATTCTAAACTAGAGTATTATTTAAGCCCCATCTACTTTAATTTAGACAGAAAATACAGATATAACTGACTACTGAAGCAAGTATAAAACCACAAAATCCAAGGAAAAAAAGGATTGTGGCAGGAAAGAACAAAAACAGCAACTTGACTGCACCAGAAAGCCTAGGCTCAAAACAAGTACTGATTTAACAAAAAATTAGCTTCAATCTTCTTGGTGGCCGAGCCAAAAAAGTAAAAAAAAGTAAAAAACAATCATACTAGTTAGAAAAAATTCTTGCCAGCATTAAACTCTAAAAAATATTAGTTATATGGATCTTAATATTCATATATAGAACAAAAAATAGTTATTTTTTAAAATAGAGATTATATGAAAGTTTCTGAAATATTCAGGGCATTATGGAAGTTTATATTATAGTATTAAAAATAAATTGTGGTACTTTCTGGGCAAATACAAACTTTATTAATTGGGTTTTTATGTGAATTTTTAAATATCAACACTTAAGAGCTTTAAACATCTTTACATTTGTAAAACTTTTGTTAAGAAGCAAAAATTCAAATGTAAGGGGAGTTAGGAAAGAGAAGCAAAGAACTGACATTGAACACAAATTCATTTTTGTTGACTACAACATCTTTGTAGTACTTTTTG
This sequence comes from Cynopterus sphinx, assembly GCA_030015415.1. NCBI lineage: Eukaryota > Metazoa > Chordata > Mammalia > Chiroptera > Pteropodidae > Cynopterus > Cynopterus sphinx. The sequence goes on from CM057380.1 coordinate 140,638,269, forward strand.
GTTACCATCTCCCTGGACTTGTGAGGCATGAAGGTATGAATAATTTAGAAAGTTATTCTACATATTTTAGAATCTGTACACCAAAAAGAGGGCACATTATTTCCTAGTCAGTCTCCTAGGTTTTTCTTGGCCTCTTCAAGTGTTTTTATCAGCATGATAAGTATTTACTATTTACAACAAAATACTAGATATTTCTCTCTGGAGAAGGAGAGATCTATATCTAATTATTCAACTTTCCTCTTTTTCTAAACTGCTTTTTACATTAACTTTAAAATTATTTCTATGAGGAAAATATTTTATCTGTGTACATAGGTATAGGAGATAGCAGTGTTTTCTTCCTTATATATAAATAATGATTTTTTTATTTCTTTGTGTTCTACTGTATCATTGTATATTTTCTACACTTTTCACTTTTCTCACAAGCTGCTAAAACAATCTGAGAATACAAGCTTCTTAAGCCCAAAACATTGCAGAATAAAAAAAAAAAAATGTACTTATAAACTACCTAGGGTGCTGCAAACTTCTGGTAATTAATTTCAATTAAGTTATTTACAAGGTGTGCCACTACTAACTTGTGCCCAGATGTTTCAGTTGGCAAAATGTGATGGCCACCAATGTAGTCAGTTTCAGTAACAATCACTCATTGATGGAATTTTCACACTGAATTCACAGCACCTTCGTAACATGAGTACATGATGTCATCGCCCTTCGCTTCATCATACCGTAAAAATGCCCATACGAGTTGCAACAAATTACTGCAGGCAATTGCTGAGTTCTAGAGATGTTGTAGTGAACACCTGGGCTGGCTCAAAACCTAGCAGCTTTCAAAGTTTCGTTACCAGATGTTTGTGGAACAACTTATGCATGTATGGAAAACATACACTTTTTTATTTGCATGAACGAGTACCAGACCTTTGGAAGTAGTGGAAACACATGTTTCAGGGAAAAAAAATAGCTAATAAGAATTTATTAGGGAAATATTTTTATTAAAATTAGCATGGCTAATCTTAAACACTGTGAACTAAATTTGCATGATCATGTGTGTATGCAATTATTTGTTTGTATAGTAAAACACGTCTTCACAAGTAAATGGTACAATGATTATACTTTTCTTGGGCAAAGAAAATGAGCATTTATGAAAGTTTTATTAATATTAAAATTAAAAGTTAGCTATTTGTCGATTTTGTTTAATAATTTTGTGTATTTCTAAAATGATATTTATTTTAATAATTTTATCTTTTTTTCTCAAATAGCCTTTGTAAAAAGATAGTGACTATTTAAAATTGTCTATATATGTTTATTTTTGCCATTAATTTACCATAGTATTGACTTTCAGTACATTTTAGAAAATTTGTACTTTGGGATTAAATAACTATTAGAAAAATACTTTTCTATGTCATATAAAAATATTTTTTCTATCCATAAGGAGAAAAGGAATAGGAAAAAGCATTACTAATTTTTTGATGGGTCTGTTTTTTAGGGGATTCTTATTTTAAATGCAAAGAAACTAATGTCTTAATTTTTAGCTAACTGAAATTCTAGTCCAATTAAAATAAACATACTCCCCTTTATTAAACTATTGTTTCCACTATAATTCACTGCATATTCTATAAAGACCCGAGATGGACCACATTTTCCTCCCTCTGGGCAACTGCAAGAAGTTAAAACTATTAACAGCTGTCTGGTAACTTAGATTTTTGGTAATTTCATTTAGTTCAAAAGAAGTCTGAATTTATCCAGGTGTTAAATATATTAAGTCCTGGATAAAATCAAAGAAAATTCTACTAGGGACACATTTTAAGATTTGATGGATACATTATATTCATAAGACCAATGTATAAAAACATATATTCCTGCTACTCACTAAATGAACATGCAAGTGAATATTTAAAACAAAATCTCCTGTCTTCTTTAAGAAGCAAACATTTCAACACCTATATTGAGAAATGATTATTACATATCCCATTAAAACTAACTTGTTCACTATCAGGGTATAAACTGAATGAAGTGCCAGAAGCAAACATACATTAATAGGCTGGATAGTAAATTTAAAATGAGAACCCTCTTTGCAGCTTTAATACTTAGGAGATAAATACATATCACTCTTTGCCCTGCTATGAAGTTCATGGTGGTCCTGGGGTGATAACCCTGATGACTTAGTTTGCCTTTCCTTCTTATATATCCAAGAATCTCTCCACGTCTCCAGGGAGTCATTATGAGCTGCAAGGGGGTGCTGCATGCAGGCGCCCCACAGGTATCTCTAGGGAGGCACAGACCAGAGACACACTGAAAGTCACTGTAGAGCCCACATTTTCTCATTCCTTGTTTGTTATAAGACTTGGGCCCAAGGGGGTATAAAAGAAGGCCACATTAATGTAGTCCCTATGTTTTGTTAAGAAAATGTAAATGTCTCACTGTTGCATTTTTAACCTGAAATGATCCTGAAAGTTTAACTTTGAGCCAAAGGCAAACAGAGTCCCTCTTAATGCCTATGTTAAAAATGAGCTGCAAGTGATTTTTAGTCCTTGGGACATTTTTACACTTCCATTAAATAAAATAAATAATTACAAAGGAAATTAAACCACAAAGAAAATATGTTAAAGCTATGTTTAGAGTCTGACCTAAATATGTAAAACAAAGGAAATACATGATTGCGGTTTGAACTTTGTCTTTAACTCATCCTTTGCATTTACAGCGTACAGAAACATGGCAACAATATGTCAGGGAGATTCTTACGCAGCATTTACTCAAAGCAACATATTTGGAAGAAGAGTGAAAGATCCACTGAATTATCCCAATGTTTATTCATTATTCATTTTCCAGTTTTTAAAGTGTCTGAAGTGTTGAAAAGGTCAGAATGGGTGATTTGGGGATGTTTACTAATTTTACCTCCTCCATATGCAAATATGCTTTCCACTGAAATAAGCTGAAGATCCATGGGTAGTGCAAATCACCCATGTCAGCACATTGTGAATTTCTAGCCTCCACAGCCAATCTGGTCAAAATGATTTGTATTAGAGCTCCCCCCACCCTTATATTTCACCAAAGAACAAAGCAATTAAAGAAGTTCAACACTGGAACTCAAAACGCCTTTCTGTAGTCTGACTTTTTATTGTATGTTTGAGATAATATACCATATTTATCTTCTGCTCCATTTGATAGCCATAAGCACATACATATGAAGGCAAGCAAACATGAGCAGCACTGTGGATCTTTGCTTTATACTTGGCTAGTAGTCCTGATGTTCAGCCTGAGACCCAGGTTTTGCCCACTGAATGATTCTGTCATCTTGAATTGAATCTTCAGGATTTTAGCCAATTCCAAAACTTCAGTCCAATTCAACGTGGAGGTAGTCATACACATATTAGATCATATAATAAAGTAAAAATTACTCAACAGCAATATTTTTTCACGTTATGAAAAGATAAACACAACATTTTTATTGTTATCTGGAGGCATTGCACTATAGGTATGGTATTTACACAGTGCATTGCTTTGCAGTCAGTATATTGGATGGCTAAAAAATCAGGTATGTTCTATATAATCTAAACCAACCAGGTAGTTAAGGATCCTCCTAATGCATGGGAGAATGGTTGAAGAAATCCTCTGTAGTGGGAAGAAAGTCTCCTCAGATAGCACACTGGGCCTACTCCGAGGAGCTCAAGGAGAAAGTAGAGTTCTGCTATCCTCTTGGCACGAATCTTACAGAAATTTATAAAAGTGCCTTTGAGAAGTTTGTTTTTGTTGAAACAGTATTTTGATAATATCTTACATTTTCCTGACTCTTTGCACAAATATTTTTTACATGTATTTTTTCACTTAATTGCATTTCAGTTTTCTTCACTAGGTTCAGATGAGCTGATTATTTTGATAGTATTCAGTACCAAAAACAACTAAGAAATTTACAACTAGAATACAAGAAAGAAAAACTGAGTTCTTTCTTGAAGTACTTACTTTTATATGATCAATTTGGACCTTATTTGAGGGTGCCCTTAAAAATGACATCAAAGCAAGCAAAAGTCTAACAGTGTAACATAATGTGTCTCCATAGACGGAGGGATAGTCTTTTTAGGAGGAAGCCAGTATGCTATATCACAACTGTGAAGTGCCTCACCAGGGTAGGCTTCAGCATCTGCACTAAAACCTTCGCTCAACAGCTGTTGAAGTCCAGAGAGACAACCCACTGAGCAGCTCAGGGACAAAATTAGACTTGGGAGTTTCCTGCCCCTTAATTAAATTTCAACTGCTTTCTACAGTGACAGGGCTCCAATTAGAGAATGAGTTCAAAGAAAATCTAACGCAGTTACCTGTGGCTATATCATAAGCTTTAATGCAGTGCAGGGTTTAGAGAGTACAATCTGAAGCGAGCCTCTGTATCTTTCTTAGCAGTGACAAATTTAATTCATATAAATCATGAAGCCTGGAGGGAACATTTCTTTTCTTTGTTAAGTTTTTTCCTAAGTGTTCGAATCCACATACATGAATCACACATAAATACAGTTCTTGGGGAGACTATTTCCTTCATTCGACATGAAGTGTGCTTCCCACAAAAGCCATCCACAAAAGCTGGGCCTAAGATTTTCTCCAACAAATACTAACACCAAATAATGCTGGTTTGCTGTAAGCATTTCCTATACATTTAATGTTCTCAAATAGTAATAAAAATACTAGAAAAGAAAAGTTATGTACTTTGTGATAATCTTCGTGAGGCTTCCAAATTCTCAATGTCTCGAACTTTCTCACAGTAGCATATATAATGATTCCTTCAAGATGTCACTTAAAATTTGTTCCTCTTCCCCTCTACTTAAAATTAGTATGGACCATCCATTTTAAGTCAGCATTTTCAAAAAGAATCCACTGAAACTTGAACAGGCAGAAGGAAAAATGTTTCCACTTCTACCAGACTTAAAAGAAGTTGGGCATCTTTTCATATTTTTCTTATTAGCATTGTAATATAAAACATCTGTAATAATTTAGTAAATTAAATACATTAAAACAACAAATAAAAGAAGCTGTAATGAATAAAATAAAATACAGAAGACCCCATGCAGCTGCCTGTTCTTTTCTTGACAAGCAGCGTGGTAAAGTGGCTAGGGCCATGAGTAGCTCCTGGCAGGAGGCAAACCCCTGAACATTGAGAGCTGTCGTGTGCTAATATGAAAACCAGCTTTGATTTATTTCATCACCTTTGCAACAACAGTATATTCTGCTATTTCTCTTCAATCTTCTCATTCTCAGTGGAAACAGCAGTCTCATAACTTTTTCGTTCATCGTTCTTGCCTAATCCCATTTTACCTGCCAGTTCTCTTTTCTATGTCTCTCCATAGTCAGAACTGCTACTTTAATCCAAACGGTTATCTCCTATCTAGATGACTGAAAAGGTTTTGAGTTCATATCTTTTTCTTCATTCAAGTTTAACCATTATACAGTCATGAGCCACTTAATGAGGAAGATAGTTGTGAGAAAAACATTGTCAGGAGATTTTGTCCTTATGCAAACATCACAGAGTGCACTTACACAACCCTACCGAGATGATGTAGCTTACCGCATGCCTTGGCTACATGGAACACCACTGCTGTATATGTGGTCCATCACTGACCAAAACATCATCATGCAACATATGACTGTATAGTAGTTAAGTACCTTTTCTCAGCTCTCAAATGCAAGAACTTAGTGTGACAGACAACTGCTTAATGAAGAAAATCTAAATTCTTTGACCTAGTACTAAGGGTTCTTCTAAAACAATCCATTTTTATTTTTATAATTCCACCAATAGAGTCACTTAGCTTCATACAAGCTAGTTTCTATCACATCCCTATTTTATACACACACATTTATAACTCGCATCTCTTTGTACATACTGGTCTCCCAAGAATGAATGATTTTCCACTCTCTCATATTGACAATCTACATTCAGTGGCTGCAAACTCAATGTCTTCAGGATTTAAGTGAGGCAATATACTTATGGTAGAGTAAATGATGAGATAAAACACTAAGGAGTGGTACAGAGTATGGCTAAATTTGAAAGAGTGGGTCGTATGTAAAGACATTCGAATATAAGTTATTTTTTAAGTATGGGTCAAGCTGGCCCAACAAAATGTTAAATAGAACTCTTTTGGCTTGTGGGCCATAAATTTGCAACTTCTGAGATATAATCAGTATTAGCTTCTTTAAGATAAGTTAAAATCTTGCCTTCAGAAAATCTCCCTGAAGATTTCTATCTTTTGCACTTATTGTCTATTCCTTCAGTAATTTCTATGCAGTTGGCTAAAATTACTATACATTTGCTTTTGCTATCCATTTCACTCATGACATATGGATATGTCATTTTCTCAAATTTGGGGGGAACACTTGGGACAAGCAGAAGTCATATGTTTTGATTCTTTTTCTCCTTGTGTTGTAGAGATAACTGCTCTCAGCTTGTATATATAAAAACATGCTTGTTGAGCATAATAAATTGATATATTACCAGGGTAAGATCTGTAAAATTGTCTTTCTAACTTACATCTTGCATTTTCTCTAGTTTCTTAGTGACAAACAAATAAGGGGAAGGGGAAGATAGGATCTAGAATGACATGAAGCAAAGCAAGCAGGTATTTTACTATAGCTTACTCAGTGCTTATCAGTCTACTGTTAAAGTTAAATTGCACACCAAAAGAGCACCGATTGGGAATTCTCACTTTATAGTTTGACCAAACAATTTAATATTTTGGAGAATTTTTTCTTACTTATAAAATCATATGCCTGGTGCATGGGATGTGGTCAACATGTATTCCTTTTCCAGATTTAGGAATATCTCTTCAGCCTACAATGATTCCATCAACTATCCCTCCCACTATACCCTAAACAAGGATATATTTCTGAAGGCCATATTTAGACAATGTAATCCTCATTTCTGGACCACAGCTAATTGGACTATGAATGAGCATCAATCAATGTCTCTCCTCCAGGCCTTTGGAACTGTGGTGGAGAGAGAGAGAGAGATGTAGTATGTAACATTGTTGGGCACATTTAATGATGTAGTATATATACCTGGGCCATGTTCTACCTTACTGCCCAGGATGTAGAAGAAACAGTATTGAAAAAATAGAGAAGGACAAAGAGGGACTAGAGATAAGTGATGGAATCTAATCTGCCTGAGTTCAAGAGATCCTTACTGCTATAAATTCCAGTCATTCTGCTTTTTGGTTATTAGTGACAAGTGGTCCGAATTTTTAAGATTCCTCTCTGTCCTAAAATTTTGTGAAGATATACATTTAAGTTTTCTCATCTGTAAAAAGGAAGCTATGCATGGAAAAGCAGTCGACTGAGGAGTTCATTTTAGTTGGATTCACAAAATCCTGCAGTAAGCCAAATCTGTATGAAAAACTATACTTCCTAGGATACAAGACAGAATTTGTCATAATGACACATATCTTACTTCCCACCTTAGGTAAGGATATGGAGTTCAGAAAAAAAAAACTTAAAAGCTGTGAGGATCACTAAGATAATATCTGAAAGAGATTTTAATTTTCCCAAATATCAGAATTGTATGGATTTAAAACAGAATATATGTTTCATTTATTTTTACATATGTAAGGAAGCTGAGGAGAGAGACTTGAGAATGTTAGTACACAGTTGTCATAAAATTACCCATAATATTTTTACCTTTTACAAAATAAATATTTATTGAGTAGTTTTTAAAAATATTATTGTTTGCTCTATCAAATGGACTTTATAAAGAGAAAATAACTCAAATACTATGGTAGGTATACACCCTTAAACATTGAGCTCAAAGGACTTAGTTTTACTGTATATCAATTTCAGCATTCTTAGAATTTCTAGCTGGTGACTTCATTCCTCATACTCTTCTATGTAAGTACAGTAGAATCTTGTTGTAGGACAAAGGACTATTAACGTAGAGGTTGGTCTATTACCCATCATATTGTGCTCCTGGAAACATAACTATAGAGAAGAAAAATCTAATATGAAAGTATTCTCCCCAAAAGCAGATGTTCATAGTAGCCTCTCAAATCAGAGCATTTCTTAGAGATAGCACCCCTCTTTTTAATTTTAGCCTATTTTTTGTTTGTTTGTTTCTTAGAAAGAGAGAGGAAAAGAAAAAGGAAGGGGAAGAGGGGAACAAAAAAGACAGCAAGAGAGGATGAAAGCTTGTCTTTGCCTACCTCTATTTATACTCAAACTTTCTAAAAGAGTAATCCATCCTGATGTTGTCACTCCCTCTCTTCCTTTTCTCTCTTGGATTCATTTTATTTTGGCTTCTCCTTCCTTCAGTTCCAGAAAATTGTTCTTGGGCTGGTCTCCAAAGACTTTGTAGCTGCAAAATCTGATGAGCACTTATCAATTATTATTGCAATAGATTTTTAATAGACTTCAAAATATTTACTTAATTCTATTTGAAATGGTTGCCTTTATGTGGCAATTATTTCATTCTTCTACCTCCATTTGCTCTATCTCCCTCCCCTTCTTTGGCTTCTTATTTCTACATTAAGTCTTTTAACACTCTGTTTTCCCCCCAAGATGCTGTTCTTGCCTATTCTCCTCTATACACTCTCCTATGGCATTCTCATCCAATCCCATAATATCAGATACCATGCATTTATGAGTTTTGACTTTTAACTTTTGCTTACACCCTTCTCTTGAACTTCAGATTCATATTTTTAGGCTCTACTAAATATATCGCAAACATCTTAAACTTAATATATCCAAAATTCTCTTCTCTTCTCTTCTCTTCTCTTCTCTTCTCTTCTCTTCTCTTCTCTTCTCTTCACTTCTCTTCTCTTCTCTTATAATTCTACTTCATTTAGAGCTTAGTATCTAAGTCAGTAACTTCAGAATCACTTTTGCTTTGTTACTCATTTATCTAATCAGTCATTAAGTCTGATTGAGTCTACAAATATCTCTAGAATCCACTCCATGACCACTGTTTCTGACTTCCTTCAGACTCTCATTGTTTCTTGCTGTTTCTGTTGCAGTGGCTTCTGACCAGATCTTCCTGCATTCAGGCTTTCCAACTTTTATTTCCTCTTGAATCTGTAGTCTACATTGTTGACTCTAGGGCCTAAAGCACAAAGCTAGTCAGGGCACTTCTCTGCTTAATACCTTTCTGTGACTTTTCATCATCTATTTTAAAAAATCAGCTCCTTTCCTTAATGAACATAAAAAGATTTCATGATTCATTTCCTTCCTCTCTTGTTCATTCTGTCTCCCTACTTTCCCTTACTCATTCCCAATGGTTCTGGCTTAACTGTCACTTGCAGTTTCCCAAAGATGCCAATCTATTTCATACCTCCGTTTTCAGACTGGCTGATGCATTTGCCTGGAATGTGCACCTAACACATTTCTTCCCTTCTTGTGCACCTCACAAACTCCTGCTCAGTATTTTAAAATCTCATGAACATCACCCCCATGTGCATCTTCCTACGACCATTCTCACCCATAATCACGGAGGTCTATGTCCCATCTAGCATTTTTCTCCTGGTGTGGTAGTTTATAAATGAGAGAGCCTCCATCAACCCTTAAAACTCCCGAGAGATGTTTTATTCATCTTTATTTCAGTGTTTTAAAAATGTGCTTGACACAAAAAAATGCTCATTGCATGTTGATTGAATGAATAACAAATGAATAAACAAAAAATAACTAAAGAGAGAAAGAGTAGTGGTTGAAAGTGTTTGGTACTACTTTCCTGTGTCATTTAGACTATATGTAATACTATGCAACAATTTTCTTAAATCTGTTAAAAGCTAAGTTTCAGAGAAACAGAGAACTGTATGGTAAACAAAAGTTTGAAAACTAAACACCTTTATAACAAAAGAAGTGGTTTCTTAACTCAAGACAAGTAAGTGAACTAAGAGAACAAACTTTTGTCTGTTGTTAGTAACTGATGATATAAGAGCAATTAGGTCTGGCTTTCTCACTGTTAATTCTTTCACTGGAAATATTTGAAAAATAGTAACCAATCTTATAGCCTGTAGGGTCAATTCTGCCCAGTGAACAAAACATGGACGAGTGCGTCACCATCTACCTTGCAAAATTCTCTAGCAGGCCTGCATCTACATGCACGTCTCTAATTTTATAAGATCCTGTACGTGACAATAAACACATCAACAGTATGTCTAGACTACAAGGTCATATTCAGAAACTTATGACTTCAACAGGGTGGAGATTGTGGGGGAACAGAGCCTAGATCGGGTGAACTTCTAAATAGAAAAGGCATTTGTGTGGTCATGCGGAAAGGGAACAAGGAAAGAAGCACACTAACAAAAGAATGGCTTGTCATAATTCTGGGAACTATTGGAACAAAGAATTATGAACCTTAACAATCCAAATACTTAGATAATTGTAAAGACAGATATAGCTTTTCAGAAAGACGATTTCTACTGATTCTTGGATGAGAATGGAGTTAAGAATAATAATCAAAGTAGAGATTAAGATCAGTTTGCAAACGACATTTCCATTTAAATGAAGAAATGTCTTTCTTTGGATGATATGTGACATCAAATTGAAAAGAGAATGATAGGCTAGAAGAATATTCCTCTGAATAGAAAACAGAAATAAAAAGACTTCCATGAGCCACAGTCCTGGCCAGAATCTTTTGCTCTTAAATACTTTTAATACTGTTCCTAATTCCTCCTTTGTCATACTTCACATTTAACCCCACAACTTTCAATTTTTTTATCTGTAGAAACTGTTCATATCTTCTCTAATAATTTCTCTGTTTTTATTTTCAGGGAGGGGTAAATTTATCTCTGTCAGAAACCAGAAGCACCAGGCAGAAGCATAGTTGAATTTTGCTCAAACACCAGTCAAATTTGAACAAACAAGTGCAGAGAAAACAAAAAGTAGAGTACCATTACCTTTGCGTTATTTTTTAATTTTCTTAGCAAAGTTACAACAATCTATTTCATTAATATTTCCACTGAAATCCTCCAATTATCAATTTTGAATACAAATAATAAATGGTAAGCTATCATTAGTTTTTTATTAATTTGGAATTTACAATGAAAAAAAAGTCTTTTTGTCAGACCCAGGTTTATCCAAGTCAGGTCTCTGCCTCTGGCAGAAGTAATAAGAGATGTTTTATGGGGGAAATATGCAGTTGAACTTTCTAATGCCAAACTAATGTGTATAAAATTATACTCAAATTCTCCATTTTCTTTTAAAAATCTAGTGTTGATTTTTTTATGCAAGAATTTATTATATATAGTTTCCCTTCTTTTCTTGATATAATGAATTCCATCAGTTTTCATTACCTGGAGGTTTTCTACCCATCACATAAAATGCATGTTTTTCTTCTAAATTCCTGTTTAAAAGTTTTTATGGCATTATCCATATACATCATAATTTTAGAAACTTGGACTTTTTTACATTTACCCATCATTTTTCAGCTGTTAAATCTTAAACATTTCTTGCTCCTCTAGATCATTTATGCCACACATTTTGCTTTATCTAGCTTCTTAGATTAAAACATATAATTATGGCTTGGTACAAAAGATATTCATTGTTATGAACTTTTTTAGCTTGTTTTGATTGTGGTTGCATATTGGGCTGCTGTCACCTGATTTCCCCAGTGGTATTTTTTTTTTCAAGGACTTCAAGTTTCTTGTTTATTTCATCTTCTTTTAAAATGAAAATAATGGTTTATTATTAATAAAAAATCCAACAAAAAATTCAAACACATAAAAAAAGAAAATAAAGATCACCTATATGTCTTCCTTCAAAGGTATTCATAGTACATATTCTTCTGGACATTTTATTCTATGCTTATATTCTTATATATCATTTTACTAAAAGGAAAAAAAAATACAACCATGATTCTCAACCTGGGAAAAGTCTGAAGGAAAAGGGGTGCAGTTGGTGATGTGATTCAAAACCACTGGGGATCTTTCTCCAAGTACACCTGGTACCCTACGTTACTCAAATATGAGTCCTACAAACAAAACAAATTTTTGAGGGAGTGAAGAGAGTAGTGAATGGTACATCTTTTTTTCCTACCCCTCCCACCTCTCTATTCAAGAATCACTGCTATAATGCCATTTTGCATTTTTGTCTTTTTTTCATTTACTTTATGTAACATTTTGCTGAGCCAGTGACCATGTATCAACTATTCAGCCAAAGAAACATGTCTACAACATATTTTAAGTGAAAAAAAAATTACAGGACAGAGTGTTCAATAACTTGTCATTTATGTTAATGATATATTTATATGTACATAAAATCTTTTGAAAGGACATTTGTCTATTAGCAGGAGTTATCTCTGGAGTATTTGAGTATTTGAATGTTGAGGGTATTTTCATTTTTGTATTGTTTGAGAATACAGAGAATTTTGTGTAAAAAAAGAGATTCCATCTTGAAAACAAAACTGATTTAGATATAGAAAATCATTTTAATGGCTTTGTAGATCAACTATAATTGTTAAAGTAGGCCCCTTTGACTTTTTTCTTTTAAGAACATAAACAGTGCTGCTTTGAATATTAATGTATCTATCTCTTACTGTACTTCTTTGTTTAAAAACCAAATTTCTAATAATAGATGGGGTAAAGGGAATGCATTTAATATTTGCCATCTGTTGTCAGATTTCTGTCTGAAAAACGGACTATGAATTTGGTTCCACCAGTGAGCATGTTCATTTTCTCGCAGCTTCATCAACACTAAATATTTTCAATTATTTTCATCTTTGTAAATCTAATATGTGACCAATGTCCTTTAAGTTTGCAATTCTTTGATTATGAATGAGGAAGAATATCTCTTGATGCATTTACCAAACATATGTATTTCTTCTTTGGTGAATTGCCTGTGTAGAGACTTTGCTCACATTTCTCTCAAGGCATAAATATTTTTACTATTAATTTGTAAATGTTTATCCTATCTTAAGTATATTAATGATTGGCATATGCCAACATGAAATTTATGTGCTATTTGTCATTAGTCTGCATAGGTTTTCTTTTGATTTAGAGGTTTATAATGCTTATCCTTTTATCTATTTTTCTTCTCCTATGATTGTTGGCTTCCCTTGAAATTATTAGTCAAAAATTAAACTGAAATTATAGTTAAATTAGAATTTTAACTCAAAATTATAAAACAATTTACTTCTGTTAATATTATCATTTCTTATATGTATTTAAATCTTTAAACCATCTGGTATTTATTTTGGCATTATTGTTTTCTTTTTAAGTAAACATTATTCTGTAACATTTGACCTTAATTTCTGAATTAAACAAAGTTCAAATGGGCATTGCATTAATACTAAAACAAGTCATTTTGCATTCACTATTTTTATTTGTTTAATGGTATTAAAATATAGATTTTTACTCATTCCTTCTCATGCTGTTTTCCTCTTCTTTTTGTTACCAACTGTGAGCAAGTTTTATTAATTATAAACATAATATTTTTAAATGTGGAAGTATTAATTTATTCTGTTATTATATGCTCTATATAACTGTAGAAGTTGTCTGGTTATTTCAAGAGTAATTTAAAATATAGCATAAACTATGTCCTGGTTTTCCATAGTGCCTGACACATTGTAGGCCTTTGATAAAGATTTTTGGAATGGTTAGGATGACAAGCCAAACCAGATATTTATATTATAGCAAAGAAATGGCACTATAATCTCACAAAGAATGTGATGTTGTTACTGATGTTTAGCATGGGGTTATTAACCATTCATTTGCTCACTTTTTCATCATATTGATAAGCACATTATTTAACACCCTGGGATTTCTGATCTTCATTTCTCATAAGAATCTAGTCATTTTTACTATTGCCTTCAAAAGATTATTGGATAATTAACAAAATACAGATTCCAAAATACTCAGAAGGAAAATCACTTCTTACATTAAAAATGCTGTCATATAAACAAATAGCAATGGTCATGAATGTTCTGTTGTTGTTATAAAAACAAATAAAAGCATGATAGACCATCAGCCTGTTTCCAGCTGGTCAATTAAGGTTTGTGATTGTGATTTTGAAGTAAAAATGAATTTCCCATGCAAAAATTCATGAAGACAGGTATCACTTGTCCTGCCAGACCACAGTGAAGATGAGATTAATTGCAGGTTAGATATTTCCTGTGGGCTCAGCTGTATCTACGATTATAAGTGGTGAGTATTCATTTTTCAGAGTTGATGTGGGCTGATGACACAGTCTGCACTCTGTGGCTCATATCCAAGGTCTTCCGCATTGCAGCCAAGCCATCATAGGAAGAACTACATTATGTAATAAAGACCTACCTCACCTCCTTACATAATATTTCACACTCTCATGGTTCTTTGTCCTCATATGGCAATTATTTCTTACAGAATTTTGTTAATGAACATGTTTTATTATTACATTTGAGTTATAATAATATTTACCATATTAATTTATCATTAGAAAAGTTAATTTATAGAAGTCTAACTTGGCAAAGTTAAACATGCATGCTCCACAAATACTGCCTCAGTGGCAAAATCAGTATCAGAACTTAGTTTTATCCACAAGCATTTATTTAAAAACTACTATGCATCCATAACTGTGGTGAATGCAAGAGTGACTTGTTTTTCCTTAAGAAGCTTATAGTCAGTATTAGAGAAAATGAAGACTTGAAATTTAAAAGTAGATGTAATTTAACAATCCAATATGCTATAAGCGTTGTAGCTGCCTCCATATGTAAATAATACATCTAAGGAGGCAGATGCATTTGGGTCATGACATATATTGTTGCCATTAGAAATATTTTACATTTTTGTTTATTATCTGTCTCCTCTCCTAGAACATAAGCTTTAAGAGGGCAGGGGTAAGGTAATGTTAATTAATTGTCAATCAACAGATCAAGAAATGTTAGTAATTTTTTAAAAATAGAAAACACACATCACACAATAGAATATTATAGATGTCAAATTATAATGTACACCTGAAAATTATATTGTTGTATTAACCAATGTTACCCCAATCAACTTTAAAAAAAGAAAACACATATATGAGAAGTAAATACTGAAGAGAAGAGAAAGCTGAAACCTAAGGGTCTGCAGGTAGAATGTCAGCAGAAACCAATCAAGTCATACTGCAGAACCTTAGAAGTCTCAGAAATTGGAGCATCCAGGTACTTCATAAGAAGGGAGTGGATGGTAGATTTAGAAAATAAGATGGAGAGGATCAGTTGAAATTCCTGTAAGTGAAATTAGATCTCTCATATCCTCTCTAACTTCATATAACCAGGCGATTAGCTCTCTTTGGGCTCAGAGAAAGAGTAGAAGTTTTTAGTCTTTGGAGATGTCAAAATAGATACAAAAGAAAGAAGATATTATCTAGGAAATAAACTTTAAAATCTTCTAGTACTAAGATATATAAAATTCTATTTTGAAGTGGCCTCTCAAATTTTCTACTCAATAAATAAAAAATAATGCACATAAAAGCAGGCCATTATGGAATATGAGAATGACCAGAAAGGCTTTCAGAGAGAGACACTAAAAATAAGAAAGTTATATCTAAAATATTACAGATAAAAACTTCAACAGATTTCTTAACAATACCAGAAGCTAGAAGGAAACTAGAAAAAACTTCAAAATTCTGAGGAATAAATTGTTTCTTATCTAGAAATCTAAATTCAACCAAATTATCACTCAAATGTGAAGGTAAAAAGAATTTATACGTAAAGGTATAATAGTGAGGACCAAAGTATTCCTTAGAATAGAAGTTTCTTCCCTCATATGTATAAGTACAGAATTATGCAGCTCAGGACTGGCATGAAGGCCTTATTCCATGATGCCCTCAGGAACCCAGGCCTGTTACAAACACTTTGCTCCACCATCCTCAAATATGGCTCATGTCCTCATAGTCAAAGGTGGGATCCACATTCTAGAGATGAAAAGTATGCACTAAAACTCTCTCTCATGAAAGGTCCACAGAAGTTACCACTTGGTACTTTCGTTCCTAGTCCACTCTACAAAATGTAGTCACAGTAACCCCACATAGCTGCTCAGGAGGCTATTAAATGTAGTCTCTATTCTAGGTAGTTAGCCATGGCTCAGCAAACACTCTAAGAGAAGAGGAATAGTAGTATTGGTAGCAACCAGTAACCTCTGCCATGCAAAAACGTAACACACCTTGTCTGCATCTTTCTTAGGCAGTTACTTGAATATATATGTCACTAAAACTGGGAAATAAACCAGAAAAAAAAGGGAAGATGTGTGATCCAGGACAGGAGCTCTAATAGAAGAGACAAATTTTCAAGATAACGGAACCCACAGAGTGACCGGTTTCAACTGGAGCCTAGTAGCAGAGTGACAGGGATGTGACTCAAAGTGGAAAAAGAAAGAAACTGGTAAATTATCTAATATCTTTGTGATTGTATTCATAGCACTTTTATAGACAGCAAATTTGAGTATACATTAATAATAAATACCTAGAAAACAAACAAACAAAATCTGAAGAAAAACCAAATATGGTATGTGTTAACTCTAAAGAAAACCAATGCCCTCCAATAAAGGAAATGTAATCATAGCCCAATAAATGGCTTGGTGGTGAACAAAATGGAAAAACATAGACATTGAATATACTATAATTCTCCCAGAAGAGCAGGAGGAAATTGTGAAGTATGCATGCATATGTGTGTGCGTGTGTTTGTGTGTGTGTGTGTGTGTATAATAAGAGAGCAGCATTCTTATCTCCCACATTTGGAAGTCCATGGATACATTCCAATATTGAAATATAAAAGAAAGGATACCACCATAAGCATGGTATTTTGACATATCAGAAGAAATAACTAAAGAGTTAAAGGATTATCTTTAGGAGCAGGATTAGGGTAACAGGTAGCTACTATTTTCCATCATTATTCCTACTCTTTGACTTTTAGATAGTGTTGCTAAAGTACGTTGATTTATGATTTTAAAAGAATAGAAAAAAAGGTGGCTAAGAAAAAAAGATAAAATTTAAACTTTGTCTATTAAGGGTGTTTTGCAAATATTCTTTCCCTATCTCTGCCGGTAGAAGCTGTAGAGGAAGTTTAGAAAATTTTATTCCCTGGTCTCAAAATTAATAGTCCATTGGTAGAATTATTGTTTTTAGACAGCTAACATTATTTGAACACTCACTATGTGCCAGGATTGTTTAATGCTCAAAATCGTCCAGTGAATTAGACAGTATTTTTAACCCTACTATACAAATGAGAAAACTAAAGCTTAGAGCATCTTACATAACTTGCCCAAGATTGCATGGCAAGTTAAAAAAATTCAGTAAGGCAACATAATTCAAAAGAGCAACTCATTTATTAATTTACATCACTGGGTTTTCTTAGTCTGACCTGTGATTATGATTTACCTTTTTAAAATTCCAGTTAATTTCATGTAAATACAATTTAGGAATTTGTAGCACTTTTAATCTATGCCTGATTGGACACCCAAGACGTCTCTTACAGACAGCCTTGCCAAAGCACCACAGGCATGACCTGAAGCACCCACGGTTTTGGTCTCCTCTGAATTGAGTAAGCCAGGAACACTAAATTATATGATATGATGTCAGTGATTTCATAATGTAAATATGACACTGAGGCTTTGGGGCCCCATCAATAAAAGTTCACATTTATAAGGGCTTTGGTGAAAAGTCAAATGATGCAATTTTCATCTCTCTGCCATGTCTAATGAAGATACACATCTAAGAGGTCAAAGGAGTAGGATAGGAGTATGAAAGAAGAAAGTGAACTACCCAATTCGCTTTTTCTGTCTTCATCCTTTTTGAGCCAGTATCGAAAAGCTCTATTCCCATTTCCTTATGACCAACTTCTTCAAGCAGAATAAAAATGTGGGGAATATTAATACTTTTAGTGTCCTTCCATTCTAATTTTTTTAAGTGCCTTTCCATGGGTTTTGGATGTTCCAATTTTTCTGACCCTCTATTTCCTCATAAAAGATGGACTTTCCAGAATTTCCTCCTAGATTGTTTTAAGGTTATTATGAAAAACTAACCCTGGCAACCTCACAACTTTGGATTAACATGCCAACAACGCTTTGAACAGGACTTTCCTGCGGACTCTATGAGCCAACAGCAGCCCCCCACAATGCCAGTGATATATCTTCATTCAAAGAATTAACTCATTTGTCAATGTGAATAGAGAAGAAATGAAGTAGTGTGTATGTGTATATATGTATATATGTATATATGTATATGTGTATATGTGTATATGTATGTATGTATGTATGTATGTATGTATGTATGTATGTATGCATGCTCAAGGAAAGCATTTTACCAATAAAAAATAGAACTGGTTTCTAATTTAGAAAACTAGAGGATTTGGTACTGTTAAACTCTAATGGTGAATACTGAGAAAAAAAAAACAGGCTTTTTGAAGGAAGATGAGTTCAATTTTGATGAAGTAGAGTTAGGAATTTGCAGAACATCCAAATGGAGGTATCCAATAGGGCTTTGTCCTGTTTGGGGCAATTAGGGAGCCGAAACCAAGAGAAGCCATTGAATACAAACCAGGGGGACAGTGGTAAGAACAGTTACTCTCTTATTCAGGGCGTGGTAACATAGTCTGGACCAAAAAGAATGTTTTTCCAGACATCAAGGGATGAACAGAAATAGCTAAATCCTCTGTTTTAGTTTCACTGCCTCCTTGTACCCTTCAGAGTTATCCCTTCTAATTATCCTCATCTGTTTCTGCTTTAATTGCTTTTCTAGCTCACTGTTTACACAAGGCCCGGGGCTTGCAGATACCACACTGCCTCGCCCCACTCCTCTGCCCACAGAAGACATTGCTGCTGGGACAAGATTCTCCTCCCACTAAGTCCAGGTGATCAATAAAACTTTCCTACCTACTGTTCCCAGCAGCAACCACCAAGTAGAGTTGGCATTTGAGATGAAACACACCTCTCTCCATTTTCCTTGCCTATGCTGATTCTCTAGAATGAAGCCAATGATTTGGAGTTTTTCTTTTTGAGATCGTTTTTTCCTCTCATTTTCTAAACATCCCTACACAAATGTTCACATTTCTGCTCCTCCTTGATTACCAGTCATTATCTGGGGCTTCCAAGTTCCAAATCCAGATGACAAATTTAACAAACTGGAATTATGAAAGTACAGCAGAAAAGGCATGAACTATGAACTCAGATGTGGGTTCAAATCCTTGCTTCATTACTTGCAAATTATGTGACTTGGAAATGTCACATAATTTGGAAATGTTACCTGACCACCTTGACCTCTGTTTCCACAACTATAACATGATGAAACTAATGTTTGGCTTGCAGAATTGTTTGGAGTCTAGCTAATTTACATAAAACTTGGTGCATAGTACTTGCTTGATAAATATTTATTTTTATTATTGAGACTATTCTCTACTTCATGCATTTCCTCTAGAAGACCTTAAGTTTCCTAAGAGCTAACTGTGTGTTTTATTTATCTTCGCACCTCTTACAATGCCTATCACAGTATGTCTTCAATATGCCCTCAATATATTCTTATGTAAATCAACAGATTACTTGATGATTTTCTAGGGGTAAGGATGAACTATTTTTATTTTAAAGGAACCAGGGTATATTGCAGAATAGAATGTAAATGATTATCTTCAAAATATTCAAAGTTAGCATTTATTGAGTGTACACTGTATGCCAGGCCCTCTTGCAAGTACTTTAACTCATTCTACCCTCACAACAGCCCCATAAAGGGGTACTATTATGATCCCCATGTAACAGATAAAGTAATTGAGGCAGAAAAAGAATAGGATACTTATTCAATGTCAACCAGCTAGTAATTGATGGCACAGGGATTAAAGAGCAGACCATTTGGCTTCAAGAAGTTATGTTATTAACCTCTATATATTTGGGAAATAAAAAAAAATTCTTTGGGTTTTGCTTTTAAATCTTGGTACTTGCTTTTAGCTGTGGTTAGGTCTACTTTGGTGAAAAAGTTGGAGAAGCTAAGCCTGCATAAATCTAAGCACAAACAGCCACACTAGTTTGTAGAAAGTCTATCATGTTCCTTATTCCCAAGGCCTAATTGAAAAGTTATTTAGAAGCATACATTGGTGACTTGCTCATGTCATTATCCAATTTCAGATTTGATTTATCCATCTTCATATGCAAATATATCCACCTTCATGTGTGTTTTTTGCATGCTGATGAGTGCACCTGGAATTGTGACACGAGTAGAAGTAGGTATGGGCGACAGTGGCTGGTGAAGTTAGGATGTGCAAAGAGAAAAGCAGAAAATGAGGTTTAACATATTCCTTACACAATCTTACTTCTCTTTCTCTTTGCACTTACTTCCTTCCTGCAAGGAAGATTCCTCAGGGGAAACTATGCAAACAGGTCCCTTCTCTAGCTCATCTACACCAAAAATGCTCTTATCGTGTGCCCATGCTTAGCAGGTTTAGGGGAAAAGTCTTAAATAAGCTACTCAAGTATATTATGAATTCTTTGAGGAGTAGCTACAGTTTTTATTTCTCCTTGGCAATTGTTTTAAATCTTCATTCATCTCTTGCTTTGCTACAGTTGTTTTTTGTTTTGTTGTTTTGTTTTGTTTTTTGCTTGATGATTAAGCAAGGAACAGGATATAGATAGTAACTAAGCAGAAATTTCAAGCTTCATCTGGTGTAGAACCTAACCTTTTAGCTGTCAAAAGTCAGTCTTTCTACAACACCCATAATGAAGCTCAATGCCCAGAACTCACATCTTCACTGGCTAACCTACAAATGAACAAGGCAAAGCTCTTGCCTATGGTGAGAGAACTGAAGCATATCTAGAGGCAAGCCCATGATGAAGAGTAAATTGGTGTTAGATTGGAAAGTATAGCAGACTGAAAATCAGAAGTACTAAACCTTTTCCCTTACCAGTACTAAAATATGACACTGGGAAATTCACTTCCTCTCTTGACTTTGATCACTCATTAGTAAAATAATAATAATAGCTAACATTTAATGAGAACTCACTGGAGATATCATTCATTATTCTCTCAAATGTATTAACTTATTTAATCTTTATAGTAGCATTATGAGGTTGGTACTAATAATAACTTCATTTTTTCAAATGAGAAAGCTAAGGGACAAAGGGGTCTAATAACTTGCCTGAGGCCTCAAAGCTGAGTCAGGGTTCTTACTCAGGCAGTTGAGTTCAGAATCCATGATATTTACATAACTAAAGCCCTTTCAATTTGAAGTTTTTATTTTACTCTAAAGTGTCCTATTACCACTACCAAAATCAGTTCCACACTCATATATCTATAAGAGTTTTGAAGGCATGCTTTATGGAGTTACGAAAGAGTTTGGAATAAAATAAAAAGACCCAACAGTTTTACTAAGGTTATTCAGCTTTGCATTTCATTAAAATTTTTTAGTTTGCATGTATAATCTACTTCTTTTGGACGGAGTTTATCAATTTCACATAGTTATTGTAGCCTAGAAATGAGAAAACTCAAAAGCGGTACATTTAACATTGACTAGAAAAATAATTAAATATTCATGTATTTTATGAGATATAATAATAATAACTGACATTTATTAGAAGCCTTAAATTGATCCAGATACTCTTTGGAGTACTTTATATGGTCTATCTCATTTAATCCTCACTCACTCATAAAATGACAGTCTTCTGAGATGTTATCCCCATTTTCCAGACGGGTTAAAACCTTGTGCACCAGTTAGCAAAATCCTTGGGATTTAATCCAGTTACAGTCTTGCTCCAAACCTCTTTTACTTATTAACTTCCCGATGTGGAAGGAAAGTGAAATAATGACAGATGGGTTTTGGAGGAAGGTAAACACTAGAGTCTGGGAAGTGATGTATTAAGTGTTTTAAAACCTGCTCAAAGGTTTAGAATGGCAAACTTAAGAAATGAACAAAAACCAGTCCATAATGACTACTGATCTTTGCCAATTTAAGCATATCATTAGCATTAAAATTAATTTTCCATTATCTATGTCATCTAGGACTTGGAAGAGCACAAGGAATTCTAATTCTAAGAAGAAACTCAGACTTCATTTTAGTCAGTAGTCTCTCCCCTTTCCCTGACCAGCCATTTTACAGAACAGCCTAGTTATTACAGTTTGCAAAATGAAATGAAATATTTTGTGACTTCTTTTTTCCTCACTGATTTATGCTGCAATATAAGATAAGCTTGAAGTGGATAAAAGTCTGCTTAGAGAATGAAAGGTTGGGGAGAAACATATCCTTTTCCTGAATACTATTTCAGATGAATAATCAATTCCTTTTTAAAAAAAAAAATTATGAGTGGATTTGAATCAAAATGACGACAACTGCTAGTAATCAAAATCTCAACAGATTGCAAAAATGCTCCAGAGAATGGCAGTTTTGCAGCTTATTTTATCCATGAGTCAAAGAAGATGTAAAGAGGGCTACTTGAAATTCTTTAGTGGTAGATTAAGCGGGCAAGAGAAAGCAAAGCAGGATAATCTCTAGGATTAGACAAAAAGTAAAATGGAGAGGCAAATGCTTTTTTTACTTTGATGGATATGGGATAGTTAATAATGAACATTTACAGCACATAGAAATGGTATTCAGGGAACCAGATAACAATGAGGGGGTTCTGTGGTCTTGTGCTCTGGTGCCAGTGGTTGTGTCTTAGGGGTCTGAAAGGAGCTTATTCTGACATTTCAAAGGCATATTATCTTAGATGCAAAAAGACAATAGACTAGACTTGCTCACTTAAGGTAAAGATTAATTTTTGTCAAGGAATCTACAGGACTAAGACATGACTGCCTGCCATGACTCCCTCTTAGTTAGGGATTTTTGTGTTCAGACTATCCTATGTGGATGCTTCAGTCTCTGATTTTGTAAGGTCCATCATTTAATTCCTTATTAATTTAATTGTTTGCCAAAATTCTTCTAAAATCTGTAACATATAAGATACCGGGATAACAGTTTTATTTTAAAATTTCTGCTTTAAAATGTGGAGAATGGAAGAGTCTGAAGGCCAGTTACAAAGCACTCAGGGTTCAGTGGCTAATAAATAAACCAAGAACATAGCAGCAAGTACAAGAAATGCAAGAGAGAGTAGCCCTTTCTTTATCTCAGAAACCACAGGTTTTCCTTTGTTCTGAAATAGTTCACAATATCCACCATAGAAACATTGTTTTATGGTTGCTACAGCAAAGAAGGTCAGGTTATTCTCTGCAGAAATGTAATTATGCATTGCTGGGGAGAGTTGGATATCTTCTTTATAAGAAAGGAGCAACGAGAAAGAATTTGGGTTTTTTGTTTGTTTGTTTGTTTTATAATCTGAGCTTCCATCAAGTTCTTGCTATAAACATATGATGTGTTATAGCAAATTAACATTTAAACACTGGGTTTATATACTTTTCTGTTTGTTTTATAGTCACAAACAAAACCTACCTTTTCTTAGCTTTTAGTATCATGAATCACAGACCTGTTATTTCCTCCTTCCCATCTACATTTTTCAATTTTCAGACAAATAGCACTGTCTCCAGAAAAGCAGTAATTTCATTTCTGCTGGTTATGTTCTTTGTTCTGTTTCTACTTGACTTTTCAGAACTATATAACTAAAGAGAACATTGAGAGATCATCTGGATAAACCACCCCATGTTGGCATCTTATAATATGCACTTCAAGGACAGATAAGAGATACTCTGACAAATGGTCTCCTCCAGTAAGATAATTATGTACTGAAATTCATTAACCAATAAATATTTATTTTTATTGCATGTCCAGAATTGTTATAGACTTTATAAGAATTGTTATAGACTTTACAAGAATTGTTTAACAGTGATAGGAGAAACATTTTATTACAATTTCCTTATTTATAAAATATGGTAGCTGTGAGCTACCTACCTTGCAAAGTTGATTTGTTGTGTACAGAAGTCCACTGAAATGGTTAAGTACCATTAATTTCTTCTATAGATGAGGAAACTAAAGTTAAAGAGGTTAGGTGGCATCAATAAATTATTCTAAAGTCGTGAAGCTGTTAACTGGCAAAGTCTTGATCTCAGGTCTTCAGATCTTAAGTTTCTTTCTTCTGATCTCCTGTTGTTCACTTTTTATTTCCTGCCTCTGAATACCTTATATTTATATAGCAGTACACAGTTTATAAAGGTCCTCCACATACTTTCTTATTTTAAGTAGATATTCTTACCTTTATTTCACAGATGAGGAAATCTTAACGTTGAGGAAATGGTTTGTCTATGGGCACTTGGTTGTGGAGGCAGGCCAGGCCTTAGACATTTCTCCACTGATCTTGAATGTGATGCTTTCTAGTACACTACAGCCATCACCAGAGTTTACGATTTACTTAAAGAAAACTTAAATCTTAAAATTCTACACAACTACTTACAAGAACAATGGGAAGATTAGAGTTCATGAGCTAAAGTGATTTTTCAAGTAGTTTTTATACTGCCTCTATTCTTACCAGCTCTCTTGTCCTTTTCTGAGCCTTGTATCATTCAATCTTTCCATTTCCTTATACCATCTTAGTCAATCTGCTTGCTTTCCTTGAACTTTGACTTGTCTACTAAATATTTCAAGTACAAGTATTACATTCCTTTCATCCTTAAACGTGGTTGTCTTCATAAATGTTCAAATTTGCTTAGAACTATTGCTCTTTTTCTCATTTTAAGAGACAGATTGCTCATCATTACATTGAGTTTACGTGTTCATACAGATTGGTAAATACCTTCCATGTTACTCCCAAGATTATGTGGCACAGAGTTCTCAATGACTCAACCTTAGCTGTGTGCCAAATATGGTAGCTATGAGCAATCCTCCTGTTTAACTGCAGATCGTATGTCCTGTCTTTGTCTTGCTGAAAATCACATCCATGGTGGTCAGTCACACCTTGGATTATTGTTATTTCTCCAATGTTTGAAATTAGCAGTAGGCCATGTTCTTTCTGTAAGCCTACCTTGTATTATTCCTAAAGGTAAACTGATGGTAAAGAAGGACCTTGAACAGTACACAAGCTGTGGGGCCATGCTATCTGGCCTCAATGATTGGCTCCGCCAAAGCAGTATGAATATTATTTAGTTACTTTATGCCTCTGTTTCCTTGTTTAGAAAATAAGATAATTTTAAATACCTCCTAGGATTATTGTGAGGATTAAATAAGTTAATGGGCATAGAGGGCTTGAACATATAAGTGCCCAATGCATGTCATATACTAGTAGCACATTTTGAGTTAAGCAGCATAACATGGCTGGCATAATGTAGGGAAGGTGATATATTATGTTTTAGTTAGTTTACCAAACCCTAAGAAGAACCTAAAAAACCAATGTGATTATTCCCACTTATCATGAAGAAATCAAGGTATAGAAAATAATCAATTTGCTTAAGTTAATATTGCTAGAAAATCGTAGAGAAAGAAGGTAAACTTAGATCAAACTGATTCACATATGCAAAGTAATAATAGCAATAGCAGATATTTATTCAATGCTTATGAGATGCCAGGTACTGGGTTCTTTTGTCCCTCATAATAATCCCTTAAAATTAGCAAACTAATACTGATTAAAACTATTAAATTTTTTGATTGGAGTATTTTTAAATTAAAAGGATAGAACTTAACAAACTCGGTAGTGTTTTTGGCAAATAATTTCTATTTAACAGGACAAAACATAATGGTAAAAAAATTTCTCTAATGGAGGATTAAATGTGAAAATATTTTAGGCTCTGTTTAATAGGTTAACTTCAATTTAATACATTTCTAAATGAAGTCTAAAAGATTCAAATACTTTCTCTTCTAGATTACTCTATAAGCTCTTTTTCATCAACTCTAAAACATACTTTTTAAATTTTAAGATCTAAAATTAAGAGTCTTATTAATATTATAATTGGAAAAGTTTTCTTACTAATACATAGATAATATTCTTATGTTCAATGATTTGTTAAGTTTCAATGAAGTCTGGTATTTTGTACATTTGTTCTGTAATTTACGATCTCATTATTATAGACTTAAAAATAGTTTTTTAGTTAATAGCAAGCAAGCTCCTCACTTGGGTTTAAGTAAGAAATGAGAACTCTTACAAAAACACCTCTTCATTCATAATGATCCATATTTCATTGGTAATTACAATAAATCACAAGCTGATACTTCATGGAGGGAAATATGTGAAGGGATTTCCCTAGACAGATTTAGGCTGATTCTGTACAAGAAAAATAGTAACCACATGAGAAAGTTGGCATGCTGGTTGAACATTTCTCTTCTCAAAGATTTCCTTTGACTTCATGAAGTCACAGTTCAAAACATTTTCAAACTCTTAATTTTGAAAGATACTGATTACTCTCAAAATTCCCCTACTATATTCTTTGTTTCAGTTTTCTTTTTTCTTTTTTTTTTTTTTTTGACCCTTATACCTTTCCAATTCCCACCACCAGTTTAATTTTAGGATTTTATCCACCCATTGCAGGAAAAAATTTGAAGGACTTCTCCTGTCTCATTTGTTAGAAGTATATTTTGCATCACTCTGGGCTACCCAGAAGAATATTCTTTCATTATAAATATTTTTTTTCTTTTTGTATAATCAGGATGATATGCATTCCTATTCTAGTCTCTTTCCCTCTTCTGTAACATATCCAGTTATGTACAGTATAGGTGAATGATGGAAAGTGTCCTCCATTTTAA
This sequence comes from Cynopterus sphinx, assembly GCA_030015415.1. NCBI lineage: Eukaryota > Metazoa > Chordata > Mammalia > Chiroptera > Pteropodidae > Cynopterus > Cynopterus sphinx. The sequence continues at coordinate 140,664,817 of CM057380.1, forward strand.
GAACTATGGTCTCTTTTGATAGTTTCCTCTTATATATAGATATCGTGTGTGTGTTTTCGATTGCACTTTACATGTCCCTACTTTTGCTCATTGAAAAAAATAGATTTTCAGACCTACAGAATGTATAACTTAAAAAGTGAACCCTAATATAAACTATGAAATTTAGTTTTTATTAATATTGGTTCATCACTTGTCACAAACATACTACACTAATACAAAGTGTAAATAAGAGGAGAAACTCTGTGTGTGTTGGGGAGATGGAATTCTGTGTCTTTTCTGATCAGTTTTTTTCTGAGTTTAAAACTGCTCTAGAAAATTTAGTTTTTTAAAAAAATTTAATTTTTCTTCATAAGAAAGTAATATGGCCCATGGCTTTATGGCCTTTACATCCATCTGTTAAGTTACCTTCAGGGAGCAGTCTAGACCTGGTTATCCTGTAATAGTGCTTAAATTTTTCCAGAAAATGAACGTGAAAGACTAAAAGAAGGAAACAAAACTGGTGATTCAATGTACAGTATGCTCCTTTTCCTCACTTAATGCTTACTTACTTAGCACTTTATGCCTTTAGATTGCTTTACAATAGCTTCACTGCTGAGCCTCACAATACTTCTGCGAGGTAGGTGGTCAGCAAATACCTTGCTTAGCAGTTTTATTTGACTAACAAGATGCCCAAAATAACTAATGACATAATCTAAGGTACCAGTAAGTCAGGGACTGGGGAGAAAAGTGGACACGGGAACATATAAATACCTTATTCTGTCTTGTTGGCCTTTACCAGATCAGCATGCAGTCAGCTGTGTAAATATTAAATGTCTATTTTTCATTGTGTAGACATTTAGAAAGTAAGGATGGTTGAGTCTGAGATTACAAGACTTTGCACCCCTATATCTTTTGTAATCATAAATTGTATATGCCAATCCCCTGAGCCTAATACTGGTAGAGAGGAGGTGACCAAAAGTCTCCATGGAAAAAGTTTCCCTAGAGGTGAAAAACAAAGTGGAAATTGATGGAAAAACTTTCACACTTCTTTAAAAATAAGAATCCTACTACCACTCTCCTCATGATCAAAGCAAGAATAGGTAGTTGTCCCAACTTCTGGTCTCCATAATTGCTCAGTATTTCATTGGTGCAGACAGAGTACTGCAGAAGAAAACTGATGGGATATTCAGGGATTCTTTTTCATGACCATAAAATTTTAATTTTTCTGAGTATGCATTCTAAAATAAAAATTCTAGAGGCTTTTAGAATGAAGGGTGTTTTATAAAATAAAGATGTGATGCAAGGCATTTATTGTTTTTCTATGCTTGAAATGACATAGTCATTTTGAGAGAAATGAGATATTAAGTCGAAAGAAGTATAGTTATGTAACTTTTGCCTTTATCAATTTGAAGGATATTTGTTTTAATTTTTTCCAGAGCTAATGAAATAAAGGAAAGTAAAAGATATTGGTCATTAGATTGCCTGCATATTGGTCTGTGAGGGGGAATAGAAAATGAATGTATGGTAGAAGGAATAGATGAAATGTTGTGAGTAAATTAATTAGCAAATAAACATTGAAGTTGTAGAAAAATCTTTGGAAGGCTGCCAAAGAAAGTGTTTATGCTTAAAATAAGGCCAGAGACAACGTTATTCCATAAAATCTTTTTTCCAAGAATTGAACAGGAAAGTTTGTATGAGATTATTTTATGTGAAATTATATTTATATCCTGTCAAAGAACAAGTATTTAATGAGCACCTACTATGTACATAGCATCTACTATGTACACAGCTGCACCTACATGTTATAGTGAATACAAAGATAATATCTGCATAATAATTATCAAGGTGTCTGTAATCTAGGGAGATAAAATTTTTCTACATATAAAAATATAATAAGTTCATGTGTGAATGATTTAAATAGCTGCAGAATAAGGTACAAATGTAGTGTGTCTAATAAACTATCAACCAAAGCAATACATATGTATATAAGCATATATATGTGTATATATGTGTACATATATATATATAATTATCATCAAAGAAAACATTTATCGTAGCATTAAAATTCAGTAGAGATGTATTTGGGGATTAGTTAATGATGATAATTCATGTATAAGAAGTTTAGGAGATAAAAGCTATTCAATTTTCTCCTTTTTAATTAAATGCCTTATCACAACATTATAGCTACATAACCCTTAAAAAAAATAATCAACAACTAAAATTGAAAGAACCCATAATTACCAAGATAGTCCTGTTATTTAGTGGTTAGTTTTATTAATGAAAAAGATTTGAGGGATCTATTGACACATAGCTATTTATCTGTTATTTCATCTATCTACAGTGAGATCTGGATTATTTCAGTTTTTCTTGCAAAATTATCTCTGCTAAAAAAGTGATAAATCTCTAAATCTTGAAACTGGATGTTGCAACTCTTTCTGTCCATGAAGGAAAAAAACAATTTTATAAGTGTTTCATGATTAAAACCTTAACATATGTTGAAAAATTTTTTTAAAAAAGAAAAACAATGCCTGTGTTACTTTTCTGAGCCACATATTAGTTAAGACTACTGCTATATTACTTTTCTATTGAAAGCTAAACATAGTGTTAGATAAATAAACTCTACCATCATTTTCTAATCTAGAGGACCATTTTAATAAATAAAGGAAAAATATAACTGCAATCATTTAAAATAAGAACTTTCTGTTCACAAATTTTAAAATAAGTACAGAGAACAACATTATTGAGCATAGGTGGCTAACAGGAGTAAATGCTCATAAATGGTTAGTTGCTTTCTTTTTCTCATAATAGAAATATTTTTTTCTTTAATTTAGTTTATTGTTAAATCCCTTTTTAAAATAATCTCCTTTAAAGTACCATCACTTTGAAAGCTACATACAGTATACCAGATGCTTGAAAGCATTTCAGTTTTGTTTATTTTGGACTGGGCATGATGTGTGGTATCTTTTTTTTCTTTTCTAGTCTGAAACACAAAAAGTACTAGAGACCCTTTTGTTATCAATATACATCAGTATATAAAAAAGTGTTAGGCATACAACATTTTTTGGAAGAAGAATAAACAAGTCCTGCCAGTTATAACAAGCCAAGGAATTTAGAACTATAATATTTGTGATGTTATTAGTAAACTGGGAAGAGTGTGGGGGGAAACCCGTAATCAAAATGTTTGCCGTACACCAAAAAAGAGAGAGGAGGATATTTAAAGAAATGTCATATTTTCACTGCATGTGGATGTTTTCAACAAGGCTGGAAATTTTGTGCCCAAACCAGTTGGCATTCAGTCGCATCTGTGGATTTCTGCGGCACCTCTCAAGCTATGAAAAATTTGATTAAGCATTACATTTGTTCCTTACAGCCAGAAATTCTCCTGTCGCTGTAAGCTGGCTGTTTTCATTCAATTTTCTAAGGAGAGAAACTGTATCAAATAAAGATCTGCTTTATTCGATAAAGAATTAAATCTACTCTCACTATCATTAAACATGGAAAAAACTTCAACCTGACCTTTCTCTGTGTCTGTTTATAACCTGGGGCTTGAATTTGCTTTTTTTTCATTGCTTTGAGGATGTCAAAGTATAAACTTCAAAGGTATAAAATGATTGATACATGGTATTCAAAATATATTGTTTTAAATAATACATGTATGTAGTAATTCATTTTAAACATTCCTTTGATAATTAAAACATCATTCTTAAAGAAATGCTTAGACATAGGGCATCACAAAGAACTACTGTTATGATATCTGCCTCTTGTATATATTTCTTTTAAAATTTATTATTCTCTAAAGATATTCAATCATATTTATTCCATTTTTGTTTCTATATCTACTTAAATTTTTGCATTTAAATATATAAATTATTTTGGCTTCATGTAGAAATTGCTTTTATGTTTTGATATTACTTTCTTACTAATCTAATTTTATCTTAAATACAGTTAAAGATTTATTATATTTATTTTATATCTTTACCTTTTATTGCCAATTTTTAAGCATTTTTTTTCAAATTTCATCAAAAAATAATTTATAACATATGGAAGCAATACCTCAGGTTAACATTCTCATAGTAGAGATGGTGCTTTTCACATTTCAGAAAAAAAGTAAAAACTAAACTTAAAATTTGTTAAAAGTGGTACTGATTATAGCTGATAAGGAATGAAAAAACTAATAGCTTTGGTTTATTCTTTACATGGACCAAGTTATATCTGAGAAGGGCAAGGAAAAGAAAATATAAAACATATTTAAATGCACTATCAAAGTGTCCTTACATTTGATTTGGTAGTCAATACCCTAATCTAAGAATTTTCTTAAATAGAAAAAAAACAAAACTTATAAACTAGAGAATTAGGGAAGGAGTATCGCATATAAGTTTCAGTAATTGTATTGAAAAACTTATCAAAAGAATTTCCACTTCTTTATAGTAAAAGTGGCATTTCCTTAATGAGGAAGGATCAGAAGTTGCTGAAGTGTACTGGCTATCTGGCCACAGATTATCACCACATTCTATCCAGGCAGCCCTCTGCCTCCAAACCATGTTCATAGTTTCATTTCTTCATTAGCTTTTACGCACTATGTGCATTTTACAAATACATTTTTAAATGCTTTTTTTTAAGTAACAAAGAAAAAATTCCAAGTTAATGTAACTTAAATATATAACAAAATATATTTAATGTAACACATACAAGCAGATTTTGTTATAAAATGTGTATTCCTCTTCTGTTAGTGTTATTTAAAAGATTAGAAAGGCAAACCCAACAATGAGATTATCACAATCAGTAGTTACCTCAGTGGGGACAAGGCATACTGCTAACCTTTCTCACCTGCTCTCAGTTCCTTTCAGAGGTGCTCTGTGGGTAAAAATCAGATAGAGTAGTGGTGGTATAACAGTTTGGCCAACATTAGGACTCCTTGGAATGATACACAGTCACAGGTCAGACTATTCTCAGAAGGTAATTAACCCAATGAATGAGAGAACACACACTTATTCCAGATTTCTGTGTCAGGAGAAGGCTTTTGTTTCTAATTGAAATACAATCACAATGACCACCACCTGTGGAACCAATTCATCCTCTGCCACTGGCCATACAATACTCTAATATTTTCTCCTTATTTGATATTCACAGCAGAATTTCTCTAAATATTTTTATCCTTCGGTTATTTACAGACACTTGGCACTTTTTCTAATTGATTCAGCTCTTTCGTCTTCCTGTCAGAGTCAAAGCCATTTTTCTTCCCTTTCTTCCTTCCCTCACTCTCTCCCTTCTTTCTTCTCCTCCTCCTCCCTTTTTCTTTTATCTCAGCTTTCTGGTCTTTTACAGATCTGAGCAAAGACCAGCTAGCGTGAAATCTTTCAGAAACCCTTTTGTTGTTTTACTTAAGACACTTTCTTCAGAGTGAATGTACACCTTTGGACTAACTACTTTTATTTCTGCTCATTTGTGCAATTTTAAGCTAGTGTGGTGTTTAAAATCTATGAGGATCTTTTCTAGTAACTAAAATAAAATTTAGTGAATTTGTACTCAATTGTATGTACTTTTCATGTATTTTTTCTAGTATGCTCATTGGTCCTGCCAGCAAGGGTGCATTATTCTCATTTCACAAAGTGAGAAACAGAGGTTCCCAGAGGTTTAATACATTGCTTCAGATTGAATAATAGTGTCTGTCATACCAAAGGAAAAAATTGAACATGTATATATATATATATATCTGTTAAATTGAATATGCCTAAGACACAGAGCTACTAGGAGGTGAAACTAGAATTCAAATCCAGATTGATGATAAGATTCCAATGTCCCTGTTCTTTCTGCTTCAACACTCGGCTTCTAAATTCTCCATCAGAATGAACAAAAGAAACTAAGAATTATGCCAAAGAAAATGCAACTGAAGCTTGATTTATTTGATCCTGCTAAAAAAAATAAATATATACATAGGTCAGCCCTACTGGCCTGAAAGTTTTTTAGCTTGTATCTCTTTCTTAAAAACAAAACAAAACAAAAAACAAAATCTAATGCTAACTGTGTTGTGTTATAATGATGAACACCCAAACCAAAAACTGCAGGCAGAAAAGACTAAATGTAAATAAAGAAAATGGCACCATCTTTAAATAGGAATTACCTTGAAGTGAGGGCCTACGGATATTTTATTTATTTTTCACTTTCTACTTCTCTGTATTTTTCATATTTTCTGAAGAATGAATTACTTTTTCAAATAAATCTTCAGTAAAATTAAGTGGTAGAGTTAAATTAGTGGAAAAATTTTTTTGCTCTTATCAGCTTAAATTTTTACCATGAGATAAAAAAAATACTGCACACTATCAGGTGATTGTGTACTGTATTTGTAAAAAATATTTTAATCAGGGCTTAGAGAGCTAAGGAACCCCCTGCCATGACAAGCATGCTACCTGTTCAATGGAAGAAAAAAGTCTTAAACTGAGTTAAGCTTTGGAGTTTAATTACTATTTGAATGAAGAATTAAGACTTTAAAACCCGGTTGAGCATTAACTCATCAAGCCCTCTGACACAACGTTTTAATAAAGCTTCTGAAGTTGACACCACACAGTAAACAGGAGAAAAAAGAACCAACTCAGTGAATTCCAGCATTGTGTTTGCTGGAGTTTGTCTTAAACAGTTGAGAGAATGGGAAATCTGTTCAGATTATTTATTTTATTAAAATTTCTTCACAGCCCTTCGTTTAAGTATAAGCATCACCTTCCAAGTTTATACCCAACTGAGAGGGAAATAGCCATTATAGGAAGTTGTTTCATGACTTTGGTACTTCCAGCTTAAATCATTTTAATTGAACTATATTTAATTTGAAAACTGTAGTATCTGATTCTCTAATATGTCATCTTCTATAAAAATAGTTCAGGTTTTTCAAAAGTACTCTTACATTCACCCTAGAAACATATGATAGACTGCTGACAATTTTTTTCTATATATCAAGAATACTTATGAAGTGTTACTATATTCATTTACTCATCAAACATTTATTCAGATGCTGAGAATAAAAAGACAAACAGGAAATGGTTCTGCCCTTCAAAATGTCAGAGGTGAAGTACTAGAAGATAGGGATTGTGGTATTTACACTGAAAATTTAGTTCTTAATATTTTGAAACCATCCTAGGGTGCTAAGGTGTAATATGTATGTGTATATATTATATATTTTTTAAGTACTCTAGCTTTGGAGGCATAAAACCTGATTTCAAGTCACAGTAGTACCACATACTATGTAGCTATTCAAATACTGACTAATATACAACTCAAACACTTCCTTCAGTTATTAAATGCTCATGCTTGCTAGCAGCATATGAGAGTTACTGATATACTCTGCAACCATGACATCTCTTGGAACTGTCATAATTTAATATTTACTGATGCAATTTCTTACCAGTTTTTCATTTCCCTAATTATTAGTAGAATGAGCATCTTTTCACTTGTTTAGTATTTGCTTAGATTACTTTTTTCTTTGAATTGCCTGTTAACAGATTTGACTCATTCTTCTATCCAGTTATTTAAAAAAATTAATTTGTCATTTTTATGATTTATAAATATATTTTCATAAGATGCATTTTTTCACTGTTTTTGTGTCCTTGTTAAACATAAAAAGTATTTTAAAATTTGTCTTAGTGTCATCAAATGTACCAATCCTTTGTAATATTTTTTGTGTCTTGTCTAAGAAATTTGTTCGCATCTAAGTGTTATGAAGATATTCCATGTTTTTTATCGAAAGCTAATTTTAACATTTTAATCCTTAATCCATCTGGAATTTATATTTGTATATGGTGTGAGAATGAGATCCAATTTTATTTTTTCCATATGGTTAACCAATTGTCTCAGTACCATTTGTTGAATAGTCCTGCCTCTTATTGATTTGTAGTGCCACCTTGGTCATATTTCAAGTTTCCACATAACCAAGTATCTGTTTTTGGGCTCTCTATTATGTTCCTTTGGTTTATTTGACTCTTCCTATGCCAATACCACACTGTCTCATTTTCTATGACTCTATAAATTTTTGATATATTTGGTCAGGAAAATTTCCCCACCCCCCTTACTTCTTCTTTGAATTTATCTTGGCTATTCTTGATTCTTTGTGCTTCTATTATAAGATTTTGTTTTTGTCAAGTTTCATAACGTCTCTTTTGGTTAGAATTTTGTTAAGTTTATAAAGTATTTTGAAGAGAAATTGACATCTTTGCAATTCTTGATTGTGGTAGCATATGTCTGTATTCAAATCTCACTTGTTCCTCAAGTACATTTTATTTTCTTGGTAGAGGTCTTAAACATCATGTACTAGTTTAATTACTATGTAGTTTGTACATTTTGTTTTTATTTACTTTTCTAGCTGGTTATTATAGTTTTGTTGAAGTGACAATAATTTTTGTATGCCAATTTGAATCCAATAAACTTATGGAAGTTTCTTATTAGTTCTAGTAGCTTGAAAAGCTCTTGGATTTTCTTTGTTTGAAATCACACCTTTTATAAATTAAGGACAGTTTTATTATTTCTTTGGCATACCATTTCATCTTTTTCTTTTTATACTGCATTGGATGAGACCTTCAACAAACTATTGACTACAAGTGATTATACTGATATCCTTGTCTTGCTGCTGAGAGCAAAGATACTCTATACTAAGGACCACTCCTAGCTGTAAATGGTTCATTTTAGTGTCAGCTTGACGGGGCCATGGGGTGCTTAGACATTTTGGTCAAACATTATTCTGGGTATGTCTGTGACAATGTTTCTGGAGGAAACTAACATTTGAATAAGTAGAATGAGTAAAGCAGATTGCCTTTCCTAATGCGAATGACTCCATCTAATTAAGTAAAGGCCAGAATAGAACAAAAGGCTAACCCTCCTAGAGAAAAAGGGAACTCTTCCTGCTTGATTGCCTTCAGGATGGGACACTGCTTTTTTCTTGCCTTCAGTTCAAACTGAAACTTTGGCTCTTTCTGTCTTTCAGGCTATGGGCCTTCAGGTTAGAACTACACAATACAGCCTCATAGTTCTCTGGCTTTTGAACTTGGACTAGAATTACACCATTGGCCATCCTGGGTCTCTAACTTACTAACTGAAGATCTTAGAACTTGTCAGCCTCCATAACTGTGCAAGCCAATTGAATTTAATCACTCTCACCACTACCACTACCCTAGTACAAGCAATCAAATTGTTACGTCTGGAGTATGGTCATTTCCTCTTAATTAATAGGTCTTCCCCTTTGACTGGTTTTGATACCAATTAGGCTTGCCCTACTATAGTTTATTCTATACATAGCAGCTAGAGAAGTTATTAAAAACACAAATCAGATCTTCGGAACTCCTTCCAAGGTTTTTTCATCCCATGTAAATTAAAACCCAAAGTCCTTCTTTTTGGCATACAAAACCATATATGATCTGAGTTCTAACAATCTCTCCAGTCTCATCTCCTATCTTTTTCTCAGTCCCTTCATTCACCTTATTGCCCCTTATGCCTGCTGAGCATGCTCCTAAATGCTCCTCCTTAATCACTGGTCTGAATAGACTTCTGCCTCAGAACATCTATACTCACAGTTATCTCTCTGCCTGATGTGCTTGCTCACTAAAATTATGTCTCACTTCCTCACTTTATCCAGGTATCTGCTCAAAACAGCACCCTTCATCACATTCTATCTCATTATCCTGATTTGGTTTTTTTGTAGCAATTATTGCATCACGACATTATATAGATTAGCTATCTGAATATTTTCCGATTCATCCACTTGAATATAAAATTCATGAAGCAGAGAAATTTTTTGTTTATTTGTCTACTATATCCCACTGCCTGGGGCAAAGCCCAGCATACAGTACATGCTAAATCAATACTGTTAATTAATAAATAAATCTGTCAATATTATTACTTTTTTATGCATCTGTTACTTGATTATATACTAATGTGATTAATAGATTTTCTAATACTGAAACAGTTCCATGCTCCAGAAATAAACACTACTTAAATATGATGGGTGTGTGTATTTTTAACACATTTAATACATTGATGAATTCAATTTGTAAGATTTTACTCCAAATTTTAATTTTTATGTCCATATAGGAATTGTTCTGTAATTTTCTTTTTTTTTATAATGTCCTTGCCTAGTTTGGGTATCAATAGTGTATTAGTCTTACAAATTGAGCCAGCCAGCTTATCTTTTACTCTTATCAAACAATTTATGTAAAATAGCAGATATTTGTTTTTAGAAAGTTTGTTAAAATGTACCAATAATCCTGGCTTGGTTTCTTTGGAGAAGAAAACTTTCAATTTCTTTAATAGTTATTGGTTGATTCATGTGCTCTATTTTTTTCCAGTCAATTTTAGTAATTGATATTTTTGCAGAAAATTACCATTTCACCTAAAATTTCAATTGATTTTTGTATGTTCCTATTATTTTTAATATCTGTACTATGTCTATATTTATGTCTTTTTTATTACTACTAATACATGCTCTTTATTTTTTATTTTTCTTATCAAAGCTCTAACTTTTAGGGCTATTGAGTTTCAATTTCTTTATTTTTTACTTATTAATTTGCCTCTTATTTTTATTATTTCCTTAGATTATGTATATTTATTTGTTTTCTTTTTCCTTTCTTCAGCTTCCTAACACTTAACAAATCTATTTTAATCTTTATTTTAGATATGTTGAAAACTCTACTTCTGTTACCATGTGCCCATTTCTCTGTATCCCTCAAATGTTATATATACAATCTTCTATTGTTATTTATATTAAAATGTTTTCCTAACTCATAAAATATATTTTAAAATCTAGATATATGTGGGTTCTTTAAGACTACTTTTTGTATGTTGATTTCTTATTTAACTGCACTGTGGTCAGAAAAATATGGTCTATATAATGTTAATTTCTGTAATTTATTGAAATGTCTTTAGTGAACTAACACATGGTCGTTTTTAAAAAATATATTCCGTATGGACTTGAAGGGAATGCATGTTTTAATTTGGGAGGATACAGAGGTATAGAAATTTCTTTATTTGAAGCTTTTATATCCCTTTTGTTTTTTGTCTATGAAATATAATTTGAAGTTATATTGCTAAGTATATTGAAGTTTATGATATACATTCTTCATGGATCATTACTTTTATGTCATATGATGTATATCTTCATTCCTATTAATATTTTTTGCTTTAAATTGTCTTGTCTGATATTAATATTAATGCAGAAGCTTTTGCTTAATTTTTATATATTTTTACTATATCTTTAATTTATGGCATTAAGAAGTTATGAGACTTGCTCTAGGTCATGCAGTTAACATGCAGAAACAGTAATATTTGAACCCAGGCAATCTTTCACCAAAACTCACATTCTTGTTTGCTAAACTGTGCTATCTCCTGGAATGTGCTTCCAATCTTGGAGCCAAGTAAGTCCATGTCTTCACACAGTATGTCTTTTTCTGATTTATTTAACATAATGTCCTCAGGATTCATTCATAGTGTCACAAATGATAAGATTTTCTTATTTTTTATGGCTGAACAATATTATATATATATGATTTTATATATATATATATATATATATATATATATAATTTTTATCCATTTATCCATCTACAGTCACTTAGGTTGTTTCCATGCTTTAGCTATTGCAAATGCTGCAATGAACATGGGTGTATAGACAGCTTTTCAATATCTTCTTTTCATTTTCTTAAGATGTATTTCCAGAAGTGGAATTGTTAAATCATATAGTAGTTCTATTTTTTCAATTTTTGAGAAACCTCCTTACTGCTTTCCATACTAGCTATACCAATTTACATTCCCACCAACGGTGTACAAGTGTTTCCTTTTTGCTACATCTTTGCCAACATTTCTTAACTCTTGTCTTTTTGATGACAGTGAATCTAACAGGTGTCCGGTGATTTCTCATTGTGGCTTTAATTTGCATTTTCCTGATGATTAGTGATGTTGAGTACCATTCCATGTATTTGTTGGCCATTTGTTTGTTTTCTTTGGAAAAATGTATTCAGTCCTGTCCATTTTTTAATCAGATTGCTTGTTTGTTGCTAAGTTGTATAAGTTCTTTATATGTTTTAAATATTAGCCACTTATCAGATATATAATTTAAAAATATTTCCTCCCATTCTATGGTTGCCCTTTCACTTTGTTGTTTCTTTGGCTATGCAGAAGCTTTGCAGTTTAATCTAGTATCATTATTTTTTTCTCTTGTTGCTTATGCTTTTGGTGTCATATCTAAAAACTTGTTGCCAAGACCAATGTCAAGGAACTTTTTCCTATATTTTCTTCAAGGAGTTTTATGGCTCCAGGCCTTACAATTAAGTCTTTAATATATTTCAAGTTAATTTTTGAAAGTGGTATAATATAGGGGTCCAATTTATTCTTTTGCATGTGACTATCCACTTTTCCTAACACCATTTATTAAAGAGGCTATTCGTTCTCCACTGAATATTCTTGGCTCTCTTGTCAAACACTAGTTGGCTTTATACATGTGAATTTATTTCTGGGCTCTAATTCTATGCTATAGGCCTATGTGTCTGCTTGTATGACAGTACCATACTGTTTTGATTACTATAGCTTTGTAATGTAGTTTAAAATTAGGAAATGCGATCACTCCAGCTATGTTCTCTCTCAAGGTTATTTTTGCTATTTAGGGTCTGTTGTGGTTCCATATAATTTTTCTTTTTTCCTTTTCTTATACATGAGGATGAGCATATTTTCCTGTGTTTGAGCATATTTTCTTTTGTTTTCTGTTAATTTCTGGTTTGCTACATCATCAGGTAAAATAGTTATATTCTGAAAAATATACTCTCTTTTTTTAACTGTTTTTTATAATTAAATAGATTCGATGTATCATTTCAGTACCTTTCTTTCTCCATCCTGTTCTTGGTTGACTAAAAGATTTTCTGTAGAGGTTTATCTTCCCCATTCTTGAAGAATTTGAATAGATATAATATTCTTACCTACATATTTTTTGGGGGTTGTTGAAAGTATTTTTTCTTTGTGTTCTAACATTTGCTCTTTCTACAAACTTTTTGTGGTCCACATTATTTATATTTTATTAGGAAGTTATGTAATTTTTTAATTTATTTTTAATGTCCAGAAACTCTACCAGGATGAGCTTTTGTACTTATTGTTCTAAGTCAATATATCCTAGGTCATGCTGTATGTGCCCTTAAATATACATATTTGAGGCTACTTCTAATTGTTACAAACTTCTCTTTATCTTTAAATATTTTTCTTTTTTTACATTGTATATTCTCTTCTTGAGGACAAAATAATTTACAGTTTTGATAGTCTATCTATTGGATACTTCATATTAGTTTTCTAGGTCCATCATTTCTCTCTAATCCTTCTAATCTCCTTTTAATTTTCCATTCTATTTTACCCCATTTACAACATTCCACATCCCTTACTTTGTTCTTAGCACAATCTATTCTTTGTGCTGCTTCATCTGTGGCCTTTACTTCTAGGATGGTTTTGTTTTCTATTCCATTTCCTTTGGTTTTCCAATGCAAGTTTCATTACATTCTGTTGCTTCTCCCTATTTTCCCTACATTCTCATGTCTACACTTAGAATTCCTATTTAATAGATGCAATAAGTTCTTAACATTTAAAAATTCTTGTTCTCAGTTTTTAAACAACTATAGAAATACTTATCTAGTGAGGTTTATTATCTGCTATTTTTTTCCTTTGTTTTCTCATAATACATTTAGATAGTTCTATGGTAGTTTTTTTTTTTTAATACTTCTATTTAAATGAGGTTACTTCTTCTTGAACTTAGCTACCTGTACAGCCATGTGTTAGAGAGAGGCTAGGACTATATTCCAGACCATCAAGAATTCTCTTAATGATATAAGTTTGTGAGTATTAACAAGTCACATCTCCTCAGCTAATAGAATTGATATTTCAGGGCTTCTCACAATGCATTCTTTCTCCTCTACTACCCTATCTCACCAACAGATTGCTTCTGACGATATGTCTTATCTTTGTGTTTTTATTTTCTTATTCAGTTCTACCGTCTCCTTTTTATCAAATCCTGCCTAAAGAAGCTTTTGCTATTAGATAATTTAACTAACTATGTGGTCCCAGACAAAGAAGAGTTGGGCTTTTCCAGCCTTGATTTAGATCTGCAGATTCTGGAGCCCTCCCTCAGCATCTTCTTGTGTCACTGTTTTACTTCAAAAGATTTGGCAGCCTTCTTCATATCTCAGAGTTCAGGCTTAAAGGTATCTCTTAGTGTCATAGAACATGAGTTTTAGGTTTTTGTATTTGTCCTTTTTGTTTATTTGTGTAACTTCTAAGAGACAAGGATGAAAATACCTTCTTAATTTTACTCATTATAAAACTGAAAATTCTATACTTAAATTTTAAGGAGCTTCTATGACCAAAACATTTTATTACTCCCTTTGAATTTCTTCACTGCTTTTATTTATAACTCTTTATTCACATTCATTCCTTTCTTTGTGACTAACTACAACTTATTTTCAATCCTGTTCAATTAAATTTTAGAAATAATGGCATAGTCCTTATAAAACATAAACAACAGTATACTCTAGAGCTTTGCCTATAACTTCTGGCATGTATTTCATGACCAAATTTTTTTTCTAAATTATCACTTCTGGTATAGACTTACAGTTAAGAAAATTTTAATTATATTTGATAAAAAGATCCTAGTGAAAGCCCTTTTCTCTCTGATAACCAGAAAACATGGTGATAAATAATGTACAGACAAAATGTAACAGTTCATTCCAAAATGTACACATTACCATCAAGCTCATTTTAAAAAAAGACATGCTTTATTTGAAATTGGTAAACTATATAAAAAAATATTATTTGGAAATAGCATGGCAATTAATGATGAAAAACTATATCCACATACATTTTCCTCTCAAAGATTTCAACTGTTGGAAGTATCTTTTCCTTTAGTCACTTAAAGAATACAACATATTTAGCTTAATAGGCAACTTTTAAAAATAAAACAGTTTATCAGTTTGGTAGGGGGAGGCCCAGGTCCACATCATACTTCAGGCTATATTTTGTGGAAGTATAGGGTTTTATTAAACTTTCTGCTGGCTTCTTGCTTGGGTAGCTGTGAAGGGTCATGTGATTATAGCAAATGCTGGATGTAAACTTATATCTTTGGCAAAAAATGAAAGATAGAATTATCGGAAATCTGAAAATGTTTTTGCTTGTCTAACAATTTGATCTTAGAAGTTACTGTATACCACCTTAGAGAGGGAGAGGAACAGAATTAATGTCAATAGTCTAAATATTGGCTTGGGTTCTTGGCAACTTTTCCATAGGAGGCAATAGGGGTGCAATTAATGCTTACCAGGAAGAACACTTAGATATTCCCCATCGTAGGGCCACCCATAATCTGTGGGCTGGAAAGGGTTGAATGCTAGGTCCCCTGATGATTAAAGCAACTTGGCTCAATGTAGCATTAAATCTAGACTCTAGAACTCAATGATTCAAGTTAAATTAGTAAAAATGAGAAGTTTACATCTAGATTTTTGAAGATAAAGTAACTAATTATCAAATGTACATAAGAACAGCTTCCTACTCAATGAAAAACTTCATGTTGTGATATGTACAGCTTCTTCTTTTTTGTACTCAAACTTCCTAGCACTTATAAATTAGATACCCTTGTTCCCTAATAATAAGTTTGTTGCCACAGCTGCACCAGTTCTATTTCCCTCCTCTCTGATTTTTGGGGGGACGGAAACTAGTGTGGTTTGTTTTTGTACATAGTGACTTGGCCCAGATCACAGGAAGACCACAAAAGTCTGATAACACATTCGGACTCAGAATCCACATGTAAAAATAAAAATATACATCCAAAACCACTTTTTCATTCTCATTCCTATGCTTAGAGCACCAAAGTTGTTGTTGTTTAATTATTATTGTTTGTGTTTCCTTCTCATACTACATGCCCCCAGTAGTCAGCTGGATCTCTCTGCTCCTCACCAGCAGCCTCACTTGAGTACATGCAGCACTGCTAACTGCTAGAGAAGGAAAAGAGAAGGGGGAGGCAAGGCTCACAGTGTCTCTTAAAGCTTCCACATGGAATGGGCACAGGAGACTCTCTGGCACATTTAATAAGTAAAAGCAAGTCACAGGGCTCTGCCTGGCTTCAAGGGGATGGATATTGGAGATTAGTAGCATAATCTACCATTTTATCTTTTTGTAACAGGGCTGGACATTTGATGTTAAGAACATTTTTTTTTCAGTCTATTGTCTACAAAACATGAAAAGCAAAACTATTTCCTTCTTCTCGTAGATGACATATAAGCACACCTGGACCAATGTAAAAGAAAATTAAAGTAAAATTAAGTAATAAAAAAATCTCTCAAAATCTTACTGCTTTTTGGTTCATCCAGTGTTTCAGAATATGAAATGCCATTTTAAGACAATGTCATAAAGGGATGCCAGGCATTCATCAAAAACCTTTTTATAACACTTGTTCTTCTTTCAAAATCATTTATTCAAAATTATAAATACCCTATTTTTCTCTGACTAGTCTTAATCAGTCTAAATATAACCAATATCCCTAATAATTATATTAAATTATCTCACATCTGTCAGAATGACTATCATCAACAAATCAACAAACAAGTGTTGGAGAGAATATAGAGGAAAGGGAACCCTCATGTGCTATTGGTGGGATTGTAAATTGGTGCAGCCACTAAGGAAAACAGTATGGAGGTTTCTCAAAAAATTTAAAATAAAACTACCTCTGATCTGGCAATTTCACTTCTGGTTATTTATCCAAAAAAATCCAAAGTACTATTTTGAAAAGATATATGCACCCCTATGTTCATTGCAGCATTACTTACAATAGCTAAATAGCAAATTTCCATTAATAGACAATGAATAAAGAATATTTGGTGCATATATACAATGAAATATTAATCGAACATAAAAAAGGTGAAAGCTTGCTATTTATGACAACATGGATGAACCTAGAGGGTACTATACTAAGTGAAATAAGTCATACAGAGAAAGACAAGTACCATATGATCTCACTTATACGTGGACTCTAAAAAGCAAAATGAACAAATGAGATAAAAGCAAATGCATAGCTACAGAGAACAAATTGATGGTTGCCAAGTGGGAGGGGAGTTGAGAAGATGGATGAAAAAAGGAAGAGTTTAAGATGTACAAACTGACAGTTATAAAAACAGTCACGGGAATGTAAAGTACAGCAATATATATAGTCAATGATATCATGATAACTAGGGTGTCAGATGAGTACTAGATTTATCAGAGTAATCCCTTTGTAAGTTACATAAATTTCTAATCACTATGTTGTACACCTGAAACTAATATAATATTGTATGTCAACTGTAATTGAAAAAAATTCTAATTTAAATTTAAACATCTAAAAAATCTGATGGCTAGTTTATTTTCAGTGTATATTAAAAAAATATTTTAAGGGCTTTATTGTAACCTGTTTATTTAAGAAGTATTATGCCAGCCATAGTTGAGTATGACACAATGCTTGCCCTCAAGGAGATGAGTATTTAGATGGAGGCAAAGGTTAGATTAAAGAATATATATAGTAATTACTTAAGGAATATATGCCAAAGCATTTCCAAAGCCAATGGGTTCTAAATTTGTTTCAGTTGTTGAATCTTTCCTCAGATAAAATCTTATATTTAAGTCAAAGCTATAAGTCACATAAAAGGAGAGCTCTTTTGATTGAAATGGAAATGGGAAGCCATAAATCTTTCCTGCTAGTCCCTTGTCTTAACTCCTTGAAACCCTTAATTTCTTCTATGAAAGCTCTTGGGGTTTTAGGAGCACAGCACAGGGAAATTTTTAAAAAGAAACTCTTCTAATTTTTGCTACATACATACATACATTCATTTTGTCCAAATAATTGAAGACATATATTTAATATATACTAGTCTTTAATAGGTAGCAATTTCTTGCTATATGTGTTGAAATGGCCATGCCACAGACTAGAGTGTGATTTAAAGTAGAAATAAATGGGGGATAGAAAATAGGTAGAAAAGTGAAGGATGGCAGTTGGTAAAGTCTCTTTCTCATATTACAGAACTAACAAATTGATGGTTGATTAAAAACAAACAAACAAACAAACAAAAAAACACTTTTCAAATCCAAATGTTCATGGATAAAGTTTTAGAAGAATGATTGCCAATTTTGTCCCTTAAACTTCACCAAATGACTATATCAACTGCCAAGTACTATGAGATACTATGTAAATGTCTCTGGTCATTGAAGAATCCATGCATTTAGCAGATTTGTGCATAGTAGAGGATTCCAGATATGCCTTACATGAAGATCTATATGAGGTAAACTAACGTTTTTAGAAGGTGATGCTTTGAGAGACCAGTTCAAGTTTGGCTTACCAAAATGTGTGAGGCAGGTGCCTGAGCATAAAATCAACCTAAAATTTTAGATATTGAGATTTTTTAGTAACTAGATGTTGAAACTAGAAAAAAAAATGAGACCCTAACTAATTTACTTTTCATTCACTTTTCTTTTTCTGACATGTAAGAATATTACAAATGTGATTGAAAGTACACTTACAAAAAGGGCAGGAAAATAAATTTGCACTTTTTCCTTTGGGGTTATAGGGCTCTCTATAGAATTCCCATGACATACTTCAAATAATCAGGTAACTCAGGGGCTTTCTCATCCATTTGATTTTGAGAAATATACCTTAAAAAAAAAGTTAGCCAGAATATGGATGGTTTATAATCCATGAGTAGATCAATCAGAGGAGCAGAACTTCAAATGAGAACAAATTCTAGAAAAATTTAAAGAGAAAAGCATGATTATGTGCTAAATATGTGCTTGGGAGAGAATTGTATAGAAAGAAAGAGTTATTAGAATTTGGTAATGGAATATTATTAGCATATGCTTCTTGTTAGGAGGATACGTATTAATATTATTGCATTGTTCCAATTTGTTTGCAGTTCCTCCATACTGTCTAAAATAGCTACTATATAGAGCCATTGCATGTGATTGAGCAAGTTATGCACTGCACAAGAAAGCACATCTAAGAGGGTGACATACAAGTCATGGATTTGAATATTTATTATAACATTATTCCCTATTGAAGTAATGTGTCATTATAACTGAACTATATATATAGACAGTATTTAATAGGCATTTTTTTCTAATTGGTACAAAGATATTGCATGTGCTAGCAACGTGCTACTATATATTAAGATGTATTGATTCTTCTGTAGAATCACTTTGCCTCCATCCAAGTTGTTCTTTGGCCAGGAGGAGAGATGGATCAGTCCTCATTTTCTTTTCCTACCATGCTTATAAATGAAGTCTAAAATGCTCATTAGATCTTTGTACTCTTGACATCCTAAAAGATGCTTGGCATCCAAAAGCTTGGGAAAAAAACCCAAAAATCACTTTACTAATATAACATGAGAACTCAGTAGTTTCAAATATATGAAGAATACTTGGATTTGGCAAAAAAATATATATTTTTTTTTTATATTGTTTACTGCCTAGAACATAATAGCTAATCAAGAAGATCTTTCTGGAATGAATTAATATTCACAGAAGCTATCATCTCTAGAACCATCAAAGGCCTTTTTACTTTCAGGATGGGTCCAGAGCTAATTTCATGGCAATTTCATGAAGAATAAATAATATTGATGGCAATAATGATGATGAAACTGATAACACACTGTAGTACTTTACATAGAGTCTAGCAACCCATCTTTACTATACTGCTGTGGTTTTCCAAAACATGCCTGTTCAATTATATCTAGTCAGCTGTTCTCCCT
Source organism: Cynopterus sphinx (assembly GCA_030015415.1). Classification (NCBI taxonomy): domain Eukaryota; kingdom Metazoa; phylum Chordata; class Mammalia; order Chiroptera; family Pteropodidae; genus Cynopterus; species Cynopterus sphinx. The sequence goes on from CM057380.1 coordinate 140,684,556, forward strand.
TCTTTCCATTTAGCCAATGCCCACATTCTGACTGGATCCTCCGATACACTTGACATTTTCTTCAAGAGAAAGAAAATCATTTCAAGTCCAAAGGATAAGCACCATCATGGTAAAAGGTCATAAAACACTAGGAGTTGCTCTTTAGAAAGAGATTTTGAAGATAAGTCCAAAGAAAACATGGGACATGGTTTGGAACAAGTTTGCGTATACTTCATCATCAGAGCTGTGGTACACAGTATGAGAAGGCTTCAGGGGAATTCAAACACCAGTGGAAATAAGGGTTTTGCTTGCATTGGCTATAATAAATATGTTTTTACAATAAACAAATGGGTGGCCATAAGACATGCATGTCTGATGTTGAAGGAAAGCCTGTTTGCACCAAATAAATTACAGAAACAGTTCAAGAGCAGTTCATCCTAGTGAAAATATTATCCCTCAACTACTGGCAGGGTTAGTGTCAGGTTAGGTTATCTTTTGTCTGAGTGCCAAATACACTTGCTAAATCTGCTTAAGGGCAGTCTGTTGTAACTTGTACACACTTTGGTGTTTTTCAGAAAACGTATCCACTTTTCATTTTCATTACATAAAAATTCCATTTATTTTTTTCCTCTTGGGATCAACTTCTCCCCCTGAATATCCTTGAGCTTAGAAATCATTTGTCACTGCCCTTATGTCTCTTTGCCCCTGCACTATCCTATGTGACTGCATTCCAAATGAATGCCTGGGATGAAGGCCAGTTTGAGGATGCCAATCATGCACAAATCACAGAGCAAATGCAACTGATCCAAAGGGTATCATTTATTCAAAGTCCAGTCCTTTCGTTCAGTGAAGGCAAACGGCTTTTAAAATATGGCCAGCAAAAACAATGAAGTAAGAATCTTTGGGGGCATTAATTTCAAGAAACTTTGAGAAATTTTTAGACATTTGTAAACTTGGGCTTTATAGAACACTACAATAATTATATATTCTTAACTTAAAATAGAACAACTCAACATGGCTTCTGATATATTTTTTTATCCAAGTTTCTGTACAAAAAGGAACACAGAATTAATAGAGTGGCTAATAAGACAGATGAGCACTTATCAATGGCTGACAATACAGCCTTGGGAACTGGCAATTTGCACTTTCAATGCTATGACTGCAGTTTCTCAAAAAGAACAAAAACATCATGAAGCATTTATTAAGCACTAACAATCTGGAATAGGTAAGAGAAGTTATCTGTAGACTGTATCAATTATCCTTATGTCTCTGTCAGAACCTAAGTCATTTAAAAATAAATGTCTGTCAAATACTTGGTGTTATTATTGTTTATAATGGTGTATCTTTCTTAGACAATATATCCCTTTTTAATATCCCTTTTCAAAATAATAGTACAAACAGGTGTTTCTCCTTTCTCCGCTGGTAGTATGTTGGTGTTAGAGTGGGAAACATCTAAAGTTTCAAAGCAAAAGAGCAGGAGTTGAGTTTCAACTCTATTACTTAAAAACTAGTAAAATTACTGAAACTCTCTGAGCCTCAGTCCCTCCAATCATAAAATGATGATGAAAGTAATGGCCTCCACATGTACTTTTTGGATTGGAAGAATAAAGTATGAAATGAAGTAGTTAAGCCTTATGTAAAAATAATTTGTCTTTTTGAACTGGCTTTTACTACGTGGTAAAAAGTTCATGACACCTAAGTGATACACAGTGCAAACTTTGGGACATGTCCAAATTACCAGTGGTACTTGATAAAAATATAGCTCTATTGGTTCCACCATCACCAATATGGTAGGGTTGATTGGGGCTGGACCAGGGCACACCTATGTAAAGATGCCACAAGTAGACAAGGTTTGGATACTACTGCCTTAATATACAAAAATCCCCTTCTCCTTCAAAATGTTTCTGTGAATATAATTTATGCATCTTCTAGATGGATTTGGCTTACAAATAAAATTTGATTTCCAGGACAATCTTATTATCCATCTGCTAAAAACTCTAGTAAACTATAATGATAGATTCTAAACCTGTAAACATGAAAATCTATAGAAATGCATTAGATTTGGTGGTAAAAATTTTAATTAAGGGATGATAAAATAAGTTGGTATCAATTCATTGAGAGAGCTGCCATGTCATTGCTCATGTCGGGGGAAAATATTCTAATTGAACTGACCAAAAATTCTATAGAATCTGAAATTCCATCAATGATTTTAGAATCATATAAAAATGAGGAAATGTTAATTTTCAGTTTCTTTCTGCTTTACCACAGGTGGGCTAGATTATTAAAAGCATCCTAAATCCCTCTTAATACATATTATAAGGCCTGTAGTTGTTAAGATTGCCTTGATATGTTCTTAAAATTTTTTTTGAACTGAACCCTTCTGAAGTACCAAAAAAAAAAAAAAAAGATCAGTTACTATTTCATTATTTTTCATTCTCATTCACCTCTGAACTTCCTGGTTCTTTCTGAGGCCAAAGTAAAACTTGCCAAAACACCACGGGAAAGGCTGCTCTCACAGTATTTCTGGCTCACCAAAAATTTCTTGAGAAAGCCAGTTTCCATGAGATTTCAGTTCCAATTTTATAGACCCAAGAAAACTCAGGATAGTTCAGATAAAGTTCAGATAAGCATTCAAATTTTCAGTTACATGTGCCAGATGAACCACTAAGTCATTTGACATATTCACATCACTGTTTTAGGACAACAAAAAAAAAATCAGCTAGAATTCTGATCCAATGTGGACAGTTTTGGAGGAGTACAATATACTAAGAAGCCACTAGAGATTAATGGATAATTTGTTCTTTTTTAAAATATAAAAATGCAAAATAAAAACAATTACCCTGTGCCTCATTTTAATTTAAATGAAGCAACCTAGCAACATCAAACACTGAACAATAGCTTGTCTGAAAAAAGCTACTGTGGTAACCAACACAACATATTACTTAGAGAGATAATATTTTCCCCACCTGTTTATCTTTCTTAGCTCCTGCCTTCCCCTCCTTCCTGCAAAATGGAAACGATAGTACTGACACAACTTCATGTTTCAGGAGGTATAATAAACTACTGATCCTAAAACCTGAAAATTTTCTGAAAATCTGTTTTTCCTTTTTGCATGGAGTGGGGCTGGGAGGAAAAAGATTATTTTAACTTTCAAATAACCTTGTAAAAACTTACCTTTGAGGCCAGAAATTATCCCCTGAGGCAAGAAATAAATTGTGAATCTTTCAAAGGGGGAATGATCTGACAATGAATTTACTTTCATGGGATCAAGATCCTCTCATAAACTATCATCAAAGAAAAACATTACATGCACATCAGAGTCTCAATATAACACAAACCACCATGATGTGAAGTTTGGTATAGCAACATTTTATTCTTGGATCCCATCCAAAGAGATTCAGTTATTGTAAATGTTAGAAGAAAATACTATAACAGAGTTCCATCTATGATATTGTGGCATGAGGCCTGAAGAGAGTGCTATCATGCTCAAATATAGTAATTGAGAAAACTATACCATAAGGAACTGGCAATAACTCCTATTAAAAAGAAGTGTCATAAGTTTATCGTTCTCCTAAAAGTTTGCCCAGTTTTTTCTCCACTTAGGAGATGCATAAGCATTAGCAAATCAACTCAGCATTTTCCTCACCCAGCATAAAACATCACTGTTCTTAGGGAATGAGAAAGTACATACTTTCAAGGATTGGTATCATTTTTTTTTATTTTTTAGTTATTGAGTTTTTAACTAGAGGAATATATGGAAATAAATATTTCCAGTGTAGACAGCCATTTTAAATTATTTAGGTAAGGAAAAACTGATTAATACCTACAATTTAAAAATGGCTACTACATCTGCTTTCTTTTTATTCCACCTTCCTGCCACCCGAACTGAAAACTAAATTGCTCATATTATTTGTCTATACTTACCACACTTTGGAAATAATTATAGATTCATATTTTTGGAAGAATATATCTGGCTTCCAAGTGCAAGAATAAGTGCCTCTTGATAGTGTTAGAGGCACTATCTTTTTTGAAAGATGAAGCAATTAACCCTAGTCATGTATTATTCCTGACAAATATTAAACAAGAGCATAAATTATTAGTAATTTATAGTATTAATCAAAATTTGTATTTAAATACTACCTTAATGGTCATGTTTTTGAAAGAAATATATTACACCACAATCAAAGTATACCACAGTTAACATGCTATAAAAATATCAATGAGTATGAGTCTTAATCCTCTAGAAAACTGAAAACCACTTGAACAATTCAGCATGACCACCTGACTAACAGAAGTTGGGAAATAATATGTTTGACTTCATCCTCTTCCCCAGACCACTCATTTGAATAGGAACATGACTTATAGTAAACAATGAAGTAAAGGATGATAGAACAAAAAGTCTTGAAAATGTTCTTATAGATCTGAATACAAATATTTAAATCATTGGGTATCCTTTAATATGGTATCTATTATTTATTGAATACTAATAACTGTTAGATACTCTCCTAGGCATTGCTTCCAGATCTATATTCTGAGACCTAACCATTTATCCTGTTATCAGATTTTCAGGCTTACAAGGAACCAACAAAATTTTGAAATATACCATGTTGAAAATTGAAATTAATTTCACCCATTGTGGCACCTATGATTATATAACATATTATCATCACTGTGTGAGAAAGGTTGTTTTTTATTTCTATTTTTAATTTTCTTTCTGCTATAAGAAAATAATATGCAAAAAAAAAAAGGCAATGCAATGATTTGGGTACTAGTATGATCAATGAAGCTGGTAGCCTGAGCTGTGAAGTTCAAAAAATGAATTGGAAACAGGAACTAAAAAGACAATTAAATGGAAGCCTCAATGGGATGCTGACGTTTGAGATATGGAGAGTTAATGGTCTTTTATTGATCCTAGAAAGGCAGTAATGTAAAATAAACAGAATCCTGAAAAATGGTGTCCGCCTTTAATACCATTTTGAATGGTAAAGAGACCAGTTCCAGAGTCTAGACTGGCTTGACCAAGAATAGAACCAATCTGGATATAGAGTTTGTGAATAGGCCTCAGAATATTTGAATAGCCCAGTCAGTGATAAGAAGAATGCTTTAAAGGCAAAAACATGCTCTAGAATTAAGAGCCCATATAAGCTTGAACAAGTCACTCGGCCTCTTTCTACCTCAATTTTCTCATCTGTAAAACTGTAGAGTACTTGTCTTTCTTCACTGAGTAGCTGAAGTAGGATAACAATTATGAAGATACACTAAAAAGAATAAGAACTTTCTCCATGTAGCTATTGTGGTTCTAGAACACACTTATTTAGACCTCTGGCTGCAGAGAAGGGCACTGCAGGATTATTCTATAATTTAATAAGCAACTCGCCACACCTGATACTAAATTCTCCCATAAATGCTTTCTATATTTTTTATATCAAAAGTCGTATTCCTCCAAATAAATGTAAAATGTTTTCAAGAGCAAAAGAAAAGAGTATTTTGCAGGATATAGGGGAGGTGAAAGGTGTTAGCAGGGAATAGTAAAGTAAAGGTCCCCAGAATGGGATAAGAGTGGACTAAAGCACAGGAGAGAAATCTTTGGGGAAGATCCAGAAATTCCTTCTGCACCCAGTGAGCCAGAAGTTCTTACAGACCCCTGAGAAGATAGAAGGCAAAAGTTCAGAAAATCCTGGGAACGGAGGCAACCAGCTAGGAGTTCAAATGCTGAGAAGAGAAAGATTAAGAACTGCTATTGGCAGGAGGGAGGAGCTCACCAAATCTATACACAGTGGGGATATTTTAGAAATTTCCTCACTGCACTGGTATATATAAGGTCGTCTAAGGACCAAACTTCTGGTAAATTCAAATTGAGAAATGAAGATACAGCCTGAGGGCCCCATTAGGTATTCTAGCCAAAAAAAAAAAGTGAAACAAATGTTAGAAGTGTTTTGATAGGAAATCTGCACTGATAAACTCACGTTTTGATGTATTTTAAATATGTTAATAGATTTCCTACTGGAGTATGCAAAAGGTTACTCTGCAAGTACTTTTTTTGAAAGTTTGATATTGTCTCTAATGAACTGAGAAGATAGTAGGAAAGAATTGAAGGTTCCTACTGTTGGATAATGTGATGGTGGTAGTAGCCACCTTTAAGTGACACTGTATCTATGAATCTCCAAGGTTAACACTGGAAGGAAGTTCTCAGGTGGACAGAGGCAGCTGATCAAACAGCTTCTACTCTTTCTCCCTGGCTTTCACTCTTGCCCTGTGAGTCTCTCACTTAGAGTACTATTACATTTTCAAAATATCAGACAAACTATTGCCAGGGCCAACAAAGCACAGTAGAACCAAATACTCCCTTCCATTAAAACATGGATATCATTTCAAAGAGTATGGTAATTGATCCCATGAGCTGCTCTGATGCAAGGCCAACTAAAAGGTTAGGGGCAGAAGTTCTGAGTCTTGTTTTAATAAAGGAGGTAGGATGTTGCTGCTGTCGTTTTTGTCTTCTCATCATCCTTTTCTGTAGAGCCAGAGGAAATACTATAGAACTGAATGGAGCAAAAAGAGATTTGGAGAAACCTCAGGATTTTTATAGATGGGGACAGCTGTGACATATTACTCTTTCCCCGTTTGCTGCACACACAAAAATTACATCTCTCAACTAAGTTTAGTAGTTACTTCTATACATAAATCCAAACATAATGTTTAAATAATCTCCGAAAACCTTTTGCAAATCATAATTGTCATCTTTTGAGTCTCTCAGTAGTTTCCACCTCAGTTCTCACATTGAAGATAGATTATATAACTGTAATGTGCCAGGATTAACTCCCATGGCCACTCCCAAGTATAGTCCATACTGATCTAGATTGTTTCTCCAAGCCAGGGCCAAGAAACTTCTTCCAATTAGTTTTTCTACCTCTGGACTGGGAGAAGATAGATGAAACAAATGGTAACACAAGTTCTAACAATGCAAATAGACTAAACTAATTAAAACTGTCACTTATAGAATCCAAAAATTAAAATGATGCATTTTTATTTTTAATGCCAAAGATGGTTGGCATTTCTATGTAGAAAGGATGGGGGCTTGAATTTCATATTTATTTTGGACTAAAATGCATATGATCGAGCACCTAAAACAAGCAATCATCACTATTAATTAATGTTCTCTGTAAGTGACACTTGTGATGTTTTATATATACTCATCCAGTCTTCTTGAATTCCTGGAGGGCAAAGACTACTTTTCTGCATCTCTCTGCTCAGGAGATGCTTCTATGAACTTGCACAAGACATTCTCACCCTTACAGTTCTGGGTATACTCTGCATGTAGTCCTTATCAAAATGTCTAGCATAACACCGGACACAGAGTGTTCACATATGGAAATGTGTTTTGTTGGCTCATGCACCAATGGTGTGATAAAGTCCACTCATATGAGCTCCAGAGAGCAGACTGTGCACATCTCTTCCCCGCTCACATTCACTAATTTTGTCTAGGTAGCTTGAAAGAGACCATAGTGAGAACATTTACACAATGAAAACTGTCCAGGTGGTTTTAAGAGTTCTGAATATAAGCATTGTGTCTTCTACTTTCTTTCTATTTGATCTGTCTCATAAGCTGTATTATATTTAGTAGCTAGTCTTTCATGTGAAAATTGTTCTCTGAATAACTATGTTTATCTTTTTTAAAAATTCTTTTTAATTTATTAAAGAAAAGCAATTGTTTTGTAGATGCCTTTTTATATAATTTTGAAGAATCATTTTGGGATAACAATTATTCCTTTACTTGGTTTGTATAAACAGAAGTTATTAAGAGAAAAATACTATTCTATTTTTTACAAAAAGATTATTAAACAATTAGTAAAGACTCTGAATTCCATTTTTTTTTAATGACTAGGAAATTAAATTGTCTGGTTTGTAGAATCAGAAAATAAGTTTGTGTACTAGAAAGCTAATTCCATGCATTAAAATTAGCCTCTTGGGGAGTTCTATTATTGTCTGACAAAATAATTGTTATTTTAATCAAATGCATAATACTTGTCTAAAATGAGCTTTGTAATGTTCAAATATGAACTTTCATTTTCTGGAACATGTACTGTAGAGACTATTGTCTTTTGAAGTTCAATGGGAAGAATAATGCCTAATGCTCTTTGGAAAGGCAATAAAATGCTGTGCTTAGGAAGGGAGACTCTAGGGCTAACTGCCTAGGTTCTAGTCCCAGATACTCCCTTTACAATCTGTGTCACCTTAGGAAAGTCACTTCTTAGTGCCTCAGTTTCCTTGTATGTACATTAAGGATGATAATAAAACCTCTTTTATAGGTTTGTGGAGAGGATTAAACACATAAATACTGTGTGTGAAAAACACTTGGAGTGATGCCTAGTAGTAAATGTTTGATAAATGCTTCTTATTATCATCACTAAGCACAGAATCTTACACATACTGGGTACTTAATAAACATTTCTGAATTGGTTATTTAAATAACCAGTTACTAGCATGGAGCAAAGAAACAAAAACTGAGTGCCTATTAAGTACCAGAAGCGCCATGGTGAATAATATAGGCAAGATCTCTGATCTCTTAAAGTTTCTATTTTAGGACTATATTGTTTTGCTCAAATGTATAGGTATCTGATTTTAATTTTTAGGTATTGAAAAAAGGGTCTGGACTGTAAACTCCTTTACAGTATACATTAAAGATTGCACTAAAGACAGCATGAAAGAAAGGTTAAATGTTTGGCTATAGGTAACAGAAGTCCAACATAGCTTGTTTCATAAAGACAGAAAGTTCTTTCTCATGTAACTGGCCAAAGGCAGGCAGTCCGAAACTGTCCAGGGAGTTGGGCCTTTCTGTCTTACAGGTTCACTACTGCTAGGGTATCCTCTGCCTGCAAGATCCTTGGTAAATCCTCACCACATCCACTTTCCAAGCCATGAGTTGGAGGAAGGAGATTAGGTCCCCTCCACTAAGGGAGGCAGGATAAGAAATTATGTTTACTTCTATGAAAAGGCCATTAGATGGAACTTCATGTAGTCACCCCATTTACAAGAGAGCCTGGGGTATGTTTTTGAGTGTCCTTGTGCCCACCTGAAATCAATGAGAAACAGAAAACAGATCTCAAGGAACAGCTTGTAGTCTGGTCACATTTTATCCTTTAGGTTGTGTTTGCATTACTCATTCTCCTCAGACAATGCCCTCATTCTCTTCCCAAGGAATCCCGTCTCAAATCTTCATCCGGTTCCTGCATCTAGACCAAGTTCAGGATTCTCTGGGTGAGATCAGTCCTCTATATCAGTTCCCATGTGGCTCTTTGTAATCCAGTGGCTTATGAATTAACACTCAAGTAATGCTCCCCTGAAGAGTCAATATAAAATGAAGGAGTTGGGACAGGCTAACAAATTAAAACTCCCATAGGAAAAGGGAAAATGGGAAACACAGTTGTCACCAAACTACCAGAATGGTCAAGTTGTGTTGGAAAGGAACTATAGAAATTCCCACCTCTCCAGTGGTGTGAGACCTTCAGTCAGTCCAACTGGCAGCTGTGGCTTTAGCTCTCTGGAAGGACTTTTTTTTTTTTTTTTTTTTTTTTGTCCATTGTCTCCTTCGGCCACATCTGAAGCAGACACTGAAGAATACACTTTCTTGGAGCTGCTACAATTTCAACACTCTGATCTTACCAATGTTGATTTATAGCTCCAGGAGTTGGGTTGATTTGTCACAAGTTTTGGCAGGCGGATCTTCGGGCTTATTTGGCAATACGATTCCTTTATAATTGTAAAAATGCCTCATAGGCCATTTGTTTCTGCTCAGTTCCATATGTGAGTAATCACAGCAAAGGCTCTGGTCTTGATATAGATTTTAAGACTAAGAATCTGATCTTCATAAGGACATCAGTGTGTGTCACTTAGATTCTCAAAGGAAAGGTTCATTGATAGTGGAGACTGTCTTCCAATTTTCTGCCCAGTACCGACAAGGGTGTTAAATCATAGCCCACTCATCAGTCAAAAGAGTGCTTGTGGGTAATACACTTAATTTATCCACAGCCCCAGCTTCTGGTTGTAGGTCCACAGTCTTCCAAGCTGTCCTTAGGACCACAAGCATGTGTCAGCTCTTAGCCTGAACTGACCAAGAATTATTACTTTTTCAGCCCAGCTCTTCAGCAAAGTCTGTTTCCTTTCACTAAGCCTCCAAATACAGGCATCCTCTCTTGAGGTTGTCTACCAAACACACGAAGATGCAGAGTTCACACCAGAACTTTAGAAAGGGGTTCTGTTGTGGTTTATTGCCCAGAAACACATCTTTGGCTCTGCCCAGCACCTAAGCTTCAGGAACCAGGGTAGTAATTGACCGGGGATAAAGAAGCGGCTTTACCATTTAATCCCATGAGACTTTAAGGAAACAGTTCACCTCTTTAAGGTCTAGTGTCATCATTAAAATGAATGAGTTTGACTAAATTACTTCAATGTCCCTACAGTTTTTGTTTTACAGCTTTTCTAAATGTATGTAAATATATACATATACATATATATATACACACACACATATATGTATGATATATATGATTGTGTGTGTGTTTGTGTGTGTGTGTGTGTGTGTGTGTGTGTGTGTGTGTGTGTGTGTATAGTTCTGGTATCCTTATACCTCTTCTTCTATGGTTAGATAGTCCTTTTCAAGGTATAATGGAAAGAAACTGCCAAAATACTCTCTAATTGTTCCTGTATTTCTATAAGGCAATTTTAATTTTATGCAAACTTTGCACACCCTTTATAAGAGTTCCTGCACATTTTAATAAAATTATTTTGATTAATTTCACCATAATATTTCAGAGGAAATTCCATGTAGGAAAAATACCGAGGCATTAGTAATTAGACATAGGCTCACTTTCAAATTCTGCCATTTAAGTTGTGTAGTTTTGGACAAGTTATTAAAAATATTTAATTGATCACATTAAGAATTCAAACACATTCTGTTGAATATCCCTTCCTTGCTCCTTAATGATATTTCAAACAGAGTCTACAGCATTTAGGTTACATATAGCTGAAAGAACAGTCTAATTTCAATAATTAGAACTCACTTTTAAATAGGAAAAAGCCTTATTAAATCTAAGTTAAAATTTCAATCTCAAAGTAGCAGGAGCTATGGCTTGGGGATCTGTATTAGATAAAGCATCATGTTTTTTCCTTTTTCTTTTTCTTTTTGTCTGTTCTCCTTCCAAAAAAAAAAAAAAAGGAAGAAGAGTACAGAGAAATACAGATGAAAGCATATATTTTAACTGAACTGGTCCTGCTGATATAGTTTCTCCTGAGTGAACACTAGTGCTGACTAGCTGGATGTCATGGGCATTCAGATGCTGGCCATCTCTGTCACAGGGCACAGATGTAGGTTCTTCACGAGACTCCTTCACAAGACACAGTTCACATGACTAATGAGCTGTCCAGCCTATTTCCATTCACCGTCTCCTTGACCTTTGCCGTATACCTCTGGTATCCCACTGTTGACTAGACTAAACACCTTAAGATGGCCCAAGCCTACATGGCTTTCAAGTCATCCATACCTGGCCCACAGGAAACTCGCAGGACCTCATCACATGAAACAGAGGGAGTACAAGCTGTGCCACTCTAGTTCTCTTCCCTCACCTATCATTGAAGGGTTTGCCTAAAGAATCTACCAGGGAAGAAGCAAGCATAAATCCTTCTATTCACCAGGCAGTCAGACTTTCCATAATTCTTTCTCCATATTCTGTTCCAGGGACAACACCACATCCTACCGATGCCCCAACACAATAAGCCTCCAGGTAAGAAAGTAGTCCCTGTCTTCTTTCAGACACCTCACAATGTTTAGAGCCAATTACTTGTTTTGGAGAAATACTATAGCACTACCCACTAAATTGGAAATATTTAGGTCCTATGAATATTTTACTTCAAAGGATTCTTGAATTTCTAGTCTTTTCTCCATATAAGTGGCAGGAGGTGACGGAACCAGGACCACTCAGCTACATTTCAGTAAATTCTGCAGAAGGGTACCTAGCAGCTCTTCTTTAAAATGTGGGGTACTTATCATCTTATGTTCCCAACTTTGAGGCTTTAACTGAAATCTGAGTTAAAAATTTCATTAAACATTCTGTTGCCATAATAATAACAGCAATATTAGCTAACATAGAAAACTGTGACAGGCATTGCTCTAAGCACCTTAAATTTACTAAATGTTTACCTCTCTAACAACCACATAATGTTGTGTCTCCATTTACCTATGCAGAAAATGAGGCACAGAAAATGTAAGGAACTTGCCTAAGTCGGCATTACTAATAAGTAGCGAACAAGGGATTTGAAGCCAGGCAGCCTAGCTGTCAAGACTGTACCACTGATCGCTATAGTTTCCTGATTCTTCCTGTTAAGAGGCTTAGACTTTAATCTGAAGGTGATGGAAAGAACTTGATTTTCTCCCATCATCTATGAAATTAAGATAATAAAAGCTTATCTTATACAATGATTTGAAAAATAATATAGGTGACCGTGGAACCTGTCCTGATACATAGTAGGAACTTTATAATAAGTGATAATAATGTTCATTATTTTTCCCTTTCTGTATGAAGTAGTTGGTACAAAGCCAGTGCCAAGAAAATCCAAAATAGTCATCCCTGTAGAAGAGAGCACTCATCTCTCACCTTCAGACCTTCTAATCAGCAGCAGAGACATTCAGCCTCACACAGGCCCCTACATAACAACCAAAAGATGGGAATTGTTTCTCAAATCAAAATACAGCCATCCGTGACATATGCAATAGTTTGTTTCCTGATATGTTTTATTCCTTTGAAGGCTGAGCCAAAGAATCAGAGACAAGTTTGAGAAACTGAGACTGAGTTTGAACTCTCTGATCCCCTTGATTGAGTTCCCAACCCAGAGTCTGGATTGAGCAGCTACTAGAGAAAAACCCTAAATTTTATCTTCTCTCATCAAAATTAGTCCAAAGGGCTACATAAAAACATTAGTGTGAGGTAAATTCACTCCATGGATTGAGTTGACCTTGAATTTTAGAGATTTCCAATTTGAGGCTGGAGATGCCGGTACAAACTGGATAAATTTTAGTTTCTACAAAGCTCTGGGTATTAGGGAAAGACTTGATTACCTGTGGCTTAGTCTGAATTAAAAGGCAAAGCAATTACACAAAAGCTCTCATTTAACTTTTAAGTGGGATTAGCGCCACACTAACTTTATCACATTAGACTGTGAAAAACAAATGGCAGTTTCTCACACGCCCTAGGAAAAATTTGGGGCTTATATAATTTTTCCAAATTAGAAGGCATTGTGCCCAAGACAAGCCAAAAGGGCCTACAACTGAATGTATCCAGTCTTCCAGCTCAGACCAAGTGACAGAACAGTAGTTTCATTTTTGTTTTTCTATGCACACAGAAAGACAGTGTGGTGTCAGTGAAGAATCTGTCTGTGCTACTGGAGTTCTCTGTCCTTGGGGGGAAAATCACAGAACTGCTCTTGGATTCAATTTCCTCATGTAAAACTCTGAGTTTTTATTCTTGGGAATTTAATTACTATTACTCCAACGGGAGGTATAGATGAAAAAAGGAAGAATGTTAAAGATAGAGCTAAAGAGAGAGAGAGGCAACTGGAAAAGTAAGCATCTTCAATCTTCTGATAAAAACTTCCTTCCCCTTTGTAACCTCATAGCCCTCAGGGAAATCTCTGGCTCCACCCCAGGGAGTGAACTGAGGGTGTGAGAAGGGCAAGTTACACAGGCAACAACTTAACTGTTTTCTCAGAATCTGTGGAGAATCAAAGCAGTCCTACTTGTGGGACGCTGCTTGTCTCTCTGATGAATACGTATAACATTTTCAGTGCATCCACAAATATTTTATCCTCTATTTTTCTAGCATCCAGGAAAAATCAAGAACTTAAGACTGATTCAAAATCAAACCCAGATTAAACTAATATTTTGTAATCAAGTACTTCTACCTGGGCCGATACTGATTCTGGTGGGGACTTAAATAGCTTTTTGGTTGCCAGGGACAGCTTACAAGGAGTGTACTAAAAAATAAAATAATGCACTGGCTTTGCAGTACAAAAGCAGAGTCCATAAACCACAATATCTCTGTGAGGAAATAGACTTCCTGTCTGCTATTTTTTTATGTGCCCAATTAAGTGCAGATTTTTGGCTGCGTGAGCAACATAACTGCAACATTTTTTCCAGAAAAACCAAGAAACGAACTAAAAAACTAAACAAGAAAAAGTCTCATAAGAAGATGGTCTGATAAGTGCTGTGAGATAATATTTTTTTCTCGGTTATACCTGATATCTTCTAACCTGGATATGAACAACCTCGAGCAGAGCGACTTTAGATCACATTTCTAAAGTGCTGGCAGCTCCCCATCCCAGAAGGATTTTCACTGAGTAAGGTGAGTACAAGACCTTATATGGAATAAAACAGCAGGGCATTGAGGTAGGGTGGGTGGTTCAGTAAGTAGGGTGTCTGAGAATTAGAAATCAAAGTTAACCGAGATTCTTTGATAAAAAATTGGGGCTAGGTGACCTGGTTCAAAAGAAATAAGAACCTGCTTGAAAACTAGTTGCCAAAATAAAGCTGAACCTGAGCATGTGAGGTCTGAAAAAGTTCATAGATTTTAATTTGAGTGCTGTTACACACACCTGGACACTTCCTGGCTTATGCCAGAAGCGAGAATGCTAGAATCCTGTAAGAATGATTTGGAAGACAGCACCAGTGAAGTAACCAAGCCTCACTGATACGCTCCCTCTCCTACCTCGGAGGGACCCAAAAAGCTTTAAGAAAGCTCACATACCCTTCTCAGACCTGAGCAAAAGCTCCAGTGGTTTCAACTAGGTCACTCTTTTTTACTGTAAGAAGTCATTGAAAAAGTCCCTCGATGCTAGGGTGGGAATCAGAATCAGTTTTGGAAACATAAACAGTTTGGGCAGCTCCTAGAGTGTTTCTTGGTTTACCTTGTAAAGAAGTAAAAGGCAACAACATTTTTTTAGAGAGATTCCCAAACCAGCTAAAAAGAACTTTGCTCTTCTGTGAGGGCCCCAGACTCCTCCCCCAGAGTACCTGGAAGTCCAGGTAAATAGAGTTGATATTTTCTGTGCTTTTGGCTTCTCAGCTCGGGGTTGCTAAATTTCTGAACTGACATTAATATCAAGACACAAGGTACATTAAAGGTTAAATTTGCTCTGTCTTTCTGGTCTGAGAAAAAAGATTTTCCTCAAAGCCCCTTTGGATCTACTCCTTAGCCTAGGTTTAGCTCAGTTGAATTTTACAGTTCACTTAGGCAAGCTAATTAATCTACCTTCATTTTACTCATCTATTAAATGTCTTTGGAAATATATTTGTACCTACTTTATACTGATGGGATGATGGCAAATCAGATAATGTAGCCAAAAATGATTTAAGAGCCTCCAGGAAAAATACATATATATATTATGATCCTTTACATGTGTAAAGCTTTGCCCCACAGTAAATCCAAACCACAACTGTTGTTTTCAAAATAAGGATTATAAATAGGGAAGCAAAATAAAAACATGTGCTTCGGCATAGACTGGTATGTGTAGTCAATGCATTTGTGGGTTCAATGGAAACTGTTGACTTATAAGAAAAAGAAAAACAAGAAGTCTACCACCCATGCTATAGTATCAGTAGGTAGGTCTTTATTTGTAATTGATGAGATGTGACAATTCTGACACTGTTATTGAATGGTTATATGTAAACGCGTCTTGCTCCATTTTTTACTATTTAAATTTCAGTATAAGCCTTGGTTTGAATCCTGGTTTGAAATGCAAATGATATCAAACTTGAAGTAAGCTTGTTAAACTTCGAATCACACCCTCTCGGGAGTCTGCATGCTTTTTGAACCACTACATAGCTGCTCAAAAAGTGCACTCCTAATGAGGCCAATTCTGACTAATTCATATTCCAAGAATAATACTTGACCAAAATTGAATGCAATTCTCTTGTACTTGTTATAATTTTCTGTGACAGAGAGCAGAGGCTAAATTCGGCGAAAGTATTGTTTTTCTTCTAAGCTTGGGTCTGCCAAAATTTGTTTTTATTTCTCTCCCTCATCACCCCAACCCCAGTCATCCTTTTTGGAATATGTGGTGATCATAACTAACTAGAAAATTTGCTGGCATCTGTATAGTGCCCGTTTTCACCACTTATCCTCATCTTTTAGATAGGTTTTTGGTACAGAATAGAAATATTCCCAAATGGAAGAATCATTAACATCAGCAATGTCAAGAGCAGCCTTGAAATGAGGCATCTGATATTCCATATGTACAGTGCACTTATCACACAGACGATGTAAAAGCCATTTGAGGTCTGTAACTTCCTCTTCTACACAGAAGAAAATGTGACAGTGAATCAAATTGATATAAGAATTTTAAATATGTGTGGTCACACAAAGTTAGAGAAGATTATAAATTCAGCATTAGAAACCAAAAGAAAAAAAAATAAGCCACAGGTAGTATTCTCATATTATATTTGTTTGAGCTGTCAGGACAAAATACTAGAGAGAAATATTTTTATGACATGGAAACTAAGATCTGCTTTCCAAAATTATTTTCCACTAACTTAAAGTTATGTATCACTATGCAAACCTAAACACTCCTACCCTTGCAGAGTCAAACATTTATCTTATAACTGGCAAGAGGATGCCTATCTCAAATGTACAAGCGTGCATGATAGTGATGGGGTCTAGTCCCAGTAGTGATGCTTGAGGAAGCAGGACTCACCTTCGAATCTCCAGAATCACATTGTTTTGGCAAATTTTCATGTTTGATCCAGGGTGGATGCCAAAATCCCTCATTTCCTCAGGTACAGAGGCAAAGAGATTCTATAACATTATCAAGGCTACTCTTGATAATTTCAGTAAGAGTTGTATCTTTTCCTTTTTTAGTCTAAGAGGATAGTAAAGACACCAACTCTCTTTTGCAAATTAAAGGAGATGGGAGGTTTTAGAGAAGGGTGAACTTTCAGTGGGATGAACCGCACATCTTCACGGGTTTCGAGTAGATTTACCTTGAGAGCAAGACTTCCAGTCTGGACTCCAAACACACAGTAAACCTCAATGTGTGTGTATGTATTTTTTTTTTTTTTAAGAAATGAAAATGGGTAATAGAGTTCAATGGAATCAAAAATATGGGGATTCAGTAGCTTTTGATGTTTTTCAACCCAAAGCTACCTGCAGGCTTTTCCTTGCCTTTCCTATGACCCGATGTCTCCAAAGGGTCTCCAGAAGTAAATATTTAAATTTTAAAAACATTACTGTGACATTATGTAGACACTGCCATATGTTCAGCCTATTATTACTGTTGGACTTTGCTTCCCAGACATGGAAAATAAAACAGGTGCCTACTCCTTCCTCTTTTGCTGTATCTTCCACTTGTAGGGCTTGCTGATGCAAGTGCCAGAGCACAAATGACTACTGACACCAGCCTTCCCCTGCATGTGCCCACAGAAGAAGCATTAAAGAGCTAGTAAGAATGTGCCGTGCAATTGCCAAGGCTGCTAACCCATACATCTTGTCCTAACACCTTGAGAAACATCTCTGGTTCACTCAGGACTCAGGGAACAGACAGTACCATGGGCCATTCAGGGCTGTGGCACCCAGGACACCAGGGCAGAACATTCAGAGATTCCTCTAGATATGAAAACTATTATGGGCAGTCGTGTTGGAGAGTGATCCCTGTGGTCCATAAATATTTATCAACAAGGGGACACTGATGACAGCTAACTTTTATTCAGGGCCTTAGAGCTTACAAGATACTTTCTTCTTATTTATTTAATCTTCACAAGTTCTCTGGAACACATTATTTTCCTTATTATTCAAATGGGAAAACTGGGCACTGAGTAGTTTTTTTATTCAACATATACTTATTAAGAGTTTGCTATTTGTCAGACACTAAGACACTATTCTAGGCACTAGAGATAAAGCAATAAGCAAAACAGACCACATTCCTGCTCTGAGGGAACTTGCATTCTACATTGTTGGTAGGGAGAAGGGAGATGAACAATAAACCAATACACAGGTGAAATATATAGCATGTCAGATGTGGTTAAACGCAACAACAAAAAAAGATTATGATTGAGAACAATGACCAGGGTATACCATTGGAGAAGGAGGAAAGGTTTCTATTGTATATTGGATAGACAGGAAGCGCCTTGTTAAGAAGTTGACGATTGAGCAGACAAACGTAAGAGGTAAAAGAGCAGGTCAGGTGGACAGCTATTGCAGGAGCATTACTGGGAGACGAGAGCAGAACAAACGCCCTGAGGCAGAAGCATATGTCTCTTGATTGAGAAACTGCCAAGAGCTATTCATGACTTGTATAGAATGAATTAGTTGGGGAGTAGTAGGAGGCACAATGAAAAACGTAGAAAAGCATCCCATTGATGTGAGGACTGGTCTTTTATTTGAGATAACAAATGCAGGAGTTATTCAAAATATTTAACAGCAAGTACAGCACAGACACCAACCAATCAGCAGGTTGTGTGGCCACAGTATGGCAGCAACCCCCTAGCAGACCCCCTGAAGTGCCAAGCATTATGCCTTGAGTTGGTGCATCCAGGAGTATTTCAGGGGAAGGAGACTTCGGAGGGGAGTTATCTACCGATAGAGACAGAAGGACATTTTAACAACTGGTACCCCAGTTACTATATGAGGCAGTTGGAGATCAGCAACAAGAAAGCATGGCAGGATCTGAGTGGAGGAATAACATGATTGGACTCACTTTTGAAAGGATTGCTCTGGCTAAAGTGAGAATAGATTGTAGAGAGGCAAGAGTGAAAATAGAGACCAGTTAGATAGCTATTGCGGTAATAAGGCAAGAGATGATGGTAACTTGAAGAAAGGAGATGATGGGGAAAATGGTGGAACATAAAAGATTGAGAATATATTCTTAAGGCAGAGCACGAGATTTGCTAATGTATTGAATCTGAGGCGACAGTCAAGCACGACATGAGGAACTAGAAAACTGGGAGAGCTATCAAGTAGGATAGGGAAAACTAAAGGTGGAGTTTTTTCAGTGGTGACAATTGTAGCTCAGAGAACTGAGGTAGCTTGTCCATAGTCAGACAGCAAGTAAACAACTCGTCAAGGACCCAAACAGGGTTTCTCAATTCTGAGCGGAATGCTTTTCCCAGGACACTGCGGCTGAGAATCAACACCACTGCCAAGTAGATCACTTATGAAAATTCACTTTTCTGTGTCCCACGCTAAGGCAAGATTTAAATAAAACCTTCCAAACTCCAAGATTTGGGGAATCTTTTAAAAGGGGAGAAGAGTTTAATCTTAACTTGAAAAACCAAGAGGTTTTTTTAAAAAATAAATACATACATACATGCATACATAAAACAAAACCGAGGTGAGCCCAAGGCCAGCATGCTGATTGCATCAGTGAGACGCAGATGAAAAGAGGAGAGAGGAAAATGGGCATGAGCCCTAAGTCAGCACGTTAAAGGGGCTGGCCTAAGAGCCTTGTATTATCAGACGTTAGAGAAAGACGTTCTTTTGCTGGCTTCGAAGAAATCTGAAATAACACATTAATTTTAGGTTCTTTGATTTTTTTTTTCCTGGAGATGTTTTGTTTTGATACATGCAACAACAGCCAAAGAGAAAGCCTCAGAAAACAGACATAATAAAAACAATGGATCCATAGTCCCTAAGCACAAGTTCCACTGTCTCAGTCTCTTGCCCGGCCCCAGGCGGCAGCTAGCTCAGAAGCTCCAGAGATATCCTGGAGGATTTGAAGAGCAAGCCTACAGGATTTTAAAGTTCCAGCGTGAGGACTCCCTCCTTCAGCTAATGGCTTTGAGACCTGTTAAAACTGAGATGTTTCTAAAAGGGGTTATGTTTTACAGTTAATCAAGAGATAACCGAGTGTGTTAGAGAGGATTTACCAACAAAAGCCAAACGGCACGCCAGAGGAAGCCCTTTCACCGTTTGGAAGAAGACTGGCTTCCAGTGGTTTAGAAATGAGGGTACCATTGTGTGGCTAAAGAAATAAATGAGGGAACTGGATTGTACATTCACCTATTCAACCAGCATTTGTTGTTAAAAAATAATAACATAATTATAAAAACTGAGACCTGATAGGGGGAGTGGGAAGATGGTATAAGTAAAATAAATGTCTCATCTTTCATAAAGGAGATTCAAAGATATTATACAAAACTGAAACTCAATAATTATGAAGTCAATCAGCAGAAGAACTAAAGACAGGAATTTTTTAAGGTGATTTTAGGGGGCGTGGGAATGAGGAGGAGGTTAGGAAGTAGGGATAAATTATCTTAAATTTACACTCGCTTGTGCTGCTTGCCTTTTTGAAAAAAAAATGCATGTACATATATTTAAAATTTTTAATCAGATAAGTATACTAAAATTTTATTTATATGAACAACACTCTGGAAGTAAATGGTGAATAAGATGTGTATGCCCCCTGCTATCATAGAAGCTTTTGATTCAGACACCCTGAAGCAAGCAAGGGAAGAGTAAAATATCTGAGGTACATAAAGGAGAAACTGAAGTAAATTTTTTTTTCCTTTTAGGAGAGAAATGTAGATCTCTTTCCTACTAGTGCTTCATTTCTCTGCCTTGGATTAAATTAAAATGGAGAAAGAAAATAAATGTCCCCAATTGGAAGATATTTTTATAACTATATAAAGGCAAATTGTGCCTGGCTCTACCAAGTATCCCACCACATTCTTCCCATGCTCCTTCTCTCTTTCCTGAAAAGAAACTTTAGGTTTCCTCGGTAGGAATTAAACCACCCACAGAAGGTGTGTAGAATGCATGAGAAATAAAAGAAGGAGAATTCACTTCTTTCTCACATTTCCCTCTGATTCTTGAACTCTGACTTGGCTTATAGCTACTTGCCATGCTCCCCAACTGGACATAAGGAAGACCATCTCTAAAAATAAATTGCCAGAAGCAAAAAAGTCAATAAATTTAAATAGGCTAAAGGTGAATCATTCACAGAACTTCAGACTTCAAACATGGAATCATTAAAACTATCAGTGTTTAAGTTCTATCCTGCAAAAGCTGGGAATGTCAAGCTACCTTAGTTTTAATAGCTCTGGTAACTCTTTCTTCACAAAATCGGTTTCAGTGTATCAAGACTTTCTTAGGCTGTCCTAAAGGATTCCTGATTTGATCAGTTTCCTAGAAAAATCTTTTAAAGCAGTGGCCCCCTGGACAGTTAGTACAAAAGAAGGATAATCATCCTAATTTTGCAATTAGGACTCAGGTTTTTGGTCATAATAACACTAGTTTACATTGGCACTCAAGCATTCATGCTCTCTGTTCAATGAAATTTAATTAGTGCCTATCGCATGCCAAAATTATAATAGCTGTTAGCATACTAGAGTGAAATAACTAGTTCTTGCTCTTAAGAAGTACATAGTTTAGTTAAAAATTAAAATAAAGCATAATAAATGCTTTGATGAAGTTCTAATTGGGATATTATTTTGCATCTTTCCTAACAGTTTTTCATCAACTTTACAGATTAGAGAGAGAAAAAGGATTAGATGCCACCTAGAAATGGATACAGTCTAGGAAAAAAACCCTTTCTATAGAGGAAAAAAAATGCAGAAAGTCTGCATCATCTAACTTTGAGGATTATGAGGAGAAGAAATAATGATGGAACAGGAAAAGATCAGACTCATATAATTGCATTTCACTTCTGTCTCCCACCTTGAAAAAGAGGCTTCGTTTGGGTAGGGTACATTGAAATATTAACATAGGTATGAAAACATCAGGGATAAAGGTAACTTAGAAATATTACATTCCTCTGGGAGAAGTCAACATTCAGTTTGTGGAAGGATCTTTATGTGCCGCCAATAATTTACACTATAATTCTTTTTCCTGGACTTCCCCAAAGGGACCATAGCCATGCCATGTATCATAGTGACTGCATGAAAGAAGGGAAAATAACCAAATCTGAAGGAGAAATTATTGGACACTGACTGAATTGACAGTATTTTCTGAGACCCAAAGACACAGTGGCTCACCAGTTCGATTAGGAGCTAAGGAAGGTCAGATGATCAATGTAGTTTGGGCTCAGGTCTGTCTCACAGTGAGTCAATGGATCCTCAAAATCACCTCATGGTTATTTTCAAAATTCAAGAAGGCATAGTTGGAATATACATACTCAGTAAATGGCAGAACCCCCATACTGGTTCTCTAATTGATAAACTGAAACTATTGTAGGGATGGGGGTGAACGACCAAATGGAAACCCATAGAATTTTTTCTCTACATATCAGAATAATAAACCAAAAGCAATACCACATTCCTGGAAGAACTTTTGATATTAGTTCTATCATCAAGGAGTTGAATGATGCATAGATGGTGATTCCTAATACATTCCTATTCAAATAACCCTGTAAGCATGTACATAAGACAGATGGGTTCTGAAGGATAATAGTGCATGGTAATAAACTTAATCAGGTGGTAACTCAAACTGCACTTGATGTTACAAATGTAATTTCTTTGCTGGAACAAATCAATATATTCCCTGGCACCTGGTATATAGTTATTGATTTGATGAAAGTTTATTTTTTTGTTTTCTGTTTTGTTTTTAGCTTGTTAGTAAAGACTACCAGAGCTTTTTTATTTCAACTTGAAGGGTCACCAACACGCACTAACTGTTTTATCACTGTTCAAGGCTCTATTAATTCTCTATACTCGATTATAACTTAGTCTCTAGGACTTCAGTCACCTCTTCATTCCATAAAACAAACACTTTCCAAATATATTAAAGATGTGCTGATTGAATACAGTGAGGAGGAAGTGGCAATTACTCTAGACACATATGAGCTAGAAGATGAAAAATAAATTCCACAAAATCATCAGGATCCATGACAATGTCAGTGGTACAGGATTCATTCTTCTGCCACCCTAAACAATTATAAAGCTAGACAAAATACATGAAACAACAGCCAGTGTTCAGACATCAAAGACAGTAGGCAGCAAAGACTATGTGATCTCTAAGAGAAGAGAACAACCAAGGGAAGACCTAGATTCACCCTGAATTTCTGCCTGGAAGCAGCTTCCAGCCTGCAACACAAAGAGTGGTCTTGCTGAGTTTAAGAGACAGAAATCGAAATCTGAAGAGGATGAGGCAGCTGGAATTTGTGGGGCTGAGTACCAGAGAGAAAGGAGCCATGAAGAGAGACAAAGGGAGAGCTCTAGAAAACTGACTACAGGTCCCCTAAGCCTTCTACTGATGAATAAGCTATACATGTATAAAGTAAATCTGCATGACACCAGGCAACCAGAAACTATTGGAGAGCTGTGGGATGAACAATTCCCAGTGCTCACACAACGTAGAGAGACATTTGTGTTCTGACCAGTCAGAGGAGAGAGACCTCACTGAATTCTGGGAGTGATTGATAGAGACTTCAGAGTTATTGTTTGTTGTAGGGCTAAAACAGCTCTGGAGAAATGGCTATTTTAGGTCTATCCTAAAAAGAGTTTTAAAATGGTACCTAAAAAGGGTTGAGCTAGTTCATGAGTAACTTACCTGCCCACTTAAACAAAGCCCAATAAACCTTAAAGAAAGACAACCAAACTCAACCTTCAACAACAGACTATTTATAGTGTTTGGCATCCTGCCCAGAAAAGCACAAAAACATTACCTATCATTAAGAAAAAAAAAATCGGTCAAGAGAAATAGAATCAGAAATATTAGACCTGATGGAATTAGCAAGCAATGACTTCAAAAGAGCTATCATAAATCTGAGAGGAATAGAAAATATGTTTGTTTGTTTGTTTGTTCGTTTGTTTCAAAGGAAACTTTTAGAGGTAAAAAAATATAAAAATCTAAATGAAAACTTTATGGGTAAAATTTTTGTGTCAAAAATATGTGTTGAAGTCCTAACCCCCTAGTACCTCAAAATGTTATGTAATTTTGAAATAAGGTCCTTGCACATGTAATTAGTTAAGATGAGGTCATACTGGAGTAGACTTTGTCCATAATTAATATAACTGGTGTTCTTATAAGAAAAGGCAAGAGACATAAAGGGAGAAGATGGCCATGTGACAGTGGAGGCAGAGATTAGAGAAATATATCTACAAGACAAAGAATGCCAAGGATTGTCAGTAAACACCAGAAACTAGAAAAGACAAAAAAAGATTCTCCCCAACAGATTTCAGAGGGAGCATAGCCCTGTTGATACCTTGATTTCAGATTTCTAGTCTCCAGAACTGAGACAACAAATTTCTGTTGTTTTTAACCATCTAATTTGTGGGACTTTGTTATGACAGCCATAGGAAACTAATACAATTGGATTATCAGATTGTAACTATAATTTTAATAATCACTGTACCATATTATCAACTGAAAAATAGAAACTACCTTAACCTAAGCACAGTGGAGAAAAAAAAATTAACAAAGCCTCAGTATGTGAGACAGTATCAAGTGACTGAACATATGTTTAGTTCAAGTCCCAGAAAGACAAGAGGACAGAAAAAGTATCTGAAGACATAATGGCCAAAATTTGTCCAAACTTACTGTGAACTATAAACCCACACATCCAAGAAGCTCAGCAAGCTCAAACAAGATAAATACAAAGAAAACCACATCAAGACATAGTATAATCAAATCGGTGAAAACTAGTGATAAAATGTTAAAAGCAGCCAGAGCCAGGGGAAAAAGACATATTACACACAGAGGATCAAAGATAATAATTTGTGTTGTCTCATTTTATAAAAAGGAAGCCCCAGAGACAAATAAATGACCTCTCTAAAAAAATCCCAAGAAATAAAATAAGTCAGTCCTATATCTTGTGAAAACATCTATTAAAAATGAAGGGAAAATAAAATTTTTCAATGAAGTTGAGAGAATTGGTCATTAGGAGAACTGTATCGTAAGAAGTATCGAAAGGAGTTCTTTAGGCTAAAAAAAATGAAATGTTTTGGGAACTCAGACTTACACAGAGGAAAGAAAGAGCCAAAATCATAGACATATGAGTAAATATAAAAAATATTTTCTCATTTTTCACTTCTTAGAAAATAACTTCTTTAAAGTTAAATAAATGGCTAATTAGGGAGATTATAACATATAGAGAAGTGTATCACAAAAATAATTCAAAAATATAGGGGAAAGGGAAATATTTCTTATGTTTTCTAAATTATACATGAAGCAGTATATTATTTAAAAGCAGATTGTATTCATTAATGATACATATTTTAAACCTTTGGGCAATCACAAACAAATAAAGCAAAGAGAAATAGCTGATACACAAATAAAAGAAATTTGAAAAATACACAAAATATTCATTTAAAAGAAGGCAGGAAATATGAATAAAAGAAGTAAATGAAAAAGAGATAGCAAGATGTTAGATTTAAACCTAACTATATTGTTTATTATGTTCAATGTAAATGTACTAAAAGTAGCAAGTGAAAAAGCAGAGGTTTTCAAACTAAAAAAAGCAAGACCCAACTATATGTTGTTTATAAGAAACTCACTTAAAACATAAAGATGTAAGTAGATTTAAAGTTAAAAAAAAATGTTATACTGTGAAAACATTAATCATAAGAAAGTTGTACTGATTGCATCGGCTAACTTAGACATGAAATAGTACCAGGGACAAAGAATGTTATTTAATGATAATAAATGAGCCAATTTATAGAGAACATACAACAATCCCAATACATGTGTAAGTGATTTTTGAACTTTAAAATACATAAAGCAAAAACTGACAACTGAAATAGATAAAACAACTATACCTAGGGATTTTAACACTCATCTCTCAGCAACTGATAAAACAGGCAGACAGAAAACAAGTAAGATTGTATAAAACTTGAATACTACTACTAATCAATTTGACATAATGACCACTTATATAACACTATGTCCAATAGTGGCAGAATGCATACTTATAACAAGTAGACATGGAGTAATTAATAAGATAAGCCATATTCTGGAACATTAATCACATCTCAGTGTAATTAAAATTATTGAAATCATGTGTTCTTTGACTACAATAAATTAGAAATCGATAACAGAAAGGATAGTCTCGGGTCTATCAGAAAAATTGAATTTAAAATTAAAACTTTTGACATAAAAATATCTAAGCCTAACTTGTTTCAGTTTTTACTTCTATCAAATATATAAGGGAGAAATAATAACAATTCCACACAAACTCTTTTAGAAAATAGAGGAGGAAACATCTTCCTTCATATTGTATGAAGCCAGAATTCTCTGATTCCAAAACCAAAGTCATTATAAAAATAAAATTAAAGTCTCATATTCTTCATGAACACAGACAAAAAGCTTTTTAACGAATTATTAATAAATATAACAAGGCAATATTTAAAAAGAATAATACATCATGACCATTTGAGGTATATCTCAAGAGTATAAGGTTGGTTTAACTTTTGAAAATTAATGCAGTTCACCTTATTAACAGAATAAAGAAGATACAGAGAAGCATTTGGAAAAAAATTAATATCCATTCATGACAATAACTCTCAGCAAGTAAGAAGCAGAAGCCAATTTCTTCCATCTCTTAAAGGAATTCTACAAAAAACCTACTGCTAACTTTATAACAATGGTGAAACAAGAAGACAAGAATGTACATTCCTGCCATTTCTATTCAGCATTATATTAGAGGTCCTAGCAATACAATAATGCAAGGAAAACAAATAGAAGTCATAAATATTGGAATGGAAACTTTAAAATGTATTTATTTGAATGACTGTGTAGGTAGACATAAGGAATAAAAAAAGTTATGTGTTTAGCAAAGGTTCAGTATACAAAGTTAATGTACAAAAATAATTGTATTTCTATATACTAATAGTAAACAAATTACTTAAATAAGACTTAATTGTGAAATTAGAATTAAAATATTATTTATTATATCATTCAAAACATTAAACACTTAGGATACATTTAAGAAAATGTGTAGATTTGTTGCACACTGAAAACTGTAAAATGGTGTTGTGAGAAATTAAAAGAGAACTAAATAAATGGAGAGATATATCATTTTCATTAGTTGGAAAATCAATATTGTTAAGATGTAATTGTCCCCAAATTTTTCAGATACAACATAATCCTAATGAAAACCCCAGATGGAAGGCCTTTTCATTTTAGATATTATCGATCTGGTTTTAAAATTTATAGAAAATCAAAATAACCTACACCATCCAAAGCAGTTTTGAAAAGGAAGAACTAGGCTGGAGGAGTCACACTACATGATTTCAAGATTTATTGTAAAGCTAAAGTACTGAAGAAAATATGGTATTGGTATATGGTAAAACATACAAATAGATCAATGGGACAGAATAAAAAGTCCAGAAATGGATTCAAATATTTATGGTTAAGTAATTTAACAAAAAAAAGGGTATTCTCTTCATCTTTTGTTTTCATCTTATACAAAATTAACTCAAAATAGATCATAGGTCAAATTATAAAAATTAAAACTAAGAAAAATTCTAAAACAACTCATAAAAAAACCTCTGCTACTTCGGAATAGGCAGAGATTTCTCAGGGAAGTCACACAAACACTAATAATAGAAAATTACTGAAAAATTATACTTCATCAAATTTTAAAACTTGCCTTGGAAAGACACTATTAAGAAATTGCACTTCTGGATATTTATCCAAAGAAAACCAAAAGAAAAATAATAATTCACAAAGATCTATGCACCCCTATGTTCATGGCAACACAATGTACAATAGCCAAGATAGGGAAGCAACCTAAATGCCCATCAACAGATGATTGGATAAAAAGTTAAAGTTCATATATACAATGGAATATTACTCAGCCATTAAAAAAATTAAATCCTACCATTTGCAACAAAATAAATGAACATAGAGGTTATTATGCTGAGTGAAATAAGTCAGAGAAAGATAAATATCACATGATTTCACATATAAGCAGAATCTAAGGAACAAAAAGAATAAACTAATCAAAAACAGATATAGAGGACAAATAGAGAGGACAATCTGGTTGGAGCCAGAAGGCAGGGGGTTAGGGGGCTGAAAGAAATGGGTGAAGGGTTAAAGAAATACATTAGTAGTTGATAGATGGTCATGGGGATGGGGAGCATGGCATAGAAAATGAGGTTAGCATTAATGTAATGCCTAGGTATATAGCCATAGGAGAGAAAGAGCAATCAGGGGGAATATTTTGTAAATTATGTAACTCTCTAACCAAAGTACTCTATATTTGAAACTAATAATAAAATTTAAAAAAAAAATTGAAATCAAACTACTATTGGGAGAAACTACTTGCAGTGCAAAGGACTTATGTCCAGAATATACTAGAAATCCTTGCAACTCAAAATAAGACAATTTAATTTTTTAAATAGTCAAAAGAATTATAAAAAAAATGCATCACATAAGAAGTCATATACATGGTCAGTAAGAACATGAAAATATATTCAATATCATTAGTTATTAGGGAAATAAAAATGAAAACCATAAAATACCATTTTACATTTACTGATGCAAAAACTAAAGTGACTGGCAATAGCAAATTTTGGCTAGCAAATGGAGCAAATGGAATGCTCATATCTTACTGATGAAAGTGTTAAATTGCACAATCACTTTAGAATGTTTGACAGTTTCTTATAAAGTTAAACACTTTTCATGATACCCAGCCATTCCATCTAAGTATTTACTTACCAAAAACATATACACAAATGTTCATAGAAGCTTTATTTATAATATCCAAATATTTGAAACCCAAATGTTCATCAAATAATAAATGAATAAATCAACCATGGCATATTTATACAATGAAATATTACTCAGCAATAAAAAAAGAACAACCTATTAATACGAGCAATAACATAGAAGAAAAAAAATTCTGAGAGAAAGAAGTCAGTTACAAAAGAGGGCGTAGTGTACGATTGCACTTATGTGAAATTCTGGGACTGGGAAAACTAATTTATGGTGCCTGAAAGATTTCAGTTGCCTGGTCCGAGGGATGAGGAATTATCAACTGCAAAAGAACATGAGGGAATTTTTCAGGGTGATAGATATGTTCTATATTTTGATTGTGGAGGTGGGTATTCAGGTGTACACATTTGTCAAAACTCACCAAACTGTACATTACAATGGGTATATTTTATTATACTTAATTATACTTCAATAAATTTTTCTTAAAAAAAAAATCTGAGCCTACCATCTTGGGAAAATTATTACAGGTCCAACATGAAGAACAGTTTCCTCTCTTCAGCCCTGCTTATCACTAAGGAAGAGGTCCACCCCTGGCAGTGCTTCAGAGTGGTAGTTAACTAATTCTCCAAGTCTCCCTTCTGGAAGCTAACTTTCTCAGCTCTTCAAAATTGTCTGAGGACTGATTTCTATAATAAATTCCTTATTTTATAACATTTATAAAATAATGTGCTCCAAACAGTTGCTGTTCCAAATAGTTTCCTAGATAGAAAGCCTTCATGTTACTGATGAAAAAATATACAAAAGTTACTGAGCTAATTTTGCTTCTAGGAACTAAACATCAAAACTCACTACCGTGGTCTAGGGAGCCTTTAACTACCCACTATATTCGTTTTCTATTTCTCTGTACCAAATTGCCATAAGCTTAGTGGTTTAAACCAATACAATTTATTATCGCTCAGCTTCTGTAGGGCAAGGGTGTGGTACATTTTAGCTGGTTTCTCTTCTCAGTTCCATGAGGCTGAAATCAAAGTGTCTGCTGAGACTGTAGTCAGTCTAAGGCTCAGGGTCCTCTTGTGAGCTCACTGGTTGTTAACAGAATTCAATTCCTTGCAGTTCTACGACTGAAGTCCTCTCTTTCTTGCTGGCTACCAGCCAAGGGGGGTGCTCTCAGATCCTAGAAGCCACCTTTAGTTTATTGTCACACAGCCCTCTCTACATCATGGCAATTTGCTTCTTCGAAGCCAGCAGTTAGCATTTCTCTTGCTTTAAACCTTTCAAGCCAGTCTATTATGAAGTCTTAACTGAGATATCATTATCAAAGGAATGACTATCTCATTACTTTTGCATATAATATAATCTAATCAAAAAAGTGACTATCCCTCATATTCACAGGTCCTGCCCACACTCTATTATCTCAGTATTTAGTCCACCAAAGAATAATGCAAAAGATATGGCCTTGGAAGATGAATAAGGTTTGAACAGATGAAGAGGAAAGAAAAAGAATTTCAAGCAAGAGAATAACGTAAGGTTTTCAATGTATGTTGGAGGGCTGAGAGAAGGATGAAGTTGGCATATTAAAACTACAAGCCAAATGAAATAAGGCATTTATGCTAGAGATCATGGGAAGCAGAATTATAATTAGTGAATAGAATCAGATCTTGGGAATTTTTACCACTATACAGAGAAATGTGGGCTTCAACAGAAAGGCAGAAGGGAAATGGTATATTAGACTTTTAGCAAGGAGAACAATACAACAAAAATAAAAGATAAGTGAGGAAAATTCAAAAATCATTAGAATAGCTAGACACCATCAGATTCAGATATAAGGTGGTAGGCCTTTGGTTCACTATGGGAGTAGGAAGGAAAGAAGTCCAAAAGGCTTTTAAAGGAAAATCTGTGACATATTTGTCCCATCTACATATAGCCTTTCCCAACACACATTGCTCAATTTTATAACTTTACTTACAACCTCTTTTAGCTTTATATTCTAAGACATAGTATCTGCTTATGCCATTGAGTTTGGATAATTAATAATAAAAATGCCTACCTTTTGGGGGTACCATTTAACTTTTACAATAATCCCACGAGGTAGGTACTATTTTATCTCCATTGTATTGATGAGAAACAAGAGTGAGAAGTTGAACAATTCACATAGCTAGTCAGTATCAAAGGTCTAAACTGAATTCAGGCCTTTCTCCCCCCTATACACCATGATATGGCACTGCCTGCTTAAACTATTAGGTTTCTAAATTTGTGTATACAAAGTCGTTTAAAGATTTGCTTTACTTGTGATAGCAAGTAAATTTAATATTTGCTTGTCTTGGAAAGGACTATGATCCATAGAATGCCATCCAGAGGGAGATCAAAAGCACAAAGCTGTATCTAATTACTAAATTGAGATAGAAAACAGTTATCCTAAATAATTTAAACCTATAACATCTTAATGATATTACAGAAGTTTATGAGATGATGTTATAAAATATCAAGCAGGGTGCCTGGCTCATGGCATTCCCTCAATAAATATCAGTTCCCTTTCCTCTTTTTATTCTCTTCTACTAGTTATTCCTCTCCTACATTAATAAATTAAAATGCAGGGATCAGTTTGACGCTATTCTAAGGACATCCAAATATCAAGTGGAGAGAAGGGTAAAGTGATGTCTACCAAATTCACATGTCCACAACAGTCTGCAGGAAAGGAACTATAAGGAGAATGTACATTTTTTTAGGAAAAGGAGAAAACTGACAAAGATGAGGTTTGCTGTTTACAGAAAGCTTATGGCAAGAAAAGGGAAATGAATGGGCTTACCATCAATAATTTTTCATGATGACCTTAGAGTATGAAACACTCTGTGGTTTGAGTTACCCAAGTAATTACATTGGTTCTGCATTTGGGGTACCAGAGGACCAAAAATTTGTGGTTGTGTTACAGAATGACCTGCCCTTTGGAAACTGACTTTTCTCCTTGAATGAACTTCACAACAGCAGTTCAACCCTAACCACAGCTGAAGGAGACCCCTCTGCTCTCCCTCTAGCTAACAAGTACAGACTTATTAGCCTCCAGGCCACATAAATCCAGGCACACATCAGTTTATCTTCAAACAGCCGGTACATCTGCTCCATCAATTAAAAAGCAGTGGGAAAGTAAGCCATTAGAAAGTTCAGCATGATTAGTAGCCACCATGCATTTTCATATCAAGTTTTAATATCTCCAATATTTCAACTAAGACCTCTGGTTATTAGTTTTATTAAAAGAAGGGCAGGGGGAAGGTAAAGACAAACTTGCTTCCCAGACAGGTTAATACAAGTTCTTCCTTAGCTCTGTATTCTTGACTTAAGGAATTCTCAGAGTGAGAGCAAAAGAGTTTTGGGTTATATGGAAAATTTGACTCAAACCAAAAACCCAGCCAATACCACAAAATGGATTGGAGTCAAATCAGATAAATAGAAAAAGAAAAGAATACAAAATATTTTTGAATGACAGTATCAGAAAGGTTAAAATGCTTAACAAAAGCTAAATTCAATACATGCAGGCCACAGTTTAGTTTGATCCTATAAACGTGCTTTTAAGTACTGATTAAATGATGTTTCCTTTCCTATGCCCATAGAAATGTAACGAAATGTTCACAAACATATACATTCTTCTCAGGTTTGGTTTCTTTAACTACCAAAAATAATGTTTGAGAAATCACCCAAACCTCCCAGTGTATTATTTATGTAACCTAGATATCACATAAAAACAACATGTACAAGATTCTTGTGCCAATCAGCATGTGAAAATATCCGGCAACAATCTGTTTTTACTTCTTTGATAAACTGCATTGTCTTTTTGTTATAATGGAAAAAGATTAGTAAGGCTTACCAAATAAACAGAAGCTTCCTTAGAGAAATTGACTCTTGTATTTTATAAAAACCAAGAAATCAATCCTGAAGAGAATATGGGGGTCTGTGACAGACTAATAGAGGGCAACCTTCAAGGTCTGTAACCACAAAAATATCTGGGTCAAATGAGGATTTGGGCTAGTGAAAGTATTTTGATACTTTCTATTTTAAGCACCCCAAAATTTAGATGCTTATACACAGTTTATCCAATTTTTTCTGAAAATCTTTAGTCTGCAAAATTGTGTTCTTCCAGAACTTTTTGCCTGTGTTTGGCCTGGAAGTGATAATATTTATAATAATATATCTTGAAATGCAGAGGTGAGTCCAAAGGAAAAATAATGATAATAATGAAAAAACTGAACCAGACACTTTCAAACCTCAAAAAATGTTTGATGTAGGAAATGCTTTGGGTGAGCTCTCAAATGGTGAGAGCAAGATACCTTTTGAAAAATCCAAATAAGTTTCTTTTTATTCTTTGCTGAAACATGGTTGATATTTTTTCCAAACAAAAGTTATACTACATATTAAATAAGTAAAAGAAAGGGAAAAAGATAAAGGTGAGCAAAGTTTAGAATTTAACCTTTGGGGGCAAAACTTAAAGCACTTAAGAAGTGGAAGCTAGACATTTCAAATACACGTCGGCTTTCTTACTGTTTGAGGTTATATCACCTGTTTGATTTAAGACCAAAACCTGTGTTACAGTACTGCCCTTTTCAACAAAGTCTCCGTTTGAATCAGCTTTTCTGTATCACTCTATGAGTAACCTGCTTTCTTGACCACTAAAGTCTGGTCTGAGCTATTGAAATCAACATCTCAATACATTAATCCGGAAAACCTGTAATTGATGCAACACAGGGTTATCATTAGGCAATAAACCTTCAACTTGATTTTCTTCCATCATTCATAATGAGGAAGTTCTTGCTTCCGAGATAATTAAAGGTTGGCAGACTCATAAGTAGGTTTGCTTTGCCACTTTTTTTTCACATGATTTCTTTTCAGTTTCTCTTCCCTTAATAACTGGCTTAACAGTTTTATATAATAAAAAGTTCAGATAGGCTCCACACAAAGTACTCATAATAGCTGGCAGCCTATCCTACTGCTATTAGCCATCATGTCGCTGAGTAGAAGTGTTGGAGCATGCAGGAGAACAAAGAGACAAAGAACTATTTCTAGGGGCACGTCAATGAGAAAGCAAAGGAAGAAAGATGGGGTAGAAAGTCAAAGCATGAAGGGGGCACATTGCCCAGAAATAGCGGCACGGCTCCTTCTGAAGTAGGCAAATTTCCTGGCAGTACCATGAGGTCATCCTGAAGAAATGGAAGCTTTGGTGGGCATAAAACATGCAGTGAAGTTACAGGGATCAGGGTGAAGGACAAACCAGGACATGGCTTATCCATTCATTCCTATTTTTTAGGATCAATGGCAATTCACTGCAGCCAAGTAAAACCTATAATAATCTAATTAATTTTAAAGAGACCAATATGAATGCAAAAACCACAGTCATTGGAAATGTATGGATGCATTGTAGTTACCTACAGATCTTATTACATAATAAGTTGGACTGTAAAACATTGCTGATATTTGACAATTTTTGACCTACAAAAAATGCAATTTCACATGGTTTCATCTATGTTTAAAAATAGAATGGTGTAAAGATTTTCCTTGGGCTTGAAAATCAGTCTAATCCCGTGGATTTTTCAGATTCAGTGCATTTAAAAGCCAAACACTAAGTTATTTGTGTTTCTCCATTTCCTGGAGTATCTCTCTCTCGACCATTTTCATGGATATCAAGTGTTTCATAGATATCTCGCCCCACATGCCAAGTTGTGGGAAGATTTAACTCTCGACTTAGTATGAAATCAAGGATGCAATTTCTGGTTGAGCCAGTTAACTCTGCACAGGAAATACTCCTTGTTCTACAGCCATATCCTGTGTATCTTGTCCTAGCCAATTTGCCAGCAAATATTAATTCCCTTTCAAAGAAATGACTGAAAGGAAAAACTGCTCAGCTCTGAAAATGCAATTACTAATATCCTCCTGATATGAAGGAAATGTAATTTATTCAGCAACATCTTCTTACCAGGCAACAGAGAAAAGAGTGCAAGTCTCAGAGTCAGCTCCCTGGGCTTCAGCCCCATTATGAAGGCTTAGGTCACATGAACTAGAAGTTCCTTTTTTGCTCTAAATTCTGCTTCTCACTCTTGTATTTATGATTAACACTCAGGGAATTGTTAGGGTAGGCTAATGAGTCAACATAAAACTTGCTGTAATCTGCCTGAATTCGCCCCAAACCTTTAAAGGTACACATATATGAACCAATAAACCTAAATTATAGTATACCGTACAGTGCTGTAGGAAACTTCCTATTATTGCTACCTTTATATAAACGATTGCTCACTGTGTAAGTAGGAGACAAACCACTTAATAATTTCCAGCCCAGTGAATGGTTGCCAGACTTCAAAATAAAGTTGTTATTCTCCCTTCAACAAAAGTTTAGAATATATCAAGTCTAATGAGAATGAGTTACCAGAGGGAGAAAAGAAGGCTATGTCATCAAATGCTAATAATGTCAGATCATATGGTTCCAAGCATTTTGTTTTCTATTGTATGCCTTCATATGAGTTCTCAAAGAATACTAGGGTTTGGGCAGCCAGAGAGCGACAATAAAGATGCTTCATGCAACTGCATGAACATTTCTTTTAGGAATAAAGAATTTCATAGTAACTTTAAGGTAACATTCTCATGGGGCAAAAAAAAAAAAAAATCCAAATTTCCATATTGCAAACTGCCAAGAACTGGAATCAAGTCTTGATGCCTCCCCTGATAGACTCTGGAACTGGAAACAAGTCCGTTTCCCCCTCTCTCAAGATCTTGAAATTAATGTTTTTTCTGGATCACCTATGTCATTGTAATCAAGGTTTCCTAAGAATAAAGTGGAATTATATGGCATCTTAGATTCCTTCCAAAGGTGGTGTCACTGTTTTTTTTCCTCCTTAATTAGTTGATGATATTGCCAACTTTTCCCCAAGGCATCATATTTATTCCAACAAATTCTTATTTAGAAAGCTCACATTACAATGGTCCTGTACACTTTATCTGGATTGGCAAATTTAAGCCCCCATCCACTAATTTATGTTTTATTAAAACTGATTCAGTTGAGGGAGCATATTAAAAACACTGTAACTAAATTCCTTGAAGGCAAACTGCAAATTAAAGGCTATATCAAATCCCATTTATGAGTATAGATATGTGTGTGTGGGTAAGTGACTCTACACGGTTGTACAAAGGTAGGAAGGTAATCTTGGTGTGAATTAGGAATGCC
The DNA here is from genome assembly GCA_030015415.1 of Cynopterus sphinx. NCBI lineage: Eukaryota > Metazoa > Chordata > Mammalia > Chiroptera > Pteropodidae > Cynopterus > Cynopterus sphinx. Next base: position 140,720,364 of record CM057380.1, read on the forward strand.
CTTAATGGCCAGCATGCAGACCAGGATGACTTTATTCTAAAAGGGTATATGCTCAGTGATGGGAAGGTAAGGCTCATGCCAACAGAGGAGCGATAGTTTTTTTGTCTGTCTCAGTAACAACTTGTTATAATGAGGCAGAGAAGGGTACTTTCAGAGGAGGGTTTGGAAGATACATTTAAATTACATAAGATGAGCCAATACTGCAAGAAAAATGAACTGGGAAATCAGCTATAAAGTTGGGCATGCATTTTTGAAAAGGAAAAGGATAATTGTGGAAAGGAAAATGGGGAACTCAGGAAGCATAAAGAAAGGAAAGTGAATGCAGAGAAAATGCAATAAGCAAAAATGAGATGGTAAAGTGAATTATTAAGAAGATATGAGGAAAGATTAATGGATGATGAAAACTCTTCCAGCTTCTAAGCCTGAAAATCAATCACGAATGCTCGTCACTATATATAGGAATTATAAAACCCTCAACAGTTCCAATTGGCTATTTTACAATATTAAAAGAGCAATTCATTCTGGCCTAATGGAGGCTCTTACTGACACTGTAGTGTCTGGCTTTGTAAGTTATTTTGCTCTGGTAAGACATGAACATCATCCTAGATGAGCAATAGAGCATCTTCTAAAGCTTCCAGACATGGGAGCTCAGGAACAGAGTTAGTCACTCTTCATTGTTTTATCCTTGAATTCCAACTTCTCTTTTGCCGAGAAGGACTTGCTTGATATCCTATTTCAAGAAGTGACTTCAGTTAGAATGCTTCCTTAATTGGCAAACACATGTAGTGACCTGGAGCTTGCTTCTTACAAACTAACCTAAACAGTGTGATTTGAAGGCAAAAGAAAGTTTCATCTGCCAAAAGCATTTTTTATTGGTCTGCCATGGTACTTAATGACACTGACAGCAAGAAGTTTTTTGTGAAATAAGGCTGGAGAAGGGGAAATAAAAGCCAATAGTGTCCATTATCTCATTAGAACAAATTAGTTTATCAGTTTTAAGTGGTTGTCACCTGGAAGAAGATTTTACCGGGGTAAGACCAGAGCTGGATGTAGTTTATTGGAGAGAAGGAAAAGATGGTAAAGTTCACACAGGGTTGCTACTAGGAAGGCTGGCTTGTGGGGGAGGGAGAGTGCAGGAGAGGCAGACAAGTGGAGGTGGGGGTGGGGCAGTTGAAAGGAGAGGCAATGAGGGAATGGATGGCAATATGTAGTACATGACTTATAAAGTGTATGTATATAACATGCTTGCACATTTGTGCCCTTCCACCATGTGCAGTGCAAATAAGACTCTGCATTTGAGGGAGGGGAGAGTAGAAGACAATCTATATCAAGCCCAGACAAGCTCTGCTACATTTTAAGAGCACTCATAACTCTCATCTTTTTATCAGCGACCACAAATGCCACTTTCATCACAATGCCAGTCTGTACACTGAATAATGCTGCTTAATTCAGGTTGTTTGACAGCAAAACCTAGAGACATTGCCCATCTTAAACTCTTTTAGAGGTTGTCTTAAGTAAATAGAAGTGAACACTTCTATTATATAATAGTCAGGCACCCTTTGAGTGAAACGGGGTAAGAGGTTCCCAGCAAACCTCATAAATAATCATAGCTCTGACTAAATATTTACGACTGCTATGCTTGCTACCACTTTTTAGAAGTAATCTCTATGAAATAATTATTCCCATTTTATAAAGGAAAAATTTAAGGGGAAAAATAGCTTTCCCAAACTACCCAGGAAGTTTAGATCTTAGGTAGAAATCAGGCTTCCTACACAAAATACTGAGTCCCAGTTCTCACAGAGACCACACTGAATGCTGAAGTTTTTACTTGACTCTGAACATCTCGACCTCACTTAAATTCCATAGAAACTGGGGTAACTGTTAAGAGTTTATCTCCATGTAGAATTCTCCTGTTTACTCACCTTGGCATGGTGAGTTGATCTTGTATACTGTCAAGAGCCAGTTGCCAGAGTCACCATTGCACTCGAGAAAATATCATGGAGTGAGGATAAGGAACGCCAGGTACTGGTCATTCAGACCCTGACGTGGTGAGCTGCCCCTTCTCTCAAGTATTACCAAAAAGATAAATTGCTTGAGGAGAAAATGCTTGGAAAATAAATCAGAAGACTTGCGTTATTCAGTGTAAAGAAGTGAGAAGATTGAGAACATCTGGGTGGTTGCATTTACCTGATTTTTAAGAATTTATCCCAATTGAATCCAGATCCCTAAATAATTTTTGGAACACACATCTCTGACATGTCTAATTGCTAAAATCTTTTCAAATGAGCCCAATCTTAGTTGTCATAGAGGAGTCTAAACTGCTGTACATAACTAACTAGGCTTTCTTGAAAAATTTCTGTACTTTAAAGAAAGGGGTACCTTTAAGTCATTTGACAAATTAAAGGAAAAGAGTAAGACAATTAAGTGTGCACTAATCACAGGGACTGTTTTCTAGCTTGCTATTGTATTTTCTCTCTAAAATGAGTGCAGAAAATCTCATTACAGGATGAAGAGAAGGATGAGATAGGGAATCAGAAAGACTGATAATGATAAGGAAGCCAAAAGGTTGAAATATTTTGCAGAAACTTAGCAATGAGAAGAATTAGAGCAGTTAAGAGGACAAAAGTAGGGGCACCCTACTTTTAGGAGTAATACAGTCTTCAACTATATCAAAGTCAAGCAAAATAAATAAAGCCTGAAAAACTATTACATGTTGAAGAAGACTAAAGAGACAAGAAAAGCAAGTGCTATACATGATCTTGGACTGGACTGTGGACTATGTGGAAAAAATGCTGTAAAGAATACTTTACAATTAAAAACTGAAATGTGGATAGTACAGGAGATAAAAGTTTAATGTGTTAATTTTCCTAAACTTGATAACTGTACTATGGTTATGTATCACATGCTATTGTTCTACAACACTGAAATATTTAGGCATAAAGAGGCACAATACCTTCAAAGTAATTTTTTCTATATATAAATAGATATGTGTGTATTACTCTCCATATATATGTAGACATAGGTATATAGAGAGACACAGAGAAAATGGTAAACCAAATAGGACAAAATATTAATAATCAGTGAATCTGAATGAAGGGTATATGTGAGTTCCTTGTGCTATTTCTTGCAACTTTCTATAATGTTGAAATTATAACAAAGTAAAAAGTTAAAAAAAGTTAAGAGTAGGAGAGCTAACCAATTTCTTAAACACAGAGCCTGTTGTATGCTTAAACACTCCTGAATGCCTTGACATCAAAGTTTTCATCCACGCATTAACAGGATATGTAGTAAGAGAAACAGGAAGGCAAAGACTCTAGTGTATGCTCTTAAAGTTTCCTGTTGACTTTCAACAGCAATTGCGTACCCTGTCATCACTTGAGGTTGCCATTTCTATATCTGAAAAATCTTAAGATTCAAACAAAAATCCTTTGTTCCCAGTCCTAACAAGCTTGACTCAAGGTATTGACAGCTGCTGAGGGCCACAAAACAAAGGCAGGGAGGAAGGAAGCCTAGTGCTCTCCAGGTGGCTGTATGTATTCCAATTATTGAAGAGGCCAGGAGAGTCCAATTTTTCAGTGGGCTACAGAAATTCTCATTCATCAGTGGCACTACAAGTTGATACTTTATCATTTCTCCTAGAAGTTTTGAAGGATTCTCCCAAGCCCTTAGGGACCTGGCACATAATTACCTTTCAGAAAGCTAGGAATAGTATTTTGTGGTCATGGGCAGATTACACACACAGGCACAGATACACATCCTCTCATGAAAGTGAGTTTCTGAGGCTGCATGACTCATTGTCTTCTATTCAGATAGGCAGTATATTATGTTTGGCTGGGGCACAAAAACAGGTAGCTTAACTAGTAGCATGAGCATGTGGCCTTTGTCCATAGCCCAAAGGAGTTCACCTGTTGAGCCCTCAGTGAAATTTCCACTCCCTAGCCAAGTCAAAGCATAATTGAAAAAAGATGTTGTTGTTCTCCAGGTGTTTCTTGGAGTTGGCCAACTTCCGCCTTCTCCATTGTGTTTCCCAGGAATAGAAGGTTTGAAATTGAATGGTAGTTGGTGCAGTTATTGCAATAAGAGTTGGAAATGGCACCCAACCAGTCAGACTGAAGATCTCTTTCTCTCTTTAAAGAATTGCTCCTTTTAAAGAATGCTCAGATCTTCATGAGCCACCAAACTAGATATAAGTGATATCACTAACCCCTGCCTTGTCTTCTCTCCCTCTCCACGCTTGCTCATATTTATTGGTGCCTTCCAAACCCTTTTAAAACATATTTCTAAAAAGTCTCTACAAATGAACTTCACTTAATCTTGTCCAATCCTTTTCTCCTCGCAATACTTAAAACATAGGCATATCTTTCCTCACAAGACATGTATTCTTGAAAAGTTTAAAGTAAATGTAATTTTTAAAAACCCAATATGTTTCCAAACAGGTCTTGGTTGCAAGTGATAGAAATACATTCTGACTTACTTAAACAGAAAAGAAAAGATTAGATCTATAATTTAGATAATACAATCAACTGAAGGGCTAGAGAACAAAAGCTCAGGGGAAAAGGCTAAAACCAAGGATGATTGGAACCATGGATTAATCCACACGAAAAAAAATTTGTGTAAAGCATTGCCACAGACACGTCCACCATGACCACAGCCCAACACCACTATACTAGACAACAGCAACACTTGCCTGCGAATCATTTCTGAACCATACTGGTCTGTTTGCACCACTCTCTCCAAATTCAGAGTCTCATGTGGCTCTACAGTCAGATGGCTGAGTCTAGGTCATATGCTTCACCTATAGTATCTCTATCATAACTGAAAAAAGTTCAGATTCTCAGGCATGAAAACAAATGCCAACACATTAAAAAACTTCAAGGGTACTAAAATTGAGAAACTTTATTTTTAATTATTTTGTAGTTTAAAAAATCTTACTTTAAACAATTGTCCCCTTGATCGAAGTCTCTCAAAAACTTTTGTTTTTAGCACACTAGATTTACTCACTTGATCCCCTGTCCCTGTAATATCCTTTATTCTCTTCTGTATTCACTCTAAAAAAGGGAGAGATTGAGTTCAGGTCCTTGTTCTTAGCTTACTAAAATATTTGCAAATTTTTGTCCATTTTTTATCACTCAAAAGAATAGGAATAAATGTACCTAATTTTTATTCATTTATCATCATCTCAATGGGCTAAAGAGCATAAATAAATGTATGTAATCAGAAACAAAGTTAACTGAAACTTTTTTTGCATTTCTTTGGGCCGAAGGAGCAAGATTATTAATTTTTTGAAGGTATCTCCACCTCTGACAAGTAGGGGTGAGAGGAAGTCCTTCTCCTGTAATTAAAAGTTCATAATAATTCTTGAAGAGAAATAAACTAATATATTCCATTTAAACTGACACAGAATAGCTCTTTCACATGCACATAGATAAGTCCTCAAAATACCTTAGTAAGCTTTCAAGTGCTAGTTTTCAAGTTCTTAAATGAAGGCAGAGATTTTAGAATACAGGCATACCTCATTTTATTGTGTTTCGCAAATGTATATTTTTCAAATTGAAGGCCTGAGGCTAAACCTGCATTCAGCAAAGTCCATCAGTGCCATTTTTACAACAGCATTTGCTCACTTCATGTCTTGCATCACATTTTGATAATTCTCACAGTATTTCAGACTTTTCCGTTATTATCATATTAATATGGTGACTAGTGGTTGTGATTTACTATTGTAATTGTTCTGGGGTTCCACAAATGATGCCCATATAAGATGATAAACTTAAACGTTCTGTGTGTTCTAACGGCTCCACTGACTGGCTGTTTCCCATCTCTCTCCCTCTTCCCTGAGATGCAACAATATTAAAGTTAGAACAATCCATAATTCTACAATAGCTTCTAAGCATTCAAGGGAAAGGAAAAGTTACATGTCTCTCACTTTAATTCAAAAGCTAGAAATGATTAAGTTTAGTGAAGAAGGCATGTTGAAAGCTAAGATAGGCCAAAAGCTAGGCTACTTGTGCCAACAGCCAAGTCGCGAATGCAAAGGAAAAGTTCTTGAAGGAAATTAAAAATGCTACTCCAGTGAACACATGAATGATAAGAAAGTAAAACAGCCTTATTGCTAATATGGAGAAAGTTTTAGTGGTCTGGATAAGAGATCAAACCAACCACAGCAATCCTGACTTAACCCAAAGCCCAATACAGAGCAAGGCCCTAACTCTTTTCAGTTCTGGGAAGGCTGAGAGTCATGAGGAAGTTGCAGACAAGAGTGTGAAACTATCAGTGTTGGTTCATGAGGTTTAAAGAAAGAAGCCATCTCTGTAACACAAAAGTACAAGGTGAAGCAGCAACTGCTAATGAAGAAGCCGCAGCAAGTTATCCAGAAGATACACTAAACAATAGATTTTCAATGTATACTAAACAGCCTTCTATTGAAAGAAAATGCTCTTTCATGGCTAGAGAGAAGTCAATGCCTGGCTTCAAAGCTTCAAAGAAAAGGCTGACTCTCCTGTTAGGGGCTAATGCAGCTGGTGACTTTAACTTGAAGCCAATGCTCATTTACTATTCTGAAAATCCTAGAGCCCTTAAGAATTATGCTGAATCTACTCTGCCTGTTCTCTCTAAATAGAAGAAGAAAGCCTAAATAAAGGACAGCACATCTGTTCACAACATGATTTTCTGAATATTTTAAGCCCACTGTTGAGAATTACTGCTCAGGATAAAATATTCCTATCAAAATATTACTTCTCATTGATAATGCACCTGGTCATCCAAGAGCTCTGATGAAGATGGCCAACAAGATTCATGTTTTCATGCCTGCTAACACAGTATCCATTCTGCGGCCCATGGGTCAAGGAGTAATTTTGACTTTCAAATCTTATAATTTACGATACATATTGTGTAAGGCTATATAGCTGCCCTCTCTTCAGATGAGTACACTTAATCTAAAGTAACTAAATTGCCCTAAGGGCATGAAGCAGTTAAATTAAAAAGTTAGGATTCAAATGCATACTCCCAGAAGCCCCACTTCATTCACTCATACCATGATTCCTTGGAACTGTGCTCTATTATATAGCTGGGTATTGCACTTTATCTGGCTGGTCTCTGGTGTTTTCTCTAGAACCTAAAATTTCTATAAAATACAGAATTTTTTCTTTTACCAGAATAACCACTGTGGCCATAGACCCTGATGAGTTTGGAAGTCAAAAGAACTGTCATAGATGACAATTCACACCAATTGCTGAAATGATCACACTTCTCGCATTCATTCACAAGGCATGCTGTTTTATTTCCCTTCTGTTTAGCCAGATATTTGGGCTCTCAAGAAAGAAAGTTAGGTTGAGTCTTCTCAATGCTATGTATTTGAAGTCCCAGGTAGGGTGGATAAATGTTTTCACTTTTTTTACTGATTAGAAAATTATACCCTGGATATAATAACAGAAATATAACAATGTATAAGAACAAATTAAGTTGTCCATAAGATGGGATGGTTTGATTTGGATAATACAGTTAAATACAAAAAATCATTAAAACACTTTAGTTCTACGCAAATGTTTTCAGTATAGAATAAAACTATAATTTCTTTAGGCTGGCTTTTCAAGCCCACCAAAGCAAGATACTAGACATGAAACTCATGAGAGCCTAATATCAAAAACATAATATTCACTTAATAAGTATTTGATTAATTAATCTCACCTAATTTGATCCCTGGCAAAGGGATAAAATGACAATGTTCACGATGAAAGGCTGACATAAATCAAGCGGCGGTAGCAATTAGTTATCCTTTCTGCAGCTGAAGAGGATGCCAGTGGTAGTCGTCCAGCCTAACAACTGTTGCCAGAGATTCATTCATCCACTCAACAAATATTTATTGAGTGCCTACTATATGCCAGGGCCTGGCAAGTCTTCTAAATTCTGGGGATTTAGCAGTGAGTAAGACAGACAAAATCTTACTCTTAAAGGAAAACAAATGAGAAATGTTTTCAAAGGACCAAAGTTCTTGTGTCTGAAGTTTCCAAAAGAACTTTCAGGCTTTCTAGATTTATACCAGGACTAGAGGAATAAACCACCCCACCATTATTTGCTGAAAGACAGTGTCCAGTGAAATAGTGTGTTAAGATAAAAAAAAAAAAAAAAACTCGCATTACAGAGGAAGCAGGTTTAAATTAGAGTGACATTCAAGTAACTCAGGCTGGAAAGTACTTTAAATCCAAAGTTGGTGATTGATGCCAAGCTTGATTGATTAGTTTTCTCCCTCTCACCCTCTTATGGACTTGATGTGATATCCAAATAAAGAAGAGCATCAGAAAGTATGACTATTTCCCCCAACAGCCTTGGAGAACGCTGCCTTGTTTTCCACGGAAACTTTCCCAATGACTTTTATATGTGTAGGTGTTCTTAGGCATGTTTTAAGCTGATTTCTGGGTGTAGCAGGTTTCTCCTATTCTTTTCCAATACAACACACCTAAATTACCATATGGAGTTCTTGGCTTCAAAAAGTTGGATGCCTTTTTGAAGAGAAATCTCTTTGGCCCTCTAAAACTTGTTTTTTTGTTTTTTGTGTTTTGTTTTGTTTTGTTTTCCTCTATGACTGCCCAATGTGGATAAGTTACAAAATTTCAGGTTGGGATAACCAACATCACCATGTCACACAGATGCGTGTTTATAAATAATCTGTTTCCACACCCATTAAATTTCCATTTATTTGTTTGCATGGCTGTTGGGCCTGCCCTCTTTTTTTCTGTTTGTGAGCAGAGATTGCGGGGTGGGACTTGATGTTCAGGTATGAAGACATTTGATGATTAGAATGTTGAAAGGCATTGTGAACCTTAGTCTGGCGTCTTCTTTCTCCCACAGATGTTTCCAGTCTCTAACAAAATACATGGAGAATCTTCTCTTTTATTGTCTGTACCCCAGTTCTTCTCTCACACTTGTGGAATGACTGAGTTGCTGTTGTTTGGGAGGCAGGGAGCTTATATGGAAGGAAGATAAATAAAATGCAACTTCTTCCTTGCAGTATATAATTTACTAATTTGAACAACAAAGAGAAAAAAAAGATGCAACAAAATAAACTAATATCTAATTCTAGCATTGTCACACAAGATCAGAACTCAATGTTTTGGCATATAAAGACCATTTTTTATTTTAAAAAATAGGCATGAACATATTTTCCCCTTGCCCACTATCGTGGTTGTACATTTGGTGTGTGTTCTTTAGGAAAATATATAATCAGATGCTACAACAAAGAATTAAGAAGCATTTAAATAAATTTCTATTTTAATTAACCATAAGAGCATCTATATACATTTGAAAAATAACAATGCATATATATAAAAGATGCTTTTAAGCCACAGGCATGTTTGGTATACACTGGATTTATAGATTCCTGGTAATAGCACTAGGGTTTTCAAGGATTTAGATCAGGCCAGAAGTTGAAAAGTTCAGAGTTGGGAAAAAAAAAAACTACACTATTCTCCACTTGATTGGGACCAAAATCAGGGTAGGCATCTAGAGACCTTAGATATGACTGTATTTATACCATGTAGCTATGTGAACTTGGTCATGTTGCTTAATCCCTTTGGGCTATGTTTCCTTCATCTGCAAAGGGGTGATGATAAAAATCTAATGATGTTAATGTAATTCTTAAATCAGATAATAAATATGAAGGTAAGGAAGCTAGATTACCAGGACGAAAGTTAGCCTTTCTATTCCTATCAAACTTGGTACTGCAGTACAGCCAATACATACTTGCCTCATAAGGCCAGAAGCAAAAGACATCTGCAAAAGACTCAAACCATATGGGTAGTGACATTTACCCACCAGTGGCTGTGTTAAATTAATGCTGATGACCTATTCATGAAACTCTTGGTGTCTGTTTTCCAACCTACCAAGTTATTTCCTAAACAGAAGCTCAGCTTATCTCTAAGTCTCCTGGTATGACATGCAATGTTGCTCGCTTAAGAACTGACCTTTCTATTTTTTATAATGTTTATGACGATTTTCAAAGAATAAAAATTTACAACAGAAATGAACTAAGGAAGTACCACATTTGTAGAAGAGATGATGGTACCACTGAAATTTTAGCATTTTGAGTCTATAAATAGCATCCCTTATGTCATTCATTATTCTCAGCAAGAATTATGGGCTCATGGGCACTAGTCTTTTTATTTTAACTCAGTTGTTCTAATGTCATCTGGCAAAATTTAGCCGTAACTGTAGCAGCTGCAATCCAAATTACCAGGCTACTCAGTACAGGCTTATGGTGTGCTGCTCTTTGATGACAACGTTTTTTTTTTTTGTTTGTTTTGTTTTGTTTTTGTCATAGCCAGCTTATGAGCATGAGTCCCATCTAAGTGTGCATTCATATTCCAGGAAGAGTAAGCAAGGAGGCATAGGAACAGGTAGCATCCCACAGAGCATTATTCAGTATATTGCAGCTGCTCAGCCCTTACCCCAAGGGCAGCCAAAACATCGAGATCAAAGGGAGCTCAGAAAGAATGAAGGCACAACCCTAATTCAATACAGGAAAATTGCCATGACTGTAGTGCTTAGTTCATTCTTCCAAGACAACAACAACAAAAAAAAGAAAAAAAAATTCCTAAGATCAGGTTCTGGCATCAGGAACTGGTCTGCCAAAGTGGAAGGCATACCCACTGGGGAAGGAGGGCTCATTTTCCTAGATTAATCAGAATGCTTTGAGTCTGCTTTTATTTCCAAACGTATTACTGCCAAGGTACAACATAAGCCACTTAATTCCTTCCCACAAACTAGAATTATTAGCTGTCATACAACTGAAACAATTTTAATAAAACTCCAGGAAAAATCCATCTAAGGTGGAAGACAACCAGGAGACAGGTAATCAGAGGCTGGTTTTGTTTTTGTTTTTGTTTTATTTCATTAAAAGCCTAACATAAAGCTTTCCCAGGATGTTAATGAAAAGCAGTTACCCCAGGTAGTTATATGTTGACACCTGTCCAATAAGTTGGTTAGTAAATCCTTTTTGTGGTAGACAGAGAGCGAGGTATAACCACCACCATAAAAGCTGAGAATGATAGTAGATAAACTTCCTCTATGGAGAGACAAAAGATACAGAAAAGCTATGAGAAGGTATATTTTCTAGTTAGAAATTTCCTTTTCAGGCCGGTTTTGGTCAATAATAGGTTTAAAACTAAGTAAAATAGAAAGAAACATTAGTTTTGAAGGCTTGTAATCCAAAATATCTTCCCACAGTGGCTAATGCTGAGCACCCTCCCTCCACCTCCATTAGTCACTCCTCAGAGTTAAGACAAGTTTCCAGGAGGTACACGTTAAAATACCAATACGGTTACTTGGGAGGATGACATATGAACACTCATGATCACGTTGGTTTACCAGGTTGCTTGGTGATGAGTCAAGGCTCTCGGCCTAAAGAGGAATAAAGCCAGCATGCTCCACAGAATAAGAATGTGGCCAAGGTAGAAAGCAGTGTTCCCTGGGAAAGGATTCTTGTGAGGAGTGTTCCAAGAAGAGTCTTCCTCCTGCTCAGGGAGTGGGAAAGGGGTGGGGAACAGTCTAGGGGTAGTGGACCACAAAAGGGGCAAAGAGGACATAAGGCTCTGGAGTGGACTACATTGACTTCTTATTTACTCTCAAACAGGTAGGCAACAACCGAGGCTGCAGTTTTAAACTAGGACTCCTGTGATTCTTGAATTGCCACACTTCATGGTTTTCATCGTGACATTAATCAGTTTGATTGGAAGCACCACAAATGCAGACCTAAATGATCCATTTAAAAAAAAATCTTAGCCAAAAAGATAATAATGTATGCATTAAACCTTCCATTAACATAACTTTAGACCAAGAGATCTGTATTCATAATCATATAGTAAAGTTCCTCTGAATTAATCCAGATTGAATAATTTCTAAAGCTACAATTTTTATATATTATTCCGTTTCTGTATATTATACATATTGAGAAAATTGAAGGATTTATCTTGGGAAAAAGTGAGTGTTATTTTGGTTTTAAATTGAATGCTGCAAAATTTGTTTCTATTTTTACATTTGTCTACCTCTTGTTCAACATTATAAATGAAAGTAAATTAGGAAAAGATTTTTATTTACTATGTTTTGGAGGTTATTTTCTGATCTGCATTGAATCTGTTTTCGTTACTATTTACGTTTTCTGCTATTGATGCGTGTTTCTTTTCATATAATTTTTAAATACAGAAAATTTGTAACAGGAAATTGATATTAATTTTCACAATTTCCAAGTGAATAAATACATCAATATAAGATGACTTTCTATTCTAGAAAGGGAGCTCTGCATTGGAGCTACATTTCTCTTCTGAACAAACTGTTCACTTCAGCTCTACTTATGAGAGATTTTTGGCATTCTGTATCTTCTGTGAAAAGCAAATATCTACAGCAACATCTTGCTAGGACAAAGAAAAGGTATGTGGAGAAGACAGATTCTTGAGGATTTTCTCTGAGTTTTATTGTTAATTGGAAGAAAGAAAAGTTAGGATGAGAGAGAAAAAGAAGAACTTAAAGCAGCTATCACCACTGCTGACCACTCATTCTCAGTTTCTGGGCGAGGCCCTATATAGGTGAGCCATTACAAGGCTTAACAATAAAGTACAATAAAGCTCATTGTCCCATCCATCTGGCCAGATCTCACTCAAAGATCCTGATACAAAAGTGTCATTCTTGGAATTAAAGTCACTCTGCTTCCTGGTATCTTGAAAAAATTACCCAATTTCACTGCCCAAATATAATATCCAACAATTATTGGCATTTCTATTAATTTGCAAAAAATAAGGGGAGGATCTACTATTTAACTCATCTTTGAATTCATTAGTGAAGTTATTCTTAAAGGACTCTGCTCTTTAAAAAGATCAGCGCCTCTTGATTAGATCAGAAAGGTGCATAATATGACAGAGTAATGACTTGCCAGTGAGTCTAAGAAAAGAGCTGGTTCTTCAGAAACTAACTGAAGTCTTTACTGTGGGGTGAAGAAATGCCACCATATCCAAACTCCTACTCAGTGGAGTAAGTGAAACTTCTATACCTCGTCCCCAGCAGACGGCTAGTCTTCACTTTAATATTTTCAGCGTGTAACACATACAACCCACGTTTGCAGAATGGCTCATTTCTGTTTTTCAACAGTTCCAAAGTTTAGGTTTGTGTAAATATCATCCAGTTGTCTCCCTCTCTGTATTTTCATTCATGTGATTGTTTTTCCTCCCTACACAAAACACTCATAACCCTCTAGTGGCTTCAGAACAAATCCAAATGCCTTAGCATGTCACTCTCAGAACTTCACAATCTATGTCTCATTTTTTCACCTAAATCAACTTCCAATCCCCACTTCTACCATTTATTCAACAAATATATTACACCCCTATATCTGTTGGGCACTGCAGTAAACACTGACACTACAGAGATCAAAAAACACAGTTTCTTGAACTTCAAGAACCTCATAGGAGCTCTTTCCAAATATCCTGAGCACTAGCAACACCAAGCTGTTAACTGCTTCTTGAAGATGTTATACCTTCTCACATCACTGTGAATTGCTCTCCCTTCCTGATATGCCCTTTCCTCTTTTCTTCTGGTGGCAGAAATTCTACATATCAATGCAACTGCTATGGGACCCCTTCTCTAACACCAAAGCCAGAATTGAGGACACCCTTCTCTGTACTCTCATAACACTTAACTTCTAGAAAGTACATCCAGGGCTGCACCCCTCTTCTTCACTAATACATCTCCATTCCTAGCACAATGCCTTGTGCCAAGTCAGCACGAAATAAACATTGTCTGATAACCGATTGCGATGAAAGAATGAGTGAACAAATGTCCATGCTGGCTCGTGCCAAGTCTAATTCGTGTTGCCATTGAACATGTGTGTGTCTTCCCCACCAAACTTCTTGTCAACAGGGACCATGCTCTGCTCCTCTGTGTCTTCCATTTGTAGCACATGATGATATTAAAGTGAGAGATTTGAACTAATTCATTCAGTAAATATAACTGAATGACTAATACATGTGTAAGAAACAGGCCCATGTGTCTTCTTACAACATTGAGGACTTGCTTGAGGAGAGTTTATAACCTGATAGAGAGGATAAGATGCTCAGAAATATAATAATTAATATTTCAAACTGGCTTGCACATTAATTTTCTGATAAGTCATTAGAAGTATTTAAATTTTTTAATTTTAAAAAAATTCCAAGTTAAAGACACTTTTATTTAAATAACAAGAGCTGATATTTTACTGACTGCTATTCTATGTGCCAGATCCTGTTCCCAGCACTTGTCATGTCTTCTCATATACTCTCTACAAGAACCTTTCTGGTACATGCTATTACCAATCCCATAGAGGCAGAAAGAAATTAATTAGCTCTCCCAAGGTCACACACATAGTAAGTTGCAGAGACAGGATTTGAACTTAGCCCATACACCTGACTATGTATATTATCTTTTTGGCAAAAGAAATACACCTCACCTTATAATAAATAGCTCATCCCCTTCTACTTAGAACAGAAGTCACTGTTTTGGAGATTTGGAACAATATGTGGTTGCTCGTTTTCCCAACTACATTAAACATATAAAACATACATATAGGAGATATCACAGTGAATAGCATCAAGGATATAAGAGCAGATTCTGAGCAAAGGGGACATCTAAACATATCAATGGCAGAAATCTAGCTAACATAAGCAATGATAAAAATTTGTCAGAAGAATATGAAATAATTCTGAGAATAAAAATAGAAGTTGAAAAATCAGATTTCAGAATCCACAGGAGCCTAGGTATCTCTTTGGCTCCAGGAAGCAGGTGTTACAGGTGATTTTTGTTGGCCAAGGAGAATCAAAATGTTTTGTGTGACTATACCAGTAAGGCTGGAACCAATGGGAGTGAGGCTGTTCTCTGAACCACAATACATATGCTGTTACCAGGAAAATAGAGAGAGAGAGAGAGAGAGAGAGAGAGAGAGAGAGAGAGAGAGAAAGATGAAATGAGGCAAGAATGCAACAGGTGCCAACCTATTTCAGGAAATGTAGGGTGTAGAAGACATCCATGGGCCTAAAGCTGTAGGGGTTATCAATTTTTTCAGAATACGATTGCTTAGAATTTATAGAATCCTGATTTAAATGAAGACAAATTAATATATGGTAGATCCGTAATAGGATTCAGCCCCTATATGAGTTGGAAGAAGACCCAACAGTATATCTAGTTATAACCACCTACCATGTGGCACTTCACATAGTCATCCCAACACGGCTGTTCAGCTAAGTGATCATCTATAGACTATCCACTTCCACCCTATGGGGGCAGAAGGACTGCCAAAGAAGGGGAGAGAGCGAGGAAGGGTGTGTAAACCCACACAAAGCCACTTTGTTCTTGTTACCCTCCCACCGCCATTCCTGTTAAAGTATTATTACCATTGCCTCCATTTTATTTACCACCTTCCCACACCCACTACTCTTTCTTCCCCAGACCATTTTCCCTAACCATCCAGAAATAATCAAGAAAAACCATCATGCATGTGAAAGCTGAATAACTTAATGACTTAATTCCTTTGTACATTACAAAGTCCTAAATTTAGCCTCTCTTGACAAACCTTTTTAAGCAAACCAGGTTGGGTGAGAGGTGGGTAGAGGAGGAGAAAAGATAAAATCTGAAACCCAGAGTGATGGAGGGATCAGTTTTCACTGATAGTTCTGAAGCTGGAGCAGGGAGACAGACATGAAGACAAAGCTTCCTCAAATAAGCAACCCAATTCATAATATGGCTCACAGATGGGATTTAATAACAAGGCTGAGCCATCTGGTAGCTTCTGATTTTTAGCTAATTATTCTTGGTAAGTAAGTGCTAAGCTTTTAAAATTATTGTTTATTTATTTTTTATTTTTTTTGTCACCCTCCCTCTATATTTTGTTTTCCTGGGATAAATCTCTGCCCTAGTTGCTTTTCTGGAAGGAAGCCTGGCTTGCATACTATTCTTAGCAGAAAAGCCTTTAAGAAAACATCAAAAATGCTTCCTTTAGCACACTTATTCTCTAAGTTCCATCAAAGTACACTATTGTAAACAGCAAAGTTAGCATACCCCAGGCATCTAGGTTTGAGCCCAAAGCAGTGCTCACTGGCAGCTTTGTACTGTACCTTAAAATTTCTACTAAGTCACTTTTTCCCCCTTCTCATATAGGTAGGTACCTTATAGAAATATTTTAAATGTTTCAATTATCATTAAGTAAAATTGACTCTCCAGGAAGATACATCAAATTGTCCTGTCGACATCATATACACTACAAGATACTGCCACACTGCAGAAGCAGATTAAGGAAAATGAATTTAGAAATGTAGAGAATAACAGAAGAGAGAGGCCCTGGTTAGGCAGTAGCAGTGGAAAAAAGAAGCAGGTAAGTGACTCTCTAAAAAGATAATGAAGGTATCTAAAAAGCAGCCTAGATCCAAGAAATGTCACTAGAAAATTACATCACCCTGTGGCCTTGGTTTCTAAGGTTTTCTCAGCATTACCCTTCACTCCACATACCTTGACCTTCACTCATTCTCAGCCATAGGCCCTGAAAGCTATCACCCAAGGCCACCTTTTTTGCCCAGCCCAGAAAAAAAGGAAATAAAGAAAATATGTGATTCAGATACTCCAAACTATAACTCTGAATTCTTTGAAAGAGCATGAATTTCAGAGACTGACCCTTCAGAAAGTATATAATTTGGGGCACAATTGCTTCAATTTCCTCAGTGATAAGGGTATAACATTTATCTCATATGACTCTTCTAAAGATAATTTAAGGTTTAGCATATAATAGGTACTTAAAAAATAATAAATGATTTATAAATGTATGAAATTTATGATACACGCAAAGAAAGTAAAGCTTTTTTATTACACGTAACTAATCTAATACCCCGAGTTCCCATTCTCCTGGGGGTAGGGTGAAATGAAGAAAAACGAATAGGATACATTTTTCAAGTAACAGTAACCTTGTGCCTTCTGTGTCCAGCCCCTTGGTTTTCACTGCTCTCCACCACAAAATGTTGGGGCAAGTCCCTGGAACAGTCATGCTGGAGTCTGCTGAGGGACTGCTGGTCCCACTGATCAAGGACCAGTGATGGTTGTCTCACGTTACAGCAGGCTGCCTTGCATGGTTGTCTCCTTGCTGGTAGTCATAACAGAAAGTGGAATGAAACAGCCTCCCTTCTCCTGATTTTTGCTTTAATCCATCTAAATTCCTCCTTGGTCTTGAACATCTAAGTCTAACAACTTGCCCCTTCTCCTGTCTGTCTCTCCTACTCTGTTCTCCACCCTTCCTGCAACAATAGTGCCTCTTCCATAGCACTCTGAGGTCTCTCCAGCCCTGGCTTATAGTACCTTGAAGATCTAATTTTTTGTAGACATGTGGCCATATGAGTGGTTAAGAAATTTAAAAATCCTTCCTTTCTGGATAAATTCTAGATTTTAAGACTATAGTCTCAAAAATTCTATTCTAGTTGTCAAAAGCTGAATACAGACTCTGCATTCCTGCGGTAACAATTCTAAACCCCCCTGATACAAATGGATGCCTCTGGAAAATCAGAGAGAAATAGAAACAAGAAAAGCACACTGATAGATTTTAAAATATATATTATCCTCATGACACTATTTCTTTTTCCATCAAGGCAGTATTTTAGTTGGTAAGGAGGTTTCATAGCGTTATACTATCAATATCATGCTTTGTGTGATGGGAGTTAAACAAGGTTTTATAGGCTGGCCTAGGAGTATAATCATCATAAATAACATTATTTCTATGGGAAAATTTCTTGAGAGTGCCTAATAACTGACTTCCAAATGAATTTTTGGAACATAGCTAGTTTGTAAGTTGAGAATGAACAGTATTCCATTTGAATACCAGAAACGTCCCCATTACACAAACTGAAACCTAAGGAGGATGATTATCTTGGACTAGAAAAATTAATATTTCTAGTTTTTCTGTTTTTATAACTCACTTCCTTAGCTTTTTAGCACAAATATAATAGATCAGAGAGGCCAAATTTGAACTATAAACTTGAGGCTGTGGTGAATTAAATGTATTTGCTTTGTTCTGCAGATGTTAAACACAATTCCCACAAAATTTGAAAGGTGGAGTTAATTCAGACTTAGACGAATCTAATGAGCATCTGTTTTGATTTTTCTAACCATTGATCTGATTTTCTTTTAACTTGATACTGGTTGGTTTACACAAGCCCATGTGATAATTGCAAATAGCCAAAGGTGAAGTCATTGCAGAACCCCCAAAACAGTTTTTTTTAATGTCAAATGGTTCTTTAAAGACATTTAACAATTTCGTATGAGTGCAGAATAAGTGATGCATAAATACATGTTCATTTTACTTCTATAAATGTATCTATACACAAATATATAACAAAATATAAATTGAGAAGTTGTATATTGCTTTCTGTGAAGGGAAGAAGTTTCTTTAACAAGAATATAGAAAATCATGAAGACTCCATGATATGGGCTGAATCGTGTCCCCTGCAAAATTCATGTGATGAAGCCCTAAACTCTAGTACCTCAGAATGTGACAGTATTTGAAAACAGAGGCTTTAAATAGGTGATTAAGTTAACATTAGATCGTTAGAGTGGCCCCTAATCCAATATGACCGATGTCCTTATAAGAAGAGGAAATTTGGACACAGAAGCATGAATAGAGGGAAGACCATCTGGACATGCAACAAGGCAGACATCTACAAGCCAAGAAGCAAGGCCTCAGGAGAAACCAACCCTGCCAACATCTTAATCTTGGACTTGTACCTTCCAGAACTGTGAGAAAATGATTTCTACTGTTTAAGCCACTCAGTCTGTGGTACTTTGTTATAGCCCTAAGTAATACACTCCATAACCTAAAATTATGTCTAAAAGTATAAAAGATAATTCAGGTTGTTTGATACAATAGACCTTTTAAAATGTATTGACAGATAATGGGTTTTAAATATAGGTTATATGGTAATATTTTGAAGTTCTTATTTAAGGTAAAATATGAATTTTACCTTAAATTATATTTTAAAGATTTTTATACTCTAATAAAAGTACTCAAATATATTAGGTATCAAAATTTGACCCATTGCAGTCCTTCATTCCATTAACTTGCACTGCCATGTTATATCATCATCACATAGTACTCAGAATGAAGTTTTTATTCACATCGTTCTGCATGTGTTTTAATTACCTGAAAATATTATCAGAAATGCTGCAAGTTAGCACTAATCTTTTTAAATGCAGTCCTGAATAAAATATCTATGCTTTGTATTAATTCTTTAATTTTATCTCATTAAGTAAAGATTAGTGAACTGTCAAAAAATGACATACTCTTAGAAGGAAACCTGAAAAGTAGCAGGAACATTTCTAAATTCTTGGTCCATAATTATATTAGTGATTTCTCTGTAGTTTCTTGTTGTACAATTATTTTTATATTATTAGAGTACTGAGATCATATGTATATTGATAACTAAAAAGAAGAAATATATAATTTCTTAAAATTGATGTATCACATGCCTATTATAAAACATTCCAAAAATGCAGAAAATAAGAGAATAAAAATCACTCAGAAGCCCCACCTAAAAGGCTGTCCTGCATATATCTACTCATACAAAACTATGAGTATATTATTTTTGAACAAAGAGTTGTATACAGGTATGCCACATTCAGATAAATGTCAGCACATCCTTTCAGTGTGTGCCCATGTCATGGTATACAGAATAACCAATAGTACGGAAAGAGACTACCATGATCTGTTGAGTTGTGGTGATGTCATGTTAGAGATGGTTTTACCACTTATTGTCAACCTTCTATTTGACATATGTATGCTTCATGAGAAAAGAAATCAGTTAAGATGTATTATCAGCAATTAAATTTTTAAACGAAATCATACTGTTGATCCTCTTTCAAACATTTACATCAGTTTAAAAAGAATCCTCAGACTGCAAGATGGACTGCTTTAAAAACTGATGTTATTTGCAACTCAAGATTACCTTTCTACAGAGTATAATTAGATGCTGATTCAAATTTGCAGCAATGTTTTATAAGCCTTTCTTTCAATATTTTGGTTTTTAATGTTAGTCTCATTGCTATCTTTAACTGACTTTATAGTGAAGAAATATTATGAATGTAAACTTATAAAATAATTATACACTAATTAAACACTTCTTTTGCCCTTTATCTCTCTAAGATTTTATTTGAAAAAAAAAATACATGAAAACCACTGGAATGGGGAAATAAATAAAAGAACTGATATCTTTAGTCTGGAGGAGAAAACCTTAAAGGGAGACATTCAAGCTACCTTCATATATCTGAAAGAGAAGTAGTTTTTGCTGGCTGCTGCAGAAAGCAGGAGAATAAATCAATAGTTTTTCAGATGAATAAATCTCAGCACAATATAAGAAAAAACTTGTCTCCAATTAGTTCTTTCCAAAAGTAAAGTATTGCCCCTGAAACTCCCAGCGACCCTGGCAAGGGAGATCTTCAGGCAAAGATTGGGTTTTTAAGTTCTTTACAGAGCTTTGTCCTTTGGAAAGAAAAGATGAACTCCAATTCAAAGTTCAGCATTCAAGGAGAAACAACACTTTGAAAAGAAAGTAAGCATGTTGGCCCTCTCTTCGGGAGAAAACCCTTGAGTTTTCTGCACGCTTAATCATGTAAACCAAGAGATTAAAGTCACATATCACCAGAATGTTCTGCCTTATACAGCAGAGCTCAACCATGCAGAGCAACTTTAGAAAAGATCCCTCCTTATGTGGAATAAAGTGATGCTTGGAAACACTAAGCCTCAGGAATCGGGTTGGTAAGGTAGGAAAAACAAGAGAAGAGATTCAAGAAATTACACCCTACCGAGGGAAAAATAGTAATTTTGAATTGACTTACATAAGAACATTTTACATGTTCAGGTTTATGCAACTAAAAAGAGAAGCAGGAAAGCTTTGTCAATGTAGATGCTCCCAAGTCCACCCAAATATTTATGGCTTAGTCAAGTTCTTGAATATTTTCTTTAGGAAAACGCTGAGACATGCCCCTTGCAAACTGTGACTTACTATTAACTTACCCAGGAGAGATAGTATAACTTGATGGTAGGCAGTGCACTCTCTGGAGCCCACTTTCTGGGTTTCATTCCTGGCCACACCAAGAGTGAGACCAATTTGTCCTTGCTTGTCAGAGACTCTTCTGATTTTAGAAGTGAAGGTCCCATTTCTTCAGAGCCCCCTCAGTTCTGGGCAAACTGGGACATTTAGTAACTCTAGTTCTACAGCTGGCCAGCTGGGAAGATTTGCCTATATTCTGGGAGAGCAATAAAAGTACCTACCTCAACAGTACTGTGAGGATAAAATGAATAATAAATATAAAGTACATAAAACAGTATCTACACATGTTTATATTCAGTAAACAGGAGGGATTTTTATTATCTGTGATCAACCTCTACTCAGTAAGCAATGTGACCTTAGGTAGCATAGCAGTTCTATGTATGTCATGGTCCTCCCAATAGCTGAATTACTAGCCATAAAAAAAAAAAAAAAAAAAATGAACCTAGCCATTTTTTATTAATTTATTGATCAATCATTTAAATGTTATATTTTTATATTAATCCATGGATCAGTCATTTAAATCAATATGTTTAAATCCACATATGAACTACATTTACATTGTTCAAATCCATAGCTCAGAGACAATTCAGGAATTTCACAAAAGTGCTTTCTCCATAGAGTATACAATGAGTCTTGAAATCACCTATAATAGTCCTTAGTAGGTTGTTGGAAAGATGGAGAAAAAAACAGACAGAATAGATTATTCAGCTGGTGAATCAGAGTGATGATGCAGATATGTGAAAATGCTGACAGCAACGAACACTAAGGAAAGGGCTTGAATGAGATGCTCATTTGTCATCATTTATATAACTTTCAGATATTCATCACAAACCAAGGAAAAAAGATTAAAAATAGAGTCTACCCGAAATGATCACATGAATGCGTAAATCACCAAATACGATTCCTTGTTTCTAAATATATTTAAAGACAATAGGCAGATGCAGAGATACACACACACACACACACTCACACACACACACTGGAATGTAATTCTTAAGTAGTACTAGGCAAGAATTTTACTTTACAACCTAAAAAGTGCCCTAGTAACAATTAGGGTGACAGATTAAAGGTGGGAGAGCACACCTTGACCAAATCATCACGAGTGTCTCACCTAATTTGATGTGCCAGACCCACTGCCATCATGCCATTATTTCTACTTTAACAGAAATGGGCTGGATTATCTTTTAGCATCCTTCCAGAAAAAAAAAAGGGTGAGGAGTGGATAGGTAGAAAATGAGGTTCCTGATTCAGAGCTAAGATAATAACCACTGAAATAAAGCAATTTAAGAAAAGTAGGTGAAGAGTCAAATGTATGTTAACAGGATCATATAAAGGACATTAGCTGGCTGACTAGATGCTACCTTCTGCCTTATAAGCATCTGGTGTGGACATGAGAGGCAGGGATATCATGCTCTACAAGCATCCCTCCCAACACCAATCCTCCTGGAGACAAGAAATTTGCGGGGCTGTTAAAGTATTTTTCCTTGACATTATCCAGGTAACAGACCACATGAACTCTGTCCATTTATGAAACTGTTAATATTAATTCACCCTAAAAATTGGTTTAAACAAAATAAAGCCTTAGTCATCTGGAGCCTAACTTACTACAAACTGTAATTAACATAACATTTTTTTCTTTGCATTTAGCTTCAATGAGAAATAAAGTGAATCATAAGTAATTAGACATGAGGGATTTATCTTTTTAACTAACCATTTCTAAGGTGTAACCAAGTATTAATGAAGATGCTTTTCTTGCTCATCTTGTTCATCTTTCATATTTATGATCAAATAGGGTGTGAATTTATTCTCAGAACAATGATTCTTAAGCATAGAGTGGTATGAAATATTCAGAATGATTTCTACTAAAAAGTTTTTAGTTAATTTACAATCAAAGAGAGTATCAGCCTTTTAGAAATGTAAGAAACCTTAGAGATGGGATTCACTTCTTGTCCAGTTCTTGCCCCTTTTGCTCTCCAGGCTATCCAGGGTTTGGTAACAAACCATTTGTTTATCACACTAGATCATCTATCACAATGATTTTAAAACAATTTTAGCCACAGAATCCTTTTTTAAAACTAAATCTTACACAGAGTTCTAATATATAGACAGGGTGACCAATTGTCTATATATCAGACATCCCAGTTTGACCTGAACAATGATGTGTTTTTTGGATGAAGGACATTGAATACTAACATTGGGAAAGTCCGGGGCCAACCAAGACAGTGGTCCCCCTATTATAAAATAAGGAAAGCTCTGTTTTACCAGTATAAATGTATTTTATAAGTAAAAAATCATAATATTAATCTATTATTAAGCCAATCAATGAAAAAAATTGAGGCCATTTTAATAAACACAAAGAGAAAAAATATTGAAGGTAATAGTTTCATCTCACATGAGCCTCAGAATCCGGTTTATTTCTCAATTTGTTGTGATTTCACAGCACTGAGGAAGTTCTGATTCACAGAACTTGGAATGATAGTTTGGTGTTTAATAGTCATCTTAGGAGCTCAGGATTCTTTCTAACTCGACTGATCCAGAAGCTTCTAAGAACCGAAGCAGAATATGTTTGTCTCAGTGTCAAATCACTAACAATATCTAACACATTTTTATGACAAACATAAAAGTCCTATCAGAAGCATCCAAAATATAAAAACTCTCTGTCATAGCATATACATTACAACATGACAGGCCAGAAGTCCACTTGCTCACTAACATGCCTGGACCTGGCTGGCTTTCTTGTCGTTTAACTGAGGTTCTGCACATGCACTATGATAGTGCAATATCCTATACAATTCTGCACTAGGAGTACATGTGTGAGCCTGGATTCTAGAAACAGTAGCATTCTCATTCAACATTAATACAGTCACAAGATCTGCCAGGAAAAACTTTGCCCCAGTGTCTACGCAGAAAATAAAATAAAACTGGTAGCGCAAATTAAAAGTTTATCGTTGTCACATGTAACATATTTTTGTTTGCATGTTATTTTTAACAATCAAAAATACACTTTAATATGATATTCAAATCAGGACTGGGTTCCAGAAAACACAACAGTAACCATGACAGGGAACATTTCTCTATAGAGTTTATTGTGTGCCAGGCTCCAAATATTAACTCATTTAATGCTCACATTTATCCCATTTTACTACAACTGAAGTGTTGGGTGGGATAAGTGATTTACAGAAAGTCACAGAGCTATCAGGTGACAGCCAGACTTGAGCTCAGAGAGGATGATTCTGATCTGTTCTCAGCCACCAAATTTCACCAGTCACTTCAGTTTAAAAATCCTGATCTGGTATATTTTATAGGCCCAGAAAACCTACTTCTTACAAGGTAAGGGACTAGGCCAAGGCAATGTAATTCGTAAAGGGCAGAAGTTCTGGAACCTGCCTCCCTGATGCCCAATTCAGAGTTTTCTCTCCCACACCTTGGTCTTCTCTGCCTAATCCAATTTGCACAGGCATTAATTACAGGTTACTGTGCTACCTGTCTCATGTCACTAGTTTGAGAAGAAGACTTTACTAATTAGGGATTTATCCCTTTATGACCATTTGCTCAGTGGGGCACAGAGCTGTACACAGGACACACAGCCTTAATGGGCAGTCACAGAGCAAGTGAATGAAGTCCTGTTTCCATTATAAAGAATAAAGGCAGCCTCTTTCCTTATATAGATTATCTCAGCTATAAAGGATCTGTTCACAATTACACAAATATTGCCTATTTTGTTCCTGGCAGGCTGCTTTCAGACATCACAAGCAAGCCGCAAAAGCCCAGAGGGTGGCCCATTCCTCTCTGAGCATTAAACAACTCTGTTAACTTCTAGAGAGCTCCAGCTACTCCACTTTTCATTTATAGCTACAAAAAAAGAACAATTGACAATTTGGTACATATTATTAGATTATCTATCATATATACCTAAAAAAAGACTGATGGAAAATCACAACCATTTTAACATGCATGCCATTCCCTACTTAATGTTATTAAAATTTGATTATAAAGTAGTTACTTTAATTTCTAATATTTTCCAAAGAAAAATTACAAATGGTGGTAAGATTCCCGGGCTATCTTCTTTCCAGAATGTATTTGATCCATATGTAGCTGAAACACAGTATATTTGCAATGAAAAAAAAAAGAAAATGATTTTATTTTAGAATTATTGGCTTCAAAATAATAGATGTATATTTAAACCTATCTCTTATAAATATACTTTAAAATGAATGCATATGGTAATTTCTGAAATATATTGGAGCATTTGCAGCTAAATAATTTTGAAAACATAATTTAAAAACTGGTCTTAGTTACTTTTAATTCTGATGCCTGAGGAAATGCAGATCTAATTAGAGAAGACAAGGCAGTGAGTGGGACTTCTGGGCATTTTCAAAGGCTAGAGACTATAAGGTGAGAGCATTGGTTTTTTTGTGTTAAATTTTACTTTACAACAGAGACTTTCCTTTTTCTCCCTTTCAGAAGCAGGTCAGTAGTGGTGGTTATTTATTGCCTCACAAGCTTCCTCCTTCACTGTGTCTCGAGTCCTCACAGACACTCAGTGAGGTCACTGGCTGGCCATGGGTTAGGCAGGGTCAGCATGGCCTCACACAGACTCATCTCATGATGCTTCTGGATGTTGGCCACCACTGACGGCTGGTCCTTTTGCTCAGTCTTGTTCAGGGCAAGAGGTTATAGCACAGGATGGGGGCTGGATGACCATGGCCAAAGTGCTGCCAACAAGACCAGCTGGCCCTGGCCTTGTTGGCCCGTGCCCACTGCCTCACCCATTAGGTAATATCCACAGCCAGTGATCAGGAATATTCCATTTTTATATTTACAAAGAGGAATAATAAAGAATCTAGGACTCCAGAAAAAGCAACTATCCTTGCTCCACAGAAGAAAAACATGACAATAGATATGCTTTGAATATAAATGTTATAGATAGGAGACTGAAGAACAAGTCCTAACATCTGTGACCTGGGACCCAGAGCAAATCTTCTGGTTTAGGTGATGCTCAGTTTGACAATCCTTCTGCAATACATACATTGTCTAGGACTCCTGCCTTGCCAAGTTCTTACATAGCACCTAATCATAGCTCCCATCACTCTGTCTTCTAACCATCTTCATTCTTCATGAGATGCTAGGTAGAGATCATGCGCTTTGGATCTGGTCTGTCCTTTTCTGGCTATGCGACCTTGGGTTAGTTCCTGAGCTTAATAAACATAAGTTCCTTTATCTGTACAATGAGGGTAACACTACTTACTTGCCTTATGGTTTGTTGTTGTTGTTGTTGTTGTTGTTGTTGTTGTTGTTGTTGTTACGTTTTTTGAGGAAAGGTATCCTGCCTTTTGATTGTGATATCACCAGCCCTTATCATGCTGTCTGGCCAAGAGGGTGTTCAAAAAATATTAATGAATTGAATCAATGAACAACGCTCAGCTATGAAGTGGAAGAAAATGCTGGGTGTGGAATGATGATCTTCCACAAGCCAGCTGGTGCCCTGAAGGTTTTCTCAGAGCCTGATGCTTCCTCTGATTTTAAGGATTATACGTATTCTCAGCTATTTTAAATGTTGAAGGACATCCTTGCTCTGTGAAGTGCTGTTTCACAAACAGGCCACCATCTGCCGCAAAGATAAAAACTTTTGGCACTGAATTTGCTGTGGTTGTCGATATCAACATGCCTGATATTTAGAACACTAGCTTTTTTATGGAGCTGATTTGGAAGCACAGAAAGCTTCTGGGAATCCTGCCCTAGATTGCTGCCCTTTACAACCAGAACAGCTGTGCCAGTTTTTACTGTTCTGAGGCTGAGAACAAGGAATTAAAGAACCCGACAGCCAGGCTCCATTTCCGAGCCTTCGCAGGTGCTATTCCCGGGCAGGTCATACTCCAGTTCACACATGGCTTCCCAGCTTCATTTTTGTTTCAGTTCCTAGCATTGCACGTCGATTTAGTTTTCGAATTTACTATAATGAATATACAGCTCAGCCCATAAACTTGATGGTAAGGAAAATGTTTTATTTAGTTGTTATGCCTATAACAAACTCATTTCTATTTTGAGCTCCTATTTCTTAGGGGCTACAGAAATGTAATTATTAGTTTAGGTGGAACCATTTTTTCTCAAGGGTTGCATGGGAAATCCAAGAGTTCACACATTGTCAAGCTGTTGTGGGGTCAGGGAATATACCTGGTCGTCCATGTGCTCTGTCCTTCTGGAGTCATCAATCTATGGACCTTCATGCATTGATCCCCCAGCTCAGCCACGAGACAGCCCTAGTTCCTATCTCCTGACCACTTCAGTTGCCACCCTTTGTCACCCCATGGAGCAGGAGCATCATTCTGCGGTTTCCTTATTCGATTTGGGTGTAGGATTCTTTGTGAGGCTGTGGCTCTGTTCGCCAAGTCACTACAAAGCCATTCCTTTGAAAGCTCTGTGGCCTCAAGGCTCTACTCACATGTCCTCTTCTCCTGGCCTTGATAGTTCTCCTGTCAAAAAGGCCATGTGAAGAGACTTGCTATCTAGAACCAGTACCTCACCACCTCTCCCAGTGGGAATCCAGGTAATCATCTGGATGTTCCTAACCTTCACAGGACTCAACAATTTAAACAATTTCATTGTTTTTTTTTTTCCCACTCCTTTAAGGGTGTAGAATTTTGAAACAGGAAGAAACTCCTTTTTTGTCTCCTTCATGCTGTGCCATAACCTTGCCCTGAGGTAAGAAGCAGGACTAGCTGCTGCAAGGAAAAGGGAGCAAGGGTAGGAAATAACTGATGGGGGTGGTGTGGATATCAATTAACATTTAAAATTATCTTGCCATGATATGCTCATTACCTTATTTGATTCTCACAACAGTTCTGTGACAGAAACAATCTCACTTTGTTTCATTCTTCACCCAGGAGGCGTGAGACCCAAACCTAGTCTTCACATGCCACATCTAGTGCTCTTTCCACCATTCCTTACTTCCAGGCAAACTGGACTCCTTGCCATCTTCTGTTCATGGCTTAGTCCCACTTATCTCCATCTCTTCTTTACCATTCAGTCCGTCAAAATCTTCCCCATCACTCATTCTCTACAAAGCCCTTTCTGATCACTTTAGGCAGAGTTTGGCCTGCCCTCTACCATACTCTTAGGGCACCTTCCTCCCTCACATTACTTCCCCCATCCTGTTCTGCACTGTGGTTTTGTTCAAGCCTTTTCACCTCTACTAGATTGCAAACTCTTTAAGCCCAGGAACTCTACTTTTTTTGTTTAAAATAATGAATGAATGTACAAACAAATGTATGGATAAGTAGATGCATGGAAATAGTTGCTCCATGATTACAAAGTGGAAGGAATAGTCTTAGCAGCCCCATATCTAAAGTTATTCCACTGGAGGAGCAAAGAATATCACTCCAAAATTGTAAGGTAAGATGGATGGTAAAAGTTCTCTGATCCATCAACAGCTAGTCTAGCAGAATGACAAGAGCCTATGTTTAGAGAAGAAAACTGAATAATGGACAGAAAAAAAGGCCTGAGCCCATGTGGGGGGGGCCTTTGAATGAGGGGCTTTCACAGGCCTACTGCTTATTATTCTGGGATTCTCTGTCCATATAAACACAGAAATAACATGGCATAATCATTAGCTGCTGTGAATCACATGCAAAGATAATTTTGAGAAGAGTACTGTAATAATATTATGACAGTAGCTGCCATTAATTAGGGAGCTATTGTGTACCGTATCAATGGCTAAGATTGTGAAAGAAAATAATTTCTCAATTCTATTTATCAGTGGTTAAAGATTTAAAAATATCTATCAGAGATTGCTCTAATAACTTCTAGCCATCAATGTGGAAGAATATATTCAAAAGAACATGGTGAAAATTTTAAATTTGAGACTGAAGGGAAGCACATAGATATTTTTTTAAGTGGCCTGACTTCGTGATGACCCAGTAGGAAACCTAAAATAAAGAAAATAAATAGCTGGCTGCTAAGTACCATCTTTCCATCAGCATCTCTTCACACTTAAGAACAGATGAAACAAGTTTCCATCTATGGATCCATAAATCCAGGGCCTCTCTGAGGAGGTTTATCCCAGGAGCCTGGCATGTTAGGAATTTATTTAGCCACCTGGTAGGTGGTTGATCAACACCAACCATGGTTACAATCAGATGTAAAACCAGGTGTTGTATCATAAAAAATATTTGTCTTAATTGGTTAATTATAATTTGATTTCTCTTTTCCTAAAATGCAACAACATCTAATAATTTTTTGAAGGAACACAGAGCTCATTCTCTTTTTTCCGCTATCTAAAGAGGGAGTACACTATGACTCTATTTTATATAAATAACTGGTATGTGTAAATTTCTCCTGTTTTTTTCAATCTTTCTTCATTCGTGCTACTCTTACTCCATCTCTCCTATTAGAAAGGTGTGGACAGTGCTGCCAATATCCTTCCACTCATCATGGGTGTCATGCTTTGGTAATAGCTAGTGCCTTAAAGAGGAAAAACAAAAGCAATATAGTGTGGACAGCTGATAAATAAGACTGTCTCATACTTTCCAGGATTAAAAAAAAAGTTCTTAGCCATAGGGGTAAGGATTTATTGAGCCAGATTCCGTATCAGGCATTGAACCTAAAAACACAAAAATTCTTAAGCTGTAGCCCTCCTTGAGCTATACAGCTTCTGAGGTTGGCCCCAATGATCTCCTCCTCCTGGTATTCACAGCTCTGTATCATTTCCTTGCCTCCCTGAGTGTGGGGTGGACCTAGTGACTCACTTCTAACAAATAGAATAAATAAAAAATGATAGGCTATTACTTCCAAGATTAAAGTATAAAAAAAGAAAAAGGATTAACTCATGTCTTGGGTATCCTCTCTCATTCTCTGACCAGCTCTCTGTGAAAGAAGTTCTAACTGTTATATTGTAAACTGCCCTATGGAGTGGCCCATGTGACAAGATTAAGTAATTTACATAGGCTTACATCACTAATAAGTGACAAAGCTATCTTGTAAATAGAACTCCAAAATTTCATTTTTTTCTGCCATATCAGTGAAAGCGTGAAGACGATGAACTAGATACTATATTATCCTCACTGTAATCCAAGTAACCTACAGAAAATTGAGGTAAAATTTAAATATTCTAAAATATTTTTTAATTTTATAACAACGCAAATACCAGTGTTGTTTTTGAAAATGTGGGAAAGAAGGAAACTTTTTACAATACTGACATGTTTTGGTAAAAAGTATCTGAAAGAAAATTTGGCAAGAACTGTTTTTTAATTATTCTTAAAGACTATTTGAATATCACATTCGCTGTGAAGCTTTCCCTTGTGTCTCCTTGCCGAGACAGTTATGCACCTTTCCTCTGTAGTTTAAAATCTTTATCTCTGTGCCCCCAGTGCACAGCAAGTTACTGACACACACACACACACACACACACACACACACACACACAAACACCACTAAATATTTGTTGCCTGAATAAAGAAATATTCAACAGAAGAGGGAAAAAGTCATATGCATGGAGGCATTCTTTACAGTAGTAAAATATGAGAAACAAGGTTTACAAAACTGAAATGGTGAATAAAAGGACAACAACATGATTGACTTTCACAATCTAAAAACAATAATTTGCAGTCATCCATGAAGCCTAAAGAATATTTAGCCATTATGGGGGGGGGGGGGAATGAATGCAAAATACAGTGTGATTGCCCTGCTATTAAAATGTGTTCCCATAAGGACAAAAGCTAGAAGTAAGTTTTTAAAAAGTAGAAGTTAATGGTTCTGTAAGAGTGATGGGATTAGATTTTCTTTAATTATTTCTCACATTTTCTTTAATGTGGTTTTTAAATTGCTTATATCCATTTCAAAAAATGATCTAAATAGCTCATAAGATTATTTGGAGAAAAAGAAAAGTTTTTTTTTTAAGTTATCAAAATTTTTTGTCTTGACCAATTAGAAGTTTAGAGCTGTAGTAACTTTCTCAGCCATCAGCCATCAGCCATTTGTTTCTAACATAATTATCTTCCTCCACTTATACTATTAATAGTTAATTCTCACCTTTTACTCTCCTGTTAATGGTATGAGGGGTTTATTACATCCGTGACTTTTAGTATAATCTCCTTCCAATCCATTTTGGAAATAGAAGGATTATAAATAAATAAAAATAAAGATTACCACATAATAAGTAAGCCATACATAATATGAAGACATTATTCAAGGAATTAGGCAGATACCATTAGCTGTCTAGAAAAACCATCCAAATGTTAATTAAAGTTAACTCCTTTACTCTTTCAACCTTCACCTCCCCTCCCTCCCCACAAAAGACCTTACACCCTTACACTTAACTCTGCTGCATTATTTACCCATGATGTCTTTTTATTTTAAACTTGTAACAACAGTAGCTACCTCAGTACAGGATGTACTGTAAGTATTAATGGCCAGCTGAACTACATGGCATCTTTGCTTCCAGCAGGACGTTACTCTGTTCCCTTCCATGTCACCGCCCCCTTCCTCTCCCACAGCCCGTTTTCTATCAGGATGTGACCCATACTTTAATCCTTCTTGCACCATTTCAATGCTGTGTATTTTTAGCTGTTTCATCATCCACTAAAAGTAAGACTCACATAACTCAGTTGTTCATTTTATAAGCATTTCCACTCAGTACCGAAACAGGCTGCTCATTTAACACAGCTCTTAGACTCAGCTAATATGAGTAGATGTGAATTCATTGTATCTGATTCTCTACCGAGGATTATTAACACTGCTTTCCATGTAGCTCCCTTTAAGAGAAATGCCATCTAAATAAAATCAGCCTGAAAACACATAAGAAGAGACTATTTCAAGTAAGATACCAAAAGACTAACTTTCTGAATGGACTAAGGCAGATAATGAAGATCTTGAAAACCTAGAACTATTATCACTCCTGCTTTTTACCCTCCCCAATAATTCTACCCCATTGACATGAATCAATATTGAATAGAAAATTGAAAAATATCAATACCACGTTACACTATTTCATATCAAAGAAGGAATTGGAAAAGTAAAACCCAAACAATATTTATATAATTCAACTCTGTCTTACTGTATAATCTGAAGATCTTTCAGGGGTTTGAAAGATTAAATATTATTTTCAGTGTGCAAAGGAAATAATTTACTTGACACCTGGCAATTAAGCCTTAACAAACTCACAGGTTGAGATGTTTTATTTGATATATACCAAACAGAGTCAAAGTTGAAAAGAGTTGAAAGAATATATTTTGCAAAGTAAGCACAATTTTAAGCAAATCTAATCTTTTCTAAGTACCAAACAATATTTTCCCAACTGCTTCCATTAAGAGGGATGAACAAAGAGGAAGCCCATGCATTCTACATTGTATTTCAAAACAGGGATTACATTTTTAATGTTACATAGAAAGTCTTGATAGTCATTTCAAAGGAACCACTAATACAAAAAAATATATAGCTGAGAGAATGCCCATTATGGGCATGTCCTTGCTTCTAGCTGGCTGACTAACAATAGAAACACCATTTGGGATGTTCCCATGAAATGAGCACCAACATGATTTTTCCTTAACAATGTGCACCCAGGGATGAATTGAGCAATCTTGAGAAAGCAAGTAGTAAGCAACTATTCCTACCTGTGGCATAACAGTGTTAACAGCTACATTATCATGAACAGTTCAGTGAAGGCCTTTGACTACCTCTAGTTCCCTACCTTTACTGTAGAGGTGAGAAAACATGGGAGGGGTAAAGCAGCTTGCCCAGGGTCAAGTCCTTAGTGATAAGCAACACTGGGACCAAGATTCTGATACAGTGTTCTAGCTGCCACATGGTACTGCCTTTCATTTATCCTTCTATCTGCCAATCTACCCAGACATCCAGTCAGCTTATTCTATGGCTATTTGTGAAGCTTAACTATGTGCCAGAAGTGGTGTGTGGCCTCAATGGATCTTTTCCTCTGTGCAAGCGCATGTAGTGTAACTTTGTTGTTCCTCCCATCAGGAGGTACTGTTCTTTTCCCCACCCATCAAATCTGGACTGGCCTTGCCACTTGCTTTAACACTATAAAAATGAGCAGATGTGACATTATACAACTTCAAAGTCTAGACCTCAAAAGACCTTGCAGCTTCATCAATCCCCGTCTTGTAGCTCTGAGACTACTGTACAAGGCAGTCTGAGTGAACTACCTTAAAGATGAGAAGCCATGGGGCAAAGAAACAAGATACCTGAGCCAGCAGCACTGGTCAACTGCCAGACATGTACATGAAGCCAAATAATACTAGCAGTCCCCAGCTGATGTGCCAGCTGACTGTATATGCATGAGTGAGCTTGGCTAATACCCTGTAGTGCAGAGACCAGACATAGCAGATGAGCCCTGCACATGTTGTTGACCCACAGAATCATGAGCATGTCTGTAGCCTCCAAGTTCTGGGGTGGTTTCTTGTGTAGCAATAGATAACTAATGCACTATATTAAGTGCTAGCCTCTAGAGAAAGAGCCAAAGAAAGAAATGAAAAGACCGTCTTTGCCATCAAAAAACTCATAGACTAGTGGTAAATACAAACACAAAAGCCATCCTTTAAGAAATAGAGTCATAAGTTTCTTGTAAGTTTTCTAAGTGAGAAATCATAAGGGGCTAAATCAAGGTATTAAAGATAAATTGAATAAGATTTCATGACTGAAGAGAGTGGTCAAAGAAGGAGTCTAGTATGATGTTGAGCTTTGAATGTTTAGTCAATACTGGTAACAATAGGTTGCAGAAAGCCTGAGAAGCAGAAATTTAAGAAAAAGGAAAGGAAGATATGTTTGACATGTTGACTTTGATGAGGAACCTGGAAGTCTAACCATGAAGTTCAGGCCTACATAACATCCAAGTAGAAATGGATATATAAAGTCTGAAGTTCTGGAGAGAAGACTAGATTAGAGAACAACCTTGAGAATCATCGACAGCTATTAATAGTAGTTCAAGGCATGGGCAGAGGTTAAGTTGACCAGGGAGAGTACATCAAGCAAATTAGAGTAGTAGAGACAGAAGACCATTTTTTCAAGAAATTTTCTGAGGTCAAAAGGGGAGAAATAGTGGGACACATTAGATCAACTTTATTTTTTGTCTCATGTCAGACCTGAAGTAATATTCTGTACTTCTTCACATTCTCCCACCAAAGAAAAACTATTACAGAAATCATCAGATAAACATATAGAGTTTACTTAAGAATTTGAGATTGAGCATGTATAGTTATGTCACTCGGCACTATAGCATTTCTTTTCAAAAATCCTCATTAGATAAGTTTTCAAGTCACTTATCAGGTCACCAGCTGTTAAGTCTCATTCTCTGTTCCCAGGCATTTCTCTTGCATGGCTCTTATATTTACCCCTTTCTTATCCAGAGTAATTTAGTTCTGACCCTGTTCTCTTGGGGCATTAATTTGTCCAAAGGTCCAGGAGATCCAGCCTCTGAGTGAGCCCATCAGCGCATTCACCCCACAAAGCATTTGGTGAGGGTACTGCTAAGAGAAAGAAAATAAGATTTATTCATTTTGGTATATACTTAATGGGTTTCCAGAAGGCACAGTGGAAATAGAATGAGTCAGGAGGAGAAAGCAAAGTGCCATATCAGGTTGTGCATTTAGGAGATAGACGATAAGTTCCGCAGTTGAATCTTGGCAAAGGATGATAGAAATGAGAGGTGCAGTGGGATAAATTGGCCTCAAGGCTTTGAATCAGGCATTGTTGATTCTTATTTAACTAACTTGACCTACTTTTCCTCTTTCTAATTAAAACATGTTCCATTCCATGAAGAGCTACAAATCAAAACAAGGAACTTCTTGTACAGATGCCCTTTGACGTACAATGGGGTTACATCCCAATAAACCTGTCATAAGTTGAAAATATTGTAAGTTGAAAACACATTTAATAGACCTATCCTGTTGAACATCATAGCTTAGCCTAGCCTACCTTAAATGTGCCTTATAATAGCCTACATTATGTAAAGTTATCTAATAAAAAGCCAATTTTATAATGCCCAGCCTCACAAGAGAGTATCATATCATATAATGCTAGCCCAGGAAAAGACCAAAATTCAAGTATAGTTTTCTACAGAATGCATATTGCTTTTGCACCATCATAAAGTAAGGAAAAAGTATAAGACAAGCCATCAGAAGTCAGGGATCATCTGTAAATTGAAATTTAATCTAGAAACCATGAAAAATAACTAAAATTAAAATTCTTCAATTTTTTATTAACATTGCATACCTTCAAAAATATATTTAATAATTCTAGCTTATAAAATAGCATTTTCTCTCCAGCAGTAACATATGAGATTCCACAAATTTTTAAGACAATAACTATTATACCATATGGAAATTTCCAAAGAGCTCCAACTCTATTTCCTATGCATTTTATAAAGTAAAAATAACACTGAAATGAACTCTGAATGAGAAACTGTCCCTTATAAAATGAGAAAAATAATGTTTGCCTATGGCCATGCTACCCTGAACAAGCCTGATCCCATCTGATCTCAGAAGCTAAGCAGGGTTGGGCCTGGTTAATACTTGGATGGGAGACCACCTAGGAAGATCAGGTGCTGTAGATGTAAAAATTAAAAAAATAAAATAAAGGATTGTAAGCTGACAAGGTCCTTGTAATCTGTGAGGTCAACCAAGGGTTCCTCACTTTAAAAATAAAAATTAATATATAATAATAAATAAAAATTTAAAAAATTTTTTAAATATTTTAAAAATAAAGAAAAATAATTTGTGTAATGACAATTACCCTTGTCCAAAACTATCTGCTGAGGTAAGAATTAATAGAAGAGCCAAATAAATTCTCCATCTTTTTACTGGGAGAAATAAAAATTATTCCAATATGTATCCAGTGCATCTAAAGGGAAGTTTTGTGATGTTTTTATATTTTACCTAACCACTTAAAAGTTTTGTGATGAAAATGAAAATAGTAATTTTAGTTGGCAATAAAAATAATACTTCAACAATGGAAAAACTGGCTAATAATTAATTATACTAATTAGGATTATAAAACTATGACACTTGAACAAATATTTTAGAGTGTGGTATAAAAATCATTATAAAAGGTCATATTTTTCCAAGAAGTATTAATATAATTAAATAATGGGATGTGTGCTGTTCTTAAATACATCTCACGTATCTGCTTCTTTTCAACAGTCCAGATGGCTAAGAACACAGACATCCATAAACTTTCTGATCCCAAGCAAGGTGTTTATTATTTGGATAGTAGAAAGGAAGTTTTTAAAAGATTTAAGAAGAAATTCAGATACCTTCAGAAGACCTGAAATTCCCCCTACTCCCTGCCCCTTACTTTCCACCTAATCTTTAGGCCTCATATTTGCTACTGCCAATGCACTAAGAAGGCTTGGGCCTTGCAGTCTCAACAGACATCTGTAGAGCTCTGAGAAGCTTCTAGTTTTCTACCACCTATAGAACACCACATATGTGACTGGAAGTGTAAAGACATTTCTACTTCCAAAAAATATCATGCATCTTCATCTCACAGTAACTAAAATTTCACCATAGAAAAGTTTATTCTTAGGTTTTAAAAAAAAAAGACCTTGTTCTCAATGAACAAATATTTACAGAGCACTTAGTAAATGATATATTCAAGTGTGTGGTATATGCCCTGTAAGTTATAGGAAAATAAAAGGCTTGTAGCCATTAAGGAGAAACATTCAAGCCAGGAAATCATAGAATCTGAGGCAAATGTCTTTGAGTTGGCTATAAGATCTCTTGGTATGTCTGCCAGAAAGAAAAGACATCACAGAATACAGAGAACTCTGGAGAGCAGTGGGTGTCTAATGCAACATAGAGGATATTCAAATAAATGCCTCTTGTACCATAATTCTGCCTAAGGCCAGAACTGCCGCTCACCACAGCAGCACAACAGTCAGAATGATTCACCTGGAAGGCTCAAATCTCAATAAACAGGTCTCTCCCTTTATTTAAAGATGTGCTGCCCATGTCTCTCCAATCTCTGATTCTTTTTTCTACCTTCCACTACTCTCCATGCACCCCAAAGTATTCACACTTCTAGAAGTAGAGGAGGGCAGTAAAATTCAGTGAAGGCAGGCCCTGGGAGGGAAAACTGAATGTTTATATTGTCTCAGAGGACCCTGGGACAGAACCAAATGGGGGAAAAAGTCTTGTTTGGATCCAAATATTAGAAACTTTTAGGGTTTCTTGAGTCACTCGGGATCAAAAGAGGTACTCTCATCCTACTCCCTTTTTATATCCCTGGGAATACAGAGCAAATAAATGTCATGGCAAAAAAAAAAAAAAAAAAAGGAAAAGGGAATGAAGAAAAGTGCTTGGGACAGGTGGGAGTGTGGTGTAAATTGACCCCCGGGCATCTACGCAGGTGCTCGTTATGCCAACTTGAATGTCAGTGGCCACCCCAGTGTTCCTGCGCTAAGATTGTTCATAAGTCTTTGTGGCTAGAGCTCAGTTCTGGGCTCATAATGTAGTGTGAAAATAAATAAAACAACACCTTAGTCTGTAGAAATTTAATAATGTGTTATATTTAAAGATAATATTAAAATAAAAACACAGTCCTCATTGTGGGTTTACCCCTTCTCTTTTTAATGATGCTATAAACTTAAATAGAAAAAATGCTCACCCTAACTGCAAAATATGAAATGGGGGGAGTCAGAGAATCCTGTAAATACACTTTAAAATGTGTTTCTAAAACAGGTTCCTGGTTTATGGGTTTATTTTACCAGCCTTCAGCTTGTTGATTTACAGATCAGCTTGGAAAGCAAAACCCAGGACAGGCTTCCAGCTTGGCTCTGATTTCCCAAGCAAAGGGGCTCCAGCTGCAGGTGGGGAGATACGAGTAAAGATTTATTAGGAGAGTCAACATGGGATGCAGATTGATAATAAAATTAGATCCCCAAATTAGAAACTATTGAAAGATCCAAATTATGGCTTCAAAGAAGGCTGATAAATGTATTCATTTATTTCCTTTGGTCTTGCAAACATACGAGAATTTATGATCAACATGTCATGGATATTACGAAGCCTGGCCTCTCTCTTTCTCCATGGAATCAGTAAACATCTTTATTGTAATACCTTCCTCCCTAGAGAGCATGTGCATCTATCATTTCTTTCTCCATATATCAGCTATGTAGGTGAGTGACTACTATGCAGGCCCATGAGAGAGTGACTATTTTCCACTCTATATTAGAAAGAAGAAAATTACAGAAGAGATCAGTGATTAATATGTTCCCTGCCTCTATCTCCCACCCCAATCACAAATGAAATACAGATCTCCTGTCTCCTGAAGAGGACTTTCGCCAGTGCCTTTCCACTCTCCCATTTGAAATATCTTTCCTTCCCCCTGCTCAATTCTATTTCCTCCTTCTGCTCAAAGCCTCACCCATCCACCCTGCCCAAAGTGAACACTTCCTCTTTTGAACTCTTATATTATGATTAGCTCTACACGCACTTCACATCTACCACAATCACTGAATATTGTAGAGATAGGTCATTTTAAATGGATTTATTGGCCTCTGATAGTTCATTTTGCAAGAGATTCACCTAAAGAGTATGGTATAGATATCTGCAGATTTAATATGCTGGAATCTAGGAATATACATTTTTAACGTTTCCCTAGGGATTTAGGTACAGTTGGTCCAAGAATCACACTTTGAAAGACACTGTCCTAGATACGCACACATGCAAAACTATCCTTGCAATTTTCTCACGCCATTAGTAAACAAATAAATAAAAATGAAACATTTTCATAACATTGCTTTAGAAAGAGGAGGGAAAGAAAGCCCACTATGGAGGCCAATTTTTTAAAGCATTGCTTTGTTTTCTAATTTCCTATTTATTGGTATAATAAACATCTCTAACAAAGAAGGCTTTAGGATCTTCATCCACTTATTGCCACTCAAAACAATCTCAATTTATTAAACATTGTTATTCTCTAATTTAACTCAGAACACTAAAATGGAAACTTTTGTTTTAAAAGAATAAACTAGAAGCTTCTCACTATCTAGAGAGAAGATCCTTTTCCCTACTCCTTAGGACTGAAGAAGTTGGGAGAATGATATTCTGATGACATACTCTTCCTATTTCTCAAATTATAGAATTATAAGGAAAATCATGGGATCTAGTAAAATACCACCCCCATTCTGCTTCATAGGCCTGCAAAATGCCAGAATATAACGGTCTGGTACTCAGATTAAAATGTGAGTCCATCTACCCTAAAACAAAAATTATAAAACCTGCTGGAAGAGATGCTCATTTTGCTCTCCTTGAGATTCCATTTAGAGGGACCTCATTGAACAACACTGCTGACAGCTCGCCCCTGCTCACTCATACTTCTGCTCCTTCGGAAGACCCTGAGAACTTCTGTTGGATCTGCCACTTACAGAAAGGATTTGTTCTGCTCCCCAAGTGCAATGGGTTACGTGGAACAGGTCTCCCTACATGAATAGGCTGTGGGTCTCCCAACCATCCAGCAGAACCTGGGTCCAAGTAGCTGGATTCTTCCATTAGGAGTAGTGTCAGAGCAAGCCCATTCAGCCACACACCTGAAGCCACTTCTCCCTCAGTTTATCAGTCATAAGGCCACATTTTATCACTTTTCTCAGTCTCTTGCATCATATTTCTCAACCAGAAAAGGGAAAAAAGGGATAAAAAAAAAAGGATAGCCAAGAGAGGTCATTCCATTACTGTATTAACTACAAATAACAATTACTAAACATTTCCTCAAGACTCAGGGTTAGGTGGTGGGCACTCTATGTTTGACTTCTTAGCTTTATCTTACCTAACAATTCTCTGTTTTCCTGACTAAAGTGTAGCCTCTTAAGACATGAACTAGATATTCTTTATATTTGTATTTTCAGAATTTTGGATGCTGTCAGGACCAGCTTCATGGGCCTGGGATCTGTGCTGTCACACCAGGCCCCAAATTTGGTTTAATGCTTTATGTTG
Source organism: Cynopterus sphinx (assembly GCA_030015415.1). NCBI lineage: Eukaryota > Metazoa > Chordata > Mammalia > Chiroptera > Pteropodidae > Cynopterus > Cynopterus sphinx. The sequence continues at coordinate 140,760,391 of CM057380.1, forward strand.
CCATCTTGATTTTCTTAATAATTTTTTAACTAAGGGCCCCACATTTTTATTTTGCAATAGGCCCTCCAAATTGTATACCCAGTCCTGGTTACAGTAGCCCCTCAGTATTACATTTCAACATAAAAGACAACACAGGTTCAAGCACTGCCTCCTCACTCTGCCATTTTGCTATTTATGTGACTTTGGTAAAGTCATTTAACCTCCCTAAGCCTCAGTCTTTTCATCTCTAAAAATAAAATAATAGTAGTTACAATGAAAATCAAATTAGATGTTCCAAGTTTAAGTGCTTGCTACAGTGCCTGACATCTAATCAACTCTCAATAAATATTCAATACTCCACTTACTACTATTACTACCACTATTAATACAACAGCTGCTACAACATAAAAATCCACTGAATTCCAAGGAGAGAATATTGACATGGGCACAGAATGAACATCTTCAGGAATGTCCTGTGCTTGTTTAGACTCTAGCTTCCAAACTTTCCTCTGCTGGCTTTTAAGAAATGTCTGAGAAAAACTGAAATGACTATTTCACTTTTTAAGAAACAAGAAACAGCAGAGAACAGTTGTAATTCCCAGCCCAAGCAGTAATCACTAAACCAGATCTGTTGAAAGATTTCTGATGGGAAAGTAAGAAAAATGACTGTCTACTATTCTACATTCCTCTGCCCCAATCCATAAGAGAACACTTATGTTCTCTTCTCCTTTATCCCATCTAAGGAAAAAAGAAAAAAAAGAGTTTTTAATGAGCCCCTGATGGCATGAGGAAAGGAGTGGGAGATGGGCTTCCCTAGGGAGACAGTAGAAATGCGAAAGCAAGTCCTGTGAGGCAAAGTGCACCCCATTATTTAGGGACAATTCTTTTCTTGGTAATTTAGTCTCTCTTTTCCTAGCTCTTTTAAAAATGTTTAATATATTTAATTCTCAGAGAAAGCATGTCTTTTGAAGCAGTTTTTCTTAGAATGTCCTCAATTTGTCACTTCCCTGCTAATTCTCTTGCACTTTTCTGAGCTTGTTGGGGAGTTTTGAATCTCTATTTCTTTATGACAAATTGGGTCAGGTGAACTTCTGGGATCATTAGAATCAAAGTTTTCCCAGAGCGGTGGGTGAAAGGTCTTTACTCTGCAACTAGTGAGCTTTTCATTATTTCTCTCTCAGTTTTAGAAGAGGAGAAGATGTCAAACATGTGACTTAAGTCTTTGGAGACTAACATAAGTTTAGAGTTTATGTCACACCTCATCAAATATTGGTTCTAAACATATTCTAACCTTAATCTACACTTAATCTGCATTCTTCCCCAACCCTCAACATCTAACCTCCCATAATAGTTTTAAAAAACTCATATTTTTATATATATCTATATCTATATCAATCTATCTATCTATATATGTATGTATATATATATATATATATATATATATATATATATATATATATATATATATATATATATATAAAAGACTTTCAGCTACTCCTTCTGAATTCAGGCCCAATAATCTCTAGTTCCTTTCTTATAAGAAATTTACAGCTGATCTTCATTTTCACACAATTTCGATTTTTCTCTTTTCTCACCAATGACTCCTGAAGCAAGGTAGCAAGAGCAACAGGTACACCGAAGCCCTGAAGAAAGATGACATCTGTTTATGACCAGCACTTCACTAGAGCTATAGAGACAATTATTAATTTCCCCAAGTCTGTATTTCTCAACACTCAACACCATCTATAGTTTAATCTCTCCTTTATTGAGTATATGCAGAGGCATCTGTCTTCCACTTTTTTAAATGCTCTGAATCTAGTAGACATGTAGTTAGTTACAGTTCATGATAATGTACAATCAAAAACATTTTTCAGATTCTTTTTCTGACTTTAAGTCCTTCCTGAATAAAAATATTTACAGGTGAGAATAAGATTAGATTCTAAAGGCTGTTAAAAATACACAGTTATGCTGACAGGAGTCCAGAATCTTTTACAGTGATTATGAATCTCAGTCCGCAAACTCAAGCTGGTTCAGATGTAGCTTCCTATAATTTTTTATAACTTAATTTTAATTACAAATCCTCATGCTTTAGGTAGGAAGAACTTAAGCTCAGTCAATTTTGGCCTGTCTTTTTCTCCCTGAAGTTATGTCTAATTTTCAGGAAGTCTCCAAAGTGGTACCAAAACCTAAGAGAGGTGTCACTTTATCAGAGTCATCACCTATCCATGGTGACATCTGTCAGCTGTCCTGTTTCTATCTGGTCTTTGACACCATGTCCATATAGGTCACTGCTTGCTTGTTCTCCCTTCCTATCCACAAGGCTCCACCATGTCTGCTTTTAGTCCATCTGTCTGTCCATCTGTATATATCTTACATCTGTCTATTTTTGTCTCTCTCTGCTAATATCCATGCTTCTCTCTTTCTGAAGCAAGGGATCCTTCTGCTTCTCTTGCAGGAAATTCAGGAAATTCAATGTGCCTATTAAATGCCATCACCATGTGTGACCTACTCTTGGGTGCATGGCAGTAACTATAAAGCTCCAGGGCTTCAAGGCCATCTCAAGTCTATTGGCCTAAACATACTACGTAGCAGCTTTTTCTACTTGCCATCTCCCTAAGCTCTTCCTGAGAAAGGAAACTCAGGCCTCCACTGCTCCCAAATTTCCAAAACCAATTGAATTTCATTTTTCCTCCTACTGTGGAACTGACAGAGAGAGGCACAAACCTTTCTTTCTCAAGGACTTACACCAAGTGGTCACTTTCTGCTTTCCCTTAAGTTTTCCCTCACTCCCTGATCTAGGAACTCTGTTCATGTGTGTAATTGTGGGAGAATGCTATGGGAAGCCTCCTTTTTGCATCATCAGCTTTCTCCCAAAATCTATTTTATTTCCTCTGCATGAAGTTTTCCATTTTCTGAAAGGATCTAGACTTTTGAAATTCAAAATCCAGGGAAAAACATCCTTGTTTCTCTCATTCTGATTTATCATGCCTCTCTTGAAGATTTATTATAGAGCACCCAGCGACTTCTCAAATGGAAGTAGAAATCTCTAGAGTTGTGCCGTTCAATATGCTACCTACAAGCTATATGAGGCCACTGAGTACTTGGAATATGGCTAGTCCAAATTGAGTTGTGAAAAATACATTCTGAATTTCAAAGAGTTTTTAAAATACAAAATATTTTATTAATCCCTTTTGTATTAATACCATGTAAAAAAATTATAATAGCTTGGCTATATTTGTTAAAATAAAAAATACTACTAAAATTAATTTTACCTGTTTCTTTTTACTTTTTTAGTGTGGCTACTAGAAAATTTTAAATTATATATTTGGCTTGCATCTGTGGCTTACATTATATTTATATTGGACATTGCTTCTCTAGCAGACTAAGTAATGGGAACCAAAAATAAATTAGTCATTATTTTAAAATTATCATCATACATTTATATCATGTCCTGCCCACATTTGTTCAACAAACATTCTGAAATTCAACAGTTCTTGAATATTTGTTATGTACCACATCTGTACAAAAAAAAAGAAAAGAAAAGAAACCTGGAGAATAAAGTTGGATAATAAACTATCCTTTCAATTAAGGAATTCACAACTTGGTAGGACAGACTCGTGAATGTATAACTACCAAACTACCAAAAATGCCACGTGACAAGTTCAGAGTCAGGGTATTGTTTCTTCTTCCTGATCAGAATGAGAAAAGGTAAGTGGAAAGACAGACTCCTCAGAGGAAATGCTATCTGGAATAGATAGATCCTGCTGGGGAGAGGGCATTCCATGTAGAAAGAATCATGCAGAAGTCAACTTGTTCAAGAGAAAGTGAAAAGCTGGGTCAGGAGAAGAGTCTGAAAACTTTGGGACAGATTATGAGTTTCTAGCTGAGGAGATTGGACTTTATCTTCTACCCTTCTACCCTTTACTTTATACCCCATTTCTTCTGGGGACCCAGCAAAGACTTTTAAGCCAAAAAAAATAACATGGTTAGATTGAAATTTTAAATAGAAAACTCTGGCTGAAAAGTGGAGGATACACAAAAATGGAGACAAGAGGATGGCCGGTGGGTGGGGGTTAGGTTCTTATCATTAGATTTCCCAGGACTTTGTGAGAGGCTGATTCTATGGCAGATCCATTTGGTCTGATCATTGCTCATACTTAAAAATAAAGCTAAAAAAAACAATTTTCTAAAATTCCTAGTTAAAGCTTTCCAAGTCTACTATTCAAAGCTAGCTTGACAACATTCTGTTTCCAGTTGCTCAGTAATCAAATGTTCAGGGGAAAAAAGCTTAGTCTATTCGTAAAGAACACTCACTCCACTTATGGCTTCAACTGGTTATATGCAGTTAACTCTTAAATTTTCTTAGTTCCATTTTCAGGGTTGATATGAAAGAGCTATGGGTAAGAGTGAGTCATGTATGAGACTGACTCTTCTAACATTCTGGGGAGAGGAGCAGGGTACATTTTCTTTTCACTGGTTTAAAAGTGATCCAGTCAGCTCATCCTTCCTTCTAAAATTGGCTTTTTCTTAACTCAAGGCACAGTGAAGGAGGAAATGTCAGTCCCACTCCATCTTATGAAGAAATAACAGCTGATCAACATAGCAAGAGGAGAAAAGAGAGCCTAGAATTACTATTTAATTATCTCAGTTTGCATCTTTGACTTTAATGATGGGACACTTTATCAGTTTCAAGATCTGGGAGAATACATCAAGTTTTTTTTTAAGTAGGATTCTTTCTGAATATGCTGATTTATTTATTGGTTAGATATATATTTATTATCTGGAGTTAAATGAAATCACTATTGACAATAGCAGAATAAATATGTTTGAAATAATGTTAGAAGTCAGCAACATCAAAAAATTTTACTTCTGATATGAGATTCCTCTTAGTTCTCCTGAAACTAAATAAAATGAACAATCATCTATCAGTCCTATATTGTATCACCCTAGTATTCTGAACAGCATGATGGCTTCTAAGCATACAATTTAGAAGATAGGACAGATTATGTGATAGCTGGCTCAAAGTTTGAATCTTTTTTCCAATAAATATTCCTGAAAATTTTGTAGCATGAGTCTGGATATTTTTGAGAATAACCCTTAGATCTAGATAAGTCTGAGAATTACCTGGTGTGCTCAACCCAGATTTAAAGGGGTTTTTTCACCCAATTGCCTGCATTTAGTGGGTCAGAGGAGTGGAAAGTTTTGGCCTCATAGCTCTTAGGCTCAAAGAAGAAAAACAATAATTTAGAACATATTTGAGATAATATGTTCAAATAATAAGAGATTCCCAAAATAAACTTTTTAAATTGAGATGACCAAAATATTATCTTAGGTAAGTGTACAATCACCAGTCACAACCTCTCTTTGCCTCACTTTTCCTCAGTGAAAGGAGATGTATATTCTGAAAGGAGATGTATATTCTGAAAGCAAATAAATACCTTGACATATTTGAGGAGGTAGCACATAAATCAAGAACAAACTTGCTCAAGTTGACCTAGACTTAAGAACTTTTGCAATTATATGGTGTGACTAAGTCTGCTAAATGTTTAATTTTTATGTAGTACCATAAAGAATCTAACTTGGAACAGTGCAACTGTAGTAATTTAGCAAAATGATTATGTTTGTTAGCAATACTATAGGTCTCTAGGTGAATCAGAAAAGAATAATCAGGGATAGGCAAACCCAATAGTTTTAAAACAAGCCTCTTGGCTGATTTAACTTTAAGAAAACAGTTTTGCTTTCTTCTTTTGTTTTACATGGAAGATAATTTATTAATCAAAGGAAATTTATTTAATCATTCTTATTCCAAATATTGTGCTTTGATATATTTTAGGTAGCCAAAAAGATTTTAGAGATTTTTAAAAAGTAAATGTTGATACCAGTTTTATTTTAAAAACTAATACTTAGTTTAAATTCTGGGAAAAGTTCCAAGAGTCCCACATTGGATTATTAACAATAAAACAGATCCCAAATGCATGGCAATAAATAACCTTCTTTTCTCCTCTATTTAAGCCATATTTTAGACTATCACAGATTCTCTTACTATGTCCAACAACATAAAATTAAAGTATGTAAAACAAATTCTTAATGTCAACCAAAATTCTAGTTCCTAATGGTACGCATTTGGAAATCATTCCATACCTTTGTTACAGAACCTCCCATCCTTTTGCAGGCATAGAGTTTGCATATCTTTAGAACTAAAACTACTTCAAGCTTCATAATCTCTCTAGATCACTGTTTTGTTAGGACATACCATGCTGGTTTCATCAACCCAGTCAAATCTTTGCCTTCAGGCAGACATCTGCAGTTGTTGGCCTCTGGGTGCTTGAGAGTCCCTGTACTTCAAGATACTCCCTCCTAAAGAAAAAAATAAAAAGAACTTTAAGAAACTCTGCAGGTGCAAGAGTGTTTTAGGGAAATTAATGATGAAATGCCTTTTTATGTTACATATTCAAAAAGTTATGCATTTGCACTGATGTAGTTCTCTGTTCTAAAGTACACAGAACATGAACTCAGAACTTTTTGTTGGTATTTGTGATGGGAGTTCACCTCTCTCAGACAAAAAAAAAAAAGGTATTGTTACTGATACTGATTGAAATATTAGAGAAATGAGATTTCGGGGCGGGGGCGGGAAACATCTAAAGAATATCAGTAAAAGACCATTGATACTAGAGAGAATAAATCTATGGATACCATTGTCTTCATCACTTTGGACATTCATTTATGACTGAGTTAAGAATTGCTGGGCTATTTGGGTCCAGAAACAGAAGATAATGTGAAGTAGATGGCTTAAGCCCAAGACCCCAGATTCCCAAAATCACATGCTTCATTGCAAGTTTTTGTTCTTTATCCTTTGATTATTTTCTTCCTTCTCTGCTGGTTCAAGAATTTAAATTATTAGTAGACACTCTTATTTTTAAATCATGGTACTCCTGATATCCATATTCCCAACTATTAGCAGAAATAAGATTCATCTTCTAGACACTAACGAAGTTGAACTACCTATATCAAATCAAAGAAAAAAAACACTTGGTTATTAAAAGATTTAAGTAGCTTTAGGGACATATGAATCATGTTTCACTTAATTTCTTGTCTCATTGTTTCTGTGCCACGGTCACTAAGTTTAAATAACTCCAGAGCCACTTTTGCTTCAGAAGTTCCACAAATAATTATCCAACAAAAAGAATTGGAAGGACTATCGCCTGAGATTGCAAACACTCAACACATAATCACAAATAACTAAATAGTGGCATGGATCTTTATTCATCTTCTTGAAAGATAATGGCCTATCCTTCCACTGAGACAGAAGAATGGCCAGAAGGGGAAAGTTACAGATGAAAAATGGCCCTGCCAGCAGCTAGCTGATGCGGAAAGTACTATAAACAGAAAGATAAATTCAAACTAGCAAAACTACATGACTTACGAAACAGACAAACTATACCAACATATGACATGAAAACAAACTCAAATTCTCTTTAGCTCAGACCCAATTGCTCTAACAGTAATTCCACATAGAATCATGTGTTCTAAAGATAAGAACACTACATGTTCTAGTAACTCACCTAGTTACAAATTCTTGAGCTATCTCTGCTAAGACCTTCCCCTAACTTACTCCTGTCCCCCAAATCCTTTAAGTACCCTTCATTGATCTTCCCTTTGATGTGGCTAACTATTCCCTTCATGTGCATTTTCCCTCCTGAAGCAACTGATGAAGCCTAACTTTGTTTGGCTAATTTATGTTTCTTTAGTAAGTGGACTTTAAGTACACGTGGAAGGAAATATACTCTATTATTATGGTTAACAGCATGAACAGGAGAACCAAATTGCCTGTATTTGAATCCCACTCTACTACTCACAAGCTGTGTGATCGTGAGCAAGTTACTTAACTTCCAGCTGGCTTTGAAAATCAGCAGGGACTCAATCTGGGTGAGACAGAGGGTTGCTGCAAACCCAAGCAAGTATCCTCTTAAAGGGCCCAAGCACAGACTCACTCCCCACAAACACTCTCCCTAAGCTCCAGAGAAGAAAAAGTGCCTCAAAATCTGCCAGGAACATACAGAAAGGAACTAAAATATCTGGCTCTAGGACGAGTCCTGGAGAGGGGCAGCTTTCTCTAAGACTAAAGAGCCAGCAGGCATCATTGTTCCTTTCTTGAACCCTCCTCCCGTTCAGCTTAAAGGAGCAGATGGGAACCAAATCTAAATCTCCACTGATTTAGTTAACATTATTCTCAACCTACCCTGGTTGCTCTCAAAGACCCTGCTCCACCCACTTTACATGCCCATCCAAGCCTCTTTCAGAGGCTAATCCACAGAAGCAGCCAGCCTGATCCCTCTTTGCAGACTTCCCTAAAATCTCTCAAAAGTCCACAAACCTCAAACAAGCAGTGACTGGCCTCAGCGTGCCCTGTACATCTTGTTAAGTAGCCCCAAGCCTGGCACTAGTGGCAATTGGCCTCCATTCACAGCATAACCACTCACAGGTACCTCTAAACTCAGCACAGGCAGCTACCAACCACACATCACTTTGTAGCTCCTATCAGATGGCCCCAGGTAGGACACAGCAGCAGCAGACCTTGGCCTGCACTGGAGCACCTCCCTGGGGATGCAATGGACTGCATGGAGACTACAGTTAATAATATTGTATTGTATATTTGAAAGTTGCTAAGAGAGTGTATCTTAAAAGTTCTCATCACAAGAAAAAAAAAACTGTAACTATATGAGGTGATGGATAATAACTAGACTTACTGTGGTGATCATTTTGCAATATATACTAATATCAAATCATTACATTGTACAGCTGAAACTAATATAAAGTTATATGTCAACAATGGCTCAATTAAAAATATAGTTTGAAAGTGAGTATTAGTCACTTGGGGAAAACTCTCTAAGCAAATAGAAATATAAACTGATAAAGCATAGACAAAAGGGAGCAAATGAGGGTGGAAGTATTCCTCTTGGACACCACCATGGGCTGAACAGTGTTCCCACAAGAAGCATGTATGGCAGATGCTGTTCCTTGGCTACTTAGAAACCCTTCCCAATCCCTTCTCACTGGCCACGTCCAGCTATGTTCTAGAGGGCTATCTCACATCTCCAGACTTCTTTGCTTCTAAAGTAGAATGCCAAGTTCCGGCCAAGGGGGGGAAAAAAAAAAAAAGAAAAAAAAAGAAGTCTTCTGATAGACTTTCCTTTTTAGTTAAAAAGATGAGCCCTTTGCTCTTCATTTTGATTTAAATGCAAACGTAATGCCTGAAGCTGTGTTTGCTACATGCAAACAAAGTTACAAGCATGAGGAAGAAAGCAAGCTTAAGAGGATGGTAGAAGATAAAGGTAGAAACCATCTGAATTCTGGATGGCACCTGCAGAGCTACTGACCCAGTGCCAACAAACACCGAACTTCAAATTTCTTGTTATGAGACAGAGAAAAAGCACCCATTGTGTAATCTGTTAATCTTTTTTTTTAATTATTGGTTGCCCCGAAAGCATTTGTCAGAAACTGCATGATATTCAAAGGCTTTTATGTATATGCATCTGGAGAATCAACATTAATGCTTGCTTTGTGTTCCATCTGTTTTAGTAACAAGTCCCTCACAATCCGGTGCTGCACAAAATGAATACTTATCAGAATCATCTGGACTTCTTATAGGAAATGAATTTTACTTTGACTGATACCCAAAAATATTTTGTCAGTGGATCAGGGGTGCAGTTTGATATGGTGCTCATGGTTTGAGAGCATCGAGATTTTCCATTAGCTCATAAACTGAGTTAAATATATTCTATATTTGTAAAATAGTCCCTTTGTAAAAGAATTAAGGATTTTTAATAGCTATAGCTGATTCATTGCTATTATCTAAGAAAATTCAATCAATCAAGAAAGGAACATACACTTTAGGACTTTGTTTCTCAATCTAGAGTCTTTAAAGCCCATACCAAAACTACTGAAACAGAGATTCTAAGGTTGGAACCCCAAAATTAGCATTTTAAATAAATACCTGATAGATTCTGAGTCTTCTTCTCCAGATAATTTTAGACTGCCACTCATTCCTTCAACAATATTTGTTAATCATACATCATGCAAAAGCCTTGTTCTAGACACCGGGCTTCTAGCTGTGAACAGGATAAACTAGGTCCTTACCCTTATGTGGCCTAAATGGTGGTGGGGTAGACTGCAGAGACAGACAAATCAAAAATGAAAGAAATAAGTCAACAGGAATTTCAGTTAGTAAGTTCTATAAAGAAAAAAAAAAAACACATGATGATGTAATAGAGAATATATGTTTGGGATGGGATGGAGGCCAATGTGTGAATTTAAAAGAAATACTATTTTTATGAAAAGCTAACAAAAGAAACCTTTGAAACACAATTTTTCTTTGCCATATATTAGTTAATATAGAAGTAGCTTCACTTGTATATAAGTCGTGTGGAAGATTGTACCAATGAAGAATGAGGTAATTAAACAATAAAATGTATTTTTCTCTAAGTTCTTGGTACTCAAATTGTGGTCCATGGACCAGCAGCAGCTGCATCATCTGGGAACTTATTAGATATGCAGAATTTAAGACCTTAGTCCAGATTTCCTAAATCAGAATCACATTTTAATAAGATCCCCATGTGGTTCATGTATACATTAAAGCTTGAAAGGTAAGCCAATGGTCATCAACCTTGGCTGCATATTGGAATTGCCTTGGAGGTTTAAAAACACTGATGCCAAGATTCTAATATCAGAGATCTGATTTGATTGGAAGGCGGGGATGGAGGGGACATCAAAATTTTTATAAGTTTAGCAAGCATTAGGCATGATTATTAAGCATTGATGTGCAAAAGATCATCTGGAAAGCTCATACAAATGTAGATTCTTGAGCCCTCCTGACTCAGGAGGGCCAAGATGGGCTTCTGGAACCTAATATTTTACCCGCTATTGGATTTTGGTGTGGGTGGCTCACAGACCACACTTTGGGAAACACTGCATTAAGGAACTGTTGAAGGAAAAAGAAACACTATGAAATGAGGATGTAAATTAATTTGGTTGCTGACTGATATGTATCTCTGGGTGAATCTAGTAACTGCACATCTTCTGAAAGCATAGTAAAAACAATGTAGATTTCTGATGATTATCGTCAAGTCAGATATATCTTCCTGTCAGATATTATACTGGCTGTAAAGGTTCTATAAAACACATTATAATTTAAAAAGGGCCAAAGTCATGCACAAGCCTGCACCAAGAAAACCTTACATGTAGGGAGAAAATTTTTTCCAAGTTAGAGAAGGAATTCTGTCTAGTAATTGAAATACACACACTGCCTCATGACTGACTACTAAATCAGGAAAATCCTTATGATTTTGGAGAGCCTAAAAAGCAGGATGGTACCAATAAAACAGCCATTAGCAATTGTAATTGACTTTCTCCTCTCCAGTTAGCCAGCTCTTCCTAACTCTCTGAGGTCCCACTGTTTCCAAAAGCACTCATATCTCCAGAATCTTCTCCACTGAACTTGAGCTGGCCTATAAAACCACTTATTTCCTGGTTCTTTACTACTTCATTCCTTGCTAATAGTTTCATATGTGATGGTTTCAGTTTCCTAAATAGATTTTAAAATGATTAAAGACAAGGATGATGTTCATCTAACACTTTTATTTCCCACAGTGTTCAGAACATTGCTGAATACACAATAGAAGCTTAGCAAATAGTTTTTCGGTTGAATAATGGCAATTAACACATTATATAGTCTTCCTGAATAGTTTCATTAGCCATGATGAGTGATCCTTAAAATGACAAATAGCATGGTCATTACTGGGAGATTTTAAAACAAAAGATATCCATTGGTATTAAACAGTGTTAAAACAGCAACTGAGAAATTTTACTACACTATATAGTTTTTCAAAGATTTCATGGGCGTTGTATCATTGGATCTCCATGTCAACCTTATGATGAAGATAGAAAAAGAGGGTTTTTTTATTACTGTTATTGTGGTAAGAACATGAGATACATCCTCTCAACAATTTTTTAAGTACTCAGTAGAGTATTAAGTACAGGCACCAAGTTGTGCAACAGATCTCTAGAACTCATTCATTTTGCATAACTGAAACTATATACCCATTGAACAGCAACTCCCCAATTTCCCCAATGTCCAAACCCTGGCAACTACCATTTTATTTTCTGTTTCTACAAGTTTGACTAGTTTAGATATCTTGCATAAGTGGAATCATATAGTATTTTTCTTTCTGTGACTGGGTTATTTCACTTAGCATAATGTCCTCCAGGTTCCTCTATGTTGTCGCATGTGGTAGAGCTTCCTTCTTTTTTAAAGGCTGAATAATATTCCATTGCATGTATATAGCATTACCCATTAATCCATACGTGAAATTTTAGGTTATTTCTATATCTTCACTATGTGAATAAGACTGCAATAAACATGGGAGTGCAGATATCTCTTGAAAACGCTGATTTCAATTCTTTTGGATATATACCAGAAATAAAATACATGGTAATTGTATTTTACTTTTTTAAGGAAGCACTATGCTGTTTTCTACACTGGCTGCACTCTATTATACATTCTCATAAAAAGTGTACAATAGTTTCAATTTATTCACATCCTCATCAACACTTATTTTTTTTCTTTCTTTCTTTCTTTCTTTTTTTTTTTTTTTTTTGTAATAACCATCCCAACAGGTATTAGGCACTATCTCATTGTGGTTTTGATTTGCATTTTCCTGATGATTAGTGATGTCAATCATCTTGTCCTATATCTGTTGACTATTTGTATAAGGTATTTAGAGAAATGTTCTCTCAAGTCCTTTGCCTAATTTTTAACTAGATTATCTATCTATTTATTTACTTAGCTATTGAGTTTAGGAATTCCTTGTATATCTTAGAAATTAACCCTTTATCAAATGTGGTTTACAAATATTATCTCCCTATAGGTTTCCTTTTCACTTTATTGTCTCCTGGCTATGCAAAAGTTTTTAGTTTGATGTGATCCCACTTGTCTATTTTTTGCTTTTATTGCCTGTATTTTGGTGTCATATCCAAAAACTAATTGTCAGGACCAATGTCATAAAGTTTTTCTTCTAAGAGTTTTATAGTTTCAGGTCTTATTTTTAAATCTTTACTCTATTTCTAGTTGATTTTTGTGTGTGATATAGGGGTCCAGTTTCATATTTGGTATGTGGATATTCAATTTTTCCAATACTATTTGTTGAAAAGGTATTTTTAAATCATTATATATTCCTGGCTCCCCTGTCAAAGATCAGCTGGCTGTGTATGCATGGGTTTATTTCTGGGATCTCAGTTATGTTACATTGGTCTATATGTCCATATGCCAGTAACATACTATTATAATTACTGTTGCTCTGTAACATACTTTGAAACCATGAAGTATGATGCCATCAGTTTAGTTCTTTTTGCTAAAGATTACTTTGGCTAAATGGGTCTTTTGTGCTTCCCTATGAATTTTAGAATTTTTTTTCTATTTCTCTAGAAAATGTCATGGGGATTTTGGTAGAAACCACGCTGAATCTGTAGATCACTTTGGGTAGTACAGACATTTAAACAGTCTGAAGCCTTTCAATCCATGAACACATAATGTCTTTTCACTTATTTGTGCCTTCTTTGATTTCTTTTATCAATGTTTTGTAGCTTTCACTATACAAGTTTTTCATTTCCTTGGTTTAAGTTTGTTTATTTCTAAGCCTTTATAGTTTTCCACCTACAAGATCATATCATCTGCAAGCAGAAATTATTTTTCTTCCTCCTTCCAATTTAGATTACTTTAATTTCTTTTTGTTGCCTAATTGCTCTGGCTAGGACTTCCAATACTATGTCAAATAGAAGTGGTAAGAATGGGCATCCTTGCATTATTTCTGATCTTAGTGAAAAAAATGTTAGCTGTTTACCATTGAATATCATGTTAGCTAAGGGCTTGTCATGTATACCCTTTATTATATTAAAGTCAATTCCTTCTATATATAATTTGTTGAAAATTTTTATCATGAAAGATTGTTGTATTAAGAGTTTTCCTCAACTTAATTTGCAACTGATGAAATTGGGGCTCAGAGAACTTTTAATCAGGATGCCATTGGCCTATATGTTGCCTATGTGTGAATTAGGAAAAGACAACCTTCCTCTATAGAGAAGCAGTTAGGATGCTGATCTGGTGACTGGAGTGCCCTCTCCACTGCAACTAGGTGAACTTGCTCAGAGCAATTCTAAAATTGTGGCAGAGGCTTTATTTGCAAGAACTCTTCCAATTGCCTCTTGACATATTACAATAAAACCAAGAGCTTAGTGCTCTTTCCGCTACCCACACCTACTGGGTCAGGGTATACTTGTTAGAATGTTTAAGGAGAAGGCAAGACAGCATAATTTCCAATCTATAACCAGAGAGAATCAATCACCCATAAACCAGGTGAATCAAGGAAAAGTAAGTACATAGCATAGATTTTACAACTGGGAAACTATAAGGAAGGACATGCCGTAAGAGAAAATGACTGTGATATAGACAAAAATGTCCACAATACTTTGTAGGTCCTCCATCAAGATGTAGACTCTATTTCCCCACCCCTTAAATTTGTGCTGGCCTTGTGGCTCATCATGATAGATAGAACAAAGGAAGGTACTACCCGAGAGTTTTGCATGTGGGCCTCCACAGGCCTAACAGCTTTCAGATTGTTGGATGGTGAGAAGCATGTGGCCTAGACATCCCCAATTTCTCTAACAACAGTAAAGCAACCACAAGACATGCAAAAGAGGCCATCCTCACTCACATACAGTCTCCAGTCAAGTCTCCAGCTGACCACAAACATGAGTGAGCCTAGCTATTCACCTGTCTGCCTCAGACTAGCAGAAGCACCAAATTGACTCATAGTTTATGTGCACTAATAAGTGGTTATTGTTTTAAGTTGCTATGTTTTAGGGAGTTTATCTATAACAAAAGCTAACTGATACAGTGAATAACCCTGGAAGCAAAAGAATCAAGCAGATCATAAAGCTAAGATGCCATTTTCAAATACCAATAGCCAATGCAAGTAGCAGCAAACTAAACAACATAGTGATTGCTAATCACATCAGCTTTTTATGTCATAGTCTAAGAGTCACTAGTTGACATTAGTGATATATTTTTAAAAGAAGGGAAGGCACATAATAAATTTTATCTGGCTTGTTTTTGAAAATACAAGCAGAAAAATTACCAATAGCTAGAGAGCCATCAACCACTCTACTTACTAACAAATACCTTGTGGTTTACTACTTCTCCAGTGCATCTTTCATAGAAAGCTAAGCTGGTAATAAGAATATATAAGGCAGCTCTTCTTGAAAAGACTGAATTCAGCCCTTTTGAGCTTAGACATAACCTTTTATCTATGATCAGTTCCTATCACAATGGTATGTCACTTACAGTTTTTGTAGTGTGAAATAAGAATTATAGTGCAAAAGCCAAGAGAGAAAAGAACAAAGAGAAAAGGGACAAGTTGTTATGTCGACACTCATTCTATATTGAAGACTGGCATGCTTGAGCATGTGTGTCTTCCAACCTTTCTTACAAACCTCAAACCACCTCAAATTCTCTTGCTATAGGGTGGAAGAAAGGATAGAGGAGTGGATAAATGATAGAACTCATGTCCATACCAAATCCCACAATGACTATTTTTAAAAAATAATCAGACAATGTGAGCAATTCACAAAGAAAGTTGCCTAAAAGCTGAGGTATCTAATTAAGTATATATTTTTCAGTACCTTAGAAAATCTATATGCAAAGAAAAAAATAAGTTTAAACACAGATCACTTCTTAGTTTCCAGAATTATACTTAACCAATCCTGTCCTTTTGGGAGTATGCTGAAGTCCATAAATTATTTAAGATTAAAGTAACAACAGCATCTTCCACTTTCCTATGCTAATAGTTCCATCCAGCCCTTAAAATACACACAAACTCCTAAACTTGAAACCCAAGACTTTCCATTACCAACCTCTGGAGTAGTAACCTGCATAAATGTGCATCACTCTTTCCTCTTCCCCAATCATAGGCAATGATTTCCTGCCTCTATACTAATTTTTCTGCTAAAAACATTCTTCACCACTCATCTCTACTAGTTAGACCACATCAAACCTTTAAAGTCCATCTCAAATGGCATTTCTTTATTGAAACATGGCTAATTTTCTACAATATCAGATAGTCTTGTGTCTTGAATTTTATCTCCCCACCTCAGAAATTAGAAGTCATTCTAGATTTTTTTAAAGCTAGGAAGGAGTCATAAAACTCAGTGTAGACAATCAGGAGTACTCACTTGATGCATTGCTTTAAGAAAGAGCAAAGTGAGAAGTGACTCTGCTCAGAAGAAAGAATCTTCTGACAACTGTAGAAGAAGCCTCTGGTTCTTCGGTAACAATGGGATCTGAGTTTCAAGATACCATCTTTCACTGAATCGAAGAAATTTTTAACTAAAAGTGTACCATTACTTCATGTACCTCCAAAATAATTTTTAATGCTGCCAATAAAGCTATGATATGATGTAGTCTTAGAACTTAGAACTTTTATACTTATTGAAAAACTTGTTAGATATATAGACATAAGTATTTTCCATAAAGCATGTTGGTTGTTATTCACAGTCTCACTTTTCTGAATGACTTCCAGGCTCAAAATCAACCATGTCCATGTGTTGTCACTTTTGTCACACAATATCAGCCTTAATGCCATCAGGACTGTTAGTGATGCAGCATTACTTAAAAGAGTGCTCCACTAATGTCTCTAGGAATTTTTTCTAAACCATGAGAGCCAATTCTCTGAGTATTGATGCATGTGAACAGGCAACAACAGAGACATCATAACTGCCACTCTACCAACAGCAATTGTGATATGCAGTCCAGTTTTAGAGAGATGTATATGTTAGGAAAAAAAACTGTTTTAAAAAATTAAGTAGGTTCTATCTCCCCCAGAGTTATGAATTACTCTCCACTGTTATGATATGTTATAGTCCATCCAATGAAAAATTGGTTAGAAGTGCCTAAAAGGCCATAAAATGGAGCAAATACCTCAACCCCTAATCACCTATCCTATAGTTTCCACCAGGCTAACACACAAGATTATGACACATATTCAAAGTACTTTACCAAGGAGTTATAATAAGCAGTCTCACAAGAAAGGAATGAAAGATGTAATTTTAGCTAATTCAGACTTCACTGTCTCACACAGGGAAGGCACTTTAAAACTTAGATTCTCACGTACATCACACCTCTCAGATCTCCCAGAGTAACCAACTTCAATTCCTCCTTCAGGAAAACTTCACAACTACCACAGGATAGTCTGATATATGGTTGCTTTATGAGTTCTCCATCTCAAGGTATATCCTGGGCTTCAGTTAGATCAACACTGACACTCACCTCTGTTCAATCTCATGGTGTCTGGGTGAAAGATGGGCTGTGTGGGTATTGGTAAGGGTGAAGCAGAACACCAGCAAGAGCTATGAATCCTCTGGTTCCTTCAAAAAGTAACTATATCTATTAGAAATTTCTCAGCTGTAAATAACAGAAAATTCAACTCAAAGTGGCTTAATATTTATACCATTGATTATCTCTCCTAACACAAATTTCATAGGTAGGTGAATCTCCAGATATCACATAAGTGACCTTGACTCTGCTTCTCTAAGTCCCTCTTGGATCTGCCTTCCTCTGTGGGTTAGCTTAGTCTCAGACTAAGAACAAGATGGTTGCCACAGATCCTGGCACCCTATCCAGATAAAACTGTCTGCATAAGGTAGAGATGACTCTCTCTATTTTTCTTAGTAACAAAGAAACTCTTCCCAGTATCCCTCCATTCAAGACTTTATTGAACAGAATTAAATCACATGCCTATATCTAACCAATCACTACAAAGGGATAAGGCCCCCCATGATTGATTTAGACCAACTAGGAACCACCTTTAGAGCTGAGGGTCTTGGGTGGGGGCTGCCTATCTCCAAAGACTGTGGTCATATAGAGAGGGGTAGCTGCCTAAATAAAATTTGGGTTCTATTAAAAAGGAGAAAGAATGTTTGAGAAATGATGTTAGGTTACCAATGATTTCTAGTAAATCAATCTAAAATATTACTTTTTCTTAGAGATGGTACACTCTAATAATTATTAATGAAAGAATACTCATAGTGACAAGGTTGTTGCCTCTACTTTAGGAATAAGCATTATTGTGCTATGGCAATGGGCTCTCTCCTGCTCCTTCAGAAGCCTGGTGCCATCAAAAGAGGATTGAGAATTTTATATGCCCTTTCTTTCTTATTAAAGAAATAATATTTGTATATTGCTGTCTTTATTCAAGTTACTCTTCTGATATAGAAGGAAAAAAATGGAGGGCTTAATTATTTTACATAGGCCTAATCTCATCTTACACACACAAGGGAAAAGATAGTGTCTTTTTCATATTTATAAATCCTATAGAACTAATCTCATAGAATAGGAACTCAATCCAATAAATAAATAATGAATTGGATTGTTAATCACATTAATTATTTGCAAATTTAACACAAACCTTTATGTTAGGGAGAATAAGGCTCCAACTTAGGTTGTGATTCATATCCAACAAGTTTCTTTGGCTTTAGAATACTTTCCTATCTGTGACTCCAATCACAAATATCTCCTCGAAGCAGGGACCTTCAAGCTGGAAATCTCATGCTTTTTATGGTCACGATGAAAGCTTAAGTAAGAAAAAATTATAGTCCCTAATTCAGACAAGCATTATCTGTAGAAATTCAGACCTCAATCAGACCTCACTAATCCATGTTCTGTCAGCATCGCCCATTGTGTGGATCCTTACTCCTAAGGATTAGTGGGCTGAAAATTTCCCTAGGAGGGAATATGAAAATTTTAACAAATAGTTTAAATGAAATTCTCTATATTATTTGAGGTTTCCCCCTTTTTCTCTTTACTATCCTGCTCCCTTATTTAATCTCCCCAGTTAAAGTCTGGGTTTTTCCCCTTTCCTTGTAGCAGTGTATTTTCCAAATATACTGTTTCATTCCCTTTGGTTCTTATTCCTTAGTTTCCAATTCTTATCTCTCTTTTCTGACTCCAGCCTGAAAGTATGTTGTTATATCTAAAAAGTCAGTAGATATCATGGTTACTCAAAGGGTCATACTGACTCTCCCCAAATGAACACTGCTGATTCATCAGATGCCACAGAGATTGTAGTAGCCACAGCCAAAATAGCCATCCAAAGATGTTTCTATAATAGCCGCTAATGTAAAAGACCAACCCCTGTTACAAATCAATTAGCTACACCTAATTTAAAAGGTATTCAGTATGGTATTCATGCTGAGAATCAAGGAGGATGGTATTTCCTGAACTGGTTTACGCAATTCCCATATTTACCAGGTAAAGGAAGGAAAGCATTTAGAGAATATAAAGCCAATCAAAAAGTCTCAATCTTAAGATCATTTTCATTGTCTAATTCTCCCAATGTGTTGTCAAATGCTCATCCGACTGCCTGAGGAGGGAATAATTTAGATTAAGAGCTATAAATTTCTGTATAGAATAATGGTTAAATATAATATATACATTTAATTAACTCTGTAAATAAGGTTTTGCAACTTATGAAGTATTATTTCATTTGATCATGGCAACCTTGTTGAGTGTGTGCTAATGCTATCCCCATTTCACAGGTGAACAAACTCTGACTTTGAGAGGTTCTGTGTCTTTTTTATGTCTTTGACTCACTCTTTCCAATACCCACATTGCCAATATACATTCATGATAAAACACGAATATAGTCTTCATTGCCTAAACAAATGGAACAAAAATTGGA
The DNA here is from genome assembly GCA_030015415.1 of Cynopterus sphinx. Taxonomy (NCBI): domain Eukaryota; kingdom Metazoa; phylum Chordata; class Mammalia; order Chiroptera; family Pteropodidae; genus Cynopterus; species Cynopterus sphinx. The sequence continues at coordinate 140,780,154 of CM057380.1, forward strand.
AGCCAACAGTTGCAATTCAGGTGCTACATCCTTTACGTGGAGCCTGTGGCTTTACCTTCCTGTCTGTTTCTCTTTGACTTAATGTATGATAACAGTGATGTTTCTTTGAGGAGCATTTGGGAGAACCTACTGAATAAGCAATATTCTCAAAGAGTCTTGGAAATTTCAATGGGCTGAAGGCTGGCTGAGTGATACCAGAAAATATTCTCCATTGAAATTGTTAAAGCACTCAACTTTCCCTTGATTTTCACTATTTATGTATTCACTAATGCTCTAATGATTTGAGCTTCAGCCTTTAAATCAAGAGCAGGACACATGGGGGTGGGTCTAATGTTCCTTTTAAAAGCAACACTTAAAGTCATGCTGCTCTATTATCTCCAGTTTATATTATGAGAGTAGTTTCCATTCCCCTTGGCTCTCTGCTGAAAATGTTGCCAACTTTTATTCTTCCAACAGCTTCTATTAGACCTTGAGATAGGCCCCATTCAAACACTCTTCCTGCCAGGAACTCTAGGCCAAGTTCTATGATGACTAAACAAGACAGCAACTATGATTTTCAAGTCCTACCCAATGATGTGATTTTAACAAGCAATAAAATGTTGCTTACATTTTAGGTTTTAACCTATTGGGCTATGCAATAAATAGCCTTTCTTAGACAGAATTGAAAAAGAACTCAATAAATTTTCAAGCAGTCACAGATATCTGAAAGTCAAAATGAAAGGTAATAGGATTCTAAGAGATAGGATTTGTAGATCAGATTTATTTTAAGGTTTTTAATATAAGTCTTCATTCTTCTGAATTACCAAAGCAAAGACATTAAGCTCATAACTCTATGGTGAAGTAGAGGTTATTGCTCAGAGCAATTGTAAGGAAAATGTAGCACTTAAACCACAGCTACAACAGGTCATTTGAGGGGAAAATGTGGTTTTAAAAAATAACTGAAAAATGCATTCATTGGCATTATTATACAGTTGAATGTGGTGGTCAGGGAAAGGAGTGGGAAACTGACTCAGGTATGACATTATTCTGCCCAACTCATCTGCAATGACAATAAAATGTATTTACTTACAGTAGGAAAAAAAGAAATTCAATATACATAAACCTTTGATTGATTAATGATTTGGCCATGGTAGAACCACCTAAAGGATAATAGCCAGCCTTTCCCATTAGCAGGAATTCTTACTGGGGTGTGGTAAAATAGCTTTCCCTACTTTGGCTGCATGATCTGATAACAGAGACTATTTAAATTGTGTCATAAATTGAGAGGTAAAATGAATGCACACAAGAATGAAAATAGGACTTGCCTTTGATAGTAAAAATAATTCTTTTCTGGGCAAGTCTAACTTATTATTACATATATTTTTAAAAATATTTTATGTTTAACCTGATATTATTTTCATTCATTTTCTTTAGTTTATTGATATAAGATAATAATGAATATGTGGCAATCATGAAGAAAATGCTAACTCAGAGTAAAAATCCATCTTATCAAAGAAATATGCATATATGTATATGTGCTAGGATGTATACGAAGAGGGAAAGTAATTGCACCTTTTAACATTCATTTATTCTTGCATTATTTGAGACATTTATTGGCTTTCTACCATAATTGAAGGACTACTTTAGGATCTGGAGATATAACAAAAACAGACAAAAATCTGGGCCTTTGCAGAGGTTGCATTCATTCCAGTGGTAGGAGACAGACAATAAATGATGCAAGTAAAATTTTTAGTATGCCAAATTTCAAATATATATATATATATATATATATATATATATATATATATATATATATATATTATTCATAACAGATTGCTGCGTTACTTTTCCCAACTAGGGAATCACTACTTCACTACTAGAACTGATTTAATACACACACACACATACACACACACACACACACACACATATATATATACAGTGTTATATATGTAGTGTTATATATATAGTGTTATATATATAGCCAAATATTTAGTAAACAAAAATTAAGAGATTCGCAGTTCTGAAAAAGACTGCAATTCCACATCATCAGTGTAACCCAGCATTTAGCACAGTACTTAACCTAGGATTCTTTCAAAAAATATTTGTTTAATCACTGAATGAATAAATGAATAGACTCTATATTTTCTGAAAATAGCCTTCATATCTCACATCTCAATCTCATATTAGTTTTTTTTTTACCTGCTTACTTCTAAAAGACATTTGATAGCAATTTCCCAGAATACACGCACCATTTTTTTCACATGAATTTATCAAAAATATACTATATCCCTTAACAAAAGCTGAGATGGGCAAGTCCAACTATGATTTTGAAAAGAAGGAGAAAAACTAATCCTGTTAAGACATTGTCATGGGCACTCGGGCAATAATTCAATATTGGTGGCTTTTTTTTTAAGTTCCAAGAATAGAACTTACCTAAAGTAGAATCTCAATAAATTCTGACATAAGACCATCAGACAAAGCTGATTCTTGGACGATTTCTATAGTGTGGTAATAACATCACGCAATCAGCAGAAAAGAGTACACTTCTCTTTTTATTTTGATCTGTAGAGTTAGAGACCTTATGGTTTGCTTCCTGGCAAAGATGCTCAGTTTTTTTCAACCTCTTCAACTAAGTACATAGCTTTCAGGAACTCACATGGATGAGTGAGAGCAGACAGCAGTTATCTAGCCAACCATGTCAGCCAAATCAACCCTAACAGATCAATGAGTGTGAGATGTGGCATCCAGAGCCTGCATCATACTAGAGCTTTGATGTAGTGATAGACAAAACCGAATTCAAATCTCTGTTCTAGTAGTGATTCCCTAGTTGGAAAAAGTAATGCAGCAATCTGTTGTGAATGAAATAATACAATTTGAAGTCATCACAATCGTTGGTAAAGGAGTACAATAATATTTATAACTATTGTTATTAAATATGGATAGCTTCCAAGATATTTTGGAGACTTGATTTCTGTGATATCAGCAGGAAGGGAATTTAGAAAAATCATATGGTAAGGTGAAAAGAATAGATTTCATGAATCTTTGGAATGTGGTCTAGATAGGAACTCTAGATATAGATAGATAGATAGATAGATAGATAGATAGATAGATAGATAGATAGAAAGAAAGAAAGAAAGAAAGAAAGAAAGAAAGAAAGAAAGAAAGAAAGAAAGAAAGAAAGAAAGAAAACAGTCATCTCTAAAAAGGGGCTGGTGTAGCTTGCACAGAGGAGAACATGGGAAGTTTTACACAGTGAAAAAAGATATTAGATAAGATAAATTACAAGCTAGATTTAAACTCTAGGGTCCACCCAAGTCCTGTTCATCAGGGACTAAGGCTCTATGATATCCTGCCCTTCTTTCTCTAAGTGTGAGGAGGAGTTTAAGAGATTGTTTTCAAACAGCAGCCAGTACAACTCATCCCTTCTTTGAAAAAGTTCTGAAAGTTAACATGCTAAGAAAGAAAAATATGTTCCCATGTCATGAGCAATGCAAAGTATGATGAGGTGGCATGAGACTTCTTATTTAAAAAGAGCCTTTCCTTTCATTTTTTCTTTCTTCCATTCTTTCATTTTCTTTCTTCCTTTCCTTCCATCTTTTCTTCCTCTTCCTTCCTTCATTCCTTCTATTTTCTCTTTCTTTCCTACCTCATTCTATAAGGGTCTTAGATGAAGTGATTTCATCACTGTTATTTGCCACTGCATTCTGGATAAGTCAGGTGCTGAAAGATGTTCAAGTTTCAGTTTGCTTGGATTAGTGTATGTGTTTTTTATTCTTCTTTTCCACATCTCCTAATGTAGAAAAGTGCAGCATTCAGATGAAAAATATATGGTAATCAAGACAAGTTCTCCCATTGAAGAACAAGAAACTAAACCTGTGATGACTGTGAATGAACTCTCTGAGAACCAAATGAAACCCACAGAAATAGAAAACAGATGTAAGCAATCATGAATCCAGGGCACTACTCTGCCTCCAGTTTATTTTTAGCAGAAATGTTATTAAAGTCTTTTCAGTACCATAATTAATGTTCAAGAATTGCCATTAACCTCATTGTGTAAAATGGGATAAAAAATGTTTGCATACAAGGTTAGTGGAAAATATTGATTTTTTAAAGAAGTTTGTTGAGTGTTTGGTGGTATTCTATGGTTATTAGTTTTCTCATTTTGACCTAGGAATAATGAATCTCTCACCAGAATGTAATTCATCTTTAGATAATAGTGGCTGTTTATACATTTAGGACATGTCAACCTCCTCAAGGCTGGGCAGTATCATAGCTTAATATAATATTTGGCTTTCAATTTTGGGTGTGCAACAAGAGGACCAACAGTCTTGTTAGCTAAAATCAACCCAAAGTATTAGAGTTTGGACATGAACTTGGCCTGCCCATGCCAGAGGGAATAAAAGTACCTTTTTTTAGGCTCCAAATAAAATCATTATGTCAGCAGCTCTAGAGATAGATCTGGAGACACTTTGCACTACTTAGCAAACAAACTACCTTCTCAACTTTAAAAGTCTGGGGAAGATCTTAAAGATCTGTACTCACTGTTCTTACACAGCCCTTTCCCTTCAAATCCTCAGACACTCCTTGATCCTGTGTCTCTTTGGTTTTACCACACCAGGGTTGGAATGAGATGAGGAAAATATGTGGTTATGATGCCCAGACTGTGTATTATAGACATAAAAGTACATCCTGATGCATCTCAACAATGAAACTCTTTTAAAACAAGGGGTTTTTTTGGAATCATAGCAACCACTCTTGAGTTGCTACTCCATTTAGGGTCATCATAGGTCTTTTAAAGAGCAATTTAACTGCTAAAGACATGTATGTTTTTGCTTATTAAGAATAACTTTACAAAGAATGTGACCTGTATTTACAGGACAAAAAAAAATTATTCTTTCCGCAAGGACCAATTTCCTTCATTTTTAACCATTGGAAGTATCTTGGCAGTTCTGTGTATAATTAACAGCTTAACAGGATAAGAAGTAAAAGAGCAAAGAGCAACAAAATTCTGCTAAGGTCAGTTTAAATTTTCTTAACATAAGTACTTCCCACATAATAATTGATCCCAGTATATTGTGATGCATTTCTCCCCTCATTTACCAGTCTCTGGGAAGTGAAACACAAATGAAATGGAGAAATATCTTTAGGAAAGCATGTAGCACCATGCAGCAAACATTAAAAAGAGCCTTTTGAGACTGAATGAGACACAGATGCCACCCAAATCCACTACAATTTTTAAAAGAATATGCTTTATGAAAGGTTCCCAGATCAAAGAGCTTTACATAAGGATTTTTTAAAACAGACCTAAAATAATTTAAACTATGCTTTCAAGGAGGCAAATGGAAAGCACTGCAATTCAATTTGATTCCACAGATATATCCAGAAGATCTACCCTGGGCTCATAGCAATCTTGGGCACACTGTGAAGGTAAGCAGAATACAAACAAGAGACCGATAGAATTTTTTTTAGCTCATAGACAATTATACTAATTGAATGGTTACCTCTTGCAAGCAGAAAAAAACAGTCTAATAGCTTTAACATAGCTGCTGGTGGGAAGTATTAATATTTTTTTCTCATAAATTTATTGAATATAATGGATAAAAGAATGAGATCTTTAAAACTAATAAACACACTACTGGAGAAAACTAATCTTTTAAATAAAGAAATGGAAGAAAATTAGAATCACTTTAAAGGGAAATTTTTCTATTGATATCACCATGGAAGAGTGGAAAATGCTAAGCTCCCAGGGTGGTGGGGAGAGAGAAGAAGCACCCTAAGATATATGAACAGAGAAAGGATAAAAGAATAAAATCAATTTACATCATTTTCATTTTTTCCTTCCATAGAAATAAGAGAAAAGAACTCATAGAACAAAACTAAATTTCTAATTGCAAAATAATAATAAAATATTATTATCATAAAGCATTTCATACTTTTCAGGGAATGGGGTACACATTCAAGCCTCATTTCATTCAGAGTCAGTGAGAGGGAAAGTAAAATGTTTTATATTAATTTTATTGATTTGGGAAAATATTTAGAAAAATAAATGGAAATATTCCATTTTCCCTTTTAATTATTTTTAGTTTTTAGACCCCAAAACTGAGAAAAAGCTATGAAAATCTTGATTCATAACTCTATTTTTATCAGGCATTTTAAAAGTTGTTTATAAATACACACACAGACTTTTTTAGGTATCACACCACTATAAAAAAGAAGAGTCAAAGCATCAAGTACGGATGCATTCCAATCGGATGTCTTGTACAGGACTATATAAAAAAGTTCGGTGATGTACTGAACGTTAATTAAATATGATCCCATAAATAAAGGCACAAACAAAACACAACTAAGAGTTATAAATGTTAACAATATTTCGTAGCATTTAAGGGAATTCGTTGTTCAGATGGAGATGGCAAAAGACAAAAGGTCGAATGTGATGATTATTTGAAAGGCAAATAGCGATGCCACGCACGCGGTTCGGTTCGTAGGTGCTTTTGACAGATGAGAAGCCATAGCGAGATCAGCTTGCTTCTCCCACTTTCGAGAACAGAGCCTTAAAACAGAGAAGGGAGATAGGCTACTGGACTGGACGGACGGACTTTTCTTAAAGTACATGAGATGTTGCCTGCGGGAGAAAGACACCTTCGTGAAGGAGATGATAGGAACCCCACAATTTGGACTCGGAAGTCTTTTCCATCTGTCTCAGGAATTCCGCGTCTGCAAGACCACGTCCCGCAGACCAACACGGCCAGCCTGGCGCGGAGCGCACTCGGGCTCGGTCGCTGGCAGGCTCAGGCTAGAGGACGTTGCGGGCCGGAGCGGTGCGGGGTACCCGGTACGGGGTGCGGGGGTGTTGCGCAGCCAGAGGAGCCGGAGCACGCGCGCTAAGGAGTCTTAACCACCATGGACAGCTCACTGGCTTCCCCCAGCCAACTCCGCGCGGTCCGCCAACTCCTCAGGAGCCACCAACGAGGTTGAGTTTTGTATCCTGGAGAGAAGCCCTGTGTCCCACGGTCCACACGCTCGTGCCCCCTCCGCCTTCCTGCCGCCATCCCTTCCCCCCAGTGACCAACAGCAGCCACTGGGCAGCTATCGAGAGCGGCCTTCAGGAGTTAATAAGCGCTCCGTGCCCTCGCTCACATCCGTCCTTCGAGGTGCCACGGGATTCTAAGAATCAGACTGCAAATGGGCAGAGAAAACTTTGTTCCCCGTCCCTTCATTTCCTCTCCTGGCCCGCGCCACCCATCACCCCTCCCCGGCTTTGCCGATCGTGTTAAGTGAAATACGGCAGACGGGGTCTGAGACTCCGGCAGCGCGATCGCACCGGCGTGGGGGCGGCAGGCTGGGGAAGAAGAGCCCCGGGCCTCCCGGAGGAGGGGTCGTCCCAGGACACCCCCACGCAGTCCCCCACCGGGATCACGACCGGGCCCGGAGCCACACGTCTGCCCCACCCTTCAGCCCCTCAGTCCCCACTGGGAATTTATTGTCACCGTCTGCCAGGGACTTATGTCACACATGAGTCATAGATTGACCAGGAGGGAGAAGGAAGGGGAGAGCCCCGCTCAGAGGAAGTTCGCTCGCGCCCTCGGACCCTGTCCTCGGGTCACACTGTTCCCGAAGCTTCCTTTAGCCTGCGGCCAGAAGCGGGGCCCCACCCATGAGGAGGGAGTGAGCTGGGCCGGCGACTCTGACTCCACCGGGTGCGAAACCACTCACTCGATCCGGCGGGATGGGGCGGAGCGCAAAGGCCTCGCTTCTACCGCTCAGGACAGAACGGGTTCTCTGCGGCAATGGGGAGTGGGGTAGGGGCAGATTAGTAGGCAGAGAAGCCCCGAGAGAACCTGGGGAGCGTAGCTAGACCCGCCAAGGGGCTCCCAGGCCTCGGAACTGGAAGCCTCAGACCCCCGGAGCCCCTTCCCTAAGAGACGCGCGACGGGTCCAGGAGACCCCAGAGGGGGAGCGTGAAGCTTTTCACGTTTGCTTTCCCGAGGCCTTATTTCCGACACGAAATCCAGGAAGGGGCAGGCAGGGCGGAGTAATCAGGAGCGCAACGCAAAAAAAGAAAAAGACAAGACACTACGCTTCATCCACGTGTGTGTCTGGATGCCTTTTTGCCTGAGAAGATAGGCACCCTAGTCCCGGTGGTGCCTTGGGAACAGACTGTGAACTGGCTGAGTCTTTAGGGGCCGAGAATGGTGTCAGAGAGGTAACAGCTTCCCAGGGCCCAGCGACGCTGGGAGAAGCCTCTTTCAGACAGCCAAGGCTCAAATTTTAAGAAAGGACGATTCCGCTCCCAGGGGAGCTGGGACGTCAGCCAAGGAGGCCGTGTGGCACCGCCCAAGATCAGTTTCAGGCTGAGGAGTTGTCGTCTGAGCCAGGTGGGACCTGAAACTCTCCCTGTGGTCTCGCACAAGTCCAGAGTTGCCTTTTTCAGGAAGCTAAGAACTCGGCCTAGCCAAGGGCATTTGCGGGCTTCAGTCCAGGAGATCCGGCTCCAGGGCTACACGTCCATTTTCTTACACACACACACACACACACACACACACACACACACACACACGCACACACACACGCATGCACTCACTCCATCCCTGGCCAGAAGACTACCTCTCCAATGTGTTTTGATGGTGATGGGTTTCAGAGGTGTACAAGTGCTGGAACTTAGAGAATTGGTCCTTGGAGACATGTTTCCTTAAGACCTTCTCATCTCACGTTGCCTTAGGCCCCTCCGGAAAAATTGCCTCACTGCTAAATGTTCTGGCCCTGTTTGGTGAAAGCTGAACAGTGTCCAGGAAGTAGGGAAAGGTAAGTCTGCTATGAGACCCACTTTTCCAATAAGACAGATAGGTGCATGTCTAAATGCTTCTCCCTAAGGCAGTTCCTCCAGATGTCAGAAGTCAGTCCTGTTCCTGGAGGAGACAGCCCAAGTTCGAGTCTTAGCCTCATCTAACTACAGAGATTTAATAATGAAACGCACCGTTTCCTATCCCTACCTGGGATTCAAAGGCATTGCACTTCTTTTTTGCTCCCTTGAGGTCAGCCTCCTTCCTCTCCAGTTGCAGTCCAAGCATGTGATTTGAACGACATTGTAATGGAATCAAACAATAACTTTGCTTGAGCTAATTATGCAAACCTCTATATAAACAAAGAAAAAGTTGAGAGAAGGGATGACTTGGTTGTTTGGGAGATCGCTTGGAGCTACAGATTGGCAAATGTTAAATCTGGATGCGTACTGGTAACAAGATAAGGGAATTTCTGAGCCCAGGTGCACTGTTTAAAGTGTTATAGGTACTTTTTTTGGTTTGTATGCTTATTTTCTTGTTGTTTTGGCTGATGAAGAAAAAAAGAAAGATGAAAAAGCTAAACATAAATGCTAGAATTATTTTCTCAGTTGCAAGAGGAGATATTCATGGCAATATGCATCAGTTGGATATTTAAACATGATTTTTAAAGGGGCACTTAAAATTTTAGAAAATTTTTTTAAAAATTGGACTATGAATTCATGTAAGTGTAGATTTCACAATGCTAATCTGTCTTCATATGAAATACTTCAGATTAAAGACAGGCCTTCAAATCCTTCTACTTGCTAAGGTGCATTCATGTAACAGCAAGGCCTAAGCAAAGATTCAGCTCCTATTGGCACTTGTTCTATTACCAAAAAGAAAGGGGCAGAAGGGGCTTCTAGTGTGAAGTCATCTCATTCCCATTCACATGTCCTCAGCATTATAATGGTGTTTACTCAGTTATATTGGGAACTAAATTATGTCAGAAAATATTCTTTTCAGAAAGGCAAAAAGTCAGAGTCTTGGATATATAATGATGAGAATTTCTGCTGAAAGTAATTGACAAGTCAGATTAGCTTTCTAATAATTGCCTTTGGTGGGAACAGAAAAAGACTCCTTACAGAAAGTTTTTAATTCCTCTAAGACTTTATTTTACTTTTTAAAGAACAAAATAAAATTACTTCTGGAAGAGACTGCTGAGAAGCTCTCCCTCTTTTAGCTAGAAAAGCAGAGAAAACTGTAAATTGAGGAAAAGGTAAAATAATGGATGATGAAGAAACGTTGGCATTCCAAGTATATAAAGACTATTTGTTTTTTCTGTCTATATTTTCTCATTTTATGGAGAAGAGGAAATTCTTAAAATATTTGATAGATGTTTTGTCATTAACACCAGAAAAGTGGGGATAGGGAAGAAAGAAGGAAAGGAGTGAAGGTGGTCGATTTTGTTTAATTAGTCAAAAAAGCAACATAAATCAAAGCAGTCCATATTGATGCCAGTCTTTATAATGTTCTGGGAGTATAATAAATTTACTAACAGCATAAGTGATTCAATATTTTCAATCTGACTTTTGTTTTAACCTTTATTTGGAGAGGGCTGACTTTCTAAAGCCTGGGTAGTTGGAAACTCAGCTAAGGACATTTGGGTGTGTGTGTGTAAGCAATTATTATCATTTCAGTGTTAAACAACTTGCAAGTATTAAATGGCTCATTTGTGATTTACTCTTTTACAGATTTCTTCCTTCAGATCTAACAATTACATTAAGGCTCCTGTGCTTTTTTTGGAAAGAATTTACTATAAATCAGAAAGTGTTAGAGGTTCAAAGGTTGACATTTTTGAGTACTGTTACTTTGTCTTTTCATGCTATGCAAACATCTAACATTTAGAATTTTTTAAAATTTCGAGGGAAATTGTGGAAATTCCCAGAGATATTTTGTAGTGGGAGGAAGCCAAGATTTTTAAAGTATGGAGATGTAAGTAATCAAGTGAGAGAAATAGCAGATTCTGAGGATGACCCCCCCTCCCCCAACTAAGCAGTAAAAGTGAACTGGTGGCTAGCTGCAGTTAAAAGAGGGGGAAAGGGAACCGAGATGAACGAGGGTCGGTGAGAGGGCGCTATTTCGCCCACCCTTGGTAAATCCGTGGAGCATCGGCCAGACAGCCAGGCTTGATAAATCACCCTCCCTTAATGATCTGAAATCTCACATCACACTAACTTTTCAGAGTAATGAAATCTACCAGTAGGAGTGTCTATCTAGAAGACAAACATCCCTTAAATGGTTTCCAACCACTGCGTTCATTTCAGAAAGATAGAGGAGCCCACTAAATCCGCTGCAATCCTTTCTAGATGATACTGCCCAGTAATTCAGAGCAGTCTTTCTTCCCCGCCCAATAGTTTTGGGAAGAACTCCCTGCTTTCCCTTTACTTCTCTGAGGCAAAAGCAGCACACAACGCATCTAAGGGCGAAAGTGACACGGATGCAATCATTCTATAATATGTAGCCAGGGACTAGGGGGTGAGGGGGTCACAGAGTAGGTAATCCGGGAAAGGGTGGGTTAGACCCGCGCTGGCGGGCAAAAGGGCCGCGTTTGGTCCGCAATAGCGTCGGTTCCCCTCCGCAATTCGAAAGCGAGTCTCTGTCCTGCGCGCGGGTTTTCTTGGACCGGCTCCAGATGTCCTCAGCTGTTCTGAGACAGCAAAAAAATGTCATCTCGACATGAAGTCTGAAACCGTTTTTTTCCTCTTCTGCGCAAACCATCTTCCCCTTCCTAGCTGATTCTCCCCCACTTAGCTTGTCCTAGGAAAAGACCAGAAAAGAGGGTTCCCATCTCGCTCCCCAAACGCCCAAAGGGCTGAGGGCTCCTTGAAGCCAGCGCCCAGCGCCCGCGACCTCCCAGCGGAGCATCCCAGGCGCCCGCGCCGTCCGGCCCCGGCTCCTTGGCCTCCTCCTCGCCGGTCCGCCCCGGCAGCCCGGGAAGCTGCGCGCCTGCCCCGCCGAGGCGACTCCGGCGCGCTGGGGACCGTGGCCGCCCCGGCCAGTCCGCACGCCCTCGGGGACCTCGGCTGGCCGGGCAGTCAGTCAGTCCCGGGTCGGTCGGCGAGACTCATCCGGGGCGAGCGGATCCGCCCACGCCCCCGACTCCAGGATGGCGAGGCAGGGCTGGCGCTTCGGGGTGGGGCTCGGCGGAGCTCGGGGCAGCGTCGGGGGTGGCAGGACGGGAGGCGGGGAGCTCCTCCGCTCTGCTGTGCCTTTCCAGCCCGGGGCTTCCCTCCGCTCGCTGCGGCCGGCCGGCGGGGCTCGCTGCGGCCGGCGTCGCCGCCCCCATCCCCCGCGCGCCAGCGCCCTGCTCGCCCCGCGCGCGTTCCTTGGGCGCCACCTCTTTGCGACTCGCTCACTCCCTCTCCCGCAGGTTTGCCTGGGAGCGTGTGAACATTCCTGGGCTCGGCTTTCAACTCGCCTCCAACCTGCGCCGCCGGCCAGCATGCCTCCCCGCCCGTGAAGCCCCGCGGCCGCCGCCCCTCCGCGCGCCCTGAGCCCGCCCTCGCGGCCACCTGGCCCTCCTGGTCGACGACACGCGCACTTGAAACTTGTTCTCAGGGTGTGTGGAATCAACTTTCCGGAAGCAACCAGCCCACCAGAGGAGGTAGACGGACGGCTATGTATATATATGTGGGTCTCCCTACAAGTGGATCTGGAACGAGACGGCCTCGTTTGCAAAGAAGCTGACTGCGGAGGAGGAAACTTTCTTCTTCTCAGGAGTGGGTCAGCCCTGCTCCGCGAACACAGGAGAGCGGCCGGCCAGACGGACTAGACATTGCCGCGGGAGACGTGTGTAAACACGCTGCTCACCATCGATGCACATATAAAAACCATTTCATCTGGGTTATTATTTCAGAGAAAGCGTCTCTGATTTTTTTTTTTTTCTCCCTCCTTTTGGTCCCTTTTGCCTGTGTGGTTTGGCAAAAGCACAGTTGGAGTAGCTGGTTCCTAAATAAGTAAGTGCTGAGAGGCTTCAGAGAAAGCTTTTCTTTTTTTTCTTTCTTTTTTTTTTTTTTTTTCTTCTTTGCAACTTGGGAGATGCCCTTGATGTTGAAGAGGATGTTGGAGAGCAGGCTAAAAGGGGGCGCGGGGTGGTTCGGGGACATGAAGATTCTGAACTGACACTTCGGGTCCCTTTCCACTCTGTCGCAGGTCCAGAGATCGAGAGGATACGATGCTGCGGAGTCTGGTTCAGCAGTGGAGCGTCGCGGTGTTCCTGCTGAGCTATTCGGTGCCCTCCTGCGGGCGCTCGGTGGAGGAGCTCGGCCGCAGGCTGTAAGTGCCCCGTGCTCCCCACGGCGCCGGGAGAGGGCTCGGGAGGCCACTGGGACAGGCCGCCAGGCTGGGGCGCTGCCGAGGGCTCGCAGCGGTCACTGATGCTTCTCGCCCGGGTTAGAGAGAGGGGAGATCCGGCTACCTGCCGGGGGCTGGGCCCGGGTCCTCAAACCCGGCGGAGGGACTAGGGGAATCTCCAGGGAACACAGGCAAGAGACAATTTTATGTGAGTTTCCATAAGAGGGAGCATTTCTTTTTTTTGTACAGAACCTCTTCTAGGCAAAGATCCTCTGCCTCTAGTGAAAGAAAACGGTTACTTTCAGGACCTAGGAAGGTTTAGAAACCCTGAGGATTCCAAGAGAGAGAACTCGGAGGAAGCACAGGGATCCAGGGGACATATGTCTGTATGCGCTTGTATATATACTGAATGTGGGTGGCAATTGGTGTGTGAAAAGCGAAAACCTTACATCTAATTTTATTGTGCGTGACATAATTTTAAGCATGTAAAATGGGACTACATTACATAATATAGGCATATTATATAAGAAAGTAGTAACAAGTTTGCAATGGCTTAATTCCAACGGTATCGATACCGGTCAGGAACGCTGAAGTGCTTGATTCTAAATGAATATCAGTGTGGAAACTTTTTTCCTTTGGAATTATGGCTAACGTAATTCTTTAATAGTTCTTTAATCTGGAGCCACATCTGCATTGTAGACTGAAAACTTGTATTTTGGAATTATCATTTAGTGATTCTTTTAAAGATAATGGTACATTCAAGCACACCAGATAAACAGTACTGTGTTGTGTGACTGAAAAGTTGGAAGAGTGGTAGAGTAATGCTATCTTCAAAATTCATTGAACCCAGCAATTCATTAATGTGTGTAACACTGTCTTTGGGTGATCGTTAAGCTGAAGACTCAGTGTTCAGGATTAGAAGAAAACCATAAAGTTTGAGAACTGAGAAGAGTTTGACTCTAGAGAAGGAATTAAGGAGGATTTTTACACTAACAATAAAAATAGCAATACCTAATATTTACAATCAAATCCATGGTGCTTCCTTATAATTTCCCAAGGGTATACAAAAAGGCAATAGTTTTATATACATTCCCTTGGTCTATTATTAGAGCAGAAAATCCTTAAATGAAATTACTTTAGACATGTTTGAGCCTTGGCACTAAAATGAAAATCTATTATGAATTTCCTTAGGCAAATTGTGTAGAACATTGTACTGAAGATAAAGCTGCATTGTACTCTTCAAAACAACATATTGCTGATGTATTTCTGAAAATTGTCTTCAGACTTTTTGCTCATTTTGAGACTTGCATTAAATTCAATTATTTAAAATTCATATATAAATATAGATGAAAATTTTTAAAAGCATACTTAAATGCTGTATTTATTTGGCCAAGAAATACTGTCTTGGAACACAGCCAATTTTTTTGCAAGTTACTTAAGAAATACCTGTTTTCTCTTTTGAGAAACAGTAAATGGACCATGATTAAATCTACAGTAATGCATAAAAATGTACTAATTGTCGTAAAGGCTATTTTTAACTCTTTCTTTGTTACACCTTGCAAAATACACATCAAAAACCATTTAGCAGCCAAAGACTGTTATAGTTTTGTTTGTGGGTGAAATATAATATTGTAGTATAACACGCACACTCAACAGATGGTTATAAAACTACCACAAAACAAAATTCTTATGTTAATGACTAATAGAGCATCACTTCACAGCCATGGTTTTTCATGGAGGCTGAAATCATCAGTAGATGAAGATGTCTCATCAAATTATGATAGCAAAATGGAGTTTTAAAAGATAAGTCATTATTTTTGCATTGCTGCCAAGTAACAGTAAAACAAAATATTAGTCTACTATTATGCTAAATCAACCTAGGTTCTTGAAAGAAACAACACATAATCAAACCATGTCACTCTCCAATTACTTTCTACACCAAGTATTAGGAGAAGGAAGTGCTTTAGATGTTTTTCAAACTAGGGGCTAACTTTTAAAGGAGAGAAAACTGCTACAACAATAAAACCATTAAGCCATGCGAAAGAGGCAATACAGATTTGTGAATCTTTTGGACCTGTGAGTCCAAAAGATTTTAATTAATGAAGCTAGAGCTGAGTAAATTGGAAGGTGGGGCGTGTGAGTGTTCTTGTCCAGATGAACATGGCTTGCAGCAGGTGGCAACATTTATGTTTAAGTTAGAGGGGGAACCCCAGCAGATTCAGAAACCTAAAACATCATTGGCTGATTTGTTGGGGAGCCAGACTGGGGCTATTCTACTTACTGAAAAGCGTAACTTTCGACTGAGTCATTTGGGTTGGAAGAGACTTCTGGTGAGTCATCTTAACTCTAACACCCTAACCCTGACTTTTCCCTGGACCACAGAACTTTTCTTCTCAAACCCAGACTCCTTCCTTAGAAGCCTAGCATCAGCATAAGCATGTTTCTTCTTCCTGTGCTGAAAGGAATTTCCATCACTGTTTGTTCCCTGTGTTCCTTGATAGCTCGTTAGAAATTTAATCTTCTCTGAAAACTCCCTTAACAATGATTTTTTCCTTAAGACAGAAGAGCTATATTTTGACTGAATTTAGAGTTATCTATGTTAATCATTTCCCCCACATTTTTGCAATTTCTTTTACAATAAACAAAGGAGACCATGAACTTAACATACTTGTTTTTCTATGTTGGAGCTTAAGTATGTAATAAATGCCTCATGAACCATTGTGCCTTAATATTTACAGACATATAAAGCAATGGTCTATTATTGAGGCCATATTGACAACTTAAATATTTCAGGGTTGTCTAAATTTAAAGCCTCCTTATTTGAATTTAGTACTCATTACCTGTGTACATCTAGTTTGTGCATGCTAGTCATTTATCCTTGAGTCTGTTCATGTTTATGTTGAAAATAAATAGAACATTCTATTTACCTTATTCCCTGTTGACAATATACTATAATATTCCTGATCATCTAATGCAGTTGCCCAATCAGAAATTCATTCTTCACACTAGTGTAAATGCAGAAGCCTTGAACTATTAAGTAAATTATGAAATAGCATTTCAGATTTAGCATTTTGAAAATCCATGTTTTTAATATATTAGCAATTACCCTTAAAAAGTAGAGAGGATGTTTGTACGTCACAAGAGATGAACTATTTTAAAATGGACAAAGTTGTGCCGTAAGATAGAAAGATCACTTCTTTTCCCATGAGAACCATCCTGGGAAAATGCAGTGCTTGAGTTAAGAAGGCACTGTGACTCACTGTTGACAGGCTGGCCAAGATGAGAGGCATATATGCCAGTCAGAGGGGGCATGAGCAATGTGGCTTGATTAGAACAGACCAACCATTAAAAGTTTTGGCTTCAGGTTAAGCTAGAATGGGCTTTTTATACCTTTGGAGGGCAATACAGATGGGGGTGGATATCTGCCAGGAATTGAGAAAAAACTAAAATCCCCAAATACTATAAATGATCACTGGTTAAGAATTTTTTAATGTGACATTTTGCTAAAAGATACTTATTAAACTTCAGTGCTTATGAAATATGCAATTATATCAGTCCCATTCTTTTAAAATGTCATTATAGGACATAAATATATTGTACAAAAGCCACAAATTGGTAGATTATTAAGTTTCCAGAATACTAAGTATTGCCACAAAGTAAGTGAATTTTAATCTAGTCACATGTGGCACCTTTAAAAAGGAAGAGAGACTCCTTCATGCCTCATTTAAACCAGGCTCCTGTTAAATTCCTTTCCATTAAGTCATGTCTTTTTGAACAAGCTACATGGCTTAAAGTCAGTCCACACACTAAAATACTAAAAGGAAGCTGTAAGATCCAGAGAAATAATGTTTTACCATTCTTTGGTGTTTTACCATTCTTTGATTCAAAGTGTAAGTAGACAATCTCTCATTCCCTCAATAATAATTCAAACTTTAGATATCCTGGTTCTTTATTTTGGTGATGAAAATGGACTTCTTGGGACAATAAGCTTGGTCTTCAAGGAAACTGATAGACTGCTGTCCATTTGCCCATTGTCATGCTTCTCACCACAGACACTGGTTCTGCCTGGTTTCTGGTTTCATCATGTGGATAAGGGAGAGGCATTTGATCTCTCTGAATCTTACTTTCCCCAACTATAAAATGAGGATAATGCCACTTATTATTGTCATATTTCTCTGAGGAGTTAAAGAAGTTGTAATAGTGAAAGCAATACAGAACTCAGGTACCATTTCATTGTGTCAGGGAAGTAAGAATACATGGTATTGCCCCGTGAAATACCCTCAGGTTCTTTGGAAAATGAGCCACTTCGAAAGATTTTCAGTGGTAGAAATTGGCAGAGTTGAAGTAGGCATGACTGATTAATGTATGTAATCTTTAAATATGGTTAATACCGTACACACGAACTAATGAAAGAATTCATGCATGGACATTTAAGCAAGAGCCAGAGCATCATCTGAAAAGATTGATAGCAAACTAGTTTATTCTTTTTCACTGTATTTTTATGTGTTGTTTAAGTAGAAAAGTCAATTTATTTCTATCCCTAGAGATAGTTTTAAGACAAAGAATAAGTAGAAAAGGTGAATATCTTAAGTACTAAGGATAGTGCCCTCTGAAATTTTAAGTTTTTAAAAAAAGATGTACAGAAGAAATAGAATGATCTCACTTAATTTAAACACACAAAGAAACCCATTTTAAAAAGACCACCCACTACTTTACAGAAAATTATGCATGCTCTCCCTGACAGTTGGCCTTCCAATATAAGTTCTTCATAGTCTGTAGTGTAATGTGTTGAAATTCAGTCTGTTAGGTGGTTTCCTAGACAGGCTTCACTGCTCACCTTATCCTTCAGTCTTTGTTTGCTTTTACTTTTACAGCTTACTGTTCTTTCAGATTCAGTATTATTATTTTCTTTATAGGGAAGCAGTGTGTGTGTGTGTGTGTGTGTGTGTGTGTGTGTGTGGGCACACATGTGAACGCACACACCTTGGATGAGAACTCAGGTAGAAGCAGCCAGCCTCCTTTTTATTTCCCAGGCTAGGCCTTCTGGATTTATTTCCCCAATACAACTCTGAAAAACTTGAAAAGCAATTTAGTGGTTTCTGTCCATTTCTGAGAATAACTGAATCATATTTAAACTGAGAAGGGAGCATAGAAAACACTGAACCTGACCCATTCCTTTTAAGCAGCTGAGCCCCACTAAGCTCAAGAATGTTTGTGTTGTCACCAACGGCACAGACCTAGTGAGTGGCAGAACTGGGACTCTAGGCGAGAGCCTGCTAATTGCCCTTCCCACTCTCTCCGGTTCCCTGCTCAGAGAGCTAGCTCCTCTTTCAGCTGCGCCCTTTATAAGACCAACTAGAAAACTAAAGGGCTTTCCTTCTATCTTTGTGGTCTGTACCAACAACTAAAATTTCATCGTTTTCCTTCTCTCCTGCTATTTTCTTTTCATTAAAGCAAAAGAGCTGTGTCTGAACATCAGCTCCTCCATGACAAGGGAAAGTCCATCCAAGACTTACGGCGACGATTCTTCCTCCACCACCTGATCGCAGAAATCCACACAGCTGAAATCAGAACTACCTCGGAGGTTTCCCCCAACTCCAAGCCTGCTCCCAACACCAAGAACCACCCCGTCCGATTTGGGTCTGACGATGAGGGCAGATACCTAACTCAGGAAACCAACAAGGTGGAGACATACAAAGAGCAGCCACTGAAGACACCTGGCAAGAAAAAGAAAGGCAAGCCTGGAAAACGTAAGGAGCAGGAAAAGAAGAAACGGCGGACTCGATCGGCCTGGCTACACTCTGGCCTGGCTGGGAGTGGGCTAGAAGGGGACCAAGTGTCTGACATCTCCGCAACGTCGCTGGAGCTCAATTTCCGGTAATTGGCTTCCTGGCCCAGAGCCTCTCCCTGGCCCTGTCACCAGGGCTGTGCAGCTTCACTGCAGCTTTAGCTTGGACAGACCTCTCTGCCCCCCTAGCAATCCCTCCTTAAAGATTACAAAACCAGGGTGACTCAGAACATCAACTGACTGAAAGCTCTGGCCTCCAACCCTCTCAGCACACACAGGGGGTTAATAAGCTGTTTCTCTTTCTCCACTGTTCTACCCCCCAACGCCAATCCTTTAGTCTTCCACTAAATAATTTCACTTCTCATTCACGCTTCAGAAGCCACTGACCACCTTCATTATTAGCTAGAGAGGTGGATTTATGATTCCCCCACTCTCACACCTTGGCAAACTTTCTTGATCATTTTTCATTTCTTAGCTTTTTATTTTTTATTTTTTTTTCACTTCAGGGCAGAACACAGAAGGCTTTGATATGATCTACCAATAGAGAACAATATATTACCATAAACAGTTCTGAGCTGTTCACATTTTTATTTAAGTAAATGTATTTAAATATTTAATTTAAATGTATTTAATTTCATCAATTAAAAATTTAAACACTTTAAATTTATTTAAGTAAATTTAACTCTAATGTCTGCTTGCTAATGAGAAAACTCATGATTTCTGAAAATTTTTAAGTAATGGCTTGAGAAGGATATATATGTTTTTCTCATGTATATTTTTGTCTCCGAGCAAGTTGAAATAATTTTTCTTGGGCATTGCAGGATGAATAATAAAACTTCACATCTATGTGGCCTTTTTATCTTTAGCTCACAGATGCAGGTAGTACTGACATTTACAGACTTTGGAGACAAATACTTTAGGTTCAAATTTTTGGTCTGAACTTTAAAGTTCACAACCTTGGACAAGTTACTTTGTCTAAGATTCACTTTTCCCTTCTCTGAAATGAAGGTAATAATTTTACCAATTTCACTGGTTTGGGTGAAGATTAAATGAGAATACGTGAGTTAAATGTCTGTTATATAGTAAATGCTCAATAAATTTTCACTTCTTGTTTGGTGCTTTTATATATAATTCTGATTGTTCATTCCATCTATCTATACTGGTATTTGAACTAGAAAAACAAGATAGTCTGTGGTTAAAGGACCTGAGCAGTCCTGGGAACTGGGATAGGTAGTCCTCAGACTGTATTTATTTCCCTATTTCCTGACACTTATACCAGTGTCCTGTTAGTGCTGCCTCTCGAACTATGCATTTCCACTGATAGGATCTTTTCTGTTTTTTTACTTTTCAGTACAGCACTTCTGTGGGGTTTGAAAGAAAGAGGAAAACCACACAAGAATGCGTCACATGCAGCTAATGATCTCGTTATTTAAGGAGTCCTCTGTCACTTCTCCACTTCTCTCCTCTGATTAGAAATAGGATTACAGAGTGATGTTTCAAAGGGGAGTTTGAACCTATTTACTATCACTTCTCTCTTTAAGTTGACAAAACTCATCATTAAATAGCATATAAAATAATCATATTGGTTAAGTAGTACAGCTTCAGAAATCAATGGGCAATGGCACTAGAGAAATCTTTACTACAGTGAATGTCCTATTCTGCAAGTATTTAATGGATCTAAAAGAGGTAACAAACCTTATGAATTTTGGCTCAACGCAGATAGTCAGTGTATTTTAAGGTATGATCCTAACTATACTTATTTATAATGAACGCAAGGACTCTATTCCTATAACCTATTTTTAATCTGTTGAGAGAAAGAGAGAGAGAGAGAGAGAGAGAGAGAGAGAGAGAGAGAACACAGAAGTATGAAGTATACATAATTTTTATGGATTTTATTCATTTAAAATTTTCAGTGCGCTTAAGTATCTGGAGAATTAATAAAAAATCAGCACTCATCAATTATTATTCCAAAGCTTCCCTAAGTTTAAATAGATCTAGTGAAAATTAAGCAGTGGCCTAATCAAATCCAGACCTAAGACTGAAAGAAATAGAATGTTTCTGCTTCTCCTCTCTATTCCCTGGTTGTGAGGAGCGTTCATGGAAAGCACTGTTTGTTTGGCAGCCAGATGTTGGCATTCTCCCAATACAACCCAACAGAGGCGCAGGAAAGAGTGGGGAAATTTAGAAGTGTATTGATGAGAATATATAGGGCCATGCAACTTGTGTAATACAAATAAAATCTTTCAGAATAACGATTTTATAGTTTTATAAGCAACCAAACTTTTGTTAATGTTCTCTCTTTAGTCTCTTTGCATTATTATATGATGATCTGAGAGGTCTGATGATATGACAAGCATGAACTTTATTCTAATATATATATAGTAGTTCTTAATAGAAGCTACTGAAGTAAAACTGTCAGGCTTCTCTTTTAAACCATTCGGTGTGAAATATATAGCTTTAAATTTTGGAAATTACACTTTGAAATTTTTCATGTTGCAAATGAGATGTCCAGATACAGTTGGACTCATTTTGTTGAGACTACATATTTTGCCTTGGTAAATATTTATTTAAAAACAATACACAAGCTTTTCAGTATTCAAAAGAATTAATACTCTAAAGCATCATACACACACGTGTAATAAACATACACACATACTTTTAGGCTGTGTTGTATTTTTTGCTTGGCTGTTCCAATACATGCCTTAATTAAAGTCTTAGAAGGAAGGATACTGAGCAAGGATACTGAGCATGGTGGAGCAGCATGAAATATAATTAAATGACCTTTTCCTTGGTCCTTATTAATTCCTTTTTTCTTTTTTTCCTTCTCAGAAAATAATTGTTCAAATACTATTCATTCTCTCCTTGCTTGTGCTATTTTATACCTTTAAATTCATTGATCCCTTTTCTCTACCTTTAAATTCATTGATCCTTTTTCTCTAACTTAAAATAGGCCTTTCCTAATTTCTAATGCAAGATACATTTTTTAAAAAACCAGCAGAGTGAGAAATAATTGTATCTTAATTTTGGCTTCAAAAACTAAAATCCAATGACAGTTTTATTCATTGGCATTTAAGGACAACTAAGAAAATGATGAGTATCATTAAATTATCAACCAAACATATTCTGTTTAATTACGCATTCTTTCAACGTTTACACCCAAGTCACACACTTTAGACTACCCTTCATCTTAGCAAATGAGAACCTGGAAAAACAACTTGTGGATCATGTACATCAGGCATCACTGAGGAATAAACTTCTAAACAAGGTGTATTTGATGATGGATTGTACAACCAAGCCTTATTTCCAACTTCTCAAATATGTCCATTCTCAGCCCCAACTTGCCAATTGGCAGTTTTGGAAAATTCTCCCAGGGTCTTCTTTATCTGACAGAGTATACTTAGAAATGCAAGCCTTCTTTCTGCTTACTGTATTGACCATTTGATCAGATTAACTATTCTGTAGCAGAGGTTCTAGAGAGTCAGGTGGATCCTGCAGGAACCTCTTGTAAAAGATATTTATAAGAAGTCCCCTGAATCTCTTTCTATTATGATTCTATGTTTCCTAATTTATACACTTAATTTTAGTCTCTTCATTTGTAAGGATAATTAACCTATTTTCTTCTTTCCCTTCCTTCTCTTTTCAGGAAGCATTGAAATTTTTGCAAAGACCTTCAGAGGACATATTGCAGGATTCTGTAATAGTGAACATATGGGAAGTATTAGAAATATTTATTATCTGTAAATACTGTAAATGCATTGGAATAAAACTGTCTCCCCCATTGCTCTATGAAACTGCACATTGGTCATTGTGAATATTTTTTCCAAGGCTAATCCAATTATTATTATCACATTTACCATAATTTATTTTGTCAACTGATGTATTTATTTTGTAAATGTATCTTGGTGCTGCTGAATTTCTATATTTTTTGTAACATAATGCACTTTAGATATACATATCAAGTATGTTGATAAATGACACAATAAAGTGTCTTTATTTTGTGGTTGATCTTAATGAATGCCTAAATATAATTATCCAAACTGATTTTCCTCTGTGCATGTAAAAGAGCAGTATTTTAAATTTGTAAAGAATGTCTAATAAAATATAATCTAAATTACATCATGACTCAAAGGTGACTTACATCCTTTAAGATGTCTAGTAGGAGAATACAATGTAATTTTTTAAACTGTATTTCATATGGTCTTAAGTTTAATAAGTTTACACTGGTACATATTTCAACATTTTCACATTGGCAATTAATTAAAAATCATTTAAAATGTATTTTATCTAATATCTAAGTTCAATTCAATATAATGGCTGAACTATTTAGACATCATTTTATGAAGCACATCCAATTTGAAGTGAAGATGGAAGAAAGCAGAGAAAAAAAGAAAAATCAGGAGAAAGATTATTAAAACTTAATCCAGAGAGTCAGCCAGAACTGGAAAAAAAAAAAGCAGTGGGGAGAGAAATAGATCAGGAACGTTAACCAGTGTAAAGTTTAATGCGAGAGAGCTTGCTCTTATTTGAAACAATAATAAGCATAAAAGTGCCAGAGAATTTTACCTGTTATCATTTCCTACCAGAGAAAGGAGAGAGACTCAGGTTTGAGATGTATGTGACAACTCAAAAAGCCTTGGAAGGTGAAGATTGCTTTCCTGTGAAACACAGTTTTAGGGAATACGGTTGCAAATAGCGTGGGTATAACACCATATGCAATCTGTTTTCCATTTTGAGTATCATCCTACTTGCTCCTACCTCTATGTTCAGATGAAATACATGCACCTTTCCTTCTATAGAAATTTTTTCTTTAACTATCTTCAGCTTAGGACACATCAGAAAAAAAAAAAAACACAACAAAACAAAAAGCCTATCAATCAAGCAAACACATATTTAGAAAGTAGTCTGTTTATGCCCAATATCATGTTAGATACCTGTCAGAAGTTTGGGTAATGCACAAGAAGTAAAATGTTTTAACTGCCCTCAAGACTCACTCATTCCAGTGAGTAGACTATATAAGCATATACCTAAAACAACTAAACACTGTTGTCAAGAAGCTATGAAATAATACAAAAGTCTACCAACATTTTTAAAAAGGGGGAAAAAAAAAACGGAGTGATTAGTCTGAGCTAAGATGAGAATATGATAATGTTTTGGGAAGGAATATTGAATTTATTTATATTTTCATTTGAGTCCTCTAGCCTTCAAAATCGGACCCATCTTGCTATTTACCGATAATTCTAAACCTGTGTTGGTAAGAAATATGAAAATTTGTTAACCTCACTTATGAATTTTTTGGAGATGGTTTTTACACCTAAGGAATATTCAGAAGGCCAATACACTAAACCTTTATGTACTAAACCTGTATAAAGCACCTGCTCTAGAGTACCTTAAAAACATATAAACACATTTTGCAAAATCCCATCTGAAATTATAAATCATGAGATTACACCAAATCCCAAGTTTTCACATGAAAAACAAATGTTTTTTAAATATTAGCTTAATAAATACTTAGATATTAGGGCAAGGAAGTGTCAGATTTAAGTCATCTTTTAAGTTTTTCTTCATGAATAGCCCATCCCTGAAAAGGGAGACAAAGGAATGTGGGGCTTAGTTATCAATTCTCACCAAAGCATTATTAATACAATTATTGTCTTTAGTCATACCCTAAGTCGTCTAGCAATAATAAGAAGTAAAATCATATAAAAATGAGTGGAGTGAAAAGATGAAGGAAGCAAAATAACTTTGGAAAAATTGTCATTTTTATGACATTGTCATTTTCTATAAAAGAAAAACTGAAATACGTGATGTAAGATAATGTGTTTAAATGTAAATAAACTCCTAGCAAATTGCAGTCTAAGTGAATATGGTTCATCTTGACTTAAGTAATGTTTATAAAGCAGTAACTATTTAAATATAGGTAAGTTGGACTAAGTATTCTGGAATTTTAAGAAAATAAAATGTAATCTTCTAACTTGCCACTACCTTCCTCAAATTTTATTCAGACAGAAGTTTGGTAATTAATTACACTTCATATGTATTTAAGACTATTGTAGAGTCCAATTCCAAAAGATAAATAGTGATACTTAAGTGTGAAAGCCTCATTCTTTTTTTCTGTATTTTCTCAGCCATCATTGTAAAACAGGTGCATTCTAAAGCCTTCTGTTTACAATGCAGCAAACATATTCAGGGCACCTTGAACCAAGATCAATATTGACATTATTGGTCCTGAAAATTTTTAAAGTCAATTTTGGCATCTCTCTTCCTCATTACAAAAATTAGTTTGGAATGCAGGCAGCATCAGAGAAATATGGAGAAACTGAAGCTTTTTTTTTTTTGGGAGAAAGCATAATCATATACCCTGATGATTAAGAAGTCAGTTTTAACTTTCCATTACCTGAGTAGCAGTTGAACAAAGCAGCTATTAAAATTTCTGTATCTACCATACAAGGACGAAGAGAATCAACCTTTTTAAAATAATAAAGCTCTTTCTAATATACTATATCATGAACCTAACAAAAAGAACAAAATCAAGTACAACTGCAGTTTTACAGGCAATTCATTAAATGCCGAGATATGGCTTAATAAATGTGCATTAGTGCTTAAAGAACACAGTTAATGCTTTTTGTAAGAAATTTTGAAATACATCATTACAAGGTATCAACTTGAGGATAATCTAGAGTTTAATTCTAGAGTATCCTAGAGTTTAATTGCTATTTTTCCCCTCTGGCCACAAAGTCCATAAAAAAAAAAAAAAAAAAAACAGAACCAGCTGTGGACAGAAACAATATGTTGAAGCTCAGAGGGTTTATCTTCTATAAACAGTGTGTACTTTTACCGAGAGTTCTAAGTGTTCCCAAGAAGTGATCCCAGCAGAGCCACCACTCCTTTCTTAAATAAAGGATAAAAGACATTCCAAGCACTTCCCTTTATTTAGTAATCTAGAATGTGTTTAGCACAAGACTCATATCAAAGATTCTATAGTAAGCAAAACACTACCATATGATGTTACTCTCAATGATTCAAACATTTCACATGAGGTAAACAATATAAAGGTATTACTTGGATGAGTTATATTATCACGTATCCTGGGGTTAACTCCTTAAAAGAAGTGCTATTCCTTACAAGTTGCCAATGTTCTCCCCTAATTATTTTGTGAATGTCTTAAGGGCAAGAATCTTATCTTATTTAATATGTACCATCCAACATTAGTATTAGTGCATAGCAGGTGCACAATAAATATTCACCGAATGAAATTTAAATGGAATTCTTTCAGTTCCTGGAAGAATCAACTGAAAAGCAGTGTTAAGCAAAAAGTCTGCCAGAGGTAGGAGATGGATCAGTGTTTTGAGCATTTCAGACTCCCATGCCAGGCCATTCTCTTATTCCAATAACAAGAAGCTTGGAGAATAACAGCTCCAAGTAATCAACTGCTCACCATAGTGCCCTTTGTTTTTCAGACTCTGGTTTAAAAGAAATTCTTCCAGCCCTGTAAGTAAAGGAAGCAAGAGTTTGTGTTGAATATGCAGCCATCTCCCAAAGGAAGGGAGGAGAATTTAAAATATCAGGTTTTCTTCCTATGAATACACTGCACAGAAGTTACCCACAGGGCCCAGTTGTGCAAAAGAGGCACACTGCTATATTGTCAGAAGATTAATATATACAGTTCTCAGGCTGAGCTACCCAACATCAGAGAACATTTACATCTCTGTGGAAGTTCTTGATTTGCGCTTGAACTTTACAAGCGCAAAGCACAAGGGATATGTTTTCAAACTGCATCTTAATTAAATTTTAAAGCATCTTCCCAGGAATTTCCTTACATTTTTCTCTAAACCAGAAGACATTTACAAATTGAAATAAATACAAAACATGTCACCCTTGAAAAATAGATTTGTTTTAACAGTGACTTGCACTTTTTGTCAACTCTTCATTGCTTTGGGATCTGAAAAGCAAAATCATTCATCCATCTTTTGTGTGAGCAAGGTAACTGACGGTCAGAGCTCACTGGATTGCCATTTAATAACTGCTGGGAAGTGGCTCTGTTGAGTATCCTGTTCTACAAAATAAATGCAATAACAAATCATGCCACAC
This sequence comes from Cynopterus sphinx, assembly GCA_030015415.1. NCBI lineage: Eukaryota > Metazoa > Chordata > Mammalia > Chiroptera > Pteropodidae > Cynopterus > Cynopterus sphinx. The sequence goes on from CM057380.1 coordinate 140,807,124, forward strand.
TAGATTCAGTAATCCTCTATTCACATCGTTCTTTCATTCATCATGAGTCTAATAGAACCTTTGAGTCATTGTAGAATACAAAACAACATATTGAAGAGTTGTGCCGTGATTATAAATGAAAGAACTAGAAAACAGGCATGTTTTCTTAAGGACAATTTTTTTCCTCTTCAGACGACAATAGGAAATTCTTAATTCATCTCTTCCTAAAGAACCGTAAATTTTATTTCATAACATTTAATAACATTATAACAACTAGCAAGTCCAAAGAATAAGCTAGCGTAACACCAAACCCACATATAATAGTTTATAGTTATTGTTTTCTGAGTTTATTGTATATGTGTTGCCTAACCTGATTTGCACTCTCATTTAATCTTTACAAGCATCCAGTGAGGTAGATGTCATTTGTCTTCATTCTACAGATGATGTGGCTTTGCTTTAGACAATTAGACAATTTGCCCAAGATAACACAGCGAGTCACATAACAGAGATGGGGTTCAAGGCGAGCCTCATCTGCCTCCCGCATCTGTACTCTGTGGGTCACAGCTACGATTGTTGCAGCAAAGTTTGGTTCAGAATAAATGTCTCCAACCAAACTATTTTGCCTTGCTTTCAGTGAAATCATAGGTCTGAGACGGTCCTATTTTGTTCCACTCTCTACTCTTTCATGAGAACATTTTGCCAGCTTCTGTCCTTCATGGTGTCTTCTAAGGCTGACTACGCAAAGCTCATAAAGTGTGTGCTCTCTCTCTCTCTCACACACAGATACACACACACACACACACACACACACACACACACACACACAGCCAAGAAGCCCAGGTGTTTGCACAGTCCCATGAATAAGCAGCTGTTGCTTTAAAAGGAGGGTGGCAGAGGAGGGCAAGGGAGTGCTGGCTGGCAGGCGGGTGTGTAAACGTATACAGAGAGCCACTTTCTGTAAGAAGGCTAAAACATATTTAAAATTGGACCACCTCAGAGATGAAATCTTTTCCCTCCTGTTACCTCTCAACCTGCTCCAAAACTCCAATATTCAGTTTTTCCAGGTCTCGCTCTCCCTGCCCCCGCCTCTCTGGAGAATGCTCATTTTCTATGTGAACACTTGGCCCATGGCAGAGCGGTTTTACTCCTTCGTTTAACAGTCAGAAATAATTTCTGCAGTTAATTATTTCTCCAGCTAACAGATGTGTGTGCCCACTCTGTGGACACCCTGCCCACACAGGTGCAGGACAATGAGTGTGCCGTCGTTTATTTTCAGTGGGTTTTCACCTCCAGGTTGCTTTTTCGGTTATTTATTTATTTTTAAATTGCATGCAAAAGAAGAGAGAAAAGCTTTCCATTGAGATCAATTTGACTTGGAGAAGATGAATGCCGTTCGGCGCGGGAGGGCGCTGTGGGCAGGATGAGCCAGGTCTGATCTCAGTTGCAGCTTCTTTCCATTTAGAAATCAGCCTGTGGGGCTGGGGAGGGGGGTGAAAGGGTTGAGAAGTACAAATTGGCAGTTACAAAATAGTCACAGGGAAACATGGTCAATAACATTGTAATAACTGTGTATGGTATCACATGGGTACTAGACTTATCAGGGGCATCACTTCATAGGTTATGTAGATGTCTGGCCATTAGGCTGTATGCCTGAAACTAACATAATATTGAATGTCAACTATTGAAAACATTTTTCAAATTTTCTTTTAACTAATCAAGAGTGTAAAACTCTTTTTTGAAAATTACCCCCAAGGTAAAGACAACACATCAGCTCCTGGAGGTGCTGGCTTGACTTGGAGCCTTTTGAATTCCTCCCACATTTCCCTTGAGCCTGAAACTCCATGCCTTTTTCCATCAATTATGTATTCTTCCATTTTTATAGCTTTCAATGTAATTATGAGGAATCCTGCCCTGCTCAAAGTTGTCTTTCCATTTTATACTGAGAGAATTTTTTAAAGCAATATACAACTAAATATATATTTTATTGCCCAAAGGAACACACAAGTCTTAGGGTAATGGCTGCACATACTTTATTGACTCACCAAATAAGGGAAAAAAAGATATTTTTACCTTTTACTGTGCTAGACTATTAGACCGTGTCCCTCCAATTGGCTATAGTTTTCATTACAGTTCTCCTTGTCCCATGTTTTCCAAGAATCACAGAGATTCATATGTGTAAGCAATGAAAGCTACCCTGTCAGCCTAAAGGAAGATTAAATTATATCTTCTCTCATGGATTAACTATTATGCTGGTTGTCTGTCTGTCTTGATGTCACTTCTTCCTATGGTGTCACAATCAAGAAGCAATTAGCTTGAAAAGTAAATGTCAAAAAGGACTACGTTAAACTGATTTAATCAATGGGGTAGCAGTTCACGTGCTACTTGGTCTTTTTTGATGTCATGCTGAATCCACAGCTCTTTATTTCATCTTATCCTGCATGTGTTTTAGACATTATTTTCTATTAGTTTGTTTTTCTTTGAGGGTTAGCCTAGCAGCAGCCTATTGGCTAGTAAATCCGTATCTTGTTATTTGGCAATGATGGGATCCCCTGGAAACATTTTATTCATCTGAATTGGAAGCTGCATTTCATTGTATTCAAAATAGACTGTAGCCTAAAGCAAATCCCAGATGGTTTCTACCATCTGTTACTGTAGTTACCATGGCAATAATCATAGTAATCTCTCACGCTTCTTTGGTGTTACCAACTACCACAGAAATAATATCTGAGTAGAACCAAAGTAAGCCTTGGGCAATCTATAATAAAAATTCAAACTTCTAATGTTTAAAGTACACGCAGTGTATTTCATAGTAATAAAATTCATGGCTCTTCTGCTAACTGAGAGATCTAGGAGCTCTAGAAATAGCTCTTGGAGACATAAAGGTCAGGATGCTTTTCTATTTTTCCAGAGGAAGTCCACACAGCAGGTGGCCTATTAACATTCATTCCACACACTTAATAAACATTTCTCACATGTTAGGGCCAGAGGACACAGAGACAACTGAGGCAAAGTCCCTATTTCGAGGAACAAATAGGTTACCCACTGCAATGAACTTAGGTACGCTTGCTCCTGGTACCACCTGGAATCCAAAGGAGAAATATTTCCCCTTCTAATACTGCAAACCTTGTTTAATGAACACATGTTGCTTGTCTGCCCAGTGTAGGGAAAATATTTGTGCTTCCAGTTGAAAACTATGCAACTAGGTTCTAAAAGCAACTCCTCTGGGTTATCAGATTCTGATTTTGTGGGAGTTTTATAGTTGTGTGAATTGTAGGTAACTGATAGGCAAAATAATCCTTGTCTATAATTTTGTCCTTTGTAGTAGAGGTTCAATCAACTTCTTTCCCACCCCCTTGGAAAAATAATTTTGCCTCCATTTGCACATTTATTTCAGTATCCATGATAAGTTTATTTTGAATGTGTTATAACATCTGTCTGATCCCCTCATTGACTAATGAGTAGAATAAATCTTTAACACATGTTCATTTATGTATCGCTACCAGAGTTATCATTTTTAAAAGATTATCTCATAACACCAGTATCTTCCACATGAAGGATTTACCCTTTCTCCATTCCATGTGTTTTGGAAGGGGACAGAAGGGTGAACACAACCTTCTAGTCTACCAAGTAAGCAAATGACCCAAACTTAGTCAAACAGAGCACTTTATTATCTCTGGCCATAATGACTGGTTTATGGAAGGGCACATAAACAAAAACTGCCGATCAGATGTTCTCCCCTGACTGTCTACTGAGCATTATGGGAACGATGTTTTTACTTCCTTTGCAATCTTGAGTTGTAAGAAAAATATCTACATTTCTCTTGTGTTCATCATCTCCCCCACTCCCAGCTGTACGAAGGAAGACGTCCAACATAGGAGGTAAAGAGGACAAGTTACAAAGAGAAGCAAAAACAAGAGAGGAAAAGAGATAAACCCAAAACCATGGTTCATGCCCCAGATTCCTAACATTTTTAGTTATATGGGGTCGGGGTGGAGGAGTGGGTAGAGGAGGAGTAATCTTTTTCTTAAACTAGTTTGATTAGGTTCTGTCACTTGGATCTAAAAGGGTTCTGAAAAAACAGGCCTGACTTTTCTGATCTGAGAGAGATTTACTATGTAGAATGATATGATTACGGAGACTAAGTCTAAGATCTACAGTCAGCAACCTAGAGACCCAAGAGAACTGATGGTGCAGCTGTAATCTGAGATCAAAGTGCTCAGGACCAGGAAAGCTAACGGTGTAAATTCTATTCCAAGACGGAAGGCAGAAGAAGACCAATATTCCAACTCGAATACAGTCAAGCAAAGAGAAAGAATTCTTTCTTACTCAGACAGACTTTTATTCTATTCAGGCTTTTAACAGATTGGATGAGGCCCACCCGCACTGGGGAGGGCAATCTGATTTATTCAGCCTACCTCTTCAAATGTTAATCTTATCCAAAAGCACTCTCACAGACAGTATATGGGCACCTCATAGCCCAAACTGTCACATAAAATTGACCACCTCAGTGCCCCGCTCATATGCTCCTATAGCACAATGCAGAATGGAATTAAGACCAAGAAAAATAAGCCAACAATGGGCACCTCTTCGAATCAATAAGTATTTTATTTATATAGAGGAGAAGCTCTTTGTGGGAAAAGAGCAGAGAGGGGAAAACTACTGAGGTAGCCAGCAGCTGGTTTCTCTTCTATTGCCTGTGAATAGTTCTACTACAGCATCAGATATGCACTTGCAGTTAAGCAAAAGAAAAACCCTGAAGATAACCAGCCTCTGCCTACTTAGAATGCAATTCACTGATCCATTATCGTTATTAAAGATGCCCCTTGCAGATCTCAGCCCACTTTCAGATGCTTATCAAAATCGTTCTTCAATCACAATCACACTTCCCTGAGTTTTGAAAACACAACTTGCTCCCTTCAGTGATGTTTAAATACCCCGCATAGCTAGAAGCCTGTAAAGTACAGACAGCCAAAGCTAGCCATTCTTTTTACAGTGCATTTTATTCACCCATCTATTTCTCTATATCCTGGTAGACTGTAAACCCCATGAGAACTGTATCTTTTGTTCCACCCCAGCACATGGCCAGCATTAGGTGTGCAATAAGAATTTACCAAGTGATTATGAATGGTTACCTCTATATTTTAATTTTCCTACTGGAAAAGATGTTGTTTACCTCATCTCTTTACTGTAGATTTGTCAGAGCAGTGCCTAACACAAAAAAGTGTGTGTGTGTGTGTGTGTGTGTGTGTATACATTGTTGTTGTTGTTGTTGTTATTGTTGTTGTCATTGTTCCTCTTGACTTTCCCACTGGAAACCACCCTCTTGATTAGAAAATTCTCTTGTTATTTGAGTTCTATAAGCTGAATTACCTACCCCTATTGGCATAACCGTTTGTTCACTCATCATTCAACAAATAGTTTACTTGTTTTCAAAAAAGACTTGATAATAAAGGTTTACTAGTATCTAACTTATGCTCATAAAGCTACAATTTCTAAAGTCATTCCCTTTCTCTTTTTGTTACCCTTGTACATCATTTTGACCATATCCCTAATGAACTGTCACCTTATATTGATTTCCCATTATACTTTGAGTCAAACACAAATTTCCGAGTATTTCTTTCAAACGTTTCTTCCAGCTTAACCCATTTTCTGTTTTCATCTCCTACCCTAACCTAGCCTTCACCTTCCAGACCAACTAAATTTACTGTCATGCGGTTCCTTCCACTGGTCTTCCTCTCCTGGCTGTGAGCCTTTGCTTGAATTTTTCCATATCTATGGAACAACCACCAAACCACAAGTTTCTTCTGTTTAAATCACAGCTCAAGGACCAACTGCTCCAAGAACTTTTTTCCCACCCATCTTCTAATCCATCAGATCATCACTGACCTTGACTTCTACCACAACATAATCTTGAAATGATTGAATTTATAAATATGGTGTGGCTATAGTCCAGTTTTTGGCTTACGTCAATACAAATGGCCTAATATCAGCATTAATCAATGTTAAATTTGGAAAGAAACAAAAAAAAATGTTCAACAGTCATTAAATCAGTATTGTGAAATTTAGCATTTGGGGGTGAAGACAATTAGGTATACTTCATTTGAGTTTAATGAATTTATTCCGTGCCTTGTTCCACAACGGATTTGAGAGAGATTATAATAACACATGACATACAATGACAATTAAATATAATAAAATATCAAGACCAGGGAAGATGTGGATAGAATAAAATACCAAGACTATGGAGAAAACTGGAATGTAAATCATCAGGCCATAGAGTCCTCTCTGGTTATTAAAGTCGAGCTGTCCATTTAGCTCTGACCTTAGCATCAAGGTTACTAATCATTAAGCCTTATTTTTTTTTTTATTCAGGTTTTAAAAATTAATTCATCCTCTTTGAAAAATGAGAAAATGATCAGGTTACTAGTATTTCTGGAGTTGATGCTGTACTATAATACAGATTCCTGTTTCTAAAAATATTTTACGTGAAACATAATCCCAAAAGACATGTTGTCCTGTGTTCAGTTTGGGAGGTCGTGAGCAATTCTACAGAAAATAGCTTTATTTGATATTACTAAATCACAGTACTTTACAAACTAATCTGAATCTGACTCCCTCACCTTTTCCCCACAGAACACCCGCAAAAGCACCTTCCACATGACTCACTTGGAAGAAGCTGATGTAAGACAATAACAAATCTAAACCCAAATAAGATACTTCAGTTGCACTGGTAAGATTTTAGTTCTTAAGCCGCTGGTGGGTGTACAGTTGTTTACCATATTATCCTATATATATATTTCCTAACTACAAAACAAAAAACCACCCCCTCAAGGAACTCTCGGTTCTAGCAGCTTCCCAAAAGCATTGAGAAGAGTGAAAGTGGTGGTGACTTTACCTATGGAGTGGCCTCTACTGCATGTCTCAATTATGATTTGGAATTTCCGGGCTCTACTCTCATTAATTCACTTAATCCTTATGACACCCTCTGCATCAGTACTATCATCATTCACATTTTACATGTGTGAAAACCAAAACAAAGAGGTTAAGTATCCTCCTACAGGAAAGGGGTAGAGCTAGGATGCCAGTCACAGCAGTCGGCTCCTGAACCTACTTATCTTACCAGTGCCCTGCACTGCATAAACTCTATCTTATAAAGAGTGGTCAAGGAAGACCTCTCCGATATGGGGACAGCTGAGCAAAGGCATGAAGGAAGCAAGGGAAAGAGGCGTGTGTGTATCTGGAGGAACAGCATTCCAGGCAGAGGGAACATCGGGCCAATGCCTATGAGGCAGGTGTGCCTGGCGAGTTTGAAGACTTTATAACATATATGACCCCACCTATCAAAGCCTGCTGATCACCTCAGACTCCATTTTATGTTCATTTATGTTATTTTTAGTTCCCTCAACATGCCTTTTATTCATTTATCTCTATGCTGCTCCAGAACTAGCTTCTTCTCCCATACTCCTTTATCAAGCTAACTTCTTTGAGTCTTGTCTTATGTTGCATCTTCTTTGGCTCCTCTATAGCTAGACTGTTACCCATATATCCCACACCTGTGTTTTCTTCACAATAACTAATACTACGTACTTCCCATGAGCCAGAATTATGCTAAGAACTGGGCTGGCACATCATGTAAACCACATAATAACCCAAATGAAATAGGCTTTGTTACTGCCTCCTTTTTATGGATAAGGGACCTGAGGCTTTGAAAGGTAAAGCAACTCACCAAGCAACTTAAGTCAAGGACTATGTGATGTTCCCTAGTATGTAGAATGGCTTCTGCTACATAATAAGATAAATAAATATATGTTGCCTAAATGCGTGGAATACAGCAGCTCTCTCCATTAAGCAGTGCATCTCTGACTTCAGGAGCACTGAATCTAGGTCAGAAAACTTGGATCATCTCTGCTGTTTAGCAGAGCCACCACCCAAACCTTTGGCCAAATGACACCATAGATACGTCAGATTCTGCATTTCTGCCCATTCCATCTCCCCTGCTTGGATACCTTGACCACTCATCCCTTTTCTCAGGGTCCAGCAGAGACACCATCTTTGCTGTCCATCGAGCCTGTTTTGACCAGGTTGACCCTGGGTCAAAGTTTCAGTCCATGATGGTCTCTCCAACAATCCAGAACTTCACTAACATACCACCTTCTGGAACATTCCATACATGACTTCTTCACTCTACTCCTGATTCTGAGCTATTCTCTATCTCCCTCTAATTTTTGTACTTAATTTGTACATATATTTTTACTTCTGGTACAGTATATCATAAAAGATTCTTCAACTGTTCTATTTCCCCAGTTAAACAATCTAGTGGGCAGCAATTAATGCTTTAGAAAACCTAAGCTAGTATTTAGAAGGTTTGTTTATTAAAAGAATTGTTAAATTTCAACCAAAAAATGGTTAATTCAAGAGTTATTAAAGCATTACTTAACAGGCATGGATGTACAAAAACTGGTTTTAAATATTTTGGGGTAAGCATAGACTTTATGAAAATTTAAATTAAACACATCTTTTTAACTTAAACTTTATAATAGGTTTTACTCAGGGTCAAGCTCAACTTCTTGTTTCTATTCTGAACAGTGTACAAAAGCGATAGCTAAGGAAGAACAGACTCTGACATTTATATGTGTTCATCATTTCTTCCAAATACCAACTCCTAAATAAAAGTTATTAGAGGTAGATGTCAATCATTACACACACACACACACACACACACACACACACACACGCATGCACACTTTAAAAAAATCACACACCGCTGATCTGGTAAGAGATCAAATTTGAATAATGGTGCTTTGATAATTATACACCAATTTTATTAGCATAGATTCTCTTCACTTATAATAATGTTAGCTAAGATTATTTGAGCGTTTCTTATGTACTGGAATTATAAGTGCCTTGTATGCATTATTCCATTTAATCTTTCAAAACCTCTATAACTTCATAGGGTTTTTATACCATTTTGCAAATGAGGACTCTTAGACTCATTGGTCCAAGAAACAGGGACCTAGAAAGGTCATAGTTGGAACCGGAAGCAGGCAATCTGAGTTCAAAGCCCTTCTCTGTTTTTCATAAAATATGAATTCATTCATAAGTTTGAACATCATTTGAGAATTTAAAAAGAAGAAAATTTTGCTAGTCTTTACAATCAATAAATAAAAAGGAAAAAGAGAAAAATCCTAGATGCACAAGGTAATATTTAGAAATATCTTACATTGATTTGACATGTATGGTTTATTTTTATTTCTGAAATAAAATTAATATTTTCTATTAATTACAAAAGTTTCAAATTATGAGATAAAAAACATTTATTTAAGATTTGTTTATTAGCAAGCATTACAGATTTTCTTATATTAAAATATTATATACTTTTAAATCAAAATATACCACTTTTGGTCCCTTTGGGTTATCTGATCATCTATTTCAGGAAGGTTTTCATTGCAAAATAACAAGTTATCAAAGAAAATATTAAATTTGTGAACTTAAAAACTTTAGCCATATCTATGTCTAAAGATCATCATCACTCTTTTATAAAACCTCTAGTGTCTTTTCACTATTAAATATTAAATTTTTTAAAACCTAAACCAACAGAATTTCTTATGGTGAATTATGCCATGTTAATATAAAAATTTCAGTTTCAAAAGTTGTTTTTTTTTTCCTTCCAAATTAAACCACACAAATGAGAGCTGGAAGAGGTTTGAAAAGATCACGAGGCTCATCCTCCAACCACTTGCAGTCAAGACTAGTATTGAAGAGACATGCTTTAAAGTTATTTACTACAATAATTTGAACCAGATTCCTAGATCGTGTGGTGATTATTTAACGTAAAACGTTCCTGGCGTTATCATGAATGCTGTTGACAGCCTGGGAGTTGCCACTAGGTGGCAGCACAGGAGACACTCGGCCCAAGAAATGAGCTTTCCTTGGCCTGACTTGGAGGAATAAGCCAGGTGAGAGAAAGGTATAGAAATGACTTACACAGTTTCTCCTTCTGCTATACATTTCAAATTACATAGCTTTGCCGGCTACTCTGTTTTATGGGTTAGAAAAGAGAAGAACAAATTTTACTTTAATGGAGGAAAAGAGTCACCTATAAGCTTATTCCTTTTATTTTTCTCCATCATGGGCATGTTTTTGCGTAGTCCTAGTGAACATGCATCTTTATATGCGTCTAAACCATTTTCCACACTGTAGCAAGACCACTATTGTCAAAATATAAATGAAATCATTCTATTTCCCTGCTTAAAAATATCCAGTGGCTTCTCCTTGTTCCACCTAAATGGCCCTGCATGATCCAACTGGCCTTTACCTCTCTGGAGTCACGCTCCCTCAGGCTGCAGCAACCCAGCACAGTGAAAAGCACTCGATTCATACTTAGAGTCTTTAAAAAAACTTGTATTAATTGTGGTGAAAACCTCATAGCATAAAATTTACCATCTTAATCATTTTAACTGTCGACTTCAGTAGTGTAAAATACATTCATATTGTTGTGTAACAGAACTCCTGAACTTTTTCATCTTAAAAAACTGAAACTCTGTACTTTTTAAACAGCTCCCTATTTCTCAATCCTCACAGACACTGGCAACTACTCTGTTTCCATGAATTTGACTAACTTCAGATACTTTCTATAAGTAGAACCATTTAGTATTTGCCTTTTTGTGATTGACATATGTCAAAATAATGTCCTCAATGTTCATCTACATTTGTAGCATGTGACAGAAGTTTCTTCTGTTTTAAAACTGAGTAATATTCCATTGTGTGTACACACACACACACACACACACACACAATCACGTTTTCTTTATCCATTCATCTATCAATGGACATTTAGGTTGATTTCAAATCGTAGCTATTGTGAATAATGCTGCAAAAATTATGAGGGTGCAAATATCTCTGAAATTCTGCTTTCAGTTCTTTTGGTTATGAACCCAGAAGCAGAATAGCTGGGACATATGGTAGTTCTATTTTTAATTTTTGAGGAACCTCTATACTGCTTTCCATAGCAGCTATACCATTTTACCTGTCCACAACAATGAACCAGCGTTCTCCACATCCTTGTAAACACTTGTTATAGTCTAGTTTCAGATCTGTTTACAGTAGCTATCCAAATGTGTGTAAGGTGGTATCTCATTGTGGTTTTGATTTGCATTTCTCTAATAATTAGTGATGATGAGCATCTTTTCATATGTTTGTTGGTCATCTGTATATCATCTTTGGAGAAATGTCTCTTCAAGTTATTTGCCCATTTTTTAATTGGGTTATATGAGGGGTTTGTTGTTGTTGATGAGTTTTAGTTCTTGTTACATTATGGGTGTTAATCCTTAACAGATATATGATTTGCAAATATTTTCTCCATTCCACAGGCTACCTTTTCACTTGTTGATCGTGTCCTCTGGTTGGTGCATAGAAGTATCGATTTTCTTTTAAAGGAAACTACATCATCTTTACAATTATTCTTTGTGGCAGCCACATCATCCTTCCACCCAGTACGTGGTAGCATCATAATTTACTTAACCATTCCTCTATCATAGGACATTATTTCCTATTCTAGATAATGCCATAAAATAGATTTTTGCATATAGTTTTTTATCCCCTTCTTAATGATTATTTTCTTAGAAAATATTGCCAGAAAATTACCAGATCAGTTAATATCAAGAACATTTTATGGTTCTTGATACTTACTGAAATATTTTTTCTTAATAAATTATATAACCAACAGTAACATTATAGTAGTCACTGTTTACTGATCACTTGCTGTGTGCCAAGTACTCAGCTAGATTTTTTTACACATATCATTAATTGTCATATCAACGTTACCAGGTAGTAATTATCACCAGTATGTGATTAATAATATAGATTCAGAGATTGTTACCCAGCTAATGATAGCTTGTGACAGAGTTACTATTTGATGTTATTTCTGCCTGACTCCCAAACCAGGAGTGATTTCATGACACAACGTTGCTTGTCTATGTATGAGAACACACTGCTTCCTCCTCTCCTTCACACCATCTTTAAGAATTGTTTGCTAATTTGATAGAAGGGGAAAGGGAAATTACTGAAGGACATATCTTGGATTACATATTTTCCCACATTCTGCTTATACTACCCCTTACTATTTCCCTCCTCTGAATGACCACGGCACATAACCTTTCAAAGAAAAGTCATTACACTACTTTTATCCTGCCTTGAATTGTGTGACTTTCTCTTTTGTGAGTTATCTATTTGTATCCTCAACTCTATTTTTATTTTAAATGTGTTATCAAACTATTTGTTTTTCTAAAATATATTTATCTTTTAGTCATATTATTTACAATATGTTCTTTGACAATCTAGTGTCATTTTTATTGTTGTTTTTCCTATTTACAACATGTAGCTCTTAATTTTTACATATTTATTTTTAATGTGTTCATTTTTATGTTGATCATTTAATTTGCAGTTTCTTCTATTATTTCTAAGCATATAAATTGATATCTGATAAATATTTATTTCTACCTTTTTGTTTGCTTTTTCTGATTTAATTTTAATACTTAATCTCTCTGAAACCTAATTTGAAGCACGGTATAGATATAAATTTATTATATTTTCAAAATTGTAGATTTGTACCATTCATTGAATATTTATCTTCTTCACTGTTCTATAATGCCTCAATTAAAGATTAAATTTATGAATTTTTAATAACAAAATTATTGAGACATAATTTATAATAAAGTGTACAACTCAGTGGTTTTTGTATATTCACAGAGTTGTGCAACCATCACAACCCAATTCCAGAGCATGTTCATTACCCCACGAAAGAAACCACACCCTTGTCAGCAGTCACTACTCTCCTCCTCTTCTCTCAGCCACCAGGCAACCACTAAACTACATTCCATCTCTATAAAAATTTGCCTATTCCGGATATTTCTTATAAGTGGAATTATACAAAATGTGGCCTTTTATGACTGATTTCTTCCACTTATTTTCAAGGTTCATTCATAGTTTTCCCATGATTAATACTTCATTATTACATTTTATGCCTGAAAAGTATTCTAATGTATGGATAGATCACATTTATTTATCCATTTATTCATTGATGGGTATTTCCGTTGTTTCCACTTTTTGGCTATTGTGAATAATGTAGCTTTGTATATTTGTATACAAATTTTTGAGTGAACATTTTTCTCTTGGGCATATACCAAGGAGTGGAATGTGTGGGTTGTATGGTAACTCTATGTTTAACTTCTTAAGAAATAGCCAAACTGTATACCAAAACAACTGCATCATTTTACATTCCCACCAGTAGTGTATAGGATTTCCATTTCTCTACATCTTCATTATCATTATCATTTGTAATTATCTTTTTATTATAGCTATGCAAGTGGGTGAGAAATAATGCTTAATTGTGGTTTAGATTTGTATTTTAGTAATGATTTAATGACATTGAACATCTTTTCACATGCTTATCGGCCATCTGTATATCTTCTTTGGAGAAATGTCTATGTAAATCCTCTAATTTTTAATTGTGTTGTGTTTTTGTACTTTAGTCATAAGATTTATTTACATATTCTGGACACAAGTCCTTATCTGATATATGATTTGCCAATATATTCTCCCAATCTATAGGTTTTCTTTTTACCTTCTTAATGATACCCTTTGAAAAACAAAAATTTAGTGTTTTTTTTTTTAGTTTGATGAAGACCAATTTATCTATTTTTTCCTTTAGTTGCTTGTGCTTTTGGTGTCATGTCTAAAAAGCTATTGACTTACACAAGGTGACAAAGATTATTCCTATGTTTTCTAAGAATTCTATAGTTTTAGTTCTTACATTTAGGTCTAGGTTCCATTTTGAGTTAATTTTTATATATTGTGTGAGGTAGATGTCCAACTTTATTCTTTTGCATGTTAATATTCAATTGTCCCAGCAGTATTGGCTGAAAAGACAATTCTTTCTCCATTGAAATATCTTTGACTAATTTCTGAGCCATTTATTTGTTCCAGTGACCTTCATGTCCTTGAAGGTCCACAGTGTCTTGATTATGTTTGCTGTAAATCTGTTTAACACCTGGTAGGGCTAGTTTTCCTTATTAACCACCTTCATCACTCAACCCAGTACACACACACACACACACACACACACACACACACACACAGTGCTTTAGATTCTTACCCACTTATTATTCTAGATTAGTAGTTTACAAACTTGCTTTTTCAGAGAATAAATTCAATTTTTATGGTTCATTCCTTACATTTCTACTTGCTAACATTTCCTTCCTCCCTGGAATGCTATTGTTAATGGTTAGTTTATTTTTCTCAATGCACTGTTCTTGACTAGAACAGTATTACCTCCATTTTAATAACTAAATAAAAGTTTAAAATAAACATACAGCACAAGGAAGTTAAATTCTGTGGATTGACCTAGTTCACCTAGAGAGACAAGGGCAAAGAAAGATATTTGAATATCTCAATTTTTACAAAGTTTATTTCTGAGAATCTTTACATTTAAATCTTAATGACTTTACTCTAGCACTCTGAATTTTTAAGGAAAACTGAAATTTGTGTCAATCTAGCTGTATTTTTTCTCCATACTGGTTTATTGTCGGTCTATCATCCCATAGATTTACAATTCAATACTTTTTGGCTTGTCTAAGCAGGTGCAACTTAAAAAAGCCACTAACTGTCTTGTGTTCAATTGTTTTAGTTTTAATTTAGAAGAAATATTCCCAGGGAATGGACAATATAATAACCCAAGGTGGTGGGGAGATATATGCTGTTTAGGAAAAGCAATATTTTTTATTGCTCTTCTAATATATACTACAGTTAGTAGAACTCAACAAAATCTTCAGGGGTGTGGGAACATACCAAAGATAGACTGAGAACACATTGTAGTTAACATGTATTTACCCCTCTTCCAAAACTTAAAAGTGAAGACACTATTTTAAAGAATAATGTTGCATCTTTTTCCAGCTCTAAATCTATATAAGACAAAAGAAGTATTATGTAAATTTATGCCATTTGCCAATGACGGGGCAATGCAACCTGTTCTCTTACACATATACAGCTCCCTCTCCTAGTCCCCCCAGAACTACCTCTGCCCATACTGTATAAATCAGCACTTTATAATAGAAATAAAATGAGGCACATATAGAAAATTTTAAATTTTCTGATAGTTACATTTTAAATGGTAAACAGAAACAGACAAAATTAGATTTTAGTATATATTATTTAACCCAATATATGTGAAATGTTATCATTTCAACACAATATTATAAGTTATTAACAATATATTTTTTATTTTTTCATACTAAATCTTTGAAATCTAGTGTGCACTTCACACTTACAACTCATCTCAGTCCCAATTAACCATGCGCCCAGTGCTCCATGGCCACATGGGGATTGTGGCTTCTGTACTGGATGGCACAGGTCTAGATAGAAGACCACTGGAACCTCTCCAAGCCAGAGAGCCTTTAATAGAAGGGGAGGCATGGGAGGGAAAGGAGAAAAGATGAAAACTAGTGAAGAAAGAAAAATGGATGGAGAGGAGGCAAAATGAACGAGAAGAAAAATATACAGAGAGAAAGGTGGTGAACATGTTCTAAACACTCTCAGAATGCCAGCTGTTGAATATAATGAGAAGTGCCAGAAGCTACTTGGAAACAATCTTCAGCACCCTCTGTGTGGATCGGAAAGAAGGGCACATTTGAAGTGGCCTATTATTATTGGTGATGACTCAGTACATTAAAACAGTTCTTTAACACTCGATCATGGGAAACATACTGGTTCACAGGGGTGTAGTATGTACGCTCACCTGCCCCTGGTGTAGAAAGTACACCACTGTGGGGGCTGCATTTGAGAGAAACCGTTTTTCACACTTTTTCTTCTTCCAAAACACCAAGGCACAATACCAGACCTCCCTTCAGAGGAGTTCTAAGCTAATGAAATTCGCAATAAGATGGACATGGAAATGGAGAAATGAAGGAGAAGAAAGAAAAGAGAACTCTATCTGTGATTTTAGGAAGGAAGGGGATTACTATCCTGAATTTGTAGGTAAGGAACAGACGAAAATTGGGTATACATCAGTACACAGGAGTTTTACATACACTACTCATGTTAAGTATTGTGTAATGGTGTGGCTTCTTCCCCTATTTGAGCAGGGAAAAGGACCAGGTTTCTACTTTAGGTTTGGATCCTAGGAACTTTATCTGATGTTGGGAGTCAGTAGAGGTGATCTTCAACTGTGAGGCACAGAGCAAATGGTAACAAATGTTTTCTGCAAGAAAAGATAGCTTAGAAAGCAAAAGACAATCCAAAGCATAAACACCAAGGGAGAGAGCAAGGCAAGAATCTAAACCAGAGGTAGGGTTAGCAAAAGCAAAGAGGCAGGCAAGGAGGAGCAAGCTTGGATGTTGGACCTGGAGATGACTGTGTACTTGTAGAGAGACCTTTGGCTGAGCCTGTGAGGGGAAAGAGCTCATAAAGAGTATAATACCATGTCTCAGCTTCAGTTTAGTGGGTAATGTGTACATTACTGGCAAAATATTACATATTAGTGTTTTATAAATAGATTTTATATATTCACCAAAAAAAAGAAAGAAAGAAAGAAAAAGAAAAACCTTGTAATAGTCCCAATACATCTGCCAGACATACACTTTAAATGTCCCACATATGAGCTGCAGTGAAGTGAACAGAACAAAATTTTCCACCCTAATTTAATTCAGGCCTGACATCCGGACAGGGTCTACATGCGGATTAGCGCATTATAAACCAAGTTGGTTTTGCTTGTTCCCCTAGCTGGAGCCACGCTCTTTACAACCCCATCCAACTTTGAAACGCAGAGCCCCTTCCTTTTCTCAGACCACCCCAACCCAATGGAACAAACTGAAGCACTCCAACCCAATGGAGTCACCGCTTTAGGAAAAATACTCAAGACACTACACATAAGCATTGAAAGTTTTCTCTGGGATACTTCATTGCTTTCTTTCAGAGTTATTTATATTTGTTCTTTTCACTCTTGCAAACTCACCTCTTTGTTTTCTAGTTCATTTTATCAAGTTCTAAAGTTTTTTCATGCAAGTCTTCAGATATACACTGCCTTTCTTCTTGGGGAGCAGCAAGGTTTGGATGGCATGGACCAATAATGACTTGTTCATCTTATGGTGCCATTGCTGGCAAGGGCACGGCCTTTAGAAACCAGCCCTCAAATAAAATGCAAACTTTCTGCCATGCCTGAAATTTGCTTTAAGTATGTCTAAGAAATGTTATCATTCCAACCCACACTAAGTTTGGCAGAGACTACTAGAAGACAGGCTCCCCTCAGAAGCCATTATAAAAACAACACATATGTTTCCAAACATTGAAGAGAAAAAATGTTCTGTGTGTCTTTAGTTTTTACTTTTTTAGGTTGTTATTTCCCCCCCTCTTTAATTCCCTGCCTCCACTTTCACCTCTGACCTATGGATGTTGCCGTCTCCCTTAAGGGACTGGATCTCTGAAGATGGGGTGTCTCCTCCCACACACTGGAGGCCGCACTGGAGAAGGGTTCGTGGCTCCACCTGGGGTGCAAACCCAGGACCTTCTGCACGTAAAGCAGGCCTGCTAAACACTACACTATGGAGCCACCCCCTAGGTTGTTGTTTTTAATTAAATGCTGCCATTTGGCTTCTTTAGCTAGTGATGGGAGTGAAGGACTAGAAGTGGAGAGTTGAGTGAAAGGAAAGAAAGGCAGAGTCATGTGGTGCCAGGCAAGAGGCTGAAGAGAAATTTTACACAAGGCGGAATAGCTGAGTGATTAAGACATGAAATTAAGTCATGACTTAGAATCCTGGCTCTGACAGTCTCCAGCTGGGTGATTTGGACAATACACTCAATTTTTTAAGCTTGTTCTCTCCATTGTAAAATGGGAATACTGCTCAAATCTAATTCTGGGGGTTGTTGAAGCAACTAATTAAAATAATGTGTGTAAAGCAATTAACAAATCTCTGGCACACAGCAAACATCTCTAAGTGGTACAGATTATTATCACACTTAGTACCAGTAATGCAGATGGAATTAAACTGAATGAAATAAAGTCAATGCTGTACTTCATTTAAGTCATTCCATTCATGACAACTTTACACATTGATTTTTTCTCTCTGGTGTCAAGGGAGAGGTGTGATAGTGAAAATTTGATGAGTAGAAAAGTGCTTTCAGAGAGGAAATCTATAAGGTCGTACAACAAGTGCCACGTGGCCACACAACTTCTAGGAATAGAAGGTGGCAAATAAATGATTGTAAGAACATCTCTCTTAAGCAATCACTGTTTTCAGTTTTACTTTATTATCCTTTCAAGTATACAATACATTGGTTAGACATTTATATAGTTTATAAAATGATCTCCCTGATTGCTCTTTCTTTCCTCTGGCTCTCCACCTAGCCATTACATTAATGCTAACTGCATTCCCTCTGCCGTGCTCCCCCATCCCCATGACCATCTATCAACTACTAATTTGGACTTCTTTAACCCTTCACCCCATTCTCCCAGCCCCCCAACTCCCTCCCCTCTGGCAGTCACCAGATTGCTTTTGAGATTTTTCCCCACGTAAATGAGAAGAGTGAGCCATCAATGTCTACCAAACTGAGTGATTTAAGCAATCACTTTTATAAGATCTTTAACTGTCATTCTCCTTCCTATAAAATAGGAGTAAAAAGAAATTACAGACCTATTTCATATTTGACAAATTTCCATCCCTGACATCATCCCCAATCTCAACCCTCTCAACAGATGGGACCAGTTGGGGTCCAGGGTGACTATTCTGGAGGTAGATAAACTTCCTTTAACCCTGACCTTGACAACCCCCATCATGTGGTAAATTATCTGAACACAAACAGGAAAGGATGGGAGGCAGAAAAGCTAAAAGAGAATCTTAATCTTTTTCTAGGAAACTTGCAATTAATTTCAAACAAGAGAAAATCCTCCATGCATTTTATTCAGATATTCACAATTGCAGCAATGATTTTTCTAGCTTTGAGAAAGGTGACATATCGTTCCAGCTAAAGTAAAGCAGTCTACCATGTCCCACTCAGTGCATCTCAGAGCAATGAACCCACTGGGCATTAATGGTCTGTTCAAACTGACTGAAGCACTTAGTATCCTCTGTTTGGGAATGCCTGCAAATGTTCCCACTCATCTTTGTAAGGTGTTCTTTTTCTGGCAACACCAGTTTTGTGTTGGAAAACCTAAATGAATAGAGAGAAGCTGGAATGAATCAACTGTCTGAGAGGTGTCATGCCAACCATTTGCAAATGCTGCCCAGCTAAACTTCTAATGCACACATGTACACAAATAAATATGTAGTATGTGATCCGCATGTGAGAATAGCATGACTATTTTTATAGATTTTTACAGAATAATGTATATTATATACTGAATGGTATGTGTGTATATGTTTTCATAAAATATATACATTTATAATATATACTTAACTACGTATTATTGAATATATTTAGAATATACCTAGAATATCCTACTTCATAAGAATATAAGCTTGATGAGATAGGTGTTTGTCCATTTTTTCATAGTAGGTGCTTGATAAATCTTGTTGAATGAAAGAATGAATATGTAATGAAGTATTTAATTTGATCCTCCAGGCAACCCTGTCTATGAGTTAGGAATGAAAAGTAATATTACTGTCAGCATGTTGTAGTTAAAGGATTACAACAGGCTTGGCCAAGTCTCCCAGCTAGGGAGCGGCCGAGTAGGATGGAAGCCGGGGCTAAATGATTTCTCACCTCATGCTTTATAGTGAATAGATCTAGCTTCTATTAATGTGAGAAACAAAAGTTGCTTGTTCTTTCCATCACCAGGTAATATCACTGAGCTAAATTTATTTCCCTACTTCGATCTTATTTCCTTGGTACAGGTTTTATCTGGAGCCTGGGACTGAGGGCATTGCTCTCTAGTTCCTTAGGCAATTTCATTCTTCTCTCTACCTCTGAGGCATCCAGATTCCTCAGGACCCTCTCCCACTTTTCTGCACTCTTTTCCTCCCCTCTTCCTTGCTTTTGTTTCTCTGTCTTCCCTTCTCCTCCACTGACTCAAGCAATTACTCAACAGAAGTAGGAAACACACTCTCAGTGGGAAAGAACCATTTGGTATTCACTCCCCTACTTCAATCCTTGAGATATCTTCCTAATAAGCAACAGTGAAAAAAGATGAAAAAACCTCCATTTACAGGAAAGGAGGGAAAGTTTAACTAACACATCACTCTTTATACACACGTGTACCCACAACACACACACACCCTCCTCAATCCTTAAAAAAACCTTGATCTTGGAAAGAGATATTTGGTTTTTGAGGGAATCATTAGCCTATTTCTTTCTTCTTTCCACTAAACATGAAGAACACTGAATAATGTGTTCAGTCAGGGGCATTTTTTTTATTAACCATGGATATATATTAATTTTAAAGGCCCTGGGGTATATCCACACATGCACTCAAGAGATAAAAAGATGATGGACAAGAACTGAAGGTTTTCTTGAAAACATTTCTTATTTTAAAGGAGTAGAATCAATGTCTCTGAAATCATGGTGTCCGCGAGTATGAATGCCCACTTAGTATTTAGCAAGCTCAGTTTCTTGCTTCCAGGCCCTCCTGGGCAAATTTATTGCCCATGGCCGAAGAAAGGATTTTTTTTTTTTTACCCCATGAAACTTGTTTTGGCTTGAAGCAAAGTTCAAATAATATTTACCAAGATTATTAAAAAACTCTAAAACTTTTTTCTTCTTCGGCATTCAGGGATGGAATGTCAGAAAGTGTTGACATTAATTTTTAAATTAATATTTTTGGAAGAATTTTCTTTAATAAAAGATCAAATGATTACCACAATGCTGGAAGCAGGCTGCTGAGGACTAGGAACAATAGCACACTACAGAACTTAATGCAAGCTCTCTGGTGGTTTTAATAGCTTGTCAATAGCACACTACAGAACTTAATGCAAGCTCTCTGGTGGTTTTGCACACAGTGGGAATACAAATTACCTTCTTAAAAAAATTTTTTTTTTAATTTTCATTCTAGCCCATCTTCAGCTCGAAGGCTGAGATGCTAATCTCAAAGATATCTTTGCTCCTTATAGGGGAAAGAGCATTTCTTAACTGAATTGCAGACAGAGTCTACATAAATTCTCCATTACTACATGCTGAAGATTCCTGTAACTGTCCACCAAGCAATTAGCAATAGCTACTAAATATGAGATCACCTTGCACTTTCTAGTCTTCCTTTTATTCAACATACAGCTAAGGCAGAGGGTAATAAAGAAGAGAATGAGCAATAAACAGTTAAAGGTTTTAATCATTTATAGAATGATGGTGATAACAGATGGTATTTTTTAAAAAATATCTTTTACACTGAATAAAAAGTTGGCACCTTTAAAAAAAGAAACTGAGTTTCTCTCAAACAGATCTGATTTACAGTTGAAGCTCTCAGCTGTATGGCACCACATAAGGAATGTAGTCAAAAATATTATAGTCACTATGTGTGATGTCAGTTGGGTACTCGACTTATTGGGGTGATCACTTCATCAGTTATATAAACGTATAATCACTATGTTGTATATCTGAAACTAATGTAATATTGTGGGTCAACTATAATTGAAAAAAATAAAATAACTCCTATTGGCCTTAGTTTCCTCACCTGAAAAATTAATATAATAAAAATACCTTCCTCTTGAATGATTACATCAGCATCCCCAATTCCCATGGTATTTTTAACTTTTTCTCCGTAAAAATTATCTTCTGTGAGGAGAGAAGGGAGGTAGACAGGGGAAAAGGAGTCAAATATGTGGTGACAGAAAAAAATCTAACTATGATAGATGAACACATAAATATAAATAAGTATAACTAAGAACACATAAGTACAAATACACATGCCTTGCTGTTAAAGTGTAAAGCTGAAACTTACTAGATTTCATTAACCAGTCAGATAAAAAATTATCTTGTAAAATATTATTTAGTTAGTTTAATTACTTGAACATGCACCTTCCATTAGAATATAAGCCCCAAGTGTGTAGTGGCTTTGATTACTCACTCACTGCTGCATCCTATCCAACACAAAATGGGCCCTCAATATTTATTTATTGAATGTTGAATAAAATAAAAACAAAGTTCCTAGCACAGAGCTGGAGTGTAGGACCCCTTTCCTCTAAACATACCAATGAATCTAGTTCTGTCACTGTGAGAGACATAAAAGGAAACTAGACGAAGACTTTCCAAGAGTGTTTGTCTTCCATCCTCCCCACCCTCCTGCTTTTAGCCGCAACACACCACGTGGAGAACACTCCACTTTCTCTATCTACTTTCCTTAACAGTCCAATCTCCCTAGTCTACAGATGTGCCCTAGAAGGTTCTGAATCAGGATTGAACCATCCTAGAAATAGAGTCAGCTACACTGGCACTTTGCAGAGCCAAGTGGCTTCATCAGACCTGAGTTTCGTTCCCTTTACTTTTTGTTTAGTTTCACTTCATTTCTAAAAAGCAATATTTTGTTTCATAAGATAGAGTAGGGTATTTCTTTGCCATTCTTAAAGCTTGGTCCTGTGTCTAGTCCGAAGACCCTGACTGATTTGAAACATTTTCCTGTACCTCACAGCCAGGGACACTGATTCTATAAATGGCCAGGCCTACAAAGTTTAATCCACCAGGAAAGAGAATAGCTAGCTCCCATTTTTACTGGAATTCAGCTGGGGCAACCGAGAATGGAGGCAACATAAACCATCAGAGGAAATATGGATTTCAAAATATTTATTCATTTTAAAACCATGGTTCAAATTCATTCTCCATTCCTAAAATTAACCATTTCTTTTTTAATTGTAAAAACCCAAACTTTGTCTAATGGTGGACAGAACCCAGAGCCCTAACTTTTCTCCCTCATATCAAGATGAAAAGATCTTAAGCTTTGGGGATGGCCAGATCTAGGCTGGACTCTTGACACTTTACATATACGCATCTATCTGTACTACCTTGAGGAAACTGGAAGTTTCTTTCTATAAACTGAGATAGTGACATCTATTTCCTATGGCTATTATAATGATTCAATGAGTTAGTACTTGCAATGCATCAAGTATAGTACCCAGCACACATTAAGCTTTCCATAAATATTAATTTGCTTCTCTTTTTCTTACTTACCTGGCCCAGATCTCTTATCAAATATGTGAACCTGAGTAATTTATCTAACTTCTCTAAGCTGCTGACTCCTCAGCTCTAAAATAGGGATAATTCAGAAATAAATCTAATAATGGGCAGTGAACACACAATGCAATATATATGCCTTACTGTTGAACTGTACACCTTAAACTTACTGGATTTCATTAATCAATGTCACCACATTAAATAAACAAACAAACGAACAGAATAAAATAGAGATAATTCTTACTCACAGGTGACAGTAAATGAGAAACTTTACTGTGCCAACTACAGCATCTAGCATTTCATAAGTTCTCAATATACAGCAGCTACTATAATTGTCTATAATTATTGAGCATCTGTTTTGCATCACAACCACAGAATTTGTCCTCTGGACACTTTAAATACAATACTTTGTAAATTAAATCTTCAAAGCAAACCTCACTGTGAAACAGATATTCTTATTTTTACAACAAAGATGAAGGAACTAAAACCCAAAAAGCTAAGTAACGTGGCTGGAATTACATAGGTAGTGTCATGGGTGGTATTTAAACACATATCTTCTTGGCTTCACAATCTGTGTTCTCCCCTGTGACCATGATATAGTGACTCCCAAATTATTATTATATTTTATTATTATCATTAATGGTAATTGTTGCCATCATTATTATCAACTAATCTCTCCATCCACCTTTTGCTAAATCAGACCTACAGATGTGTCCAACACATCTGTTCCCAGTGCCCAACCACGTAACTAAGTTCCATAGTTACGTGGTTTGCAGGGCCTAGAATACCAAGTTTTACCATGTTTGAGACTGGATAGAAAGATAAAGGCTATACTGTGACTGTTTGCTTCTTGGGTTTTTCTCTTCATTATGACTCTCTTTCTGTATAGCTCTGGAATATATAATAGCATAAAAACATGCAAAAGCCTAACAGACATCTTCTAAATGCCTACAGAGTCAGAGTGGTTGGAAATTCAGATACTATCAAAAATATGCAACAGTTAAAAGATACATAAATGAAGTTATAGTAAACTCCATTCAGAGAGCAAAGTATCAAGAAAAGGGAGAAAGGAATTCAATAACAAAATAAGAATATCCAGGGTTGATCAGCAGAGTCAGGTTAATGCTGGTAGGGAGAAGCACAGAAGGTACTCAACAAATATTTGTTAGATAAATGGAGGCAGGAACCATATTCATTACATCAATTGATGAACATTAATTCTTAAAAGCACAAATGTAGAACTGAGGCTCTTTGTGTGATGGCTAGATCCTGGGTGTTCCCTATCCTGAACTTCCCTCATTTTGACATTACCAACCTTCCTCAAAAATGACCATTATGACTTCTCTGGCCATGGCCCTACTCTTGAAGGGACCTCAGATATAAATTCTCATGTTTGACTTCCTGGTCTGTCCCAAAGTTTCTAGGTCAACAGTGGGGTTCAAAGTGACAATGGTAACATGAGAGATGCCAGAAAAAAAACAAAAATAGGGCCACCTCCATTAGGAGATGGAATCCTTAAAATGACTGACAATCCCAGATATTCCTAACAGGTCATCACAGTACATTCTTTAATGCTGCCTAAGATCTAGAAAAAGGAGAAGGGCAACGTCACCTTTCCAGAGAGAGAGGCTGAACGTCAGAACCTTCCTTTGGCTGTACCTCCATGCTGGCCATCGGGCCATGTTAGCCTTCTCACCTTCTCCCAGATGCAGTCCTGGGAACACTGTTCCAGATCCTGCATTTTGCTTTGGCAAGAGGCATGTATGAGGCTTCTTGGCAGAAGTAGTTGTCTTGGTTTCAAGACATCCCTGCTGTTGGTTCCTGCTGTCTTGTTCCTAATTCTCTCTCACCCATTTAGACTTAACCTCATGAACCCAGAGATTTTGGCTTCCGCCTAACTTCTGGCTCCAAGTTTTATCATGCTTGCCAGATTCTGGGCACTCCCAAATCCAGCTAACTGCCTTGTCTGGCCCTGAGCTTTCCTCCCAGGCTTCCCCTGGCTCTTCTGGTCTTGAGCCTCGATCTCTGGCCCATTGCCTCTCAGTCTTTTATAGCCCTGTTGAATACTCACTCACCCAGCAGCTGAGACCTTGCATATGTCACACAGTGATTTTTTTTAAGAAACCTCTTGTGGAGAAATCTGGAACCATGACCTTCATTATTATAATCAGGTTAGGATTAACCTAGAGGTGTTACTAGGAGTTTTCTCTATGATAAAAAAAAAAAGGGTAGTGCTCAGGAGGAATATTTTGGGAAGCCGATCCCAAACTTTGAGCTCTTTGTTGGAAAGGCTCCCATCATCCCACTTCCTCCCTCTCAAAGCAATCAGGCATAATTGTTTAGGATTAAATTCATTAGCTCCATCTTCCAGACTTCCCTTTTTTCTCACTGCCATTCTCTACAGCCATTGCCAATAATTTTAACATTTTTAAATAGTCCTCCCACTCTCTCGATATATGTTTATTAATTTTCTAATCATTTAACATACATCCTCTATGTTCGAAACTATGCAATTTATGTCATGAAATCATTTGTTTAAAATGAACATTTTATTGTTACTGAGTTAATGTTTGATTGAGCTTGGGGGATACTGATGTTGAAATACAGGGACACTCCCAGGGAGGGATATGGGCATTCTACCTAACCAGGTGAAAAGTGCACAGTAGATTTATTTTTACAAGACAAGGCACCACTGAGCCATCACGGTGCTTCCTCAACTTTTCAATGTCCTGACATACTTAGCAAGTGCAATACTGTAAGGGACACTGGGATAAACGGAGAAGGCTATTTGTAGCAGGATGTCATTGTCCAGTTCTGTTGCTGTCCCACACCCTGACCAGCTGCTTCCAGGGTTAAGGGTATCAATATCTCAGCACATCTGTAACGTATTAGTGACATCAGAGGGTGGTGACATACTGATTGGTAAGCTCTGACTTCCAACAATGATCGTTCATTTACTCATCCAAATATTTTTGAGTTTACAAAAATATTTCAAGTGATTGTGTCAGCCGCCATTCTAGGAAATTAGGATACATCAGAGAACAACAAAGAAAAAGATCCCTGCCTCCATGAACTTCGATTCTAATGGAAGCAAACATAATAACATATATTAAGCATAAATAAGAAAAAAATAAGTGCTGTGGAATAAAGAAGCAAGGTGAGGGGATTAGACAGTTTGCTGAGTTAAATAGGATGGTTAGGGTAGGCCTTACTGAGAATTGAGCAAAGACTTGGAGAGAGTAAGGGTATCAGCCAAGGAGATACCTGGGGCAACGGCATGCCAGGTAGTCGGAACAGCTAGAGCAAAGACCCTGAGGTGGGAGAGCTCCTGGGGGGCTCCATAAGTAGCAGGGAGGCCAGCCTGGCTGAAGAAAACAGAGCTAGGGGAGAAAAATAGCATCCAGGTCAGTGAGACAATGAAAGATCTCTGCTTTTAGTTATATTTGTGTGTGTGTGTGTGTGAGTGTGTGTGTGTATTGCAAATATCTTTCCTCAGTCTATAGCTTATCTTCCCAATTAGTTTACTTATCTTTGTTTTTCAGAAATTTTAAATATAGTCAAATTTATCAAGTTTTTCATTTTGGTATGTAGTTTTTGTTTTATTTTTATTTTTTCTTTTTTATGGTGACATTGGTTAACAAAATTCAACAAGTTTTAGCTGTATACTTTAACACAGCATATATATATTTACATTGTGTTCAACTCCCATAGACTTCTGTCACCATATATTTGACTCCTTTAACCCTGTCTACCTTCCTCCTCCTCCCACCCACTACCCTCTGGTAACTACTTGTCTATAGTCCATGTCCATGAGTTTGTTTGTTTGTCCTATTCATTTGTTGCTTTTAGGTTTATAATATCCCACATATAAGCGATATCATGTAATTTTCTACTTTTTATGTCTGGCTTATTTCACTTAGCATGATTATCTTGAGGTCCAGCCATGTTGTTACAAATGACAGTATTTC
Source organism: Cynopterus sphinx (assembly GCA_030015415.1). Classification (NCBI taxonomy): domain Eukaryota; kingdom Metazoa; phylum Chordata; class Mammalia; order Chiroptera; family Pteropodidae; genus Cynopterus; species Cynopterus sphinx. The sequence continues at coordinate 140,834,213 of CM057380.1, forward strand.
ATCTCTTCTTATGGCTGAGTCATATTTCATCATATATAGATACCATAGCTTCTTTAGCCAATCATCTATTGTAGGACTCTTTGGTTGCTTCCATGTCATGACTACGGTGAATAGTGCTGCTATGAACATCAGTGTGCAAATATCTTTTGAGATATGGGTTTTCAAGTATTTGGGGTAAATACCCAGTAGTAGGATTGCCAGATCATATGGTAGATTGATCCTTAGTTTTTTGAGGAACCTCCATACTGCTTTCCACAGTGGCTGTACCACTTTGTAGTTCCACCAGCAGTGTATGAGGGTTCCTATTTCTCCACATCCTCTCTAACATTTGTTATTACTTGTCCTGTTGATTATAGCTATTCTAACAGGCGTGAGATGGTATCTCATTGTGGCTTTGATTTGCATTTCCCTAATAGCTAGTGATGATGAACATCTTTTCATATATTTGTTAGCCATTTGTACATGCTTTAGGGAGAAGTGGCTGTTCAGGTCCTCTGCCCAATTTTTGATCTGATCATTTGTTTTTTGTTGTTGTTGTTATTGAGTTGTATGAGTTCCTTGTATATTTTGGATATTAGGCCCTTATCAGAGGCGTTGCTTGTGGTGTTTAGTTTTTTGTGTTCTTTTAAAGAAAATCTTATTAAAAACTGTTATTTTTCTAAAACTTTAAAGTTCTGATTTTTCCTATTTAGATCTTAAGCCTGCAATTGAGATTTTAAGATGGTAATAAGCAAAGGTCTTATGTTATTTTTTCCACAAGAGTAATCCTTAGTTTCAGTATCCCTTACTGATCAGCCAATATCTTTCTCCATTGATTTCTAATGCTGTTCTCTCATTTGTTTAGTTTTTGATCACAGGTATTCTTAACCTTACTGAGCAGATCGCCAAAGACAGAATATCGTCTATGCTTGAAATGGTGTCTTACCAGTTAGATTAAAAAAAAAAAAACAAAAAAAGTCTATGGAATGAGTGATTATTTTATAATAAAGGGGCAAGGAGGAAAGAAACAAAGCAGGAAGAGCTTAAAAACTGGGGCCATGGGACCTAACGCAATTCATAGTTTAAAAATGCTTTATGATGGGGGGCAGGGGGTGGGAGTTGCCTGACTCAAGACATCAATGAGGACATAGCTGATATGTCTGCTTAACTCTGAAAATTAACCTGTCCACTGAATCACTACCCAACCCATGACTGACCTCCTCTGGTCACTGAGGGGCCAAGTCCACTGGATTAGGAAGGCTTCTGACGTGACAGGAGCAAGTGGACAGTTCACATGCAAAAGCAAGCAGGTATGCAGACACACTGGGAGGAAATTCCACCCAGCAAACCATTATTCCCAAACTCCTATTTCCCTTGCCTAAACTTATTCTTAAATAGATAGACAAATACCTCTGACTGAAAGTCAACAGTTTAATTTCTTGAAAGGTGAAAATGAATTTCTACTTCACATATTCTACCGCTCACTCCAGTGTCCTGTCCCAAGACCTTGCTCCATGTTCAGCCCCTCAAGCTCCTGGCTCTCCCACCTCGCAGAAGAGTGGAGGAGTTAAAAAGGACACAGGAGATTTTCATCTCCCATGTGAAACCAAGCAGAGGGGGCATGAAATCTGGTCAGGTTTCTCTCACTGGTTTGAAAAAGCCAAACAGCTCTGAGCAGAAGAGTGATTACAGGAATGCAACGTTCATTTCTGCTGTGGGCCCAGGGTTTCCCTGTCTGCAGCGTCTGGGAAGGAAGCACGATGCTTACAGCATTTATATTTTCCATGCTGTGGTGAATTTGGAAACTTCACCCAGCTCAAGACAGAATAAATTTACTCTAGCACAAATCTCTTGATCATTTCTCCTTCAAATGTGGGAAAACAGTACTGAGAATGTGGAAAGTGTAGAGCACATCATAAATCCAGGGACACAGGAACTCAGAAAGCTGCATGAGGCACATAAAGGAAGCACTGTGCTTTAATATTATTTTTCTGTTTAAAATCGACATGTGTGGTTTCGGACAAAGGCCTTTTAGTGTGGAGGAGAGAAGGTTCAGTGTTTCTCTTTTTGAAAAGCAGAGGAGTGTCTGAGAGAGACAGTGGAGAGATGTGCTCTGGGGTATAATCTGAAGAAAACTAAAAATAAAACAACCCGTACTTTCGAATAACTACCCTTAGGAAATAAGACTAGGTAGCTGGCTTCCCAGGTCGTGAGTATATGTCTGCACATGTCAGTGATCTCCGTCTCAGTGTGGTACACTGGAATGGGAACAGGTGTTTGTTGATAAAATCCCCATGTTGGGTCCATATAGGAGGGATTATTAACTATCACTTAAAAGGTCTTTGTCCTTGTTGCTCCCTCTCTCCAACACTATCGGAAGAGACTATCAGAGCCCCCAATTTTCTTTAAATATTTTGTTTTACGCAGATTCAGAGGTAGATAGCATGATGGATAAGTGCACAGGCTGACCCACATTGCCAGGGTGTGAATCCGTACTCTGCTGTATGTGGTACCACCTGTGTAGTCTTGGGTAAGCTACTTAACTTCTCTGGGCCTCAGTTTACTCTTCTGTAAAACGGGGTTGATAATAATGCCTACCTCTTTGGGTTGTCGTGGAGATGAAATTAATTAATACATGAAAAGCACTTAGTATAGACTTACTCATAGGGTTAAATTATATTTGCAATACTTAATTAATTAATCCTCTTGATAGCCTGACCTTGAACACTAACCCTAGGATCTTGGGTTTCTGTATTTAAAAAAGTGTGGGGTTGTGGGAGGGGGACACTACTCCCAATAGACTTCAGCAAAATGACTTGTAAAATATGATGGAATCTCCTTGTCCTCACATGAATCTATTTTTTTTTTTCATCTCTGGTGGCCACTTGTGGGTTTTGCCCACTCAATATCCAATGCCTCTTATTTTGCTCACACGACCATGATGCTGCTTTGGAGAATCCCCTTTTGCTTCTAAATACCTACTGCATGGGCTTCCATCATAGGGCTTGAACACCACTGTCCTGCCACTCGCCCACCTCTCACCACTGGAAGGGTGGGCCTCTGACTGAGCTTGGCTCTTCTTATTGTCTTTCTTCAGCACTTGCATCTTGAACAGAGTGAATCAAAGATCAGAGGAAATGGCTGATGGTGTTCTATCAGACTCCAGTGCTTCAAGGAGACTGTGCCTTAGTTCCTGCTGCCCAGACCATCAGAGTTGCCCTTATTCTTGTCTCTTTCTTGGTTTCTTTGTTTCATTTTTCCTTTCAACTAATGCAGATTCTTTCAATAAATTTCTTTCTCCCTATATTAGCTGCAATGTGTCTCTCTTTTCTCATGACCAAAAAACCTAAATAATGCATCTCTTCTTCCCTGCCTTAGATGGCTGTGGTCTTTAAAGAGCTGTATTGATATTCTACTGCAAGCACATCAGATTGCTGTTGTTGTTGTCGTTGTTGCCATTGCTATTGATTTGGGAGTTCTAAGTAGCTGGAAAATTAGTTACAAGGAAATAAATACTTCTGTTCCTTTTAGTCAGGCATAAATTTTTTTAAAGCTGACAGATGTCAGGATGCCATGAAGGTCAAAGAAAGATATGCTGGAGAGGTGATGAGCTGCCTGGCACTCTGGCAGGGATGGGGTTGCAAGAAAACAAGAGCTAGGACTATGTGGTGGGCAAAAGTGAGAAGAAAGTACTCAGGCAGGTACTGGGTAAGAAGAGCTGGTGGAAATGGTAATGCAAAAGCAACTGGAAGGAAAAAGGAAGAAGAAAGAGAAGAAAAGGTAGGAAGGATGGATAAGAAGAGGAAAGTGCAGTGTGAAAATGGAAGCAATGGGTCAATTATTAAAACCCAAATATCACTGAGAATGAACTCAGTATTGTTATTTCTATCTCAATGTTCCCATGAGTCCAGTGAGTCCAGTAGCCCCTTATCTGCTAGGAAGCTGTGATTAGGAGGAGGATGAGGAAAGGATTTTGACAGACAGGAAAATATACAGGGGAAAGAAAGTGGATTCAAGATAAATCCACTGACTTCACACTTTGACTTCGGGTGGCCTTGTAGGTGACTGAGGCGTGGTGGGCAAAAGAATGATGCAACAAGAGAAAGTGGGCAGAGGGAAGAATGTGGAAGAGATGAAAATGACAGAAAGACGAATGAAGAACCAAAGTAGGAAAAGAAGGATCAGAGTGGCTTAAGCACCACAAAGAACCAGACGATGCCTGCTCACACAGTACTTCCTGGCCCATTTCTGAGTGAGGAGCCTCTTTTGGTAGAATGGAGCCTCGCATATTTGTGCCTTAAATAGAACAAACCTCCCCATTAATGAATGACCAAGGTATTCACAATAATGGCAGTGAAATATTAGCAATGCTTGGTGCAGTGGAGATTTCTAAAGCATTAGCATTAATATTCTGCTTTTATTCTTCTTAGCGCTGTCTAAAACCTTAATGTTTCGGAAAATCCATGGGACCTTTGGATTTTCTCCTGGCCTACCAATAGGTTCTGTCAACTTATCCTGGCACAACATCTGAGACAAGGACCAAAAGTGAAGGTTAGAAGAAAAGCAGCCATGCAGAGAGAAAGAAATACAGCAAGATTAATTAGAGGATGCAGGGCCCACATCCCATTTTTGTAGGAACCAGGTCCAAACAGAGAGGGCCAAATTAGGCCCCAGGGAGGCCAAAGCTGCCAAGAACAGATGTTCTTTTATCCTTTTAGTGTGAAGACAAGTCCCCTACGTGAAACGGCATGAAGCTTGGGCCACGTGGTATATTTCCCAATTGTTAATGATGCACGTGGCATCCACAAATTCGCCTTATCATGCCCCTGAAACAGTGATGTGAACCACAAGCTTCAGCTTTTTTTCCCCAAATGCTTTTCAGTGTCTTAAACAGCCCCCCCACACACACACACACACACACACACACACACACACACACACACGCAGCTTCCTGCTGAATCATAATAATAGAATAGAGTGCAAAGTAACATTATCTGCAGCTCCTATGACTCACTTCCAACAATGAGCACAGGAACTAAAACAGAAACTAGATACAGCACAGTCAGGAAATACGCTATATGTAAGAATTTTCACTTTAAAAATATAACACTTGGATGTTAACTCTGTTATTTTTAACCTGGCTTTATTTACATGGGTTCTTAAACTGGAAGTACAAATAATTTTATTACCAAGAACAAAAATTACCTTTTATTCATGGAGCACATAAAAGCCATTTTTCCCTTTGAAGGGGAGAAATAATGACCGTGTGTTGAAAGGGGGTGGGAGCACAGCTACATTCTACAATATGAAAGATAGTCAGGAGGCTACAATTCCCCTGCTTGCCTTCTGCCAGATTTCAAGCAAGTCTTCTCAGAAAGGTGCACATCTGTTCCACTCTTAAGATGCCCACGGTACTTTTTCTGGTAATCTAATATTTAATAACCTTTTATTCCCTACTGCTTTTCAAACCTTCATTGTCCTTCACCCGAACCTAAATTTATCCCTCTCATTGTATTTTTTTACTATTATCTCTGTAAAATCAAAATATTATGTAGATCTTCATCTAACATTTTATGTAGAAAGAAATAATATTAAGACAAGCATTAAATTCTATTCATAGAACTGTCATCTTTCAACTGACATTTGTTTTATAAATGATTTTTTTAATGTATCATCTTTTTTCTACTTTTTGTAATTACAGAAAGTAAAAATATACAAAAGTAGAGAGAATAGTATAATGAAGCCCATATATCCATCACCAAAGTTTAACAATTACCAACTCATGTTTCATTTGTGCTCCCACATCCTCTCCCTCCCTTTACTACTTTGAAGTAAATCCCATCTGTGATATCATTTCATTAGTAAATATTTCAGTCTCTATTTCTAAAATATAAGGACTCATTTTTAAAACATAACCATAATAAAATCATCACATCTAAAGGAAAATTAAAAATAATTTTCTAATTTCATCAAACCTCCGGCCAGAATTTGTAGTGGAGACTGTGCTGCGCTGCCCAGCTCTCCCTTCATGAAGGACTTATTCCTCCAGCTGCCAGCCCTCAGCTCTTTAGCCTTTTCCATCAAGGTCTCACTCCTTTCCCTGGAGCAGCCCCCTTCCGGTGATTGGTGAATGCAGGGTTAAAGGTCCACACCCCTCACCCCAATTTAGGACTACTCCGAGGAGCCATCCCAGCTTCAATGCTCCCTGTGGGCTTGGCAGAGAACTTGCTGTAACCACATCTCAGGCCAGCGTCTCCCTCTGCCCAATCCTGTTGCTTTCCCTTCCGCCACAGGTGCTAGTGACCCCAGCACTCCCTAGTAAATTCCCTGCATGCTTATCTATTGTCTCAGAGTCTGCTTTCCAGAGAATCAGACCTTCAGTAGCATTTAAATTTCTGTCTGTCTCATAATATTATGAAGGACCCAGATGAACAACCAGATAAAGAGATGAATGGGCAGGGGCTGGGGGGCGGCGTACAGAGCTTTCATGCCCTCTCTGGGCATGCCCTCCTCCCAACCCAAAAGCTTCCTTAGCCTCCTCCATTCAGAGTTTTTAAGTTTCGTCATGTGGGAATGATTGACTAAGTCATTAGCCATTGGTGAATGGACTTGATCTCCAGCCACCATAGGATCTCTGTACCAGGAACCAGCGACAAAGACCAAATACATTTATTTTTGATTATATCACAGCTTCCATCCTTTCTTTCTGATAGAATGAGATGTTCTAGGCTCATTTTTGTACTTTGCCTACCCCAGACTTGGATATAGCCATTTCTACAAGGGGCTGAGTTTCATTTTAGTGAGAAACGGTATTTTGAAACCACAATCTGGGCACAAAGGGTGTTCGTTGCTAATAAATTAGCTACTGTTTCTAGCTAAGTGGACAAAACTAAAAAAATCTTTTAAGATAAAATTCCTCATTAATTCAACTGATACTTCTAATTTAAATCCAGGACCAGAATATTTTCATTTATCCTTGTATCTCCTAAGCCAATAATCCTAAAGATTTAGAACATCATAGAATTACTCGTTTGTTTTTTTCCATAATAGCCAACTGTTTCAGGTGAACAATATAATTCTTGAAAACTATTTATAGAAAGGTGTTTATTCTGCCCTCTGCTATGGATATATCCCACTCTGGATGTATTGGTCAGATTACTGGGTTGAAACAATATAGTTCCTTTCCGCCAACAACTGAATATACTATAAGGTTAATTTTGTTTCATTTAATCTTTACTATGTGTGGATTGCTTTTTTAAATTTAGTTTTGTTCTATAATTATATAAAACATTTTAAAGTTTTAAAGTCAAATAAACAAGGATATTCAAAGCCTGGTTTCTATACCTTTCTCCTCCACTGATTCTCTCCTATTCCTTATAGATAAAAACTTTTTTAATTAGTTAATCCTCTCAATATTTGTTTTAAAATCTAAATGCATATATAATCTAGGTGTGTATATCAATCATTTCTGTAAAAAATTGTATTCATCTTAATTATAATAATTTCTAAGTTACAGAATTTTGTGTTTTTAGACTGCTGCAGCACCTCACCATAGAAGGAAAAAGAGAGGGAGAACAGGACATTGATGTTTTGGGAACACTTATCACGTATAAGACACATTCTCATTATATTTAATACTCACTATAACTCTCAGAAGTATTCTAATCCCTATTTTATACACAAATAAACTGAAGCTTGGGCCACGTACAGAGAAGATTCACTTGTTAAACAGATATTTCTTGACCACGTACAGAGAAGATTGTCCAAGCCTAGCTAATTAGAGACAGAACCAATATTGGAACTCAGATCTTTCTCATTTGAAAAGCATGGTTTGTCAAATACACTCTTCCTTGTTAATGTTCCTGACCTAGATTTCTCCCGCTAAAGCTAAAGAATACATTTAATGTTCATTCTCTCCTCCTCCTCTATTCAGAGTATCCTATGAGATAGTGCATTTCATTTCTATTTCTATGCTCATGGTTTATAGTTTCACATATTTCAAATGTTTCTGTTTATAAATAAAAGACAGAGATGTAATACCAAAGAGATTTGAAAAGCCCTATTTGAAATAAATATTTCACAAGATTTTATATTTTCAAGTTGCTACTACTACTATTATTGGAGTCATTAAATGTAATAAATAAATAAACAAACAAACTAACTTAAAGATTCCTCCCTGGAGGAATTCTTGGCAGGAACAGGAAGGATATGCAATGGATATGGGTAGCCTTGCATATGAATTAGCTTTTACCTACATTAGAGGAATACTGCCAAAAATGTTTCCAAATCTATTGATTCTATACATTTATTTCAGAGGAGCTTGCTAACAAGCCTTTTTAGATATATAAAGTTTTTTTTCCCAGAACTGAGAAAGAGGGCCAGAGTTAAAAATCTCCCTATTACATAGTAATAGAGACTCAAAGATTTTAGATGGCACCTCTGGGAAGTGAATAAGAAACCCAGGGACCTCAGAGCAGATAAGGGGTTGAAGAAATGATGTTGATAAAGGAAGTGTACCTGACTGAAATGGAGGCCATAAGGCCTAAAGAAAAGCCATCTCACAGATGCTCTGCTCTGATTCCCCTTCCAGTTCCCCAATTTTCAGCAGCTTTTCTGTACTGTGCTTTGGGAATGGCAGAGAAGGGCCAGGAGGCAAAGCTCTATCTAGAGAAAGGGAGTCACAGAGGCAAAGCATGAGCAGGGGTTGAGTATTCACATGATGCAAGGATTAGGAGACACAGGTTCCCTCAGAGATGAAAACATGTACCCATCCCCACTTCCCACTCTCTGGTGTTCTCAGGAACCTATGGAAAGGCGCTGATCTTCCCACAGAAGAACATTGGACATGATACTTTGCTGGAAAGTAGCTCTAGCAAAGTCAGAGAGTGAGGATATTAAGATTTTAGCAGAAGGCCTGTGAAAAATACTGTATCATGATTTTTAAAACATTAAAAATTAATGTTATAATTATTTTTAAGATTATAATTCCTATGATGAAAAACATTAGTTACTAAAAGAGAAAGACCAATAATCATTTTCATAACTGGAAGCTACAACTGAATGCCTCCAAAACACTATTGTGAAAAGCTACAAAACTGATCAATCAAGACTGACAGTCTCTGCACCATACAAGGTTCTGGGATGGGGTGGTAGAAAAAGGTGAAGACATGTAAGAAGCAATTCAAGACAGTACATTTCTTTCTGCTAAGCTCAGGAGCCACGCCACTAAGTACTCAATACTTAAAGACTAAACTAACTCTTTATAAACTGAGTGGACTGCAAAGAGCTCAAGAGGAGACAACTGCTGTCGCTTTCATTCATATTGTCCTCTAAGGAAAGAGCTTGATTCTTTGTGTATATTCCTCTATCAACTGTATTTAGTAAGTACTTACATACATAGGCCACTATACATTTTCTAGATTCTGCAAATAAAATAGATACTTCTTCACCAACTAATGGAGTTGTTAACATGTATATCTTCAGTTCTCAGAAATGTTTATCAAAACATATTATTCTAAAAATACTTTCTTGTGCCTTTAAAAAAGTAAAGCTATTGGTTCATAAACAGGACCTTTCATAATTCTAAGGTTTCCAACAGGGGGAAAAAAAATCTCTTGTTGGTCATGGGGTAGTTGCTGTAATAAATTTTCTATTTTGCTTCATGATAATTAAATTCATTTCATGACATATATATCTTATTATTCAGCCTAAGTCATTGGAATATCTTCTTCAAAGGAACTATTTATTTTTATAAACTATTTTTAATTTTTTTTTTAATATAACAAGGATTTTCTTCTTTGTATATCTAAGTCAAATCCCATTTTTGTCCCTAGAATTGAATAACTAGATTAATAGCATGATTTAGCATTCAAGAGCTAAACAAATGGCATACTCTCTCATCACAAGAATTCCTATTTGGCATGAAGAATTAATAAGTATGGTCTCAAAATAAGTTTTCCCTTATTGAAAAATAGCCTAAAAGTTTGAAGGGATGTTAACAAATCATCTGGTATCATTGCCATTCAATGAAGAAATCTTGTATGTAATATGGTTGATAATAAATGCTTTTATTCATTTATTCAATCATTCACTTGTTAAACAAATATTTCTTGACCATCTACTGTGCTAAGCATCATACGAGTTCCTGGGGTAAGAAACATGTCTTGGATAATGGCATTCTTCTTATATCATCCTTGTTTATTTCCTTATCGTTCTCTTTACTCTTTTATACAATTAACAGGCATTGAGCAGCCAGTATTACCAGACAGTGGGCTGAATACCCAGGATTCAACAATAGGCAAGACAGGTATGATCCCTGGAGTGTCCCTAGAGGCTGAGATAGGCAAGTTGCAAAGCAATAAATATTATGTAGTAAGTGCCAAGGTAGTGGGCAGAACAAACTTATAGGACGGATGCCCCACCCAGACTAGAAGGATGTATGAGAATTAATCAGAAAAAGGAAGAGATTTCCAGGTGAGGGGGAAAATGTGTGTGAAAGCCAAGAGCACAGGTAGAGAAGAGATCATGGCGCTTGAGATGCCGCTGTAAGTTCCATGTGGCTGGAGAGAGAATGTGAGTGTGAGTCTTGCAAGGTCAGCTAGGGACAGCTCACGAAATGCCTAGTAAGGTTCAAAGAGATTTTATTTTGTTCCTTAGCACTTAGGAAGGTATTTCGAAAGAAGAGATTTTGTCTGGTGTGATTCAGACCTTTGGTGAATAGAGTTCAGGGGTCTCTCTCTTTCTGGTGCCTTAGAGCCTTTGTTCTCAGGGAGCTGGGGGTAATGTGTCCTCTCCCACCCTCCCCTTTAGGAGGTGTATCAAAATTACACTCTGGGTTTTTACACACATGTCATAGTTTTGCCACATGCTTCTCCTCTCAGCCATCGATACTGAAAGCATGCCATTTCCCTCTAGGGTCTGGGGAGAGGAACAGGTAGAAAAATATTGCCATAGGGGCTCTGTGCACTACTGAGAAAGAAAAGCAGTAGAAGAAAGTTAAGATGTATGTATGCACATGCCAGCATGTGTGGGTTTTCAGGCAGAGTTGGAGACAAGGCCCAATTTGTACTTAAAAAAAATATCTCTGTTCCTTGGGGCAGGAAAAGCTAGGTTGATCAGCCAGAATGCATGTGCAATAATTAACCTAATTGATAGATGATGAGACCTGTATTCAGGTGATGGCTGTAGGAATGAAAAAGGAGGCCACAATGAAGAGACATCTCAGTGAATATGGGAGTGGGAGAAAGGGAGAAACTAAGGAAGATCCTAAGGCTTCGGTCTTGGGCTGGTGGGACCCAGTGTTCTTCCAGGTAACTTTTCGGTGAGTGCTTTGCCCCACCCAAGCAGCCAAAGGGCTCCACCTCCTCCTGAAACATGAGAGCCAAAACAGATCACCAACTTCTGAATCACCTTTTCATCACAATATTTAATAAGGCACATTTTAAAATTTTTTCAAAAAAAGTTCTGAGGCTTGCAAACATAAATCCATATGGCAATATTTACTTGCATGCCCTGGACTCAATCGCCTTATCGATGAGGCAATGCAGATCTCTCAAACCACATACGTAGTGAACTAAATAACCATCTTACAACATGAAAGAGAGATCTGCTGTACAATTTAGTGCCTTGGGTAGTTCAGTCAAATTATTACTGGCTCTAATTATCACCCCCATAGCTGTTAAATTCTTTACCTGCAGCAGAGTAGAACTCCAGAGGTGAGAAATTCTTTCCTGCCTTTGAAAAGGCCAAGGAAAAAACCCAAAGGAGTAACATCCAATATGAACCTTAAAATCAAACCTAAACTGTACATGAAGATGGGGCAGGCAAAGGGAAAAGCACCAGGGAAAATGGAAAATAACTTATTGGAAAGCGAAAAGTCTAATGTTAATTTTATTTAGAAATTACCTCCTACTGTGACTTGGGTGTGTAAACTTGAGGACTGTAGCACTGAAAAGCAGCAAACAGTAAAAAGGAGAAAAAAAAAGAGTAAAAAGGAGTCGAGGATAGCCGGTCTCCACAGTACTTTTCACTCATTTATGTTTAATTAAGATATAAAGAGGGAAAGTTGAATTATCAATCAGGTACATAGAGAACCATAACAGATGAGTAAGGAGATGATGGTACAGGGAGAAATGATCCTATAGAATGGCTCTTAACCAGAGAGAGTAGGCTGCTTTGATTATTACCATTGTCTTTTTTTTTGTTTTAATTAAATTTGCTATGGTGGCATTAGTTAGCAGACTCTGTAAAGAGAGGACTTTTCCTACCTTTCTGTGAATGATTCATCTTACCAAATATTTCTCCCCTTCCTACCAAACTCATTGTCTGACATTTCCATTAGCACCAATGTCATAGGAGATAATACCATTTTATCAGAGTTAAGAAAATATACAAGGTCAATAGATGTCCCAGCTAACCAGAGAGCATTCATTCCAACGAACATCACCCATAGTCCATGAGGTGAAATCAGTTTTTAGTGTCAGAGTTCTGATTTCTGTATCCTTTTGCTTTCCATGTCCACTTATGCCTGCAGTAGAATTCAAAAGATAACTGATGAATCAAATTAAGCATGAAGAGAACCATTTAAAAGATGTAAAAAAAACAAATCTCTGAGCTCACACACCCAGACTCCTGAAATACAATAAAGAGATTTCCCAGAAGGTTTTAGCCTAGAACTGAAATGCAGGGGGAAAAAAAGGAGAGGAGAAAGAGAAAAAAAAAAATGGAAAAAAACTTGAATGCACATTCATAAGGGTAAATATTAGTGGTACATGTGATTAAATGAGTCCAAGTCTATATCAAAGATTAAATAATGTTTTAACTGAGTGAACGATCTAATAAGAGCCAAACCTACACCAGCATGTAACAAATGACCCTTATTTTCTAGTGTCTGTCTTTCTACAAGGAGTTATTTATATGCATATATATGACCATTTAAAACATCTGTCTACAGAACAGTATCACAGAGGATGAGATGATGGAAATTGACACTCTGGAGAATCCTCTACTGGAAAAGGTGACACTGTCATATGCTGTGGTAGCAGATTGTCCTTGGCTGCTGTGCTCACTAGTAAAACAGACACAAAGCAGCACCCCCATGCTGATTACCAAAGTCACCTGAGTCTGTGAAATCTAAGTCAATATGTGCCAATTTAATACTTGGATTTATATTTATGGTTATAACCAGGTCATTTCTTCTTCTACCTTTGTTGATTTTAGAGGGGGAAAAAAGCCCTTATAGCTACTGATTAGCTATATAATTAAATTTGTCATAATGATCAAGGTGTCTTCTATAATTTTGTCCTATGGCTTAAAATCCAGAAGCTATGATAATTAACAAAAGTAATTGTATGTTTTTACTTTCATATCTCAAGACTAAATATAATACTACAGATTTCCTGATGCTGAGCTGTATGATGTAACAGAGGGTGATGGCCAGCCCTGCTCTGGCTGCATGTGGGTGACAGTGATGGAGAGCTGCAACACACAGAAAAGCATATGAAAAAGAGAGCTGGGACAGTTCTCAACATGGACTTGCAAGCCAGAGGGCTTGGTTCTGCCTTTTATTCACTGTGTGTACTTGGAGAAACTGCGTAACCTATCCAAAATTCAGTTTATTTGTCAAAATTAAGGTAATAGCATTTACCTTATTGGGGTTTTGGAAACAATCAAATAAAATATATAAAAGTCATAATCCCTGAACTGCGGTATAGACTCAGTATTAGTTATTATTACCATGTCAGTAATCATCATCATCAGATTCTTCCCAGATATCTGGCAGGAAACAGGCACAATCTGGGGAGAGTCAAACAAAGGGGGGCCTTCTACAAAGGCCAATAGGTAGTTCGGCTTGTAGAGAAAGCATGGAGGACAGTGCAGTACCTCCGGGCTGGTAATGGCTACACTTGTTACTCCTAAACCAGAAGCCTGAAGCATCACACAGTGGGAAGTCTGTGTGAAGGGGGCTGCCTAACAGGAGCTGCAATTCTCCTCAAAGGGGAAAGCTGGGAAATAAATACCTTACCTCACTCTCCTCCCTCCCTCTAGTTGCCTGCTGGTGCATTTTACTGCCCAACATAATGAAAGACCAGAGAATGCAAAAGCCCTTCTTTGTAAGTCTATATAATCCAGCCCCCCAGGGCTCAGGCATATAGAAAGAAAGGTGAAGGGGCAAATAAATAGAAGATATCAGCACAAATACAGTATCTGTGAGGCTACACTGTTAAACACACAAAATCAGTCACCGAGTTCCTAAGAAAATGCCTAGCATATGGTGGGTGCTTAAGAAATACTTTTCAAATGGTTAAATAAATAACCCTGTGAATCAGATTCTGGTTCCTTTAAGATATATCCTACCTTTTCCAGAATATGTAGGGCACCTAAATCACTTATCAGGGATCAAGCCATCCTGTAGTACAAAACTAAGTTTAAACTTCAGTCTGATGTAAGTGAGGTCCATCCCAGATGGTCCCCTAAGTCTGGAAGTAGGATACCTGGAATTAGGAAGCAAAATATTTTCATCCATTTAGCGAGAGGCAGATGATGAATCCTCAGAAAACACACACACACACACACACACACACACACACACACACACACACACACACACAGAGTTGACAAAGCGTGGGCTACATTTTCAGCCTCTCAGGCCATAACATGCATGAATGAAGAGTCATCATGGTTACAACATATGAGCAAGCGACTGAAAATCCATTCCCACCAGTCCACATTTTCCTTTGCCACAACATAAAGTTACTGATGATTTCAGAGTCAGTACTGACAGCCAGTCTCACATGAAAAATAACACCCATGTAATGCTGTAGCTTGCTCTGGGGGAAGCGATGGAGTAAAAACATCATTCAAGGAGATAAACAAGAAAGGCTGGTTGAACTCTTTGGCAAAGCTAGGGATTAAACCAGTGAAAACAAACAAAGCCATATGCTTACTTTAAGATGTATTTGAATTCTAAATGTACACTAATCCATGCTTTACAATATTTAAAGCTGTAAAAATGGAGTAAAACTGTGTGTAGGGGGAGACGGTGGAGACGAAAATGAAATAACAACTGATCTGATAAATGGACTGTGCTTCCTGGGAATGTTTGTAGCAGAAAATCTGAAACTCATGGATGGATAAATAACTGTCCTTGTCACTCTAACCACTTCCTCACATCTCAAGAACCACCTGAAAAATCTCAAACTACAAAAGGACTCTGAATTTTCAGGGTAGAAAAACTGAAAAAAAAAAATAGATCTTATCCTAAAATCAAATACAAAATCAAATAATCTACATCGATGTAATCTCAAGTAAATGATATAACAAAAGGAATCATATATTTGAATTTCCCCACTCTCTATGCTTAAAGATAAAAAAATGGTTAACTTTGTGTTATTTCATAGCACAATGCCTATTTGATTTGGAAAGGCTCTCTTGTTCTATTTTTTAATCATTTCCAACACTGTTACCCAGACCTCTTGCGACTACATACTCCTTGAGAAGAGAAGGAAAATGAACAATTTCACTATTGCCTACTTAGCACCCCCTTACTGGTCATCTTCACATTCATCTAAAACACTTCCTTGGAAAACTCTTTAACAAAATATAAAGATTTCACATTAATAATTTAATGATATCAAACTTATTTTTATAATAGACTTCTAATTTTACAATAGTTTTAGATTTACAGAAAAGTTGCAAAGATGGTACAGAGGGTTCCCTTAGATCCTGTGACCAGTTTTCGCATTAAGATCTTACACGTGATAGATTTGTCACGACTAATGAACCAGTGAGTGCTGATACATGATTGTGAACTAAAGCCGATGCTTTATTTAGATTTTAAGACATTTTCAAAAAGAACCTTTCCCACTGGGAACAGGGTATTATAACTCCGGGGGTAAATATTTCACATTAATATGTATGGATTTGACCTCAACTGTTCATTTTATCCGATGCATTGTACAACTAATTCAGAACATCTCAGGGACAGTGGATCAGCAGACAGAACACCTGCCTGAAGAAATGTGTTCGCAGAGAAATGTGTTTTAGTCTTAACTATCCCTTAGCAAAACCACTAAAAATTTTTTTTGAACCTAAGTTTTATTTCTTAGGAAATGAAAAAATTGAACTAGATGGTCTCTGAAACTGCTTCCAACTTCAAAAGCTATGATTCTGACACACCTGAAAACATTTTAACATTTTCATAGCAAAGGTTTAGAACTTGGGGTTGGAAGACTGTAATTCTGGCTTTGTTACCAGCTTTTAAATTAACTTTTGGATTTTTCAATCTCCAAATTTGCCTAGAAACAAATAGTATCAACAAGTAGGTTAAGAAGTATCAGGTGCATAAACATCTACATTTAAAGAACAGGACTAAAATTTATACAATTTACAATAGCACCAAATAGCACACAACACTAGGGATTCTCATTCACTATTTACCTGAACATTGTCCCATTCTCTTGAGGTCTTCTGAAGATTTTTTTATGTCATTTCTTTTCTTTTCATAACTCACTCAGAAAAAGCTCTGATTTTATTTTTCTTTAAACTAGAAAAATAGACTGTAAATTGAAATAAATAGGTTAGTTTAAATTATCGAACATTGATAAAACAGTGCCAAAATATCACACGAGACTTTTACATACAATGTAAAAATCCACTTTTTAATGCCTGACTATGGACAAAATACCCACATCTTATTGATTCAGGAGTGAAGACTATTATAAAGATAAGGCATATTCAGCATGCTCGAAACTTTTAAAATAAAAACACCAGATTAAATCATTTCCAAAACTGAAAAACTCAAGGGCAAAAGAGGAAAAATAATATTTACATTAATTTGAAGAAAAGAAAGATATATTTTGTTTTTACAATAAATTGAAAGAGTATGTTTATGGACGTAGGGTTATATAGAAAGAACACAATTTCTCTGTCAAAAATAAAGTACTAGCTTCTGACAGTTGAAAGAGAAAATGTCCAGCTCTTTCAAGGCTTCTCCTGTGTCCTTGAAGGAAAGTATGCATTTGTGAACATATAAGTGGCTTTCACTGGCTGTGGAAAACACTTTTTCTTTGAGTAGGTTCTTGAAGCCTCCCTATGCTCCAAAAAAATTGTATGCATATATAACTTTTGCTCATGAGCACACTAAACCATATACCTAACCTCACAGCATAGCCTGGTAGAGTGTCCAACACAAGAATGATGCTTTCATTACCTTTTCCACCTTTCATGTTCATCATTTAATTTATGATGCAAACTCTAGCAAAAATTGGGCTCTGTGCCTCTCAGCTTTCATGATATGCGTACTTGTCTCTCTTTACTAGTACGTATCTTCATATTTATCTATGAAGATTTCCACAGAATTATCTTAGAGAAAAAACAAAAAAATTCACTACTGTATTGCAATATGGCACCAAGACTTACTTTTTAAAAGAAGTTCTTCCTCTGGGAACAAGGCATAACTTTGAAACAAATACTAAATATTTTATTTACTTATAATAATTATTATTTAATTTGTAGCATAGAAGCTGAAGGTAAAACAATTGCAAAATAATAAGTTCTATCCTGAATTAAATTTCCCTAGAGTTTGAAACACTATACATACATAAGGTCATGTTCAAGGGATATGTGGAGATAAACAAATCTGAGAAGGTGTATAAATTGGTACAAATAGGAAGAATAGAAAAAATAAGTTAGAATCTAAAACCAAGTAGATAAATGGTATCTCGCTTAACAGACAAAAAATAGCCAAACTCTAAATGAGCAATATGAAAAGCTGGAAAAAAAACCCCACCAAGACAAATTGTAACGTTTATGACAAAAAAAATCATTTCCTTTATAAATGGATTTTACAAATTAAAAAAATAGAAGATAAAAAGATGGTAAACAACCTAATATAAAAATGGGTAAAGAAAACCAGATAGTTCACTAAAGAAGTTATAAAAGGACCAAAAAAGAACAAAAGAATGCCCAACCATAATTATAAGATACAAATCAAATTTATAAAATACAATTTTTTAGTCCAACAAATTGGCAAAGATTAAACATTTGATGAGCTCCAATACTGGCAGCAGTTTAAAGAAACTGACACTTTCATACACTACTGACTGAGTATAAACTGATGCAATGTTTTGGAGGGTGGTTTGGCAATATAAATAAAAATCTTATATGCATTTATTCTATGAGTCATCAAATCTACTTCTAGGAATTTACCCTAAGACAGCTGTCACACAAAGGCTTAAAAGTATTCATGAAAAGATGTTCAGAGAAAACAGTAAAAACAAAACTATAAAACAACATGAATGTTATACAGTATGCTATACTCATATAATTAAATATTTTGTACTCTTTAATTTTAATGCATATTTCTATATATGGCTATACAAAGATAAAGATGTCTAAGCTGTATATTAACTGAATAAAGCAAGTTACAGAACAATGCATTTAGTATTGTCCATAGTAAGTGAAAGAAACTACACACACACACACACACACACACACACACACACACACACACACACACACAGTCATCAGGACTGGCACAGGTAGAGATAGAGATAAAAGGCAGGCACTCACACTTTCTCTCTTGATAAACAAGAGACGATTTGCTCTTATTCTGTATTGAAATGCTACATTGCCTCTTTCCTCAGTTGCCAGGAAACTTAAAACTAACCTTAGTGCACAAAATAGACTGGTTGTCCCTTCCTTCCATTTAACTTCATATTCTCTACCACCTTTTCAAATCACTCAACTTTTATTTCTTTTTCATTCTTTTAATTGTGATTTGTGTCAAATCCTTTTGATAAATAGACATAGGAAGATAAATCTAAACAGAATTTTACTTGGAGAGAAAAGTGTATCTCTTTCATGGAGAAATATTCCACATTATTTAGGTCATTGTTGTTAAAGATCTTTTTGTAACTAACATGCTTTTCTTAACTAGATTTTAGGAATAAGTAGCTTTTAAAACTCATTCTTTTATTCATTCATGCATGCATTCAAAAAACATTGTTGACCTATAAAAATTCCAATGATTTTTTTTTAAAGAAATGGGAAAATAGTCTTAAAATTCATATGGAATCTCAAGGTACCTCAAAGAGCCAAAGCAATATTGAAAAAGAAGAAACTTAGAGGTCTTATATTTCCTGATTTCAAATTTTACTACAAAGTTACAGAAATCAAAACAGTGTGGTATTGGCAAAAGCAGATATATAAACCAACTGAATAAAGATCCCAAAATAAACCCTCATATATATGGTCAAATGATTTTGCCAAGGGTACAAAGGCCTTTCAATGGGGAAAGAAGAGTGGTACTAGGAAAACTGGATATCCATACACAAAAGAATGAAATTCAACCCTTACCTTACACCATATACCAAAAATTAAGTCAAAATACATACTCTAAAGTAAGTCTAAATGGATCAAAGACCTAAATGTAAGACATAAAACTTAGGAAAAAATAGGGGAAAAGTTGAATTTAGCAGTGATTTCTTGGATATGACACCAAATGTACAGATAACAAAAACAATAAGTAAATTGGATTATATCAAAATAAAAACTTGTGTGCATCAAAAAACACTATTAATAGAGCGAAAAGGCAACCCATGAAATGGGAGAAAATATTTGCAAATCACATATTTGATAAGGGATTAATATCCAGACTATATATACATATGTATATATTTATTAATTTACATACACTATTTATTTATGTATATTATACATATTCTGGATATATGCATTATATATTATATATTTTATATATATATATATATATATATATATACTCCTACAACACAATGACAAAAAATTTTTTAAATGGGCAAAGAATTTGAATAGACAAGTCTCCAATGAGCATATTCCCAAAAGAATTGAAGCATAGACTCAACCAGATGTTTGTACACTCATGTTCATAGCAGCATTATTCACAGTAGTGAAAAGGGGGAAGCAATCCAAGTGTCCACTGCCAGATGAATGGATAAACAAAATGTGGTATATAAATACAATGAAATACGTATTTCACCTTCAAAAGGAAAGAAATTCTGATCTACATTACAGCATGGATGAACTTTGAGGATGTAATGTTAAGTAAAATAAGCCAGTCACAAAAGGAGAAATCCTGTGTGATTCTTAGAGTATGAGCCTTATGTGAGGTACCTAGAGTAGTCAAATTCAGAGAGACAGAAAGAATGCTGGCTGTCAAGGCTGGGGGAAAAAGAGATTGGGAGTTATTTAGTGGGCATGGAGGTTCAGTTTAGCAAGATAGAAAAAAAAAGTTCTGTGAATGGACAATGGGGATGGATGCAGAACGATGTGAATGTACTTAATGCTACATATGTATACTCAAAACATATATTTCAACATATACTTGAAAATGGTTAAAACCGTAAATATTGTTATACATATTTTACCACAATTTTAAAAATACACATTTTTGAGTAAGCCAACATTCCCAGTCCTGTACAAGACTCTGGGAAACACAGACTACTTCAGATAACTCATGATATGCAATGAAGGTATTCCCTGATATTTTGGTAGTCCAAGAGACAGGGAGTCAAGGATGGGGTGCCTTATGTGAATTTCGTTTTACAAAACTAGCTATGACCTGAATGTATTCAATAATTCATTCAAAAAATACTTACTGAGCAACTACTTTCAGTCAGACACCCTTGAATGGAAATTACATTTCCTGTGAGAAACATAACCAAGAGCTAGATCTGCCCTGTGGACCAGAGATTTCACTCCTTCTTCAGATCAGGAAACAATAAAAGATATTTCAGAATCTATATCAAAGTCATTTCCCATGAGAACCCATGGAGGTAAGAGCAAGCTTCAAAAATTTCTTTTGGCAACACTAGTTGCCTAGATTTTAAGATCCAAGAAATAAAACTGACTGCTCTTTAACTTATAAACTTTTCTTCACCTAAGAACAAAGTCAACTTGTTTTCTTCGAAGTTCATCTCTTCTACAACAAACCAGTTAGCATTACAAACCAGTTTCTTACTCATTAATGTGCATTTAAGGCATCTGGGGTTCTGAACAACTTGCAACTGCTGATTCAGTGGGTCTGGAGCAGGACCTGTTTGTGCTTTTCTACCAAGCTCCCAGGCGAGGCCAAAGCTGCTGGTGCCTGGACCAACAACTCTGAGCAGCAAGGTCATGGATAACAACTGCTAATAACATGCATCCCCTCCCACCTCTGCAATCAGAGCTCCAAAAATGTCTGCTCTTCGGTGCTGATTAAAACTGATGTTGCTCTGCCCAACGCTAAGTACAAAATTTTACAGCTTCTGTCAAAGTAAAAATGTTTCCATAAAAGAAAAAAAAACCTTTTAAGTTTGGATTAACCTCTACTTCTAATTATATGGCTTTCAGAAAGAAAGCCAGAGGGTAGGATTAATTTTAAATTCATCAAGTACTTTCACTCGAGGAAAATTAAGGGCTGCCTGAGTTTGACAGGTACTTAATTGCACTGTAACAGAAGGACGGCTTGATTTTTTTTCCCAGTCCATTATAATTAAATCCTTGCATATTCTTCAGCTTGTGAAAGGTCACATGAGGAAGCTAATTTTTCAATATTGGACTTTTTTTTTTCAACTTAAAAAAATGAATAAAATTGTTTGGAAACAAACATGTCAGCACCACCCCAAAGGAGAAAATCTGTGCACAGGTGCAAAATAAAACTGCTTTTTAACTCTAATAACTATAATGAAAATTCTGCATAATTTGCCATTTTTTGTTTGCCCCAACTTGTTAAATGAGCACAGATTACTAAATCTTAACAAATTGATCTACCCTTGTCAAATCCCACATTATGCAGCACCCGACCTTCCCAGAAAGAGATGACTCTTTCCTGGAAATTTAGCAATTTCAAGAAAATGTGATACATTACAAGACCACATCAATCCTTCTAGGAATCAAAGCCTATCTGTAATACATAAGTGTAGCTTTTTTTTTATTATTGTAACTTTTAAAATCCTTGCATCAAGAATTACAGTGAGTAAAACTACATTCACGATTTTGCTCCTACGAGCTACAAAAAGATCATTAACTATTGTACTTAGTTTTTCCAATTTGAGGGGTGAACCAGAAATTCAGAGGCTAATTCTCTATCATTAAGTTGTACTTTTTCTTCCATTATTTCATAATATTTTGGTCAAGCTGTCATCAGAAGCGACGTCCAATCTGACATAGGTTTAAATTCAGGCATGTAGATGCAGCTGAGATCAAGGTATCAAGATTCCGCAAGTGGCATTGATCCAGTCTCACATTTTCCCCTAAAACAAACCTAGTTCCAGAAAAGCCCGCAAGATATGTAGCAAATTCCTCTGTAACCACAGATCTTCTCACTAACTCTTCTTGTTAATCCTTGAAAACTCTTTGGATAGCCAACAGGCAGAGATAGCACATCTACTCGCCCAGCTGGCAAATAGATGACTTATAATTGTGATACTCTCTCATTTCTTTCTGTGACTTTAATTGAAGTAGTACTTTTATTGAAGTCTGTCATTTCTTTCTGACCAGCCATGCAAATAATTATATTGTCCAGGATATTAAAGGAAACAGGCCAACCCAAAAGAAAATCAGGCAGAGGCTTAAAGGAATCCAACCATGATTCTAAACACAATAACCTCTGCCTCGTCTCTGGCTGCCTTTCTCTTAGGTTTTTGTGAGAATCTGTCTTCCAGGTTTATAAAAACCCAAGAACAAAGTAGAACAGGCAGAATAAGTGGCACAATGAAAACAGGATGGAGCAAATTATCTTTAGTGACCCATAGTGTGAATGGACTATGGTGTGTAACCCTGATTGGCCCTTGAGGGGACCAAAAGTTTTCCATGAAAAGTCCCCTTATCTACTTCTTCTTCCCACTGGCTCTCTAAAGTGCCAGGTGTCAGGCCATGACATTATGGCATCACTAAATAGTAGTTTCTAACTTTCACTTAGGGACACCCTAAGAGCCACTTTCTTCTGAAAGGAAACTCAGCTGCTACAGCCTCTTCTCCAACAGTCATGCAACAGATGAAGAGCCTACTCAAGAGCCTCAGGGTAGAACGTACCTGGAAGATCCCACTTTTCGCATGTGCACAGTTACTATTTCTCAAAAACAGGTCTTTTTCTTAATTTACTTATGAAAACTGAAAAGCAGAGTTTCCAGCTCCATTTCCCTAACTGTTTAATACCTTTACTTCTTAATTTGCCATTTTTCTCTCCATAGCTATAGAAATATTCAGAAATATCATCCACCTCTCTCTTAAAAGTCCACATTTTTCAAATAACAACTAGAATCTAGCTGTACACATCCTCCCTCTTCCAACAATCTAATAAAAGTATGACTCACCAAAGGATCTCTTCCTGGCATTTAAAATTCCTTAGTTACATTAATGATACCAGTGAAAGGAATTAACGGTTTTCTTATTTACAAAGAATAACCTAAAAGATAGAGACTACCCTCCCTAGCACAGAAAGAGGGATTTTTTCCATTTAAACGTTATTTTCT
Organism: Cynopterus sphinx; assembly: GCA_030015415.1. NCBI lineage: Eukaryota > Metazoa > Chordata > Mammalia > Chiroptera > Pteropodidae > Cynopterus > Cynopterus sphinx. Next base: position 140,857,684 of record CM057380.1, read on the forward strand.
TGAGTAGCTAAACCCAGACCTTCCAGAGACTCCCAAGGCCCCCTCTTTCACTGTTGCTGTCCAGAGCTTTGCGTCAGTCACTGCGATCCTCCTACTGGCACAAGAAATTCAGGCCTCGGCTTTCTCCCAAGCCTGTCAACACTGCTCCCCGTAACTGCCAGAGAAACCATATGCTCTCTCCACGCCCTCCCCTTGGGGCCAAGCTCATTATCTCCCTAACCTACCCACAGCAGCGTGGAGCAGGAAAGCAGAGCAAGCTTGAGGCCTGAGCTTGGGTTGTTTCTATTTTTCTGCTAATGAATCACCGTCAAGAGAGATGAAGGGGAGGGGAGGAGAGAGGAAGAGGTAGGAAAGAGAGATGGACAGAAAATGATATAGGGGAGAGACAGAAAGAGAGAAGTTGTATTTGAAGAACACTTGGCAAAAAGGCATCCAGACTGCCATGAATGAGATTTAACTCACTTGTAATTCAGTTATCTGATTAGATTAATTCGGTTCTACACTTTGGCGTTAGAAATGCTTAGGAAATGTCTCCGAATTCCAAAAGTATTACTCGCAAAGGAATTTATATGCTTTGGTGTTAAACAGCCTTTTAAGACATTGTGACTCCCTTATCAATATCTTCACCTCAGAGGAAAAAACTTCCTATAAGAAGTATTTTTTTCTAAAATGTGTTATTCGAAGGTAAGGTAATTTCCGAAATTAAAGAGAAAAATGTTACCTGGAAAAAATGGTGCCAGGGTTTTATAAATTATTCTGATTTTCCTTTTTACAAAAAAAAAAAAAAAAAAAGTTTGCATAATTTTTTTTAAACCAGGTCATTACTGACTTAAACATGACATGTGGCTCAGATCCAGAAAGAAGGTTTTCACAGAAACCAAACTCCATCTGAAGAACTATTGAATATCTATCTACTCATCTAAGTCACTTACTTTTATTAGAATGCATACTTAGTCGTAGTCCCTAGCTATCAAAATTTAATTTTGAGAAGAGTTATTTAAACGTGTACTAAAAGACAAAATTAGAGGTTCAAAATTATTTTTATGAGAGAATAATCACATGAAAGTCTGGATGTCTGACCAGACCACTGTTTTGAGATTTGACCTGGATTAATATTTCCACCCCCTACTCATCATCCATCCCACTCAACACCTCATACACTGAGAAATCCTATAAAAAAAATAAATAATGCCGCATTAAATGAACTTTTCTAAAACGCTGAAAGACCACAAACTCTATCTGGTTGGCCTTTCCCTTCTCTATACTTGCCTGGATTCATTATAAAGAGATGCCAAAAATCGCATTCCTACAGGATTTTCAGTACAGAAACCACAAGAATGCTCTTTCTCATGGTATGGCAACTGTGCAACAATATGGCGTCATCTGGAAAATTACAGTCTTGGAGACAAATATTTTTCCCTTCTTCGATGATTTAAAATAGACAGGGTGTCGCCCAGAAATTATGCTTTCCTTTCTCCAAGATGGAGGACTCTCTTAGAAAGCTCCCCCTTGGGGCAGCAACCTTTGCAGCTAGAACCCCTGAAAACAAATATTCACAAACAAAACTTTTTGGACAGTCGTCCAAGACTTTTGGAAACTACTCAAAGCATCTCCACATTGTATATTAAATAAAAAATGTTATGTTGACCTGACATGATAGCAATTTATACTTATAATGAACTTTCCATAGATCTCAAATTTACATATTATGAGAAGTAACAACATTATTATGGCAGTTTTGTTTTTTTTTGTAACATTTACTTTGGATAGACTCTGCACACAAAAAAATAAATAGTAATTCACAGAGAGATAGTAATCTAATTAGGAGACATTATACACAGAGCATTTTTAAGGATTAAGAACATAAGAAGAAAATTTCCAGAAGTGTAAATAGTAGGTTCCGTAAAGGCATGACTGCTGATGCATAGCTATAATCCCCACGCTTACTCAGGTTGGACTTATAATAATACTTAATTAACAGGACAGAAAAAAAAGAGGAGGCAGAGGGAAAGGCAAAGAAAAAAATAAAGGGCATAAAGTGGCTGAGCTCAACACAGTAGCAAATAAAACTTATTAGAAAAATATCTCAGTCGTTTGCCTTCAATGCATTCTCCTCACTGAAATGGGGGTTGTTTCTCACAGTGATGGAAAATAAGGCTATGGACTCTCAGGAAATCCACCACTCATCCAGGCTCTCACTCTCAGGGCTGTTTCTGTTTTTGTTTCTTCCTACACAGCATGGAATCGCCTTGAAATTATTTGCCATTTCCGAAAGACTGCATATGAATATCCTGGCTCTTGATTTCCAAAGTTCTCTCTGATTTTGATTGGATTTACAAGGGTTAGACAAAGTCATTAATGCTTAATAGGCCATAAATAAGGACAAAATAACCTAAAGTGGAGGTGTTTCTGTTTTGTTTTGGAAAAGAGAGGTTCTTACTTCTTCTAAAAGTGTGAGAGTTCGTGAGAAGGGATTTATTTCTAATTTTTAGCTTCTGAGATACCAATTGCTTCCTGTATTTCTTGGAACCCTCTAATCTCAAGCCCCAATGGCCGAGGATTTATTGAGCTCCCACAAGCAAGAGTATGGAAGCCAAAATGATTGGAACAAGTGCAACACTAACTTACCCACAAGGAAAGACAAGTGATCGTACAGATAAGCCATTTGTGCCCAGTAGCTCTGTAATATCACACCCACACCCACCCACACACACACACACACACAAAAGCCTCTCTGGCTTCAGATGGCTTCCCTATATGGAAATCACCTCGTCTTCAGAATCAATACGCCCTCTTGGCAGTCTCCTCAAACACCATCTGAAATCTCTGGAGGATGATAAGATGAACAGTTCCAGAATGGCACCATGTCAAGCTTTTACCTTGACATCCACCAAGAGGAAAAAGGAAGCTGTTTAATGACTGAGAACCAAAAACAATCAAGTAAGCTAAAACATATTTTCTGGCAAAATTTGCCTTCAACAAAGCAGTCAAAGGATGATAACAGGGTGTGGAGAGATGGAATCAGCAGTTAAGTGGATATCCGTCTGTCACTTAACCTTCATTACATAGCATTAGAGACCAGCGTTTGGCCAGCTCGGCACTCTGTCTTCCCACATCACCCCACTGGCAAGATGCTTCCCCAAGGCCTATGGCCTCCAGCCACACCACTTTGGCCTGCGGTTCCATCACATCTTACAAACTGTAAAGGGGCCGGACAGTACTTGGATGAGACCAGGGGTCAATTTGGACTGGATTCAGGCCTGGTTCAACAAAGTTTTGCAAAACCTTTTCCTCCACTCCTTCTCTTATTTCTTTACCTTTCTGGTCTTTGTATTTTGAGCAGCCCTTTTCCTCCCTCAGATCCAGATAGCTTCTGTTTTCCTAAATTTTTTCTCACCCTTACTGTATCCTGAAGTCTTCCTTCCTCTGTCTTTTCAATGTTTCTTCTCCTGCTGCACTTATATTTCTTTAAAACCAACATGAATTGGCTGCAAGCAAAAGAAACAGATGCAACTAACAGAATCATAAATCACTAACTTGCAGAGTGAGATCCTTCCCAATACAGGAAACTGTCTCTCAGTTGGTTTCAGAGAAGACAGAGGAGCAGGCTTTAGTTTCACTTAAATGTCCTGTTTCCTAACAAGACCTCTGAGAGCAAATAGGAATTGCGTTAGATCAGATATTTAGACTGACCATATATACAGAGAATCAAAACCCTCTTTCCTCTATGTATCTTACTTAATAAATATGTAAAATACAACTCTTACACTTTCTGAAGTTATAGAGAAATATTGAAAATGACCTTCATGTATTTAAGTACATAAAAATAGTTATATACTACAGCTCACCAAAGCCATTTCTTAGCAAAAGTACATTATGAATTCTAATATGAAGCTGCCACACATGCACACACACGTGCATACATAGATGGATACATAGATACATCATTCCACAATGGCAACCACAGAAAATGGCACTCTCATCCACCCAGCTGTGCAAGCCACACCCAACTGGTCATCAACTTCTGTTGAGTATAGCTGCTAAATAACTTTCATTTCTATGAGTTCTCCCCACTTCCACCCCCTTTGGGGAGTCCAGGGGTCTCCAAACTCCTCCTGAAAAGGGCCAGATCATAAATATTTGAGGCTTTGTGGGCCAGCCTCTTTCTCAATTCCACTGTTAGAGTACAAAAGCAGCCACAGAAATATGCAAGCAAATGAACAGGCATTGGGCCAGATCTGGCCCATAGGCTGTAGTCTGCTGATGGCTGGCGTGGGAGATCAGCATCTCTTATCTAAACTTCAGTGACAACACTTTTAACTGGTCTCCTGTGTCCAGTTTAGTGTTTCTCTGACTCATTCTCTACCCTGCAGTCAAGGGTCTTTCAAAAACAGAAGTATAAGTCACTGCACTGTTTAGAACCCTTCAATAGCTTTTAATTTTCTTAAAATAAAAAGCAACAACCCAGTCAGGCTCTTCAGGATGAAGCCACTATCTACCACTTCACATTCTACAAACCAGTCCTACTGAACTTCTATACTTCTTTCTGCTTCTCATGTATATATCGAATTACCACTTGCCTCCAGACCTTTGCAGAGGCTATTTCCTCTCAAAATGGAACACTCTGTCTCCTGTAAAACTCACCCTCCACACCCAGTATTCTTTAGATCTCCTATGAAAAGCCATTTCCTCATGGATATTTTATGCCCACCACATAGGACCAGACAGTGACTCCTGACAAATGTCCTCTCAGCACCTGTCCTTTCATTATACTTCACCATTAGACACTGCTTAATGGTCTGTCTGCTGCTGGACTGTAAGTTCTGGGATGCAGAAAGCATGTCTGTTTCTTCAGCATCTGGTATGGTACCTGGCATATGATGCATGCAAAATAATGTTTGTTGAATGAATGAATGAATGAATGAGAATCCAAAGTAGCATGTAAAATGTTCCAACTGCTCTGTAATATTATACATAGTTAATTACCTATAAGAACTGTAAATAAGATTCAAGAAAAGTTAATGCTCCCTGGTAAAGATGAATAATTTAGTCTTTAAAGAGATTAGAGTTTATTATATAATCCCATAAACAGGTAAAAAATTCATAATAATTTATTTAAATTATTATTAAGCATTTTAATGCAGGTCTTTATTAACTTTTCTTCCTACATATGACACTCTTGCTGATCACCGCCCCCATAAGTGAACAATAGACATGGAAACATTACAACCTCACTAGAAAAATGATGTTACTATTTTTGACACCTTGCCATTCACAGAGGCAAAATCATGCCATGCCAAGCCTTTTCAATAGCCACAGTTGTGAGTTGTAAAACTGTGTAGGGTACTAACTAGAAACCACTCATGTATGTAAAACTTGAGAAGAAAGGGTTCTTGGCACTCTGCAGCTGAATAATTTTTAGCTTGGTGTTATTCATCAAGGATTCTTATCAGTATTCTAGGGAGACAGAGTTGTTTGTATTTCAAAATAGACTTCTGCATGACTCCAGTATGAACCGTCAGTTGAAAGCTAGTTCTGAATGGTGACTTCTTGAGGAGAGCAGCGGTGCCCTATTCATTGTTTTTCCCCATAACTTGGCCCAGAGCCTGATCTATAATAGGTGTCCTGTAGACATTTATTGACCCAAACTATGATGATTATCATCTTGTGTGAAGATAATTAGTGAAAATTTTTAAGTATGTATATATTTGTATTACTTGCAGTTTTTTTTAACAGCATGTGTATTTTTTTCTAACCAGAAAAAAATAGATTTTAATTCACATTTAAATACACACACACACACACACACACATATATAATTTAGGTAAAACATGCATTTTTAATGAACATATTTAGATTTAGATTAAAAGTACTAGTGAGTAGGATAATTTGAAATTAATAAACTGTTTATATCAGAAAGAATAAACATTATAAATACAGAAACTTCACATAAATATAACCGTGAAACAACACATTTCTGGGCCCTGCCTGCAAGGCATCATCGCTCACCATAAGTTAGATTAAGTGGTATTTGGGTCTATGCCTCCTGTGTCCAGTATCTTGAATACAGTTTACACTTAGTAACTTAGAGAAAAACTCTATAAAAATAAAATAAAAATTCAAGTCTTTCCCCTCCAGGGCAATTATTGAATAGCTTACATTCAGGCTGCTAATACTGCTATTCCTTCCAACTAACCCAGGATTATGCCTTATGCCTATGCGCACTGATAGGAGACTAGAAATTATTTGTTCTGGAAACTTGATTGTACTCCTACAAAATCACTTGCATTCTATGAGATGTTTTTACTCCGTGGGATGAGCCACCTTCTAACTGTATTCTATTTCCCTTGTTCTTTTGATCCTGCTCATTGTTTTCATCTTCCCACAATTCTAAGTTAATTGATTTTCCAATCTGTTTTTCCTAGAAACAAATTTAAGATGTGTTCACACCAAGTTCGGGCATTTAATAGCTCTCTCCAGGGCCACACCCAAAACCACTACCACCCCATAAAATGTTTCTGCCATTACCTTCTCACCATTCAGGCTATTTCTCAACTTTGCCACTTATTCTGTTTTGGACTTTCACTCTAGCCTGATCTCACTGGTTTTCATCTTATTATCCTATGCACAGATCTTTTTCACTGACTTCTCAGGCCCTTCAAATGAATTTACTAGGAAAGTCAGCCTCAGCTTTGTTTTCTGCCTCAGATGCTGCATATTGAATTGGTTTCTTTAACCCCTTTCACTCCCCATCTATAACATATGGCCAAAAAATATGCTTGGCTCAGGCCAGATTTCTCAGTAGGAAACCATTCTGGATCATAGGAACTACATATCAGGCTCAATTCCCTCTTGTCTGGGAAAAATGATGAGATCATTTGGAAAAATTTATCTTCTAAAATGTTACTAAATTATTTCATTGGGTTCAAATTTACCCTCATAAACCATGTATCATTACTAAATGACTACTGTCACTCAAAAGACTCAGGATTTTAATTGATAGAAGAGCTTACATTAAAAAAAATTAATGAACACAAAACAAAGAAAAAAATTCAATGCTCTCCAAATACATCCAGGTCCACTTTGGGGATTAAATTTTAATTGTTATGCCTGTGTATCTGATCTTTTAGAAAAAAATTGAATGGCCTTGGGAAATAATGTAGAGACTGATGGCATTTTTCTTGGGAACACTCATTCATCATTCATATCATTTCGTGACCCAAAATGTAAGTCAGTCAGTACTTACTAAGTATCTACTTCATGTGTATTATAGCCCCAGTCGCTCCATTTTCACCTCTGATACATACGACATATTAGAACAATAAGCTGAGCTGGACCAAAACTATATTTCTCAGGGATGTAATCTATGAGCTAGTCAGAGGACAGGAAGGACACTGAAATAAAACTTCAATGTGCCCTGGATAATAAAAACAAGTGAGTAGGGTCTAAGGGTAGCAGACCATCTCCTCTAAATTGCCTTTGCCAGTTCCTCAGTCCCAACCCTTTTCATCTGTCTTAGCAGGAGGTGGTCTTGGATTCTGCTCTACAAGGAGCTGTAGGGCAAACAAAATAGAGATGGTTAATAGCACTTGAATGTTCAACACATAACCCCTTTTTAAGAAATAGAAGTTCAAAAACGGGGGACTTCCAGCTGGTCTGAGTACAGCTGTTGTACCCTGAGTCCATGCCATTCCTTTGAAATAAAAAACAAAGCAGCAGTAATAAAAAGAAAATTTGTGCTTAAAAAAAAAATGTTGGTCCCTTCCCACTCATGTTTATGTATAAACCAAACACCAGCAAAACAAACTGGTGGTTAAACTGGCATTTTAGTTATGAGCCATTGCATTAACTAAACAAGCTATGGGACACCCACAGGCATCTCTTATTTTTATGGTGCTGAATGGCAGAAAGGTCCAGGTAGGTGTTCAAGTATCCTACTGCTCAAAGAGAGGCCTGCAACCTCTACTATTGTCACAGAAATTAATCCTAACAAAAATCATAAGAAAGTTTAGAATCTTCAGGAGGAGAGACTCTTTCTAAGGCCAGACATCAAAATTGTTTGGAAAAGAAATGAAAACTCTAAGGCATGACTTTATGGATGGATTGTTGCTATTTTAAATGACTGCTTACTCTGATCACTTAACCCAACTAATTCTCATCTCCCCAGACTGACCTTTCTTGCTTTGGGAGATACAAATGGATCAATGCCTATTTAAAAACCTGTTTTTTTCTGAGTCTGCATTTGTTTTTACAGGCCACAGGATGAGGGGATTTCCTAAGTGACTTAGGAAAATGTAGCTCAAGCTGATGAAACCATGTACTACTTATTATTAGGTCCAGAGCACTGGAGAAAAAGTGTGACAACCTACGGCTGTCCACAGATGGCCCTTGAAAAACAGCTTCTTATAATTAAATACAGCGGCTGCAAGTGACTGGCCAGGGGCATTCTGGGAAGGCACCTGTGTGGAGGCAGAAACTAAGAGACGAAAGGATGAGTGCTTGGGGGAAGTGAATCTGTGGTTTTGACTGGCCTAACCAGTCCCATTTGGGTTAAGAAGTCAATGGAAAAATGATCCTTCCTCAGTTACTTTTATTTTGTTTTTGTTAAAATTTCTTTTGGAAAAATTAAACATCTGGACCTCTTTATGGAAATAGCTGTTATGGTTGCCGGAAAAAAAAATTATATATTTTTTTTTTATAGAGTTTGAATCAATCTGGTCAGAGAAGGCCTAGGGGTGTAGAAAGCCTCAATACAGGGTGGCTGCTTCTCCAGCCTTTAAACCTTTTGAAAATAAGCCTTCTGCTGAGTACATTCTGGGGAACTGGGCTAACAAAGCATTTGTTCCAGTCTTGAGAGGTAGCATTTAACAGTGGTCTCTAACAGAAAGACCTGACTATACCCAGCAAAGAGGGAGCTCTCATCCCTCAGGCAGGGAAATTCCTTTTCAGTTTGAAGTTGGTTGTTTGTGTTGCTAAGTTACTGGCATAACATTTTTTTTTTCCTGAAGTTGATGTTTCACATTTGGGAGGAAAAGCAAAAAACAATATATTGGTGCTATTTTTCTATCAATATCTTTCTTTGGTGAAGCACATCTTTTAAGGGAGACATATTTGGGAAGAATTTTCTATCATCTCGCCACCATTATTTTTGAAAAGAAGTTGTGGAAGGGAGTGGCTTTTCTATGCTCCATGGGTACTATTCTGTTTCTTCCTGAGTGCAGGGTTTAAGGAAAAAAAAAAAGATGCCTTTTTAAAATCCTCCTAATTGGAAGTGCAGTATTTAACTATCAGATAATCTAAATTTCAACTGGATCGAGAGTCCCACCTATATTCTTTGGCAAATTTTGGAGCTCATTTTTAGAGATGGAAGTCTTCATTCTTCAACCCAGAGATAAGGAGAAGATATCACAAGTAAGCTTCACAGAGACAGGAAACATGTTCGTTAGTTTGCATTCTATTCTCTCTGCCTCTCAGGAGTGCCTTGCACTCAAGAAATACTCGAGAATGCTTACACTAAAACGCACACTTATAACTCACTCTTAATAATCAAATGTATAAAACTTTTTAAATGGAAACTCATCATTTGTTTCCATTTTTGTTTTTTAAACTTGTCTCTGAAACAGAAATGGCCGGAGCTCCATGGACCCATGTTTTTCCTTTTGAAAGTTTCCAATCAATTAGCTTGAGATTATATAGATTATGTAATGGCTTAATACTATCTTTGACCAAAAATTCCTATTTGCCTGTGATCCTTCCATTTCATTTCTTTGGATTTTCATTTTGTAAGTGTGTCTTATTAAAATGCAAATATTCCTGGGGAAAATTATGCCACATTAATAATATTAATAATCACCCCTTAAGCTGAGATTGGTTGATAGACGGTTAAACATGAGTAAGTATGGGAGGAATGAAGGAAGATTGTAAAGAGAAATAGGGCAACAGGAAGGGGCCCAGGTGTCAGGGTACAAGGGAGCAGAAAAGGCCTCTTGAAGAGGAAACAGAATGGTTTCTAAAATCTAGCTTCATGTAATTTATGCTTTTCATAATTTACAGCTGTACCAGAAGCCAGTCCTGCTCTTACCATGGGGGATTCATAAGAAACACTTTGAACTACTTGGAAGGAAAGATTTTAGTAAATACAAAATGTGATTATCATTACACCTGTTTCCTAGAATAGATGAGGGACTTTTTATCCAGGTGTCTATTATCCCTTTGTGTCTTCTGGGTCAAGGAGGTTTATTTATAATTCCATGTCTGTTTTGAAAGATTATATACAGGTAGCATTGGGGAAATATGGCATAGGATAAGACAGAAAGTATAGCAGCAGATGAGAAAGGATATAAGCAGTTTATACATTTCAAAAGGTTCACCCTGAGGAGACCAGAAAGAACAGGAAGCTTATCTTATTTTGGATTCTCCCAGAAGCAGATCCTGAGACAGGGATTTGCATGCAAGTAGTTTATTTGGGAGGTGATCCGAAGAAGTGCCAGAGGGGGATGGAAGAGGACAGAGAAGTGCCCAGAGTCAATAGCGCGTCATCAAGCAGTTCACCACTGTGGGAGACTGAGGGCCAGCCCTGCTGGGTAGCCCTGCTGAGTGAAATATGCCTCAACGTCATTCCAGATGGGGAATGAGGAATCTGTAGTATTCATCTCTCAGTGCTCATCCTTCATTGCTGAGTGATACTCAGAGACATTAATTCCCTGCCCCTCTGGCCTGCCTCATTGAAAGCCGGATTTGCATGCATATAATTTATGAGGCCAGCCAGAGGCTCAGGAAGAATCAAAGGAGGAGATATGGTGGGCGCAGGTGTGCACTCAGAGGCAACTAGAGCCCACAAAAGTCATGAGAAGGCCCTGTGGATACTTAGAGCATAATATACAAAGTCATATCAATGAGTGAGTCATATTGATTTAAGATCTTCAAATTTTTTTAGGTTGGTCCTTTTTTTCTCTCCCTGAGAATCTCCTCTACTTTCTTGGCTTCGACTAACAGTACAACGACTCTCAAATCTGCTTCTGCAGTCTGTAATTCTTTGCTGAATTCTTGTTCCATGCCTCTAACTGCTTAATGGGCATCTCCACCTGGAGAAGAGCTTGTCAAACTCAACATGCCTTAAATTCCCTTTTCCCTCAAGCCAGTCAAACCCATTTTTCCCCACCCTTCCTTAGTCAAAGGCACCACTATCCATCTATTCAGTTACTAGAAACTTTGGAGTCATCTTGAATCTTCACTCTCTATTTTCTACAAATCTAGTCATCAATTCCTGGATAGTCTATTTTCCAAACATCTTTTAATCTATCCTACCTTCTACAGCTCCTCTACTACTGTGATTTTTCTATGTCATCATCTGTCACCAGAATTATTGCAATATCCTAATTGTTCCCGACACCTTCATTTTCTCCCTCTCTCTAGTCTATCCTACACACTGCTACTAAAAAGATCATTTAAAACCCTCATCTGATAACATTTTTCTCCCCTTACATTTTTTTGAGTGAGTTTCCTTTGCCTTCAGGACAAAGCCCAAACCTCTTAATAATCATACAAAACTCCTGACAACTTGATTCTACTCCACCTCTGCACCCTCATCTTTTTCTTCTACCCTCGTTCTAGTGAAGGTTCTTCACTTAATAATAATTTACTGAGAGAAAATTGGGGAGCTCCTGAATCTCAGGGAAACCTGGAAGACTCAGAAAATAGGCAGGATATAAAGAGAGACCAGGCAGCCAAAACCACAACCAAAAACATTCTACCAAGCCAGTCCATGGAGAACAGCTACCTCTTCCAGCAAATTACTAGACACTGTAGCTGGCATCTAAGACAACCTTGAGCACCAGGACCTGCTGCTGGTTCCTCTATCACTGCCTCTCCAACAAGCTGGATGTTATTGGCATTGCTGCTACCTCCAAAATAAATTTTCTACTATCTTTTTTATTTGTATGACTTGGTCCGGATTAAATACCCTGTGAGTGAATGTGTCTGATTGGCTGCCATGTGAGGTCACATTACTAGCCTCTGACTGTCAGAGGAACCAGAGCAACAAGCAGGTACCTTTTTCAACCTTGTAATGGGACTCAGCTTCCCATCAAGCTTTGTGAAGAAAACAAAACATGGGTTTATATGCTGGGTAGCTGCTAAAAAAATGACAACTGTCAATAAAAATAGAACTTTATATTTTTAAACTATAGAAAACAAAAACAAAAAAAACAGCTTTTACTTAACATAATTCAACTATTCCTATATTTATATACAATTATATTCAGACTCTCTGCAAAGGGAGACAACCTAAAGTCACATTAGTACTGAATCTAATATTAGTACATCAAATCTCATGGTCCATGAAGTGTGTAGTGTTCAACCTGCACCACCTGATGAAGCATCCCTTTCATGGGTGACAAAACTTCTAAATGAGCAAAATGGAAAGTTTCAAGGACAAGATGAATAAATTTTTCAAGTTGATCATTAGGTATGAGAGTGAAAAGCACCACTCCCAATTCCATCTCTTAGTTTTATGACCTAAGTTTTCAGCCTATGGGATAAACATCTCAATAGATAGATTTTTGTATGGCATGGCTAGGCCTATAAAAGACCTGCTGAGGTTATAAGAAACATAATATGGGCCGTGGTAACCGTAAAGCACCAAGGAATTCTTACATGATAGCATGGCTTACCCTTGAATGCAGGTATGGCCGCATTTTCAAGTTGCTGCTCCATTCACACTGTACTTGATTTTATTCATACCTTTTGAGACCAATGCTTGGTGGATAGTGTGGTGATGAGCCAAAGTGAATGTACCCTAAGCCTGAGTCCCAGTTGTCACTCTTGTCAAATTTTGAAACCCAAGACTGGCCCAGCAGGCTCAGGATATATCCTACAACCTGTGGAATATCTTCCAATCCCACAAGGAATTGTGTCCAAGCCGCAGTGTTGGAAAAGGGGACCATTAAAAGACAAGTAATCACTGTCTTCTTTCTTTCACTGTAGAGTGAGTTTCTTGGTCAAAAGTAATGTCATATGGGATACCATGACAGTGTATAAGGCATTAAGTAAATTGAAGAATGGTACCAGAAACATAATGAGGCATGGAAGCAAATCTAAACCCAGAATAAGTGGCTATTTCGGTGAGGACAAATTATTGCCCTTTCTATGTTGGAATCAATCTGAGTTAAGCCAGATTAGTAGAAATGATCCAGGTTTGACTTTAGCGAGTAACTTGTTCTCACTTGATGTACTTTTCTACTAAATTAGCACACTCTGTGCCATGGACACAGGCAATGTACTGGAGGATACTTATTCTTTTTAAAGGTGCCTATCCGAAATTCAGTACATACTGGGGACAGTTCTCATTCAGCACTCAAGAGCCTATCTTATCTTCATAAAGAGATTTTCTTCTTGTATCACAGTGACAGGCTTCTGCGTTTTTATTCCTTTCTGCACCATTGGGCCTACTTTAGGTTTTAGTGCAGCAGACATGGGCTTGACCAACTGCAGGGTCTGGTATAATTCCAAGTAAGATGGTCCTCTCAGTTAAGAGACTTAGGGTTGGTTTCTGATGCTGGCAACTTCAGTGTTCAAAGGCAGCATAAACAGGTCTGCCTTCAGAAGGGAAGATCATTTTGTTGAATCAATAACCCATTCATAGCCTTCATCACTCTGTCTATGGCTACGTTGTTCACAAGCCCATTGGACTGGCACTAGAGATGGTAAGAGAGGCTGACTGATAACCACAGCATTGATCACTTGATTCACCCAGTTATTAAGAGCAGCTCAATAGTTGAGGGTGTTTTTTGTTTTGTTTTTTAGAAAATTTAAATGGATCTCACTCTCTGGTCATATTCCAAGACATCCATTCACATTCTTCTTTCTAGGGCTGCTATTCAGCTAATTCATACCAGTAGATCTAGATGAATTATTAAAATATTAAAATACTTCCATACTGGTTGATAAACAGCACCCACTGTGAGCCACCAGCACACTCACTCCCTATACCTTGCCCTAATTTTCCCCATTCCAGAGGCCCTAGGTCAGCACCAAGTGGAATGCCTTACCTTGGCCCCTGACAGACCACTGACCCAATAGCCAGGTCATCACAGTTCCTCAGAATGGCCCTCAGCCCTGCATACATCCCTAGACAGAGCAGGGCCAGGTGCCAGGAGAGGGTGCTGCTGGTGGGTACTGGCACCTTAGCAGGTAAATGCCTAGCACTCATCTAGTGCCCCTGAGACCGTGGCAGCTCATCACTGATGATTTTCTCTAGAATTTTCTTTGTATGGCTGGTCATGGATGCTGAAATCTCTACCATATACAACACTGGTTGTTAAATATTTTTCCTATTGCTCCTGCCTATAATTTCCTAGTCTTGATCATTCCAAATCTCTTGCCATCTGGTCAAATCAACAACCTCTGTTCATCAGCCCTTCCTTCTCCCTAATCATCATAGATAGTTCCTCCAAGCCATCTATCCTTCCACACAAATTTGGGATACATTATTCAATAATCCCCCTCCCCAGGAGAATTTTAGCATCTTCCTTCCCCACTTTCCTTAAGAGATACGCCTCATGAGGTATCGGGACTGCAATATCTCAACAGTCTACTTCTGCCTGAAACCAGCATAAAGATACCAAAAAAGACAAATATACATTATTTTCTCCTCAGTCAACTTGTCCTAGGAGATTCCATAAAACTACAGTTTGGATTAGGGGAGTGGTTGCCATGTGACAGCAGCAAGCACACGATGAGTGTGAGAATCTGCAAACGCTACTTACTTTTGTCTTCAGAGCTTGCTCAAGCCCTTTCCTGCATATAGAACCTTCATCTGATGGAATACTTCCAGTACATCTAACTGATAGTAAGATCATCTCATAAAGGGCAGCTCAAACTGCAAGGTGGCCCACTATTTCCAGGTCAGGTATTCAGTATCTGTCAGGACTCCACAGCTGGCCTAAAACTATTTTTCAAGAGGAAAAAGTTACTTACTGAAGAAAGCATGGCTCATTACAAATCACTTGGGTCCCTCCTGTCACCCTCCTACAGGGTTGACCATTCCATCATCTTGATACTCAGATATCCATTATGGGGAGTAGGGTCAAGTGACACAGCTGCTTACACTGTACCATGGACTAGCTAAAGAACTTTGCTGCTCTGGGTTTTTTTTTCAAAGTTGCTAACTTTTGGGGTCCCTTTAGTAAATAGTTGTAAGCCACACATCCAAATGTGGCACATGTTCTCTCTCAAATTTAAAGAACCCCACCAAGGATTGTGCCTCTGGCTTAAAGCACATCTACTTGGGCTTCACTTCAGAGGAGCTGTTCTAGCATGTCCGCAGACTGCTGGACTCCAGAAATGGCACTGAGTGTCAGTCCCTGTATTTTCACAGGAATTGACTCTTGCCCTGCAACAGAAGTGTATCTTGCTATCTCCTCTCCTTCAGGATGGTCAGATGGTGTAACCAATGCAGCGGACCAGTAGATGCTCAAGGATGGTAAGATGATGAAGATCCCTGAGAAATAAATTATACTACAGAACCAGAGTTGTTGAAACCTTGAAGCAGTCAGAGAAAAGCTATCTGGCACTTCTATCAAAATAACTCTGCCTGATGTTAATACTGCTTTACTTCTTCTTCATACTTCTTAATGGAGTTCTTTTCACATTGTACTATAACCATGTATAGGTTCATCTTCCCCACTATACTGACACTAAAGGACAGGAACCACGTCTTACCTTGGTGTCCCAGAAGCTACCATAGTAGCTGGCATATAATAAATAGGCTCTCAGTAAACAGAATATTAGAACAATAAATTAATTCCAGAGCTTTTCTAGGATCCTTTTGAAAAATAAAGAACAAGGGAAATAAGAGTATGAATAGCAGTAAGGAGAAGCAAGTCTGTTTGACAGAGAGAAGAAAGAAGGAACCATGGGATCTGTGTGTGTGTGTGTGTGTGTGTGTGTGTGTGTGTGTGTGTAGCTATCAGGTGGGTGTGTTACAGAGATGGGCAGAGGCAGAGACAAATAAAGTAAGAGAAAGTGAGAAACAGAAAAGAGCAAATAATCACTAGACTCAGCCAGAATGCTCAGGTCCAAAAGCACAAGTGACCTGAAAAAACAATTACCCCAAACCTAAAAGAAATTATGATGTAGGTAATTAACAGCACATAGCACTG
This sequence comes from Cynopterus sphinx, assembly GCA_030015415.1. Taxonomy (NCBI): domain Eukaryota; kingdom Metazoa; phylum Chordata; class Mammalia; order Chiroptera; family Pteropodidae; genus Cynopterus; species Cynopterus sphinx. Next base: position 140,873,844 of record CM057380.1, read on the forward strand.
ATATTCCTTGGGGAACTATTAACACCCAATATCCTCAGATTATGTTACCTAAGACAATGTTTTCATCATGTAAGTCCCCACTCAGAAACTTCCAATAGATCCCCAATGCCAGAGTTAAAATCTATATTCCTTAATGCATTATTCAAAGCCTTACCTAATCAATCTCCCAAATGCAGTCAATTCTCCAGAAATAACTTCCTTTTTCTACCTTTGTAATTTTTCTTGAGCCGTTTTTCTTTCCCAATTCTAAAAATATCTTCCTTGTCTCCAACTAGACAAATCCTAATCATTCTTCAAGACCACTATTAAGACTTTCTTTCTCCCTCCCAACTCTCCCAATGCTCTCATCTTAGAACTCCTATGGTAATAATCTCTAGTCCTATCCATTTTGCCTTTAATCAAACAGACTCTCATCTCTGTAAAGGTATTCATCTTTGGGATTATGCATGTTACTTCATGAAAACCAAAAAAATCTAATTTCAAGACCATTACCTTCTTTGTAGTCTCCTGTTTTAATAAGGCTAAAAAATTAGCTTAAGTGACAATATTAATACAAGTTTATTCATATAGATTAAAAGAAGACAGAAATAATTGTTTACATGGGAAGAAGGTTTAAACCTATGTATAAAACTTCAGTAGGGATGGATCACACGGTTTGAGAAATGATTTCTTCCAACCTGGGCTGAAATTCCAACTCTCCCAGAAGTTCCCCCAGAAACCTCAGCAAACCTCTTCTCACGTTACCTTTGTATCTGGACCCAGGAATGGTGTCAGTGTGCAGGTGAGAGAATAAAGGGAAAAAACCAAGGTCCTATTAAGAAAGAGAAAGAGGAGAATGGATGCGGAGTTACTAAGAATGTCTGCAAACAACCCCCATATGACTAATTCTTCTGAACACTTAAATTTGAGTTCCCACAGATTATATTATAAACTCTAAAGACAGACGTTATTTCTATTCATAAGTACTCTATGTCTTAAAACATATTCTTGATGTTTAATAAAATGTTTACTAATTTAAAAAGTCAGAATTTTATATAAAATATCCACACTTTTCCTTTTCAACCAACCAGTCTCGCAGTAATAAGTGTGTCTCCGAGAGGCCATTGCCCAGCCTGAGAGGGCTCCTTTCTTTAATGCAAGTAATACTCCTGGGCTTGCTATAATGCTTTACAACTTCACATAAACAAATCCAATTCTCCCACATTTTGCTGATAAAGGAAGTGATGCTAAGCTATTGAGTGATTTGCCTAGCATTCTGTGACTAATGACTACTAGGCCCAATGCTAGAATCCAGATTGAAGAAGAGGTAGAGGACAAAGAAATGGTATCTGGAGCCCACCTGACCCGGGTTCAAATCCCACTTTTACACTTAAACTACGTAATCTTCAGAAGAGCCTCACCCTGCCCAGTCTTGCTTCTCTCCTTTGTAAAAGGGAATAATAACACAGGGCTCTTCCACACAGTGATGAAATAAGGACAGAGAAAGTGTGTGAAAATTGCCTGGTGCTCAGTGGTCTCTGATTAATAATTTTTTTCCCCAACCTTGTGTTCCTTTCCAAAGCAACCTGCATCTCACAGAAGGATCACATAGGGTGATCACTTGGAGAGGACTTAAGAATATGGAGACACATTTCCTTAGCTTCGTGGCTATATCTGTCAAAAAGCAAGAGCCTAAGCCTCTCCACCTGTTCCTACTGCCCCACCCCCCAAAAAGCAATGAGATCAGAAGGAACTCTAGGTTTTGGCTTTCTGGATGGTTTACTACAAACATAGAAGGACTTCAAGATGATTCTCATAAAAGCTGTTTTCCTTGTGATTAAGTTGTATTTGCCTGTTAGCTATGTGGTAAACAAACCCTCAGCTCCCACCTCAAGGCTTTAGCATAGCCACGTTTAATTGGGACTTGGAGGATAGCAGGTTGGCAAGGCTACCAAGAACAGGAAGCCGAGAAGCCCAATTTGGTTATCAGTTCTGTTGACATGAGCTGAGCCATATGTGGTTGTGTGGTGTGTCCAGCAGGTCCAGCAAGGGTTTCCCTGGCTATAAATGGCCTGCTCTTTGAAATGCTTGGCCTAGAGTCAAACAAGGGCTTCGGATCAGAATTCTCACGGCCTTCAGCCTCGTCGGCTCCACTAGCACGATCTCCCACTTGAACAGAGGGGAGGGCAAACCAAAGATGTCTGGTCCTATACTTGGTTCAGAGCTGAGATGGAAATGCAAGGAATAAAACAAGCTGCACTTGGAGCTAATCTGACCTTCTTAACACCCTACCACACCCCCAACCCAGGCAGAAAAATAGCCCTTTCCTTGTAAGAGGCATAAGCAGCCCCGAAATCCTCTCTGTGTCACTTATCAGGACTGAACTCAGACACACTCAATCTCTAAAATAAAGCTGCCAAGGGATCAAATAAATGGGAGAGGCTTGCTGGGAATTCCTCCCAGCCAGTGGATACATGACTTGAAAAGAAATTGGGGCAGTTCCCAATGTAACTTGCTACCCCTCCCCCAGGGGCAGGCACTGTCAAAAATGATTTATTTTAAACATTTTGTAATTATTTTAGCCAATGGAATGTGTGTATGTGTGTGTTAGAGAGAGAAGTGTGCGCACGTGTGTGTATGTGTGTGTGTTTAATCATTTGCGGTTAAGTCTGCGTTCACAAGAGCCTTTGAGTTGAGTCCAACCGCCAAACCCACACCCAAATATTTTGTAGATAACAGAAGAGCCATTGCTGGGTTATGCTTGTATGTACACAGACAAGCTTTGTGACATTGTGGTGAGGACCCTGAAGTGGGCCTTGGGATGTGAGGACTTTGCAATAAGAGCTACGGCAAGTCATTCAGCCACATCTCAGAGAAATGTTTTTAGATACTTCCATGAAAAACATCCATTCTGCTTCTTAGTCAATGAATACAATTAAGCATCTAATGGGTACTGTTACTGGGTTAAGTGCTGTTAAACAGAGTTAGCACTTATTATTAGATTTAGGGTTGTTCTTTCACTCCACGTTAAATGCTTACAAGACTGGAAGTAATTATGACAAGATGTTAACTGTGGTTAATCAGGGGTGGGGAAGAGCATAAGTGAGTGTTATTTTCTCTTTTCTACAGTTCAGACATTTCTACAAATAAATAGTTTTAATTGCTGGATGAATGGATGAATGAACGAATGAAAAAACGAACCTCGTAAGTCTTAAAAATAGGCCTAGCTCAAGTTTTCAAAATGCTTCTATTCCTAAAGAGATAGGATGAATAATATTCTCAAGCACCCCTTTCTGTGAGTTTTGTGTGTCTGTTTGCCTTCTACTTTCTTTTCTTCTTTAGGGTATTTGAAGAATGAAAAACAAGAGGCCAGGTACACATTTGGGATAGCAGAGAGTGGAGAAAAAAGATTGAAAAGTTGTGGAGAGAGGATATAGAAGCCAAATGATAATCGTTTAGTTTCAATAAGCAGCTTTCTTTGAGGAATTTGGAAGATTGCAAATGGGCACCAGAGGCTGCTGGCTGGTCATATTCAACGATAAGAAGGAATATGCCATATAAGAAAACATTCACGAGGATGGAAGCTCCATGAGGTCGACACTAATGTCTCCTGCTGACTCTCCTGAGCTTAGGTAGTGTCTGATGCATGGAGCATGGTCAATAAATAATACTTAAAGTATAAGTGAATCCATTTCTTTTGAAATCTATAATGGCTTGCACATTACAAAATTTACATAAGGTAGACAGAAAATATTTCTGATTGTAGACACTTTAAAACATTATCAAGGGTATCAGTGTAAACTCTGGGGCTTCTAACCCTGAGAACTTTGTAAGAGATTGTCTAAAATATTATTGTTAATAATAGTTTAGTAAAATTAGAAAGTCCTATATACAAGCCAAAGAGACTTTTACATTCCCCTCCTTGCTTCTATTTTGGTTTAAAAGTGGTAATAGGGCTGTCTACAGAGACTGGAGTAATGGCTGGTTCATTGCAAACTGGTTCTCCTCTCAACCTACACTTTGCAAATGAATCCAAGTTAAATCTTTATCTTAATGAACTTGACAGATTATTTCAACTCTAAACAAGCTAGATAGAACCATGTATGGCTTTATGAGCTCTTTAGTCAATAGAATGTGGTCAGTTATAAGTAAATGTAAAACCATACAAGGCTAAGCTGTCAGAAATGAAATATTTGAAATACAGGCACCCAGTCACATGATTTCCTATAATGTGGGACACACAAGGACATTTCACAGTGTCCCTCTGCTGCATTTTTTCTTACTTAAAAAGTCTTGTCTGAGCGGTTCAAGTGTGTGGGGGCTTTATACAATGGACATGAGACCTGCTGTTATGTCTTTAATAAGTCTCCAGGACCTTACTTTGAAGTGATGACTCACAGAGAATATTTTGTCAGGCCAACTAGGCCATAAAAATATTAAGTGTGGTTTTAAGCAGTAAAGGGTTTTATTATCCTGCTCACTTCCTGTCATGAAGCATTGCATTAAATTGTACTTTAAAGGGATTAATGACCTGCCTGCTATGTTTCACAAGAAATTCATTATTATAAATATTCTAGAAGCATTGATATTAACACTAGGGTTAGTAAAACAAAAAATGTTGGAGGTGCTCAAAAGGTATTTATTGAACTAAATAGGGGATAGTAAACATAAAAGCATGATAATGTTGGAGTGAAAATTCACTTGAATTTGTTTAAATCTAGAAGTTGTCAGACTTCATCCTGTCATCATGAAATTGTTGAGGCTATTATCAGAAATGGACAAATTCCCTGCAAAGGACTTTTTATAGCTCAGCAGGCAAGGTGCTTCATTCCAGCTGGTTTCAATACAAGATAATTATCCTCCTTCTTTTAGTCACTTAGCTGACAAGATTGACCAAATCCCAGTTCAATTCCATTGTCTTTTAAAACTCCAGAAAGAAAAAAAAAATCTCTTTACATTATTCCTATAAGTGTGATTTGCTAACTGGGTAACTTCCCCAACCAACCAGTCAACTCTTTTTGTTCCTTGCTCAATTTCACCTACTACTTTCAGGCCACATTATCTTAAGCAATTTCTGTCTTCTTAGAAGTAGAGGTTAAGGTACCACTTTCACATCCAGTGAGAACAACAAACAAGTCATTTTAGTGCCTGCCACATTCCCTCTTTAGAGTCAATACTCGTTTCTCATATTCCCTTTCTTGTTCAACATCCTCTTCTGGAAAATGAGGATAGTACCTTGGATTGCTTGAGCTAAGTGATACTTTACAGCAATTTTCAAACAGCCAAGTCTTTTGAAAACAACTAAATTTGTCAGCATGTATTACGAGTCTCAGGCCCTAACTTTGGCAGCATTCCAATGTGATATTTCTATTTGCATGGCAACTTCTAGTTGGCTGAAACATGTTTATTTGAATGGTAAGATTTTAAAAAAGGATTTATTACCTATATGTTCCTCATTATATCTATATAGTATTATTACACCCTGTAGAAAATATATTTAACAGTAATTCCAGAAGAGGGCAATGTTCCTGAGGTTTGCTTTGCTAATAAATTTTCCAAACACCAAAAATTCACACTAACTCCAGATTATTTATTCAAAAGAACTCTTATGCTGAAGTCAGAGAACTGATGACTTTAGGAAAACATTGGATTTGTAAAGATTCCCCTTATAAATATTACTGTAATTTTCCTTTTCTCAAGAAATCTGAAACTACTCTATCTGTTTGACATAACTCTTCTCTGGGGCCTAAAGTTTCTGGGAAATGTCTTTATCCTATGCCAGAGTCTTGGTTTAATTATGCTGACAATTCACAAACTTTGAGACTGGTTTGCCCCTCGAGGCTGAAATATTGATGTTATTTTAGATGGGTGCTTGGCTATGAAGATTACCATTTGATCTGTAGAGTAGGACTTAGGAAAATACATTTGATTGTTCTTCCCTGTCTCAAATGCTTGAGTCAAGCTAACTCCTGAAGCTATGGGTCATAAATTGCCCTGTTGACTGCCCTGCAAATCTGAGAGGTTTGACCCTGAGTCCTCACAGGAAACTGGAGTAAAGAACTAAAATTTCTCCACACTGAAAACTACATGATTACGTCAGGGCCTCTGCTTAGGGGAAAAAAAAAAAAAAACCTGCTCAAACTTGAGTGAAAAATAAATAAATAAATAAATCACTTTCTTCCTAGAAAGATTTCTTAATTCTGCTCCAAGGAATTCTAGCCCAAAACATCCTATGGAAACCATTTCCAGAGTCCTATTTAAGAGAATTCAGATGAGTTTTTGGTGGCAAGTGCACTCTGCCTCTAAGTGTACAGCCTGTACCAGCCAGGCACATTGTAATAAAAAGTGACCTGCCAGTAGTATTGGCACATCGCAAGGAGAATTTTGCCTGAAAGATCTCAAAAAAGCAAAGCCAGCTTCCATTAACCTTTCCAATCCTATAAAATTATCACCTGGGTAAACATCTATTTATTTATTTGCTTTGTTTTGCCTGCCAATATTCCTTTCCCTTTCTTTTGGCTAAGAATGCTCAGAAAAGGGGCATGTAATTTCAATTTGAACAATCAGATTCTCTTTCTTTGGAATTTGGCTCTGAAGTACCAAAAGAAGAGGGATGGTGGGGTGCAACACTCTCAAAACAACCCAGTGGAGAAACTGCCCACTAGCTCCCGCTACTTAGATGCTCAGCGCTTCCCTGGTCTCTACTCTTTTTGAGACCTGGCCTCTCAGCTTGTCCTTGGATTTTCTGAGCTTAAGTTAACCAAACTTGGTCTCTGTTGTTTGCTACCAAAGAGCCCTAATCAAAACATCTCCTGAAAATAAAGGCATTCTATCCCTGTGGGTGAAAGACCATTTGGACCATTGCACCATAGACTGCTAGCCAGAAACTAAAAACAAAGCCTTCTAAAAAGTCTGTAAGAGGCACCCAGTTCCAAGTGAGAAGAGCAAAGATACCTCCAATCTGCTCTCAAAAATCATCTCAAAACAAGGAAAATAGAAAACAAAAACTACTATATATTTTTGGTGAAATTAAAATCATTTACAGCCCTGAGTCAAAACAGTAACAAATGATAGAACTGTAAATTAAGAGGAGGAAGGTCAAATTCAGTACCTGAAATGGGGGGAGTGCAGAAGATATATGGCTTTGAAAAGCAAATCCTGGAAAACTCCAGAATTCAAGGCACCTGGTAGAGATGAGGCCAAGGGATTTGAAGAGACCTATCTGAAAGTCTATATGAGGAAGACTTGGGCTTGGGGCCCACTCCCACCCTACATGTTGCAGTAACTCACCAACCCCATGGAGACAGAGGGTTTTCTCTTGGTCAATGTTTCCCCTAGAGAAACAAAATCAGAAAGATCAGACATGAAGCACAGAGAAAGGCAGGAGTGATATTCTGCCAGTAAACAGATAGTGCTTCACATCCTTCCCTCCCCTAAAGGTGAGTATGAGAGGAATGAGGGTAAGAAATTATCTGACAGCTTTAACTGTGCAGAAATATATATTAAGCTTTTTACGAAACTGTTGGACATTATGGGAAGACTGTCAGATGTTCTTAGAAAATAATTAAACCACTATAATAATATTACCTTCAGGTAGAAAAGTTGTGCAAAAGGGAAAAATAATCATAGCATATGACTTGGCTTAGTGGACAAATATTAACATAGTCATAACAATGGAAAGACTGAATATTGTATTTGAGCAGAAATTGAGGACTGCACTGGAGAAACCAGTAAATGTAATATGTAAAACTGATTAATCAAAAGACTGAAATATAAGGTTAATGCTAAAAAATAAACAAAATTTTAAAATTATTGCTTCTAGGGAGACAAGGACAGAAGAAAAACAAGCCATTAAATATTATTTGGTTTTTAAATCACTTGTAGATTAATAAAAATTTAAATTAACTTTTTCAATCCACTAAAATTAGTCAGAAGAATGTCATGAGCACTATTGAATTTTTATAAAACAGCAACTGTAAACTGTTAAATTATACCAATAATTGCATAAATGTGACCAATAGCATCACTCTTGTCCCACAGCTCTCAGTTTTCATATCTATAATATGATGATGATGATAAAAATGCTTTGAACATATTGTACTGAGAGCTATCTTTTTAAATTTTGAATATAAATTACTTGGGTAGTGGATTATGCATAAAATAATTCTGAAATTGAACATCTTTTTAAAAATTAAAATTGGCATATTTCTGAATAAAAATTGATATGGATTGCAATATGGGACAAAATGACAATGGCATATTATACTCATTTCACTTAATACCAGGTGTTTTTAAACTATTTCAAATAAAATGTCAGTGAAATTATATAATACATTTAAACAAAACATGTACAGCTAAAATTATCTCCAGTAAAAAATTATTTATATAAAGGTGAACATTAAATATACACTGTCATTCTAAAATAAAATGCTCACAAATATTCATAAAAATAATGTTCAGAAACATAGTCACTAACATGATAATGAAAATATGTAAGGAATAAGAAAAAGAAATATTACTTAATATTTTTAAATGCTAGATTCAAAAAAGCAAAGAGTGTCATCTTTAAATAACACATAAATTTTAACATAAAATTTTCCAGCTGCTGAAAAAAGCTTTTTCAGCCTCTAATAATCTGATGACTAGTAAAAAAATAATTATGACCCAATTTCTAATATTTTCCTTTAATTCTTATATTTTCAGATAATACCATCTCTTATTTAACTTTGAGATCTTCTTGAAGTTTTATTTTGCATAAGCTATCTTGATAGGAACCTATAGTTTTTATTTCAAAAAATGCATTTACGGCTTGCTTCATCTTCTTCATTTTATACTATTCAGAATTCAGTACTATTGTGTTCATATTTCACTGGTTTGAAAAATCTTCGAACAAAAATAAATGTTCTCACAATAGAAGCTTGCAACACCACAATACAGTTGCTTACAGCATCTTACACAGATCTTTCTAGATTTGTAGACTGTGCATAACATTGTCTTCATTTCAGTTGAAAAACTGAGTCATTGCTCTTGATCTTGAAACATAACTCATTCATATTTCAGATATTGTAAATAATAACAGTACTACACCAAGTAAAATGTGATGACTTGGTACTTAAAAATAGTACAGTATACCAGACTACTGGAATACTAAAAATAGATAATACTAATCCTAGTAGAAAAAAATTCACAGTGTTCTACATACTGGTTTTCAGTGTAGTAGAAAAACAAAATAATTTTTTGAACTGTTCACATTTATTCATAACATAATAATTTTTCAACAGCTAATTTATAAATATTAGTTTGTATCAGGTATAAATATCTAATATAATAAGGAATTCTCAGAATATAAATTTTAAAGAAAAAATATATGATAATCTGATTATAATTACTAATTCAAAATTCTTGTAACCACAATGAGAGTATAGAGAGGTGGCCAGTGATCACTCAGTATTAATTTGCCAACATATCACTAAAATTCTCATCCAATAGAGTCTGAGATCTACTTCCTGGAAATCACCATGCTTATGTTGAGGTTGCACTGTAGAAAAAAAGCTTAAAAACTAGTGGTTTCTAGTCTCTCTTCTTGAAGTCTCTTTAAACTCTCTGTTCCTCAGTTTCCTCCATGCTCAGTAGTGGGGGAACCTGTCAATCTATTCTCTACCATTGTCACACTGAGAAATGGATGAAGCTCTTTGAGTCAGGTGGTATATAAATGATCTGAGTGGAAAATTTCATAGTGGATTTTAGGGGTTACTGTAAACATCTGCACTTCAAATGACCTACATTACTCAAATACCACAAGAATTAAAGTCATTCATTAGATATTCACTTCTGGAGGTAAGCCCTGTTCTCTGTACTCAAAATTTTACCTCTGAAGCCCCTAGGAAGGAAAGTGCATTTAATCCCTATTCTGTGTGGGTCTGTGTTTCAGATGATGGCTGGACAGAGACCGAGCACTGACTATACTCAATGAGAAAAAAACAATGCAGAAAGGAGGAATAAAGAAGCCAAAGACCATCTATCCTGGGCTCACAGGTTTTTTTTCTCTAGTCCAAACTTTATGTCTAATGTTCTCAGCTCAATGCTGTACTCTACATTAATTTCCAACCTTAATTGTACTAGGCTAATCTCCACTATTTGTATTTTGAAGGGTCAACCATCCAATCCTAAGTTTGGACCAACAAAAACCAGAAATTAATAAAGTTTCTTCACAAATTAATACCAGAAAGAGAAACCATTTTGAATACTGACAACACTAAATAGGAAAATAAAGGACTACTGAATGACTGCAAAGAGCAATGCATTCATGATTTGACACCACACACTTCAAGTCTGGGAGGTTAAAAATACTTTCTATAGATATGCCAAAGCTTCCAGTCTGCCTCAGTGTTTCCTGTTTTACACATTTAGGCTTTGGCACACAATAGCTAAGCTTCTTCTTGAGAAGGTATAGAAAGTGGGAACTATTTCCTTTTAACCCTCTCAAAATCAAACACCCCACCTAGCCTGGTTATACCATTTCACAGAGTTCACTTTCATGGACTGGCCTTAAAGACAAAATGGAGCCTCATAAACTGGTCCTGATTTTCATGAGGTCAAAAACATGGCAAAGAATTACAAATATAATTAATTTTGCACAACACACAAATCCGTGAGAAACATCTTCATCTGTGGTATATTCTATGCAGCACTGTGCATAAATATCTCTGGGGATTATCTGTTTTGCTGTTCATTAAACATACACTGTCATATAATTTGAGTTCGAAATGCTCAAACAAAACTCTGAGACAAGTTTGGTCTCTGCACATTTTATTCCATTTCATTATTTCCAATTCTAGAAATAATCATTAGAGAATTTTACTAGAATCTTCCTAAGGGGGTGTGTGCATAAGCAGGGTGGGAGGGAGACCACAGCAAGGTGAGGTCTCAGGAAAGAGCTTTAACCCGAGGTTTGTCAGAAAGTACTCAGAATAAATGCAGACCTCCTGGTGATACGGAGCAAAGTTATCTACAACTGGTCAAATTCAAAGTCAAATAATTATCCTTCTTTCAATTTCCACAACAGACAAATCCATGAGGAACATCTTTTCCTCTGAGAGGGAAAAAAAAAAAGAAAAAGAAATCCAAATACAAACTACCAGGCAAGTGTTCAGTCTTCTAGTGGGCATCCAATTCTCTCACCATACGCTAAGTGAGTCTCTCTAGACATTAAATGGGTCAGGGAAAACTAGATTTCCTTTCAGAATGAAGACATGAGAGTGACAGAAGACCTGGAGTTCCGTATATTAAATGTGGGGCATATATCCAAACCTGAATTACAAATGAGCTTCTTGTCACCAGATCCAGCAACATGTAAAATTCACACAGCTGAGTGCCACCTAATGATCTAATGGTAGAAAACCAGTTTCCACCAATTGATTTTCTCATTTTTTTTTAATTGGGCTTATCACTTTAAGAATATTCAGAGCAAAAGTTTTTCCTGGGTGGTCAGGAGACATTTAACTCCTCGCTCTTAACTCTCAACTGGTGTCTTTTTGACAGCTTTCAAGGCTGTGCCCCAAATGTTGCATTTCATCAACATCACTCCTTCCAGACCTGAGCTCTGAATTTATATACCAGGCAGAAGTGTTTCTTCGCCTGGGGATCCTCAGGATGCCAGGCTCAGCCAAATGGGAGCAGCTTTCCTTCTAGACCACAGTCCTGTGGCCCACCTTGGAGGCTGAAATAAAGCTACTGTACTCAGCCTCCCAACCTCACCCAATGCCCACTAATAACATCTGCTTTATAGCCGTCATTCCTACAACCTGCTCTCTCCTTGGCTCTCTCACCCTCTCAGAGAGGATGTGCTCTACTATGCGGCAGGTCTGGTGGAAAGTTGACAGTCTCCAAGCCAAGAGCAAAACCAGCCAGCATTGGATAAATGACTTGAAGTGCTTTCTCAAGGGACCCCTTCCAGGTACAGGAGCCCTTCTTAACCAGATTTGGCCTGTGCTGGCAGACAGCCTTGTTCAGGAGCACATTAAAAATCAAAATACAGACACCGTTTGGAAAGCATAGAAAGCTTGACTCCAACATCTTATGTATTAAAACATTGTTACATAAAAATGACCGCAAAGCTCCAAATTCATACTTTCCTACCTTGTGAGACCAGTTGCCACCAGGAATAAACCTGTGAGAGTGTGAGGCCAACTGCAGAGCCTCACGAGGCCTGGGGCTACGGCTGGAGGCGCATTCCAAGCCTTGGGGGTAAGATCAATGCCCTGGCCCTTGAGGGCAGCCCAGTCTGAAGCGAAGTGGGTGAGCTGGTGCCCTCATTTCACCACACGAGTCTGGGGGCAAACACGCAACCCAAGCCAGGTGGAACCGATAGTCTCTTCCGTGGCCCCCTTTCATCTACCTCATAAAGCCCCAGACAAATTGGCACAGCTTACAGTTTTTAATGAAGCGCGGGCTCCTGGCTGGAGCCGAAGGGGCATTACAGACTCAGAATGAGGTTCTTTCATACCCTCTGCGATGGTGATATAGAAGGCCAGGCCTCTGGAATAACTTATTGCTACGGAACTCCATACTAGTCATGCAACTCACTCATTTTTTCTTGTTGAATCTTAATGATATCCAGAATGGATCACTTCCATCTTTGTTTTGAAGATCTGAAGCAGGGCCTTGAATGATTGAGGTAGCCAGTCAGTACTGGGGCTCAGATGAAAATCTCTTGAGTACTGAGTAAATGTAAGGATATTTACAGAAAGCTTCTAGAAAGATGAGTACTGCTAAGCTTTACATGCATTGCCTCACTCAATCATGACAATATCCCTGTGGGAGAACTACCACTTCCCTTTTTAAGGATGAGAAAACCCAAGTACAGAGAAGTTAAGGTCACAAGTCCCAGTTTGTCCCTCCTTAGTAAATGTAATACCTTTGACTCTGTTTGAATGTGAATGAATAAAGCAGGATTTGATTGAGTGGACAATTGAAAGATAAAGTTTTTTGAAATCAGTGAAACCTTGTTTAAATCCTAACTCTACTCCTTCTAAGCTGGTACTTATCCTAAGAATTCTCAATTTGCTCTGTTATAAAATGAGGCCACCTCTAGACTCAAGAGTCTCTGCACTAGACATTACAAAATAATAAAATACAACTTAAATGGTGCCTAGAATTATGTAATTAGATATTTCTGTCAAGACTTCAAATACCAAGTTGTTTATAAATTGTTTGCCTTTTTTCCTTCAAAGAGAGCATAATAGTGAATGGAAAAAAAGATACTATTTGGGTTGATTATTCTTAGGTTTAAGTCATGCCCCTTCAACATGTTGACTGTGTGACCTTCAGCAAGACACAATCCCTGAGTCTTCATTTCCCAGTCTGGAATTGGGAATAAACATGTTCATCTGGAATAATTACTGTAAGGGCTTTGTTACTTAGAAGTGGAGTACCATAACAAAAACTTAAAATGTGGGAACAGTTTTGGAATTGGGCAGTGGGTGGAACTTGAAATGCAGAAAGAACTTTGAAGACTGTTAGTGAAAACGTCTTGAATACGCCATTTATATAATTTTAGACTTTGCAAAACTCTCAGTGAGGGCTTAAAGGAAATTGAGGAAAATCTTACTGGGAACAAAATGAGAGTGTCATTATGTAGTGGCAGAAAGCTTAGCAACATTTTCACCTGCAGTTACAGGGGAGTAGAAAATGTGCCCCACTGGGTGATCTAGCTGATGGTATAATCAGGCAGAGTGTTAAAAAGGTAATGGTTTTGCTTGCTGCTTATAGGAGATAAAACTGTTCAATGAAAGACTGTTCAATTGAACACACGCACGCACAGACACACACACACAAACATTAAAAACAATGGTTTTGAACATTCTCAGCCCTTTCAGATGGCAAACTGATAAATTTTAAAAAGGGCTTTCAAGCCAAAACCAAATACAGGACACTCACTTCCAAGAAAACTGTGCCTCAGAGTGCTATCCACTTAGACTAAAAGCCCTGTAAAGATTTTAAGAATTTGACTCAGATTTGTTCAAATAGCTCTTTTAAGATGTATAGGGACACTGTTCCTCAGTAGAAGCTTAAAGAAGAGCTCTTCTCAAAGAGATTTATGAGTTTTTATCTAATAGAGTAAATCCCAAAAGGATTCACAAAGGCCAATATTTTTTAAAAACAATTTCAGTTTTGACTGAAAAGTTACTCAGGACAAAAATGAAAATAGGGCATTGAACCCCAAAAAATTCTACTGAAAGAAGCAGCTTTAGAAAAATACTCAGCTGCAAATATTTCATGCAACTTTCATGAAAGGAGGAGGATGACTCTGAGGGCAGAACCAACAGTCCAAGATGCAGAGCCAAGAACGATGCAGAACTCGTCGTCAAGAGTGTGACTGAGTCCTAATCCAGGAACTTTCAAGTTCACCAAGCTGAATCAGGACTGTTAGGGACTCCTACGTGCCTCCCACTTTCCCTATTTTTTGTGCAGAAATATCTATGGTGGCTATCCTACGTCTATTGAAACACTGCATGTTGAATGTGGGGGGTGGATAACTTTTAGTCCACAGGTCTGCAGAGAGAGAGGGAGAACACTCAACAAACTCCACATAGGAAACTACACCTGATGAGCCTCATCTGAACCCAGACCTGATGTAGATGACAATATTCTAGACTTTGAGCTGATGCTATCATGAGATGAGACTTTGGAGGACCTTGAGAAGGGGTGTGTATTTTGCATGTGGAAAGGATGTGAATCATTATGACCCAGAGGAAGGATTGCAACAGCCAACCTCCAAGATGGCACCCCATAATTCACACCCATGTATAGTCAGTCTTTTCTACACTTTACCAGAACTGCTCTGTGTCACCAATAGAATATGGTAGAAATGCTGTTATATCACTTCTGAGATTAGCTTATAAAGGATGCTGTGGCCTCTGTCTTGCTCGCTCATTTTCTCTCTCTCTCTCTCTCTCAATCTCTCTCTCTCATCATTCACTGTGGGGAAATCCAAATTCCAAGTCATGAATAGCCCTAAGGGAGAGGCCCAAATGGTGAAAAATTGAAACCTCTAGCCAACAGTCATGTGAATGAGCTTGGAAGTGAAGTCTTCAACCTAGTCCTTTTTAGACAACTGTAGCCCAAGGTGACATCATGACTGAAACCTCATGAGAGGTTCTGAGACAAAATTACCCAGCTAAGTTGCTCCTGAATCCCTGAATCTCAGAAAGCATGTGAATAATAATTGTTGCTTTAAGCCAAGTTTCAAAGTAATTTGTTATTCAGCAATAGATAACAAATACAGATAGCTAATACAAAAAACTTTTTTAAAGTGTTACATTAATATAGTTAAAAACAACAAATATAGGTTAAAAGGGTTTATTATCCGAAGGTGAATTTTACTAAAAGACAAAATATAAGAATTAAGACCCATTTGCTACATGTCAGCTTGTGTATATATGTAAAAGACAAACATACCAATATGCTTTCTAGAGTCAATGTGTCATCTCTAGAGAAAGCACAGACTTATATCCTATTAGTTTTCAGGTAGGTAAAAATGTTTTACTTTTAACAATGTGCCAAGAATGGCTTCTGAATAAATTTTACTGATATTCATTTGGTACCAGAACTGCTCTATAAATTGAGGGAGAAAATGCTGTGTTTATTATTTTGCATACTCCCCACCTGAGGGTAAGGGAAGACCGAATTTTAATCTACTTTAAAAGAATCCGAGAAGACACAAAAATGAGTGAAAGCAAGGCATCCGTATTCCAATTATCAAGGCTCCAACTCTGAATCCCCAACCTCAGTAAAGGGTTTTCAAACCCAGTGAGACGGCCAGTCAGGGTGGAGCCTGGGAGAGAAGAGACAGGGGCCTGGAAGAGCCTAAAAAGAGTCAATTCTGTGAACCAAAGTTTCCACTCTACTAAGGATAACTGAAAAATCTCCCTAGTTCCTGACTGTGACAAAACAAGCAGTAACTGACTGTAACTAAATAGAGCGACAGGAAAGGGAGGACATTCTTGTCAGCAATCCCCAGTGTCAGCGGGATGTTTTGACTACAGAGTGAGTAGCTCTCGTCACTGATTGCTGACAAGGACTAATCTTCTTCACAGTCAAAACACACCTTCTTGGGTTCTTTTATTTTAGAAAACTCTGTCTCCTGCCTCATTCTGACCACATTAGAACCTGGGATCTTGGGACCAAATTTGTTTTTGATCCCATCCCTGGAGCAGTTAGATGTCTTTCTTTTTCATTACTCTCTTTTTAATGTGTCTAGTGCCAGAGAGAGGAGCCAGATGGAAACTAAAGCTCTCTGTTTATGACTGAACAGGTACACCACAAACAGCAGTGTAAATGTTCCACCCCACTGCCTCCCACACACCCAGACTGCCCCAGACCCCACCTGGAAGGACCAGTTTCTAGCAGGGGGATGATGGTTCTATTTCTACGCTTATTGAGCCTGGTAATATTTGCTTAAGAACAACATTTGAATAGAGGCCCCTCAGAAACCTCACATTTCCATATTTACTGGGGGATTTTTGTTTATTACAAATGAGGTTAAGAAACCATTCTGTATACTTGCTAAGTGAAAATAAGCAGGCTACAAAAGAGCATGCCAGGAATCATAATATGAATAACCATTTGTTAGTACTTACTATATACATCAGGACCTGTGCTGGGAACGTAAGGTCAGTGTAGATGAGTACATGTGAGATGACATGAGCTTATAATGCCCATTTTACAGATGAGAGTCAGGCACACAAAGGTAACTGATCTATTGAAGATGACTGTCTCTGGGGACTAAGACAGAGGTGGGGTGGAAGGCATTTTGCAACCTTTTAACTGTTAGAAATTATTTCCCACATTTTATTATTTGATGCATTTTTAGTGATGAGAAAAAAATTGCATTAAAAAAAAAGTTTGCTTAAACTCACAGAGGTAGTAAGTGACCTAAGCAAACTCCAGAGCTAGTTTATTGGACTCTTCATCACTCTGCTATGAACCTCTTGTTAGGAAAATGAATCTATAAACACTGGCCAACGAGTGCATGGCAGTGACCTGGGAGGGAGTCATAGGAGAGAGTGACCACATAAGTTATTGTCCAAAAGGAGCACTTTTGAGAGTGAAAGGAGGTGCCAATTGAAAGGGGACTGTCCGGGGCATCCTGTGGCCTATGGCCTTACTGTGGGTAACTTTCATTAGGCTGTGCATATACCAAATATTCTACCTTGAGCATGGATCATTTCAATAAGAAGGGGGGAAGTTTCGTGCATCATTTTTTAAAACAAAAGATACATTTAGTTATAACTCTTGTAGATATACAATCTTTTTATTCCAATCATAAATTGAAATTTGCAAAATTCAAATTACTCACCACCCAATCATATTGTGCTGACAGTAATAATTGTGGTAATCGTTATTGTTGAAATGCTAACGTGTGGCGATCACTCTGTAAGCCACCCATCACCAACAGCAGGGCAGCAACCCTGGAAGCGTGGCTTTCGCTATCCAGGTGGCAAACCCAGAGGCGATGAAGTGCCTCTCCAGAAGTTCCCCCGCAAGTTAGTCAGCTTCTGCTCCACCTATCACCAACTTCCGCTGCTCCTCCAGCTGAAAGATGGTTTCCAGTTCTCTGCGGCTATTCATAACCCTCTCCAACAAAAATAAAAGCCAGCTCTGGAAGAACATATGTGTTACCTTGGCCACATGATGCACCAATACACAAACACCATTTACATCTATGCAGGAGTATCAGTAAATAATGTAATTTGACTCAAAAGAGAGTATGAACATTTCTCAGTAGGGGAAGCCTCGTCTGGACCAGTTCAGATGACTAAGGAACCTCAGGAAGTGGAACCATGAATCAGAAAGCAACCTCCTTTCTTCTGACTCAATGCTGAGCTCATGAACCCAGGTGCTGTTGGGGGATACCATGTTCCTGGAGGTGCCCGACTCCTCGCAAACATACAAAAACTAAGGAAAAACTTGACTTTCACCACCGCTCCCTAAACCAGACTATGATCACACTATAGTCATTGCTTTACATTTATTACTTAATCGCATAACAGTATATGTTCTATATTGTCCCATTTTAAAGATGAAGGAACTAAGGCTCAGAAAGCTTGCCAAAGGCCCCAAGTTTGTACATTACCAGTGCCTTTTTTATTAAATTACACTTATTCACAATAAGAAGCAATTAGCAAGACTTTAAATGGTGTAAAACATTCTGTGAGCCTCATATGTATAACTTTTACTATGATTTTTTTTCACTTTAGTTTTAAAAAGCTCCATTGGTAGTAATTTAGCTTTTAAATACTTGTTTCATTTCTTCCATTTTATTCACAAACTTGGGAAAGTACTACACAATTCTGAGGACAGTTATGATAATTAGAGTACTATCTATTTTCTTCCATATACAGAGATGGCTAACATATTAGGGAATTCTTAAGAAGAGAGTAGGCAAGTGGCAAACTTTTCTAAGAGTTGTATTAACTTTAACCTCAAAGGCAATGTGTGAGTAGCCCATGTTTCTTTAGATCTGGTGAACTCGTAATCATAACAGAGCCATAGATGACCACACATGGCCCTGTGGTTACACAGGCTGGGATTTACCCAGCTAACCCCTCAAAAGTGGTTTGAAGTCTCTTGACTTGAGCACAATGCTTGCAATTTAGATCTTTACCACTAGGTGGATGGTAGTGCTTTGTATATTTATGGTTTTGCTGAATAACTATTAAGCTTTCCCCAGGAACTGATAAACATTTACGTTTATGAAGGCAGTAATATCAACTTTAATTAAAGACTCCGGGCTCCACTGAAACACAAGACTTCATAATTTAAAAGGGGCGAGAGAATAATAAAACCAGGTGCATAAAAAAATCTCATTTATAATACCAAAACCCACTTAATTACGCTATTTTGTAAAAAATGACTTCTTAAATAAGCATAAGAACTAATCTGATTTACATCAAAGAGGAATCCTTTCACACGCTATAATTTAGTGCCTTTCTCACTAAAATTCAATTACTGCTGATTATTGCTGAATCTAACCTTGGTTTTGCTCTTTCTATTTTTAAGAGGCAAATTTTACCCCCTTTTTTTTTATATAATAGGAATTTCAACTGTCAGTAGAGACTCAGAATGCAAATGTGACTGAGGTTAGAAGCTACTATAGCCTCTCCTGCTGTAGCTAAGCCACATCCTGCAAACTCTCAAAAAGAACTTACTTCCCAGTCCCACCTCAATTTTATATGGTTTACCCAGAGGCAAGACTTCTTTAAGACAAAGGTGGCTCTTTGAGTTGTTCCATCCCCTGGTGACTGTCCCCATGACTGTCTTTGACCAATCACAACAATTTCTTCTGTAAGAAACTCCTTTCCATTATAATTCCTAAACCTTTGAATCTTAAAACCAGCAGAAAATAATCATCATCATAATGCTTACACTGTGCTTAAAGAACGCCAGTCACTCTACTAAGTATATTATATATTTTAGCTCATTTTAAGTTATGACGCATCAAATATTAAAGATTAACAATAAAATATCCCTAAATGACCCCGTACTTCCTTTTTGAATATTTTTTCAAAGTATCTATTAATGTCATTTTAAACAGTAATAGTTTATATATTTGTACATATCTTCTACATTCAATCACATAAATACGTAATACACATCTCTTCTCACCTCTTCCTTGTATCTTATTTGCCAGGGTGGCTTGTGGCTCTCTGAAAGGTAATCTTCCATTTTACCTAACGATCCTCCATTCCACCTTTCTACTCAAAAGCATGGATTTCTGGCCCGCATCCTCTGCATTAATAGGAGCTTATCAGAAAAGCAGAATCTCAGGCTCCGTCTCAACCAACTGAATCAGAATCTGCATTTGAACAAGGATACCCAGGTGAACGGTACATTAACATTTGAGAAGTGCTGCCCTTTACAATCATCTGATTAGGAAGACGATCACATGATTAAGGAGTTAGGTGTTAGGCAACTGGTGACAAGGCCAAAAGCAGTTGATAAGTGACACAGGTGTGCCAATTTAGCAGTCTAAAAGAGGGCATTCATGAAACACTGCTAGCACACTAAAAGGAACCACACTGCACAGTGACAAGTAGTGAAGACAGGACCATAGTTTTTCGTCTTGGGGGTAAAATATTTCTCCTTGTCCCAAAGTAAAGAAAATCATGACATTAATATCAGAACAAGAAGTATTTTCCTCAAATATTTAACCCCATGGACAAAATATTACCCATCAGCAATGTACCTCTTTTCAAATAAACCTATTCAAAGTTATTCAATTTTATTCAATTATGTCCCTTGTCAGATTAATTCATAATTAAATGAAGCAGGAACTATTCATAAGTGGCCATGTGTCACGAATGGCATTTGTTTCCGTGGATAACTCCTGCATGTACCCAGTGCTTTAATTTGAAAATGTAGAAGGTGAGCATGGGAACCCCAGAGTTATTGGAGCATCTCAGCACTGGGTCATCAGCAACCTCAGCAAACGACTTTAATATCTGAGATACTTAATTAACACTGAGGAGCACTAAAACACATTCTTTAGTGCCAAGAAGCAACGCGTGTTTTTGGCAGCCGTGGAAGTATGTGTTTGTGAAATTAAGACTCAGAGAAGGAGGTGATTTACAAAAGGCTACAGCTGCTGCCGCCTGGCTCCTGCTGCCCTCTCTCCAGAGCTGCCGCTAAGTTGGGGCTGACAGTTTTGAACTTTCGGAGATAGGAAGGAATTCATTGGTAAGGAGGGTGAGAGAGGAGGGGTGACAGGGAATTGAGCAGACATTTCCAGCCCTCCTTTACACGTATTTATGTTCTCAAGTTTTGCTAAATGAAGGAGAAAAAGTTAGGGGAGACATCTTTAGTAAGTGCCCTTGCTGCCCTCTTAGCTGTGTGTGTGGGCGGAGGAGGGGTGGATGGACTTAAATCATAATCGGGCATTGTTATTTTTATAATTTTTTAAGAGTGTTTTTAAACTCAAATTCACACTTTCTCTACCAAAGGCTCTTAACTTTTGAAGGAACAAATCACCTTCCAAGTTACAATCCTTTGTCTAGTCTTCCTACCCAGGATGATTCGCAGATCCATCTCTCCAAGGTCCCCAGAAATGGAAGGTGTCTACACACCATGGTTAGCGCCATCTCTTCTCCACCTTTTTACCAGCAAAACCACTGAGCACTGAGTAGGACCAGAGATTCTTGACCGAGACAGCACTGCCTCCTAGAAGGCATTTGGGAAACTGGAGGGTTGTTCTGGTTCCATTTCCCACATTTAGTGTGTGGGAGTTCTGCTGCTAGATATTCTGAAATAACCCTACCAGTCTTAAACAATGAACTATCAGCATCCCATGAAACCTGTACTCCAAAGACATTCATAGGTAAAAAATTCTATTTAAAATTTTCTTGCCTAGAATCTAAGTTCATTTTACATGTAGCCATTAAGTATTTTTTGCATAGTAATTCAGTAGCACACTGAATTTCTCAGGAATGTAACTATTGTGTAAATCAAAAGAAACCTGATCTTTTTTTCAAAGTCTTGCCAAAAACGTTTACTATTCTGGAAATCTACACCACCAATGGCAAGGCCACCACAGGTATCTGAGTCACTGATATAACACACTTTAATCAGTCTTTGTTTGTAGCTGTTCCAGGCACAATGACTCCATGAAGGTACAAACATCTGATAATATCATTGTCGCTTTTCTTATAATTGTGCCCAAACATTTACATAATGATGAACATATCATTTCGTTATAAATTATTTTCCTTTTATTTCTCTTACCACCAGAGCATCATATTGATTTTTAACAAGTGTGTAGGAAGCCCATATTATTTATAAACTACATCACACAGTAGCAAAGGGAACATTACAATATCCAATAAAAAGTGAGTGTTGAGTATAATAGGCTTGAGACCATCAGTATAGGCAATATCTCTGGAAACTGAGATCCAAAAAGAGAGCCTAAGATCAAGCAAATGTCCAGCAGAAACACAAAAATGAGGACTTGACAGTGAAGATGTGCTTTTGTTCCATAGAGATATCGCTTGACTTCTCAGGATCTTCTTCAACTGCCCACTGCCACCTGCCTGCCCCTTGAGTTAAGGTGTTCGCAATGTTCTCTCTGTTGCCTTAGTCTCTCCCTCTGATTCTCATCTTTGGAAAATGTATCCATTCATAAAGCTTCAACAATATCTATATAACTGATTTCAAATTTACAGACTAGGTCAAACAGACCTGAACATTGAACACAGGCCTCAATTTCTTTTTTGGATGAGCCACACTGATGTGTTGTACCTCAAATCACATTCATCATTTTTTCTCCAAAACTGAGTCTCCTACTGGTGTTCCCACTTTTTGCTAATAACATTCTCATCCAGAGAATGTTGTCAACTTCAGGTAAGAAACGTCAGAATCATCTTTAACAACTTTCCAGCCCCACTCCCACCCCAAACAATCATCAAGTTCTGTCAGTTCTACCCAAATGTCTCTCTGAAATCTTTCTCAGTGGTGCACTGGTAAAATAGCTTCCAAAAAAAATGAGATTTTTTTTTAAAGCCCTAACTTGTAGTGCTTGCCAATTTCTGTGGTGTAAATATTCCACTACGGCTAATTTAAAACCACCAAACGTTCAACATCTGGATCATAAAATTCCTTAAATTTAACAATATGCTCTTGAAAGCTGGCATTTCTATTTCCACTACTACCACTCTAGTTCAGCCATTATTTTCTGAATTATTTAGATGCTCATAAATTAGTCAACCTACCCTCGCTCCAATTACATCTATGCATAAAATACGTTTACATTTCGTTGTTGTATATTAGAGTAAAAAACCCTAGCCTTGTGTGCAATGCCTTTTATATTATGGCCCTTTTTTATCTCTATCTTTATCTCCTCTCAACTATGCCCCCCACCCATCATTGCCTCCGACACACTCACATACATACTCACCTACATACACACTCACATACATACTCTTATGCTCCACCCCCATAGGGATACTCAGCATTCTCTGAAAAACAATGCAGTGCAATTTATCAAACTTTTACTAAATACCTACTATGTGTCAAATACTGTGCTAGGCTAAGACATGTTCTTTGCCCTCCAGAAGCAAAGAATCCCATGTACTTCAATCCTCCTATGGCTGTTCATACTGTTATTTTAACAGAAACTCACACCTGTCTTCATTCCTTAAAAAAGCATTTACTGAGTACCTACTATGTGCTGACTATTCTATATTCTGGGAATATATAAACAAAAAGACAGTATTTACTTTCTAAGTCAGATAATAGTAGGCGATATACAGGTGTAATGGAGAGACACCAACTGTCTTGCACTTGCACTGTTGGGTTCAAGAAAGACTTTGCTGAGAAAATAATGGTACAACTGAGGATGAGTGCAGGGAATATGGCTCAAGAAAGAGATGAAAGCCATTTTGCTAAGGGCTCAATATGATACTCCTTATAAATATCAGAATCTACCTTGCTCAAGCAAACTAAAAATGAGTATGAGGATACAGATTTCTTTCAGGTACCCCAATCAAAAACTGAACAACTAGCCCTCAGGAAGGGCTAGGACCTAAGTTCCAGGTCTTCAACCACAGACGTTCACAAACCTTCACTTCAAATCTCTGGAATTAACGTGACTCAGCTCTCAGTAGCCTATTTTTACATCTCTCAATTTAAATGCAAAAGAGAATCTGATTTGTCCAGCTTTGGTCAAGAGTGCATTCCTGGTCCAATCATCTACAACCAGGGCCAAGCTAGTCCTTTCCACATGCCAAAATGTTCAGTCATAAAACAGAGATTCCAGGATTGACAGATATCCTCAAAATTATCTGCTTTAGTTGGAAACATAATTACTCAGGGCTGACAGTGGAAAAATCATGACTATTTATATTAGTTAGGAATGATTTTGGCATCAAGTAACACAAAGCATACTATGGTGGCTAAAACAAATTAAAATTATTCAGACAGACCAAGAAGTTTATAGGTATTACTAGTACTAGTGCAGCAGCTTGCTCATTAGTGCTAAGGCTGATATCACGACAATTCTCTTGGCCTCTCACTCATGGTCTCGTGCTGTTGTAAGTCAGTTATCACATACAAACTCAAGGCATACAAAGGAGAAAGAGCAGTGTCATCTGTGTCCCATCCCATTTGTCAGAAAAGGCCAAAAGATTTCTCAGAACTTCCCAGGAGACTCTGCTTAGTTGTCATTGTCACACCTGATTCACATGACCCCTTCTAACAGCAAGGGAGACTGAGAAAGCAGAAAACAACTGCCACAGCTAGCTTAGGTCAGCCATGATCTACAACTAGGCACACAGAGACCCCGAATGGCAGAGAGACTCTAAGGTGACCCCAATGATCTCTACCTTCTGATTGCCACTCATGTGTAATTCTTTCTCCTTAAGTGTGAATGGGAACTGTGACTTGTTTCTAGACAATAGAATATGACAAAAGTGATGAAATGTCACTTTTGTGATTACATTACACTATATACACTTCTGTCTTGCTAAGGCTCATTCTAGAGGTTCTCTCTCCTCCTGACTGGCTTTAAAGAAATAAGTGACCATGGTGGGAAACACACATAGGAAGGAGCTGAGGATGGCCTCTAAAAGCTGAGCCCACAATAAGCCAGGATTTTCAGTCCTATAACCATAGGAAAATGAATTCTACTAACAACTTGACTGACTTTAGAAGCAGATCCTTCCCCAGCCAAGTCCTCAGGTAAGAATGCAGCCCAGGCAACATCTTGCCTCTAGCTTTGTGAGGCCCTAAATGAAGAACCTAGCTAAGCCATGCCCAGACTCCTGATTTGCAGAAACTGAGATAATAAATTGTGCTGCTTTAAGTCACAAAGTCTGTGGCAATTTGTTCCACACCAACAGATAACTAATATATCAAGGAAGAATTGGGAAATACATATATGGCGAGGTAACCAACAGTTTCTGTCATATCAATCAAATTATGTTTGATTTCATTTCTTTTGTATAAAACCACTTTTTATCTTCTTCCACATTTTATTATTCCTCAACTCTGATCTCTAGGCCTAAAACTTAAATCCATAGAGATCATGAATTTCATCTTCTTCCATACCACTTCCCTCAGAAATTCCTTTCCTGACTTTGTAGATATTGCACTGTCCTTATTTCTTCCAATTTCTCCTCTAACTGTGATATCCCTGAGGTTCACTCCGTGACCTGATGCTCTTCTTTCTAGTTACACTTTTCCAGTTCCCTTTTGATATCTCATTGTTACTTTAAACTCAAAATAACTAAAATTCATAATTCCTATCCCCTGTCCCACAAACCAGCTTTTCTCTAAGCCCTCCTTCTCTGTCAGTAGTACTATAGTACTTTGAATCTTTCAGAATCAAAATCATGAAATAGTCATTGATTTCCCTTACTTTTCAAATTCTGGAGATCTTCTCTCATAATGTCTCCAAAAAACATCTATTTTCACTGCTGCCACTGTTCAAGGTCTTCAAAAGCTCCTGTGTATTTTACCTCAATTACCTGCTAATTGATCTTCCTGCCTCCACTTTTCTACACGTCAACCAATTGCACATACCCTCACACGTTCAGACCTTATAATGGTCCTCAGCTGCCCACAGTATCAAATATAAATGGCACTGCTTTGTTTTGAATTTTTCTAAACTCCTACCTCCATCCATACTACCTTTTTAGTCCTATAATTCTCTTGTTCTGGAAGCTTTAATAAGTCTCCCCACTCACACCCCACACAGATTTATTCATATCCTATACTTTACTGGCCGAGGTCCTTTCAGCTTTGGAAAATCAAAACCAACTGTATCATCGCCAAATACCATCTCCCTTTCTTAACTACTTCATGTTTACTGCCAGAGTAGGGTGATGGACAGTCACCAACCACTACTGAGTTCTCCCTTTCCTCCTTCTTGCCCCAGTATCCCTGCTGCATACATACACACACACAACGCAGAGATACATATATCCTTTCCCTCTTGTAGGGATCCACAAAGCTAATTTCAGCTCTAGTGCCAGAAGTAGCGAAGTGGCCTTTGCTAAAGCCATCAGCCCATTCCATACTCCTCTGTCCCCCAACACAATATCAGTTCAGTGATACCGAAGCCAGTCCAAACAGTGAATACCAGGACTTATACAGGAAATGCTGTGACAAAGATGATCTTTTCCCTGCTGGATGTGCCATCTTAAAACCATAAAAGTTGATAACCTCACAATGACACTGAGGAAACTTGATACTTGTTGATATTGTTAAGCTGTTGGATAAATTCTTAACTAAAGTCTGTCCTTAGACTTCTCATTGACCTTCTATCTAATTATTCCCTTTATTATTTAGACCAGTTCATTTTGAGTTTTTCTTACAATCCAAAACATCCTGATAAATGAGTCAGCATCCCACAATTAACATACCATCCACTGCACTAATTTCTGGGTCAGTATACAATGCAAATACATGGACACACTCTTTTATCTAATTGTATTTATCTTCATGTCTGTCCCTGAACTAGGTATCAAGCTCCTGTTAGGACATAAAGTTTCTATTTATTTTATATTCCAATGATAGCCATGACAGTACAGTTGCTTAATAAATATCTGTTGATTAAGAATTTACCATATTCAAGTTAGCACAAAATGTGCTAGAATTTAGGACACTGGCAGCTTTAGAACAATTAGGTGTCCGAGAGAAGAAAGCAATTTCTTCACCAATGGTAAAATATACTATTTCCTCACCAATTGTTATGGGTTGAGTTTTGTCCACACAAAAGATATGTTTAGGGCTCTGGCAGACTAGGTAAAAGCAAAGTTCACCTCCTCCCAGGTCCACATTGAAATTACAACCCAATTATAAAATAATCAACAAGGAGAAGCACCTGAAGTTCAGCTGATCTTAACATTTATGCCTGATAGTATAAAAATGGAGCCCCATCAAAGCTGGTAGCAGAGGCAAAGTCACAAACTGGGCTGGACCTGCACCTATGGTTGGTGGAGGACCACCGGAGGGAGAGCAAGGCTGCAGAGGCTCCTGTGTAGGAGAGGGGGTCCTGGCCTCATTTGGGGGCTCCCTAGCCCAGGGTCCCAGCCCAGGGAAGATGAGATTCCAATAACTGTAAAATCCAGAGGGGATTCTGGCCATCTGGGAGAGACAGAAGGAAACTAAAACCCTAGACGCCCCTTTAAAGGACTCACACACTGGCTCTTTCACCTGCAGACACTCACCCAGAACAGTGTGTCAGAGGCTCGCATGGGATTCACAGGGATAAAGTCCGTATTACCTGGAGCCAAAACAAGGACTGGAAGGGCAGCCACCATTGTGCCTCAGTCACAGGCCCTTCTACTAGGCAATCTCCAGAGCACACCAGCTTGACTGCGCAGACCCCTCCCATGGGGGCATTAGGCTTTAGGAAGCACCGGCCTGAGATCAGCCAGACCCACCCAATCTGCAGATTGCCCGGGGCTTTTATTGATGGATGCCTGCCACACCCTGCACCAATTCAGGACCAAGTATTTTCAGCTGGTGACCAGCACTGTGGGCGCACATTTCCAAGACAGTTTCAGGCAAATTACTGCTGCCAACTCAAACCGGGGCCGATCTTGGGGATCTATAGGCCAGTCTGACAGCAGCTAGTCTTGCTATGATCTGGGACTTCTGCCAGACCACGCAAACGGTAACCGAAGTTGCAGCAAGACTGAGGCTGCATTGATCTGACTGACATTGTCTCTCTGAGACTCCACCCTATTCTACTCACAAAATGCCCCAGGCGGCCCACTGACAGTGATCCACCACTCCCTTGACCATCCCGTTCCCAATCCACCCAGGCAACAAAACTTGGGCACTGCAGGGAGACCTCTGCTGCCTGCAAGAGTTACAATATTGCATCTGGGGAGCGCAGGGGCCTGTGGGACTGCCACAGATGGCAGCTAGTCTCGTTGTGATCTGTGACTACAGTGGGAATGCCCAGGCACCGAAGTTACAGCAAAACTGAGGCTGTATTGCCCTGACGGCCCTTGTCTCCCTCAGATCCCGCTTCACCCAAGCCACAAAGTGCCTGCAGCTAGCTCATTGACAGACAGCCTCCCCGGCCCTGCTTAGTTCTAGGGTTGCACATACTGCGCTGGCAACAGACCTTGGCTAGCACTGTGAGCACATTTCAGGGAAAACAGTTGTGGGCAGACCACTGCTGCCTGGACAAGCTGCAATATCTCCTGAAGGGATCACAGGAATATGTGGGACTGCCCCAGATAGAAGTTTGTCTCCATGTAATTTGTGACTACTGAAGGAACATGCAGACACTGAAATTGCAGAAAACTGAGGCTAATGGCCTGAAAGCCCTTGAGTCCCAGAGCTCCTGCGCCATCCAATACACAAAGTGCCTGCCATACATTGATAGAAAGCTTCCCCTGCCCTGGGGTGGCGCATTCAGGCCCAAGATGGGCAGCAGCTGACCCTGTTACAATTGGAAATTTGTACAGGGAATCATAAAGAACAGCACTGGCATGTAAATGGACACTGCAATGGCAGGGAAAATTTACTCAATAGACCCAGGAGACTCCTGGGTCCCTGCACCTCCCAACACGCATATCACCCAGAGGCTTATAGGCAACTGACAGGCAGTGTCAGACCTGGAGGATCACTGGACCCTCTGCTAAACTGCCCTAGGTCAGAGATAAGGGATAACAAGTCTGCTGTCTCTTACACTTACCTATAGATCAAGTATAGGCAACAACCATCTGCGGATTGCTTTGTAGTTCCCACTGGGTAGCCCTGAGCAATCAAAAATTGACCTTGGCCTCCTGGGGAGCCCCTCCCAAAGACCCACAAAACCAGTGCATCTGGAGGCTGGTACCAGACCACAGCAGAAGATAACACACAACCCAAAGATTTCATCCAGAGCCCCCAGCATAGTGAATCAAGGCGAGTGCACCACTGGGCCACAAAGGACATTTTCCACATTAGGCCATCTGTCCAAAGCTGAGAGATGAAACAAATATTCCTGACACATAAAAATGAACAGAGAGAGAAAACGAAGAAATATGCCATGAATAAAATAACAGGAGAAAACTTCAGAAAATAAGCTAAATGAAATGGAGGCAAGCAACCTGCCAAGAGACAGAGTTCAAAATAATGGTTATAAGAAGGCTCAATGGTTATAAGGATGCTTAGGGGAAGAATGAATGAGCACAGTGGGAACCTCAACAGAGAAATAGTAAGCATAAAAAATGACATAGAAAGCATAAAAAAGAACCAGACAGAAATGAAGACTATAATTACTGAAATGAAGAATACACTAGATGGGTTCAACAGTAGACTGACAAAGCAGAAGATCGAATCAGCAAACTGGAAGACGAGGTAGCTGAACACACCCAATCAGAACGACAAAAAGAAAAAAGAATTTTAAAAAATGAGGATAGTTTAAGAGACCTCTGGGACAACATGAAGTATAGCAATATCTAGATCATAGGAGTACCTGAAGAGGAAGAGAGAGAACAAGGGATTGAGACTCTATTTGAAGAAATAATTACAGAAAACTTCCTTAACCTGGCAAAGAAATTAGATATACAAGTTCAGGAAGCACAGAGAGTTCCAAACAAGAGGAATTCAAACAGACTCACACCAAGACACATGATAATTAAAATGTCAAAAGGTCAAAGACAAAGAGAATCTTAAAAGCAGCAAGAGAAAGACAGCTAGTTACTTACAAGGGCATTTCCTTGTAAGATGGGTACTTTTCAATGGATAGTTTGCAGGCCAAAAGGGAATGACAAGAAATATTCAAAGTTATGAAAAACAAGACTCTACAACCACAAATACTCTACCCATCAAAGCTTTCAATTAAAATGGAGGTAAGATAAAAAACTTCCCAGACAGAAAAAAAGCTCAAGGAATTCATCACCAACAAGTCAGTATTATAAGACATTTTAAAGGGACTTCTGTAAAAAGGGGTAAAAAAGAAAATAAAAATAACAAATATGAAAACTAAAATGGTAGTAACTATTTACCTATCAATAATCATTTTCAATGTAAATGGATTAAATGTTCCATTCAAAAGATATAGGGTAGCTGAATGAATTGGAAAACAAGACCCATGCATATGCTGTCAACAAGAGACCTGCTTGCCCAAATGACACTTACAGACTGAAAGTAAAGGGATGGAAAAAGATATTTCACGCAAATGGAAATGAAAAAAAGCCAGGATAGCAATACTTATATAAGAGAAAATATACTTAACATAAAGGCTATAACAAGAGACAAAGAAGGGCATTACATAATGATAAAAGGATCGATAAATCAAGAGGACATAACCCTAGTAAACATATACACACTCAACAAAGGAGCACCTACATACATATAGCAATCACTGATTGACATAAAAGGAGAGATCAACAGTAATACACTCATATTAGGAGACTGTAACACCCCAATCACCAATGGACACCAAGACACCAATGGACAGATCTTGCAGGCAAAGAATCAACAAGGAAACAATGGGCCTAAAAGACACACTAGACCAGATGGATTTAATAGATATTTTCAGAGCATTTTACCCCAACGTAGCAAAATATACATTCTTCTCAAGCGCACATGGAATATTTTCCAGTATAGACCACACGTTAAGACACAAGTCTCAATAAATTTAAGAAGATTGAAATCATATCAACCATTTTCTCTGATCACAATGGTATAAAACTAGAAATGAACTATTAAAAAAAATATGGAAAATACACAGCACATGGAGGCTAAATAATGAATGGGTTATCAATGAGATCAGGAAGAAATCAAAAAATACCTAGAGACAAATGAAAATGAAAACACAATGACTCAAAATCTATGGGACACCGGGAAAGCAGTCCTAAGAGGGAAATTCATAGCAATACAGACCTACCTGAAGAAATAAGAAAAAGTTCAAACAAACAATCTAATCTAACACTTGAAAGAACTAGAAAAATAACAGCAAAAAAAGCCCAAAGTGAATAAAAGGAAGAAAATAATAAAAATTAGAGTAGAAATAAACAAAATAGAATGTAGAAAACCAATAGAAAAGATTGATAAAACCAAGAGCAGGTTCTTTGATAAAAAAGATTGATAAAACCAAGAGCAGGTTCTTCCCCAAAGAGGAAATACAGATGACCAATAGACCTATAGAAAGATGCTCAAATTAATAAAATCAGAAATTAAAGAGGAGAAATAACCACGGAATCCACAGAAATACAATGGATCATAAGAAAATACTAAAAGAAATTATATGCCAACAAATTGAACAATCTGAAAGAAATGGACACATTCTTGGAAACATAATTTCCCAAGACTGAGTCAAGAAGAAAAAAAATCTGAACCAACTGATTATCATTAATGAAATAGAATCAGTAATCAAAACCTCCCCAATAACAAAGTCCTTGACCAGATGGCTTTATAGGCAAATTTAACCAAACATTCAAGGAATAAACATCTATTATTCTCAAACTAGTCCTAAAAAGTTCAAGAAGAGGGAAGACTCCCTAACTCCTTTTATGAAGCCATCATTACCTTGATTCCAAAACCAAAGACATTACAAAAAACTATAGGCCAATATCCCTTATGAACATTGATGCAAAAATCCTCAATAAAATATTAGCAAACCAAATTCAGCAATACATTAAAATATCATACACCATAATCAAGTTGGATTTATTCCTTAAATGCAAAGTTGGTAAAATATTTGCAAATCAATGTAATACACCACATTAACAAATCGAAAGATAAAAACCATATGATCATATCAATAAATGCAGAAAAACCATTCAATAAAATCCAGCATTCATTTATGATAAAAATTTTCAACAAAGTGGGAATAGAGAGAACACACACCAACATAATAAAGGCCACGTACGACAAACCTACAGCTAACATCGTACTCAGTGGGGAAAGGCTTAAAGCGTTTTCCTTAAGATCAGAAACAGACAAGAATGCCCACTACTTTCTCCACTCCTCTTCACCATTGTAATGGAAGCAACCAGACAAGAAAGAGAAATAAAAGGCATCCAAATTGGAAAGGAAGAAGTAAAACTCGTTATTTACCAATGACATGGTGCTGTATATAAAGAACTCCAAAGATTCTACCAAAAAACTGTTCGAACTGATCAATGAATTCAGTAAAGAAGCAGGATACACAAATTAATATTCAGAAGTCAGTGGCATTTTTATTCATCAATGATGAACTGTTGGAAAGAGAAATTAAGAAAACAATCCCATTTGCAAGTGCATCAAAAACTATAAAATACCTAGGAATCAAATTAGCCAAGGAGGTTAAAGACCTGTTCTCAGAAAATTATGTCATTGAAAAAAGAAATTGACGAAGATACAAACAAATGGAAGCATATATCATGCTCATGGATAGGAAGAACCAACATCATTAAAATGGCATACTACTCAAAGCAATCTATAGATTCAATGCAATCTCTATAAAAATACCAATGGCATTTTTCAGAGAGCTGGAACAAACAATCCTAAAATTTATATGGAACCACTAAAGACCACAAAAGCCTCAGCAATTTTGAGAAAGAAGAACAAAGTTGGAGGTATCACACTGTCTGATATCAAACTATGCTACAAGGCTACAGTAATCAAAACAGTATGGTACTGGCATAAAAACAGATACATTGATCAGTGGAACAGAATAGAGAGCCCAGAAATAAATCCACACCTATACACTCATATAATATGTGACAAAAGAGATAAGAATATACAATGGAGTTAAGAGAGTCTCTTCGATAAATGGTGTTGGGAAAATGAGACAGATACATGCAAATAAAAGAAACTGGACCACCTTCTTACATTGTATACGAGAATAGACTCAATATGGTTAAAGATTTAAATGTAAGACCGAACCCATAAAAATTCTAGAAGAAAACATAGGCAGTAAACTCTCTGATACTGCTAACAGTAATTTCTTTTCAGATATATCTCCCTGGGCAAGGGAAACAATAGAAAAAATAAACAAATGAGACTACATCAAACTAAAAAGTTTCTGTATAGCAAAGGAAACCATCAACAAAACAAAAAGGCAACCAACTGATTAGGAAAAAGTATTCGCTATGATACATCTGATGAGAGGTTAATATCCAAAATATATATAACTCAACAAAAAAAAACAATCCAATTAAAAAATGGGCAGAAGACCTGAACAGATACTTCCCCAAAGAGGAAATACAGATGACCAATAGACCTATAGAAAGATGCTCAGTCATTAATCATCAGAGAAATGCAAATTTAAACCACACATCTGTCAGAATGGCTATCATCAATAAATCAAAGAACAAGTGTTGGTGAGGATGCGGAGAAAAGAGAACTCTCATACATTGTTGGTGGGACTGCAAATTGGTACAGCTACTATGGAAAACAGTCTGGAGGTTTCTCAAAAAATTGAAAATGAATATACCTTTTGACCCAGCAATTGCACTTTTGGGTATTCTTCCAAAGAAAACCAAAACAGTAATTTGTAAAGATCTACGCACCCCAATATTCAAGCAGCACAATTTACAATAGCCAAGATAGAGAAGTAACCTAAATGCCCATCATCAGACAATTCGATAAAAAAGTCACGGTTCATATATACAATGGAACATTACTCAGCCATTAAAAAAAATAAAATCCTAACATTTGCAATGACATGGATGACCTAGAGGTTATTATGCTGAGTGAAATAAGTCAGAGAAAGATAAATACCATATGATTTCACTTATAAGTGGAAACTAAGGAAGAAAAAGAACAAACTAATCAAGAAAAGACTCACAAATATAAAGGACAATTTGGTGATGGATAGGGAGTTGGGGAATGACAGAAAGGGGTGAAGGTTTAAAGAAATGCAAATTAGTAGTTGGTAGATAGTCATAGGGATGAGAAGCAGGGCATAGGGAATGCAATTAGCATTAGCATATTGGCTAGGTGGAGAACCAGAGGAGCCAAGAAGCAATTAGGCAGATTGTTTTATAAAGTATAAATGTTTAACCAATGTCCTATATACTTGAAACTAATAAGAAAGAAAGAGAGAGAGAGAGAGAGAGAGAGAGAGAGAGAGAGAGAGAGAGAGAGAGAGAGAAAGAAAGAAAGAAAGAAAGAAAGAAAGAAAGAAAGAAAGAAAGAAAGAAAGAAAGAAAGAAAGAAAGAAAGAAAGAAAAGAAAAGAAAGAAAGAAAGAAAGGAGAAAGAAAAGGTACCATTTGCAATTCAGTGGTAATTGTATCATACCTTACTGCATTGGTAAGTTGAATAAACCGTCAATTAAATTGAAAAAAATAGATACGCTGAAGAACTAATACCAGTACCTCAGAATACTACCTTATTTGAAAATGGGATGATTGCAGATGTAATAAGATAAAATTAAGTCATGCTAGAGTACTATGGGTGCTGAATCCAATATGAAGCATCTGAGAGAGGCTAATCAACTTAATGTAACTAAGGCTATGGAGCTACCTGTTGAAGAAAAGGTAAGAAGATGAAAAACAGAAAGAGAGGCTGGAAAGCAGGGAGGAAATTAGAAGGGGGGAAATTTTTAGAAGTGAGGTCAGAACACAGGACTGCCTTGTGGCACTCTGGCCAGGGGGTGGTTAAGAAGACTTGGGAAAAGTTCTCACTTTACTTCTGACAACACCTAAAGAGTTTTATTATCATTCTTATTCATCAAGAATCTCAGTGTCAGAATTGTGATTCTTTTGGAAAAGCTAATGCCTGCACAAGAAATTCTACATCAATCCAATTGTTCTAAGAACCACTCCTATTCAAATTAACTATCCATCTTTTTATTACCTCTCTTTCTGCCGCCTGACCATCAGTCCTCTGCCATTATCAGGAAAATGCATCCATGAGCTCCGAGTTGTCTGTCTCAGACTGAGCCGTTCCTCTGGGAATCACACAGAGGTGCAGACTGGGCTTTGGAACCAGACAGAGGAACCGAAGTCCCAACTCTGTCAATTAATGGGTAATATGAGGTAAGTCATTTACTAATATGTACCCTTCAGGATACGCTGTGATAAGATTTTTTATATACAGACTGTTTAACATCATATGTGGTATATAATTATAGCTCAGTGTGTGGCAGCTAATTTTTTTTTATTCAACTAATTCTTTTGAAGCTTCTTATGATTAATAAGGTGACTTGAATTGTTTCAGTAACACCTCTACAATTTTCTTCAAATTTTCAAAGAGCTGGAAGTCCTCAAAGTCACAGTGAAATTGAGAGGGTGAGGGAAAAGCATAAAAAGCAATAGCTCTGATGCAGTATATAGATGCCTTACTGTTCAATTGTATACCTAAAACTTACTGGATTTTGTTGACCAATGTCACCATAATGAAAAAAAAAATTTTTTTTAAGTAGTAGTTTCTAGTTAAAAGAGATTTTCATCACACAAAGAGAAGAGGGGCCCCGTGACTAAACAAAATCCCAAAACGTGAGCTTTAAGAAATAGAAATAGGGTTCTCCTTTGGCCACCCCCTTGCTCTCTTCACCTTAATACAAAGAGGGACACATAGCAAAGACACACTGTGAGGGCAGGCTCTCAGTTGGGGAAGCACAGCGGACAAAGTTCCCTCCCCTTCTCTGGATACACTCTCTCCCTTCCTCTCCTGCACAACTGAGTGGGCAGGGTGTCTTCCCTTTGGGTCATTCCCTTAGTAAAACAACTAGAACAGTAGAAAGACAGCTTCAAGAGCTACTTGGCTACAGACCTCCGGCTTATGGAATAAGGGAGTTTTCAGAGAAAGAAAAAAAGTAGGGACTCAGGGTAGATGATCTGGCAGGGACACCACCTGTGAGAGAGACTGGTTTTCTCTCTGTTAAAGTTCACCAGAACCGAGGTATTGCTATGGATGCCCACGTGGGTCTCATCAACTTCTGTTTCCATCAAATCTAACATTGTAGTGTTTTACTACACTGATGACTCAAAGGCTGCAAGTTGTATAGTCCAAAAACTGTTTCCCTTTCTTCCTTAGGAATACGTCCTGTATTTATTTTCATTCCCTGCCTAACTTCCAATTCTCTAGGTCAGATGTCTGGCAGAGTGTTGTTGGGTCCACTGCTCAGGGTATCACAAGGCTAAACTCAAGATGTCAGCCAAGACTTGTCTGCAGATTCTGGAGACAAATCCACTTCCAAGATTCACATTTCTGTTCTTGGCACAATTCGGTTCCTTGAGGTTGTAACACTGAGGTTCTCACCTCCTGGCTGGCTATCAGTGGGGGACAGCTCTCCTTTTAGGCTGCCTGTATTCATTGCCACAGGGCTCCCTTCATCTTCACGCCTACAGTGGAACATCGAATCCTGTGCTTCGAATCTCTAATCTCCTCTAGCTCTGACCTCTAGACCTGAGTTTAAAGGGCTTTTGTGATTAGGTCAGGCCTCCCCATCTTAGAGTCAATTAATTTGGGACATAGCATAACATGAGAATGATACCTCATCATATTTGCAAGTTCCGCCCACACACAAGGGGAGATTACGTTGAGGATATCTTAGAGGTCTACCACAGACTCCTACTTTTTAGCTTGGTAGATTGATCCCCAAGTAAAGATAACATCTCTCAGTGTCCCTTACAGCTAGGTACAACCATCTATCTAAGTAGTGACCAAAGAAATATATAGCAGCTTTCCAGAAACTTCTTAAAATACTGGTGCCCAATTTCTGTCTCTTTGTTTTTTGAATCCTTCTTGCAACTTGGAATGTATAATTCAACCCATTTCCTGTTTGCCCAAGGATACTTGCTGGCAGCATTTGCAGCTGCAGCATTAATCTCAAGATAACTCTCAGATTACAGTCCTAATCTTACCCCCAAAATGTGACAAAATATCTCACTTTTATTATTTTTACATTGCTCTAGTATAACGATGGTCTTTGGAAACAAATGACATCATTCTATTTATAGCATTCTGTTTTGAGTAGTGGTATTTCCATTTACAAAATATAGTCATTATCACTCGCTGAAAATGCCAAATTCTAGAAAATTTAACATTCCTGTGCATGATGTTAACATCGTTCTTGAACAGTTGTTAGCTATAGATTAATTTGATAAATTCAATTTGTGTATATGTTTCTGTTGCATTAGGATTAGAGACAAGTTCTGCTCATAAATAACTCCAAGAACAGTTTTTATATTTTATTTTCACATTGAAAACCAATTGGATTTGCTTCAGCTTCATAGAGTGTGTTTATGTAAAATTAAATCAACGCTGGCAGCAAGCTCCACTTCTTTTTTTCTAAACAGAAAATGGGCTAATGGCTGGAACATCTGTAGAAATTTTGGACATGAATGACCATAGTAGGAGCCACATACAAGGACGGAACAGTAGGATAGAAAGAGCTTGGGTTCCTAATGCTGTAGAGAGCTATCCCAGTGATGTGCTGTTAAACAACAGGCTCTCTGGAGAAAAAAACCCTGATGTGCAGCATTTGCCAATTTCTGTGATGTAAATACTCCACCCTGGTCAACTTTGAGTTACCAGTGTGACACCTCTGAACATCGAGTTAGGAAGAGATGATAATAATCA
Source organism: Cynopterus sphinx (assembly GCA_030015415.1). Taxonomy (NCBI): domain Eukaryota; kingdom Metazoa; phylum Chordata; class Mammalia; order Chiroptera; family Pteropodidae; genus Cynopterus; species Cynopterus sphinx. Next base: position 140,911,337 of record CM057380.1, read on the forward strand.
GGTCTCACAAGCTGGAACAGGCCAGCCCAGCATCCCCCTAGCTATACCAGCCTGGACTCCCTGCCTCTAGGCTTGTTTCTTATTTAAGGTTCTATCATTTTAGAATTCCTGTTGCATGCAGACAGACCTAATCCCATGGTAGCTTTTTTCCAGGTTTTTCTACCAACGTTAAAATTTTATTTACTTAGACTTTTCTTTGTGTTAGATGGGTCCAGATCTAAGTAGGATAATGGGTGTATGATACCACGTTTTGCTTTACACAGAATTCACAGCAGCAGCTGTTACATTCCAGCCTCCTCTCAGAAAGATCTGCCCCATGCCTTAAGCAGCAGAGCTTGAACAGCTCTACAAAACTCAAAAGGAAATAGAGGGTGATTATGCCAAAGAAAAAATAATCCCCACACTTTATAGAGACTCCTGGGCAGGCACCATGATGAGAAATATTTGGGAGCAATGCAACAACTCCTGCAGTATGTGACATTTAAACCCTACTTTACAAAGTTGCCTCTGAAGATGCTAAATTTCAAGACCTATAACAGACCGGAAGATTTGTCAGAACAAATACACATTAGTGCTACTAGAAAATACCATTTCACCTTTCTGAAAACAGAGCTGGGAAAACACACAGACCATGCCTTTTTTTTTAGGTTTTAGAAACACAGAATCACTGCATGAATCTGCCACAGCAAAGGGGCTGGCCATTTACCCACCCACTTAGCCTGAAGGCCATAGCTACCCAGAAAATAGCACCCCTTCTCCAGAACAGGAATTTGTACCAGGAGCATTAGCTCCTCTTTTACAAAACAGTTCGATGTGACTACCTGAACCGGAACACAATGACACCGATAATCCTAGGAAACACTGGGGTCTCATTTGCTGCTTCAGCTGCCTCATTCCAGCATCTCTTCCAACAAAATGTACATAAGACAGCCTCCTCTACTTCTCCAGTGTGAGCTGTTTTTGAGTAATGACTTTGAGTACGTGGGATCCACCCAGACTCCCTCATCAAATCCCCTTTTTCAGGTGTAAGGGTCATGGAAGGGTCAAGTCATTAAATGATCAACTGAATTTTCTCCAGGTGCACCTTCTCCTGGGTTATTATATTCATAACCTAGCAATGGCAGTCTCTAGAAACAAGCACAGCTGTTGCGTACGGAATTATCTACTATATGTGAGATTCTGTGAGAAGTGTTTACAGACATTTTCTTAGGTGACCTTCATAAGAAACCAGTGAAGTAGTTGTTATTATTACTAGCATGCCACAAATGCAGGAACCGAGGACTGTGGAGTAAAATCCAGGTCACCAGCTAGTGAAAGTGGCCAGGCTGTCTGACTTCATCCTTTGGGAATAAGACCTCTGGGTATGGCATTCTGGATCCCTCAGGGAGCGGTCCTGAGGCAGGGCAACAAGGTGAGTGTGTCTCACACTAATCAAGCACAGGGCTGAATTATCTGCAAGGCACTGTAGGCCCAGGGCTTTTAGAGGCCCAGGAAAAAAATGATTTTGTTCTTTTAAAATCAGAAGGAAAATAGGAACATACAATGAATCCATCATGGATTATGTCTTTATGGCAACGTAATCATAAAATGAAACAATATTCATTATGAATAAAAGGGGCTCGTGAAAGCAAAAGTGCCAATGACCCATGAATGTTATCATGTGGCCCAGACTAAAGTGATAGGAATAGATGGCATTCCTGTGGGCGCCAACCAGAAGGAAAAAAGGTCAGAATGTTCTATCACAATTAGGCACTTTTGGTTAAAGTGTGTTCCAAGTCAATGTCTCTGAAGGATTATGGAGTAGTCAAGTTTGGGCTGTACAATATCCAGTGACGATAATGATAAATAGTGTTGATGACTCCTCTCCAGCTGTTCTGTCTCGCCTTAGTGGCTACTCAGATGAGAGAACTGAGCAAATCAGCCACATTTGTATGATATCTATATGCTAAAAAGCCCTGCCTGATATTGAATCTGTTTTTGATATTTTCTAAAACAGTTATGGTTCAGACCTCTGGTGACTTCCCTTGCCCACAAGTGCCACCACAGGTTTACCATGACTCTGGTATTCAGAAACAAGAGGAATGTGTCAGATGGTTTCTAGGATGGGAACAGCACTGCTTTACTGCACTGCTTCATCTTTGGCTTTGCTCTGAGAGTCACCTCCCACATTGGGTACAAGTCTTGATAGGATCTTCCATCAAGGTTCTCTCCTCTGTCCTAGGGGTGAGCACAGGACCCCAGCTAGACAGTTAGGATGCTTTCTCCTTGAATTTCCATTCTGAGCTGATGACACAGGCCTAAAGTTGACTAGAGTTCATTTATCTAATCGGTGGTGCCCTGAAGAGATTGTCCTTGAGTTCACAACTGCCAGGGCTGCCACAGTTCCTACTTTTAATTTCCTTTTAAATATTGAGTTAACTCATACCTTTTGAGTAATTTTTCCTCTTTTTTTTTTTTCCTTCCAATTAGTTAGAGCCACTGTCTGGTGCTTTAAAAAATAATGACTGATGGATACCTTCCAGGTATCCTTAGAGGGTGACAGAAATTAACCTTTGTGGGACACTGTACAGTGATGGCATTAAATTTATAAACATCATTTACTGACATATGAACCTGCTAACTCATGCACTCAACTGAAAGATACCTTGTTTTCCACTAAAAATAGAAAGCAAAGCAGGTTTAACAGTATAAGACTAATGTATCCCATTCTTTTAGTCATAATTATTAAAAGATCCTGCATTATGCTGAGATGAGGATTTGAGAGTAGCAGGCAACTCACAGCAGTCCTCAGGTCACACAATGTACCCCTTCTCAATGAATGGCATTATGTAGTAAATATCAAAAAATTTTTAACAATCTTTAAAATAAAATCTAGTGCTTATTACGGGTTGAAATGTGTCCCCTGCCCTCCCCTCCTAACCCCTGGAAAAAGATATGTTGAAGTCCTAACCCCTAGTACCAATGAATGTGACCTTATTTGGAAGCAAGGTTGTTGCAAATTGGAAGAGTTAAGATGATGCCATATTCGAGTAGGGTGGGCTCCTAGTCTAGTAAGAGTAGTGTCCTAAGAAAGCAGCCATATGTAGACAAATGCCCTCAAGAACATCATGTGATGACTAAGACAGAGATTGAAATGATGTGGTTATACACCAAGGAACACCAATTTGCCACCAAACCACAAGCTAGTAAGAGGCAAGGAAGGACTCCCCTACAGTTTTCAGAAACAGCATGGCTCTGAAACCATGATTTCTGACTTCCACCCTCCAGCACTACTAGACAATAAGTTTCTGTTTTAAGTCATCCCCTTTGTGATACTGTGTTACAGCAGCCCCAACCAGAAGCTGAAACCTCTCCCACCTGCTTGATGGGTGATGTACATTGATAGAAAAGTACACTGCAAGGTTTCTCTCCTAAAACTTGTTCATCGAGAAAATACTATATTATTTCCTATAAGGAAATTGTAAGGCTTTAAAACCTTCCAAATTCAACAAATATGTTAAGAATCTGCCATGTACAAGGCTTTGCTGTATATCCTGACTTAGGGTGATAAACAGGTAAAACATTTTAACATCAAGAAAACTTCAATCCAGAACAGGAATAAGAAATGTACATAAGATCTACTGTGTCAGACAAACATATGTGCCTGAGAGAGATACAGCTGAAACTATATCTCGGAACAAGTATTTTCATAAGGCCTATCTTCCATTACACCATGCACCAACTAATCAGCTTACTTAGCAAGACTAACAGCTCACTCATTCAAGACTCTCATCACACTGTGCCCACAAAGCACGGTGCACAAAGCTCTTATATCATAAGTTCATTCAGCCCAGTCTCGAGACTTGTTTTAAAATCTTTCAGCCCAGGCCTCAAAACCTGACATCCCCCTTCCAAGACACGACGAAGACTCTTTCAAAGCAGTGCCCTTTCTTACTGCAATAAACACAGCAAACTTTGCTCTGCTCAATCAACAAGTTATTCAGATGGGCTTTTGGGGTTCGACAGTTGACACCTTTTTTTTCAGGAATTAGATCATCAGGCATTAGATTTTCATAGGAGCACTGGTCCCTGGTGCCAAAAAGGTTGGGGACCGCTGCCTTACTGAATCTGAATCTGAGAACCCCTGTTACCTGAGATGATCCCGTCACAGGTGGTTGAGCTGGAGATTCCCCTCCACCCCGCTGTCCACAGTGATTACCTCATCGTTAGGTGAAATGATTCCCGGTACTAAACGTGACCGATGCCATCTTACAGAGCAAGCTGACTGCCAGTTCACTCTGGCAAGAGTGGGTCTGTATCACTTGAAAATAATCATCTTGCATAGATGAGTGGGCCCATTAAGTTGTTTACTGCTTTGGATTACACAGCTCTTAACAAGCACGTGCCACACGGCTGCAATCCCACTGTGCCAGACCATGTCACATAGCTATGTGTAACAAGCCTCAGCTCCTTTTGGGTGCAGAGATCTACCATCTTGCAGCCACTCAAGAAACTGCTTCTGTCCATAAGTTCTGTGAATAAACAATGTAATTCTGAAGTTGCCAGTGTCTTCTCTGTCGAGACCCTGGGAAATTTTCCCAGTACTCATAGACAGATGACCTAAGCTAGCCTAATCAAAGTCTTAATGAAAAGTCTGGTGCTTAGGATGGGATGTTGTAAATCACCTCAAGCTGAAATAAGGGACCAGCTAAATCAAGGTAAGGGAATGGCATAGGTAGGATTCCCCCATCCCTATCCTCATGTGAGAAGCAGGGCAACTGATTACACTGCGGTATCTTGGGATTCGGACCCTTCAAGCAAGTTCTTTGAGAGAAGTGGTAGAAACACATTAGGGTCTTGGAATTTGTTTACCTCTTAACAGATGTAGTAAGGCAGCAGTCCCCAACCTTTTCGACACCAGCTACCGGTGCTCCTATGAGAATCTAATGCCTGGTGATATGAGGTGGAGCTGAGGCAGTGATACTAGCACTGGGGAGCAGCTGCAAATACAGATGAAGCTTTGATCGCTTGTCACGCACCTCCTGCTCTGCAGCCTGGTTCCTAACAGGCCACAGACAGGGTAGCAGACCAGAGGCCTGGGGGTTGGAGACATCTGCATAAGGTATTGTGAGAAAGGCATAAGCTGCCAGGCAAACTAGCCAGTTTGAAGATACAGAGGAAAACAGGCAACAGCTTTGGTGATAACAGATCGTGTTCATTTCACACTGTGTGCCAGATGCCATTCTGCATGCTCTACGTGGATTTTCTCATTCATTTTCCACAATAACCCCACAGAGTTGGAGACTGTTGTAATCCTACTTTACAGATAAAGAAAGTGAGGCTCAGGAAGATGCAGTAACCTGCCCACGACTACACAGCTAGAAAGTGGCAGCACTGGGAAGCAAACTCAGCCAGTCTTCCTCTCGAGTCCACACTTTCAATCCTTCTGCTGGGGCAGCCAGGTGATTGCGAAAGGTCAGATAACATATGCCTTGCAGAACTGCAAGAGCCAGAGTCTTTGCTTCAATCCAAGGTGCATGAACAAACAGTAGGACTGGGCCCTTGGAGAAAACAAAGAAATAGGGTGGGAATTTCTTCCTTAAACACCTCCTGCCATATAGTGGCAATCATTTCTACTAAGGGAGCATTCCCTGGAATGTAATCTGGCAGAGGCAGATCCTTATGGTATCAGGTTTTCCCAAAGGTGAAGAAGAGACTAGAACCACGAAGCTAAGGATAAAAGGCATGTACAGGAAGTCTGTGGCCAAGAGACAGAAATCACAAAGGTAGGCGCCACAGCATTGCCAGATATCAGAGCAGCCTGCATCTAACTACGTTTTTAAAGGGGTTTCATTACCAAGGAAATGTATATGTCCTGCAAACAGGGGCCTGGAATTCCTCAGCCTTATGGAAATCCTCAGACTCCCTCAACATGCCGTCCATAACTATGCCAGCAGGAAGCTGCCACATGGGCACACCTACTCAGGCACGCGTAGATTCTCATAGGGGCACTGGTCCCTGGTGCCAAAAAGGTTGGATGACCATGGGACATCCTGCTGCAAAACAAGACCAGGGAAGGGCTTGACTGGCTGACCAGAAACCCACTCCACCACCAGGGCACTGAGCCCCAAAATACTCTACCCATAGAAAATAAAGTACACAATTTGAATCTTTGATTGCTATGTGCAATTTTCCGTTCTCCCTTTTCCCAAATGGCAATTTGTGACCTGCACTGACTCATTTTCTCCAACTCTAAAGGGAGATAATATTCCTATTTATCACATGGTATTGTTGTGAGGATTAAATACGTTAAATAAAAAATGCTTTGAATTCCTGGCACAGAGTTAAGTGCTCAATTAGTGTTGGGTGTGGTGGTTGTATCCTGGGTGTGCAGGAAATAAATTATTTGTTAATTTGTCAGAATGGAGTGATCACCCATGGCTTAGCTGAGATAGACATCCCCTAACTTAGGACTTGGTGAGCTGTGATGTCCCCTGTAAATGCAGTAACAATCTGACTTTTGACTGTTTCCTTTGGGGAAAAGGTGGGAATACTTGTTGTTATTTTTATTTCTTATTTATTTATTTTTTAGGGGGTGGCAGATTTTAAGTTGGATCATTCTTAAAATTACATAAGGAGGGCACAAGTATGCATCCATACATCCATCACAGGACAGAAGGGAATATAGACATCTGTAGAATGTCATCTAGTAACCAAACACCATTTTATGACACTGACCTCCCAATCCCTTCCCAGTCAGTCAGTGATAACAAACACAATAGAAAATCAATGTGTTATGTTTCAGTTTTCCTGGAGGGAAAGGTGCTAAAAAGGAAATTGTAGGAAGAGTTAGAAAACCTAGGGAGGAACAGATCATGGTGGGCTGTATTACTGTAATTAACTGTGGGATTTAAACTTCATTCTTTTATTCGGAATTATAAAGATTCCAAGAGCTTCCTCCCAGATCCCTCTTTTGCAAACTCTAACAGCCTTCATAACCTGTGCTGCCCGCCTTGGCTCTTCCTTCCAACAGGATGACCACCTTGCTAACTGGTCAGTATCAGTCTGGCTTTTCCTGCAAATCAGGGGCTCTCCACTAGTGGGGACCAGTCTCAGGCTTCACCTATTCCCTCCAGCTCTGGCGCAGCCCTGAGTACGCAGCTGGTACACAGTACCTAATGAACAACAAAAACTGATTTAGAACTGCTTTATTTGAAGAGATTTTCTTCTATAGTTCCAAACACAAAAAGAATGCTTTTTCAGTGAGTGCTTCACAAGCATCATTGTATTTAAATGATATATTGTTTACATTTTAAGCCACACGTGAAATTGAAGACTCAATACAACCTTTTAAACAAAGTTATCAGTCATAACAAAACATAACTATTCATTCTACAGATTATCATTTTTCCTAAAATGACTACTAGGTATGAAAACATTGTAGAGACATCTAAAGAGCCCCTGTTAAGACTTTTTTTTTTTTAAGAAAAATGACACAATAATACAAATTATATTTTCCTTTTCTTTACTAGTAACAAACTATGACATCCATTTGAGAAAGCACCAGCCAAACTACCAAAGTATTTTCAACACACTTTTGCTCCTCAGAATTGACACCTTTTACATTTGGTCTGTCTCTTATAGGAATGGATAAAAATGGTTATGTCAAGTGCAGAAGTCAGCATGTGTAAACTGGTGTGTATTTTATATCATGTTCCAAAGTTAATATAATAAAATAAAAATACTCTTATGTGAATGAAACGTAAGGTTGGAAAACTAACCTTTGATAGTTATCACAAAGACAAAATCAACTGACCTTTAGTCTAATGTCTAAATGACCATTTATTAATACTTTCTGTGAAAGTGTTTTAAAGGCCTAGGTTAAAATGCACATGCAAACAGCTTGCCTCTCTCCCAATACTTACTTCCCTGGCTTTGCTCCATCTTTTCACAGGCTCGAGGTGCTGAGCCATCAACTAGATAGGCTGTGGTGCCTAGTATGTATTTTTAAATAAAGCAGAACACGGAACTTAAAAAAAAAAAAAAAAAAAACAAAGTACATAGAAGACTATGAAAAGTAGTGAGAAACCATACCATAAAAAAACAAAAACATGTTGTTCAAATTTAGAGAAAAACCGGTTCATGATGATTGTTAGTAAACATATATTATATGGGCAGATTAAACTAGGACTGAAAGGGCAGCCAGGCCAACGAGCCTCAGCGGACCTGACAAAAGTGAGCATCTTTGAGAAGGATTCTGTAGTTACGATTACAGTGAAGGTGAACATTTTCGTAAAAAAGCAAGCTCTTCAAGGTCGGGATGGTGGCTTATTTACACATGCATCCCCAGTTCTTCACATTGTCTTGCACATAAGACATTCAGTGGGTATTTCCAGGAACTGGGGAACTGAGCTGAATTAGTTCACTGCTTTCAAAGCCACGTTGAGTGGTATCTACTCACCTAATTTATGCACTCCTCTAAGGCAGAGATGACAAATAAACCTCACCTCTCTCTAATGGACTGGGAATAGATGCCTGGAAGCATCGATGATCTGCATTCTGAGACCAATTCCTGGCACAGAGGAAAGGAGTGCCACTTTCTTAATATCACCTTGAAAGAATGGTGACACAGATGTTATATATTCCCCACCCCTGGTCTTGGAAGAAGGCACTCAACACTCACCCATATTACCATTCTGTTGCTATGCTGCCTCTGCATTAAGCAATGCTCATTAAATGCTGGTTGACCAGAAGGCCAAGGTCGTTCCATTCAACTTACCTGTGTGGCCAAACAGGTAGAGTTATGACTTTACCTGAAAATTTGAACACATGGCATTCACAATGCTCAATAAATAAGCATTTACTGAGAGAGAACAGGTGTTTACTTGATTTCTCCCTTTGCAGACAACGAGCTTTGTCCATTTCAGTACGACTTTAATTAATATCTAAGGCATTTGGAATTACTTGGGATTTTGGTTCAAAAAAATGGCAGAGTCAAACTCTCTTTGGTATTTGTGCTTAACCTTAATCTACTTATTTCTTACTAGTGTCCATAACCTTCTCAGTACTTCATTATTATGACTGAAATAATCGACTCTCATATATTCATCAGAAAAACTTTTAAAGAACTTGAAGGCGAGAAAACTGAAAACCGGGTGTTAAAAGAAAGCCAGAAGGAATAACAGAAAGAACCAATAACCTTCCTCTCCCAATCCACACTCAGGACTCCTTCTCTGCCATTCAGACCCTTTTTAGTAAAATAGTTGCTTCTGGAAGGATGACTACCAGTGGCGGTCCTGCCAATAACTCCCCTCTCCATAGTAGGGAGTCAGCACACCACAGAAGCATTCCAGGGAGAAAAAAAAAAAAAGATAAAGCATCTAGAGAAAGGAAGAAAACAGAGGGATATTATCTAAGAGCCAAATCCTGGGGGATGAGGAAAGAGATTCAAAGAAGCTTTGCTTTCATCACAGGTAGAGTCTTTGACATAACACTGGCACCAACAAGAGAACAAAGCTGAATTAAAATTATCCTCAAAGTGTTAACCCAGCTGATGTGCATGGCAGGAAGGATGATGTCCCAAAGCCATGGATCTGTTCCTATTGCACAATCTACCCTGTCCAAGCACTGCTGGCAGCCCAGAATCCAAAACCTTGTTAGAAGTCTGTGTGTCTTAGAAAGCTATTATATGCCAGTACACACACACATACACACGCACGAAAATGCGCGCGCACACACACACACACAGAACCTGATTTATAAAAAGTTTTGTGGATCAGAGTACGACTTCACTTGGTCCAAGAATCTAATTGTTGGCATTAGGAAAACAGACCTCGAAGAATGTAATCAAGAAGTAAACTGGTTGGGAGGACTAATATTGCATTTTATATAATGTGGTTATTTACAAGGTAATCTCCAATTGTTTGTCCGAAACTAATGCAACCAGCTAGAATCTTAAAAATATATAAAGTTAAGCCTTAAAAAAGTTAAGCTCGGTAACAACAGAAGTTACACTATCTAAAATAAATTAGATTTTTAAATACCTGTAATGAAATTATAGGTCACTAGAAATTTAATTCTATAATGAATATAAATTAATATAAACCTATTAAAGTACCATTCCCAGGAAAATTCCAGGTCAGAGTTTAAAAAAAAAAAATAACAGGCTAAGTATTTGAGAGTAAATGGATATGGCTTAGAAACCTACAAGTAGTGTTCTAAGCAGAGTACAGATAAAACTATTTGGCAACAAGATACAAAGATCTGTCTCCATGTCTACCATAAAGGCTTAACACATTTTACCTAAGAGAAGTATTCCTGAAAAGTTGTGCAAATAGAATTTTTACAACCAGACTTATTTTAAATCTACTAGGAGGCCATGGTGGTAAAGAAACCCTGTAGTGATAAACTGAAGCACTCTGTTGAAGTAACTGACTCCTCTCTACGACACGTGCACAGTGAATGCATGCTGGAGGCACTCGGTAAGTGTCTGCTGGATGCATGAATTTGCCAGCGACAGTTTTTCTATGTGACTTTCTTAAAGTGAGGCACACTGTACCTGGAAGGTTAGAACAAAAAGATGGAATCCAGCTCACAGTGAAACTGATTCCATTACTAAAGATCAGAGAATTTCAGAAAGTGGTTTTCATTCAAAATAAAATTTCTATAAGTACGTGCATACATTTTTAAAGAAATGCTGGTCTATGATTGGCAGAAGCTTTTATCTTTTGTTAACTAAAAACAAACAATTACTTGAGTTGGGTTCCATCTGATTTAACAACTAAGGCAAGTAGAGCTCCTTACCTAATTTCAGAAATACCACCGGATGCCATTCCACTTCTATAGGAGCTATCTCCCCTTCTCTCCAGCACAAGTGATTCATAGCTATCGTCTCCTTACTTCACAAAAGCAAAGCGGAAATTAAAAGGCTAAAATTAAATCAGAAAGATGCCTGCTCTAAATATGAAAAGGTTATTTTTCAACTTTAAAAAAAGAACTGAGTCAAATACATTCAATAAAAGTAACTATTAAAAGCAATTGTTTTTCTTATTTGGTATTTCCTTCCTGTCCCATCTGAATTTAAAGTTAAGACTCAACTTTAAAAAAATATATCCATCCTTTTAAACAATATATCCTCTCTTCTAAACAATACAAAATGCCTAGCAATGTAACTTATCAGACCACACAAATCTGCAATCTGCCATATAAATGAAACCAGGTTATATCTACCTATTTACTTCAAAAAAAGACTGGAAAAATAGTTGAGAATGTTTTTATGCAAGTTTGGGGGAGGACTGAATGCTTGCAAGACTTCACTGTAGGGTTCCATCATCATGAATTTCCTGGAAGGTATTGTGCAAATAAATCTAAACATAGAACCCTATTTTAAACATAGTGGAAGTATATGCGGGTATAATTGGGGGTGAGGAGGGGAGAATGACCGTGTTAATATAAATGTTTGTCAAGGAAATTAATAACAAAAAAATCTCTCACTTAAAGTATTAATAATATTCCAAGTGACCTAAATAAAACAGATTTTAAAATCATCTTTACCATTCATGCCAATTATTAAGCAGACATAATGACTCTTCCTTTCGCTGATCAGTTTCAGTCACAGGCCTAAGGTATCAGATTTGGATGAAAATGTTATCATGGATTTACTCCCATAATTTAAAAATGCGTAATTAAAAAAATAATAAAGTTGGTCTCTTTTCTCCACAAGTTTTCAAGTAATTAGTTCAAGTAAGCTTATTTACAGCTGTTGTATATATGACCTACTTTAACTGTTTTCCCTTTAAAAATCAGTCTCCCTTGAAATGGGACACTATCATTTTTGTCTCAAACCAGGTTTCTTTTAAATATTAAGTCAATTCAGTCATGTTTCTGCTTTTTTGGGCAGATAAAGAGAAGAAACCAGCAAGTTATGTCCAAAGGCTGGGAAACGCCTAAACGCTTCCCAACTATCTGAAAAGATGTTGTACTTGAGGAAAACCCGATGCTCCAAACTGGTTGACAGGGTGACGTCTCTGCTCATGATGTAGATGCCATCATTATGGAGCGCACAAGTCAAGTTAAGACCTGATTTGGACGTGTTCTCCTTGAGGTAGAGCCACTGCCGGGTGACAGTGTTGTAGGACTGCACAGTGAGCATGTCCTCGCTCTGGCTGCTCCTCCGGTTGGGCCCCAGTTCGTGGAGACAGCCCCCCACAATATAGATGGTCTCCTCGACAGACACCATCTGCTGCTTGCGAATGTGGACATCGCACGTCTCAAAGAGTGTCCAGATGTCAGAAGAGGGGCAGTACTGCAAAATGTTCATGTTCCGGTCTGAAATGAAGAAAGAAGCCAAGTGACAACATGGCCATGATTGCCTAGGCTGTGTATAAATGTCTACCACCACCTGAATAACTTGATAACGCAGAGGAGCAGAGGTTGAGAAAACCGTTTTGGAAATGGCTGAGAGGAGATGCATTGAGAATTGTCCCCACTCACCTTGCATTCAAGCATGTCCCCTCCCTGGGAGGCTCTCAGAACTAGTAAGGCCAGGGAGATGAGCAGCTGTGATTTGGGCACATTCCCTCCACCCTGGCACCTTTCAGAACCACCAGCCCAATGTAAAGAGAACCGGAGCCTAAGAACCCTCATCAACATCCACAGAACTACTGAGCTACTGACTGCTTAATACAGAGGATCTATTCTTGACAATGGATTCTACTATAAACAAGACAAGCAGGAGCTGTCTAAAGGGGAGGACATAAAGCTGCAAGTCAAGAAAAATGCAATGCAAGAGAAAGGCAATTCTCACCTGGCTTTCTAGCCATAGAATCGCTTGGCAATTTTGTTTCCCAACTGTGACACCAGAGACACACTGGCAAAGGCCCTTTCCTCTCCCCAGCCTATCTCACAGGATGTTAGTTATCGTGTGAATAAAATCAGACAGGAGATGAAAGACTGCTCTGACATTATTTTGAATTAACAGAGCTTTAAGGAAAAATGTTTTCTGCTCTTTCCAAAAAATGCTTGTGAAATTTAAAATATTTATTTCATTTTTTTTAATTGTCTTTTTTTCCCCCTTTTCTTTTCTCCCTAAGGGGGGAAAAAATGGAATATTTTAGCCTCAGCAGAGAAAATGCTCTGAGTTATCAGAAAGAATTAACTTTCTGTTTGTTGTCATTTTTTAAACAAATAGCAAAATCTATCAGTATAAGAGACAGCTCAACTTGAGAGCTGACACACTACTAAAATATTCTGACTGCTGTAGAAGCTCGTAGCAGCATTCCTCCTGAGACTCTCTCGTAGTTAGCAATGATCAAAGAGCTCCACCACTATGTCTGGTACCAAGTCAAGTGGCTCCTAAGAGGGCACGGAGGACCTAAAGGAGACTAAGCCTGTGTGAGCACATGCCCCCAATCTGTAGAAATTTCGGAATTGTTACAGCATTAGGTAATCATCCTTCTGTTTCCCACCCACACTAATACTTCTCTATATTTGTTTTTATTGTAGCCGTTGTAATACAGCTCCTGTTAGGAGACAGTGGAAGGGAGTTGGTCACTAACCTATCAAAAAGTGCTCCTCAGTAACCTGGCTTCCCACTGCATGAATAAAAGCCTTATTCTAGTGAAGCGTCAATGTATTTCTCAGTTTCAGGTCTGAAGGTCTTTCCAGGTCTTCTGTAAATGTTTTCTCTCCTCACCCAACAAGGGCTCAGACCTGATGAGGTAGTTGGAGTTGAAGGATCTTTTCACTTTAACATTTAGAACTGATTCTGAAGTTTAACAAATCACCCTTCTTCCCTTTAGTTGTTACTATTACTAGAACTGAATTTCTTTACATTTCTTAAGCGCCTGCTAAAAACAATCAAATAGCTATTATAAAAATCATGAACTACTACTTACTAAATTTTAAAAGTCTCACCTAACTTAAGACATCAGCAGGCTAAGAACACAACTGAATTTCTTTTTATGACAATTATGATTTAAGTACAAAGAACTATTAGGAAGTGCTGGGAAGAGTATAAGCAGAGAAAGAGGGAGCCTTCGGAATACAAGTAACTGCCCTGCCCTCTCATCTTAGAAAACTAGTTTTCAAGGCTTACACAAACATCCATCCACTCACATCACCTAACCATCCCATCGTGGGTATTTGGCTTGGGGAAACTGGGACAGGAATCACAGTGGGTGGCCCAAGTGAAAAAGGTACATTAGTAGTGGCTTTTGAAACTAGAAAACACACAGGCAAGGGTTTTCCAGGTCAAATCTAAAGAACATTTACTCAGCCAGGGTCATGGAAAAACTAGGAAATCTACCAGCAGAGTACTCTTTGGGTTACAGTGCTGGTTATTAGTGCGTCACAGCTCCTGGTTAATAGAGAAGCCAAGAGATATGTGTGCATTAGGTCAGCCCACAGGGTGCATTTTGTGTTACAAAATTGAGGGAGGAATCAGAATTCTTGAGATGTTCACAAGTAAATAACTGTCTTTACTTTCCTAGGAGAACAGACACACACAGGAATTCTCCGGAGGCTGTTGTTTAGTTAAGCATATAAAATTGACCCCTGTAACCTGAACACCACTGTTGAAAGTAAAAGAAATGACTGCTAGCTCTCATTTTTTTCAATTATTTGTAAAAAAAAAAAAAAAAGTCTGGTAATTATCTTCAGTGGAGAGTCACTAAAGAGGGACAATGGGAATAGCTCCAAAAGGGATGGAACCTTGCAGTGGAAAAAAAAAAAAAAAAAAACTCACTGCTTCCCATGCACTCCTCGTCACTGCCTCTCCTTCAAAGCATGACACACTGCACACACTGCTAACAGTGAGCTGAATGATGTCCTCAAAAAGGTATGTCCACTTCCTAATCCCCAGATCCTCCAAATGTGACCTTATTTGGAAAAAGGGTTTGCAGATGTAGTTAAGACTATCAAGACGCGATCATCCTGGATTACCCGGGTGGGCTCTAAATCCAATGAAGAGTGTGTCCTCACGAAAGGCAGAGAGGAAAGGCAGAGAGGTACACCAGAAGAGTAGGCCTGTGAAGATGAAGGCAGAGACGCATCACATGGCACTAGCCAAGGACACCTGGAGCCACCAGAGCAGGAAGAGGCAAGGAAGGAGTCCCACCCTCAGGAGTACAACCTGCCGACACCTGGATTTCAGCCTTCTGAACCCTCCAGAACTGTGAGAGAACACACGTGTTGTTTTAGGCTAGTAAGTTTGTAGACATTTGTCAAATCAGCCTGGGAAACTAGACCACCACTGACCATCCTCCCCACCAAATCAACTGTTTAGAAGTGCTCCAGAAGTGTTCATCAAATCTTTTGCTGTCACAAAAGAAAAGGTAAATCAGGTCCTCTATAAAACACCTTACATTTAACTGAGGCACATTTGGTTATGGTGAAAAAAAATTTTGTGAGCTATACTATATTAGCATGTGGACTTCTGTCCTTTACAAAGTTATACAAGACCACATGCAGCCTAGTGGAGCCTCCATCATCATTTCTCCAAGCTTGTTATCAGCCAGAGAGAGCTCTGTCCCGCCCACATCATACCAGTGAGGAGCGACAGCTTATTTCACTTTGTCAAATACAGTGAGACCTCTATCACTTTAATGAGGCTAAAAGTCCTAAGAGTCCAGTTATACCTTTTCTATAAGTTTTGGGCATGACACAGTCAAACAGACCAAATGAAGAAATAAACTTCCTTGGCCAGGAGCTAACTTAAAAACAATTGCTTAAAGTGCAGGGAGAGAGAGAGAAAAGGAAAGGCACTCCCCCATTCCTGGTGGTCCCCCGTTGTCCTTTTTACCACAACCACGTTTTTTCTATTACTATTAAGTAGGATGCTTCCTACCAAAAACACCAGTATTAAAACCTGCCGGAGAAACTTTTTATTTCCAAATTATTAACTATCAAATGCTCGCCAAAAAATGTGGAGAACACACACGTACAGTTTAATAAGTAGCACAACCACCTCCCACCACTAGTCAGAAAAGAATCCTCTCATACTGTGCTCTTGCTCCTGCTATGATGGGTGAATAAAAACAGCCCAGACCTAAGTACTCAGGAAGGGAGAAGACGAAAACAATGATCTGTGAGGACACTCTGGCCCTAAACTGCTGGGTGGGGAGGACTTGGTGTGTGTCAGGGGGGAAGATGGGAGTTACCCAGCCAAGTCATAAGATGACAGACTATGAGCCTGGGTTTCTAGAGCAAAAAGAAAACACAGATTTTCTTCACAGCTCCCCCCACCTCCATTCAACTTGCATGCTCACACACAGGCACCAAAGGCCTGTCCTGTCCAGATCACTCCAGTCATATAGGACTTGTTTCCTTCCAGACATGTAAACATACAGTGTGTTATGCACAGACTCACACTCATGCACACACCACACACACACACACACACACACACCCGGCACCCCTGTCCTTCCCCAGGCTGCCAAAGCTTACAGAAACGAGCACCACTTACTTGGCCCCTTCACTTACCTCTAGTCGTATATCCTCCGATGACATAAATCTTCCCCTTACACTCACATGCGGAGAACTCAGCCAGAGGGTTTGGTAAGGGCGCCACGAAATTCCACGCATCCTGCTCAGGATTGTAACACTCAACGTTAGAAACGGCCTGCCCACCAATGGCATAGAGTTTTGAATTAACAGCCACAAGTTTGAAGTTAGACCTGAAAGAGAGACACAAGGACCCACAAAGTCAGTTCTTGCAATCATTAAGAAGACAATGGCAGAACGTGTAACCTGTTGGACATGTGAAGAAAATTAGCCCTCCAAATTGAGTGCCATTCCGCCTAGGACAGAGGAATGACCAAATGGCATCTCAAATTTCACTCTTGTCCCCCAAAATCCCCAAGAATGGTGCATTCTCCAAGCTATAGCAACTGAAGATAAGCGATTTGACATAACAAAGACTGATCTTGCTCAGCCTTATACCAAGAATCAAAGATACTTTGTATACACTAAACTCTTTAAAAACCTTCTTTTAGAAGCTAAAGCAAGTGTCAGGGAGAAAAGCACCCACCCCACTCCCTTGTCTCTCTACTCAGAATGTTCATCTCACTTTTCCTACAGTGTTACAATTTCTCTGTTTTCTAATATTTCAAATAAAGAAGTTGGACCAGATAAACTTGGAGGCCACGTCTATCCACCAACACAATGATTTCTCCCAAAGTAATAGTATCCTAAGAAAAAACAATGAGGATAGAGGCTGCAGATGAATCAAAGTACGTAAGACGGTAGTCTCAGCAACAGCAATGAACCAGCAGTCCAGGCCTGATCTCCTAACAGGTGTTTACTATACACTGATGCATCATGACACAGAATGTATGTTGAGTGACAGCCACCTACTAAAAAATTAAGACTTTAATGGTGCCTGCAATGTTTATATTTCAATGTGCTTTAGTTTAGATTTGTTTTTCAAATCAGACAGTGAATACTCTTCATCAAGAACCCCATACTGTCCATTAAACCCAGCCACCCATTCAACTTTTCATGCCAACAGACCTCGCAGGGGTGGCAGTTACTGGGGGGTCCTTGGTTTGTGTTGCTTACCTCACTGCTAATGGTCCTTAAAATCCGACCATGATGCCCTCTCTATTTGTGCAAATTTGAGGACCCAAAGGAAATACAGCTTGAAAATAAGCACTAAATTTTACTAGCCCACAATTTGTTTTCGCTCCCCATAGATACACAGATAGTAAATTTTGTCAGATCAAAAGAGTTTTTAGTATTCATCCAGCATAGTCATTTGTCCTAAGCAAACATGAAAGGGGCTTCTTTTTGAGGCTGAACAGGCAGTTAAAAGCAAATTCCATCTCTCCAGACCCCAACATGCTCAACTTCATTTGAAGAGAAGGGAAACATTTTCAACACTGAATTTATTTTAAGATGAAATTGCTGCCCCAAAACAGACCACATAACGCAGAGGCACAATACTAAGGGTTATGAGCCCAGGCTTGTACAATCTCATCTCCATTACATAACAGCTTGGAAAAGTCACGGCATCTCAATTTATCTGAGCCTCAGTTTCCCCAACTGTGAAGTGGGGATAAAAAGAGCACCATATCACACATAGTAAGAGCTGAAAAGGGTAACATTTGCAGAAACAGGTCACTAGAGGGAATGCTTTCCTGCCTGCCATAAGCCTAAGTTTCTTCACTTCAGGAGGGTCCATTTCTCATTTATCAACCACAACAGTTACTGGCCATAATGCATGCTGGGATTCTGCACAGAGTGCTCTCTCATCCATAAATTCTTGCCATTTAGAGCCTCATTTCCAACTTTCTGAAAATAATTCTTCTACTCTTCACTGCCTGAATGGTAAAGTTATGAATCCAAGCTATCAATTACTTTAAAAATCATCATCTCTGCAGTGTTTTCTTAATGTTGATCCCTGACATAATATATTCAGGAGGCAAAAAAAAAATTTTTTTTAAGCAAATAATTTGTTGTAGCTACATACTTGACTTACAGTAAATAGAAATAAAAGTGAGAAAAATTAGATGATTTAATTTCTACTTCACTTAGAAGAAATAAAAAGCTCTTTAAATCCTTAAAAGCAAATTAACATGAAACATGATACATACCAGTGCACAGATATCAATGCTTAAAAAGAGCTGTATACACTGTAGGGTGGTAGGATGGCACAGATGTCTGAGTGGCTTAGAGTACTGGCCCTGTGACTACGTGCAAGTTAATTAAACTCATTGAGCCTCAGTTTTCCCTTGGGGAAATGGGACCAGTAATAATACCAATCTCTCAGAGATGCTGTTAGCATGAAATAGGAAGTGATAACTAAAGTAGTGACCCCAATATGCTTCCCAGAGTAAGAGCTCAAGGAATGTAAACCATTGTTATGACTTGATGAATTCAAGTTTGTTACCATTACAGTGAAAATCAGAGTGAAACTGCAAGATCCTTTCTCAGGTCCTTTCTCAGCCACTCAGAAGAGGGCTGTACAATCTGTGGACCATCCAGGTCTTTCTGTTTCCTCTTTCCCCCTCTGCTGACTACTTTCTGCCACTTCCCTATGCATTTACCTCCCCCAGGGAACAGGAAGGGGAGAGAGGAAATGATAGAAACAATAGTCACAGTTTCTACCTACTACCATCCTGAGAAACTCCAGTGCAACAAGCAATTTAAACTGTTGGCCAAAACTGGGGAGAGGGATGAAAAGACATGAGTTTTCTTTCCTTCACACTATTCTCAGGTTCTACTACCTACAACATAACAATAGAGCACAAAATCTCTGGACGACTGCACGTCTCTAAAAATGCTCTAAAATACTAAAACTTTGGCTCAGAGGACAGAAGACACCTCAGTGTGACAACTCTAATGCCTGGAGATTGTTCAGTCTCTCCCCTAGCCTTGCTGTATTCACACACAGATCAGGAATACACACCCCAACTCCTATTTCAGAGCAAAAGTGTAGGGAATGGAAGGGACAAGAGACAACTTCAGAAATACAGAAATTTCTACATGTGACTAAAAAGGAACTGACTGCAGCCACAGTGGCCACTTTCTGCAAGTTATCGCTGATTAAAGTGAGGAGGAAAAGCATGCAGTTTTGTGGGTACCTGAGCTTCTACATGTGAAGTGTTGTCCAGACAACTCCTGAGAGCAAATCCGTGTTCATGAGAATGCTGCATACCTGGACTTTAAAGCATCTTCTCGAAGAGTGATTTGTATCCATATTGCCATATTCAAGGATGTGTGCATAGCACTAAACATTTCTTAGCTCCTGCTGGTCACATAGCACCACGTTCTCCAGGGTATAAAGGGCTTTCTACAATCTCCCAATCCTAGGATTCTTGCCTGTCTCTTGCTATTTTAGATTTTGGGATCAGTGCACTATTCAATGCCTGGGGAAAGCAGGCTGCTCTGCATTTGACACCTTTGTCAAAGTAAAACAGTACAGATATGTCCCCAAGGCAGTAAATCAAGGTGGATGTGAAATGCTTTGTAAAACCAGCCATTTTTCACTCTGGGTTCTAAGTTTCCTCCAGTGATTCTGGAACCTGTGTTGGATGCATCACCCAGGAAAAACCCCTTTGTACGTTTTATTTTTAACTTGTCTCAACATGGAAACTCAATCATAAACTCCTTTTGCAGGCAGGAACCTTGTCACCTTTGCTTTTTTATCCAATGGTGACTATAAAAATGTTGGACACAAAGGCTGTAGTGAATCTGAGGCACACACGACACAATTTTGAGAAACAGCACAGTACCACGAAATATCTGTGCTCCATTTTGTGGAAGAAAATAATTTTTAAAAGGAAAAAATTTAAATCAACATGAAGATGGTCATTGCCAGTCTACAAGCCAAAACTTGTAAATAATCTAAACATTTATACCTAGTTAATGAACATTTACATTTTGGTTACGCTACTAATTACACGCCTTGAGCAATCTACTGAACTTTCTGTGCCTCAGCTTCTGCCTCTGTAAAACAAGAACCTGCCTAGTACATCCTTGCAAAGGATACATGAGGCACAACATGTAGAGTAGTAAGAACAGTAATGAGAAGAGAGTAAATGTTCGATTAAACGTTATCTATTATTTTTCAGCTGTCCTAAATAACTATAATGACTTATAAGATTAAACTTTTCACTGTTACATTTTAAAAGAATATAAAATTAAACATTGACTTTTAGTCCAATAATATAAAAATATATGCCACAATTCAACAAAACGTGCATTTCAAGCATCTATTGATTTTGGACCCCATCTTAGCAGTAGGAAAATATAAGCATTGAATAAGTAATTGGGCCTGACTGGGAGGAAGGGAGACAAACAAACATAAACAAAAAATCTCAATTCAAGCAGGGGAAGCGTGCTAGAGGAGCAGAGTTTGGACATTTAGCCCAACTGAGGTTCAGGAAGGCCCTCCTTGTTGAGATTATGTCAGATCTGAATCAAAGCATGAGACAGATAAAGAAGGGTACAAACCCCAATATGGCATCCATAATCAATTAGGAAATAGAATGGAAAAAGTAATTGTGCAGGAAAAAAATATAGAAAATATTTACGACTAATTCTAACAAAACATATACAGACTCTACAAAGAAACTTTTCCTGAAGGACCAAAAGACCTAAATAAATACCTAGAAAACAAACCATTTTTCTACCTGTAAAATATTATAAAACTGTAAATCCTCCTCCAAATTAATCTCTCCATACTATGTAATTCCAATCAAAATTCCAATGAGACTTGACAAGCTGATTGTAAAGTTTACCTGGATAAGATGTGCAAAAAAAAGAGGCATGAAAATTAAAATAAACAAAATAACAAAGGGGGTCTCTGTTTTACCAGACAATAAATAAAACAGACTACCAAGCTACAGTAATTTTAAAATGTATTACTGATATGGGAATTGCCAATCTGCCAATTTGAAAACAAGAAAATATGATAACTAGGTTTTGCAAATCACAGTGAGAAGGACTGAGGTTACTGGGACATTTAGAAAGCATGTTATAACCTTATACTCTACCTTATATGAAAATAAATCCCAAAGAGATTCAGATTAAATGCAAAAAGACAGAACTATAAAATAGATGAGATAGGTTAAGTACTTATATATTTTTAGTTTGTAGAATCCTTTTCTAGGCAAGATAAAAAGTTCACAGGATATACATGACAAGTCTGACTACAAATAATTTTACATTTCTTTATATAAGCACGCACCGAAAATCTGAAGTCCAAAACTGGAGGCTCACAAGGCCAGGGCTGGCCTGCCTTTGTTGGGTCTACAAGATTTTTGTTGTTGATATGTTTTTTAAATGGAGTAAAAATTTAAAAATCAGGATATCTGGGTGTCTAGCAATACCTCACTTCCCCTTGGCAATGACCAGCTGTGGCTGAGAAGTGAAGCCCTCTTGTGGTTGGGTGGTAGCTCTCTGGTCCATCCTAACTCCCACCCTCCACTCATTGATTTTACCTGCCCAATCACTTCAGGCATTTCATTTTTTGAACTTTACGATGAAATAAAGGCAGGGGAAAACATGTGCAAAATTACCTAAGAGACATTAATATCTACATACATACGACTTCCAAAATAAATATGAAAAAGATAAGCCAATTTTTTTAAAATTAGCAAAGGCCACTTACAAAAGTATACAAAGGGATAATAATCATACAAAAATAACAATCTCTCAATCAGAAACATTCACACCACCGTTTTCGCCCCTCAGGTTGGTAAAAATGAATGATAACATCTTGTCTCTGCAAGAGTATATGCAAGAGTATATGCAAGTTCAAACACTGTTGGTAGGAAAGGAAATTAGAACAATTTGTGGATGGGCAATTTGGCAGGAGCTACTAAAATTTTAAATACCCAGACACTTTACCCCACTTATCCAAGGATTCCAGGAATTTGCCGTATAGAGCTAACTCTAATATGCCTAGTAAGATATGCAAACATATACCAAGATGTTCAATATAGCAGCATTTATAATGGCAAATGGAAGCAATAGGGAAGGGCTAATTACGTTATGGTATGGCCATGGCGTGAATGAGCTATTACAAAGTCATTAACAAGAATGAAGTGAATTTATATTTGTTGATACAGAAAAAACTTTCAGATGCAGTATACTGTTAAGTAGAAACATTGTTACATAATAACATAACCTAATATATCTGAGTAAAAATGCACATAAGTTGCATACACACCCCCACATATATATGCATACATTTTTCCCTGTTAAACACTATCAACATACTTACAATTATAACTATATATTTACAGTTTATAAATATATGTACTTATGTCTACAGACTTATTTTCTACTGTATAATTTTTCGTATAATTTGCATTTCATCTAATTATGCATTCCTGTATTCATCTAATGAAGTATTCCTGAATATCATTTTTTGTTTTCAAAGAAGACAGAAAGAGTACTCCTAGAGGGAAAAAAAAGACTACCAAAAATTTGTGAAGAATTTATAAGGTATTGTGTTTGAGTTGTGGAGCTAGGGGTGGCATATTGAGCACCATCTGATATAGCTGGAGACACATGTGTAGAAGTGACATACAACTTGCTGGGCCTACCACTCCTAATCTAAGCACAACTCATAACCACTGAATGTTCCTGAGTCGCTTCAAATAAAGCTCCTAGAATTTGTTTAAAAAGAGCACTTCTAATATGAAATTTTAATATTTAAAAGTGTAAACAATGCACTAAAAAGGGGCTGGAAGAAAATATGTCAACCTGTACATGGTTACTGCCTCTAGAAAGAGAGAGTAGGAGTGACAGTCTTTCTGCTTCTTTATTCTTTTCCATTTTTCCAGGTTTCTAGAATAATTATTTTTAATCATCATTTTAAAAGCAGGCTTTCCAAAATGAATTTTATGAGAAAAATAAAGCCAGTATTTCCTACTGACCTGGGATGGATCCTCAAGCCACGTAAATACATGTAATGGCCTCCCCATTCCTGTTAAGAATTTCTTTGACATGGAGTGAGTCCCTCAACTCCCTGCTCAACACCTCAGGAAGTATAGTGGGGCTGGAGATGGATACATGTGGACCAAAAGAAAGGTTATTTCTTGTCCTTTACTGGGTTACATTGATTCTTCTCCCCACTTCTGAATGGTTCTGGGCCATCCTGAGCCCTACCATCTCTACTTCCTACCAATTCTTCCTGTGTCTGCTCTTTGCTGTTTTCCTATTCCTTCCTTAACTCCTTTATCTACTCCCCTAATCACCCCCTTTTCTCTTCCTTTCTTCAAGTGGCCCACGTTCATTTTGAGGGGAATTTTCAAGATGAAAAAGAAGACCGGTGTGGGTGGAAATATTCTAATAGTGTAGGTGACCACTTCCAGGCTCAAGCTGTGGGTCAATAATGATGACTGCCTGGGGAGGAAGTGAGATGCGAAAAAAAGAAGATAAAAAGTAAGAAAGGCAACCCTACTAACATAAAGCTATTATTAATACAATACTATTGATTATCTCCTGGCCATAGACTGGTGCCCAAGTGTGGAAGGCTTCAAAGTCATTAACAACAACAACAAAATCCCCCAAAGTTAGTGTTACAGGTTACTGTCCAGTGTGTCATTATCAGATCCTAGAAAATAAAAACGGTAAAAAGGAAAGCAAAATTAATGAGTTTTCTTTTTAAGTATCTCTCTAGGAAACCACAACATGTTTAGAGGCAAAGAAAGCAGGCGGCCTAAAGACACGATACCTGCAAGGAAACTACGCAGCTAGTTGACCTCACCGTGGTCTCCTCCTCCTTGAAAGTTCTTAGTTCATTGGGAACTTTGCCAGAGTCAAGGCCAGGAACACTCGTGGAGATGCCATGCCCACCTCAGTACAACCTCCCGTGACAGCCCCGTAAACATCAGGGGAATGAATGAATCAATGAACAAGTGAATGAACGAACGAATGAACGAACGAGAAGGCAGCAGCGCTGTGCTGGGTGCTCACCTCTTCTGGTTCATGGAGGCCACCTGGAGCCACTCGTTGGTGCTGGGATTGTAGGAATGCGCAGCGGAGATCTCCTGGCTGGTGATCCTGTACCCGCCCACTATGAAGAGGTAGTTGTCCAGGATGGCAGACCCGTAACCTCTGACATTGACCAGGTCGGGAGGAAGATTGTTTGCCAGCGGGAACCAGCGTTCGGTCGTCTCCTCATACCTGAGCATGGACGGGGGCTCGCCCTGGTAGGGGTGAGGGGCCAAGGGTCCCCCCAAGAAATCCCCCAGGGCCACCAGGACCGGAGTCCCAGCCATGCGTGCCTCTCTCAGCCTCTGCTTCAGGGTGCCATCCCCCGGAGCTTGAGCGGGAGACGCCAGGAGGTGGAACTGGGGCTGGCACAGCACCTGGTGGAAGTGGACGCCCATGAAGCGCAGGCAGGCCTCCTGCAGGTCGGCCAGCCCGTACACCTGCGCCAGGCGGTACAGCTCCAGGCAGTTGGTGAGCCGCACCTGCGACAGCAGCAGCCGCAGCAGCGACGTGACCTGCAGGAAGGAGGCGGCCTCCACCAGCTCGGACAGCAGGCCCGCCTCGTCCTCCTCCTCCGCCGCGGCCGCCGCGCCCGGGAGCCAGCCGTCGCGGGCGCCGCCGGCGTTGATGAAGTCGAGCACCAGGCGCAGGCCCGGGGCGCTGAGGCCGCGCAGCTGCTGCACCTCGGGGCCGCCCGCCTCGGGGCGCCGCGCCTCGCGCATGCCGGAGCGGTAGAGCGCGCGGAAGTAGTCGCTCTGCTCGATGAGCTTCCTCTTGCTCACCGGGTAGCAGCGGTCCTCCAGGCGGATCTGCACCATCTCGTCCGCCGACATGGCCGGGGGCGCGGCGGGGCCCGCCAGCTCTGCGCGCGCGCCGGGGCTCGGCGCGGGAGGGGGGGAGAGGAGGAGGGGGAGGAGGAGGAGGGGGAGGAGGAGGAGGAGGCAGAGGAGGAGGAGGCAGAGGAGGAGGAGGAGGAGGCTGCCGCCCGCGCTCGCCCGGCCTGTCTGGGTGGCGGCGGCGGCCCCCGGGGCCACCCCGTCCTCCCGCGGGCCCCAGGCGCGGTAGCCCCGCTCCGCTCCCGAGGCGGGCGGCGCAGCCGGGAGGGGAGCCCAGCCCCGCGCCCGCAGGACCCCCGCCGCCCGTCAGACCCTGCCCAGGACCGGATCCGGCTGCCGGGGCCGGCTGGGGGGCTGCGGGGCTCGGCGGGGCGCCCGGGCGGCGGGAGGAGGCGCCAGGGCGGGAGGCGCGGCCCCGCAGCCTCCCCCGCACGCACGCCGGGCGGGGCGGCTCTGCAGCCCGCGCGGTTCTGCGCCGGGGCTCGCGCGGGGCGGGAGGCCGGAGGGAGCCGGGCTGCTTTTCTTCTTCCACGCTTCTTCACAAGAGGGGACGTGGACAAGGCAAAAGAAACGAGCGTCGGAGGCGGAAGATGAAGGGAGTCCGGGGTCCAGGGAGTCAGAGGGCATCCCATCTGGGGTCGCCCATCTGGCCGTCAGTCCCGTTTGATGTCCCAGGGGGTTGGGGGGTGACTCGTCGGCCATGAACGTGTAGGTGGCACCTAGAGCTGAGTCTTAGGAATGGTCATTGTGTAGGTAGAAGCCATCTTGCAGGAAAAAAAACAAAAAAGTCCAGCCAAATGGCAGTAGGTTCTGCCGGGCTCAGTGCACGGGTGCACCCGATGAAAAGGTTTGGGAAGCAGAGGAGTTTGCTTGCATTTGCGGCTGGGCCCGTTATCCTCTTATGCTATTTTAAAAAAAGGAGTAAAACTCAACAAAATGAAGCTAGAACACGTGCCTTTTTAAAAAGTGTTTTCTAACTTATGAGAATGTCATTTCTTTCCCCACTTCATTTTAGTGGGGCTTGCCATTACGGAATGTTAGCTGTGGGCAGTAGGTCGGACCAGTTTTCCTCGTATTTGCCTGCAGTGGTGGCTTTTGCTGCCACCCTCTTTACCCTTCCTTCCCCTACCCCTGCCCCACAGTCTGCAGACTTAAGGATCACTCCTGCTCCATCTTCCTTCACCAAACGCTGCAAATAGAAAGCTCACCCCAAATAATATGAAGGACTTTGTATTGCTCACAAGACATGAATTAATCCTGCGGAGGTGGGTATTGTTAGGGTATCTGAGTAGAAGGAGTGAGAGGATTGGGAGGGAGCAGAGGGCATGTTCACTCTTATCTTACAAAAAACCCTTGAAATCTTTCCCAGATAGATTTGAGAACCAACTATAATAATCCTCAACTTGTCAAGAGTATATAATTGGACTTTTTATTACAAGCTTTAGCTTTCTTCTTGAATGGCAAGTTGTTAAATAATTTCTTTGTAAGTACATTTACCCTAGTTCAAACAGGAGATACTTCCTACGACACTGATTAACATGATATGTTACAAAGGGGGAAGGGTTAAAAACCAGAGAAGAAAGTCATATCTGTAAAACAAGAAATCCTTTCAATACATTGTTCTGTTACATTCGTGCTTCTTTCTGTGTAATTTAGTGGCTTCACAGTGAGGTAATGTCATCCATTAATTTCTTTATAATACGCCATGAATACAGAGCTAAAATTTTAAAGACATGGAATTCTAGCAGATTCTGGCCTCCCTGAAAAGTGAAGGAAACAGAGGTGGATCTATGACTTGCCTCTTTCTGTTAGACTGAAAAGCTTGTAGCATTTCACCTTGTTTCACCTGGCCTTTAAATCATTACTGATAAAACTCCATTCTCACACGGATCTCTCATACTTTATCTCAATGAGGCTGCAGTTGAGACATTCTAAGTTTCTTTTGGGGTGAGTGACCATGAATTTAGCAACTTCTTTGGGAAGGTAAATTGCCATGTCCAGTATTAGGCATTTAGCTGGGGAACTTGTGCTGGGAAGTGCCCCCTGTATCAGAAAGACTTGGACCTGGGATTTATTTGTGCCTCCATCACCCACAATGCCAGATTCAGTGAGTCAGCCAAGAAGAACAGGCTCTTAGTCTCTCCTCTGTCCCTTTAGAATCTTTCGCCAATGGATGCTTTTGTTTGCTAGCTGTCATAGATATGCCTCAGACTGGTATTTTCTTGCCTTTTAAAACCAGATTAAAAAAAACCTCACACTCAAAGAAGGATGTGCATTAGAAAGGCAATTCTCACACAGTAATATCACAGCAAGATCAGCTTGGACAAGGAATCTGGGGTGTTAGTTTGACAATGCTGGCACTGATCCAGTAAGCTCTTTGTCCCTAACGGGATAATGTCATTTAAAATTGGAAACATCTTAAAAGATCAAATCATTTTAGTAACGCACAGTAAGTTTTCTGTTAAGCTAGAAATGTGAAGTTAGAGCAATGTAAACTTTATTTATAAAAGACCTAAAATGCCATTTCTCAGCTTCATGAAAATATTGCTTACATATAACTGGAGGCGTAATTTTATAGATCTGTTATTGACTGATCACTGAATAAAAAAGACTGGCCTTGGTGGTATGATTCACCTTAAACACTTTACATCACAATCAGTTTTATAGAAGACTCCAGTAATGGTCAAACACAGAGTTAGGCTATTCTTTAAGAATTTATGGAATATGTACCTTTTGACCTAGAATGGGAAAAAAGCTAAGTACAAGATGTTTATCACAATGCTGCTTTTAATAATTAAAAATTGGAAAAAAAATGTATAATAGTAATAGTAGCTAACATTTACTGAATGTTCATTATATACTGGACACCATTGTAAGTGCTTTATATGGACTACGATACTATTTATACTATTTTACAGCTGAGGAAACAGATGCAGAGTAAATTTTGGTACATATGTAGAATAAAACACAATAGAGCTCTTAGAACTTTTGATGTAGAGACAACTTTCTTTAGAGACACTGAAAAATATTTTATGCTGGATTTTTAAGAAACAGGTTCTGAAACAGTATGGATTCATTTATGTAGAACCATAAATGTATGTTTTTTAGAGATGTCTAGAAGGATGTTTACATGTTACATCTTCCAATGTTAAGGTTGTAAGAGCTTGATAGTTTTTACTTTTTGTACCTTTAAATATGATTTGGATTTTTTAAATGAATGTGTATTTAATAAAAGTGAAATATTTTAATAAAATTAATGACACAGTTAATGTCAGGCCCCATTTCTTTAAAACAATTCCCATCAATTTTA
Organism: Cynopterus sphinx; assembly: GCA_030015415.1. Taxonomy (NCBI): domain Eukaryota; kingdom Metazoa; phylum Chordata; class Mammalia; order Chiroptera; family Pteropodidae; genus Cynopterus; species Cynopterus sphinx. The sequence goes on from CM057380.1 coordinate 140,939,906, forward strand.
TCAGTTGATGAAATGAAAATATTAAATAAATAATACAATTAGCAACTTTAAGGATGGAATATGGACTGTTTTTCAAATGTCTCTTGAATTTAGTCAACCTACATTATTCATGTCCACTTAAAAATTAACTATTTTTTTAGTCCCTCCAATATTCCTAACATAACTTTTTGGGGTTTTATAAGCAAACACCATTTCTTTTTCAAAAGAGCATATGGGGCAATTTAAATGAGTTAAAAGTAGCCCAGTTCTTAAAATGGCTCTATTTAATTCAGGTTAAATATCTTCATGTGGGCAAAACTTCCATTTATTTCAGTCACTTATATCAGTGTTTTCCAAACTTTTCAGGAAATTACCTGGGACACATAAAAATAAGAATTTTGCTTCCCAAACCATAGCTACTGAATCAGGCTCTTGGGAAAGATTAGTTTTAGGGTAGCAATCTAATTTTTGAATCTCTCTCAAGAGTGCCCGATTGGAAATAAGTACAATATATGACTGTATTGCAACAATGCAATGATTCTCAGTGTTTGAGAAGATTTGTACAAAAGCTATTTAGCAATGTTTTTCCTCAGAGTTGTATTTGCTTACTGGTTTCTGCAATTTCATCTCACTTGGACAAATTTTGACATTAGATGCTTCTGGACCACATATCTCAGCTTGTTGTATATTCCTCCCCTTGCCTCTGCGTCCAGTTTCTATCTTTCCTTTTTAAACTACTTGGCTTCAAGAAGTTACTCGTTTCCAGACTCACTGTTTAAGCAATCACCAAAAACCTCGTTTTTAAAATTTGCATGCTTTCACATCAGAGTTTGTAGATTCTTTAAAATGCAACTTTGATCTTCACTTGAACATCATTCGATAGCAAAAGAATTAAACAATTGTGGATTGTCCCATCATCCCTTCAGGAAACATGAGAACATCAAGGAATTATATATCACACAAAGAAACTACATTTAATGTGACTGAAAGACGTGGAGGTTAAAAGGTTAGAAAGTAGACTTTCCGGTTTATGTCCCCAAGGCATGAACTAATGGAATTTTCATAGAAAAATAGAGTAATGTTTTGTTCACCTGTCCCTTACTTTGCCATTAGGAAACTTCTTTCTCCTCGCAGAACAGATCAGATTGTTTGAAGGTAAGCAACTGAAACTTGCTTTCTATGAGTTCATTAGAATAAAATATCACTTTCGGTATATTTTATGTGGCTTATGCAAGGTTAGGAGTTAATTCGTGATATAATTTTTGCTATGAAGAAAGTGAACTGTTTTGTTTTTAAAGTTATTCAGCTTTTCAAATATTTTCCTCTTTATTATCAATTATTAATAGTTGTTAAAAAATCAAAAGATATATGATAATTAGGCTGTTAGGAAACAGGGAGAAAGATGAAAGTTCAAAGAATGTTAATTTTTGTGTCAAGTTTGAATGACTTATTGTGCAGAAAGATATCAAAAATACACAGATTACGGGATAGAAAGTTTCTTTAAAAAAAAGTACAGTATGTTATGCCTAAAGCCGATAACCACCAATGCTTGGTATAAAAATGGATACAAAAAAGCAATAGCTTTTTAAAAATGGGGAAAAACCTGAACAATAAATGTTCTACTTGCTTTAAAAATAGCAACAATTTTATGTTTTGAACTAATTTGTCATCTTGGATATCCCAGGATATAAAACATGCAGTCTTAATGTAAAAGGCCATTTTTGCTGCCTTTAATGTCTTTTCAAATGTTGTGGTATCGCAATTGAGGTAATTTTATTAATATTTAGAAATTTAAAACCATTTCACTATTTTCCTAATGCACATTTCTCAGGAACTTCTGCTTCCATTAAAGATAGTATGGCTTTATATGTGCTTCCTAAAGAAGGCTCCTTTATAACTTCCAAACACAAACATCAGAAAACAGATTAGACAACCCCCAATTTGAAATTCTTTACAATTTTCACTGTGACTTACACTTTTCATTCTTGATTAAACAATATACGCCTTAATGAGTATTGTATTTCATCTAAATCATGAAGCTGTCATTTTTGCTGAATCTTTAGTCTTCTCAGAAAACTTGTGGCTGCCCTTGGCAAAAAATGCCTGATCATGAGAAGTGACTGCAATCCACATTCAACATTTTCAAAATCATAGCAAAATTAAAATTTTTTATTTGTATTTGTTTTAGATTTCATTGACTTTCAAGATCTTTTATTTTTAGTAAAAGCAAAAATTTTAAACCAGTGCACAAACTGATTTTCTAGTGAACCTGAATACTAGAACTTAAAGTGAAGAAAAAAGAGAGATAATTGAAAACAAATCTGTAGTCACAAGTTCCTTACTAACCATACCGAGTGCCCTTACAGAATGATGTCTTGTTTCTGGTGAAATGGATCTTTCCTGTATCTGACGTCAAATGACTAAACTATTGTTTTCCTCAAAAAAGACTCTTGGCTAGGATTTGCACTCATCTTTATATTTCCTTAGTAAAAGGTGTTTGTGACCATTCACTTTCAGAGAAAGAAGAAAAGCAGAGGAGAGAATCTACGTCTTCAAGAGGCTAAGGGACAGAGTATTGAAATGGCCTGGAAAGTGTTCAGAAGTTTTCACCTGGGGCTCAACAGGGATGAAACAAAAGAAAAATCAATAAGCAGTCAAAAAACAGCCTCATTTTTCTAGAAGGTGACTGTCTCTCTTAGGCCCCTCCACCCCCACAAGAGTCCCAAGGAAGCTCTCCCTTAGCAACAGCCCCGAAGTTGCAGAAAGTGTCTTAAACCCTGATGGTCAGCTCCAGCTTCTATCTGGATATCAGACTTACTGCCGAATCTTCTTTCCAGGGAAATGCATGTGGCAGTGGTGGCAGCAGTGATTTTGTTCCTAAGTATGGGGTGGACCTCAGACTCTCTCTGCTCACCCACCGTTTTTTATAGAGACTGCTGGATCCGTCGCTTCCCAGGTCTTCTCATTGACCTGGAGGAGTCTCAGAAGATGGGAGCTCAGTTCTTGAGGTATTATTCCGAAAGCACTGGCCAGAAATGCAGTAGGAGCTGCTGTCTTAGGAAAGACGGTAAGTACTAATGATATGCCTGAGCAAAAGTAAGAGGAAAATTCCAAAATGAAGACCTAAGGAAGGAATCCTAGGCAGAGGGTCCAGTGAACAATTGAAAAAGGACTAAGTAAGATGTCCTGACATTATGGAGAGAGAGAGAGCTCTAGGAAGAGACACTGAGACTGACTATACTCTGGGAAGTGTAGGCTGGCCTTACAAATCTAGTAATAACCCAGAATGCTATAGAAGCTACAGGTAACAGAGATTCCTCTTTTCTTTACCGAAGTGTTAAATGAAAATATTTCCTTGAGCATTCACTTAACAACATTCTTATTGCCCAAAATAAAGCATATTTTATTTTTAAAATCTTTATAATTTTCTTTTTAAATTTATTTGATGATATTGGCATCATTTCAGATTTTTGTAATGTGCTTAGTTGTGTTGACTAAATGTGAAATGTATTGAAAAGGACTTACATTGATTCATATTTTGAAAGAAATAGGAAGATACATGTCAAATAACAAAAAGAGTAATTTTCAAAATATTCTAACAACTTTTTTTGTCTGAAATCCAGAATTAGGGTTTAATGTCATCCATATAATAAAACCAAAGCCCATACTTAGGAAAATGTTTCATTGTTACAGAATTTCAAGTTATAATTGTCTAAAGACTTATTTTTCATTTTCCCAAGATTTTAAAGCTACTTGAAAAGAAACAAGGAAAGCAACACATGACTTTAAAATAATTTTCCTGGTGTTCCATACTTTTTTTCTGTGATTTGATTCTGACTTGTTAATTGCCAATGCCTCCTATCCAATTATGCATGTAAGATTCCCAGATCCAAATTGGAGCTACTCAGAGAATCTAAACTGACTACAAAAGACCATAGTGTGAGAAGCTGTCACATGCTAAGCCCTCAAAAGTTAATCAGGCACAGAAGAAAGCAATTAATTTATTAAAGGGAAATCTTTTTGAAAAGATGGCCTATCGAGATTTTCACCTTAAAGTTGCTTCTAATTCCTGGAAACCTTCACTGAGGAGGTAGGGGAGGGGCCGTACCTTTTCAGCATTTTCTCATGGCATCGATTTACAAGGAAGCTGTGTGGCCTCTATGTTTTGAAGGTAATATAAACATCTGGTAGAGTTACATGATTTTGAGACGCTGTAGCTTTCAAGTTGTGACTCTTTCTCCAGAAGGGCATGAACACACATCCCAATTTCTAGCTGGAAGCCAGAACTTAAAAAGGCCGCAATCCTGCAATACTCAATCTGCTCAAAACTGGGACTCTGAAATGTACACAAGGAGGAATGTAAGACACCTTTAACAATTGTTTCCTACAGCACCAACTTTCTTATCAGAAATTTAATATCTAAATTTGAATATTTTTTATTCTTTTCTCTTAAAATTGATAGCACAGTCCTTGGGGGATATATATGTGATCTACAACGTATTGGCAATGTATTATTGGCAATGTATTCTTTCTCCTACTGGAAAAATAGAGTGTGCAGAAACATGGGGTGTCCCAGAAATAATAGGGGAGAGGCAACTAACTCTCCATATTTACACAGAAGCAGTACAGGCTCTGCCAACAGCAATTCCACAGCAGCTTTAGGCATACTCTGAGGTCTGGTGATCATATGCAATAATTCTGTAATTTTATTTTATTAAAGAAATTGATGCCTTTTGGCCAATGAATATTTCCCATCACTTGGTTTCTGCTCCACTACAGTAGGAGGAAAATATGTGTTGCACGTTAGGGAGGGTAGACAGAAGACTGGCAGTCAACAAATCCGACTAGTTTTCCCAGTGGTAACATGATATGTTTTAAGGAGCAAACTTAATTAGAAATGGGATACCGCATTAGCAAGTGATGGATCCCTACCCATCAGAATTCCAGTGCTAACATCCTTGTCCATCTACGGCTTTCCTCTGTGAACGGCAATGACTAGGCTTTTCATTGGATTTGGTTTTGCAACATGGGGCCAGTGCACACCTGCAGTCAGCCACGGCCAAGGCCTGCTGCCTTTTTACCACCTGGCCTCTCCCAGAAATGCAGCCATTACTTTTTTTGCCCTTATTACTCTCTCTTTTGTGACAGTATTTGTCTCTTTATTTTCCTTTGTCTTTCTCTGGTGAATTCCAGTACCTTAGCATTCTGAGAGGGCATTGCACCTAGAAATCTGATGTATATGTATAAATCCCTAGAGATTTCTGTAGTCAGTTGAATTTATTATGCACATGAAGTACTAGGAACGGGAAAGGATTCTAAGTAATCCCATGTGGACTGGAATGTATGAAAAACTACTTAGGGGAAATCAGTGAGTATTTTCTTTTAAAAGGAAGGTTCATAATGTTCTATAGTTCATAATGTTCTATAAAATGTCTGATTACAGCCCTGTAATGTACTGTTAATCCAGTGTTCTTGAAAGAAATATGTTATCAGAGCTCATCAGACTGGTGGATATCAGGACCGCCTGCAGATGGACTTTGCCTGTTTCCCTTTCAGTTGCCTGTAACTTGGCTGTCTTCTACCATGATCCAATTCATGACAATGTTAACTGCCTCCACATTCACTGCCCAACACTGGAAAGCTGCATATTAGAGCCTGGAACCAGTGCCATTTTATACAACATAACAGACGGTAATGATTTATGTATTTTTTTTTATTTTGAAGAATATTGGTAATATTCAAATAAAGGCATGTAACCTAGAAGCTGGCTGACAGTAGCCATGTCTGAATCCAAATCATTAGTTTCCAATTTACTCTGTGTGGGCTTCCAGGGCAGAAAAATTGTGAGCTTCTGGGGTAGAAAACTAAAAGAGAATTCCCTTTAATTTGACATGTTCACAAGTGATAAGTTCAGCAATTAATTTATTGCAAAATAACAAATCACATGTGACTGAATAAGAGCTTAAGTATTATATTTCATTTGTCTGAAGTGCCCTCAGCAAGAACCAAAGTAGGCATTTCTACTGAGGATACTACTAAGAAGTAATAAAAAAGCTAAATGGCAGTTTTGGGGTCCACTGACTCTGCCTACACAGATTCTACAAAGGCGGGTGTCAGGGACAGGGAAATGCACCACCACTTACTGACATACATTAGCATATCATTGGTCCCAAAATAACAAATACATTTTACTTTAGGAAAATACATATTTAATTGTCCTTTGCCCATGTTTTATAACCTTGAGGTGCAAGTTAGTAAACGTGAAAGAATAGGTTTTATCATCAAAATACAAGAGATTAATTTATCAGTTTGTACTTATTGAACACCTAATGCTACGAGATGTGCTCAACATTGCAGAAGATTGCAGCATATCTCTGCCTTAAAGATCCTTATGATCTAGTTGTTGTGGCAAGTCTTACAATTAGTCCAGCACTTATAATTAAATACAATAATGTGTGATACTGCCTCAAGTACAAAGTCTCCAAAGAAGGGGAGAGCAAAACAAGCTAGATAACCCAGAGGAGGCTTCAGGAAGAGGCAAGATAAGGAGGTCTGTGTCACACCACAGCAAAGTAAGAAAACTGGTCATCTTAGAGTAAGGGCACATGTGGGGCTGAAATGAAAATATGGGTAAGGTAGGGTAACGAAAGGGCTTTGGACAGAGTATAGAGTTAGGAACTGACAAAGGTTATGTCTGGTTATCTTAATCTAGGAAAATTATACATATGATGCAGGTTAGGAAATCTAGTCAGGGAGGCATTAGATCTGGATAAGGTCATGCGAATTGCAAAAAGAGGAGGGATAGTTCCCAGAATATTGAGAGGGAATTGGGTAGCACTTAGTTACTTTTGGGATAAAGGAAGAGAGGAATCATAATCACGTGGCAGTACAGATGCCACCATGGGTGATGGAAGAATGTGATGCTGCCGAATAAGACACAGAGGCAGACAAAATGATTTTGGCTTTGGGAATGTTCAGTGATGACACGAGACGTCCATTTGGGAACCTCCAGTAGAACAAAGGAGAAATGAGATCAGAGCCCAAGAAATTGGAAAAAAATGGTGATATATGAATTTCATTGCCTTCATTGTAGTGGTGACAGTTGAGAATAATCTCTTTGGAGGGAGTGGGTGTGAGAAAAAGGGAAAACGCAGCAGAAGTTCAAGAACTAAAGATGGTGGAAACCGCACAACCAGTTAGGACCAAGAAGAGAACCAGCAAAGAAGGAAAAAAATGAGAGGCAGGCAGCCTGAAAATTCTTGCTAAGGAATCACGGGAGAAATTCAAAAAGAACATGGCTATCAGTATCAAGGACAAGAGAGAGGCCAAAGCAATGAGACACAAGTGATCAGGAAATAAACTACTGATTATCTCAGAAGCATAATTTGGACAGAATAGTGAGGATGGAAACAAGATGACTGAGGCCAAAAAGAAAGTCAAAAAAGGAAAGGAAGGCAATGGATGTCACTGTTTGGACAGAGAGAGGCAGAGAGAGGAAGAGGAAGTGAGGGAAAAAGGGAGAAAGAAACAGTGTGATCACTATCAGGGACCATTGGAAAGCTGTTGAGAGATTTTTCTTCCCCTTTAAAGGACAAAGCAATATTTGTGCTTGTCTGAAGTCAAGGTGAAGGAGTTAGTTTACAAGAAGAGAGAAAATACTATGCTGAAGACAAAATAAGGGCCTCAGGTACTGGAAAGGAATGATTCAGGGCTTTGCTTATGATTTTGAATAGTTATACTACTCGGGCCCTATTCTGTTTAACTTTATTTCAAATGGTTACTGTTTCTGTCTGTAGCTGTTGCACTAACACTCACTATTGTTGCCCCAAAGCCCTAGCAGACATGGCATATTCTCCATGATGTATCCACAATTTGTTCATAACAGAGTGTCCTAGAAAGTTAAGATGAATTCAAACGTGGCCAGTATGTTTCTAAGCCTTTCAGAAGTATGCAGTGACAGAACTTGAAATTAGCTGAATTCGATAACACATAGCAGCAAAAACAAGACTTCTCCAAACTGTACTTTATGGTCCTCTCTTTTAAATAAAAAATAAAGTGAATGATGCTTTATTTATCTTTTCAGGGAAAGATCCAGATTTGCTGGTTTTTGGACAATCACCTCCCACATATGTAAATACCCATTCTTCATCTAATAGATGGGACAGACTAAGAAATCTAAAAACGATGAATTTAGATAAACAACAAACGACCTTGATAAACCAAATGCTGTCATCAGTAGAGGTTCCATCATCCACCACACATCAGGATTTGGTTGTAAATACAAGCAATACCAGGTATTCCAAGAAATTAACCACAGATTCTTGGGCAAGTTTTATTTCCCCAAATGATTCCAGTACCACAGAGGTAAATAAGGTGTTATCTAGTACTGGTTTGATCAACAACCCAGATAACAAGACTATTTCTCCTTTCTTTGTGCCCATAGACACAAAATTTCCTCATATGCCTATTCCATCCCAACTCAACGGCAGCAAACAATTACTGAACAAAACCAAAGGGTACAACAACAGCAAGAACCACACGTCTGAGGACGAAGATGCAACACTGGATGGTGCATCTGTGACTTCAAAGACATGGCTAGTTCCTGTGGCCCTTGGTACCTCTGCCATCTTTCTTTGCTGTTGTATAGTCATCCTGGCATGCTGTCAAAAGAAGCAAAGCCAGTATAAACCAGGACAGAAAAAGTCAAGATCTAGGCAAATTTAAAAATATAACATTACGAAGGAAAACTTTATAGTAAAAGTTGTAGCGATTATAAGCTTTCAAGAGTATCATTTTTAGTTTTCTGTAAGGACAGTAGGTTAAAATAATAATTGCACAGGATGCCCATTCCTACCAACCTTTAAAAAATGCTAAGGCTTGTTAAATATAACTGCTTTTTAAATTATTTCCATTTTTTTGAATAGTGTACCTTTTGCCAAAGTTCCAAAATTCTGACCTCTGCAGTTACGTAGCATCACATGTGAGATAGTTTTAAGTGCTGTACATACATTAACTCATTGAATCCTTACCATTCTGAGTTAGGTATACTATTATCAACCATTATACTAGTATTATCACATTATACAGATGAGGGAACACAGAAGAGAGATTAAGTATCTTGCCTAAAGTCACTCAACGAGGAGTGAAGCCAGTACTTGACAGCCAGCCTGGTTCAAAAATCCATGCTCAAAATCAGTTAGGCTCAAAGCCTCCATTTTTCTTAATAAACATGTAAAAAAGGTAGAGGAAAAGACTACCATATCTTATTTGTCTCCAGTCAAAATCAAATTATTGTCATGTTAATAAAATTTTAGTGGTTTGAGCAAAAGAACACGATACATTGGTTGCTAACCCATGAGCAAATGCTTCCTGATTTTTATATAGTTTTCTATGTTCATTTAATTAATCCTTCTCAATCCTAATCCAGCCCCTGCATTTTTAAAACATTTTTCAATAATTATGACACTGAGATTTTTGTTTTGTTGAATTGTTTAATAAAGCTTGGAAGCTTTAGTTTACACCCTCTACCTGTTTTCCCAGGAACAAATACAAGCTCTAGGTCTTTCAGCTCTGTGCCAGACCACCCTCACTTCTGATACCAACTGTAAGTTTGGGATGGGTTGGGGTCCCCAAATCACCCTTATGTTAATCTGCTAGAATTCACAGACCTCAGTGAGAATTGTTATGCTCACCAAAGCGGTTTATTACAAAGGAAGTGAAGGACTAGAGTAACTCCATTTTGTTATGTAGACTCCAGATTAAATGAAGAAAAATTCACCGAAAAACAATTAGGGACAACACCCAACACCCTGCCTGCCATTTGGTCAAGCCAACCAAAGCCATTAATCATTAAGCCCTTAAGGCACCCACACCCTGTTTCCCTTTTGCTCACAGCCCTCTCTGCACCCGGCCCTTTTTGCACACGGCCCTGCTGCACATGGCACTCTGTGCACACAACCCTCTTGTGCACGGTTTCACCCTTTAAATTCGGTCCCAACCCCCCCGGTCGAGACTCCTCTCACCCACTGCTGCGTCAGTGAACAAGTGGGGTCCAAACTCAAGTCTGTCAATAAACTCCCTCTTGTGCTTGCATCCGTGTCAGTTTCCTTCTTGGCTCGTGGAGTTCCAAACCAGGGAATTACAGGAAGCACATGGATTAAAATCAGTCGTAGGAAGAAACACATAGGATAAAGTCCTGGAGGTTTGCAAATTCATAGCTTCTGGTGTCCCTGCCCCCTTGAGACAGGACACATTACTCTCCCAGTGCCAGCATGTGACAGTATGCCCACAATACTGCCAACTAGTTAAGTTCGCCTGAGCCTCAGTGTTTGTTTTTATTGAGGCTCAATCACATAAGTATAATTACCTGGGTGGTTGATCTCAGCTGCCAGGTGGACTGATTTACCAGGTGATTCTCAAAGCCTCCACCCTAAATTCCATTGTGAAGGCTCAGCCCCAAACAAAGACACTTCTATGAGGTGTGACAGAGATTACCTCCCAGAAGCTAAGGGAAGAGACCAGAGCTTTGGGAAAGGTCAAATTCCTTTTTATACATCATTACTCCTTCCATTTGCATCTGTGTACTAATGCTACTGGACTGATTAATCTTTTTCATGTTCCTTCAAAATGCTCCCTTCTTCAATCCCGTTTCTACACCTGAGTCTTCCTTAACCCTACATGCCTCTAAAAATATAACAATTCAAACATTTTTTATGTTTTAAATCTGACCTAAAAATTCAGTTTTACCTACTTTGCTTTTCATTCCCTAGTTCCATCCAATGAAAATACACCCTACCTCCCCTTCTTTTTTTGTACTCAAGGCCCTACTGTTGTCCTTTCTAACCTATAGCCTCTAATACCAAATCATACCTTCAATTTGTATAAAACTTTAGACAATTGTTTTGAAATTCCTTTTGGCTTTTATTTATGTTCTCTAATTCTGTCAGGCAAAATAAACCCTAGGCAAATAACAAACTCAATAATTCCTTTATTTTGATTTTAATCACCTGAGGACAACTTTGGTAGTGGTAAAAAATGACTTACAGATATACCTAAAAACACTGAGAGCTAATTGAATGGAATGTTTCTTAGGGCAGTTGTCATGTTGTCATTTACTCCAATTAAGGTCAAGGTCCTTAAACCTCATTGCTTTCCTGAGCTGTGGAAGCTCTAACTGGGGAATCAGAGAATACCAGTTAATTTCCATTTCCACTTTTCTGTAAGCTTGGGTTTGGAGAAATAAGCCCCAGAAAAGAGAAAGTAGGATATTAAACAAGGTTGAAGCAACATAAAGTGACTCCAAAGTAGAAAGATGGCACCAACGTTTTAGATAAGAAAAAACAAGGCAGACCTACTTCTAATCAGAAGTGGCATCTGCAAAAATGCACTGGGTAGACAGAAGCTACGTACACCGAACAGGGGACTGGGTTCTAGGCTTAGCGTCCCAAATGACAGAAATCATAATTCAAAAGTAACTAGTAAGTGCTAATTCACAGGGAAACAAAAGTAGCAGGTGACAAAATAACTACATGTATAATTTATAATGTGTATGTATTATAATACTAAAGTTGTTATGGTAGGAATAAAATCAAAACACTTTAGAACCAGAAGAAAACAGAGATCTAACTAGTCCAATCACCCCAGTATATAAATAAGAAAATGTGTGAATAATCACTGCCAATGTGCATTAGCATGAAATAATTTAAACTCTGAAGTAAAACAATGTTTTTTTAAACATTTTCAACTTTATATTGAATTAGACAACAATCACATATAGATCATAAAATAGAGGAAGCAGATTTTTCTACATAATTCATGTCAGATTTAATAGTCTCTTTACTGATTCTTTGTAGTGAGAAAGGGTATTTTCATTGTCCCCCTCATTTTTAAGCCTGACAACAGACTTTTTGTAATCTTCAACTTCTTTAGTACCAAGGAGCTCTTCCTTATTTACTTCCAGATTTTTCTCAGTGGCTTTAATTTGCAGAAGTGTTTTCAGGATATTTTTTTCTGATGAGCTATTTTCCCATACATACTCTTCCATATCTGCTTCAGTCTTATTTTTCTCCCACTCTTCGGTTTTCTGAAATGAAAAAATCAAGTTCTGAATTCTGAGAAGTATTATCCAAAGCCAAAGTTGGGATTTTCAGGAGAAGAGCAGTTTGTAAAATGTGGAGCACCCCTGGTCAAAACTTTGTATGTACACTCTGATTTGCCTCCTTTATCCAGCACTGCCATCCACCGGCACCAACAGCTTCAGGGCTGCACACTCTGTGAACACCTTGTTAGCACTCACAAACTCTAAATTCACTTATAAAGCAATACCATTTTCCAAAAGATAGAGAAAATTTATTTTTTTGCGCTTTATAGCCCCTAAACTCTAACACATAAACAGTTTACATTTTTGAAGTTAAAAATAATGAGTGGAGACTGTATCTTTTTAACATGCCTGTTGGGATGACAGGAAAGACCAATTATTATTATAACATTAAAAATGTACAGTACATGTGTAATACATGATTTTCAGTCATAATGATTTCGTATATTCTGGAATTTTGTTTTGTTGTTATCTGTATTTTCTGTTCCCATAATGCAAATAATTTTGCTGAGTCAGTTGGCTATTTGCCTTTGGTGGGGCTTTTCTTTTACCTTTTGCATTTTGTACAAAAATTACCATGCTATTATAGGGAACACTGGTAGTTTTCATAGTAATATAATTCAGACTTAAGTTTTAAATGAAGATATAACATTCTGTAAAAAAAATCAAGTAATGCAGCTAATGTTCTGGGTTCAAAGAGGTTCTGAATACTAGCACGTTCTTTCCAAATTAACATATAACAATATTCTGAGCCATAGGCTATTACAGAATTGTCCACTATTTTTACATCTTTAAGGTGTTAACCCCCCAAAGTTATAACATTTTTAAAGTATTAAAATAGAGGTAGATTTGTAAGGCTGTCAGAAATATTATTTTATTTCTGAAAATTCCTCTTCAAAGAGACCCCAGCCTTTTCAGACAGGACTCCAAGGCTCCTCAGAACTAAGTAAGCACCGAGAGAGATAAACAGTTCTCCACCATGCCTCTCTCTCATCCCTACCCCCCCCCCACACACACACAGGAAAAAAAACCCCACAGATTTGTCCCTCAAAAGGTAAAATAAAGGCAAATAGGCCACTGACTCAGCAAACCCCAGTCATGTCAATGAAGCCTAGGAAAGAGGCTTTCCTACAGAGACCCAGAATAAGGAGAAATCCCTCTTTCATCCTTCAAACGGGGTAAGGTACCCTTTCCCCTTCAAGAAAAACCAATAGGATGATGTTAGGTGTCCCCCCTGATCCCCAAATTCCTTAGCCAAAGTAGGATAACTATACTCACAGCCACTATACTGTCTGCCCCAGCTCACCACATACAGAATTTATGGCTGAGGACAATGACTTAACTCATGTTCTAGAAATATTTTAGCAAGGTGAGAATCAACTCTGTGCCCCTTTTTTATGTGGTAGTGAGGCACGAGGGCTGGCTGAGAGGAATGAAATAATGTGAAACACCTTCTTATTGTGCCCTGCCCTGCAAACTTGCAAATAATTTCTAACAGCTAAACTCTGAATTTGAAAGTTAAAAAATTTACAAAAGTACTCTACTCCACATATTTTTTACTCTAATATTTGGGGAATATATAAATGTTAAGTCCCTTAAAAAAAATGCCCTAAACAAATGGTCCTATGCACTCTTGGGAATGCTTTATATGTTTCACGGCAGTGTCATAGTTTCTTCATAATTCTAATTTACAAGTGAAGTATAATTAATTTAAGAGGCCAGCAAATATGTTTTATAAAGTAAAAAAGTCAATTAATCTCATTCTTGACTGATAGAAGACAAGCAATTAAGAGATTATTTTAATAAAGTAATTAGTAAGTTGTTATTAATTGATTTACAAGAGTAATAAAGATTACTTAAATGTTTATAAAAAATTGTAAGTTTCACCTAGGTTTATCAGGATTTTCTTAAACACTTTAAAATAGATGCTTAAACAGAAGAGGTAACCAAAGTAAATCCACTAATAATTTCCCACATTTTATTTACCTTCCTCAGTCATTTGGTATATATAATTCTGGTTTGCCAAGGTGTGTTATAGGTATGTCATGATATTGGTTCCCTCAGCCCTCAGGTAGCCAGGTGAGCCTAGAGTAGCTGGAACAGCTACAAGCACCCTTCTCCTTTATTTATGTCAGTAAAGAATTTTCTATTTGTGCAATGACATGAAAAAGGTTAGGAAATCCTGCACTAAGGAATAATTATATTTACAGGAGAAAATTACCATTGCTCTAAACAGTTCCTGGTAAGGGAAAGTAACTGCATTCTGTAAAAAGTAAGGCTTCCTACTAATCCTTTTCAGACCACAATGCAGTGTTGGGCTTCAGCTGCAAGCTAAATAAAACTCACGTTTTGAGATATTCTAGCTTTAGGATCCAAACTCTGCACAGCTGAATGTAAATTCCAAAATAATGATAGTAACAATATTTTTGTAGCAACATGTATTGATGTTCACAAACATCAGAGTGAATATTCTAATGGGATAAATAAGGCAACAAGTAGGTTCTCATCCATTCAGATCTCCCTTTGCTACCAAATGTTATGAAAAGAGTAGGAATTTCCAATGCTTTTTTAGATTTCCAAATTATAGCTAGAGGGGCCGTATATCTGCTAGTTGCTCAAGGTCACACAGGGAGGTGGTATGACAGTATTTAACACGGACTTTGGTGTTTTATAGAACTGAATGTAAATCCTAGTTTCATCACTTACTGCTGTGATAGGCTTAGATATCTCTAAGAACTGCTCCACAGGTCTATTCTGAGGATTAAGAGGTAAGTAACTGCCATGTACTTAGAGCACCTGGCTCACAGTAAACACTAAATAAATGTTTTTTTACCAATAACAACTTATTAAGAAGAATGAAGGAGGGTAGTATTCAAAACCTCATTAGCCTACCCTCAAAATCTATGTTCCTATGCCAAGGGCACCACTACAACTATCCAGTAATAAATTAAACTTTAAAGATAAATATAAACACTAAAACACAATATCTGAAATTAACAAATCCCTGTTTAAAAGTAGGCTGTATACAGCAGAATTCAGAATTAGTGAATGCAAAAACTGAGCAGCAGAAAACTATATTGTTATATATGAGACCCGTACTATGGGATTATGAGATTCTGAAATAGTTTTTATATCATATTACTTCTACTTAACAGGTCCCAACAAATCTAAAACCAGAACAACTGAAGTATTCGTAATAGACTGAATGCTTGTGTACCTCTAAAATTGTTGAAATGGAATCCCCAAAGTGACAGCATTTAGGTAGAATCTTTGAGAAGTGTGGCACCCTCATGAATAGAATTAGTGTCTTTATAAAGGAGACCCCCCCCCCCACACACACACACAAATAAAGCTCTTGCACCATTAAGGACAGAGAAAGAAAATGTCATTTAAGAACCAGGAAGCAGGTCCTCTGCCAGTGTCCTGATCTTGGGCACCTCCATAACTGTGAGAAACAATTTATAAACTACCTTCTATAAATAAAAATTAAAACGTTTGTTTACAGTTTGTAAAAATGTATCTTGGAAAATTTAGTCTGGATCAATGCTTCTTAAATTTATTTTACAGTAGTTATTAATACAGTAAAAACATCATTTTTCTATAACTTTAAAAAAAGTTCACAAAAAGAAACAATCAGATATCATGTACTTCCTAGCAGAACACAATACTACGTAGTAGTTAGGAAAAAAAAAATCACAATGGAATTTGATTAAGTCTCTAGATCCAACTATCAATGTAAACGGTTACACTATGGTGATAAAATCAAGTAAAATTCAAATGATGAGAAAGCCTACAGCAAAACACATAAATTAATAAAAAACACATAAACAAATAAATTGCAAGAAAACAGCTCAACAGAAAAAGCTCCCTTTTGGTTTATAACTGCTATTGGGGCACCCTTTCAAAAAACATTTACTGAGAACCTACTATGTGCTGGGCAGTACTAGGAGAAATATATACAAAAGCAAAGAGAAAAGTTCTATGAACTGTCTCATGTGTCCATCACCCAGTTTGAACAATCAACTCATGGCCATATATGCTTCTATCCACTGCTCCCTTAGCATGCCCTTACTGAGTTATTTTGAAGGAATTCTCAGACTTTGTCATTTCATCCACAAAATAGTCATATTTTTCTTTAAAATTAAGGACTATTTTAAAAATCATAACCACAATAACATTATTGTGGTATTTTGATTCACGAGAGCCTAACCTAGGTTAGTTCACCCGTTCATTCAATTCATTTACTCTATTAACTAGCAATTCCTATGTGCAGATTATTGGCTTCCGACAGTTATGTTTCCCTGTTATTATCTTGCCCATTTGGCCACAGTTACTGGACGGTGCCAGTAGAGTCTCTTATTGGAGTTTAAATCTAAAGAGAATTAAATTTAGTTAATTTTTAGTTTTGTTCCTTTGCTCCCCCCCTCCTCCCCTCCACCTTCCCGACCACAGAGTGACATGTACCATGACATGTTATAAAGGATATAAAAAGAACAAAAATATAAAAACAAGAATAATTTGATTTAAACCTATCATCTTTTTTCCTCTTATAAGCATAAATTCAATACAAATAAAAACATATAACAGCTAATCCATGCAATAGTCAGTTTATTCTGATATGACAAAAAGCAAAAAATAGCTGTTCCACTAAACACACAAATTTGTCACCTTCTACGATCTTATTTACAACTCCCTTTGCCTAGGACATGAATCATAGTAATATTCCACTTCTCATGATTACAAGTAAGGCATTGTGCTAATGAGGGAAAACCGTTTAACCATTTAAAAAAATCTAAGTTATTTGAAAATCATAAAAAATAGAGGTAAAGATCTATAAAGGATAAAAAGTTACTGTCAATTCTTTCAGTTATCACAGGTAAATTTTTAACTTAATATGTCAAGGAATTCAAGTCAGATTGGTTTTTCAAAAATTTTCTGAATGTTGACATGCCAGACATTGTATTAGATACTGGGATGTAAACAATAAAATGTACAGTCCTTGTCCTCAGTGATCTCACTAGTCTGATGGAGTTAGGCAGATATATAGACAATTGCCATAAAAGTAACAAAAGAAATGCTAACTGAAAGAGGGATGATGGAAAAAGAATGGGCAGGAAACATCTAAGAGAGGTTATATGTGAGATATATTAAAGGATTCATGACTTTGCAAGGTTGATATTTTGAAAAAAAGAATTATAAGCAAAGAGAACAGCATATGTAAAGTTATGAAAGGACATATTATGTTCATTATGGCTGAGGTATAGGATATATTACCTATGTTTCCTGAGTAGCTGATAATGAGGTGGCAAAAGACTGTGAATAGACAGGCTAAGGAGTTTAGATTTAATCCTAGGTAATGGGGAACCACTGAAGGATTTTATAAAGAAATATGACACAACAGACTTGTTTTTTTAGAACAATTACTTTAACAGCAATATGGAAGACAGGCAAATCAATAAAGCTATTATAGTTTTTCAGGTAGAAGGTGATGAATACGCATACTAGGCAGCAGCAGTAGGGATAAAGAGAAGAAAATAGTTTTAACAGATATTTAAAGGCTAAAACTGAAAAGACCTGGTGACTTCTTAGATATCAGGGGAGAGGGAGAGGAAAGAAAAGAGTAAAACGCTCAGATTCATGACTTTACACACTGGGTAGGAAAGAACACAAACTTTTCTTGAAGGTTTTTAAGTACTTGGTAAGCTTTTGAACATCAGCCGAAAAACAAAGTCTTGTCTGAAGGTAAAGGGACATGAGATGAGAAGTGTCACCTTCACTGCAACATCATTCCACTCAAGAATCTAGAACAAGAGTGAGCTGTCCACCAATTAAAAAAACCCATGCATGTGTATGATAGACAAATCCCTCCATTTTCTTGGCCTCTCATTTGAATTCCCATCCCCACAACCCTCAGTTTTGATACTAGACAAATGTAGAAAAACAGTCTTAAAAGAGATATGTCAACGATTTCATCAGTTTCTTTATTAACAACACTCAAAAAGTGGGAAAAATTACAATCAGAACTCAAGCAGCGGAATCACCTGTGGAGCCTTTAAAATGAAACACATCTCACCACTACAGATTTTGATTCCACAGGATCCAAGCATCTTTAGTTTAAAAAGCTTCAAAGGTGAGTCTGATGCAACACCAGGAGAAAACAGATTATAAAGACAGATAAATGCTCAATCAGTATATTGTTAAGTTTGAAAAGATAAGTTAAACTGGCAGCTAAAGTTCAGGTTTGATTTCATCTCTTTTATTTTATAATATTTTATAATAGAAGTCAAAGTTGAACAAAACTAAATGATATGATACTATGGACAGAATATGAAACTTTGAAGCAGCAATTCAGGTCTGGGGTCTTCAATTAATAAACTCTGTAAACTTAGGCTAAGTCCTCTAAGTCTTACTTTCTCAATGTATATAATAGGAGATTGTAATAGATCAATTTTCTGATTCCTGATCTTCAAGGTTAGGACAAATTAAAAATGGGTAGCCAACATTAAATGCTTCTGTGTTAAAAAAAAAAAAAAAACTATTTTAAAGCTCTTTTTAAAAATGGAACAACTCCTCCCTAACCTCCACCCCTTACAGTTTCCTTTTGTATTCACCCAAGGTGAGCATCTGAGACAGCACAGAGGAAAAAAAAAGTCAGAGACAGAGACAGTTGACTCTCAGAGCAACACCACAGAACCACTTTTTTAAAAAAGACTATTTGTCTGGAGTCAAGTAAAAGGTAGTATATAAGAGCTCTTTATTGTTACTGGTCTACCATCAATGCTCAGACTCATCATGGGAGTTCCATTAATGCATTTAATTAGCTGTTTTTCTTTAATAAATACTTTAATATTAGTGTATGCATAATTAGTTTATACAGAAGTTTATGCATAGACATTTCATGAGAAAGAGATGCATCTTGCTAGGAGTAGCCAATAATTTTCTAGAATACAGATTTTGTTAATATTGTCAAATATAAATTAGCATCATAAAATAAACTCAAAGAAGTAAACATCTGTAGAGACCTTCCAAGATAATGTAACTATAACACTGCATTTAAACATTTTAAAAAACATAATAATCAAGTGGAAAATAAACCTGATCTACACATAACCCAAATCATACAGCCATGAAAATTGAGTATCTAAACTGTTACAAAGGTATTTCTTAAAAATTGAGCATAATCACTGATTATTAATAATTTTATTAACAATTAATAATATATACCAGTAAGCTAAATTATTGCTAGCATCTAACAAGTATGCTGTTTTATGTTACTGAAAATGGAAGTTGTTACTTATCACCTTACCATGTTGAAAACCTTCTACTTATAAAGTCTATTTACAGACCTCCAAAAGAATAGAACTTCTAGTATTGTTACCTAGCACTGACCTCTGAAGAACAAAATATAATAAGGTGAGATGCATACTAATGAGGGCCTTAGGATTAGTTAGACAAAACATACATGAAAAACAGTACATGAAACATGGACCAAGACAAACTGTAGTCAAGTGCCATACTGACTAATAAAGAAAATAAAATAGTACAATTTGTTACCTATGCAAAACAGTAGCTAGACAAAGAATAAGAGGCTCATATATATCTAAGAGGCTAGTATCCAAAATATGTAAAGGACTCATACAAATCAACAGCAAAAACACAAACATCCTGGCTAAAAAAATGGGCAGAAAATCTGAACAGACGTTTTTATAAGGAAGACATACAGAGGTACCTAAAAGTGCTCAACATCACTAATCATCAGAGAAAGGGAAATAAAAACCACAATGAGACATCATCTCACACCTGTCAGAATGACTATTATCCAAAAAACAAGAAACAGTAAGTATTGACAAGGATGTGGAGAAGATAATTCTTGTGCATTGCTGATAGGAATGTAAACTGGCAAAGCCACTATGTAAACAGTATGAAGATTCCCCCAGAAATTAAAAATTAAATATAGTGCAGCAATTCCACTTCTGGATATTTGAAGAAAGCAAAAACACTAATTCAAAAATATATCTGTAGCTCCATGTTCACTGCAGCGTTATTTACAATATCTAAGACATGAAAAAAACTTATGTGTCCATCAATGGGTGAATGAATACAAAATACATGATATGTATACACACAGTGGAATATTATTCAGCCATAATAAAGAACATCCTGCCATTTTCAACAATATAGATGGTCCTCGAGGGCATTATGCTAAGGGCACTAAGTTAGGGAAAGATATGATAGGGAAAGATAAATACCATTTGATCTCACACGTGGAATCTAAAAAACAAAACAAAAAAGAACAAAAAAAATCTGAACTCATAGAAATAGAGAACAGATTAGTGGTTGTCAGGAGCCTGGGAGAGAGGGGTGAGTAAAATGGGTAAGAATGGTCAAAATGTACAAACTTCCAGTTATAAAAAAAGTCATGGGGATGTACTATAGCACATAGTGATTAGTCAATAGTGTTTGAAAGTTGCTGAGAGTAGATCTTACAAGATTTCAACATAAGAAAAAAAAATGAGGGGCGACAGATATTCACTTGAAATATTTTGGTGATCATTTCACAACATATACAGATACTGACTCATTATGATGTATATCTGAAAATAATGTTATATGTCAATTATATCTCAATTTAAAATAGGTTCAAAGCAGGTATCAAAGTCATGAAAGATATATAAAAAATATATTCATAGTGAATAAAAACATAGTAAATTATACAACTTTTTTAACACTTAAACATTTACTGCTAAACTGATTTGCTTCTACTAGTGTTCTTCAATGGAAGAGATAATGTTTTTCCCCTTAGGTATTAACCTCCATATCCAACAACGCCTAGTGAATATCTGGCAACCAGTAAACATTTATTTGCCCATCAACCAACTAAAAGTTCATTTTAATGAAAGCACACTTGGATATTTGCAATAAGGATGGTTTACTCTTTCATAAATACTAAAACCACTGTGAAAGAGGTGTTTTCTCAAAAACAACTAGTAAAATGCTACGTCAGCCCAATGTTGACCTCGGATACAACTCTGTATCCAAGGTGAGCATTTGAGACAGCACAGAAGAAAAAAAAAGTCAGACACAGACAGTTGACTCTCACCACAGAACCACTCTTTAAAAAAAGGCCAGATGTGCTATTTGTCTGGAGTCAAGTAAAAGGTAGCATATAAGAACCCTTCACTGTTGCTGGTCTACCATCAATGCTCAGACTCAACCTGGGAGTTCAATTAATGTATTTAATAAGTTGTTTTTCTTTAATAAACACTGTAATATTAGTATATGCATAATTAATTTATACATAAGTTTATGCATAAAGACATTTTATGTTAACAAGATGTGTCTTGCTAGGGTAGCCAATATTTTTCTGTAAATAAGTTATACAACCTGTTTGTAATCCAGATCTGACTTACTTTTCCAGTCTCATTTCCTACCTCTGCCCTGTTAAGTCTTATACACTGTCCACACCAAAATTCTGCCTGCTCTGTAAACCCACAAAGCCTAGAGTCCTTCACCCACGTCTCTTCATTTACCATGTCTTCATTCACACTCCTACTCATCTTCCAAAAGCAGTCACCACTTCTGTGAAGCTTCCAAGAAGAATTAATCCTTGTCTGAGCCTCTCACAATACTAAGTTCCTACCTTTATTATCTAGTGAAACAGGTTAGAGTTGGTCCTTAAACAACACGGGGTTAGGGACGCAACCCCCGCAGGGAAAATCCACATATAACTTTTGATTCTACATATACTATAACCATCAGTTCCTTCCAGAAATAAAGGTACCTAAAGGCAGGAGATCATTCATTTTGTTAGCCTCCAAATACTTATTGTTGTACCATGTACACAAAAACAAAATCATTGTTGAATGCAAGAAAGAATAAAATAATAAACACAGTTCAAGAGTTCTCTAATATAACCTGCTAATGAACATGCACAATCACAATGAACCTAAAAACCAAACATTAAATGGCTCTGCAAAAGGATTCTTCATTTTTTATGAGAAACACTTGCAACAAGGTCCTCTTTAAAAATAAATTCTTTTCGTGAGTGTGAAGCCATCCAGCTTAAATGATTTTGTTATATGACTTTTCAAAATCACTTTATTATAAAGCTAGATATATTTTTTACTACCATCAAGACTATCAAAACATCCAGATAATATAGTCAAAAATTCAAATTTAAAAAGCAACCATTAGTAATTAAATATCCAAACCATCTAAGAACCCTTGGACTTAATTTCAGATCTCTGTTTTCTAAAGCCAAGTGCTTTTTCCTTTCTCCCAGGGTCAGTGTTTTAGTCTATCTTTTGTGCAAGTTACTTTGCAAAATGTTTCATCCAATCATTTCTTAACTAAATCATTTGTGGAAGGTTTAAATACCATGGAACAAAGCTATTTAGGAAGTTCTGTTATTATCAGTTGTGTTAGAATGTAAGCAGGATACATGTTCTAAAAATATAAATACAACAGGGCACAGATCAGACTACCTACACAAAGTCTCTGTTAAATAAAATGTGAGCTGTATACTGAAATTGTGAATAAATGAATTTAAAATTCTAAGATTAATCTTTCTTCATCTGCGTATTAACAACAATATTGATAGCTACCATATACTGAGAGCTGACTATTTGTCAGATATTTCATTTAAATTCTCCTAGATCCATCCAAAAACTGAGCATTAGAGGTTAAATGGCCAAGGCTACACAAGTAACAATAATGGGATTCAAATCCAGGTCTGTACAGTTTTAAAAGTTAAAACTTAATTCACTCTTATGCTAATAATGTATAATACTGGAATATTAAACCAAATTTCAAGTCTCTTTGCTTCTTTGAACTGCTAAAGTATAAATGGTCTGATGTAGATCTCTTTACCTTCCTAGCACTGCAATAATCATTCTTTGAAGCCTTACTAAGCCTCCCTGGCTGAAGTTTATGCTTTGTGAAATCTGTTTTTCTAAAGTCTATTTTGATAATTCTATAGTTAAATTGTTTTGAAGAGCACACAACAGTGACTTCTTTAGAATGAACACCTTTTCAGAGACGTTTCAGTACTGTGTGCTTCATAAAACTACTTTCTTCTTAATGCTATTTACTACTTACATATTAAATGCTCTGAAACTAGCTTAAAAAATAAAGAAATGGTTTTAAAAGGGGCTGTCTAAATATTTAATTAAATACCAGGGGTAACATCAATTTCAAGCATGAATTTCATGCTGGTAAGGAAAAAAGGAATTTCAATTCAATAAAAATTCTGTTCTACCAGCTCTGCAAAATTTCACGGCTCATCTGCCGTTAAAGCTTCTTCACTGATGGTACTTGTTTAGAAAGAATCAAGAGCCAAGTTTAATATAGGAATTCTTTAATTATATCTGTTTACAACAGAAGTATGTGGCTACTTATTCTGGCATCAAAGTAACTAACATTAAATATCAAAGGCTTTTTGCATGAATCCAGAACACAAACTTGTTTGGATTCTATGTCATAGAACCACAAAAAGAATCCAGTTAAGTCAACTCTCACTGAATTTATTTATGCCTGTCATTTCCTTTGGGGTAAATTCATTTAACAGGCTGCTGGTAAAAGTCTCAAAACTAATTGGCTTTTATTGTTTGGTATTAACTCTTTTAGGGTAGCCATAGAGCTGTAGTTAATTCAGCCATGTTGCTGGTCATTACCTTAAGCCCAAGGCATTTATAAAATCAATTGACAGGAAAGAGATTAACTGCTACTATGATGTTGATCCCGAAGCCAGGAACTAGAAAACCTGAATGAATTATAATAATCAGAATACCGCAAAAGAAAAGTTACCTATTTTTTCTTCTTTACAAACCTAGTGACAAAATTTTGTTTTCCACTCATCCTCTTGTGCTATAACTGTTTTAATATCAATGAAATGATGTGAGCAGCGGCTTCATGTGTTCACAGAATTATGAGTTCATGGAGAGAAGGTTCCAAAGGTCATCTAATGCAACTTACCTATCCAAGAAGTGTGTTCCTTTCACCACAACCCCAACTAAGTAGCCAAGAGAACATTTTCTACCTATTAGAGTAGGCCACTCCATTTATTGATGACTCTCTTAGAAAGCTTTTACTCAGTGAATTGAAGTCCATCTCACTACTGCTCCTACTTTGTTGTATCCCTAAAAGTCATGAAAAACAAATCTCACCCCTCTTTCACATGCAGCCCTTTGAACAAGTAAAGAAAGTGACTCTTTCTCCAGCTATCTACATTCAATCAAATGTTCCTAATATGAAATGCTACTGAGGCCCACATCTGTTTGGGCAAGCTATAAAAAACTTAATTTGTATGCATATATAAAATTATTTTAATTTTTTAAAATATTTACAACTCTGAGTTACCTAAACATGTTAGTTACCAACTTTAAATCAATGAGTTGATGCTAAAGCATAGCAAAATGTTCCTTATAAATGTATATGCTCATACTAAAAATCAATAAAGTCAGACACAAGACTATTTTTAATACTATTTAAATAATTAATTGCCCTTAATTGTCTCTAATGTATACCAGTGAAATGTTTACTGGTATAAAAGGCTATGTGTTAACTAAAAATTTTAATAAAAATTTAAAATATCTTGTATAAAGTTCTGGAGCTTTGTTCTGCAGTTTATTTGGTTAACAAGGTGAATTATAAATTCTCAAGTTATACATATAATAATTATCCTTCATAACTTTGGCCAACTTTCAGCCAGTCAAAAAGACAAATAAAAGTTTAAAATTCTGAATTTTCCAACCAAAGACAGAAACACTGAATTTTAAGGGTATTTTAGTCATGTTATTTCTATAAGATCCTGAGATGAACTGGATAACCTAATTCAAGATCCTTACTTTCAATGTCAGTAGAAGCTATCTATAACATTTCATATATCCTTGGTATAGTTAGTGATTCATTAAACACATGATTGAGTGTTTGATATACATAGACTATTTTTAAAGATTAAAATATCATCTAAATTACACTGACAAAATGATTAATCATTCACACACAGTCACTTACCCAAGATTCATGGTATAAAACTGTTAGCAGATACATTGCATAATCATAATTCTGTCTCTTTAAGGGGCACCTTCAAAAGAAAGACAAGTCAAAATTCTAAAAATTCAGTATACTGAATTATTTACAAAATATACAAATATTAAATACAAAGAATAACTTATGTTCAAGTATTCCCTACCTGCTTAAGACTAATCTATGTAGTTCAAGAGTTAAGATTGAAATCTTTGAGACAGACTGATGATAGATGCTAATCTAAATGTTCATCTTGATTTGCCCAGAGCCAATTCTTTAAAAATGAGCTCCACTATATAATATATTGCTGCTGTTGTATTTCAAATAGAACTAATGACCTAATATTAGGTAAAACGTACACATAAATGTGAGATGGTATATTTAGTTTTTAGGTTAACAAAATAATATAGAAAAGGAAGGAATTATAATTTCTTCAAACGTGCAATAAAACCATTACTTTTTTTATACTTAAGTTTAACAGTTCCTTAAGTAGTTGTGCCATAAAACATACACACACTGACAATTATAAACTTAGGGGGGAAAAGCTACGTTGCAACTACAGAATTGCAAAATAACATTTTAAAGGTATTTTTAAATTGCACAAACTAAAACACAATATTTCACATTTTCTAAAAAAATAGTATTACTAATATATTTCAAATCTATTTTTCCCTCAGACAATAATAATCTGAAATCATGGTTTCCAAGCTCTTTCCACCTCTATGCTATTGCCTTCTCACATCTCATACTCATTTTCCCCTCCACTAAACAGGATATAAAACGTAGTTGATATAGATACCTCCAAATTCTTTAAAACTGTGATAGAGAAGGAGAGAGGATATCTGCCCACTTGCTTTTTTCTAAAGGCAGGTTTTTTGTATTTTGACATAATTTAGAAATGACCAAAGTACAATTCTGGAACTAAAATAACCATTTAGGAAAAACATACCAATAATGTTTCTTTACCTCAAATGACCAAATTTATAAATTCACATAAATTTAATACTGCACTTATGAACTTCTTTGCTAGCACTAAAATTCTGCTTATTTACAGAAGTACCTTAGTAAATTAAATTTCCATATTTAAGAATTTTAATTGTGAATTATTAAATTTTTATGTACTTTGACTTTGTAAAAATCTTTTTAAGCATTAATCGCTAGTAAATCATACTTTTGTTTTCTGCTAACATCTTCCCTGAGTTTTATTATATATATTAAAATCAAGGTTAAAAATAATAATTTAACTCATCAAGGCAAGCTTCTCCATTTATATAAAGATCACAGCAATAGTGGGCTAGTGTGAGGATATTAAAAATATAAATTAGACAACTTCTCTGACCTACTAAGTTAATATAATAAGTTGATATAAAAAGCAATCCTTATTTTCAATGTCATTTCTCAAAAAAGGACTACAAGAAAACTAGAGGACAATAAAGCAGCAACACTGTGACCAATCTGCTGAACTTTTCTTTATTACCTATCTGTCTTGATAGTGAGCACATCTGTGGTTTTGCAGTATCGCTCTCCTACAAGTTTAATAAGTTTCTTCTTTGCATGATCATCTAAATTCAAACTGGAAAGTTTAACCTTAAAAATAGAAGAAAAAAAATTGTTGAAAAAAATTATTTTATATGCTTTTTAATGAAAAAAAAAACAGTAGCAATATGATTTAAATTCACATTAAATGAGCAAAAAGAAACCTTTTCAAACTCTTTTCTATACAGTTAGCAACTGGCATGCATTATGAGGCCTGATCTTTTACTCATGGAAAAAAAAGGGAGAGGGAGCAAACTGCCTGGAGTCTTTCTTTAAAAGTTCTGGGCATTAGTACCTTTCCTGAAAAAAAATCAATGATATGTCTCTGAAAAAAATGAAATTAGAGTGCTTATGAGTTGCACTAATAGAATTAAACTCAATTAGTATTAATAAAGTTGCAATATATAGATAAATAGATAAAACATAAGGACTCCTTAGAAAATCCTACTATACAATTATGAGACCCATTTCTTTTCAACTAGCATAAGGGCATTTATTTTAAAAGATACAGATCTCTCACAGAGGCTGGAATATAGCATCAAGGAATCAAAAACATTTAAAATAATTCAGCTCAACATTTCTCAAAATGTTAATACTAATCCCACAGGCTGCTAAGAATTATTTCTTTTTAAAAGGCTACTTCTGTTGAATACATTCAGGAAATGTTGAGTTAAATTGGCTTCTTTACGAGAATTTCTTAGAGGTGGTAATATGTTAATGAGTGTTCTGAAATTTCAAGATTCAGGGATGTTATATAATGATTCCCAAATTTATTTGACCTCAAATTTCATTTTTCCAGGGACAGTTCATGGAATTAATCTTCCTTAAAACATATTTTAGAAAATGCTAGACTAAATGAACATGCTTTTTAATTTACAGGCAATTAGGACATCACTGAAGGTATCACGTAAAGGTGAATAGGCTTAACAAAGGGAGATGTTAGACACTAGAGTACAGTTAAATAAGGTAAACTACATATTATTTTTCATGGAGAAGATTAAGAATAAGAGTTATAACTGTATGAAGAAAAAAAATGGTAAGATTTTACAATCTCATCCATTTATTCTAACTTCAATAACCTTGCACTTTCCTCAACACACCAGAGGAACTTATTTATTTTTCCATTTTTCCCACTAGACTACAAACTCTTGAGGATAAGAAAGAAGTCCTGTTCTTGGCAACGGCCTAGCACTTAAAAAGCATGCAGCATATACTTGCTGAATGAATACATAGATGAGAACAAAGGGGAATATACTGTTTTTCAAGCACTCTGAATTTTTATTTGCAATAGAAAACATAGAAAACAAATAAATGAATAAAAACACATTCTTAAAATATATAAGTGGTAAGAACATTGACTATTAAAAATCAACCCAACAGAATGGTCATATGTTGAAGACAATGTGAATTGCCACAATTCTCTGCAAAAATATGTATTAACAACAAAGTTGTCAGCTCGATGGATAAAATAAGCAATTTTATAATAACTTTAATTGTTAACAATGTGGAGGATTATTTATAAGACAATCATTAAATGTACCTACATGATTATTAATTATGAAAACGCAAATTTTTATAATTATGAAAACAGATATAGCAAAAAAAAAAAAGAAATGAACAGTTTTTACATTAGGATAGTGAGAATGTAGAGATTTTTCCTTATAAAATTCCTTCAATAAATGAAATAGTTTCACAAATTTTAAAATTTCCCGTTAAAAAATCTGTGTTCTAGCTTTTTGTTAGTAGTCAAAAAAAAAATGTAGCAATGTTGATCATTATTGTAACAACTATTTTAAAATTCATGTTCCACTAACATTTTACTGTTCAAAATTATAGTTTATGCCAAAAGCTTATAAATATTTCAGACACAGCTGTGTGGTGCACTCACGCCACCTGCTAGCACTCAAAGGCACTGCAAAACGATAGTCTTCAACCTGCACTATATTTGGAATGTTCTGACTTAAAATACAAAACTACGTGGAGTACAAAAACTAATTTTGTGAGGGTCCTAGAAGGCACTTCAAAGAGGTGGGCAGTCATCCTCTAGGACAGATGAATCAAAAGTATATCATCAGTGCTCCCTGGAGAAATAGCGATTCTAGGACTGGGACAAGGAACATACAAGATAAGCCTGGTGCATTTTGTGGTGCCACAAAATAAGTATTTATAAAACTAATAAAATGGGGTGGCAAAGGAACAGAGGAGCCAACTGAAAGAGTTCCCATGGCCAAAGCCAGGACAAATTGAGCAATAAAATAAATATTATTGTATTATAACCCAAAGGATAAAATATCCATGAGTCCATACTAATATAAATGACTGAATAAGTGGAAAACAGAAATCTCCCAAACAGAAAAATTCCAAGTAATTTGTGACATTTATCCTTTAAGAAGGTAGAATATTAACTCTCACCCTTTTACATGTCAGCTGTGCATAGTGACTTCCTTTTAAAGAGTACAGTATAGAAAGGAAAAAAAAGAGTAACTTTATAGTGGAGAAAACTGGCAAATACTACCTAAGCCAGATGACCTAGGCTACATCATCAGTGATAAGCCCTGCTAGGAGCCTCTATTCCTTTGAATGATGTGATGAGAATGACACTTTATTTCTGAGGGTTTCCTCCGCCCCAAAACATACCAATCTAGCCATGAGAAAAACAATAACAAATCTAAATTGAAGGACACTCCACAAAATATATAACTAGTACCTCTCAAAACTGTCAAAGTCATCAAAAACAAAATTCTGAGAAACCATTACAGTCAACAAGAGCCCCAGGAGACACGATAACTAAATGTAATTCAGTACACTGGATAAAATTATGAACAGAAAAGGAACATTAGGTAAAAAGTAAGGAAATCCAAATACAGTAAGGACTTTAATTAATAATGTTATCAAAATTGTAACAAATTTACCACAGTAATATAAAATGTTAACAACAGGAGAAATTTGGTATGAATTATTCTTGAAGCTTTTCTATAAATCTAAAACCATTTGAAAATAAAAAGTTTAATTAAAAAAAAGTTTATCGGGTAACTGGCCCATGACTGTTGTGTGAAAATGTGTTATGTATATCAAGACTTCCTTAGCAAAGGAAACTAACAGTAGATTCAAATACTAATTTAGAAGTTACTAGGGCAGACACCTGAAACTTCAATGGCATATGGCAAGCCCCCTGGTGAGTGAGAGGAGTAGGGATTCAATGTTTTCCCAAAGCAACATGATAAGAACAAATTACCCTACATAAATACTCACAAAGCAAATCGTGATAGAATAAAAGAATGATATACCATAAATTGATTAGGTTTCAGAAATGATTCCATAATTAAAAATATATTAATATAATTCATTACTTCAATAACTCAAAAGAGATCATTTCAGAATGTCAGTAATATATCATTCACATAATGGAGACTATTATCTCAAACTGAATCCTATCTCATATTTAGAGGCTAATGAGGCACACACACCGATTAAAGTGTGGAACAGCATAAGTGACTACATAAATGTTGTTTTAGAAATTTTATCTAATGCAAAAGACAAAAAGAAAAATCAGGCTATAGATATTAAAAAAGGAGAATTGAAAATACCATTAGTTATCATTTATTTCCTGAGAAATCTCCAAAAAAATCAACTGAAAAGTCCTAGCATCCAGATTTTGGTCTCTAAACACCAATGTTCACTAAAAGGTATCTGAGCCCCATGGAGAAATAGTTAATTCCAGGTCTAGGAAAATCAATACATAAAGCGAGCCTGGGCCATCTTGTTGGGCCAGAATGCAAGGAAATTTTCCAATGCTAATGGCATTGTAAAAAAGGACACAGAAACCAACTTAAAACAGTTCCCACAAGCCCAAGTTAGGATATATTTTGAACATTAAAAAGAATAGTGATTTTAGTTAATCAAAACTTACTGAATATATCCACCTACAGATTACCACCTGTTCAAGGGAAAAGCAAAAACCAATATGTAATTTCACAATGGAAAGATCAGGTTGTTAGCCTCGTAACAAAGTGATCAATCTCAGCTTACTAGGAATGAGACAACCAAACTTTACCTGTTCTCTCCTGTCATGCAATATAAAATACATAGCAACATCAAGTGTATCTATCGAAATCTGTTACTGTAGTCAGTTCCTTAAATCTTTAACTTTCAGTTTATACAAAATACAAAAGATAGAGAAATAAGGTCAATGATAAGGTTAGAGAAACAAGGTAAATGACATCAGGATGCATTCAAATTCAGAATGTAGGAAATGCTACAGGATAAAATACCTGTCTTTTTAACAAGTCTATGTCCCTGGGGGAGTAGGAAGAAGGAAAGAGAAGTATTAAGGTCCTTTGCTGTTCTAGATTTCAAAAAACATAAGAAACTTTACAAGCACATGCAACTGTCTTTGACTAATTTCTGATTTAAAGAAAAGCTACTTTAAAAATTTTAGTAAGATAATTTAGGAAATTTGAATGTGAAAAAGATGTTTTATATTAAGGAATAATACAGAAAAAATCCCTTTAATTTTTAGAGATAACAGCCTGGAGTATTTTAGTGTGAAATTTCAATTAGTAATTTATAAGTAAACTCATAAACAAAAAACACACAGATACATACACACACAAGTGTATGAGTACATGAAGTTTTCAATATTTTAAATTTGTCAACAAAGTGCCATGTGTGTTTATCATACTATTTCTCCATATACTTGAAAATTTCACAATAAAAGGTTAAAAAACAATTTGGTAAATTAGCCAGTAAAAAGTTAAAAAATAACTATATCATTTTTGACAAGGGTGCCAAGATAATTCAATGGAGAAAGAACAGTCTTTTCAACAAATAATGCTGAGACAGATGAATATTCCCATACAAAAGAAAAAAGTTGGCATACCTTACACTATGTACAAAAATTAACTGAAAGTGGCTCACAGACCTAAATGTAAGAGACAGAACTCTAAAACTCTTAGACGAAAACGTGAATAAATCATCATGATTTTAAATTCCACAATGTTTTTTACATATGGCACCAAAAGAATAAGCCACCAAAATACATTAGACTTCATCAAAACTAAAACTTTTGTGCTTAAAAAGACACCATCAAGAAAGTGAGTTGACAACCCACAGAATGTGAGAAAGTATCTGCAAGTTATATGTCTGACAAGGGACAGGTATCCAGAATATGTATTAAAAAAAAAAGCATCAAACACTGAAAACAAAAATTACTCAATTAAAAATAATGGGCAAAGGATTTAATTAAACAGACATTTCACCAAAGAAAATATACAAATGGTTAAGAAGCACTTGAAAACATGCTCAACTTCATTAATCATTAGGGAAATGTTAACCAAAATCACAATGAGATACCATTTCACACGTACTGAAATAGGGAAAACTAAAAAGACCGACAATAACCAGCTCTGGTGAGAATGTTAAGAAAAATAGAACCCTCAAATGTTTTTGGTGAAACTTTAAAGTAGTGCAGCCAACTCAGAAGGTAAGCAGGGTCAGGCCTAGTATTTGGATGGGAGACCAGGTGCTGCAGGCGTAAAAAATAAAAAATAAATTGTAAACTGACAAGGTCCTTGCAATCTGTGAGGTCAACCAAAGGTTGCCTCGCCTAAAAAAAATAAATAAATAAAATAAAGTAGTGCAGCCATTTTATAATATAGTTTGGCAGTTCTTCAAAATGTTAAACATGGAGTTACAATATGATTCAGCAATTCCACTGCTATTTATATACCCAATAGAACTGAAAACATAGGTCCACACAAAAACATGAATGTTCATAGCAACATTATTCATAATAGCCAAAGAGTGAGAACAATCCAAATGTTTACCAACTGATGAATGAATAAATATGGTATATTCATAAAATGGAATATTACTTGGCAATAAAAAATGAACAGGTATGTGCTACGAAAAATGAAACAATGAAAGCATTATATTAAGAGTATTCATATTGTATAATTCATTTATATGAAATATCAAGAATAGGCAAATCTGCAGAGACAGAAAGTAGATCAGTACTTGACAGGGGCTTAGGGGTGGGGCAAAGGGGAAACAATGGAATATGACTGATAATGGGTACAGTGATAAAAACTTTTGGAGTTAGGCAGTGGTGACAGTTGCACAACTCTGAACATACTAAACACCACTGAGTTATGTGCTTTCAAAAGGTGAATTCTTAGTATAAAATTATATCTCAATAAAGCTGTTATTAAAAAGAAAAAATAAGTATACAGGAAATCAAATACCATCAAAAATGGGCAAAAGACTTAAAAAAAAGCATTTTATAAAGGAATCAATTCTCACCCTCATGAGGATTCAAAGACACAAATTTTGAAAACAAGATATAATTTTACCTATCAAATTGATAGGTAATAGTAATATCTAGGTTGGTGAGAGTATAGGAAAACCGGCCTTTTCATAATTGGCTGGTGTTGTAGTTTTTACATTTCCTGCAGGAATTTATGATATATAGTCAAAAAGCTTAAGATCTATATCCTTGGATCTGACAGTTCTCCTTTTAGGAAATTATCCTAGGAATATAATTAGGGTTAGACACAATGGCTAATTACTAAGGATATACATTACATTTTTCTAATAAAGGAAACTGTTAGAAAGACCAAAGGTCCTATAATATGTATAATTAAAATAAATTATGGTAGATCTATGATATGAAATTGTTTTTATCTCCCATTTCAGTGTCAAAAAAAGGACCATTTCTGACTGACAAACATTGCACCTCAGCCTCAAACACTGTCTTGGTACACAAAAGACCTTTGTTTACATGCTGTTCTATACACCCATTATAAATAATATTAAAGAATATTTAATATTGTTGGAAAATTTTTAATTCATATTACTCAAAAGAAAAAGTGCAAATAACTAATCAAATGATAGTATCATCCCATTAACATACTCAAGGCTGACTATATCTATACTAAATTGAGCTCCTGTAGTCAACAGTAATCATTTAGTAGAATTACAGGCAATTTCATTTTATACTTTAAAATACTTTTATATTATCCAAATTTCCTATGATAAATGTTTCAGTTCTATAATAATACATACTAAATGCTATTTTAAAATGATGGATTATAATAAATTATGTTTTATCTCTTACCCTTAAGGTGACTACTCGTGCTTTGGGGTTTCGAATAGATGGTCCTGATGAAACAAAATCAGCTGTGTCAATCTCAATTGGAAAATGCTTCTCGCATTTCTCATCACTGTCTAGTGCAGCTGGCCACTCAGTGCAGAAATCTGAGAATTAAAAAAAAAAATCTCTATTACAGTTTTGCAAGTAAATTCTCATCGTAATGTATGGCTACCTGACAAAACCAAATATTAAGAGAGGTCACTCTCAGGTAATATGAAAGAAAAGATTCTATTCTATACTTTATAGATACACTGACTCTTGTCCCTTCTCTTTTTAGGTGAATCCTACTAAGGGAATGATTTGAGCAGTTCAGGTTTGGTGGGAACGAATAAATTCAGTTAAAAGGGAACTGTGACTTGGCAGAAGTTTATGGCTTTGTATATGGGACAGTTATGGAAGAGTTAATTCCTCCTCACTAACAGCAAACAGTTCATGACATTCAGAGCTCATCACTGTTTTTGAAAAGGCAACAGATAATATCAATTCACTCCCAAAGAAAGGTTACTAAAGATTAGCTAAAGGGAATTGAAAGAAGCTCTAGAAAAGCTCTAAGAGAAAACTGAGACATGGTCAACATTCTTTCAGAAGCTAAGTTGAAAGGGGCCTCAAACTGAAACAGGTACAATGGCCTAGATCATCCTTAAATGGATCCTGATAGTAACTCGTGTTTCTTCTATGTGACTTGTGAGCCACTGGGGCTAAATGGAAAGAGAAACAGACTTCGCCTCATATTCAGGAAAGATAGTCAGCCTAGAGAGAAGGTGGGATCAGGTCTGAGACCTGGGCCACAATAGGAAGAAGTTCTAAGCACTGAGAACATGGTTCACTGTCTATCTCCATAGCACAGAGGTGTAAACTCAGGCGACATCTGGGAAGCAGTGTGGCATGGGGGAGACTTGGATGGAAAAGAGCTCCCAGCCTCCCACAGTTAGCTGATTTCATTTTGCCCTATTCCTATCAAGTTAGTGTGGTACAGGGCTCTGAGCTTGAGATGAAAACTTCTGGCACTATCAGGCTCCTGTGAATGAAAATCTCCTTCCTTAAATTGCATCCTTCTAAGAATAACTAAAAGTTAATTAGTTTCTTAGATCAAACACATTAGACCTTATGAAGCTGTGCTTTCTTCAAAACAGTACGGCTGTAGGAGAGGCTGGTCATAATCACAAGCAGACATGGGAGTTCTAAGAGCTAGGGGGGGCAGTGGAAAGGTACTCTGCCAATAACATTTCCTTCCAGCTTACAATTTTCTTAAAGCACTTACTATATTTAACTCCCATTTGGGTTTTAACACCAGAGTCAGTAGCTCTGTGTTACAAAGACTTTCCAAGATCTGGAACTGACTATATGTTAGCAAATTAAGTATACACACAATTGTTCATACAATTCCCTCAACACCTTGTTTAAGAGATCAATACTCAAGACATTTTGAAGGAAAAGAAATATCTTTGTAATTAATAACATCTCATCATATAAATAAAACGAACAGAGCAAGATTATTGAGGTAATTTCACTCCTACCATGGACTAACTCCAATATCCTGCCATATAAGATGCAACAGTGCCAAGCACTTTATAAGTGAAACTAGTTTGGGGAATTTCATGGGTTCCTGGGTTTGTACTAACTCTTTTTTTTTTCTTTTTTTTAACTTTAAGTAAGTCATTTCAATCACCAGATGATAATTATAGTTTTTATATTAAATGACCTAATTAAATGTTTAAAAAAATACAGTCAACTGGAAAGTACCTAATGGACCCCTATTAGCCTTTATTCATCTTATAGGTCAAGCAATGACTAGAGTTCAGAAGACCTTGGTTTTTACTTAACTTTTGCCACTGATTATTAAAATTTTGGTAAATTACCTAACTTTCCTGTACTTCAGATTTTCCATTTGCAAGTTAGATATAAAATCTAAACTGACCTACTTTAAAAGAAAACTGAGAAGAAATATTTGAAAGGCCTTTGAATTATTTGGAAGATACAATCTAAATCCAGAAGCTGGCAGAAGTATAAAAGCAATATTAAGAAAAGATTAAAACGCTCCCTTAAACACTGTAAAATATGCTATTTTTCTGAATGTGCTGTATGAAAGCCTTTCATTTAAAAATTATGAAGTATTTTAGAAATATCTCATTATAATGGCCAGTTTCTACATTACAAATACACATTTAAAAACAATGTTTATAAAGGGAAAAAAATGCAATTTATCAGTGTCAAAGGATCAAAATGTGATATTGTTTGTGCCAAATGGGGCACAAATTTGTAACAGTGATCAGTGTCAGTCTAACACCAGGTACTAATGAATATAGAAACCTAAAGAAATAGAAAAAACATCCCAATGTTCCAAAACAGAAGAGCACATATATGAAAGCTGATTAAAGAAATTTTTCCTGCCCTCATTTCAAGAGTAGGCAAATTATTCTTACTTTTTAAGACCCTTTCATATCTTCTGAATGGAAGTCCCTCCCAAAAGCTACAATTTCATCACAATCATGTTCATTATCCTTATTTCTCCTTCCAGCATAATCAAGCTACCTGTGAACTGTTTCTAGATTTTTCTTTCCTAAAAAGTTTTAACAAGTATCCATACCTTTAAGTCAGCATTAATTTCAGACTTCATTGAAAGGTACTAACTCTTGAATTAAATTTACACATTCAATAACTAACAGCTATGACTCTAAAACAATTCAAATTTGCTTATTCTATAGGCCAATGAAAATGAAACCAGAAGTTAAATTAGAAAACATACAAATTATGAAAACACATAAAACTATAAACAAGAAAAATATTTTTTACCTTTACTTCTATGCACGTAAAAGGAAAAATAGTAAGATGAGTGAAATCCATGTTTACATCTAGAAATCAAGAGCTATTGTTCAAAATCAATAAATTCGGAACTGAAGTATAATCATATTCAGGTGATTACATAAACATAAAATAAATATACTCTCTGGGAGTTATTACCAGGTCTAAATAATGATTAAAAGAGAACACTTCTAGCTAGAATGAGGGGCCAGGGTGGGAAAGGAGAAGCATGAGATTATTGCCTTTCATCACTACCTCTTCTATTACTTGATGTTACCACATGTATATATCGCTTCAATTTTCTTTAAAATTTTAAGCAATTTCTTCGAGATAACTCTTCTCTGAAAAGTATACCATTGTTGACCCCACTGACTACTTGGCTACTTGGCATACTTCTCTACTTCTATACTATCTTCAGTTTAAATTATATTGATTTGCATCTATTAGAAATACTCTGAAACATTTCAGTCTTTTTATGTATGTACTTTCTATAATTTATCAATAAATTCCAAACCTAAGGAAAAATTAGCATTTCTGATTCGATTTATTATCCATAGCACCTTGCAGAGTAGTCTGTAAAAAAGAAAATGAAGTCCCCTACCATTATTGTATTGCTATCTATTTTTCTCTTTCGTTCTGTTAATATTGCTTTATATATTTAGGTGCTTCCACATTACATGCATAAATATTTACAAATGTTATATCCTCTTGGTAGATTGACCATTTTATCATTAAAAATAAGATTCTTAAGTTCAACATCAATATTAAGTTTATGTAAAAACAACAGCCACTTACCTCTAAGAGCTTCGCAGTGCTTTTTAATTGCTACAGGAGTCAGATGCAGAAAATTAGGGATCTAAAACAGTTAAATTTAAAGGATAAATTAGCCAAATGTCTTAAAAACATGAAAAAAACAATCTTCTCATAAAACTAAATCATAGGCTCAACAAACCTTATAATACATAAAATTAAGTAATTTTTACAATATTAGTTTTATGTGTTATGAACTAGAGAAACAAATTTCTTGAAATACATACTCAGTACCAAAACAATGATGTTCGAAAAAATAAACAAATTTTTAAATACTCTTCCTGCCATGAATCAAGAGGTATGTATATTTCCCGTATAAAACTGAAAACACTTAAAGACTCAGATCATTGATTAATTATCCTAATTCCCCTGGAAACACGGCATTTTAATACATTTCTACCTAGTACCGAGAAGATACTTTACAACTAATGAATACATGCAACTAGTGAATCTTAACTGAATGGTTTAGTGAATATATTTATGATGATACATTAAGAGGCGGCCTAATCTTTCAAAAGGCCAATGCAAGTTTAGGAAAGGTGAGAGATATGAATCTTTCAAATAAATAATTAACATTTGCTAGTATATTTCTTGAATAATGTTCAGCATCTGAAGGGAAAATTTAGTTAAACTCATTTGAAAAGAGAAAAGTTGAACAAGCAGAAAGTTACTCTACACGTTATGACTGAAAGCTTAACTGTTGATCAGAAAGAGTTTAATTAAGAGATTATAGGCAATGAAAATTGGGATTCTGGGGTGGGTGGCTTCATTCTCCTGTACTTTTATTTTTGAAACATAAAAATATAATCTTAAAATTATAAAAGGAAAAAATAATAGGTAATCCTTACATACATTTATATAGGTACTGTCCTAAACACTTTGCATATATTTGCTCAGTTAATAAGCTTATCCAACGATATTCTCTAGGAAAGACCACATCATTAGACTGAGCACACAGGCAATTCTTAAAAGAGACGGTGTGCATTAAATATTTGGATTTTTATGTTTATTAAAATATTATTTGCAACCATTAGCATTATTATAAATAAAATGCTACTCTCTCTCACCCAGTAATATTTTACAAAGACCTTTTCTTTAACTAAGTTCACTTCTCTTTCATTTGGAAAAAAGTTAGTTTCCTTAATGTTTGTTTTCTTATGTTTTTCTTATTTCTTGAAATATTCTCATTTCCAAATTTCATTTTCCCATCTCCAGAATCAACCTCTTCTCCATGTTACCATTTCATTTTTCAGTATTACGTTTCAGCAAATTTTTCTTTGTTTTTCAAGAAAATTCTCATTTAATGAAAAAGATAGTTCACTGATGATAATTCCATTGTATGCAGGAAACCCTCTAATATATGCATTCCCAGGCTAAGCATAATTATATTTTCTTTAAAAACCTATAGTTCGTAAATCATTATAGATGCTACAAACTGAGGCATTTAATGTGACCTATTTTGTTTCAAGACAACAATAATATTATTCTACCTTTCTGGACAGAAAGTTTTAAAATCTCTCTTGAAAAAAATGAAACCTTGATTCCCTGCAATTCTCAATCTCAAATTAGAATATTCCACATTTCTTAATTCTAGTTGAAAGATACAATACAAAAAAGGTATAGTAGAATAGAAAAAAAAAAAAAGGAAGCCACAGGACCAACTAATTACATTCTTAAATGCCCAGAATTCTTTGAGTCTTCTTTATCATGAATAATCAAAATATAATATCCATTATTATCTTGGAGAAAATTTATATTGAAATACAATAACCTGCTATATTATGAAACTTGAATTAGAAGAGGGACAGTTTAAGAGTAGGTGGAGAACCACCATGTATTTAGATATGTCTCAGCTGAAAAACCAGAAACTTATCTTACCTTTAAAAGTTCCAGATTTCCCTCCTTTGCCATGGGGACCCCTCTCTTTATCGGATAACCCATCCGAACAGGAAGAGGTACTACAGAGGGTTTAAATGGTGCTGCAACAGGGTAAACACTAGGCCAATCTTGGTCAACAGCCATTTTCTCTGTCCTAGGAGGTAGTGCCTAAGAAACGTAAAAGAGTTTAAATAATTAATACATTTTTAATTTTAAAGCAAAAAACACCCCTGCAGTCAAGAAAAACACTAGCAAAACTGCAACATAAAATTTGACCTCCCACAAAACTGCTGCTATTCACGTGAAAAAACTCCAAACCTACCTAAATATTTCTGCACGGTTTCCTCAAACCCTCTGGCAAAGATTCCCTTTAATAGCACATTTTCTTCACTAAAAATTTCTCTATCTTGTCTAAAGCCATGCTATCCTGAACAAGCCCGATCCCATCTGATCTCGGAAGCTAAGCATGGTTGGGCTTGGTTAGTACTTGGCTGGGAGACCACCTAGAAAGACCAGGTGTGCTGCAGGCAGGCAGGCAGGCAGGCATAAATAGATAGATTAGATTAGATAGACAGATAGACAGATAGATAAATAAACTGACAGGGTCCTTGCAATCTGTGAGGTCAACCCAAGGGTTGCCTTGCCTAAAAATTTCTTATTTACTTAGACTTTTAGCAAATTTTTTACATTCTGTTTATAAAGGGGTAACGATATATTCTGAAATCATTTTAAAAACTTCTTTGATGGAAATAAGTTTAGAGTCAAACTAATTGAAAAAATATATAATGAGAAAATACATATCTCCTAGGGCCAGGGAACAGTTTAGTTACATGATAGCTTAGTCAATCACACTAACGTGTGTGTGTGTGTGTGTGTGTGTGTGTGTGTGTATTAAACTATATTCAGTAGAAGAGGAAGGCCAGTAGACAAAAGCAAAATTCAATAACACCTATTTAAGCAATACTGAAACCAGCACAGCATATGTCCTGGAAGCGGATTAATATTCCTATGATAATGATGGCTCTCGACATTATAATTGGATGTCATTTAACTTCCAACTAATGTGCCTTTGTTCTGAATCCATGTTCTCCAAGTGACCTCATAATCTGGATTCCTCCAGAGATGCCCACAGGGTGAGGCCAAATGGGTTAGATTAATGCATACATTCCAGGCCCCATCCGTTAAAAGAATAATCAAAAATAATTTTACACTCTGGTTTATGTACTTGTTTCCTGGGACTATTTCAGTGAATCCACCTCTCAAAGATGATCCACTCGCAGGGAGGGTACTGACAGAGACCAGTCAAACACCAGACTCTGGACTGTGGTCGTCACCAAGCAAACAACCCCTTATGAACCCATCTTGGGCAGTATTCTTCTTCCTCATCGTGAATACTTTAGAACTTCAGAAACAATTCAGATAATATGTATTAGAGTACATTAACTGTTTACCTTTCTTCTCAGTGGCCTTTGAGCTTTGGATGTTCTTTCTGTTGTTTCTAAAAAGAAAACAATAGTTATAGAGTATCATAACAGAGTTGTTTAACGTTGCTCACAAACCCATAATTCAAACATGATTTAAGGTATTCAGTAGTAAAAAAAAAAATGAAATAATAATCCACTTTCTGGGATTATTATTTCAGGGACTAAACTCATCTTAATGAAAAATCAGAAATAGGTAAGAAAATTCCAGTTATTTAAATATAAACTGAACTCATCATCTAAAGAAATTATTTTCAATAAATTTTAAAGTTCAGAGTTAAACTCATATTATCAAGTTAAAATAATATATTTGCTCATATTTGGAATTATTTTATCAAAAAAACCCCCAAACCTTGAGGTTTTCCTTCTCTATTGTATATTAGAATTGTCAACAACAAAAATCATAGCCATTCCTGATAAAGTACATAACTGTAGAGAGAGCAGATTACTTATATATCCCTTCCAAAGTATTATCTTATGCCTCTCTAAATATTTTGCTACACTAAAATAATAATAGCTATACTTATTGAGACCTTTCACATGCTAGACAATGTGCTAAATGCTTTTCATCATTATCTCATTTAATCTTATTCTTCACACTAAGTACTAACCATTATCCTTGTTTAAAGGTCACTTCCAGGCAAGAAAATTAAGG
Organism: Cynopterus sphinx; assembly: GCA_030015415.1. Classification (NCBI taxonomy): domain Eukaryota; kingdom Metazoa; phylum Chordata; class Mammalia; order Chiroptera; family Pteropodidae; genus Cynopterus; species Cynopterus sphinx. The sequence continues at coordinate 140,981,320 of CM057380.1, forward strand.
ACCAAGACTTCATATTCTTAAACTTTACATCACATTCTTTACATCTTTAATTCATCTCTTCACAAAGAACCACAACTACACTGAATCTCTAGTTCTAGTCCCGTTAGTCTTTCGGAACTTTCTGTTCTCTTTGCCTAGAACATTCTTCTCTTCCACTTGCAGGACTTTTGACACCTTCCCCTTTCCTACCTCATTTCTTTACCAAATTCTTCTTTATCCTTCAGTAATAATTCTCTTATTCATTCAAAAGTTATTTGAGTCCTATTGTGTATCAAAAACTTGGATGGCAGCAATGCACAAAACAAACATAGTCTTTGCTCTCAAAGAACAGAAAGTCTGTCAAGATAACTATTAAATAATTTCATTAACAATGATAAATATTAATGGAAATAGTTAACAGGAGATAAAACCTAGTCAATTAGTTGGAAAGTCTCCCTGAAGAGGTTGACTATAAGCTAAAACTTTAAGAATGAGCAGGAGGTAGCCCTGGGAACAGGCAAGTGAGAAAGTGTTCTAGAGAGAGAGAAGATAGAAAAAAAATCAAAGTAAACAAATTCAATACGTTTGAAACTTTAGAACAGCAAGAACACTGAGAAAGAGATTGGAGATATTTGATAGGCACCTCAACCATGACATATCATTGGCAGAACTCTCAATTTTCTTCTTCCAGTCTTCCCAATCCTTATAAATTGTATTGACACTCATCCCATTACTCAGGACAAAAATCAAACATGTTTGTTTCCTCGAGACTTTTCACAAGACCCATCTCAAATCTCAAACCCATCAGTAAGTCTCATTAACTCTACCTTCAAAATATATCTCAAATCTGACCATACATACCACTGTCATCTCATTTGGACACTACTACAACAGCTTCAAAACTGATCTGGCTTCCGCTTCTTACCCTCCTAAAACTAGTTGTCAACAGCAACCATTGATCTTTCAAAAGTGTAATAAATCACATTACATCACTTTTCTGTTCAAAAACTTCCACTGTGATCCCAAACTTATAAAATTCAAGCTTTTACAAGATCAGGCCATAACTTATCTTTCTGACATCTTACCCTACCAGTGCCTTCTTTGCTCACTTAGATCCAGCCATGTTGGCCTTCTTTATTTTCTTTGATCACACCCCTAAGCTTATCCTCACTTTGCACTTGCAGTTCCCTGTGCCAACAATGCTCTCAGGTCAGCATGGTTCTGGGCTCTGCTCAAAGGACATTACCCCAAGGTGGTCTTTCCTGACCACCTACCTTATTCTACCCTATAGCCGCTACTCTTCCAATTTATCATTCTCCAGATCCTGCTTTATTTTTCTTCAGAGCACTAATCACTCCCTGACATTGTACTGACAACGTTTACCTGCTATAGTCCGATGTCCTCCAAAGTAGGTAAACTCCATGAGGTGAGGGACCTTTGTTGTATCCCAGTCTCTAGAACACTGCCTAGCATACAGTACGCGATAAGTATTTGTAGAATGAATGAATTAAAAATAAAAAAGAGACGAGTGTTAAGGCTACGAAGAACCACCACGCTGCATTAAGGGATGTGTCATATTTCTTGAAGCACTGAGAAATCATCTGTAAATTTTGAACTAGGAAGTGAGCGATAAGCTTCGCTTTCTGAACCCTTCACTCTGGCTGTTGTCAGAATTCCCTGGAGGCCAGCAAGGGCGGAAAGAAGGATCTTCAGTAAAGGAGGAACTGTTGTAGAAGGGACGGTGCCCTCGACTGAGCCGTCCGTCGTATACCGAACAGAGATGTTGCAGAAGGCAGCACGGACAGCACCCGGGGACCGAATGCACGTGCGCCCCTTCCCGACTCCTGCGGGCTCCTCCTCCTCGATGCTCCCAAGTGACCCTATCCGCGCTCTGGTACAGCATCTCACGCTGCACCGTCTGCGTTGACAAATCTACTTTTCATTTTTTTTCACGCGGTTCCTCCAGAACAAGAACAGCATCGGGCACCCCCGTCACCTCTCTCGAGTGAAGGTCACACCTCGATAATGCCTGTGTGAATAAAGGTCATCCCCCGTGGCTGGTGGCAGAGGTCGGCCTGGAACCTGCGTGCGCTCCGACCGTTCTGGAAGGTCCGCGGCCCAACGCCGCCCGCGGCACCTCAGGGCGCACCAGGCACCTGCGCGACCCCGCACCGGGCCCCGGGGACGGGGCGGGCAAGCACGCGGCTCCCACGGCTCGGGATGGGGCGACACGCGTGCGGAGCGCAGGCCCACGCCCCCCGGCTTTCCTTCTGGGGCGGCGGGGGCAGCGACCCGCTGGGCAGGGGACCGAACGACCCGCCGGGCGGCGCTGGCTGCGCCTCGGCGGCGGCCGTCACGGCTGCGGTATCCCGCCCTCCCTCCGCCCCGAGGCCCGGAGACGACGCACCGGACACTCACGCGGTCTTGATCTCTGGGCCATACCGGCCGGGGACACGGCGCTGGAGAAGGCGCGGAGGGTCCTGGCCGCTGGCTGCAGGGCCCGCCAGGCGGGCGGCGCGGAGGCCGCCATGGCGGCGAGGACGGCAAGCCGCGGGGGACAAGCGCCGGCGCGCGCCCGGGGCCGCTGCCGCGCAGGCCCGCCCCGCCCTGCCCCGGCTCGCCCCGCCCCGGCCCGGCTCGCCCCGCCCCGGCCCAGATCGCCCCGCCCCGCCCCTTGGATGTGCAACCCTGGACCGCGGGACACCGCGAAACCAGCCCCCGAGTCCAAAGGGCACCCCCCAAAATAGGAAAAAAAAGGCAATGAAAGGAAGCCAGAATAGTTCTTTAAGAAAATTGACGCAGTCAGTGCAAGGACGACTGCAAATAATGGTCGTAGGGGATGGGGGAATGAGGCTCCCAGAGGGCAGGTGTGTCCTGGGTGGGACTCCCTAGGGCCTGGAGTCAGACAGCTTCCCCTAGGGCCCTGCTCCTTCGCGATTTCGCTGCTTTTCTACACTTCCTGGGATTAAAGGAAAGCATTCAGCCATTCCAAGAGGGATACTCCAAAGGGGAAAGGCCATATCCGATAGGAGTTGAAAGAATGGCCTCTTGAGCCACACTACTTGAGTTTAAAACCTGGCTTCATTCACCATCTCTAGGCTGTGTGAGTCTAAGTTAATGCAGACAAACATGCGTGTGAACATTGGGGTACAGTGAGCACACTGTGTGCGCAGACTGTATTTTCAATGACTTGGTTGGCTTATTTGTAGATCAGGTTAGAAGTACAAAAAGTCAGTACTCGGCAGGACCTAGAAAATAATGGTCTTTCTTTAATGAGCACTCATTTTCTGCCCTAGGATGGACTGGCATACAGCCCTTAATAAAAATACCCTCTATTTTTTTAACTGGTAAATATAATATTTCATCAAAATACAAAATTATAATAACAAGAACTGGGAACAAACAACTAACTCTTGGTGACCATACAACTGTTAGAGCAGAAGTGTGCAGGTGTCCCAAAGTATTCTTCCTGTGAGCATTCAGTATGCCATAGGCATCCATCAGTGAGGGGAATAAATGACTTTATAGGGACAAGTATTTGTAATAACAACCATTCTTATCTTTTCTGGCCTCTTACCATCCCATTATTGTTCCGAAGCAGCAGTATGGTATATTAGTTTTCTAGAACTCCTATAAAAATACCACAAACCTGGTGACTTAAAACAACAGAAATTTATTTTTTCATAATTATTGAAGCTAGAAGTCCAAAATCTAGGTGTTGGCAGGGTTCATGGTTCCTTCAGGAAGTTTTAAAGACTCTCTGTATGTCTCTTAGCTTCTGATGGTTGTTGGCAATCCATGGCATTCCTTGGCTTATTGACACATGGCTCCAGTCTCTGCCTCTATCTTCACATGGTGTTCTCCCCTCTCCTCTATTTTTAATGTTAAAAGATTGGCCTTTTTAGCTAGATGCATTTGAGGTTTGAATCCAGGCTCTGCTTCTTTGTGATCTTGGGCAAGTCCATTTAACTCTTAGCTTCAATTTTAAGGAAAACAGGAACAGTATCTTCCTCAGGGCCATTGTAATTGAGTGAGTTATATTTCAGAAGGCATAATATAAATGTCCATTAGAATTAAGCTTAGAGTCAATAGAGCAGCCACTTTTTTCTCTTGAGTCTGTGTGTGTTAGTATGATAAAGTGCAAGTCCTATATCATATAAATTTAGGGACAAAGGGGTCTGAATCTTTATATAATGTTTATAAGAGAATTCTCAATTGCTGAGCAAGATGTTAAGAGACTTAGGTCCTCAGTCTACTTCCCTATGCTTTCTGCTTTTGTTTTACTCTCTCCCTAAGAACAGTGGATAGATATGACTAGAATTTAGAGACAGAAATACTTCTCATTGTTTTCTCAGGCATCAAGTACAATAAAATTCATTTTATATTAAAAGTTAAAACTCATTTATAATGCGTTAGCAACAGGCAATGATATGTTTCATGCACTGTAAAGAGTAAAGCATGTACTACTGTATACATAAGAGTTACTAAGAATTCCATAATTTTTCAATTGGAAAAGATCTTAAACTGCAATCACACATGATAAAAATTTCTTTTACAATCTCTTCATGACCAAATAACCCAACATATTGCAGAAATCAAACTGGTTTCATGAGCATGTGACTTGCATTTAGAAGAACCTTTGCTTGGTTTAATGCTCTGCTGTCCTTTGTCTTGAAATTTTTAATAATTTTTGAACAAAGGGCCCACATTTTCATTTGCTCTGGGCTTCACAAATTATTTAACTAGTCCTGTGTAGAACAATTTTAAATATTAAGGTTTTTTAATAATAGGTGTTTATTATATTTAAAACCTGGATTAATCCAATGACAGTGACTTTTAATCAAAACTAACTTCTTTATAAAAAGTGAACAAAGTATGTCTATTCACAAGTGTGGTAAATATACAATATGCAAATATCCAAGTATGTGGGTGGACTTTGCAACCTAAATATCCATCAAAACAGTATTGGTTAAATGTTATGGTACTTATACAATATAGAGTACTACTTAGGCACGTCTTAATCCTGATTAAATATGAAAATAACCTCAGGAGAAATTAAAATTATCACTTAGGTCCCTTCCTGATCAGTTGGTCTAGGTGTGTTTGGAGCATTGGTGTTTTTTTGTTTTTTAAGTTTCCCAAGTAAATTTAATATGCAGACAGGACCAAGGAACATTGATGTCAGCTTTAAAAAAATCAAATGGATATAAATTTATGAGCATAAAAAGTTGTCCATAATATATAGATAAGTTTTTAAGGTTTTAAGGTTATGGATCACATGATTCCATTTGTGTAAATATTTGTAATCTACAGTACAGATTCTAGAAGGGTAAATAGACTGGAGGGAGTGAGGATGGGTGTGGAGGTGAGACCCCTAAGAACTTAATTCTCCACATTTCTGTACTTGAACTTTTACATGAAAATGCAGATTTTTTTAAAAAGAAAAAGAAAACAGTATTTTTTAAATCAGCAAAAGCTTAATATTTTTATTTTAATTAGAAATATTTTGTCTTTTGATTTATATCCAGCTATTTATAACACAAATGGAATTTGTACTAGACTCTTCAAAATTTTGGCATGCTTACACTCTAGTATAGAAAATGTCACAGCATTGCCTTCTTTGAACTAGTTGAAGTCATTCTCATTTTACAGATAACGAAAGAGTTAAGCCACTAGTCCCTGCTCTTAAGATAAGTGAGACTGAAACCCATGTCTGATTCCAAGTTAAATACTCTTTCTACTCTACCACCTGCTAGATAGCTTACTCTACACAGCATTGCTGCAGACAGGGGTCACTATATGCCAAGGAAACATTAATTGGGTGTTAAAACCTTCCAGGAACATTCGAAAGAGGAATAATTATTGTTTAACAACTTTGAGAGATGTCTCGTGGGTCTAGTCATGTTCACGTACTGAAGGCAAAAGGCTTAAATACTCTCCTTGATCTTTTGATTTCCTGGAATGAAGGAATGTCAAAGATAAATTTAGCCTTTATATATATTATTCCTATTTAAGAAGTTTGGAAGTACATTCTAATTGTGATATATTTCATACTTCTCTTCCAATTATCAGCAAATGCTGTGTGCGTTTACTTTCAGCTATTCCTAAATTTGACCTCTTTACCCTTCCTCCTCTCCCACTTTGGTCCAGGCCATTCTTTTCTCTCATCTGATTTACTATAATAGGATACCCCCAAGAATAGGGATTTTGTTCTTTTTACTGCTGGATTGGCAAGGCATAGAACAGCGCCTAACATGTAAAAGGAATTTAGCAATCGTGTGTGAATGAATATACTTTCCCTTTACACTTTTAAGCCTTTTTTGCTTTTACCTTCTAGAAGAATAGAGGGAAAATTGTTTCCTCCCCAACACAACTGTTATAAATCTCACCCAGGCTTTAAAGCAGAGATGGTTTTTATATGTGAATCTACTTCCCTTACTGCAAAAGCTAAACAAATGTTAGTCATTATTACAAGTGATTGTTATATGAGTTACTGTGTGTAAATCATAGGTAAAGCTAACTCAAGCCGACCCCAAAGTGAATCTCACTTTGCAGAGGAAGTAGTTTGGGATGAGACAGGAGTAAGGGCAGGGGTTCAAGGAAGAAAGCAGTGCAGGGTTTTGCTTAGGAGTCCTGAACTGAAACTAGTATTGTAAATATAATTACACCTGTTATGCAGTTTTACACACCCACCACCTCACCCTCCCATCTCCCACCCACACAATAAAAACATATTTTACACTCTTAAGAGCTAGACTTATTGTTTCAAATAAAGACTTTTTTTTTTTGGCAAATCAAATTAATACTGAATAATAAAGATTAAGCCAAATTGTCAGTTCTCCCTGCAAAAGGGGCTATGTTCTTTTTTTTTTCTCCATAACCATGACACATATGTTTTGACCCAGGTGATAATTTTCATTCAATGGAGGGTCGGGGAGAATCTCATGCTGAGATGATGCAAGTGGATGAGCTTGCTTACTAAAATAAAATATCTTTTTCTTTTCGTCTTACAGGCCAGTCTCATGTCACATATCCAGTTCAGAGGATGCTAATATAAACCTTGCCCATCTCCCTTAGCCCATCTTTCTTACTCAGACAGTTTCCAAGCAGGTCTCTGATGGAGACACAATCTTCAGTTTCTAGGACAAATCGTGTCATGGCCTTCCCTCCTGGTAGACCGCCCTTCGCTGTCTCACTTTTGACACTATCCAGGACAACTCCTCTGATGTCTTTAGGCTTTCCTGGCACACCAAAGATGATGAACAGGCCCAGACAATCCTCTCCTATCAATTTACAGAATTCTTCCAACTTATCAAATCTAGTTCTCTTCCTGGAAGACTCCTCTGCCTTGGCGTCCGGATTAGAGAGGTCACAAGGTTTAGATTCCACAGGAGGGAGAGAAGACATCTTCAGAGTCTGTACCGCCAGCTGAAGCCTTATTTGCTTGTCAGATCCCCAAAAAGTCCAGATCCAGTCTGCCCCAAACAGGAAGGCCTGGTGCTTGGTCATCTTGGTGGTGGTAAGCCACCCATCAACTCCCTTTTCTTGGCAGAAAGTGATGAAGTGGATTAAGAAGATCTCGTTCAGAGTGTTTGGAGCTGGGCACAGATTGCTCAGAGGGTCTTCAAATCCAAGATACTCCTTCAGTTTCTGAGCTGCATGGACTATAGCACCACTGACCACCTCACAGATGCTGAGATCCTCTTTGCTGTCCTTCAGAGCCAACTCTTGAGATGGTTTTTGTCCCATTTTTCTCTGCACCCATTCAATATTCAATATTCAATACTGCCTCCAAATATCAAACATGTGAACTTTGTTCAGAATATCTTTTCAGAGTAAAACTCTTACGGCAAAGTTGCATCTGTTAATGTGGTTTCAGTTTTCCAACTCCGCAGCTTACTTGGCATAGCTAAGCCTATATACATACAGCTAGACAAACAGGCCTCCCTGTTTGCCAACTGGGTGTGTTGTATTCATGTAGATTCCTACTGGTTTAATCAGTTAGAAGTATTAACATCCACCCAAAAAAGTCTGTTCTTCTCTAGTTATATTCACTCTACTTTCGGTATTTAGTAATCTCTTCCAAGATGTTTCCTCTTTTCAAATTTGTTAAATTAGAAATTGTATTTAATTCTTTAAAGAACCATACCCTTCCTACAGCTTACTTCTTCAAATTGACAAGTGAACCATTTCCCTTTCCTTTTCTGAGGTCAATTCTGCCATGATTCCTAATCCCCCAGCTGAGCTGCCAATGTTTCTTTTCCATAAAAGTATACCTCAAAGGCCTCAAATTTCTACCTGCAGATACATGCTATAAACCTCACACAAATTCATGGGAGTTTGTTTGTGTTATTGTTCTCATATCAGAAATAAAGCCTACCGGTTATTCTGAACAAAAGAAAATAAAGTAACAGACAATAAAAATATGTGGCAATTATCAATTGACTTTATTTCTTTTCATATGGTGATACCGGCAGTGTATAATACTTTGTAAATAAAATATATTTCATCAGAAAAATTTAACCTCATCACATCTCATCAGTTATGTTACATTGTCCTGAATAAAATATATTTGGCATCTATAGCAGTCTCCTGGTATTTTTAACCAGGTTTGAATAACATTATTTTTCAAATGGTGATGTATATCCACATTAAAATAAAACACAAGTTCAGTAAGAGTCCAATACAGTTACCAAATAGTGGATGGTAGGGAGCAAAAGGTTATTATTAGCATCAAATCATTTTAGTTATGAATGAATAGTAATTCAGTATTACAGGCTCCTTGACGAAAAGCTTGGTAACTTGCCGATAACTTGAAAGATCATACAGCTGACATTCAAATACAGTTAATAAGCCAGTCCACTGACATGTATTGAACTACCTAGCCCATGCCAATTTTTGAAAACCTGTCTTTCCCACAGTTGGCTATCATGAATAATGGTATACTGAAAACAATATTTTTCCCTAATACTCCTAAAAAAATCATAAACAGTCAAAGTTTTTGCTGTAGCTTTTGTTTTCTTTATAAAGAAACATCTGGGCCCCGTGCTACAGAAAAACATGAACTACATATCAACACAATATAGCCATTATAAAACTAATTTTGCTGTCTCAGAGTTAATGAACTCTGAGGCAAATGTTCAAATATTCTACTTTTTTTAAAGATTCCATTAGTTGATAGCCTGAAAAATGTACAATTAATAACATTAGTCAGACTATTAGTATTTTGATGTAATGATATATTTAGCAAAGAGGAAAATAAGAATACTGTAAAGGCTTTTGTTTTGGTTTGGTTTCTTCGGAAATCATTTCTACAAATTTTGGGGGAGCTTCTGAATGCATTCAAGTTACAGTATTTAAAAGTCTCTCGAGTTCTTCCTTATAAGTTTGAAGAATCCAAGATTAAAGTTGAAATTCTTTAAAAACTAAGAACAACTTGTGATGTGTCATCAAAGGATAGTTTTATATATACTAATTTAGTTGAATGATTAACATCATTAAAATTCAATTGTAGAGAAAGATTGTCCTGACTTCTCCAAGAACTAGTTGGTATATGAACATGTTTTTCAGTGTGATCTTTTTTACCATCTTCCTTATGTCACAAAATAAAAGTTCTATATTCTATGTACTAAATATATACATATATTTAGAAAAATATATAAAAATAGGACAGTAAGAGGCAAGTTGATGTGTGGCTAGCATTTAGTGGGACACTGAATGCTTAAAGAAATTCCACATATTTGATTTTGAGAGCATATCATGTTCTGCTCCAATGTCTGCAGTGCTGTCACACCAACATGACATAATCATCCACATATAGGTTACTGCTTCCCAAATTGTCTACACTGTGAATGTGGGTGGAAACACTATGGTGAAGTACTCATATTAATTGCACTATTTTAAATATAATATATCACAGATTTTTACATTAAATAGAGGAAAAACAATTCTATTCTCATTCACCAGTGTCTCACTTTCTGTGGCAACTTTAGAATAGGCACATATCCCCTGCATTCCATTTCCACTTCCAAATGAGAAGTTGAAACAATAACCAATATATAATCTGCTGCTTGTTGTATATACTGTGGGTGTTCGCAAAATAAAGTAGAGAGAGACCAAGGGCTCCTAGAACTCATCCAGGTGCTATGGTCAAACATTTGAGTCTTCATCAGTGATGCTGGCACTGGGGGAACGGGCAGCAAAATCTTTAAACATGTCATCTTCCTTTAACATGTGCTGAAAAACAGGGAGATGGGAGTTACACACACTGAGAGCCAAGAGCTCTGAACTATACATTCTCTACTGTATACATGCAGTCCCTTGGGGGTATTTTCAAACATATATTTAGAATAAGATTTCAAATTCATTTTACAGACTTACTGTTAGGTTGTTGATGCCTTCAGAGAATGCACCTATCTGCCTCACTGTCCCTTCTGAATCTTCCATCTGCAAAGAACATACCATAATGTGACATACTCAGTTGCATTATTATGAGGAAATTGCAGCAAAATGAACACAAGTCTAAGAAGAAATAATGCAAATTGTGTTGAATGGGGTAAGAGCAACAGATCACTTCTGATGAAAATTTCCTCTCACTACTGCAATTGGATGTTAAAAGAAGAGACACGTGATTGGTGCATCTAGTCTAATGCTCTATTGTTGACAACGGTACTAAAGGAATTTTGAATAAAAGGCAATATTCAGTCTCATGACTTAACACAGAAAAGGCTAAGTAGCATGAACTGTCCATTCCTGACTTAATACACAGATAGCCTTAATAGATAGACAGTCTAACATAGGTGAGTGGCACAGGCTTTGGAGCAGCCTGGCAAATTAGAATCCCAGCTCTTCCTCCTTAGGTAAGTTACTAAATCTCTCTGTGCCTCAGTATCTTTATCTCCAAAATTAGGATAGCAATACTCCCTATGTTTTAGGATTACCATGAACATTAATATATGTTAAGTACTTAGGACAGTGCCTGGGTTATAGTAAGCAATCTGTAAGGGTTCACTATTATTACTCACTTTTATCTTTTTTATAGGCATTGAAAGAAAACTTCCTTGATTAGAAGACACAGTACACAAAATTTCCATTTAGTGTTTCAATGCTAGAAGAACTTTAAAATAGGTATACAGTGTTGTTATTTACCTGCTCTAACCGGTCCAAATCGTCTTCATCATACAGGCGCATGTCCAAACCAGGTTTAAATCCTTTTTTAGATGTACTTCCTGATGCCTGTCCCAATTCCATTGGACACACATACTCTTCCCCATCTTCCTGTTTCTTTTTTCTCAGATTCCCAAAATTGCTGAAGGTAAGTTTCTTTGGCTTAAAAAGAAGGGAAAAAGAAAAAAAAATTGAGGAATTTGATAAAATTCATATTGTTGTTTTATCATAAAAATCATATGACAAAGGATATGTATAACTTAATTATTCATGTCGTCATACACAGAAGAGCAATTGAATGATTAGATTTGAATAACAAAAACAAAGGCATCCTAGGCATATGATCGATGCACCCAAACATGATAAATGACCCCTGTTATGAATCTCCTTATTCACACCACCTGGCTGGGTAGTCACAGTGATAAAAGCAAAATATGCCAAGAGCCTTAGTTTTGATTAAACAGGATTTAATGCCATGGGATTTCTCGGGATTTATCCAATTTTATAAGGTTTTCTGATCTAAGACCAGTCGAAGAAAATGGCCCTTTCTATATTTTCTTTTTGGGTAAAGCTACAGTATCTTGTATGCCTGTTCTGCTTCCAGGTGACTGATAAAAGAATCCCTGTTCTTTTGGAGAAAAATTTCCATTGATACTTAGAAAGAAGCCTCCATTTAGCCATTGAATTGTCCCTGAGACTATCTATTAAGGAGACGGTGATCATGCTGATACTGTGAATGTATATAGAACAGATTCTCTTGGAGGTTTCCAATTTGGCACACCTTTTAAGAAGAAAGGGAGCTGAAGAGAAAGTGTCAGGTAGGTAGATGGGGTAACACAACAAAACAAAAACACTTGTTACCTATTTGTGAAGGAGCTGATAAGCCCTATCTCTACATTAAGCTAGTTGAGAGAACACTCAGAGGAGTTAACATAGAAATGATTTAAAAGAAGAAAAAGCAGTCCGAATTCTATATGATTTATGAATCCAGGAAGACTAGGAGTATCCATTCTCTGCTGGTCTACCAGCAAAACGTTTCTTAAAAATCTTTTCCTAACTTGCAAGGTTGGTCAGTTATAAACCAGACAAGTTGAATCTGTACGAGGAGAAATGCAACTCTTATACTTGATTTATTTGTAATCAGTATTTGGGTCCAAGTTATAGGCTCTCTGCTTTGGCAAAGTATCAATTATAAAAACCAACATCATGTTCTTTATTATTGGTAACGCCAGTAAAATAAATGTTTTGAGCAATGATTCCCCCAAGAGGTAACTTTCAAAAACGCATTTTCATGATTACTCTTAAAGATGCATTTATGTTCAACCAATCCACAAAACTTAGTAAACCCCAGACAATAAGATAGCCAAATAACAGTCAAAATTGAGCCTTTGCTTTAGATTTTGGCTTTAAAACTGATGATTATTGCTTTAATAAATTATTAAATGCGGGCTTGAACAAACCTTCACTTTGGCAGTGGCTGTGAGAAGTACATAATCTGGTAACTCCATGGCATCACGCTTCTGGTGTTGGGCCTCAGCACCAATCAGAAGGTTGAAATGAGTGGCCAAATGTCTTCGCAACAGGGTCTTAGTTGGTGGGATGTTCAATAACTGAGCCATTGTTTCTACATTAAAACGAGGTTCTAGAACCTATAAGGAAAATTAAGATTGTTTAAGGTATCATATAGCATATATGTCTGTATTGTGCTTTATAATTTGCAAAGCTCTTTCATTTAGTTATCTCCAATGACTGTCTCAACAGCCCAGTGAGATATGCAGAGTATGAACTTTGATCTTTAATGGCATTTCCTTTATTTTGCCCAAGCTAGTGAGAGGAAGAGCTGGTCCTGACATCCAGGCATTACAAGGTCAGGGCTTCTGCCTCTTTGAAATGTTGCATTTGGGATGACTTTGGAAGCCAACTTCTCTGCAATATCTGTGTGCAGAAATACAATCTGTATCTTTGTGGAGGTTTTAAACATGATCATTTGAGAGTCAGTAACCGGATTGTTATCCAACATTAAAGAAGACAATGAAAGAAAAACGGGTTTAAAGCTGATTTGAAATTATATAATAACTGGAAATAGTGCCAGGAGGTTTGGTGTAAATGATTTTAGGATTAACTAAACCGATAAAATCCTACTCATTCGACTAAGGGAGACAAAATGATATCAATTTTTAAATTAAAACAGAGTTTTACCATGAGCCCACCATGGACACCACTGCCTCTAAGATTGGGGGCATATTCTGCCAAGTCCACGGAGCGCAGCCATTCCATCACTCGATGGTTGGTCCACTGCTGAACCTCTGATGGGGTGATGCTGTTCTATGGGAACAAAGAAAACAGCCAAGAGCGTCAGTCGTTAACTATGGGACTTCAAATATTAAACTGGAATGTTCTGTCTAAAAAGTCTGTCCCAGAGAGCAGATTGCTCCACATCCCACTAAATGTTTAGAGAAAGGATAAAAAGGTGTTTGGTAATTTGAATTCTCTTTGAAAAAAAAAAATTTATGTCACAAACTTTCAAGCTTTTTTACACATTATTAAAGCAGTACTTTAAGAAAGGAAGTCTTTATAGTGATAGTTAACTCTGGCTTAAAGAGGCAAGAAAATAAAATACACTTAAGGAGGAGGGTAACCAGAAAACAACCTTTGTCTTCAGTTACACAGGTAGAATCATCGCAATGTGAGCAGAAGGAATATAGGAAAACCAAGCCTAGGAAGTAAATGAGGCTGAATGTGAGGCTCTGGGGGAACCACAGAGGCCCTCCCTGCAGGCTCCAAAAAGAAACAGGTCTTAGTTTTGCACACATGGATGGTAACATGCATGGAAAGTGCATGCTTGGATGCTACCTCATCAGACGGCCGCCTCCGTAGACAGTTTGGTTCAAAGTTATTGATCCTCAGGACCTGGATGGCCCTTTTGATGCTGAGATGATGCAGCACACTCACAACCTTCAAAGACAATAAGTCATCCTGCAGGAAAGAACAAAAAGTGGAGATTCTTGAGAAGGTGGACATCCTTCAGGGTATCTCAGAAAACGCTAGTCTAAGTAGGACAGCCCCTCTACCAACAGGGCCCAGGGGCTTGTCAGTGTTTGGAAAGCTTTTATTTAGTAGCAGAGTGATTTTCCTTTTCCAATCAAAATCTTCTCCAGGACCCCAATATGTTAAGAAAACCAAAATTAATGTTGTTTCAAATGAAGCCAACTTCCATCTACTTCTCTCTCATCCAGACACTCTAAGATAGGATTGTGGGACCCCCATAACTCTGAAAAACAGTTTGAAAAGCAATTGCTGGGTCACTGCAAAAGGTGATCTGCTTTGATAAAGCAGGTAGCTAAGAACAATGTTTATTGATGATAGAGGCTTGCTTTTCTGGGCTAATACACATCAGAGTTTTGAGGGAAACCAGGAAATGGTCCAATAATACTATCCTCCCAGCCTCAAGAAATATCTAGTCCTAGATTACTAATGTTTTATATAGCAGACATTGTGAGAATTTTTGAAAAAACTATGACAACCAATGCAAAGGTCTTGGTGAAAGTTGAGTGTAAAGAAATGAAGAAGTTATCAGTAACAACATTTATCACCAATCAATTCCTTCAAGGAATAACTTTCACCAGTCTGTCATTATTGGGCACATTTTAAACATACTAAACACACTAAAACAAATTATTTTAGAAGAAGGTGATTTGGGGGCAGAGTCAAGATAAGCACCAGTCTACTTCCAAACACACCCAAAAAATAAACAAAGAAAATATTAATTTTAGGTATACCATATTGACAACATATTTCTTGTGAGAAAATTTTTAATTATAAAAATATTTTTAAATAAAATTTAAATCGTTAAAGGCTACTTACTAACTGAGCAAAAGTTATTTCCTGAATTTTTTCTGGATTACCTTCTAAAAGGCAGTGCCTTTAAGTTACAGAGAACATTTTATTTATTTTAATCTAAGACTGAGACAACCATTTGAAACATTTCCATGTGGGCTATTTCCAATTAACTAAAGCCTATCAGATTTTAAAAATATCTAAATGTATAATGTATATAATAGAGATAAAATGTTAATTACTTTAAGGATTTTAAAAGTAGGAGCCATTTCCTTTTTTAATCAAAACACTTTTTTTTGTATTTTTAAAAATCTTTCACTTGATTCTCAGAAGAGTTGCCAATAATAGTACAGAATTCCATATACCTTCACCCAGCCTGCCCTACGTTAATATCTTTTATAACTATGATATATTCATCAAAGCTAAGAAATTAACATAGCCATTAATAAAATTAAACTACAGGCTTTATTCAGATTTCACCAGTTTTTCCAAGAAGGCCCTTTTTTGTTCTAAGATCCAATCCAGGATACCACATTAAAACAGACTTTTTGTGACTTAGAACTTCTGGCATCGAATTTTCTAAAGTAATTTATTCTTTTATAGCCATGAAGGTTATACATATGTTTTTTTTTTTTTATGATTTTAAGCCTCAATTTGCTTCCATGGGAACTTTCTTTTATCTAGATAGGTAGGCATATATATATATATATATATATATATATATATATATATATATATATATATATATACACACACACATACATACATATATATACTGAATTTGCTCTAGACAGAGCTGTGAACTATTAAAAGCAAGGATCTGGAAATAGGCTAGGCTCAAATGTTCTAAGCCTTTCCACTACTTTCTAACTGTGGAGTTTGGTTAAGTTACCCAATTTCTTAATTCCTTTGTTTTTCCATCTAAAAACTGAAGATGATAAGAGTGCTAACTCAAGGACTGCTGAGACTTGAGTATTAATACGAGTAAAGTGCTCGAAAAATGGTCTGACACACAGTTAATGTGGGTGTTATTACATGTAGGTTTACATGATATGCGCACCACGGTATGAACTCTGGTTCGGTCACAGAGAAGAAAACATATCCTATGAGCTAAACTTCAAATTTTGTTGATACTGAAAAATTCCTATTAAACTGTTTGAAGCTTTCAACTTATTTAAAGGAGATGCCTGCGGTAGCTGAATCCATAGCCTAGCTCACAAAAGGCCATTTATATAAAACTGCTTGAGGTAGAGCCCAATAGTACTCGGAATCTAGACACGTTCTCCTGGAATCCATCTCTCCCCACTGTTGTAAAGTAGGGAAAAGTCCTCCTACCCACGGGATGAAAGGCTGGACATATGAAATAAAAAAAAAATGAAGGAATCAGAGTGAAAGTCTACCCTTCCCTATTATCTCTTTCCCCCAGTGACCACCAGCCCTAGCAGAAATGGGCTGAAGTGAGAAGAGTGAGAGGGTTTCAGGGAACAGTTCTCAAAAGCAGATGGGAAAGGAGAAGATGGCTTTTTGCCTTTTTCTAATTGTTCATATCTCTGTGGATGTCAGGTCAGAAGGGTAGCCTTTTCTGAGCATCACTTCATATAGGAATATATAATGTAGAAATTGCCAGGGCTTCAAAACTCCACATTCTATTTTTAAACATCTTTATAAGACCATAACATTCACCCATTCAAACTGTATACTTCAATGTCCACATTACTGAATATATATATAAAATCAACTTTCTGGACAGTTTAGTTCAAATTAAGTTTCATGTAGCTTAAACTAGAGTCTCAAATTTTCCCAAGACTGTTACAACCACCAAACCCTACAACTTCACCTTAACAGAAAACATTCCTGCCACTCTCCTCATTTTAACCACCTTTAAACTGGTGGAATCATTGTGAAAACACTGCACTTTGCTTAATCTATGACTCTGTTTTTCAGAGAGAGATGATTTTACTTTCCCAAACCCCAGGAGTGAATCACTTACAACGGTCATGTAATGGAGCATTCGACCATCTACTCGTCCTTCATCAAACTGGGTCTTGTACTGGGGGAGACCAATATCATCCAACCATCCTAAAGAGAGAAATCTGTGTTGTTAATGGGCCACAGAACACCTGTTCTTGTGATTAGAAAGAAAAAGCAGCAACATTTATACATTTACGTACTTAGCTAGGAATTTAAGAATTTAAAACCTCTTACTAGTGACCCAGTTGAAATCCAGCTTTCCATGATTGGTTTCTTCTTCAGATCCCAGAGCTTGCAGTGCCAGCTGGAGTTTCTTTCGGTGAAGAGAATGCTTGATTCCAAGTTCCTGAAATAATAAACAGAAACACTGGCTTTATAATTCTGTCAACATGGGCTAGATGCCACTGGCAAAGGATACAAATTCCTCCAAAATGAAGCTAGCATTAAAGAGCCAACAATTACATTAAATCAGAATACTAACTCATGCTAGCATAATGTTGCTGAACAAAAGGCCCCTAAAAAGCCAAGAGCATTGCAGTTAATTAAATGCTGTATTAGACATTCATGAGTAGGTTCCTTTGCAAGACTGAAACTATAGGACAAACAGCAGGAAGTCTACCCTTATTTTGCACAAAATGTTAAATAATTGGGAAATAATTGGGAAGAAATGTTAAAAAATGGAAGATAAAATGTAGGGCTCTTTTTTTTTCCAATTGCATATGTTATGTTGAGGAGATGGGCTAATCATAAGCCGCAAAATGATTCTGAGAAATTTAAGCTGAAGATTTACTATTAAAGCTATATAATTATTTTTCATTAAAATGCCCAGTGGCTTAAGTGTCCCATAGAAATCATTACGACCAAGTCCTTTCTGTTGTAGTCCTCAAGATAAAATAAGCAGAAGCAGGAAACCCAGACTTTTCCAAGAGTACTGACTCCACCCATCTCTCTTTCTGGAGTAGAAAACAATCATATACATTCATATTCTCTGTCTCTCTCTCTCAGTATCCATTGTGTAACCAAAATAGAGAAGCAGTTACCTTCTCTAGATCTTGTTGAGAAGCCTGCAAAAGTGTTTGGCCAGATGTAATCCAGTGCTTGCCAGAATTCAGGTAGGACCCCAAGCCTTGTTCCATAAGCCAACTGCAAACCTGCTCCTTGGTCCATTTGGCAAATGGCATATCTAAGTCACTACAGGAAAAGGAACAATGGCATGAAAAACAATTCAAGGCCTATCCTGTAGCTTATCATCAAGGTTGAAGAACCGTATATTAAATCAATATGAGAATTCCCTGGTGATACATATTTGACCATGGAGAGCTTAATCATCAGAACATATCTGTAAGAGGAAGGGCCACTGGAGTTGAAAGTTACTTTGTCAAATCAGTCTTCCTTTCAAATGAAACCACAAAAGATTCAGTGTGATTTAGCAAAACATATTCTATAGAAGAATACTGAGTTAAACCAACAAGTCAAATCATTATACTATATCATTATAGCTTCAATTGATGCTGTTTAAAGACCGAATTCTCAACAGAAAACACTAGATCAGACTGAAGGAAACTCAAGTTGAACTTGAATTAACTTTAGCAGAATTATGGTTTCTCTCTAGATGGTAAACCAATGAGAGGAGGGCAATATGCCATCACTGAGTATAAGAAAGTGTAGTCAAAGCAAATTTCTGTTTTCTTTTACTTTGACATACACATAGTATTCTTGTTTGAAAAAGAAATGTGCAGATAAGAAAGATTTATTTTTTTTATGAGCACAAGGCAGTCCTCTACTGTGTACAAAGAGAACATATGGCAAATGAGACTGTTCGGTATTTGAAGAAGGCCAAAGAGTGTTTCCTTGTTGAAGAAACTTGTGCCCAGTCTTCTGCCTGGGTAGGACCATGTTTAAAAGGTTTCTAGACCATTATCACTTAAAAAAAATTTAACATCAATGATTTGTGCTATATGTTTGCCAACCTCACTCTTTTTATGCTCAGTAGGTCAGTGCAGTAGTTCCAAACAAGCCCTGAACTGTGATAAGGATGTAGGAAAAGTTCTTAGAGTCTTAACAGATATATTATTACCTAAATCTGATAAATTCAAGAATTCTGATAGAATTTACATCTTTAAGTGCTTTCATAGACTCTACTAATCATTAACATTTATTGAACAGTTATTATTTGCCAGATACTTAATACATATTAACTCATTTAATCTTCACAACCACCTTTTGAGGTAGATACTAATTGTTCTATGAGAAATAGAGGCACAGAGCATGAAAATAATTGATCAAGGTTGCCCAACTTGTAGGAAGTAGTAAGGCCAGAAATTAAATCCAAGCAGTGTGCCTCTAGAACCTACTCTTAAACACTATACTATTCCATCTTTGTAAGGCTATGTTTTAGAGTACTCGTAATTATTTTCTATGAAAATTTAAGTCCAAGAGTCATTCTAGTACAGATGCTGCTGATATTTTAGCTCTGTCTCCTCACCTAGCTCATTTCTTCTATACAGTTGTTTACCAGCCATTGACAAATTACACTGCTTTAAAGGTTATAGACCCTTCTACGAGGCACAGAAGTAAGCAATGGATTCCAATCTGTAACCCAGGGACAATACTAACATTGCAGGTGCTCCCAAGGCACTGGTGCTTGGGTAGAGATGCAAAAGTCCATTCATTTTGACTCTTCTTACCTATTAGATTGTCCCAAATCTCGAGACCAACCCAATCGGGGCCCAGCAGTTGCCCTTGTCCCTCCTCTTTTGAATTCGGTTTCAGATATGTCATCTGGGTTGAAGGTAGTTGACTGACTTCTCCTAAGTCTGAACAGAACATACAATGCACATTGCCTAGTATTAGACATGTATTGCCTAATATTCGCACACATCGTAAAGTTAATCAGAACATTTTTTAACTGGTGCATACATTTGAGCCACTCCTCTTTGTATGTAATCAGAACAGACATTTGGATTTAAACTTTGAGACTCAATGAATTAACGAATCCCAAATCACAATCTTCCTTTCATAAGAGGCACACAAAAGCTTTACAATTTTGTACCCATTTTCAGCCAATTTTCCATTTATTCCTACATTAGAACAATATATAAGACAAACCCCGATCCACTTGTTCACTCTATTACTTACTTTCCAAAGAGTTTCATGATACCTCTGGACTTCTTTTTGGAATCTGGAGATGGTGGAGATATCTGGAAGGGACTGCCCCCTTGTGAATCTTTTGGCCGAGAAGATACACCAGCCAGATCTAGGTGTTCGGCTGGCTCCTTTTCTGTTTCAGCTATTCAAAGAACAGAATACAAACGATGAATTTTGAAATACGAAATGAACATGACTAGATGTTAACCTTCTTGGATTTAGCAACTGGTAAGAATTCCTCTTGTGATTATCTATAAATCAGTGATTTATAAGGAGCACCCTGTAGATATTTAAAATGTACCAAAAATGTACTGTTCTACTCCACAGTCTATTGTGTATAAAGTTAATCAACCTAGGAATTACAACCACTTTCAGATTTGAAGGTGTGATAGGATTGCCATATTCCTTTCTTGAGACTTGAAATGATAATGAGATTATTCTCAATCTTGCCATACCACTTTGTACTGCTGACTTCCTCCTACATCCTTCAAAATGACCATCTCCTTTAGCTTCTTGTCATGACACTCTCCTACATGAGGCCTTTAACAGTTCCTTCTTTGCTGGAGCACCCCTGTTTTCTCTTTTTCCTGTACTCTGCTCCAACGCAAGATTCTGTTCTAAGTTCCCTCTGCAGGATCTCTTAAAAAGCTCACCCACTCTATGCTCAGCACTAAATGATGCCTTCAATATTGATAAGCAGTTGGCATTAAACTCTCTGAACTTAATCTTTCTCCTCAGCCTCAGTATCTGAATTATATATATATATATATATATATATATATATATATATATATATATATATATAATCTCACAATTTGGTGTGCCAGGGACATCTTGGATTCAGAAACTCCATCCAATGTTTCTGAGAGTTTTCTCTTAAGTTTTCTTACTTGATATTGCATTAATATCAATTAATATTCTCCCTATACTCCAGTTCAAACCCTTTGTCATTTTCTTTTCATTCCTTCTTCACCTTTGGCATTTACTTCAAATCAGTTACCAAGTTCTGTCAATTCTTTATTCAAGAAATTTATTAGTGTTTATAACCTGTTATGTCTTAGGCATTGAAAGAAGAGTGAACTGGATATGAATAAATTTCTCTTTTGATATAAAATTAGTGCCTGTTGATTTTGGCTTAAAAAAATAACATCCAAATGTGCTACTCCAGATCTCCAAGCATTAATTATTTTAGTTCTTTCAGCTGTTCCTCAATGGATGATCCCACACTAGCAAACACAAGGACTGCTGTTTCTTCACTGTGAGATTTCACACTTTTATAGAGGAAAGTAAAAGTAGCACAAAAATCACAGGAACGGTGTCTTAGCAAGATATAAAGGTTGCAGAGGCTGACTTTTCTACAAAGCAGAGCTGTGGTTTTAGGTTATAATAAGCAGCATTTGCCTCTTAGCATTGATAATACATTTCTTCTAAGAAAGATGCCAAAATATTTGAAAATAGTTGTTTGGCTAGATTAGCTTATTTTATTCATCCAGCATTCATTCTAGATATTTAAGGTCACAAAGCGAGAGAAGTCACCTTTGATGATCCACGGACTAGATACGTGGATATCCCTATAAGGTAAGAGAACTTGTTAGGAAAATCCAAAGGAACATTTTCATGCAAACACTACAGCCATGAAGGGTACAGCTGTCCCTGAAATGCTGCCTAGTCCACCCTCATTTTAAAAGCACTTCATTCTTAATTATTTTGAAAATGTATTTAAATTAGTTTCAAGTATACAGCTCATTAGTTAAACATCTATGTAGTTCATAAAACGATCCCCCACCTCATTTTTATTTTGAGGATATTTTTTCCTCCTCTATCCTGCCCTTGGAAGAAGAAAACTGAGCTCCTAAAGCACTTTGGGGGTGACTCCTCGAATAACACATAAAGTTATGTCACTAAATGTTACCTCTGTCTTTAAGGCAATAAATATCAGAAGAATGCTCCCCTAAGAGAAGTCTAAAAAATCGTTTTCAATGTCTTCCACAGACCTCTCAATTTAGCGAAAAACAGTTCTTTTTGGAGGCTGGGGAAAAAAATGTAAACACAGAAAAGGAATGGCAAGGACACGGGAGTTAGTGTGAGAGGAACTGTGCTCAAGGATGAAAGAATTTACAATGCCAGGACACTCCTGCCTTGCACTCAGAGGGATACCGTGTACTTCTAGATGCCCTCAGAGCTACTTGCAAGATGTCATTAGCATTGGTTAAAATAGCATTTATGCCTAGAAGCAAAGACTCTGCAGAGAGTCCTTTTTAGCAGAGGGTGGAAAGAACACTCTGGAATAGAGAACTACATGTTTTGATTGCTACCAACTAGCTTTCTAGAGATCACAGATGCCAAGAGCAGGGATTAGCTCAGTTTGGAACACAGCGCTGGCAAAGGCTGGCATGCAGGGGTACGATACCTAAGGTGGGTGCACTGGCACTTCGTTTACGATCTTCAGATATCCCAACAACGCACACAATCACACGCAGCCCAATGGAGAGAACACAGGGGAATGATAAAATGAAACACAAATCAGACTCCTACTCCCAAAATACACAGTGGACGGGAAGGCAGGCACTGCACTGTGCTTCCGGCGTCACACACAGACTCCACTGGCTGAGTCGATATGGGGTTAACGTATCCACTTGAAAAATAGATGGGAAGCTGTTTATAACGAAGTTAGAGAGAATCAGGGTTTTAGGTCTTTCCTCTAAATTTACACCATAGACCTGAGAGCAGGGTGAGAGTCTACACAGAGCTATCTTTACACCACTGAATGAAATCACGAAAGCATTTTTTTACATTGTCTCTAAGCCATTCACCTTCTTTTCTGAGAAACAGAAATGTACAATAATAGATAAATAAGGAAAGAGAAGAATCTTATCCTAATTCTGAAAGAATCAAGGCAAAGGCATTTGGGGCATACATACCCAAGTTTGGTGCACTTGCTGTCCTCTTGTTACTTTTTATTTTAAAAAAGCCACGACCAAAGGAAGATCTGCCTTTACGAGTACCAAAGGGGTTGTCATCCACGGAGGCATTGTGTCCTGGAGCTTTGGGAGGGAGACCCTGAAACGGGCTGCTTGCTTCTGGAGCTTTGTCCTGAGAGAGAAGTAAAAGAAATTGAAATGCAGCACTAATGCTCACAATTTTTAGTACATGCCAGGTACTAAATATGCACATGATTTAATTTAAAAGAATAACAACTAGCATATTGATTATGAATATCGAGTGCCATATTAGAAGTTTAAAAAGTCAATTCGAAGAGCTACTTAAGAAACAACAATAGCAACAGCAACAAAACCATGTTCACCACTAACCTATAATCCACGTGTTTAGGACTTTGATTATCAGGATATATATAGAAAGTCTCAAATTTTATTTGTCTCATCTCCCCAAAGACATGGAGACAAAAAATTATAGTAGCAGTAGATTTCTTATTTTTCTAACAATTATGACATGAATTTGGCTATAACAGAGTTCACATTCTTTATAACTACATTGATGGAAGCCCAATATAATATAATTATTCTATAAAGTAGGCATTAGCCCCAAGCTCCTATACCAGCAGTATAATGAAATTCTACTCCAATTATTTTCAAAGAATTAATAATAAAATGAAAGTATAATCAGCACTGTTTAAAATATTTCTTGAAATTGGATTCCAGGCTATATTTGCATCTTGCCTCTAAGTTACCAAAGACCACCAATTTTCAAAAACATACATTCAAATACACTTAGTATTAAAACCCAACTTGCTATAATTAAATTTTTCTTGGTTGATTCAAAAGCTATTTCAGATTTCTACAGTATTCCAAGGTCCTTATGGAGAACTTCAATTGTGATTAAATTATGCCTTTAAACAGTGCTTATTTTGTTAGCTTTTTCATTATTTGAATAGGCAGTTGTAGTAACATGGTCTTGTTATAAAGTTTCAGTATTACACAATGATGCTTTTGTTTGGATGTTCTCAATTCTCTAACATCTCTTGCTCTGTTTCTTTTTTTGTGGCAGTAAAGGGAAGGGTGAGGGAGATAGAGGCTTTTAAGGTAGTTCTTTTACTCTACATATCTTCTACTAATAGCAACTAAAAGCTTATGGATGCCATAACTTAGTGGCACTATTATCTATGTCTCAACACTGATGTCAAGATCATTCAGCTCTCGAGCTGGCAAGTCACAAAAAACAGGATGTCAATTATACCTACATTATGACTCAAAGCACTGAGACCCAACAGTCAAGGGACCGCATCTGGAAGTAGCCTGACTACCAGACTAAAACCTTTACAAAATTAATGATTAAATATCAGAGAAAAGAACAATCTGAGCCCATAAATCAATGGTGTCTTTAAAACAGCAAAATATTTGCTGTGGTTTATAAAATAAGCTGCTGGTGATCTAAGAAGAGCTTCCTGTGAGGTCAAAGGGAACCCAGTCATAGTCATTAGAACGTCACACTGTATGACTGTTTTTGTTCTACAGCTTATGGAGGTAAAATTCATATTACATAAAAGTAACTATCCTGAAGGGAATAATTCACTGCCATTTAGTACATTCACAACGTTTGCAACAACTACCTCTATCTAGTTCGAAAACACATCCACCATTCTAAAGTAAAACCCCTTAACCATTAAGCAGTTTCTCCCCATTTCACCCTCCTCCACCCCAGTAACCACCAGTCTAGATCTGTCTGTATGAATTTATCTACTCTGGATATTTCACATTAATGGAACCATATAAATGTGACATTTTGTGTCTGGCTTCTTTCATTTAGCATGTTTCTGAGAGTTGTGGTTTATTGGAGGCATTTAAGCAATCCTAAGCATTATGAATCTAAAACATTTTTACATTGTCATCTGGACATAAAAATTACCTCTGAAGGCTTCTGAACAGACTCCTTTTCCTGTTCAAAATGACAATATTAAAGGGTGTTATAGCAAGCTATTTATTCAGAATTTATCACATAAAATTCCATAAATTTACACACTTCCAAGCTACAAAATCTCAGTTTCATTTATTTTCGACTATACTTTATTAAAGCCAACTATTTTTGGTTTTACATACTACTTTCAATCTTTCATATCATACTTCTTGATATTTATCCTTAATCATGGTCTCTAATAATTTTCCACTAGAGAAACCACAAGTACTTCTGATGAGTTTTATTTGCAAAATGGAAAAAGATGAAGATCCCTAAATAGTTTCTCTCAGGGTAACAGACATAGAAAAACACAGAACCAACCCCTTCCGATGACTCTTTCTTCAGATTGCCCAAGCTGCTAGACTTTTGCATACTTGAGGTTCTAAAAATAAGAACAAAAATAATTAGAATTAATAATAAGTGGCTCTGGTGCCACTGTTAAGTAGAATATCTTGAAAAGAAACTAAAATTGTGTGTGGGTTGAATCTTGGTAATAAAAGAAAATCTGGATTCAGGCAGTCATTTATGTGCTTAAGTGAATTATAACATTTAGTTCTTTTAAAAGCAGGGGTGGTTAAGTGTCCTGCCAGTAACTCTAAATGTCCTGCACATGTTAGAGTAGCTGGAAAAATACTTAGGAATATCCTTGCGATGTCAATATTTAAAAATTTAAACCAATGTTTTCCATGGACTAGTGCTAGATCCTCTGCATGCATATACATTTACACCAGGAAAGTTTAAAATACTCATGTACTATTTTTATGTAATCCTTCTAATTAAAATAAAGAATTAATTTTCAATTCACAAAGAAATCAATTTTCTGTGTCTGGCAAAACACTTCAATTTTAATATTATTCTGATCAAAACATAACAGAAGAATCCCTATTGCTGCCCATAATAATTCATTTACTATCCTGGTGAAGGCAAAGTGCCGCTATAAATGTCCAGAGACTTTCTCTTTCACATAATTAGCATTTAATTTTATAGGGCTGGTCTCACCCAAAATCTGAAGGTGGGAATATGTGACCAGTTAAAGAAAAAGAATAAATATCTTTGTCCTAAGAAACAGAATAATATAAATATACAAACTTTTAAAAGGTGTTTCTCATGTATTTATGTGTAAATAAGTTGTTAGAATACCAAATAAAGTAAAACATAATGGTGAGAAAAGATCTCACTTTGAGTACTACTCCAAAAATAGATTTTTGTAATTTAATCCAGACTTTAACTTGGATAAACATGGATATTAGGTCAGTTTATTAACTTGAAAGTACAAAAAACCAGACTTTCTAGCCATCACATCATTCTCTGTGATTCTTTTCTGCAAGATTCAAAACATGTCAGCACAAAAATAAAATTAAAAGCACAAACTTCAAATGAAACCAGTGAAGGCTGAAGAGCTACAGAAACTTGGCATAGGACAATGATGAACGAGCAAGTATTTCTCTGTAAACTTACAACCCTCACCTCCACCCCCACTCAATCATTACAGCTGCATTAATTTATTGTGGCCTCATAATCATTCACTTATAATACTGGTTATTGTTAGTTTAACAGAAGCTTGGTCTCTCCCAAATTATCAATCACATTTTCAACATTCAATAAACTGTAACTTACGAAAGACTGTCACACAGTTGGGTTTCAGAAGCAGCACCAAGGATCGTTTTTCCATCACTAAAATGCAAAATGAAAAAATAATTTATAAACTTCATGAAGAAAAGGCCATATATATTCTAAGTAAACGGAACTGTCAAAAACAAACGACTGTGCAAGGAAAGCCATTTCTTTCTCTTCTTTGATCTTAATTTTATTTTTCTAATTGTGAGAATAGGCAATTAATCTGAGAATATGTTCCCCACAATTCTATTTGCCTATGGAGAAACTATCATATCAGTGTCCTGTCTCCTTCAGAGCCATTGTCCAAATAGCCTCAGGCACATGACTGGTCTCTATACTTTGATAACCACCTATGACCTAGAATATGAAACCCAGGTTCCCTAAAATCCCTCTCTAACCTGACCACCACATCTCCCCAGCCTCATCTCCAATTTCTTTCAGCTTCACACCTTTTATTTCAATAATACAGAACTGAGTATGGGTTCCCAGGCACACATTTTGCTGTTTCTTGCTCTCTGGGTAAAAAATTATGTCTATAAATACATGCAATGCACCCTCGCTTTTGGTTGGTCTACTTTTATAAAAATTTATATTGCAACATTAGGTCATAAATAACATACTTTTCTTCAAACGAAGTCTCTGGCTTAGGAGGCAATTTTCCTTTTTCAGAAGTTTCCAAGCCTTTAGATGAAGGGACTGAAACTTGCAAGATGCTGGTGTGGAACTGTAGTATAAGAAAAAGTCAAAATTTAAGCAATTGAACAAACAAAACACAAGCCATGGAGTTAACAAAAATAAATAAGACAATTAAATTGTCTATCAATAAAATTTCATATACCTGTGTTCAGAACTCTATTCTTATATTTATAAAATGCTTTCAAGATATAAACATCCAGAAGTTACTAATCAGAGAAAACATACCAGAGGGAGGTTTCTAATCATAGAAGAAAACTCATTTTCATTCTATTCAAATTTCATTTTCTCATTGTGCAATTATCAGCAACATATATAAAAAGTAAAGATGCCATTTGGTTTCTTCTCACTACCAATAGTAAAATGTTAGAGAGGACCAAAGAAGGAACTGTTACATAAAAGGAAGCCAGGTTTGTTTCATTCAAGAACAAAACTATGTCCCATTCCTAGTCTCCCTAGACAGCATATTACAATATAATTAAAAAATGGTTTCAGGGTACTATCAGGAAAATAGTCTTAAAGCCATGTGTGCGGTTTTGTTAAGACCTCAGGACAATTTAAGGTGGTGCCATCTCATTGAACCTTTCAAGGTGAGGAGATTAAGAAGTACAAATTGGCAGTTACAAAATAGTCATGGGGATATAAAATACGATATAGGAAATACATGAACTAATAATATTGTTAATTACTATGTATGCTGTCAAGTGGTTACCAGACTTCTGGGGGATTACGTCACAAATTATATAAATGTCTAACCACTATGCAATACACCTGAAACTAACAGAACACTGTCAACTGTAATTTTAAAAATTTTAAATAAAAAACTAAGAATACAGGAATATCCTACAAGGAAACTAAGGTAGAGAAAGGCTTATTTCGAAGGTATTTGGGGATATGCTTTTATCTAATGGAAGGAATGACAAATTGATAAATCTAAGTGTTTAAAATATTATATCAAATTAAACTAAAAGGAACAGTAATTGCAGAAAATGAAAAGGTAGCCCTGGATTTATATAGACACTTATACTGAAAACTACTATCTGTAAATATGGGCTTCTTATGGAAAAGAATGACTCGGAAAAACCAAGAGCGCAAAAGACTGAGCCCTAATAAAAGAACTGACACAATGTGCCTGGCTGAATTTTGGAATTGCTACAGACTAGCGACACCTGTGCACCTTTTGTTTTTCCTCTTTTGTTAATGAGAGTGCCTATAGCAGTTATGTTATACCTATCCTACTATTTTATGTCAGGTGTGTGAGGGACAGACTGCTCATGTCTTAAGTTCCCAGTTCTTAAAATTAAATGGAATGGTATTCAAGAAGCTGTGCCCAAGAAAATGCACCTGAGGAGCATCACCTGCATCTTGACCTGATACGGATGATAAGTTCCAGGGATGCTGATGCCTAATTGGAATGAGACTGAGGGGTCTTCAGAGAGGTGATGGGTGTATTTTGCATGGGAGACAGATGTAAACTGTTGTAGCCGGAGTGGAGGAGTAGATTTATTTCCCAAATATGGTTGCACCAATATATTCCATCCCACATGTTCTTACAATATGATACTGCCACTTATCCATCAAGAGGTAAGGCCCATGTTCCCTCTTCGTGAGTCTGGATAGGCCTGTGACTACAGGAAAAGAGATGCTATGTGACTTCTGAGACATGTCATAAAATCTGCTTAGTCCTCTTCTTGGAATGCTCCTCCTCAGGAGCAGCCACCATACTGTGAGCAAGCCGAGCAGGCACATATACAGTAGTTCCACTGGGTCCCAGCCAACAGCCAGCCCCAACCACCAGACAGATGAACGAGCAGCCTGCAGATGACTCAAGCCCCCAGCCTTCACGCCACTCCAGCTGCTGCCAAGTGGAGCAGAGAGGTATTCCTGCTGAGCCCTGCCCAAATGACAGATTGATCAGCAAAAATAAATGACATCATTCAAGCCACAGAATTTTGGGATGGTTTACAATAGATAATGGAAGTAGTACCAGTGGTGGTTTGATATGAAAGTAAATGAATTTAGACTTTTATTCTGAACCTCCAGTTGCTTCTTCCAAATCTAAAGAAGTCAGAGGGGGATTTTATTCCATCATCTTTTAGAGTCACAATCAGAAGTGACTAAAATAAATTTCTTTATGCAATCTCACTTTATCTACACTTTATTTATTTCCTACTTGTTATTTAATTTGTAGATTACAATCTCTTATTTAAGATGACATCTATCTCCAAGGGAATTCAAGTTTTTCCTGAATTGTATATGTAATTTTGATATTGCCTGGGGCATTAATTTACTAAAGAGAAGGAAAAGAAACTCCATATATTTCAAATAAAGACCTGTAGGGCACAAACACTACCAGGACAAACTAAGTCAATAATCAAACTGAGAAAAGGATCCATGTGCTTCGTGTTATCAACAGCACTTTCTTTGACTTTCAACGACAGTCGCTTCACCATGAAAAAAATATTGAAAGTCTATAAATACCTCTTCTGGAACACTTGTGTTAAATGAGTCATGACTGGGAGATTCCATTACTGGTGTAGACGACAGACTTTTCTCCAGATCGCTAAAATCATGCGTTTCCAGTAGAGCAGAGATGGAACCAGAAGTGAGCAGTTCTTCATAGTCACCATCTTGGCCTTGGAGAAGACAAAGCAAAAAAAGAGGACAACAGTAGCTTTTCATTCACTTTTCCCTTTTGGAAAAAGATATGAATCTCAAATATGTTAAATGTCACAATTTTTCTGATCCTCAAAATTCAAAGAGTCACTTGGCATCACTTGAAAAACATGTGACCTAGGAAACATCTTAAACTGTAAGCACCTACCTGAGCACCAGAGCTACTTGAGTATCCAGTGGTGGTATTAATAGAAGTATTAATTTATAGTGGTATTAATAAAAATGCAATCATAGACTCACAAAATAGGAATTCAAAGTTAATTTAGCTCAACACTTGTAATTTTGT
The DNA here is from genome assembly GCA_030015415.1 of Cynopterus sphinx. Lineage (NCBI taxonomy): Eukaryota > Metazoa > Chordata > Mammalia > Chiroptera > Pteropodidae > Cynopterus > Cynopterus sphinx. Next base: position 141,011,603 of record CM057380.1, read on the forward strand.
TTCAGAATTTGGAGCTTTAAAAATTTAAGTTCAGAAATAACCAAGCTGAGGAATACCAGTGGTGGCACAATAAACTGATTCTGAATGACAACGGAGTCACCATTTAAACAACTCAGTTTTCATCACCACTGTGCTCCTGAAAAAACAGAAAGGATCAAAAGGAAAGAAAAAAAGATAATGGCCTTTTCATCCCTCAAGAGGACCCTTTTATTCCATTTATTTCAAAGAAGAAAGAACAGCCTAGGGAGGAAAAGCAACTATCATCTAGCAAAGCAGCAACTTTCATGATTTTTTTACATTTCTAGAAATGTAAAGGATTCAAATGTTGATCAAAGCAGGGCTAGCTATTACTTTTTAAATACTGAAAGACTGATGCTTAAAACTCTAATCTCTGAATATAATAAATCATACACTTGCTTAAAGGTATAAAACAAGTATATAGACCTAGTTTCTTAAATTAGTTTTTACTAGACTTTTATCCTATTAGGGTTTAGGTGTTATTAGAATTGTATGAGAATTAATTAAATAAATATAAATCTTAGTTTGAAATTACTGTTTATATAACTTTTCTTTGGAAAAGAACATAATTTTCAATGGTTTATGAAAATTTATCCAGCACTACATGGATTAAAACTACCTCTTTTAGCTACATATTTACGTGCATAGAAAAAAAGACTAGAAATAAATACATGAAAATGCCAATAGGAATCATGCCAGTGCAACTGTAAGTGATTTTTACGTTTTTTCTCTATTTTTTAAATATTTCACAATATGGCCGACTTATAGGAATTAATCTGTTCTTGGTTTTCAAACATAAAAATTACAGTGTTGAGGTTCTATAAAATCAAATAATGATTTAACTAACGTAAAAACTAATTACTCCAAATTTGTAATATTCCTTAAAAGAGAGACTCTTGAAAATATAGAAATGCAGAGTGATGAGAATTGCCATAAGTCAACACTGATAATTAGGGGTACACTTGTTCACTGAAATATTTATAAAGTCTTACTGTGTGATAGACTCTGTGAACAAAAAGATGAAGATCCATTTTTTTTCCAAATATTCTAATCCCAAGCAAGATTTTCTTTGTGAAGTCACCAAACTTAAAATTTCGAAATTTGAATGTTTCATGAGTACCTTCCAAAAAAACTTATTAATTTCTAATGCTTATTTTTATATCAAATAACCCCATCTATGCATTGCTAATAAACAAGAGAACTTTCAAAATTCTTAACATTTTGAATGACTCCAAAGCTTTTCTGCATTTGAGGATGGCCAATTGGCATATCTACAGATAAAATTATAATAAATACAATAAAATGCATAACTATCCTTACTTAGATATCTTACTTTTTTTTAACTTAAGACATTCAAAGCTGAACACAATTCTTGATGTTCCTTCTTTAAGCTTCTCCCACCGTGGTAAATGGAATTAACACCTGCCTAGTTGCTTTAGTCAGAAATGTTGTTGAGCTTTCTTGGTTCTTTGCTCTTTTTTTACTGTCACCTAATTCATCACACCATCATGTTAATTCTAACATCTAAATACATTTTCAATCAGTGCCCTCAGATCATTCCATTTGAAATACTGCCAGAGCCTCCTCATTGGCATTCCTTCCTTCCAGCACTGCTCCTTCCCACTATGGTCCATTTGTTACAAACTTGTTAAGAGACCCTTCAGTGGATCTATCTGGGCCAAGTAGTAGCCAAATTCCTCACCTGTATGACCTGGTTGGTGCTCACTTCTATCATCCTGCCTCATTCTTCCCCCTGACCATTACCTTCCAATCACACTGGTCTTTACTTCTTAAACATACTAAGTCCTTCCCTCACCCCGCAAAAAAGCTCTTGGATGTCCTGTTGTATTCTTTCTCTCTGGAATGCTATCTAATGAGCTCCTTGACCAACTAATCTCCATGACCAACTAATCTATAATATGCTCTTTAGCCTACATACCGTCTGGCAGAGAACAGATGCCTAACAATATTGTTGAATGAATGAATGAGCTATCTAATTTGGGATAATGGATATGCTCCATGAGAGAAGTTGAGGCCAAAATGTAAAAGTTCATAGCCACTTAAAATCAAGTTAAGTAGAAAAGCCTTCAGAGTTACACTACCTTTTTTACCTTGGGGCACTACCACCGTATCTTGCATTTTCTTGTACCTGTTCAGGCATTGTCGAAGGTCTTCTATTTTCCGATCCTATTAATAAAGTGAATTATCATCTTTAATAGTATGATTTTAAATAGTAAAAGTAACTGCGACACAAAGAATAAGTAGACGTGAATTATTTACATTATTCAAAGAATACTTCTAAACTTTAGTAAAATTGGTAATATCTAGAATATTTTTCCTACATACATCAGAGATATAGAAAAAGTACCTCTAAATTTAGAGATCCTATCCTTCAGCTGCCATCTTTAAAAAACAAAAACAAAACAAGGTAATAAGATACAAAACAAGAAAAAAAAACAACTTTAATTACTCTCCTCTCTAATTTATTTGTCAAGTCTTAAAAAAAAGATCTACACTTGTTGTCTTTATCAGCTCTCTTCCCAAAACACTCCACCAAAGTAGCTTCAATTAGTCATCAAAGACCTTCTATTTACTAAAATCAACAAACCTTTTTTTCCTTTTTCTAATATGATCTCTATTTGGTACTTGATTGACCCCACTCTTTCCTTCTTTTACTTTTCTTTCCACTCTTTCTTTTCTTCTATTTAGATTTCTTAATCCCTCGACCAGACAGATATTCTACTTTCATAACCCCCACTATCTACCCAACCCAGACTCCAAAAGGTAGAGCTTTGAGGTTGTGTCCTTTATTCTCTTCTCTTTTCCCATGCCCTAACTGTGGTTATTTATAAAAATGAGCTCCTTAGACCCTCCCACTCTAATTTTGGGCTTGACCATATGACTTGCTTTGGCCAATGAGATATCAGCAAATGTGGTTCAAGCAAAGGCTTGAATGAAAAGTATTTGCACATTACATTCTGCCCTCTCTTGCTGATCTAGGGAACACTAAGGCCACTATATTAAGAAGCATAGGCTAGTCTACTAAAAGATGAGAGACCATTTAGAGGAGAGACATCTCAGCTGGGGCCAACCCTAGACCAGTCTGTCAATCACCAGACATGTGAGTCACACCTTCCTACACCATCCAGCTCCATCCTAGCCACTGGATAAATATAGAGATTAGCTAAGCCAACCCAGACCAGAAGAGCCACCTAACCAAACCACAAAAGCATGAGAAGAAATAAATGTGATCGGTCATGGAGCAAAAACTAACTGATACATCAACCACAGTTTAGTCTCCATCAACCTATAACTCTACATATTTCTCCTAAAATCGATGAGATTCACTCCCTACCAATCTATACTTCTACATTTATCCTGCAATTTAGATCCATTTTCTAACTTTCTATGGGAAATCTCCTTTTAAACATTTCATGAGCACATCAAATTGAATATATCTAAAATGAAGCTTATTATTTGCCGCCAGTTCTTCAGCCTCCACCTGGATTCCTTAACTCTTTGAAGGCACCATCATTTTCTCTTGAATCCAAAGATTTAAAAATCTTGTTAACCTGTAAATTTTTCTGAAATCCCTTCCTTCCTTACCACTTCACTCTCACTTCATGGCCTTACTTCAAACCCTCTTCATTACTCACCCAAACTACTTTAACAGCCTCTTAACTTGTCCTGTCTTCGCTCTCCCTCCCTTATTCTTGCCTCCATTCTGCCACCAGAGATAACTTTCTAAAATGGCAGTTTAATTGTGTCACCATCCAAGTTCTACAAATGAAGACCCAGATCATTACTAACCTAGCATACAAGGTTGGCTATCACTCACTACAGCTCTTCTGTCAGCCTCATATACCCACTCCACCTACATCTCATGCTCCAGAACTTTCCCAGCATGCACTGGGCTGTTTCAAGCCTTGGTTTTGAAAACATGTTTTTCTTATGCATCCTTGCCTAGAAGACTTCATTTTTCCTGATCAACAGTTCTTGCTCTTCCTCAGAATCTGCTCAAATATGTCCTCTTTGAAGCCTTCTGAAACCACCAAGAAGTTATATCACTCTTGGTGTTCCTACATGAGCATCTAATAAGCCCCATTCAATATTTGGAGTTTTGTTTTTTATTATTTCTTTTTGAGGAGGAGAAATTAAAATGTTTTGGTTATTGTTTTTCTCCCAAATAACCAAATAACCAAATAACCAAATAACCAAATAACCAAATAACCAAATAACATAAGCTTGCTAATGACTTATTTTTATTCAACAATGGGAAAGACTAACAAAAAGAAACCTATATACATGAATGGGTTGGTAGGACAATGAGTTTATTTCCATGGAATAAAGATCAAACAAAAAGAAGAAAAGGTGAAAATAAATAGACAAATAAACCAGATTAGGCAAAAATGAGAGAAAGAAATTTAGGATGAGAGAAAAAGATCAAGAAAGAATTCTTTGGCATTTGTCATCTTTTTTTTACTTCCTTGAAATTCCTCTTTTCTTGAGAAAATGTCTTCTTCTTCTATTCATTGAGGGACATGAAGAGAGAACAGTTTTGATAATAGGAGCTGAACCCAGCTATTGCTTCCTGCTAGATACACGTCTGGTCATGTAAACCATGAAGAAACACATTTCTTTAGTAGGGTTAACAGCATCTCTGCTTTTAGCAGGATGGAGTGTGGAGATGCAACCAGAGGAAAAGACCTCCTGGAGACTCTGGCATTAGGCCAACACAGCTAAAACAAAGCCTGGAGCCATGCCTGATTTCACTCCATGCCTCTGTTTCCTGGCATCTTGCTATTCAGGAGAGCAGAGACAATTCCAGATGTGAAAGAGGCCAGGAGTGTGAATGAGATAACATGTATATGAGAAGAAAATCAACATGACTATGATGCTAAAGTTGTCATGGGCTACCTCCTTCAGAGTTCATATGGTAGCCCAGAATTTCCAGTGATCACAGAAAGGATGGGCTAATGGACTGTAACTTTTCATTTATCACCAGAATATAAAGAACCGATATGGGAGCTCAGGCATTTTCTAAACTCATGCGGGGTAGGGGAGAGCAAATTCTTAGTGGAGCTACTGGTCTCCATTCCTGTCCACACAGCCAGTAACAATCATGACTCCCAGGGGTGAGCACGTGCGGGCAGGAAGGGAGAATAAGTGCCCCTCAATGTCAGGGGTATTTAGGGTATGCTTTTCAAACTAGGATATCTCAAGAAAATGCATGGAATGATGAAAATGATTTTATAACACAACCAAGTAAAGATTTAAATTTCATCTGGATACCTTTTCTTCATTTGCTGCCATCAAAGACTCCACAGCCTTTTTCATTTTTTGTACTTCAATATCTGCAAATATCACATCAAATCAGAAGTCAGTCAGTTCAGTTAACATGTGTGACAGTAATGAGAAGCTACTGACTCTTCAGACTGAAATGTTTTAAGGTAAAGGTTCTAATCATTTATTTGGTTTGTTTTAAAGGGCACATTTACATCCATATTCACTTTTAGAGAAAATCTAAAAAATAAACACCTCTATCTCTCTCACCTGAATAGTAATCATAAAAAAAATGAGAATAAGTGAAAGTTAACTACCGTCTCTCAAAGCAACAACAAAATATTCATGAGAACACTGAGTGAAATTTCAGTGCTGTAACAATAAAAATACAGTTTTCAAAACAGAAACCTATAAGGCAGTGGGTAAAAGCGATGAACAAGGTGTACATAATGACAAAGCAGAGAAAATGATATTGTTTTAACCGATATAGACACAAATGGTAAGAGCCTGATGAAATGTGGTATTTACATGAGTAGTCATGCTAAGAAGCTGGCTGTGGGTTCCATACAGAAGAATATTAAGTACTTTGCTTCATCTATAAACTTCATTTCCAATATATTTTAAAACATAAAGGCCAAAGAAAAATGAATATGATTTTCCTTAAAATTTGATATTCAAATATAAAAGCAAGTTACTTTAATAATAAAAAAAAAATTTTAAAGATAAAAAGTCAACCTAGATGAACCACAGATTTAAAAGTAGGAAACAAAAAAATTTCAGCTAAAGTTGCCTGTTTTTGAGGGGAAAAAACTACCAAAGATAATTTTTTAAAGCTATGCATCATTCAGCATTAATATAACATTTTCAATTAAGGTATATTCTACGGAAATTTGACTTAAGAGTTTAATGTCTGGAGGAAAGAGCCATTAAGGATTTATCTTTATGCTGCATTAAATGATCCAGACTCCACAAATCAGCCTGGATACAACCTTTTTTGTAATTCTGATTGGGTTTATGTTTAAAAAACTTCCTAATGTAGATCTCAGTGAAAAAATGGGCTACAAAACATCAAAAAGCAAAGTTCAAAATAATCTTTCGACTATGGTAAACCTCAAAAATAGGTTTCCATAGAAATATAAACATTATTTTCTCTGACCCTGTATCTTTTGGGCAACAGAGAAAATGGTTTCTCACCTCCAGCACTCTGGGTGCCCTGCTGTATCCTGTGGAGCAAAAGGGCTGAATCAGATAAAATCTGCAAAAACGGTCTTTTACTCCTTGTTTTTACTGTTTGTTTATGCTCTATTTTGCACACTCTGAAGAAATGGACAGCTTATTGATGAAGCAACTTCACATCTTTGGTGAGAGAAATGTTTTAAAACACATGCAAAGAACAGTCGAGCAGTATTTTTGGTGAATGTAAAGGCTGATGGAAATACACCAAAAACCTTACTTTTTTCTTTGAGCTTCTTTTTAAAATTTTCATCTGTGCAGGAAAACCCATTGAATTGGAAGTTAGCATACATTACAACAATAAATAATATTTTTAAAGCACTATTATTTTGTCTCCTTTTACCTATATAAAAAGACTCTAACCTCATAGACTGAATATTAAGCACTATTTTATAACTTCAGGACTGGCACTATACTACTTAAATGCTTTATGTGAGATTAAAAAGAGAATCTAATGTAATTAATCAGGAGAACTAAATTTGAGTTACTACCCCTGTTACTTCATCTTTATGAATCTTGATTTTCTCATATAAAAATGAGGCCTGTGGAGCACAAGTGCTTCTTATACTACATGTGATGGAAAGCCAGTAAATGTTGCGCTGGCTGTTTTATACATTTCCATTACAGTTGGTTACACAGCCCTCCTGAATGTGACTAGACCATTGCTTACATCACATTCAACTCACCACTGAAATGGTCGATTTCCTATTCAGTGAGGTGAGCCCACTGACCATGCAATTAAGTGTTATATCAACGACATATTGCCATGAAATTTCTAAACATTTGCTCTCAATCCCTATATTTAGCTGGTTCTGCACTGGTAGGTAATAAGCAGTTCACAGGCTGGTACCAGTCCTTGCATCAGACCCAGGGTAGCTCTACCCTATACACCCGCTAGCCTACATGTCCCATAATTCTATTTTTTTTCTTCAAATCCTAAAAGCATGACCTGTTTGTGAATGTCCTTTAAAAACATACAATTCTACATAAGTCAAATTATGGAGGGGAAATGATCCATTTTTCTCAATGTTTGACAAATTGAGTTTTCTGATGAAAGGGAATCCCTGCAGGTATATAAAGCCAGGGTTTCTAGAGCCAAGGAGACTTTAGCAGTAATTTAATTCAAGCCCCTTGTTCAACAGACAACAATAATAACAAGGTTTACCTAAGAGATAAAAATGTACCAAAGCTACACTAAATGGAATTTGTTCTGTTTCCAAGGAGTCAGAAGTTTCTTTTGTCACAGTCATCATTTGTAATAAAAAAAATTTTAATTTAGTATTGTCAGAAGTTATGAGCATTTAGATTTCCAAATATAATTTAAAAAATACATTTCATTAAAGTTCTCTTCTATTGTGTATAACGTACATTATTAGTAATTATAGTCCATGTAATATCCAGTACAAACCTCCTCAGGGTAAATTTAGGCACTTGTAGAAAAACAGAATTAGCCTCATTTTGCTTTCTAGAAGGTTGAGTGCTCAATGCATCATAGGAAATTTTCACTGATTTTCCAAATACACAGGCTTTCCCCTCCTTTCTCAACAGAGCAGACAAGGTTTCTAAATGTCTTTATGTTGTCACAATTTCAGTTTATAGGGAAATAATCTTGGGACACAGTAATGGTTCCTTTTAATTCTTTTTGATACTCACTTATATTGCAGTTTGGACAAAAACTGTCTCATAATGATAATTTATAATTTAGAAATCTAAAAATAAACATTCAATAAAGTACAGAGTTGCCCTTCTCCAGCTGCTGAAGAGGAAGTTTACAGATCACCAAGCAAGGACAAGAGTTGCAGGATTCCCTGTGGCCCTGGGCCTGGATGGCTTCTACTCTTCCCTTTCTTTGAGGCTAAAATTATACATCAACTAACATCAGTTTGATAACCAATGTTAAATATTTATTCTTACCTCGATCGAAAACTTCAATCCCTTCTCCTTTCATCTTGCAAAACAATTTTTCTTGTAGCCTTTTTACTTCAGATTCCTTCTCTTCCAGTTGTTCTTTTAAAGATGCCAGTTCATCCTACATGTGATAAAGTCATTTAAAAAGAGTAGATTATGACTAAAGAGAATATTCAAAGAGTATGTTCTTAAGCCAATAATTAGTTTTTGTGATTGAAACAAAAATCTATGAGAATTCAGACACAGCTTTCAGAAATCAGACAGTGGCAATGATAAGGAGAAAATAAGACAATTAATAAAAGTCCAATTTATAATAATTATGGTATAATTATTTCAGGTTTCTTTGTAACCAAATTAAAATCTTTTAAACTATAATTAGGACCAGGGTAACCCTAAGCTTGTATGTTGTATTAAACAAAAAATCTGACCAAGTAAATAATATTAAAAAAACAATCGAATTAGATGCTTAGTGTCACAAAAGCAAAATGAAATGCAAACTGGAACAAATATATTAAGACTTGCTTGACATTTATTCAGCATTTGAAGATGGCACTCTGTTCCCTGGACAAGGCAGGGCTTAATTGGGAGAAAAGTAGGTGATGAACAATTTTAGTCAAATCATGGGACTAAATAATTCATCCTTATCACTAAGATAATAGAATAGAAACTCCTACAACAACAGGAAAAATGGATTTAGAAAACAGATATTAAGTCTTTTTTTTTTTTAACTACACAACTACTACAGATTCTAAGTCCAATGTTCTATCTACTTTCTAAAGTTTTAATTTTGGTAAAGCATTAACTTAAGCAAATTCGAGTTTTGCTGGCTGTATTTACACAGAAAATAAAGCTATGAGATGCTAATAAATGCACATTTATTTTCAGTAACACATTTTATTTGTAGTCTCTACAGATATTTATTACATTTAGTACTATGAGAAGATGTATCTCTCTATTGAAGCTAAAGAGTTGGCCCTATCGTTTTTATTTAAGGTAGGAGTGAAAAACAAGCACAAGAAATTTTCAGTAGCATTGGAAAGAAGTGCCGCCCTGTTCTGTGCTTCTTCGAATCGGTAATTTCTATTCACTGTCATGACATAGTTGACTGCCATATACATTTACCTACAAGAAAGACTCAAAGAATTTTTTCTAATATGAAATAGAACTCTTTCACGGGTGAACTTTCACAATTATTTTATCATGCTTGGATTTCATACAGTCAAAGAGACAAGACTTAATTTATAAACAAATACTTTTTTATTTACCTGTTTATTATTTTTTACTAATTATTTCATATGTTTCTGAAAACAAATTAGGGATCACATTATTCCTAATCAGCTTTAAACGTATTTTTAAAAAACAGGTGACACACATACACAAAATGAATGCACAAACTACTAAAACACCATCACAGCAAAATGACACATGCCAGAAAGCAACAAGCCGTGGACCCCATTACCCAACGTCTACTACACCTTCAGTGACTCCCATTTTTGTTCCATCCGCTGCTTTTCATACTGCATCTGACCCACCTTGATTTTCATGCTAGAAAGTTTGGCCATTAAAGACTGGTAGAGAGACAGAGGAGTGAAAGAATACTATAGATAGAAAAAGACAAGCTAAATAACCAAGAAAACAGCATCAGTTTATAAAAGAGGTTAGATAATTAAGAGAAATGACAGGTTATGTTCTATCACATTAGTTAAGCCCTGATTTTTATTCAGAATAACAGTGCTTAAATCAAGAAGTTCTCCAGCTTGGAGAAATATTTTATTCACTGTAAAACACCTTCTTTATCATATACTAAATAGGAAACATTTCACTTATGTTGATCATAGGTAAGTAGTGGAGCCATTTATTTAAATTTTTTTGCTATTGAGAATACTTACTTTGGTTGATTTAAGCTTTTTTTCATATTGAAGTCTTTCATTGTCCATTTCACTGACTCTTAACCTCAAATTATTGACCTCCTGCATTAGCCCCTGTCAAAAAAAAAAAAAAAACAAGGAAATAAATTAGGAAAGCAGTAACACTTATCATTACCAAAATAGCAGCTTGCAAATCTTAAATCAACATCTAGAGTCCTGGTTAAAGTTATATGTATGTTTCTCCTTAAGAACCAAGGCGCCTATCCATTGAAAACACTGCTTTAACTTCCTAATGCCTCTGCTCTAAAATGACGGGATTGTGAAAATAAAAAATGACTGGTTTTGATTAAGAAAGGAAGTTAATCACTTATTATCATTGATCAGATATTTCTAGATTAAAATTCATTATATGAACTCTATCTTTTAAAATAAACCAGAGGAATTTTCTTTAGTAAAATCAATTATTTTTAGGGCCTTTCCAGTGATATGGTGGATGTTCACAAAAATATTTTTTTAATCTCTTCATCTGTCTACAAAATACAGATAGTTCATCAACCCAATCTGGGAGAATGGAACGAAATTTAAATCCTTCAAACCAAAGACTCTCTACTTGAGTATGAATGAGGGCCCTGTTGCTTACAAATATATTTGGTATCATAATTTTTTATTTGGAAAATAAAATAGAAAGTTATCCTAATGTTTTCATAATACAAATGTAATCAGACACCTTTTCTACGGCCACTTAAAAAAAAACTAATTTATTTGTAAAATAGGTCTAAATATTCTGAGAAACACTGACATTTTGTCTAGAGTCCAGAGAATAGAATAAGGAAATGAAAATGCCAAACAATACCAACTTCTCCAAAAGAAGGGCTTGAATACTCTGTGGAGGAGACAATTTTTTTTTTTTTTTACTACAAGCCATGAAGGCCCCACCAATGGTTAACGTGTTTTTGTTCCTTTCTTTTAAAAGATGTTTATTCCTGAGCCACAAATTCATGGTTGACAGAACAGAATTATATAAAAATAAAAATAAAAATAAAATAAAACAATGCTATAAGAAATAAAACTTTGTTAACAATGAATTATTCTAAACTTTTAAGTAGAATGACTCAGCCTCACAAAGGCTAGGAAAAGAGATGTTAAAATGAAATAAAATTTTCCAGAAAACCCACAAGCATTCAAATATTTTTGTTTTAACTGGTTTTTGGTAAAATGAGGGAAAGTATTAATTAGCATTATTATCCTATTTATTTGTATTATAATTATTATGAATAATGTGTCAATAAGAGGACATCTATTTTGTCCTATATATGAGTTCAAGAACTGTTTGACATCATTTAATAACATTTTAGTTAATTTCTCATATATAAACTCAGAATTGAGTTCAAGAAAAAGTCAGTTTTCTCTATATGTCTCATTTAATTAATTATCCTTGCATAATGAGTTCTTAGTGGCCTTCCTTTATCAATCTGATCTTTTTAATATATACTTCCTCACTTTCTCATTGTCAAGAAACAACTATGAACTCCTATTTGGTAATATTGTATTTTACCACTAAGTTAAGGAATAATACTAATTTGCAAAAGAGAAACAATTGAAGTAAATAAAATTATAAGTTGAGATCATTTTTCTGCTAAAAAAAAAAAAAACTTCAATTATCCTTCGTGCCAACACTGTAAATATGAATGTAAATCTCTAACCTGAAAGAAGTCGTACCTTCCCATAACTCAAGCTGGAAAATGTGGAATTAGCTCCTTAATGTGAGACTTTAAAAAACTAAATACAAGTTTTTTCCAACTATTTTCTTATCAGAAGATCAGTCTTTTTAAAAAAGAAAATCCCAGTTACATTTCCCTTTTCTCTTCCAGAGAGAACTCTTGACTTCCACAGAAATTCAACTTGACATCTGTGCTCTTACCAGGAGGGGGCATTGTTGAACGATGCTAACCATCTCCTCCTACCAGCAGTTCCTAGAACAGGCAAGTTCTCAAACTTCCAAGGTTTCAAAACTTGACCCCTCTCCCCCATCTTTGGAAGTACCTTTACTTCTTTCCCACCCCAATATTTTCTTAGAAATTGATCTTCAAATAATCTAAAATTCTCAAAGTTAAAGAATTTCAAATCTGTGAAACAGCCAAGGAAATATATATATATATATATATATATATATATATATATATATATATACATACATACATATATTTTATCAAGGGGATAATAATAGGAAAAGTTGATGACAAAATCACTTTTCATATGATTGAAAATGCATGACTGAAGCAAGTGAGTACCGGGAAAAAGTTTATAAAAATGCAGACAAATTCAAGAGATGTAAATGTTCTGTGGTCTTGTTTTAAAAAAATAAAACACCTACATCAATTTAATTCCAATGTTCGGTTAACATCTAGTATCAAAATTAACCACAGTCATACAGGTTAAGAAATCCCCTAAACTTTATATATATAATGTAGAAGGCCACCTCTTGATCCCCAAAGACTGTAATTTCTTTCTCTCCATCAGAGTTAGCTCCATACCATGCTGTCCACCTGGTGGCTGACTCTACTGTTGAATTATGTGGGGTCCAGGAAAGACAGTAAGGGACAAAGAGGAAAATATCCAAACAGATTTTTACAGAAAGCACAAAAGCAAGTATTTTAAAGAAATTGGGTAACTTTCTAAGTTCTGAGTCCCAGTCTTAATCAAAGGAGAAACATGCTCATACAGGTGACTGACAACGAGCTTTAAGATTAAAACTTGGAACCAAGTTGGGGATTTCCTTTTGCTACTGAAGAAGTAGTACCTATATCAAGACTCTCCATTATAGTTGTATCTTGATGGGAAATTGAATTTTTAGAACAGCAATGGAGTAAGCCTCATTCAATTCAAATCTATGAAGAGCTTTCATAGAGTAGATAATATATATAATGTACTTCACATGGTAAGGACATGTAGTCAGTGTAAAATAAATGTTTGAAATGAAGGTAGAGGGGAAAAAAAATTTCTTCTCCTCTCTCCTTGGTACCCATATTCTAATCCAGTCTCACACCTCTCCACACCCCAACTGAGTAAATAAAATAGAGAAAAATGAAAAGATGGCCCTAGGAGAAAAGGAATTTCTGCAGCCCTTTACAGTTCTGTTCAAATAAATAAATTCAAATGGAAATGTCACCCCAAAAAGTATATAAGCAAATAAACAAACTAGAAGAACTGGATTAACAATAAAATAGGTAGAACAAACAAGAAAGTATGTTTAGCCATAAAACAAGTACTTCAAATTGTAAAATCTGCCCTGAATTTCACAAAAGTATAGTGAGCTTTATTTAATTAGAATGACTTCTGGGTGGAGTAAACCAAAAGTAGAAGGCCAAATTAAATGACCTCTAAAAATCTGTGATTTTTATGATTATATAATGAAAGCATATTTTCTATATATATTTTTAAAAATCTATAATATAGTAAACAATCTGTGTGCTTAAAAAACACTATCACACACTTAAAACCATGGTTTCCACAATGAAGGAACCCAATATAGATGAACAAATGAATGAATAGACAGATGTACAGACAGAAAGACAGAAGTTCCAAATGTACTAAAAGTCAAAAGTATTTCTAAAGGCTAATGAAAGAATTAATATTTCATATCAAGTCTCAAAATAAAAATTGCCATTAGCATTTAGTGATAAAAAGTCAATGTAATTAAAGTTGCTTCAAGTTGATTCTTAAAAAGCACAGAGTTATTAACTGTCTCCCTTTCATACCTCCAAGGAATTTCTATTTGCCCTAGGAATATGAGTACGTGCGATACACACATATGCATACATGCATGTGTATGTATAGTATAGAGAGAGAGGGTGCCACTTACCTCTGTGTCTCTGAACCTGTCTTCACAATCCGATCTGTCCTTCTCTACAGCAGTCAGTTTTAACTTCAGGTTAGATATTTCAGCCATCAGATCCAACTTCTGAGTTTCTAAGGATGTCCTACTCAGAAGCTCCTATTAGAATTTAAGAGATACATTTCGAAATTAGCTTTATTATAAACATCCACATGTGGATATGCCTCACTTATGACTACAAAGGCAGTAACTATCAAGTAGAGGATATGATGAAGATTAATTACCAAATAGATACAATTTAGTTAACCTTCAGTGAGCAGAATTAAACACATATCTGCTTATCGGGGAGACATGTTAAATAGATACACACATATATAAACCTTAGATAGTCTTAAACCTGATGATAACACTGATGATGATGATGATAACGTTATGTTTGCTATGTGCCAGGCACTGTTCTGGCATGTAGTCAGTGGTTCAATCCTCAACCTTACAAGGTAGAAACTCATACAGATAACTCAGGAATTATCCTCATTCAACAGATGAAGTGAGAACAGAGAGGTTAAGAACTTGCCAAAAGTCATACAGCAAAGGAATGTCAGAGCAGGGACTCAGACCTAAACAATTCTGCTCCAGGGTGCAACTCTGTCCACTACATTACAGGACCTCTCACATGCAAGCACCGTGTGTGTGTGTGTGTGTGTGTGTGTGTGTGTGTGTGTGTACACACAAGTATTGTTTTCAAAAAAGGTCATATGGTACTTATCTTTTTTCTTAATCATAAATAAATAAAAATAATCATAAAAATATGTTCATGGTTGCGAGTTATGGGACCATATGAAACAAAAAAGTTAATTAAAGTTACCCACGATCCAATTAATATTTTATTCCAGATTTTAATTACACTTCTGATTGTTTTTGTTTTTTTGGACCCTGTTATTCTAGGTTTTTGCTTAAAAGATGCTGGTCTAAGTGAATCATGAAATTTCCTGGGGCATCAGGGTGAACACAACATATAAAGGTAGCCTCTCTAATAGTTCAGCAGGAAAAGGCCACCTGGGGGCCAGCTCTGTACATACCTGCTGCAGCATCTCCTCTGTGGCGTTCAACTTTTCTCTGTGCTCTTCAAGACAGAACTCCAAATCTCGAATCTTCTCTCCTTGAGCCTCTACCTGGTCTGTTAACACACTTACCTGTATTTAGAACAAAATACTGCAGTGGATTAGGAAGAATTTGTATCCCACTGGAAACTATTTCTCTAAATAGAACAAAAACTATAGTGCTGTCACCACTCATTTGGTTGTAAAAAAAAAAAATCCAAGAATTAATAACACAGCAGTCCTTCACACTCCTATTTATGTAATGCTTGTTTACCCAAAGGAGTCTGATTTGATTTTTAAGAAAGTTACGGCTGACTAGGGATGTACGACACTATAGGTTAAAACCATTTCAACCATTTGTGAGTGTGAGCATGTACACAATTTTTTTATTGGGGGAGGGGCAGGGGAAGAGTGGAAGGTAGTTATAAGATATTAAGAGAGGAACCAGAGTTGATGTTTGAAAGAGAAGTTACCAAGGACTATTCAAGTTTATTTCATGAAGAATTAAAAAAATCCAGAAAACTCAAATTCCACGAGATCCCTCATGACCATGCTGTCCACAAATGTGCTCAAAGCCAGTGTGTGACTTAGAGTCCGAGAGAAGCCACTGCGTTTGTCCTCCACCTTCAAGTGCTTATCACAAATCTATGAGCTTTCCCCCAGCTATCACCAGCCTGGTAAACATACTTTATTTAGCTCAAAACACCAAAGCCAAAATGTCTGTCAGCCATTTAAAACAACATGGATAGACCTAGAGGGAATTATGCTAAGTGAGATAAGACAAAGACAACACCACATGACTTCACCTATATGTGGAATCTATGAAAACAAAACAAACAAAACAGAAACAGACTCAGAGAAGAAACTGATGGTTGCCAGAGGGGTGGTGAGTGAGGGGACGGGTGGAAAGGTGACGGAGATTAGGAGGTACAAACGTCCAGTTATAAAACAAACAAATCACAGGGACGTAGTATATGGCATCTGGGAATTTAGTCAATAATATTGTAGTAAAATGGTATGGCGATCAATGGTTACTGGACACTGTGGTGATCACTTCATAAAGTATGCAAATGTCGAATTACTACTATACAGCACACTTGAAACTAATATAATAGTGTATGTCAACTACACATTAAAATTAATTAGTTAATTATTTAATTAATTAAATAAGGGGAAAACATGGAAAAAAAGCCTACAAACAGTATTATACTACTCATTCTGTGTTGTTTGGCTCAAAAAATCAGGATTTCTGCTACATATTAAAAAATCCGCTCAGATGACAGATGAGAAAATCAGATCACATGGCATGGTGCTTGTCATGACACTGGACCTAGAAGGGCTGAGGCTGATTAGGGCTGCTCACAACCCACTGGGTATGCACACCCTGTTCTGCCGCAGTCCTCACCACTTCCTGTTGTACACCCATGGCCTGCTACATACTCTATGCTTAGCAGCAGCCTGGCTCCTATAAGCATCTGAGTTTGCCATCCCAACTTAAAATGGTCTTTGTTAAGTATGTCATGAGGAAAGAACAGCATTTAAAAATCACTTGCCTGAAGAACGAGGGATTCTTTATCATTTTCTAAACGTGCTAGCCTTTCTTGATACACATCGCCATTCCCGGGTAAGTGTCCGTTTGTCTGAAAAAAGAAGTAATATGGGTAAGGCTGACTCTCTTTAAAATTGAACTACTGTGGGTAAATAAAAAATTGCATCTGCGTTTAATCCAAGGAAGCCGAATTGAACTCAGCACAGCTGTTACTGCCATTCATAGAAAATACAGAATGCAACTTGGTTCATTTACCTCAAAATAGGTAAGACAGGCACGTTAGGCATTTAGGCATGTTTTCACCAAACTAAACAGCTTCTCTTCAAGCAGAAAATAATGACCCAAAAGGAACTGATAGTCACGAATAGTGGATGCACACCTGGGCATGCACATCTTTGTTGTGAGTGTGGTTAGGCACAAAACCCTATTTCCCCCCGAATGCTCAATGCCACTAATTCTGGATGGAGACAGTGGTATGCCCTTTCATTGCTCCTCTCTCTTCCCAAAGTCCCAAATCCAGGACTTCAAATGAGAGGCAGTAGGGGCAAATTACACCACAGGCTTCTTCTTGCTACTCAAGTCTCCAAGTCATGGGACAAATCTTTTCTTCTTTGGAGCATTTTTCTCTCCCCCTAAAAGCTTAAGCACTCAGTCCACAGTGACTTTCCCTAGCAGCACTTACTAGCCATGCTCATTGGTGATTTGTAAAGTTCTATCCTGAATTCACTAACTTCTTGTGAGTTTGCTTGTTCATATAACCTTATGCTAAAATCCTGGGCAGAGCCTATAAAATGGTATCATCTTATAATCACCACGGCATCTGACTCAGTGCTCACTCTTCCTTCCCCTACCTTCGGGCCCTCTCATCAGCTTTTTATCAAATCTGGGTATATTTATGCATGATATAAATGCCAAAGGAAGTATAGATTGGGAAAGCAAGTTAGATCTTTTCCCTCAGTCATCTTATACAATATGCAAGTCATTTAGAAGACACCTGAAAAGGCTTAGAGAGAGCAGACAGCATAAAAACGTCATTTCGAAATATCGTAATGTGATGTGCCCCTTTTTATCTCCTTTAAATAATCCATAACTACATAATATGTAATCCCAAAAGAATTTCCTGATTCATCTTTCAAATACAACAACAAAAATAAAGCCAATGGAGACCAAAACAGTTGGATAAGGCCATCCAGGGTTCAGCTGGAAAAGCAAGTAACTTCACATTTAAAAATCGGAGAAAATACAAACTGTACATCCTTGCTGCCAAGGACATACCTCAAGTGACATCTATTATTTTTCCAGAATTAACTGATATTATTATTCTACCAATTAATTCAGTGTCCAGTATAAATTTTGGGAATAACAAAAGTCATGTGTTGGGAAGGGAGAAAAAAAACTGCAGGATGTTTCTTCTAAAATCTTACGCACCCTGGATCTATTTCCCACAAGGCCACAAAAGAATCAGAAGCTAATATATAGTAAGTGTGCACTGTGAATTTAGAGCAGACAATATTTTTAACATCAGCTGCTTGTCCACATACCTGCACCCCTACTGTAGCATTATTCCGCTCATGGTGTAAACTGAAGTACCCAGAATTCAATACGTATTACAAAGAGTCTAATGGAGTAATCTAGATGACTTCCTCCCCAGGGGACTGCTTGGAAAATAAAACTTATGTAACTTCTTGCAGATAGTTTTTTGGCATTAAGCCTGTATGCAGAATGTGTGTTCTCAATCTAAGAAAGTGCCAAGACTAGCTTTATACAGCCCCAAATTCCTCATTTTGATTTAAGGACATGAGCAGGCAGGCATCTGCTTTTAAAACCCCATACAAAAAAAAAAAAAAAAACTTATGTATGTAGTGTTTTATAAACAAATACATTTCATCAGGTAGGAAAAAAAGGTTTCTGCTCGGTAAGGACACAAAGCAAAAGTCATCTTTCTTCTGACGGAAGGAAATTATAGCAGGAATAAAAGTGTTTCTACAGCAAATTCTAGAAGTGTTGCACAAAGCAACTGTACAAGATGTGGAAATACAAAATTATCCTACAGGAAAAACAAATACTAAAAACTGACTCACGATGAAAATGCTCATTTTTCTCAACACTGTTTTGTTCCTTACAAGTGCTCATAAGGCTCACGAGTAGTGTGATTTTTTTTAAATACTAAAAGTCTGTATAAGAACATAAGCAAAGGTTGAGAGCCACCACTGGAACAGGTACAGTTTTAAAGCTCTGTGTTGATTTATTCAAGTAGGTAAAGGTTTATTCTATTCACATATTTACTTATATTTCTGCCAATTTTGTCATCTTTGCCTTGAAGATGGTAGAAAGATGTCAATTTCATATACTACTACCTGTATTCTTCCTCCAACTCCTATTCTCTGCCTATCACACCATTCAAAACCTCCCCAAACATGGCATGCTCTCTCACACACTAATTCTATTCCTTCTGCATGGACGGTATTTCCCACTCTTTCTTCCTCATTCTTCATTCCCTGAGGTCCACCTCAGTTGGAGCTTGGCCTGTGAAGTCTTCCTTGAATTACTTGTCCACTCATATGCCAATTACAGCATCAGATGAACTTTCATTGCAGCAAGTGTTACACTGAATGGAACAGATCAGACTTGGCTACATACGTGTATCTCTCACACACAAGACTCTTGATTTCATGATTCTATTTTTAAAAATTCAGTATCAAAAAGGGAAAAGATGCAGTCCAACAGAGCTCCTTTAATTAAATATTATCCCTTACTGCTAAAATGTATAGCTGAAACCAAATTTCGTTAATCAATGTCATGGTAAAAAAAATAATGTAAAAAAAGAAAGATATATTATATCTAGCTATCAAGAGGAATGTCTAACACAAGGGTCTTTTGTGTCCCGATTCTTTACCACCACATACAAACATTTATTGCCTGCTCTCCAACAGACATTGTAGGAGGAAGAGAGATTGAGACAAGACTTGAATCCTTCAGCCGGAAATATTACAATCATATTTCATTAGCATCCAACATCACAATAAAGTATCTCACACTTTACTGTTCAAAGTCGAAGAACATGATACCAGCGACATTGGAAATCAAGCCACCTCTCAGAGGTAGTGCTTCTTCACTCAACTGTCCTCTTACCAGATGTGAAGGAATTAGGGCAGTGAAGCTCTCCCCTTGTGCTGTAAATTATCTCGGGGCAACTCCGCTGCCATCCAAGGCCACTGGAGCATCCCTTCTGAACAGCCGGTGCCCCTACATACCATAGCACCTCTGACATTGCTTCAGTCTCACAAACAGCCCAGTTATTCTTCCCTCCAAAATTTCTATTGCAGTTCAAAAGAGTAAATAAGATTCCAAGGCAACAAGGACAACCTCTTCAGGAAGCCCTCTATTGATTCCAAAATTTCATCATCTCTGCTACAAAAGAAAACCAGAGGGGAAATAAATCTCATGCACACTTCATTAAACCCAAAAAGCCCAAACATGACCCTTTCCTGGAAAAGACATCGGTTTATTCAATGTTGCCAGAAAGCGCATCAAAGACTAAAATTCAGAATACGTCTGAATACATTCTGTACTTTCCAGGTCGAGATTACAGTTGACTTTGACTTTTTTTATTTCTGGGTTTTGTTTTCCTGAGTTTTAATTTTCTCAGTGCTTGTTTTCCAGAGACAGAAAACATCTTCTTATGCCAACTGGAGCTAAAACAAGTGCTCTGGAGTGAGAAAAATCAACAGTAGTAGGCCAGCCCCTAAGAGTCACCAATCCAAAAATGTACTACATCTGAAATGCTGGCAAGAGCAGCAGATGACAAGTGCTTTCATCTGCCAGTCTCATTAGAAATATCTTGAGAGAGCTTCCCTTGGAGTATTTGGGAATCTGTTGCCAAAATACCAACTGCCAAGATACAGTGGCTGTCCCGTAATGCAGTTAATGCATACCCAGTACCTCCTCATTGTGCATCCATGGCCAATACGTACAGGGTGAGTTTGACAGATTTCTTTAGGGTCTCCTAAAAGGTTCTTTTAGATACCTACTTGAATAGGGAAGATGGGCTCTAACCCTGCTTCACTTTACTTTCATGGACATTACCATGATCCCCAAAAGTAAAGCTTCTACAGTGAGAAGAGGGATATATGTTGAGCCTTGATCACAGGTATACTCCAAAGTTCCCTGAGTTACAGAAGGATCGAGAATAGAAGGTCCCTAGAAGCTAAAGCCCAGCTCCTATGTAGCAGCATACCATATTCATTCATTCATTCATTCATTCATTCATTCAACATTTATTGAAAGCCAGCTATGTGACAGGATGCAGACCTAGCAAAGAATCTCTCCACTACTCTGAATAGGGTTACATGAGTTCAAGAAAAAAAAAAAATGCTGTCCTTATTTTTCTTGCCACTTATTTTTTCTTAACTCACTTTCATAATAGAACAGAGAAACCTCTTTCCACTCAATTCCAACAAGTTTTAGTAGTTGGGATTTCATTAAAAGTGCATCTTTCATTTATCACACGCATTGGCCTCTCTCAGTTGAGAATTCTACTGACTTGGTCCATTTATTTGCCTGTATCTGTGGACACTTTCCTTAGATGTTTTAACAGAGGCCTAAAGGGAAACAGAGCTTTAACTTTAGCCAGGATGTCTCAGTGAGATACTGCATAACCTAGATAATTGTGACCACATATGAGATACCACCTTAGATGTATCTTGCTTGCCAAGGCTTGAAAAAACATTCCCTGGAGGCACACATGAAAAGAGAAGCCAGTCAGAACAGCAGGGATCAGAGGGTGCTGGGAATGGATTGCATGCTGAAAGCCCAGGAGAACAGCCAGCAGCACTGGAGAAAACATGCTCCATGACTGAACTCCTTAAATTATGAGTATTTTTATTTTGTGTAAAAACCTTTTAAAAAGGTATTTTGAATATCTATTTCTTTTAACATAGACATATGATAGAAATTATTATGGTGATTTAACAGGTCAG
The DNA here is from genome assembly GCA_030015415.1 of Cynopterus sphinx. Lineage (NCBI taxonomy): Eukaryota > Metazoa > Chordata > Mammalia > Chiroptera > Pteropodidae > Cynopterus > Cynopterus sphinx. The sequence continues at coordinate 141,033,376 of CM057380.1, forward strand.
AAACCAGTCAAGAACACCATCTTCTCCATTTATACTCTACCTATCTCATGGGTTATTACCACCAATATTGCCACTCTGCTGAAAACTGCATTTTTGTAATTTCTGCTATTTTGAGATTACCTCAGAATTAAAAGTGCCAAATAATCAGACACTTTGGGATTTCATGACCTGATCCTGGTCATGATTCTCAGCTTTGTCCATTGAAAAAAGGATGGTCTAGGGCAATTCATAAAGTTAGACCTAAAGTAATCACAAACTACTTGCCTGGCTCCAAGGGACATATTTCTCAATTTGTCCTCCTAAACTCAGAGCTTGCTAAAGCACATAATTTTCCATTGTTCATATTTGTGTTAACCTTCTGAGTCTTAAAAATACTTTTTCATTTCTAGAAAGCTACCCCATTACAACAAATTCATTCTTGTAGATTTAATACCCCTTCACTGAAACAGGCTACTAGTGTTATTATTTTCTTTTTTCTTATCCAGGCTCTGATCATATGAAACCATTAAACAGACAACAGAAATTAGTAAAGGGATAACCTGCACCCTACAGGAAACCAGGGGACCTCCCTGGCCAAGCAAAATAATAAGCAGAACTACAAATGCCCATTTACACTAATGAAAAGATTAGTATGTCTTAGGTACACGGGCTCTCAAATTGGCCATCATTAAGCATGAACGAAATCTTTAATAAGTTTTCCTAAAATATTATGGAAGCTTCTTCACTCTCTAAAATATGCCTGTACTCTTTTATCAAAACAGTGAACTATGTATAAGTAATGTGTAACATAACTCCCCTTGGAACTGGACCCAACCCTTTCATTGCAAAGGGATCCTGTTAAATGTTTTCCTCTACTCTTTACAATCCACACTTCAGTATTACCTTTTTGACTAGTCATCCACCAGGCTCACTAATAAGCACTCAACGTGTGTTAGTCCTTGGGGGAATCACAATCCTGTGTGACAGAAACCATCATCCCCGTTTTATAGATGAGGAAACTGAGACGCACAACTCAAGTAATTTCCCCCAAATCATACAGCCTTCTAAGAGTCAGAAACGACTTCAGAATTCAGGTCTGCTGTCTCCAGGGTCTACATTTGCAACTGCCAAGATACAATCCTGCCTTGTATATCAAATTCGCTGGTTTTGTACAAAAGAACTTCTTTTATTCGTCATTTTGGCAATTTCCTCATATTCAGTATAAAGGGAGAATTTGCTAGAATTCTGTGTTCCTTCAATTCCAAGATGCCATCTATTTTTATCACACTTAATTTTTAAAAATTTTTGATTGTGGTAAAACACATATAAAATTTACTACTTTAACAATTTTAAGTGTACAGTTCAGTGCTATCAAGTACATTCACGTCATCCATCTACAGAACTCTTTTCATCTTGCAAATATGAAACTCTGTACCCATTAAATATTAACTTCCCATTCCACCCTTCCCAGGCCCACTGTAACTATTATTCTACTTTCTGTCTCTATAAATTTATTTGCATACTCTAGGTAAAGAAAGAAAAAAAAAGACTAATTCCAGCTAAAATATGTATACATCCCATTTTTAAGATCAAAAACAATTGCAACTTCTGAAATATTAAAATGGGAGCAATCTAAAATTATCAGCAAATAATTGAATTGTAAGCCTAAGACCCTCTACCTATTGGATCCTCAGTGCTGCCTCAATTCTCTTTTACCCATTTCTAAAAGTAAAGCCCACCACAGGCTTAGTGCTTGACTACTCATTTCAGACTTATGCCTTATGCCTTTATTAATCTAAACACTCATTCCAGCTCTCTGCTTCTCAATTTGGGTATTGCCCTTTGCTATCTTTCTTCTTTTATTCTTTCATTTTCTGTATGCTTGAGAAATACATGTAATTTGGAAGGACTGGAGTCAAGATAAGGGAATAGATATAAATAAGTTGGATAAATATATAAATAAGTTTAACTAAAAAAATTTACCTTTCAGGATCCACCTCTAGTTTATTTTTTAATTGTTATTTTTAGGATAAAAACTGAATATTCATAAGTTGTGTAAAGTATTTGTCATTCTGTGGATACTTAACTTAAAAATGTCAAATATTAAGGTAGAGAGCAACCAAAAATACAAATTAACAGGCCATCATCCATCCGAGGTATAAATTTAACACAATAAACGATCTTAGTTCGTTCAAATGTACATTCCATTTTATCATTCATGTATCACCATTCATTACAAATATACTTACTGAGCACCTATTATATGCCAGGAGTTGTTTTAGGCACCATGGATATAGTGGTTTGGGGGCTTTTTTTAAACACAGGCAAAATTCTCTGATTCGTAATATTAATGTTCCAGTTGGATAGACAGAAAATAAATGATATAAATATGGCAAATCCACAGGACATAAGTGGTGAGAGCTAAGAAAAAAAAATAAAGCAGAGAGATGTAACACAAAAAATGAAATTTTAGATATGGTGGCCAGGGAAGGCTTCACTAATAGCCTAACTTTTAAATAAACATCAGAAGACTATGAGGAAACCAGCCACAGAGATATCTGGGGAAGGCTTTCCAGGCAGAGTGAACAGCCAGTGCAAAGGCCCTGAGGCCAGTTTGCCCAGTATGTTTAAGAATCAGTGAGGAAGCCAGTGTGCCTAGAGTAGAGTGAAAGAGAGGACATGTACTGAGATATGAGGGCAGAAATACGAGGAGCAACTCCTGTAAGGCCGTGCAATCAAGAGTTAGCATTTTGGCTTTTACTCTGAGTGAGGTGTGATTATCGGAAGTTTCTGAAAAAGGAGTGAATGACATGATCTGATTTATGTTCAGATATCATCATTATCATTTTTACTTTTTTTTCAGAAAGACTTTAACAGAATATATTGAGCACGTATTAATGAAAATGCTTTTGGACACAAGATTTTGTCTTGGAAAACATTTGTTTGTAGACATGAGTTAAAAATTCAACCACAAGTACCTTTAAGCTATGGCTGCCACTGGCAGCCTCTGGATGTGAGCCAGGAATAGGTTCTTCTGCCAATAGTAAACTCCTTTCCCATTATGTGCCAAATGATCAGAAAAATATGGAGTAAAGAAGGGGTGAGACAGGAAGTAGAAATAACCTAAGGAATATGCTAGAGAACATCTAATTTTAGGGCATGAAGCAATTCCTCAAAGAAATCAGCAAGTCTGATTTCTTAAGTCTCTAGAGGAAAAACCTGAAGAACAAATATAAAGTATAATAACAAGGCATCATTACAAAAATAACAAAAATTAACTTCAATTGCCGAGGCTGCATTACCACTAAAACATGATCGTACTTTTGGAACCCAGAAACGAAGAGGCATATTGACTATAAACATAAGAACATTCAGCTTGGGACTGGCTGGGAGCACCAGTATTTGTGTCACATCAGGTGAACGTGTTTTAGCTGTAAGATGTAGTATTCAGGTCCCCAAAGCAAATAGCTTCCATTTCTACCACAGATCCAAAAATAGACCTTAATTATTTCATACAATTTTCATTAGCTTTTATATAAACACAATTAATTCATATGCTTATTAATGTATCTTCCTAAAAACTGAGTATCCTTTAAAGACTTACAAAATAACATCTTTTCTATCTTCTCCTTTGAATATGTTTTTGTGATATTCCATAGATTTTATGGGTTTAACACTTATTAAAACTGAGGTGTTTACCACTGTGTTTGGGGAAAGGGCAGATCTGCCATGATGTTATTTTTTGAGGATACCTAGAAGGAGACCTCACTGTTCAGTGAATAAGAACATCATTTAAAGCCCAAGTTAACTCACACATTAGAATTGAAGAGATCGCCACAAATGGCTAAATGGCACTCATATCAAATACTGCTACAAACCTGCCTTGCTTTCTGAAGTGTCTATTCACTACATTGCCTATTTAAAATCGCCATTGGGTCTTTTTACAGTAAACTGCTCACTATTACCGAGAGAGCATCTATTATGTGCAAGGTTCTTTCTCTTATAGGATTATTTGTTCTAAGCCACAGTAGGTCATTCAGGTACAATCTAAAAGCCAGGCCACTTTCTAAAGATAACCTGCTGGCACACAGGAAATGTATAGTAACAGCACTTTTTAAAAACTTATTCTTAGGGTTAAAATGGAATTGAGATCTCTTAAGAACAAAGCTGTTCCCTATAATTTTTTTTTTCTTGTTCTAATGGGCTATTCTATATTCTAAATTTTGGAATAAGCAACAAAAGATTCACAGCATGGGATTGGTGACAGGCAGACATCTACCATCTGACTCTGAAGCCATTCGATGAGCGTTTCTGCTGTTGAATCTGGGATCTGGCATCTCAAGCCTTCCTTCTCATCCGTTTCCATCATCTCTAACAATCCACGCAGGTCTTCCACAAGGTGCAGGGCTCGCAAACTTCCCATGAATGGGGAGGTAGGAGACTGGCAATCAAAAATCCCATTGGAATATTCCAAGGCCTTAGAACCTAAATTTTTTTAAAAATCACAGAGAAAGCAAGAGGATTTATATTAGATAACACAAAGCTGAAGGTGGCAAGCAAGTCCAGTCACGATAAGCAATAGCTATAACAAGAAAATGGTGAAAAAATAATTCAACCATGTATCTCTCCAACACAGAGTTATTTGGTTCAAAAATAAAACCCATATAATTGGTGGTAAATATCAGTGGTCAAATACCTAACAGGGAGGCCAACTGTCTGATATAGTATGAGTACGGTCGTTTTTGTTTTAAAATATGCTGACCTTGCAGAAATGAAGGATAAAATGCTAGCAGATCAGTTTGAGTGAAGCCATGCATTCCAAAAAACACAAATTTTAGGGGCCATAAAGTCTTTAAATTTCCTGTAAGTTACACATTGAAGTGGAAATTGCATAGTATAACTTTGAAGGTAAGAGGGCCAGCTCCTACTTAACTTACCAGAATTTAATCTCTGAGTAAGTTTGATGAATTACATGTGCACATTTGTATATGCATGCATGAGTGTGTATACATAAATATTTTTCCCCATGATTGTTTGCAGCCTAGCATAAATACTCTCTTGTTGATTTTAGGTCTACAAACAGGTTTTACAGATATTTTTGTTTTCTATTATAAGAGAAAACATTCTACTACTTAAATCCACACAACTGACTCACAGCCAACCTCTTTATCTCTTAGATTTTTATTTTTTGGTTGGCCAAACATACCTACTTTGAAATATAAATACTAACCTTATAGTTAAATATCAACACTTATGATATTTAGGCTATCTCTTCATAAATCTGAAGGTGTTACAATTGGGTGAGACCTGTGAACCAACATGTAAGTTCTCTGTTCAGTTGGCCATCTGGCTTGATAAATTCTAACAAGGGAGAGAGGAATTCTCTTTCAGCTAGTTCATTCCATTGACATTCCTAATACTGGACCAAATGATCTGGATCCAAATCTGCCAAACTATTATAATGGCACCCACTGATTTGCTATGCACAGTACTAAATGCTTCACATAACCCTCTGAATTAATCCCCTCGGGAATCCTGTAAAGCTGAGATGAGGAATCAGAAAAATATACATTGAGGAGAGTATGTTGGGCGATGGGGTGGAGGTGGGATGGGTGGGAAGAGCATTAAAAACCAGACAGGCTTTAATGTCCTATTCCAGTAGTTTTAAGCATTAGGATCACCTGATGATATTACTAAAAATACATGAGCCCATGATAACCTTCTATTTTGTTAAGTCCCTGTCATAAAACAAGGTGGGAACAGAGGAGAGATGTGTATTTAGAAAAAATACCCAAATGTTCAGAGCCATTTCTCCTCTTCTTCTTCTTACCTCAGTTGGAGGCATTAACAATTGCTTATTTAACATATAAATCCAGATCCTACCCACAGTGCTGCTGACTAACTTAACTTGAGGAGAGAGCTGAGGAATCTTGATTTTCTTAGTAACTCTAATGCTGACCCAGGGCTAAGGAATAAATACATTAGTCTAGTGGAATGTATAAAACGTAAATTCTTCAACTACTTCTCCAGAAATATCACTTCTCTCGACTACAGTTTCACTACTAGTGTAAGGTTATAACCTCTGGTAAGAGCCTAGAATTGGTTCTAGCTATATTTTCTGAAATTGTGACAGAGTAAATCCAATCTCTTTCCCACATAATAGTCCCTCAACTATTGGAAAGCACAAAGCATGTTGCAAGCAATGATACTTTTCTAAGTTAAACATAACCAGTTCCTTACCAGGTGTGCTTGTTAAACTCTTCGCCTTCATGCTAACCTCCTCTAGATGAGTTTTAGTTTTCTAATGACCCTTTGACAATGATATTCCAAGAACTGAAAACAGTACTTGGGGTATGGTCTAATACACAAAGGAGGTCAAATTGAAGTCAGGTCTCCAGCACATGTAAGTACAGCAAAGGAGACCAAACCACGACATGCCACTTCCCTCAAGAGAACTTTCTGAAAAGAAAAACACCTTTGGTTTCATCAAACAAGCAAACTAGAGTAGGGTCAAATTTATGACCAAAAAAGATTAGCAGCTGGGGGCAGGACAAGTAGAATCAGGAGTGATAGAGGCCAACTGTATCCTTACCCTGAGCGCCAGGTGCATGCATGCCAACCCCACCCAATAGCCCATCCAACCCTCTCCTCATTGTAATGCATTCCTAAATACATAAAAGTACTTATGTTGAGACAGAATACAAAATGTGACACGAGACCTTAGGTACCCACTGCTTCTAGGAGACTGCAAGGGAGTGAGAGAGTACCTACTTACTAGTCAGTCCCCTCAGCCAAGATGAGAAAACAAGGAGATAATGGCCTATTGCTTTTGCTCAGCTTCCATAATAGAGAAATGCTAAAGATTCTTAATAAGGAAATAATATGATGAGATCTCTGTTTTAGAAAGGAGATTCTGGTGGTCCAGAGAAAGATGTACTAGAGCAAGAAAGCAAGAGTATCAGGAACATCAAATGAGAGGGTTACTTAGAAAGAGTAAGACAATGGTAGCACAGACAGGGCAGATTTCAAAGAGAAAAAAATGGGAATGGTAGAATATGGAAGGAGATAGAAATGATAGAGCTTGATTAACTAAGTTGAGGAACATGAGAGTCTAGAACGACTTAAATTTCTGTTTAGGAAACTGTGTGGATGAAGGGCTATGAAATTACCAAAGACTACGAGAGGGATTTCTAAGCAAAGATAATGACCTCCGTGTTTTAAATAATGACAGTGATTTGTCTGTACAGGACATGGGAGATATCTAATTGGCAGTTAGAGATAGAGACTTGAAGATTACCAAAGAACTGGAAAAGTAAATACATGTGAGAGTCTGGTGGAAAAGTAAATGTTGAATTCAAGGGAACAGATTAGAACATTCACAGATATTAGGTAGAGTATCCCTCAAAGTGTGGTCCACAGACTATCGGCACCAGAATCACCTGAGAAACAGATTCTTTATCCTTAATCAGAAGCCTAGGAGAGTCCTGGAATTTTTGACATTTTAAAATAAAATTTAAAAATGATTCTGGTAGAAAATGGAGAAGGACAAAGATAAATACCAAAAGGAACCTATAGGCATTGGAGAAAGCTAATAAATGAAAATAAGAAAGTAGAAAGGAAAAAAGTTATAATGAAAAAGCCAAGAGAGCAGAGTAAATAGCATGATTCTATCTTTTAGAGGATACAGATTACCTGCTATAATACCATCCATTTGCTCCAATGCTGCAGCCAACATGTCACTTGCATCACTCATCATTTTGTTTTTGTCAAGGGCAAATTCCAACCTGGATCTGAAAAAATAATGATATTATCATTATAGCCTCTAAATGACACACACTTCCTGGCAGGTTTAATAATTCAACTTCAAATTATAACTCCATCTAGCTGGCGAATTGGGAGAATTTCTGAATTAGTAGAGCTGAATTAACTGAACCATTTAACAAGCTGTGGCCAATAATCAGCTACTGTACTGCAAGACAGTATGCGATACCTGTGTCAGTTAATAAAGTAAGATTCAGTTCTTGTACTCAAGGTGTTTAAAATCCAGTAGACTGGTTTCCATGCTGTACTCTGTAAAGCTCTAGGTCCCTGTGAAGGGCATGGGGATGGCTGTGGAACCTTGCTGAGGGCCGTGAGGCATGCTAGGTAGACAAGACTCCTTTCTCCCTGCACTAGCCCTACCCATCGCTGCTCTCCTAAGTTTGCCTTTCTCTTTTTCTGTATAAAGAATTACCATGAGACTTGCCTAAGAAAATGGTTCATGAACATATATACTAAACACATACAAATCTACTGGAATTTTATAATGTAACATTAGCTATCATGTATTGTGCCTATAGTGGTCCCTATAAATTTACATAAATTTTCCATAATCCTTAATCATGACAACAACCCTATATATTGGATAAATTCATCTCCAGTTTGTAAATGAGACCAAAGATGTTTGTTGATTTTTGCATGGAAACACAGCAAGTAAAGCCAAAAAGTTATTAACCTAGCACTGTCTGATTTCCACTGAATTTCTACTTACTTGAGCCTATCTGAAAGAAAAGTTTACGCTAAAATTATATCAAAATCTACTCACTTTTTTTTTTAACTGTTAAAAAATTGAAATTATCCTTGCAAAAACAGGGGTCATTAACAGGAAAACTTAAAGTATGCGATTTTCAATATTAATTAATACATTTCAGGTACCAGACTAAGCACCCATATAAATTCTCCTAACAGGCATAAATAAGGAAGGCTCTTGCTACTTTGCAGATACTGTGGTGTAGCAAATACCTGAGAAATAAAGGGTATGCTGTTTAACAGAAACTTTTACCCTGTCTCCAAGCAGCCAGATTTCATTTACCACTTTATTTTCACAAACATATTTTCAGTTCTGATAAACAGTTTCTTGGGTCAGTTCTCTACTGAGTATTCTGATAAAATGCCATTTAATCAATGTGAAATATTACTTAAATTTTATAGATTTCATCTAAGAATTTCCCACAACTTGACTCACTTCAGAAGGTAAAAATATCACTACCATGTTATATGCAAGTACTACAGCACAAAACCACCTGAAGCACGTATTTACAGTTACCCAGAAATCAGACAGTTAACAAGCTAGGTTATGAACCTACGTAGTTCTCAAAAATTTACTTGCACATTTAGCTTGTGCACAGTCCAGAGAGGTGGGGCATCAATTTAATAATCACACTTCAGGCAGATAATTTAAAACGTGAAAGTCGAGAACATAAAGAACTAAGCTGAATAGCATACAATCTTTGGCTTTCATATAATTAAGTGGCTTACATTCCCTTTCATTTTAAAAATTGCACTTCAAAGAGCTCTAGATACTATGATATATATATATATAAAGAGACACATGGCAGGTTCAGAAATAAACATGGGAAATGCTGATAAAACAGAATGATGTTCACATTGAAAAAACTCTCACTCCTTCACTAAATTAGAAAAAATAAATATTTGTCTTTATTAGTAATTATATTTATTAGCAATTATATTTATATTTCTTCTCTGTTCTGTTCACAGAGCCTTTCAAACCCTATGGCATGGAGGTATGAGAACTTAGGTCACATTTTGCAAAATGCTGAAAAAACAGTTTTTAAAAAAATTTGCAAGTCTTTAGAGATCAATCCTTTGTTTAATGTCATCAAAATATGACAATGTTATTTTTTTTTTAATTTTATAAATGTTATTATTGGTCTCCATATTGATCACATAACAGTCTACATGTAATAGTAAGAAGATGGACAGTAAACGCTACTAATAAATATGTGCATAATACAGCAAAAGTGGTAGGTGCTAAGGGTTAAAAATGGAGCACAATAAGGGGTCAGGAGTTTGGAGGGGTTTGCAAATTAAATAGGATAGTTAGGGAGAATGACAGATTTAAAAACCAAAAGTTCAGTGGTATTTCAAATGTCGAACTCATACAAATCAAAAAAAAGGGGGGGAGATAGTATTAACAGACATATAACAGAAGAGAAAAATATGAAAATATAAAAATATAAAGAGATACTTAATGTATTAATAACCAAGGAATTCAAGACAATAATGCAATATTGCTTTATATTCAGTCAGTTGGCAAAAAGAAAATAAAATTAACACTACCAAGTATTGTAGAGGATGTGGGTTTACAGAACCTCTTCTAGAATGGTGGTGGAAATGTAAAATGGGCTAACATTAAACATTCACATTCATTTTCAATTTAGCAATATTTACTCCAAGGTATATAACCATGAGCAATACCAAATGTTCATCATAGGACTCTTAACAAGAATAAAAATGTGGAAATGACCCAAATGTTCATCAAAATGAGAAAAGATAAAAAAACTGATTTATTCACACAACAAAATTGCATGCCGTTGTCAAAACGAAAGCAATATGTGTATAGTATGGACAAATCCATGTAATATAATAGCAAATAAAAAAGTCTGGTAAATTCAGTAAGACTTAATAATTAAATACAAACATACATATGTATATATATATTTGTTATATATATATATATATATATATATATATAATACAAACACACACACATACACATATAATACACATAGACTCACTGTAAGTATACACAAAAAAAACGAAAATGATGCATGAAATTCAGGATGATGGCTACCTCAAGCCAGAGACTTGAGAGACAGAATTTTAAAAAAAAAAGTTATATAGGTAAATGAAGGTTAGTGTCAAGTTTTTGAGTTAAGTAATGAATTCAAAAGTGCCTATTGCATTATTAAAAATGACAAAATGGAAATTTCACTTCTAATAATAGTAGAATATATTCTGTTGGACAAACTCACAAGTATCAATATAAAACAATGGATAAAATATAAAAACATTTTTAAAAAAATTAGCACACCACCAAAAACAGGTAGAAATTTAGTTCTTGAGTAAAGGGAACCATATAAGTGAGATTCACATTTATACATCTTTTCACAGTGGATGCTTCTCTGATGCACAGTGGCAAAGACTCATGAAAAAAATCTCAATCTTATTGGTTCAAAGGATAAAAGGGGGTAAAGTTTTTAACATTACATGCAAAGATGTTTAATACCAATTTAGGGTAGACCTTGTTAAGAATAGATAACATAATCCGTTAAAACTATAAAATAAAGAGATAAATAAAAAGCCAATTAGGTCTATGAAATGAAATACTAACAAAACCCTCAATCCAAAAGAAGGAAAGATGGTAGATTTAAACTCACCTGTATAAATAATTACATTAAATATAAATGGAATAAACACTATTAAAAGTCAGACTGTTTTTTTAAAAAGACAGATTTGACTATATCCTACTAATAAAGGACTATAAGAATGAAAAATGAGATACCATGTATAGTAAGCCTAGGAAAGCAGGAGTGGCTATATTAATAATAAAATGACTCCCAATCAAGACGTATTATTGGAAAAAAAGAGAGACATTTTCTGATGATAGGAGTCAATTCACCAGGAAGTCATACAATTACAACTTTTATTTTGGCAATTAATAACAGAGCTTCCAAATATGAGGTAAAAAACAACACAATTGAGGGATAATTACACAAATTAAGTCCATTCATATTTAATGTAATCGTTGACATGATTAAATTTGTTTACTGTCCTGCTAATTTTTTTTTCTGTTTGTCCCATCTGCCATTTGTTCCTCTTTTTCAAACTTCTTTTGGAATGGTAAACAAGGTAGGGGGAAAAATCCAATAATGATATAGAAGATTTGAACAATACCATCGACCTTGGCCTAATTTAATTTATGGAACAAAACACTCAAATGCAGAATGTACACTCTTTTCAAGTCCACATTATATTCACCATGATAGGCCATGTGCGTAAAGCCACAAAATAAGTCTCAATAAATTCCGGGCTTTAAAGGACTACACAGAGAGTAAGAAAAACAATCTGAAGTGATAAAGTACCAAGACTAAGAATAGAATTTCCACATATATTAAAATTCTGACATGCCCTTGGCTCGAGTTATTTTAGAGGCAGCCTAATTTAGTGAGCATCTGTGTTGATAAAGCTATGTCAACTGTCATGACTGGGTCAAAATATTTTTAAAAATAGAAAAACTACATTAAAAGGCTTCAAAAAAATCCCAAGCTCTTAAAGAGATTTTCCTGTATTCCTCAAAAATATTTCTGAGAGGATGGTCCTTCTGGGTGTCCTCACATACTTAATACAATGGAATGTTATTCCAATACAGTAGAATATTACTCCATAATAAAAAAAGACTCAACTACTGGTACATGCTACATTATGTTGAGCAAAACAAGCCTGACATAAAGCCTGACTATGTACTATATGATTCCTTCTATATGAAAGCAAGAACAGGCAACCTATGATTATAAAAGTAGGACAATAGTTACCTGCAGGAAATGGCAAATAATTTAAAAAGATACTGAGGGATTTCCTGTTCAATGTTGACTGAGGTGTTAGTTATATAAGTTTATACATCTGTCAAAACTCATAAACTATACATTTAAGAGGTATATATTTCACTGTACATAATTTTCATCTCAGATTTTAAAAAGTAGATATGAAGATGACTGAGAAATTAAAATATTTTAAAATGAACTAAATAAATAAATGGATTAATATAAGTGGGAAATGCATGGACTTATAGTGACAATATGTCATGAATCAAGGATAATGAATAATTCAATTACAAATCTGAGGTCAAAAATAAAAGACTTAGCATATCCAGGTCCCTTGGTTCTAGTTCTTTGCTTACCCAGAAACCTGCTGATTTTCATTTGGTCTTTTGGATGGACAAAAAACCATTCAGAAAATTAAAACTTCAACATCTAACGATTCTCACATGATAGCAAATACATTTCTGGATTCTAAATAGCTAATCTATATATTTTTAATGACTTGCTGAAGGAAAAGTTACCAGAAGTATAACTACTACAATAATGGGTTCAAAGTCATAGTTCAAACTGGAGAAACCCCTTACTTGTCAGATGAGGTAGACAAAGATGACCAGCTCTGTTTGTAGGCGTCCTCAACCTAGTAGTTTCTACTCCAACGGCTTAATAAAAATGAGTTTAAAAAAGCCTTAGAAAATCAATCCACTGGGGAAAATATTCATGTATTAGAGTAATGAACAAAGAAAGACCTAACAGAAGCATGTTTTGGGTATATTTCAAGCTTGGTCAGGACCCATTTAGAGTAGATTTGAATGGGGTAAAATATCAGGGAAAGTTCCAGCAATGGGTGTGGTGGCTAAAAGGTTGGCAGAAAACTAAAAATTTTTGCAGGGTTGCTGACTAACTGGTGTTTTAGGTCAGGCTAGCTGCCCAGTTTCCCTGTGAGGAAAGAAAGGCTGTATGAAAATTACAAAGTTTGTTTTAAACTTTGGTGAGAATGACATTTGTCCTAGGTTTTGCAGCTTTCCGTAGGTAAAATGTTTAGGTTTAAAAGAGAACTTCTAACTTTGTGCCCAGAGATGAGTACAGCTCACTGGCTGGTGGAGTGCCATATTATTATATGGTTATTATGAGAACAATATATTTTCATATAAATTACCCACATATTTCTCACAATTTTTCCCCCTAAGCTCCTTGCTAGGTGTGTTAATCAATTACACAACGATTTTCAATGTATGCTGCAATACAATCATGGAAAAGATGAAATGTGTAAAAATGGAAAGACCAAAAGGGAGTAGGAAAGACTATCAGTGGTTATCAAACTGTGGTTCCTGGTCCAGTAGCAGCAGCAACAGCATCACCAGGGAGTTAGAATGTAAATCCTTGGGCCCCGCCTAAGACCGAAGGAATCAGAAACTGCAGGGGCAGAGCCCAGAAACTTGGTTTTTTACAAGCTGCCTATGTGATTCTCATGCACACTCAATCACGACTCTAGAGGGTAAGAGGCCTCCTTTCCCTCTTGGGACAACAAGCCCCACCCAGATGAGGCTGGAACCCAGCTACCAAGGTAAACAAGGGCTGAGCTCCTCTCTCCAATCCTCGATCCTTACTTTTGACCCAAAAACAACAGCTCTGAAGAAGCAATTATGTTTTAATCCAAAAAAATCTCTCCCTTTAAACTTCAACTACTAAGTCTTCATGTCTGCAACATGTTAAGATTCTTAAGCAATCTTCCTCACTTTCTGGTTCTCTGCTATGTATCTGTCATCACATACTTTCTCCTCCTCACTGTAGAGTCCAAATTCTTTTCACCTCCAATCTGCTCTAACATCTCTAGAAAATTAATTTGGAATCACGTGAAAAGGGAAACATTTTAAGTGGGGGTCGAGAGGCAGGGGAAGTATTAAAAACAGAAAAGTTTGAGGATCTTGGCAGCAGGGGTGACATCTGATGTTATAACACATTTAAAACTTGTCAAACTGTAAAATAGGTATAATATTGATAATATAACTGCAAATTTGGACACTGACTATATTTAACTATATTAAGGAACTATTTTAATTTTTAAGTTTTAATAGTTCTTCTTTAAGAGCTCTACTTTTTAGAGATGATTAGCAAAATATTCATGAATAAAGTAATATGATAGATATCTTGAATGTACTTTAAAATAACAAAGGAGAAGGAAATAGGGTAAAGATATAGCTGAAACAAATTAGCTATGATTTGATAATTATTGAAAGTGGGTGATGAGCACATGGGGCAAAATTACACTATTGTATCCACATTTTCACATATTTGAAAATTTCCATAAATATTTAAATACCTTTTAAAGATTTAAATATCTTTCATTCATATCTTTAGACAATAGGATTTTCAAACACCCTTGACCGTAATATATTACCTTAAATGTTTTTCTGTCATTACCTAAAACATACCATGGCTTATCAAATATTTACAAACCAAATAAGAAAATACTTGTTATTTTAACCACCTGCATAAACATAAACACACACTCAGAAAATGAAACAGCCTCTCACAGAGAGAAAATTGTTAAAGCAGAGCATAAAAGAAAAGTATTAATGACTGTGCATTAGTAAAAGTTACTTCTCTTGCTCACTAAAATGAAGAGCCGCAAAAATAACAGGGCAGTGCTGCTAAGTATTCATATAAATGAAGAAGAGAAAAATAAGACAAGATCAAAAGAAATGAGATTTTCAGTTCCATGTTATTAATATCTAAGAATGATGACCAGGAGTTGATAAAAAGGTTCATACAATAAGCCAAGATCCTTCACTTCTTAAATAAAAAAATATCACTGCTATTTGAAAATCTGGTGTGTTTGTATTAAATATCGGTAAATCAGAAGATGCTGTGAGAAATGTACAGAATGTCACATTTCTCCCTATCTATTATTATTGGTATCATGACTGTGTGAAGAAGTCAAGGATTTGTCCAAGGTAACTTGGGAAGTAAAATTTGAGTCCAAAACCCATGTCGTTGCCAAGTATGCCTCTCGCTGACTCAGTAGGTATTCATTAAACAGATAGTAAGGATGCCCTAACTAGGATCACCAACTTGACCTCTCATGAGTTTCTAATCCAAATTATATACTACCTGCAGGATACCCATCACTGCCTGCCTCTCATGCCACACAACGTACTCTTCCCTGAACACCCCAGCTCTCATACTTCTCTGTGCTGTCACAGGATCTGCTCCTTCTGTGCTTGAACTACCCTCCTACGCCCTGGTAAACATACTTTCAAGATTCGGCTTCGGTATCCTTAACTCCCAGGCTTTGTTGACATTTCCCAGAGCATCATCCATGGCATGACTCCATAACAGCCTTAATTTTACAGTATTTGTCTCCTCAGCTGAGCTGTGAGTTCCTTGAAAACAGAGGCTGTGTTTCTGATCTCTGCAACCCAATATGTTGTACGATGAACAACAAAGGCCCGCAGCATGGTGCTATGCTCTAGTGGCTCCTCAACCATACACACTTTTATGTCATAACTATTCTAGCTCCTATATTCCTTGTCGCTATCACCCTTGTTCTCTAGTCTTACAAAACAATTTTTGCTCTTAAGATGTAGGTGAATCAAATTCACTGTGCTACTTTGGAATGATGTTATTCCTAAGAGTTTGCAAATTTAGTTCTCAGTGTAATGCAGGAATGTTAGGGGGCCTGAGCAGGATTTAACTTCTAATTTTTCCACCCACTCTAACTCTAATCCCCTATAGACTCATTTGTCTCCTAGTTTCCTACCCATGTCTGCCAACCTAGCCCTAGCTAAGAGGTAAGTAGTTCTGGGATGTCGGACCCAGACTTACAATGTACAGAGGGGCATAATAGCTGCTCAAAGCTGTGAAAGGGCATGAAAGGACAACTTGCCTATATCTAAGCATTCTCTGAGTGCTTTATAAACCATGTGTCATGACCCCAAAGGTAGTGAAATAAATTTAGTAGACTGCAATCAACATGTATTTAATAGAAAACATCAGAGTGTCTCATAAGAAGAAAAGGTTAAGTACTGTTTTGTGAAATTTTGCTTCAGTCATATATACACATCTCACGCAATAAACATTGAAGCCCTGTCATGTGCAAAGTACTGGAAACAGAACAGTGAAAAAGACAAACAGAAAAAAAACCTATTCATGCCTTTAGGTAGCTGACATTCAGTGGTTTCAAAGTATATGTGTTTATGTGGGCATAGATATATATGTATTACATCATAATATAAGAAAGTATATCTTACCCTGGGTCACAAAACTGTGAGAAAGACTGCAGTAAAGAGGAGCTATTTAAAATATGGTCTGCAAACTGGTGTTGGTCCACAAACTGTTAGTGGTCTACTACAAGTACAGAAATCGAGAATAAGTATTTAGAAAGTTTTATAGCAACCTGACTTTCCTGTGACAGCTAATTACATGATCATTTCTCAGGCCCACCCAATTTTTTAAAACCGAATTTTATGGAAAGAATCGATTCATGATGGAATGGGGGTGGGGGTGCGGCAAACCTGGTTTTTCCCCAAAGGTGGTTAGAGAAGCAAGCACTGCTCTGCAGGATACACTGGGCGTGTGTCTTGGAATTAAGTGTGTACAGCATATTTTTATTGGACTATGATTAGAGAGAAGGGATAACACAGGGAGTGAGAGAATCCCAACAACTGGGGAGTGTGGTTCAGGTCTGTTCTCTCTCCACATATGTCAAATGATAAAAATAATTAAATGGCAAGTGGGAAGCTGTTAGCACTAGCATTGATGATAGATGGTTAAATTCCAAACAAGCGAAACAAAAACTGTTTTTAGTTGTATAAAATTGACATTAATGGTAATAACATAATTGAACTACTTACATGTTTTGCAGAAGCAAAGCACTGTAATTTCAGATCCACTTTATTTTTAAAAGATTACCAGCATACCAAATTCATTGGGAAGAGTGGTAAAAACTGTGGGCTAGGAAACAGTTTTGCGGAGGAATAAGATTTTATAATAATTTAAAAAACTAAACTGTTTGTCTAGTGGGTAATTTCTGTTATTTTCTTGTTCAACCGGGTATTAGTTACACTCTTGGCTATATATATAAATAAAATGTCAACATTTTTTTCTTTTATAGCATATGTGCTTCTGGTCATAGTCAGTAGTAAAGATATGTTTTTGGCTGTTGGAGGAAAAAATCAAAACCAGAACCCTGAAATTATACAGTTGAAAGTACAAAATATATTCTTACAATTGTTATTCACTATTAAAAATTAAAAGTCATATGGAAATTCTGTGTAATTAACAAGTACTGAACCAAGTGATAATGGGTAATTTAATGCTTTTCGAGTTATTTGTATTTCGGTCCTGAATGACTGGCACTTAGTGCCACAGTAGATGTCCTTAAGAGAGGGGTAATGGGAACCAGGAAAGCAAAGCCAAAAATTATTTCCCAACTCAGGTGTTGGCAAACTTCAGCCCATAATCCAAATCTGGCCCATCGCCTGTTTTTGCAAATAAAGTTTCATTAACACACAGTCACACTCATTTGTTTATGTGGCTGTTCTCATGCTACAGCAGCAGAGTTGAGTAGTTATAACCTACAAAACCCAAAGTATTTAACATCTGGCCCTTTACAGAAAAGTTTGCCAGTCCCTGCCCCAACCCATCCCATAGCCTCCTGAAGTACAAAGACACTTCTCCTATTCGCTCGTTCACCCACTGATTGAACAATATTTACTGAGTATCTATTATATATCAGGCACTATTTGAACTGATGAGGATATAGCAGTAAAGGAAAAAGAAATGGAAAAGTAAAAGTTATTGTTCTAATGTCAAGAAACCATAAAAATATATTTAAATGTAGATGAGATGGTAATAAATAATATAGGAATACAAAGCAAAGAAGGATAAAGATAACATCGGCTTTGTACTGCATACTGTTTTAAGTGCTTTTCATGTATTAATTCACTGAATCCTCATAACCCTATTGACACAATATTTATTCCTACTTTATAGGCGATAAAACTGAGGCACAGAAAGGGCCCTCAAGTCATACAGCTGGAAAATGAGTTTGAAGCCAGACAGTCTGCCTCCAAAGCTCACACTCTTAATTATACATTGTGCTGGCTCTTTATGCAGAAAGGGAATGGTAGGGAGTTACAATTTAATATGATAATTGGGGAAGGCCCCGCTGATAAAGAGACATTGAGCAAAGCCCCAAAAGAGGCGAGGTAGAAAGTCAAGTGAATATATAGGGAGGGCTTCCAGTAGAAACAACAGCCAGTACAAAGGCTGGGAGGAGGGACAGCTTCATGACTTGGTACTGAGAGTGGGAGGGAGGGAGAACAAGGGAGGAGGGGAGAATTTACATAGAGTGAAATGTGCAGGTCTTAATTGCACAGTTTGCTGAGTTCTGATGAATGCACACACTTATGTAACATATCAACATTCTTGTGCATATTTTGATGGAAAAGCTAATAAAATTTGATACAGTGTTTGGGGAAAGGAAATGACTTGGGGGCCGTGGCCTACTCCATAGAAGAATGAAGCGGCCATTTACTGAGGCAACTGACTGCCCACTCCCAACCCCAAGCATAACAGGTACTTCTTCTATCCACCAAAGGAAATAAGAACTATAAAATTATCATCCATGGAGAGTCAGCACCGCCATCCTGTACACTAAAGCCTAATGAAATAGCTGGATCTTGTACATGAAAGTTACATGTCATAGCAGAACACCCAAGCAAAACCCACGACCACAGACAGCATCAAGCACTCCCAGGGCATTTTTTTTAAAACAAACAAACAAAAAAAACAACCTCTACTACCAATTACCATGTGGAACCTCTGATTACCTCTACTAGATACTATATTTGACTAGGGAAAAGGTGTGTCTCTTGGCAGGTGGGATCGCTTAACTAGGTCCATGGAATGTTGTCTCTATCAGACTGAGCTTTTTAAGAACAAAGATCCCATTTTTAATACTTTCTATGCCAAGCTTAGCTCAGGACATGATGCTCAGTAAAGGTTTAGTGAATAAATGAATAATCATTTACATCCTTCAACAAAATTACTCATTAATTACCACCAAACATGCTACAGAGAACTGCATATGAAAGAATGGGACACTAATGGGTTTGGCTCCTTAAGGTCTTAGATCATCAACCTAGATTTCATTTTCACTTTAATAAAAGTTCTGTTATCCCATAGGTTATCCAGGAGAGGGAATGAGGGAGGCAGAGAAGAAAAGCAGAGTAAATATACTGAGCTGTTTTGATACAAATGTGAAAGTTTGCTTTTACTACAGCTACATGTTGAATGACTAGAGCAGAGCTACCAAACGACCAAAATGACCAGGACTTTCCATATTTTATTATATTTGATAGGACCAGTACTTCAAAATGACATGGATAAGTTTATACATTCATTCATGTACATATATATATATATATATATATATATATGTTTATTCAAAGAATATTTGTCATTCGCCACCATGTGCTAAAAACTATTCCAGGCACTGAGGAGTTCTCAGCTGAGTGACCATCCCCCAGTTTCTGCATCTGCTTTCCAATAAAGTCCAACTCACGGACCTGATTAAGTGAGCCCACCTGCCAGAGACATAACTCTTCCCTAGCCAAGCATAGCATCTGTCTTGTTTTTAAGTGGCAACTCCAAAGCTGGATATTCTACGTGATTGGGGGTACACAATCTACTTAACATAGTCCTTGCTTGAGCTTAAAAACAAGGCAAGGAACAATATACTTATTTTTTACATTTTTTTGCTATTTATACCAGGTGTATTTAATGTCCTTGAATTATCTTAATCTCAGGGTGTCTCAAATCTTGCCATCTGTTAAAAAATAATGTAGTATGAAAAATATATTTTTCTTTATGAAACTCCTTGCTGTGTCTTGATGTAGCTGCACCAAGTACTGCTAGAGAAAGTCGGGTTGGCTCCACTTCAAATGCCTACAATCTAATCTTGACTGGGCACTTAATGTTACTCAACAATCCTTTTATTCATCACTAGTTCCCTCCCTATCACATTCCTCATAATGACTATCTCTAAAAATTCCTACAAAACACTCCCCTAATATATTCCTATTCCTGCCCACCACAATCTCAGTAGTTTAATTCATAGCCTACCCTACAGAGAATCCTGGGAAACTCTCCTCTAAAATTCTTATGTATATTTTCTTGTTTATTCCTGGTTCACAGTCTTCTGTCATGGGAAAACTCTCCACCCCTATTCTTGATCTCATTCCAACCTTTTAAACAATTACTGGCCCCATTCTTATATATCTTCAATCCCTTCTATTCCTCAATTTCCTTCTGCTCAAACAATAAAATGTTGAAAATCTTCTGGATCTAAAAATTCCAACCCCTCCCCGCAAAAACAAAACAAAACAAAACAAAACAAAAAAACAAAAAAAACAACCAAAACTCCCAAATCCCTCTATTCACCCATCATGTAACTGATCCAACTCTGACTCTACAATTATACCCTTGAAATGAGTGATCCTCGCATACTCTTTCACCCTCTCCATACTGAAATTTGGCTGCTGCCTAAGTATCACCAAAAAAAGAAAAAAATGCCATCAAAGATCATCATCATCATCATCATCACTGAAGAGGTCACAGAGCTGCAACATGGCAGAAAAGGGATTCAAACAAAAACAAAGCTATGGTAACACCCTAAATGTTAATCAATGGAGTTCTCAATGTGTACTTGTGGAATTCAGAAAAATTTGGAAAGAAAGCAAAAAGAAATAAGTGGGACTACCTCAAACTAAAAAGCTTCTGCACAGCAAAGGAAACCATCGACAAAATGAAAAGGCAACCTATTGAACAGAACCTACTGAAATATTCAACCTACTGAAAATCACATATCTAATACAGGGTTAACATCCAAGAATATATAAAGAACTCATACAACTCAATAGCAAAAAAAAAAAAAAAATCCAAACAACCCAGCTAAAAATTGGGCAGAGGATCTGAACAGACATTTTTCCAACAAGCAGGACATACAGATGGCCAAACGGTACATCACTAATCAACGTCACTAATCATCAAGGAAATGCAAATCAAAACTACAATGGGATATCACCTCACACCTATGAGAATATTATCAAAAAGACAAAAAATAACAAGTTTGGTGAGGATGTGGAGAAAAGTGAACCTTCATGCACCGTGGGTAGGAATGCAAACTGGTGCAGCTGCTACGTAAAACAGCATGGAGGTTCCTCAAAGAATTAAAAGTAGAACTACCATATGATCCAGAAATGTCACTTCTGAGTATTCATCTGAACATAAAACAAAAACACTACCTCAAAAAGATATATGCACCCCTATGCTCATTGCAGCACTGTTTACCATAAGCTAATATATGGAAATAACCTAAGTGTCCAGTGACAGACGGATAAAGAAAATGTGGTATATATGTGCAATGTAATGTTATTTACCCATAAAAAAGAATGAAATCTTCCCATTCATAACAAAAGATAGATGTCAAGGTCAAAGAACTGTAGCTGAGCCTGATACTTCAGGTCTCTGGGTGAGATATTTCAAAGATCCTCATACCTAAGCTCTGAAGAAAGATCTCCCCTGGAGAGTGTATTCTAGTCAATTTGGAAATTGGAATTCATGTGGGATGCCCTGAGCTTCTCTTCTTTGGAGAGGTCAGATGCCACCAGGTTAGTAGGTGGATGCTGAGAAATTTGGGCTCTTCCCTGGAGCTTCTTGGGAGCTTCTGTTGTCCTCTGGGATTTTCTCCTAGAGGGAGCCAGGCATGGTGATCAGGAAACATCTACTGCAGCTTAAGTAGAAGTTTTGGTCCTTAGCCCTGGAATAATCCAGATCTAGGAGACCCTCTCAAGCTGCCAGGTTACCTCTGGAGAGGTGGGGACCCAAGCCCTCCTCTTAGGTACAATCAATAGCTCCACGCTCCATAAACAAAAAGAACCCAGTCAGAGTCAGAATGTAAGGGGTAGAAACCTACATTTTAAAGGCTACCGGAAATGGTCAATATCCTTATTGTTTATTCGTTTTGTTAAAAATGTAGCCCACCACCTTGAGGTTGGCTAGCAAGTGGTAGTAAAGCCTGCTTTAACCAAGCAGTTCATCTCTTAGGGGGGTGGCAAAGAAAATGATTCTCAATTATTAAATCATTTTGAATACCTAGAGGTCAGGTGGAGGAAAGATGTGTATGCTCATTCAATTCCAAGTGAGACTTCTTCAAGAGGCTCATTTCTTAGAGACGTGTCAAGAGCAGAGTGAAATCCCTAAGCTAACCAAAGACCTTAAACAACTAGAAACTCCTCCTTTGGAGGGCATTCAGTCAGGGAGGGCAGGAAGAAGGGAGAGTTGGTTCTTTAATGATGGCACAGAGAACTGAACTTTTGTCTCATAGAAATTTATTTATATATATATATTTTTTATTTATATTTATATATATATTTTATATTTATATATATATTTATATATATTTCTAATTTAGTAAAAATTTTATAATATTCTACTTCATCTTAATAGTAAAGATTACTAGGGCCTTTCACATAGTCAGAAAGATCCCTTGACCTTGGTCTCCTTCCATGTTGCTACAAACTCACAGAGACATGGATGATGAGGATACTATGCAGTATATAACCAGCCCTAAATGGTATTTCCAGTAAGGATGGTATTTCTTTAGTAGATTACTGATTTTTAGAATATACTTGGGGTGGGGAACCTGATTCATACAGTGGAGAGGGGCAAAAAAATTTTATTCATCCAGGTCTCTTAGGCCAGAAGAAACAAAGTACGGGTTGTGCCTCAATACTCGGAAGCCTAAGAAGGCATATACCAGTCACATTAACACATGACACACTTGAGAACGGGAAGGTCAGCTTTAAAAACCAGATAAGGGCATATAAGCATGACAGGAGCCAGGGGTCTGCAGGGAAGACCCAAAGGAGAAAAAGAAGACATCTTTTTGCTCAAGAACCTACAGCTCTGAAGGAGTCGCTGGACAGCATCACAATGACCTGCCAGAAAATTCAACTGCAAACTCACAGCTCTCCAACGCTTTAGTCTGGCTGGAATAAACAGTCTGCATTGGAGAGCTGCGAGTTTCAAACCGCTCAGCTAAACAAGGCTTATGTGGAAAATAAAGGATGTGCAGGAATGGTATAACTAAAGCAAGTGTCAAGTAAAAACATGCTACGGATCAGCATGTTATATTTTAAACCCTCAGAAGTTGGAATGGGTTAGACATTTTAAAGGGCATGGACCTGGAAAGAAGGGAGTGGCTGAAGCCCCCTTATTAAAGGTGCTGCTATCATATCTGTTTTCATTTATTTAACACTTTTTTGGCCTAGTGACTCATAAAGTGAATTAGGGAGAGAATGCTGTTATCTACAGAACCAACATTACCAACACTGTTGTGCTCAGTTGGGTCAGGAAAAGAGTTGAAAATTCAGCTAATTTACTGATTTCTTTTGGTGATTTATAGAAGACTCCAAAATAAATATTACTAGATTTCTGGGGCTAATTTGTATTGAAGCTCAACTACAGGTAGATGATGAGTTGAAATGCATCTTCCCCAAAACCTGCATATGGAAGCTCCAATCCCCTCGACCTCCAAACATCACCTTATTAGGAGACAGGGTCTTTTACAAAGGTAATAAAGTTAAAATGGGATGACTAGGGTGAGCTTTCCTAACATAACAGGGTCCTTATAAAAAGGGAAATTTGGACACAGAAACATGCATAGAAGGACAATGATGTGAAAACAAAAGACAGCCAGTTACAAGCCAAGGAGAGAAGCCTGGAACAGATCCACCCCTCACAGCCCTCGGAAGACTCCAGCCCCGCCAACACTTTGATATTGGACTTCCAGTCTCCAGAACTGAGAATCCATTCCTGTTGCTTAAGCCACTCTGTTTGTGGTACTTGGTTATGGCAGTCCTAGCAAACCAACACAGGTGGAGGGATGCCGGGATGTGGCAGCAGCGGATTGCCCAGAGGAAGATGACCCATAATTACAAAGGTGCAGGGCACCCTGTGAGGCAGAATTTAGAGTGTGACTGGCCTGAAAAACCCAACTGCTGGATCTATGTAAAAGAACACGTTTCAGAGGCAACGATCTGCATGTTACTTACTTTGCAATGACAACTTTCAACAATTGCCTTTTATAACCCCACTAAAGAACATGAACACTAATTCCATTACATACAGCAATATTTGGTGATTTCAACATCAAAACAAACATTTCTATCCCTACTGAATGATCTCCAGAGAGTACTGAATATGTGTGGTTGTATTTCATACTTTCTTATACTCCCTCATGGCACATCCATAAATCTGAAAAAAGACAAAAAAAAATTGAATATTCAACACTGAATTTAAAAACTAGAAACAAAATCACCCTCAAATCAAAGGCAAAATTATCACAATGATATCTATTCAGTGTTTGTTCAGGGAGAGATATGCTAGGTTCCTGGGAGAGGACAGGTAGATATATAACATGCACATCAAAGCAATCTAGGTTTGATGAATAGTTTTGTACCAACAATGAAACTGCTTAATTAAATGTTCAATTTAAATTTTTACAAGATGACTCATGCCTACCAAGAATTAGGTCTCCTCCCATATCTTCTGCCAGGTCTCAAATACTTTAAGACATTTTCACAAGAACAAACATGTCACATAGAAGAACAAGGAGGCCCTCCTTCCCATAGTAAAAGCATAGTAGTCTTCGGCTGTAATTGTTCAGTTCCAAACTTAGATGCTGGCAGATAGAAACATTCTAGATTATAAATCACTCCTGATCTTCAACTATGACATGTGGCAGCACAGATATATTTTCAAGCACTGTGCTGCCTTGGAAAAACACATACATGTTATACTCGTCAAGCAAAGAACAATTTCTGTAGCTTCATGGGAGAAGCCTTGTCATCGTTACAATTATTACTACATCACCAGATTATCAGGGATTACCAGAAGTTGTCCAGTATTCTGCTTCTAAAAAGGACAAACAGACCTATTTTAATTTGTTGGCAAACCAACTGACACTTCAAGTCAGGGTCACCATTCTGTCTGTGCATGTTATGACCTGCACAGTGTGTCCTGCTCTGGCAAGAGGAGATTGCGATCCAGCCTATTCCAGCCCAGGAGCTGCATCTGCCTGGAGGCTGCCACTTTCTAACTGCACAAAAGATCTCTAAGATCTAGTACTATATTCCCCTTCTTCTCTGTGGATACCCTAGGTATAGAGGTCTAGAATCACCTTAGTGAAGGGCATGGTTTTAAACCTGTTTAGCTCAGGAAGTGAAATAGGCAGTGGAACAAAAGGGGAGTGGCTCAAAAAGCCTGGAGATGTTGACAGGGATTGTGTCATGCAGGGCCCAGGTGAACCACTTTGAGAATTGAAAGATTATCTTACATACAGAGGGATCTCATTGAAGGGTCTTAAGTACTAGGGTGACCCACTATGATTTGTGTTTCTTAAAAAAATCTCTCTGGCTCCTATGTAGACGACGAATCAGAAGGAAGCCAATGAAGATGTGGGAGGGTCCAGGTGGGGGTGGTAGATACACAAAATGATGTCGGGAAAGTGGAGAGCATATACTAGATGGAGTTGACTGTTCTTTGTGAATGATCAGATGCAGGGAAGAAAGCATGAGACAGAAGGAATGAAGTTCATGATGAAGCCCAGCCTGTGCCACAATTAGCTGAGCAGAAAATGATGAATTTTATAAAGCACATTGGAGGGGAAACAAATTTGAAGGGGTAAGATCATGAGTTCAGTTTTAGAGTTGAGACTTCCATAAAGCAATGGGTTAATGTTGGTACTAAATGTTGGTACTAAAATATGGTATGCCATCCTTACGTTTTTCTTTGTAAAATCTGGGAAATACACTTTTTACCAGAGTTTTAGAAGTACTGTGGGTATATGCTGAATACAAGATTTATAGTTCCCATATTATTCCCCATAATCACATTCTTGTCCCCACTCCCAGAGTGGTTTTGGTTGGACCAATTGCCCTGAGAGTAAAAAAATCTCAGAAGGAAGAAAAGATGGCCCATGTGATAGGAGTTCTAGGTCACATAACACCCCAATGACCATCCCGTTCTTCACTGTGGCCCCATAATTTGTTCCAATCCTTATTTGCAGATTTTTGATAAATCAAGACACCAAATTCATTAAGAGCAGTGAGTCTCAGAGTACGGTCCTCACATCAAGCAGCATCAAAGAACTTGGGAACTTATTAGAAATGAAATTCTCGGCCCCATCCCCAGATCTGCTGAATCAGAAATTCTAAGGGTGGGAATCCGCAATCTGTGCTTTAACAAGTCCTCCAGGTGATGCTAAGGCACACTCAAGTTTCAGAACCACTGACAATTGGATCTCCTTCACATCTGCTTCCTAATTTCCATATTTCTTTTGGCCTGTTAAAATTTCCTCAGTGCTTCAAAATTGCAATCAATATCTAAGTGAAGCTCTTTCCCCGTATCATGCTATATTCCCTTATGGATCTCACACTATCTTCCACAAGATGCCCAGACACCCAGTTTCAGCTCCACTAATCTGAACCCTACCGATATCTCTGAGTCACTTGGTGGTGGCATGGCCCTCGGGCTCTGAGCTCCTCCCTGCACACCAACTATCCCACTAAGAAATCCTGCCTTGTGTTGAAGCTCTGTTAGCATGTTCACAAGAAGGATCCTGCCTTTTATTTGAATTCATTGCAGTGTCTAATATAGAGAGAAAACCTAGTAAAAGTCTAATTGGTTGTTCTAGACCAGAACTTCTCAAGGTGGAGTCTACTGGCAAGTACGTGTCCAGAGAGCAGATTCTAGGCTCCATTTCTAGTCTATTATTCTAGAAATGTCTCCAGACAGGGATCTGCATTTTTGAGATACACTGAAATTTGATCAACCCTGAGGCAGATGAAATTTGCCTTAAAAACGACCAATGTGGATCATTTGCTTAAACACAGAATACTGAACTAAGCCCTGAACTAAGAAGAAACAAAATGAGAAGAGCTTACCTTCTTCGTAACCTGGGGTCTACCTCCCCTTCCCCCCCAAGTATAGAGTACATTGGTTACACATTTATACAGTTTATAAAACAATCCCCCTAATTCCTCTTTTTATACTCTGGCTCTCTACCTAGCCATCACATTAATGCTAACTGTATTCTTAAATGTATTCTGCAGCTTGTCAAGTTTTAAAACAATGACATCACACTTTGTGCTCTACGAATGTTGTGAGATAATTTCCTATCAGTGTGTCTTTCCCAGCCTGCATTTATGGAATTGGTTTTCCAGCCTCAATGAATTTTATCTCATTTTCAGTAAAGGAATTTGGGCTTTAAGACTATTTAGAAGATATCCTTTTCACCTCTTTCTCCTAGACTTATTCATCTGTAAACTGTCAATGCTGATACTAGCTTCAACAAAATTCAAACATGGATTTTTAAGGTGCAAAAAGAAAACACCAAAATAGCTGCCAAATGGCAAATGACATTATTTATAACTAGTGACATGTTATTCCACAGCCAAAAATATTTCCTGGCTTTTATTATGAAGTTAGACTTACTCCCCCACAACCAACTGCTCCACAACCTCCTACTATCAAGTAGGTACATGAGCTCTACCCGCCCCGCACACCCCAAACATGCCCACAGACAGAAGGATCCACTGTCAAAACAGTTACTACAAAGCACATTTATATAACAGAAGGAGAAAGAAATCCAGAGACAAGTGATTTTTTAATATTATTGCAAGAGAAGTAGCTATGAAAAAGAAATGACAAGCTCTTTCCTAGAATTAGCATTGGGTCTTTCTCAAAATAAGTTGTGCTCATCTTTATCTTATCAAACACATGCAAATCCTTTTTTTTTTTTTAACTGCACTCTCTAAATTTTCACCAGTTCTTTTTAAACTAAACTGTGTAATGAAAAAACAGACACAAACACATCTGAAGTCTACAAAAATTACTAGACTTAGATGATTCTATTGTATGCTCTTGCTTTTATTTTTTTAATTGCCAAGTTCTATTTCTGAGATTCATTTGAAGAGGATAATTCTAATAAGTGTTCATGGAAAGCATCCATATCAGCTCATTCTGGCTAGCAGAAAAATGTGAGTTTTTTTAAAATTGAGGTATACTTTACATAGTAAAAAATGCCCATTTTTAGGTGTACATTTTGATAAATGTACAGTCATGTAACCACCACAAAATTGGGAAATAAAAAGTTGCTGGCTGCCTTTGTGTCTCGAATTACATTTTTTATTGTACAGTGCTGATAGAGATTATTTCTAGTCCCTCTTGCCCCTTTGCAGCAGAAACCATCTCCCCATCCCTAGTTCTTGGCACCCAGTGACCTGATTTCTACCCCTAAAGTTTTGTTTTTCGTAGGCTTTTAAAAATATTCTATTTTTGTCTTATATCTTCTAATTTTCCATAATCATCTGGCATTGTTTTTACAGTTTAAACAAAATTATTTTAACCTCAATATATTTGAAAAAGGTTTGCCTAATCATTTCCTATAGTTTTCATTTACCAATGTCATTCTCATTAATTGATATAACTTTCATTAACCAGTTCATAAGTGAGATAGGCCACCACAAATGCATTTTGGGTAACAAACTATCTTCCAAAAGGAGGCATGCACAGTGGTTCATATTTGAAAGGGGACCATTGTGCAGACACACAAGAGCATCTATTCACAGATGTTGGGGGAGATCTGAGCCAGAGGTGGGGAACTTCCTGTAGCTTAATTTTGTTTAGCCTCAGGCATGTAGAGAGAAAGCTTTATCTGTGCTAAGAAAAGGCTGGATAGAAATGTGAAGCACTGCATTGGTAAATCATTTAAAGTTGGGGATGTGTATAGAGCAGACAGGAGATTTTGGGTCACAGGCAGTGTCTACTGGTGGGAACTCTGTAATAGCTAATGATAAATGGCCAGAGAGATAGATGCAAAGAAATAACCAACCTGCATCTTGCCGCAGCAACCACACCAGGCTCACCTTTTCCCATTATGCTTTTCTTCTAGTTCCCTTCTAATTAAATTGAATTATTCTTTATAATGGGTATTTGCATTTCCTGCTCTTATTTATATTCATTCTTCAGATTCCATATACCACCTTTCTGATTTTCCAGAATGTAAGAAAAACATTGCAGGCCACCTTCTGTCTGTATTTTCTCCCAATGGGTTAGTTTGGGAGCTTCATGCCAGTCTATCTGCCTCTGAACTCTGGGGTCTTTCAGGTAATCAACCTTGAGCATAATTTCTTAGATCTCTAGCCCTCACTCCCACCTTTGCTCCTCCCTTTGCAGTCTCCTAGAAAATTAAAACAAAGGCCTTTGCCTTTTGAGCACTTTACTACTACTAGTCTCTTAAGGTATTAAAACTAGGCATTTTGGTCTGAAGTCTCTTGTTTCATCTGAGATAACTAAAAGCAGCTGAAAAGTCTATCTCATCCCTATTCTTCCCCCCAAAGATTTCTCATGGAAAACTTTTTCCACCCAGAGGATTATCTACCCCATTGTGAATAGTGACAAAGGGAAAACCATTGGTCTCAAACAATGTGCATTTAAAGGTATCTGAACGTCCAGGTTCAGACCTCTGCTTAGCCCCAAAAGGATCCCTTCTGGGCATTTCCACCCCAATTTGAGAATACACCTGAAAAGGAAAAGTCTCCAGTGTGGCTCCCATGTAAGTGACACAGCAAGAAAGGATGTTAACTCTGGTGGCTCCCCATGACCTCCAGAATCCTGGAGGGGTTTGCTGATCAGGTGCCCTGCCGGTGGGTGTACACACTACCTCCTAGAACATCATTCTGCCTTTCTCTGCCTTTATTCACCAGTCCGGCCTCTAGAGGTTTTGGATGAAATGCTGTCACCTGATCCCAACAAGAACGTTTGCTAAATATCGATGCTAGAATATTATCCCATCTGCACCTTTATAAAATTTCTTGTGCTCAGAGTGCTACCCAAATGCACAGAACATA
This sequence comes from Cynopterus sphinx, assembly GCA_030015415.1. Classification (NCBI taxonomy): domain Eukaryota; kingdom Metazoa; phylum Chordata; class Mammalia; order Chiroptera; family Pteropodidae; genus Cynopterus; species Cynopterus sphinx. The sequence continues at coordinate 141,063,713 of CM057380.1, forward strand.
GGGATGGTCTAGAGCAACTCTAACAGAACTTTCTGTGATGATGGAAATGTTTTGTCTGCCTTATACAATAAGGTGGCCACTAGTTACAGGTGGTCACTGAGAACTCGAAATGCTAGTATGACTGAAGAACAAAATTTTTTATTTAACTATAACTGCCACCTGTGGCTAGTGGCTCCCCCGTTGGATAGCACAGTGTGGAGCTTATAAAACAAGGCTGTTCATTGTTTTTGTGCCTGCTTGGCATTAAATGCCTGTATGTGTGGCAGAATTTGGTCTATGAATTGCCTTCATGGCAATGGGGAGTGGTAAAGTTGTCAAAGAGGAGACCTAGAGTTCTCACCTACTGCCACTGCTAACTAATTTATTAACCCATGAGGCCAGTTCCCAGCAGCAGCAGCCTAGCTCCAGGAGGCCCTGGACTCCGGAGGTAGATCTGGGTACTCTGAACTGCACAAGTGAAGACAGGGGTGAAAACACACATACAACTCAGATGGTTGTCATACAAATTAAGTGACCAAACATGAAAAAGCACCTAGCAGAGTGCGTGGTATCTGGTAGAGGTTTGATCACATTTAACTTTCTTATACCATAACACTATTTTAACCATCATCCTCCTTAAATTAAGTACATGAGCTTTGATAAAGTTTTGTCTGTTTGGAAATAAACATATAAATACAGTGTAGGAAATTGGGCCTGTCCTCTCCCCCACCCCCCAGATTAAATACTGTGAATATTTCAGCTATGAATTTTGTTGGAAAGAAAGATATCCTTGTTATAGTAATTCTCATAAAACAAAACAAGCTGTGAGAATAAGAGGCTTCCTCTTTTCTAAAGAGCATCACAAACAATCTATTTACACTGGGTTTTTATTGTGGTAAAAACAGAATAAATTTTACCATCTTATCCTTTTTTAGGTGTACCATTAAATGGTATTAAGCACATCTGTATTTACATTGGTTACGTCTCTGAAGGTAAGACAATATATTAATACGCAAAATGGTTTCAAGCATACATTAGATAAATCAACATCAAATTTAGGATAATGATGGTAGCAGAAGTGGGAAACGAAAGGCATCAGAGATGGAACACAAGAGAGCCTAAGTTTTACCTAGAATGTTTTATTTCTTTTCAAAATATCATAGATCAACTATGGCATAATGCTAAGATTTGACTAAATTGAGTTATAAGTATATAAGTCTTTGTTACATAATTTACTATACTTTTATGCACTTTTTAAAGTTTTTTATTCTATCTTAATTTTAGATTTACAGAGAACTTGCAACAGTATGCTTACATTCCCTTACCCAACTCCCCGCTAATGTTAGCATTTTAGCACAAAAATGAATAGACCAGGAAATAACTTTAGTATACTACGAACTGAAATAAAGAGCATACCAAAATCTACACGTTTTCCGCAACGTCATTGATCTATTCTATGATCCTATCTAAAATCCCACAGGACTTTCAGTTATTTCTCCTTAGTCTTCTGCAGTCTCTGACAGTTGCTCAGTCTTTCCTTGCCTTTTATGACCTTGACACGAGTCAGTTTTTTGTTGAATGTCTTACAGTTGGGTTTGTCTAATAATGTCTCACTATTAGGCTGAGATTATCCATTATTGGCAAGACTACCACAGAAATTATGTTGTATCCTCAGTGCATCATATCACATGGCCCACAATGTCCCTTTTTGTATTGTTAATATTTCATAATTTCGAAGAATGAAAAATAAGTAGCTATATTTAATCTAGGTCCTCCAGAGCAACAGAACCAATAGTACATATATGTATGTGGGTATAGATATACACGTATATAAATACACGTACACACATACATATATATGGATTAAAGAAAAAAAAGAAGTTTATTATAAGGAATTGCCTCACACAGTTATAGAGGCTGAAAAGTCTCAAGATGTGCTGTCTGCATGTCAGAGACTCGGAGAGACAGTGGTACCATTCCAGTCAGAGTCTAATGGCCTGAGGGCTAAGAGAGCTGACGAGGTCAAATCCAGTCTGAGTCCAAAGACAGGGAAGGACCAATGTCCCAAGTCAAAGACAGCCAAGGAAGAGCGAATTCTCTCTTCCTCAGTTTTTTGTTCTATTCAGGTCTTCAAAGAATTGGATGAGGCCCATCCACACTGGGGAGGACCATCTCCTTCACTCAGTCTACCGATTCAAATGTTAATCTCATCCAGACACCCTCATAGACAAACCCAGAATAAAGTTTGACCAAATATCTGGGTGCCCTGTGGCCCAGTCAAGCTAACCCACAAAATTAACCATAACATCTGCTTAACTTATAAAATATAAACTTCTTAATCTAGATATTTAGGCTCCAAATCCCATCAAGTCATGTATTTTAGAAAGTGTTCCAAATTTTAGAGTTAGAATTATTACTGGCTCCAGGCCTAAAACATTGTAAATTCATGACATATCATCATTTACAAACCTCAAGAGGCTTTATTATGGATGATTGTGCTTCAAGAGGAAAGGTAAGGATGAGCCAGCTCATTCTGTTTAGATAATTAAGACTGTGATCCCTGGGAAGCTTGACCAGAAAGTCAAATTAAGGCCTTAAAGAATTTAATACAAGTGTTTTTGCTAATCAAAACCAAAATCCCCTGAGCTGTGATTAGAGGTGAAAGCTAAGCTGTCTTTTAGAATTGTCTAAACTCCTCAGCATGGCATCCTAAGGATGATGTGTGTCATTGCTACCTCCGTGATGTCTTGCCAAAAAAGATCTTAGTGCATTAACATATATCTAACTACTAACAGTGATTATCCTTTTTTCTGGGGCAGGAAAGGAGGGCAGTTTCAGAGGCTTTTGCTGTTCAAGTTGTATATATTTTTTTGAGTTGTATATTTTAAATGAAATATGTGTGTAATTTTATCCATTTACATGTGTATAAATACAGAGGTGGGGAAGGGGAGGGAGGGAAAGAGATTAGATGTAAATAAACAAACAATAAATAGAGTTTTCTCTGACGCTGCTCTTCTATCTTGAAGTTTGAAGCTCTTCTATCTTAAAGATCACTCTAAACTTTAGTAATTTAGGCTGGAAAACAATTTGTTCCTACTTAAATGTTATATTTATTTCAAGGTGTTCGATTTCCAGTACAATGTGTAGCTTTTTCCTCACTCCAGCTGCATGGAAAGAAAGCTACTTATAAACCCTTTTCTGGGCTCTCAGTGTTCGGAAAGGCAGTCACAGTGTTTTTATGGAAAGCCAGAGAAGAGGGATCCCCATCTCATTATGTCTAAGAAGAAGCTGAATACTTATTTTAAATTTCATTTTAGTCTAACCAAATGTGGATGCCATTGTTTCAGGCCAGCCCTGTGTACCAGCTCTTACATGTAACTACTTGTATCTTATAACACACTGTTCTATTCCAAGGATTTTCTTTCAAGGAACCAGAATATAGGTTTGATTTTTGGACTGGGTCAACTCTCTCCAGAATCTTCCAGGGAGGAGATGGGAAGGCAGTCTCCTGAGAGACGACACTGTGTTGACAGTAAGAACAGGGCACTTTGGAGCCAGACGGCCTACCTTTGAATACAAGTTCTAAAGTTTATGATCTGGGACTGGAGGCAAGTTATACTAACTGCTCATGCTTTGGTTCCTTCATCAGTAAAACAAAGAAAATAATGATTCTCAATAGACTGGTTTGCTGTGAGAATTAAACAAACACATGTAAAGTATTTTGAACAGGACTTGGCATGTAGTAAGTGCCCCACAAGACTAGGGAATATCTTGCTCCTGAATCACCCTCCCCAATCTGGGTCCCCTATCACTCATGAGAGATGTGAGCAGTCTGTAGCTACTTGCCAGGTGGCTTCGAGTTGGGTAGTAGAGATGGTTTCTCCCAACTCTAACTCTGCTTATGTCTTACATCATTCCATCATAACTCCTGAAAGAATCACCTAAATAATCTTTTTAACAGAACCTAGAAATTTAAACAGTACACAATGAAAAACCTGAGAGTCATAGCAAACTTTAAATATAATCTTGTTTAATAAAAATAAAGACAGAGAAAAATACTTGGAAAAGATCTTAAGCAACTAATAGATTCCAATGAGTTGAGGTTCTCTTAAGTCAGGGCAGTGTTTCTTTGCTTTTCCTTTCTCTGTGTGTGTTTGTGTGTTTAAGCCATGCCTCTTTTTGATAAATATAAACAATGGTTTCTTTTAATGCTGTTTAAAACTTGAAAACATTTTAAACGTGAACAAAAGCAAATCTAAACAATGTTAATTTAAGAACACACTTTTTCAAAGTACACATGCATTCCATCTGTAGGAAACTCTGAGTGGATGTTGTATTTCCTTCCTGAGAATAACTGAATTGACTTACAAACAGCCTCCCATAGCCTCACGGGTTAGACCAGACTAGAGGTTACTACAGCTACATTGGCCACGATAATTTTGCTCATAGAAAAGGTTTCTTTGGTTTGGTCTATGCAACTGAGAACCTTCAATCCTACATGAGTACCCACATCTGTCTTCAGAATCGCATGTATGGAAACAGACAATAAAAGATTTATTATCTCTACCCATGAAATACTCACTGAGAATTGTAACAGTAAAGGCAAAGTGACCAGACTGAATCACTGGGGAACTATGATCTGACCAATCCCCAAATAATTTCATGACGTCATTGGAAAGGGAAAAGAAAGGAAAATGATAGTGCCTAAAGGAAGGGCAGCCTGGGAGGCGGGAGGGTGTGGGAGCAGAAGGAATACCCAGAGGAAGAAGACAAGGTAAATCAAAGCTCCAATTCTGGAAGGACCAAGACACTTCATGTTTCTGAAGAAGTTGTCAAGATAGATAATGTTGGGAACAAGAACAAGGGCAGGGATCCAGTTAACAGAATTGGTGTTAAAAACAAACAAACAAACAAACAAATAAATAGGCAGATTTAATCTCAGGAATAAGGGAGAAGCCTAGATGAAAAACTCAAAGAAGAAAATATTGGTAGCTAACAATGCATTTCTCCAAATGTTTCCATATCCATCTTCACTTTTTTCCTTCTAATATTACGGAATAACATATTCCTCTTATTACAACCAACTCATCTGCCCAGGCCATGGATCCCACACTTACTTTCTCCGGATAAAGCAGTCAACCTTTTATATTTTGAAACTCTCTACTGGTTGACTCCTTACCTCTTTTATTTAGGGGTGAGTGTGGAAACTAAACTTGATTCTGTTTCATCCTCACTTTCTCACTCAGACACTCCTAAAGTATAGTCTACACTCACTGTTCCTACTTCTCCTGTTCATCCCTCAACCCAGGGCAACCTACTGACTCCATTCTCATTAAAAACCAGTAACATTCATGCTGCCAAGTCCACTGGAAGTTTTGCTTTATTTTAACCATGTCAAGTATTTCAGTATACTTTGAATTACCTGGAAGAGTGCCTGATAAATGACCAGAAGCAATCTCCTCCAGGAGTCTTTTCCTGATACCTTCACCCCAGTCTCAACCCTGGCTGCATGAGGTACCTCCTTTTGTTCTCCCATGACATTAATTTTTAAGTTCTGTTGCTGTACTTACCACTTTGTCTAATATTAGGCTGTTTATGTCCATCTCACCAAAAAGGCTCTAAATTCCCTTAAAATAGGAACCATTTTGGATATCCACATGACAAGAAGGAAGTAACCACTATTGCATTTGTCCTTCAAGAGGAATCCTCTTCAGCCTGGGATGATATAGGTACAGAATATTTTGGAAGTAAGAAATCCTGTGGCTTTCTATCCCTTTTTTTTTTCTTTCCATGTTTCTGACTATAATAGGTCCTTGTGTTGCTATGGTAACCAACAGTCCCAGAACACAGGCTGCTGGCAGTTGGACTTTTAGCCACTGAAACTCGGGTTTTGAAGGATTTTGAATGTCCCCAGGTTATGGCTTGGGAGTGAGCAGCACCTCTTCTACAGGAAGCCACCAGAGCAGAGCAGAGAATGGCAGAGTCTACAACGTATGAGTTCGTGTGTGTGTGTGTGTGTGTGTGTGTGTGTGTGTGTATTCTCCTCTCCCTGCCCCCAACTTACTTATTTACTAGAGCATCATAGAAAAAGTTGGACAAAAAAATGCCATTAAGTGGTGCGAGAAGGGGCATCTAAATGGCTATAACCTTTCTGGAATACAATTTGGTATCGACTATCAGGAGACTTTAATATATTAATTTGTGGTCTTTGATCAATTAAACCCACATACAGAAATATAAAGGGAGACAAAGATTTATTGACAAGGGAGTTTGTTGCAGATTTATTTATTAAAACCATTACCATCACCTAATGATCATTAATAAGTGGTTAAAATGAAAGAATAGCCATGTGTTTATTGAAGGTTATACCCCAAAAAATAATGTTTCAACTGATGTGACACCCATATCCATATATGTATGTGAATGTAAGTACATGTATAAATTATACATGTATAAATATATGTACATATGAAAAAGATTTTAAGGAAATCCAACAAAATGTTTTCATGATGGTTATCATTATCTCTGGACAAAATGGGATCATTGGAACATTTATTTTCATCTTTATACTTTTTTTATATCTCAAATTTTATACGATGATTATTTTTCTTTTATAATACATGTTCTTTCATTGCTATAAGACCAATAATGTGAGGGTTGTTATACAAAGAAACAGGTTTTTAAAGGGAGGGGACTGCCTCTTTTGCCCTTCATTGGAGATTGCAAAAAGGATGAACTTTTTCAGAGTGGGATAGATCCAAAGAAAGAAAGGAATGGATAATATTACTGCTTAAGTACCATGACTCCCTTCTTCTCACCAATCCCATCTAATTTTTCCTTCTTTTGAAGATCCCTGAGATGAGAGAGACCTAAAATTTGAGACTTCAACTCCATGGCAGACTCATTTTCCCGCAGCAACTGTGCTGATGCTAAGGACTGCAGCTCCGAATCAAACCTGAGCCTCTCTGTGGGCTGTTATCCTTGTGAGGACATCTCCTATGAGAACACACTCTCCTGTGACAACACATCTTCCAAGGGTCCTTCAATCCATTTTGTCCCTCCTGTCCAAGGCATGTGGCGGACTGAAAATATAGGGAGGCTCCTGAGAAGACGAAACCAAATTCAGGATGACCTGGAGCAGTTTTGCAAACTAAGAATCCCCCTGGCCTGGGATGCTGACATGGGCTCTAAGGATTCCGACTCCACCGCTAACTGGGGTCTGCATGGAGGCGATCAGTGGTTAGACCAGTTCCCCAGAGAGGAGACGCACATGACTCTCAGCAAACTAGATGGTCTTGTGCAAAAGCTTGAGAAATTTCTAGAAAATCAGGAAGATGACACAGATAATGAGTCTGTGTTCCCTGAATCTTTTCAAGAGGAAGATTTCCAGCTGTCTGGTAGCTCCCCTCCAAATATGGCTCAGGTCAGTCATCAAGAACGTGAGATTTGTCAAGAGTTGCCCAACTTTGACCCAAAAGAAAATGAAGATGTCATCCGGTTTTCACAGACTCCTCCATGGCTTCAGGAACATGAACTTGCTGAGGTGAGCCAAGTGATGCCTCACAGGCAAGCCGGGGACGAGACTGGTGGAGGGGCCGGGGTGAAACACCTGGAGCATTGCAACCTGCTATGAAGGAGGGTGCGCCCTCTGGGTGTCTGACATCGCCGGAGGTAGGACAAGGATAACAGCAAGAAAATGGGTCAGGGAGTTGAAGGGAAAATACCAAGGAGCATTGAAGTAGAGAAAAGGAAGGGAAAGCAAAGGTTAGCAATTATGACACTCCCAAAAAAGGTGTGTGTGTGTGTGTGTGTGTGTGTGTTTGTGTGTGTGTGTGTGTGTTTAAGTATGGAGTATTGAAACTTTGCATTTACGGTTGGCTTATTTTTGGTAAAGGGATCTGAATACCAAAAACGGGTAAATATTGATCCCACGTCATTCAGGTTCCACATATCTAACTCGTCACCTATTTTCTTGGCAGATGATAGGTCGGGCAACTGGCAGCCAAAGGACAAGCACTATCTCATCAGACCAGCCATCAGAGGACAACACTCATTCCAGTACACAAGCCCTCTCCTGTCTGAACTTCCAGTGGGTCTTCCGCTGGCTAAGGCAGCAAGTCCTTTCCTCATTTGGGGGAAGAGAGCCCCCCAAGAAGACTGCAGAGCACCCCCATCAGCTGACACAAAAGAAAAGACTCTCTCACAGAAGCAAGAGAATCCAACCTCAAGAATCTCCCAAATTAGGACACCCTGTATCGCCAAGTTTTTGAACTTTTTGATAGTCCCTGTTCTACAATGCCCGTGAGTTAATTTTTTTCCCAATAATAAAACACATGTTCTTGTTATCCACATCTTCCTCTTCCAGCTTACCGTCTTGACTGAGGCTGAAAGTACGTATGTTATCTAGAAGACTGAAATATATTCTCTGGGAATTTTAACACCTCACACAAAGGTGTTCTTTTTCTCTCCTCTCTCCCTTTCTTATTGTATTTTACCTTATTCTATCGTTAACCCAAATCCCCATTTCCAGGAGGCAGCAGTACAACCCACCAGATTGCCAGTTTGGCAGGGTGGTTTTGGTTGAACTTCCGGGGCTCAGGCAAGTGGCAGCGGGTACTGAGTCACTCAGGAAGTATTTCAATGGCAGTGTTTCAAGAGATCAGACTGTGGTTCTGATGTTTGTAGGAGACCTGACTGGTTCTAGTATGTGTTGCCTTGGCTATAGAATAAGTGGCCCACGTAGGAAGAATGAGGGGATTTGAGAATGCTACTTAACCATGCTAAGCTTACTTTTTCTTGTTCATGAGATGGGAAAGATAATACTACATACCTCCTATGGTTGTTATGAGAATTAATGAGATAATACAAGCACTTCATTCATATTGTTGTTGCTGTTGCTATTATTCTTCCCAGATGCCTTGACCCAAAGGATATCTAAGAGTGAAAGTTTAAGAGTCTATTATTTAAAAGATAAAGTCATGGAAACATATGACCATAAAGGGGTATTGGTAAGAATAGTCTTATGAAGTACACACTGAATAATAAGGTATAATTGATTCAACATGGGAAGGTTGATTTTAAAAGGTTTCCTTGACTTACAAATGTGCTTAGTTTAAGGTGAAAGACCTTAAGCCACTGGATAAATTGGTATGGAGTTAAAGTGTGTGATTTTGGCTGGGTATATGTGAATGACAACGGAGATGATATTGCCCAAGGAAAGATAGTACAATGAGAAGGAAGAGATCAAAGAACAGAGCTTTCTCAGGGTTACTGTGAGGTCAAGACTGATCCTTCCAGGAAAAGTTGACCATACTCTTCCTTAAACTATCCCCCAGTCCCCATCCCGCCACTGTCACACCATGACTTGTACTTTTCAGCAGTCTTTACATGACTATTTTACCTACATTAGACTATGGCCTGAGGGCAAACATCAGCTCTTATTTCCTTTTTACTGCAAGATTCTAACACAGCCTCTTGTAAAGAGTGGTCTCTCTGTCTCTATATACCTTTGCAGATGATTTTAATATATCCTTATTTCTCTGAAATTTTTCCTATATAATATTTTTAAAGTTTAAATACAACAGCTTAGAGTTGCTATTATTTAAGTCAGACTAGGGTAAGAGAGGAGACAGGAAGAAGAGAAAATGGCAATCTGTGAAAGGTCAAGTGAAATGGTGACCTACAAACAGAAGCCTATGATCAGAGGAATTTAGCAACTAATTTGAAATTTTAGTTTAACAAGTGTACATGGAGCCTTAGTGTTGCCTTAGGCTAGGCATTAAGATATGCCCAAAAGAAAAATGACATCTCTTACTATCATGTTACTTGTAACCAGAGTTTTGTTGTTATTTTAATTCTTCCTCTTGTAAGTCCAGCACTAAAAAAAACTCAAAAAAATGAATTAATTTAAAAGATTGCTCACACGAAATTAGAAGTCCTGTTCATCAGTAAGATTTCTGACATAGTTATGTTTATTTTTCAATGTTGTATAAACCTGCTTGACAGGTATGAACCTGCTGCTAAGATTCAAGCAATGTACTTTACAAGCCCAAGAAATAGAATTATAAATCTGCTTTAGAGTTGTCATGCTATACCTCAGAAAGCAAATCAAAATGTTTTAAAACAGGAAATATTTCAGTCCTTCATCATTCATTATGGTGTTAAATATGCTACGAAGCTTTTAGCAGCATGCCAGCTATGACCAGGTTCTCTGCTTTGTGTCACATACATGGGACTGGGGCTGCTAGAGATCCACTGCACATCAAAAGGACTGAGAATAAACTGCTGGTAGGGGTCGGGGTCACAGAAAGACACTAGCTCTGCTGTAACCTCAAGCCTCTGGTTGAATTATTGCACTTCCCAGGCAAATATTAATCTAACCAATAAGTTTAGAGATCCACTGTCTCAAGACTCAAAACCGTTCAAGTGAATTGCTCAACCTTGAAACCCATAAAACTTAACTGCTTGAATTAGCAAGGTATTGCCTGAAATATTCATATTCTAGAATCTATAACAACACCATAATATAAGCCAGAAATACAGTGTGAACACTTATCAAGTAAATGAGGGAGTATTCAGTTCTCTCCAAATACAGGATAGGCTGATATAAATTTTAAAGGCCACCCCATGCGAAGCTAATTTCTTACTCAGAGGGATCCCAATGAGAGAAAAAAAGTGTGTTAACATGCCATATCATACCAACAAAACAGAAGCAAATCATTTTTCCAGACTTAAAGGATACAATGTGAAAAGTCATGGCTCCAGAGGATACCCAGGTCCAGGTCTACCTATCATAAAAACACTGCCCCAAATCCTCTTACAAAACAATGAGAAAAAAAATAAGCAAAATTAAAAATTAATTCACAGAGAGTGCCTGATAAGGTCCTTACCCCAATATTTAAGAACAGTTTTGTTTAGGTAGGACGGGTAGTTAAGTGCTTCAAAAATAAACATTTTTTCTTTATGAATTGCAAGTGGGAGAACTTATACTGCATGAAGGGTACTCTAATTTCAAGATAGATGGATGGGTTTTACATTACACTGTCTAAAGTTGACCTTTTCCTGCAACCCCCTAATACCCTAAACAAAGAGAACAACACTGCTTTCAAAAGTGAAATAAGATCCTCATCAGATAACATGGAGTCACTGAGGGACCAGTCAAGAGCAGGGTAGATATAAAAGCCTTAAAATAAATTCCCAAAGGGACTAAAGCCGAGATCAAGAAATGCCCCAAATGAACAATTTCTGTTTACTATCCCACCTTTCAAAAGCATTCCATGGTTTTGATACCCATTCAATTTCAATCTAATATACCCTTATAAAGAACTTCTAAGGCATTTTCAAATGGAAAGGCAAACATCAAGTATCTTTTCAGATTGTGGCTGTTGAATGAAAATTCATCTCATTATTATTGAATTTTTTTAGTGCAGAATAAAATAAGCATGGCAATTTGTTTTTCTTTATCTGCATCAACAAAGTTTTATTATTTTAAGTGTAAATCTCCAAACCTCTCTAGGAATTTTCCTGTACACTCACTCACAAAGTTAAAAAAAAAAATGTTAAATATTAACATGTGTTTGTCTGAATAGCTGTTTTTGAGTTTCACTTTCATCAGCTCCTCTGCCATCTGTCTTTGACCTAAATTTTTTCCCCCAAACAGGAATGAGAGTGAAAAGAAGAATTTTTCTTCAGTAAAGTGACTTCGAAAATTCAATGAGCATGATATTGCGACTACCAACATAATAACTGATTCATATAAAGATCAAAAACAAATGCTAAAACCATTGGGTGAATGACTGATTGTTGGAGAAGAAGATATGCATATGGTCTCCAAGAATTATCCTACAGATTACTTATCATTTATCAAGGAGATTAGGTACTTTTACATCGCAAAGGTCCAGTGAACACCAACTTAATTGAGTGATTAAATTTAGCCTAACCAACAACATCATGTACTTTCTGAAGAGAAGCAGTGTATGCTTGCTATCAACGCCTAAACCTGCATCTAATCATTAGGAAGCCAAGTCATATGAACCCCAACTGAAAGACATACTTCCAGAAAACAGTCTCAGACTTTTCAAACATGTTAATGTCATGAAATACCAAGTACGAAAAAACAAAAAAGGCAAGGAGATAAGAAAGTTCCTAAATGAGACTAAAGAGACGAGACAACAATGGCTATTGAATCCTTGATTGAATCTACAAAACTATAATAATAAAAGATTTTTCAACAGTTGAATATGAGCTGTACATGAGATACTTTCAAATGATCTAGGGAAAAAAAAAATAGAGAAAAAATGAGACAGGCAGGAAATCCAGATCTCTACTATTAAAGTATATTTACTATACTTGTGTAATAGAAATATCTTAAAGATGTACATCTGTAAAGCATGAAAATTTTTACTCTAAACAAAACTCAGGCATTAATTTAATTTCTCAAGTGATATAAGCTGCTGCCAGTTCTTTAATTTGCAGCCATTCATTCATCCTGGCACTTGCCTTTGGATTCACCACCGGCTGCACGGAATTTTCAGTCTGATAGATTAACAAATATTCACCCCACACGTCCCTCTAACTGTAAAAGGACAACTTGGTCCAGTTGATAGCAGACTAGCATCTAGGCATTTTCCAAAAACATTTCAATCTTTAAAAGTTTAGCTCTTATTGAAATTTAAAAGAATAATTTTTGCCCAGCGAAGAGCTAGACTCTGCCCTCAAATTATCAACAAGTTTCAAAGCCCAGGTAGCTTATGTTTACCTTCAAAACAACTTCCTGGTCAGTTTCTCTGTTTCTCACAAATCAGCAACAGTTTGCCACTTATAATATTAACTCCTGCAAGTTGTTTTGACATTTCCTTTTACTTGAGGAATATGCTGGATTGTTCTATGTCTAGCAACCTAAGAAGCATCATAACCACAAAGTCTTGATGCACTCAACATACTGAAGGACTTTTGAGAGCAAAAGAGAGTGATACTAGTCTTTATTAACCTTTTTTGGTACATACCTCTTATATAATTGAAGCTATAGATTTTTCTTCAACAAATGCAGACATTCATATATACTAAACACTTTGCAAACAATTCGGAAAGTTCAGAGTCTCCCCCAAATCCTCTCTTCAATGCTAGGTTCGAAACCCAAGTTCTTAAAGACAACTTCCTGGCTTCAAATCCAAAGTCCACCACTGATTTCCTGTGAATCCTGAGGAAGTTACTGAACCTCTCTGGGCTTTTCATTGACATTCATAAAATTTATATTAATAGTACTAACCTCAGAGTGCTGTGGTGAGGATTTAGTGAAAGTGCGTGGCACACAGCTTACAAATTTTTGCTGCTGCTAGTTGCTGCCATGGCTCCTAATGATTACAGAATTAAGTCTGAGCAAACTGCCGTTAAATCTCTATAATAGGATCCTGATGTCCTTTTCCAGTCTCATTTTACAATGCTCCCCACTTGACTCTCACTCTCCTTGCAGTACTTCTCCCCACTGTTGCTCCCTGTATGTTCCTGCCTCAGTGCCTTTGCTTATACTGTTTCCTCTCCTTGGAACTAACTGCCCTAACCATGTTACTCCTTCAGTTTGTCCTACTACCTACCTATCCCCAAATGACTCTTCAAGGCTCAGATCAAATCAAGCTCTAATATAGAACCAAGCAGGCTGGAAATAATTTTGCTTTCTTTCCATTATGCTATCATAATAGTACCAATAGTAAGCACACATTTTATCCTGTTTTATAGAAATGAGCTCCCATGTCTTCCTCTCCTACGAGACAAAAGCCCCTTTTGTGTTATGCTTATCTTTTATGCTCCAAAGCCCTTGGCCCAGTTTTTTTATACACAGAAGCTCTACGATAAATATTTGATAAAATAAATGGTTAATCTGCAGGAAGTAATTAAAATAGATAATATCGGAAAAGGAGCATCATTTCCTCCCATATAAAATTTAACTAGCTTCTATTTTAATTAAGCCTAGTCCCTGGATGTTTATATTGCAGGCCAAGGGGAATGGCACAGTATAGAGTGGAAAAGCTCAGTTTTGTACAACAGACAGAGCTAACTAAAAAAAGAACGGCCACATCTTTCTACTTGTCTATACTCAGAGACTGATATTCTACTTTTTTTTATTTAAAAAGATTTTTTAAAGCCTTCACATTTCAAAATCGTTCAAATAATGTTTAGATTCATTCACTGATTCGAAAACACTTATCGAACATTAACGTGTTAGAGGCTGTGGACAAAGACAAAAATAATAGATAGACCTTTCCCTTGATGAGCTCATACTTGTGCGGGAGACAGACATCTCACCGGACATAGCCCAGAGGCTATAATTTGGGAAGCCCTGGGAGAATGAGCAGACAACACTGGCAGAGGGCACGATTTATGCAAAGGCAGAAGCCCTTAAAGGCTGATGAGACTTACAGAGAAAATGCACATGTTAGGTAAGCCTTGTTCTGGTATCGGTCATAGTGCTATGATCATGAGTTCGATGTTAATGAATCAACAATATTAAATAAAGTACCTTTAAAAAGAAACAAGTTTATGTATTGATCAACTGAGAAAATGTTGTGACAGAGCCTAAGCCTATATCTCTCTGAGGAGCAATGGTTCAATATTCACTAATTCAGTATTCATAGAGACTTTATAAGATATATCCACTATAAACAACAAAAATCAACTGTATTATGTTAAAATATGAACTAGCCATAACATGTTGATTTTTGTTCACTCTACCTTTCGAAGATTCAGAAAAGCTACAAAGTGGAGAAACAGAAATCACTTTCTAGATCTTGCAACACTTCAGTGGGACTAGTCAGTATTTTCCATCCATCTAGAATCGCTCAGATAGTTTCACAAAGAAGTGCTTGCTGCTTTGCTGGTTAACAAAGGGAGGAAAGAGGTCAACAGGCCATGGGGGATTATGGATCAATGTAAATGGGTGTCTTTGAGTGTTATTGCTGTCTCCTGAGAGAGGTCTTGTGCTCTAAGTTCTGCTGTTCCTTGAGGGCCACTTATTTCCTGGTTGATACTTGGTTTTAACTACTGCCTCATTAACACAGGAAGCCTAATTTGGGTGCAAGGCCTCTGAAAGGTGCATTATGTGCCAGACCTCAAGCAAGACCAATTTAGATCAGAAGTCAAAAAGCCAACTTTTCTGAGCAAATACTCCACGCTTTAATTTCTAACGAGACGATTTAAATCTCACCAAACTATCCAAAACTTTTGAGAATGCCTCAGGAAACATGCTTCCCTTTGTAAAAGTTAACCTCCTCAAGCAGGAAACACCTTTAGACATCAGTGCATTGGGAGCCGGCTTCTCTGCTCCAGGAATTCCACACATTGGAACCAAAAGCATTAATAGAGAGTTCCATCCTGTGTCTTCTAGACTCCCTCCCAAAGCTGAGATTGTGTTTATTTGTTTAACAAAACAGTCATCCAATTACAGACCCATTGAAGAGCTTCCAAGCAAGATGAGGAGCCAAGGCAAGGAGGAGAAACAGCTAATCAGAAATCAAGGGCAAGAAAAGCTGGATGCAAAATAAATATAGTACAAAATGCCCAGAATAGCCCAGAAAGACAGCTGATGACCTTTTCTTCTAAAATCTCTTAATATCACAGTATCAAATGACCTACGTATCTAAAGCCAAACACATAATTACCACCATGAAGGTAAAGAAATAAATTAAAAGCAAACACATGAACAAGAAAAGCTGATGATAACAATGAGAACTTGAGTTCTCAAATACAAACTAAAACGCAGAAGATATACAATTATTGTACTATACTTAAGAGTCAGTCATTGGCAAAGGATTACACCTCATTTCAAGGAAACAGTCACAGGAAATTGTCAAGGCTATTTCAAGTTCTGAAAGCTACCATAATTTCTAAAGAGATAGCATTTATTATTTTTTTTTTTGCCTAAATATTAAATGACTCCTGCTACAACGGCTGTAAATTGCCACACCCCTAATATAAGTCTCCTCTTGGCTGAATCAGCTCTAGCCTATGATTTGACAAGGAGAGGACAGTATAATGATATGCAAGGAAGACAACACACCCTGGGGACCCAACCTCATTTCTTTGATTATGATGCACAAAGGCTTGAGCTACTGCTAAATAATGGATTTAAAAACCATTGAAATCCCTTTGCCCATTTCTTCACTCCTGAAGCAATGGAGAATTGAAATTATTTCCAGAACCTTGGTTTCCCAGAAATATCATAATATTAAACCACAGATCCACAAAGTGAGATTCCTTTGAACCCTCTTCCTCCTCCTTAAAAAACTGCTGAGATACACAATTAAGTGCTGTCAGAGATGCTAAAGCCTAATTAAATGTATAAAAGCATGGCAGCAAAAGAGAAAAACACACCACCCATCCAGTTATAGAGCTGGACACACACACACACACACACACACACACACACACACACACACACGTTTATTTATTTGCTACATGTGTAAACATTTCCTTTCTCTCTGTCTACAGTTACATGCTTGCATAGCTGTATTAAGGAGAAAAAAAATCAAAGCCACTAACTGCCAATTTCCTAAGAGGTGAAGAGAAAACAAAGCAACTGAGACTAAGACTGCTATGAGTTTGGCAACGTGAGCAAGTAGCTTCAGCAGCCCTCAAACTCCATCCAAAACTTCATACACAAAAAAAGCATCTTCTTGAAGAAATGGCTCTAAAAGCCTAATGACATCTTCCTTCAATTGTAAAAGTGATTCTAAATATTTGGTAGGAGAGAGAAGGATTACTAGTGAGAAAAATAATGGAAAGAAAATTTTGTGTATGTTTCATGATGAAAAGAAATTTGTTTATGTAGTCTCAAGTTATAATGAACCAATGAAGCACAAGACAAACTACACATGTGACTGACACATGACGCCAAGTAAAATTTTCATCCCCAAAGAGTAATTTCAGAATTTTTAGTATGAATGGCCTAAAATAATGTTTGGTCCACAAAAACATAGTCAAGAATAGAAAATTTCAACCCATAGAATAATTAAAGTGAAAAAGCTGCAAGAAGGGTCTTGAGAAAGAGGGACAAAGGCACAGAGCTGTAGTGGACACTTTTCTTTGGGTATGACAGCATCTCAGCAGCTATGAACTGTCAGCTTAGAAACCACTACACGACCAGGTGGAGTGATACGTAGGCATGCGTGAGTAATGACCTACACAATTGTATGGCCTTCCTTGGCCTAATTAAGAGAAAACAGCAATGAAGCGACACCTCATCCTTGTGCCTGCATCCATTCAGCCTCAGAAGCGATATGATCACACAGCTTTCACCACCAGTATGTGATTTCAAGAACCATGAGCACATTGGAGAAATTAGGGTGTTGCTTGTACTCTGAGACAAATAACAGCTCTATTATTTGCCAGCTGCCATAACATTTAAATGACTAGAAGTACAAATATTCCAAAGTTTTTAGTTTACTTTTTTCCTATATGTCTTTCTGCACCAGCTTCATGTAGACACCCCTAGGTTTAAGAGGACAGAACTTGAAAAAAAGTAATTTCTAAGTGATAACACCATTTAGTATTCACTCTTATTTTATTACTATTTAAACCAATATTTAATTTCAATGCAGATTTTAACATACTGATTTATAATAAATACTTTCTTCATCATTTCTGAAATGATAAAACAAACTCAAATTTTATTTGGGATACTCTTATGTGGGAACTGAGAATTTATATACAGACATGATAAAAAGCCAACTTAAGCTTTCATAATCCAGTATGCCATATATTTATATGCAATGTCTTACGTTTTTATTTATGTAGTTTATACAAAAATATACAAATCCTTTAATAAATACAGCAAGTGCATTAGAGCTGTTTAAAGTAAATGACGGTGTAAAAATGAATTTATACATGCTCACATAGCCCTGTAACAGTCACAACAGTCTGGTTATTTGGTCATTTGTTTTTTTCCCTGCTGTAGACATTAACTATTTTGTGAACTTAGGTCATATCTTGAAACTACTCCTTCCTCCACTATCATTAAGTACCAAAATCTACTGTCACGAGAAATTTTGACTTGTGACGAAACCTGAGAAACAATCTAGCATTTAGAAAAACACAAATACATGTAAAACTAAGTATTACATTAAAAGTCCAAATCTAAAGTAACTTCCTGATTTTAAATATGAAGAAATTGAGGTCCTGAATAAATAATATATCTGAAGTTCCATAGCTAGTTAGTAAAAAAGTCAGAATTAGAATTTCAGAATCTTAGGTCAAATGTTCTCTTTGACTCAAGTCACTCTCAAAGTTTCCTTTTTAGAACACAACACTATTCATTTGGTAGATCAAAACATCACCAAGGGCAAAATCAAGCTTAATTTACACCATATGCCCCAATAGCTAGACCAGAATTCACTAACAGGTGGAAAGATGTCACCAACCGCTGTCAGCTGAATGTACACCCTATAATAGCTGTGGTCTGCAATGAATCAGCCACATAGCCTCTCACCAAAGCCTCATGAAAAATAAAGATAGGTCTTTGCAAAATGCCTGGCAAGAGTTGAGACTAATACATGAAATTACCATTTCCTTTGTGCACAATGACCCAACTTTCCCATGAATTTCAGTTCCACTGGCCTCTTCTTGAACTGAGTAAAACAGTTCCAACAACCAAGAGTGTCTTCAGTGACTCATTCTGGGGAGGGACATGCCAAGGACACATGGCCAATTGTTTCCTCATTCTTCCTCTGAGTTTCAGATTAAGGTGAGGCAAATTGAAAAATATTTTTGTTACTGTTCACCACTTAAAAAAGAAACGAAGTTTCTCATTTTTTTAACAAATGATCTAAAAACTCATGCAAAGTATCAGATATAGTCAAACTGGTGATAGAATAACAAAAAGAATAATAAAAAGAACAGCTATTTTTATAGTGCCAGTCTAATGTGCCCCAAAGCACACTGCTGACACTATTGCACTAAATTGTCACAGCAGATCTATAAGTTTGGAACATTAATAACCCCTGGGTTGTCACTTTTTCAGGCTCTTGCTCTGGCTGGTGAGATATCTTTTCTAGGGGAGCCCAGACTCAGACACCTCTCTCTTCTGGATCTATTTTCTCTTCCTCTCTGCAGTCCTTTTCTATGCTCAACCAATACTCTTCTCCAGCAGGGGAGCAAGCCTTACCACGATACATATACATCAGAGAGGGCTTCCAGGACGCCACACACCCAAGAGGCTACCTAAAATCAACTTGTCTGCATTCAAAGATGTTGACTTCAACATCACTCCACAGAGCTGCAAAATCTAAATTACTGAGTGGTCCATGAACAAACAAAACACAATCCTCACCAAAACATATGCACAAAAATATTCATTGGAGCACTATTTGTAATACATCTCAAACTGAAAACTATCTAAATGTCCAGCAACTGTAAAAGAGATGAACAATTAAATAACAGCAAGGAAAATTAAAAAAATAAACTATGTGCAATATCATAGTTGAATTCCACAAACATAATAAGCAAAATAGGCTAGACACAAAAGAATATTTTTGTATGATTCTATTCCATAAATTTTAAAAATAGGCAAAACTGATCAACAGCATCAGAAATCAGGAAATTGGTTATTCCTAGGAGCATTAGAAGAAGACGGTTTTTGGGTGCTGGTAATTTTCTGTTAATCCAAGTGCTGTTACATAGGTGTGTCTACTTTGTGATAATCATTCCATCAAGCCGTGAACTTATGACTTATGCTCTTTCCTCTATGTATAAGGTACTCGATAAAAAGCTGACTGAAAGGGATCCTGGAGAACACCTGATCTGCTCCTGTTAGATGGCATATGAGTAATTGTTTCCCATGGAGCTTAAATGTTTCAAGGACACACAGGAAATCCAGGGAAGGTCTGGGACTGGACATGCGAACTCATAACTTCCCATCCAGGTAACAAAGCTACCTCTCAAACATAGGGGAATGTTTCCCCAACTTCCTTCCTCATGGCTACAGCTAAAGGTTAGAAGGACTAGGATCACATTCTAGTGAAGAACACAACCCAGAAAATCTCAAGTCTTTTGCCAACAGCTGTTCCAGTTAAACCTTTAAACTATTTAGTATGTGGCAAGTCACACTCTAGGTGTGCCACTTGTTAGCTGTGTGACCATCAGCATGCCCCCTACCTGTCTCTGAATCTCAGCATCTTCATCTAGATCACTGAAATATTAACTCCTGCTTTGCAAGATTGCCAGGAGGATAATATAAGATAACAGTGTCAGAATAGTACCTTGGACATGGCAAACACTCAGAAAAAGTAATCACTGAATAAATATTAAATTGAATTGTTCAAGTGCTTGTCACTTAGTACAGTCTTAATAAACTGTTGTTGTTGTTGTTGTTGTTGTTATGATTATTATTATTATTACTGAGCAAGAGAAATAAGAAGCAAAGGAATAAATAAGCTTCTATGAAAATACCTTATTTTTCTATAGGGTCATTAATGAGTCAACGAAAGATTCGCACTGGCCTAGACAGGAAACTGATGTGCTCTGTGGGATAAAGAGTAAAGGATTGGAAGAGAGGGTAGTGCTTTTTAATGTGCTCCCAGATCTGCATTTTCCTTCTCAGTGCCAAGAAAAGGTATGCTCATTGACTGTCACAACATGCCTAAATTCTACAGCCAAATATGTTAGTCACATTACTTTTAGAATTAAAAAAATTTTAAAGAGAGAGAGATGGGTCATAAATTCTCATAGACATACTGAACAGACTGACATAGTCAAGTAACTTTACTACTGGGAAAAACTTTACACACCGAGTATACAGAAAGGTAATTGCAGGCTTTAAAGATGTCAGATACGAACAATGGTGAGTTTACTTACATTAAAAAGAAAAACAGGTTTAATGCTGATTTTTTTCTTCAGCTCTTCAAATCTTGCACACACTTATTAGCAAACTAATCCATAAAGTTCTTTAATTCTGAAAAGAAACAAATATAGGAAAGATAAATTAAAACTAATTTCAGATTATAATACACCAGAAAAAAAATAAAACCTACAGATGGTAAATTATATAAGCAAAGAACAGCAAACTAGATAATACATGTGTAATTAAAAACAAGAAAACGTGTTAAGGACCCATAGATTTTACTAACTTCCTTCCATTTATCCTTCTGCTGTTCCTTCCTCCCGCTTCCCCTTCCTTCCTTCTCCTCATCCATCATTCCTTCCTCATTTTTCCTTACTTCCTCAGTTACCAGACAACCTCAAACAGTCCTTGAAGCCTGAGTTTCTGCTGAAACCACCATCATTAACTTTTATAGAACAAAGTACTTGACACAAGTTAGTTATTTTATGAATATGTGTTGAGTAAATGAATGAACCATAGCTTTACAATACTTAAATGTTAAGGTTAAAAAAAATTTACTGTTTTCTTGTCCAACAAGAACACTATGTAGATAATATGTAGAAACATATATACTGTTTTTTAGACTTATGTTTCTGATCGATTCCCTTATATCTTTAAAATAATATATGCTTAGAAAAATTAATCCCATTAGTATATATATGGGCATGTATATACCCACATTATAATAGTAAAATATCTTCCTGTAGTGAAGAAATATTTAGGAATAGTAAAAGTTCCTTTTGAGAGGCTCACTCTTCAGATAACTAATAACAACCTCCACCTAAATGAGAAAGCAAAGGATCTCCAAGTTAAATGCTTCTCATGTGTTTTTAAAATATAAATATAAATAAATTATATATATATATATATATATATATATAGAGAGAGAGAGAGAGAGAGAGAGAGGGAGAGAGAGAGAGAGAGAGAGAGAGAGCGCGCGCGCGCGCGCGAGCCAGGGCCAGTCCCAGGCAAAATTATGAAATAGGAGTTTAGCAGCTTCCTTCTTTCTGCCCCTTTGAGGAGTCAGTGATTCAAAATGTTTAAGTAGGAAAACCATAGGGTCAGTGCCAAAGTTACAATGACTTGATGGATATCCTTCCTGAGGACATTTTTATTAAAAAAAAAAAAAAAGAAAGAAAAGAGAAGAGAAGAGAAGAGAAAAAGAAAGAAAAAAAAAGAAAGAGAGAGAGAGAGAGAGAGGGAGGGAGGGAGGGAGGGAGGGAAGAGAGAGAGAGACAGGGAGGGAGGGAGGGAAGGAGGGAGGGAGGGAGGGAGGGAGGGAGGGAGGGAGGAAGGAAGGAAGGAAGGAAGGAAGGAAGGAAGGAAGGAAGGAAGGAAGGAAGGACGAACTTGAGAAGAGGAAGTTGCTTAAGGCTGAAATAAAATGCATTGCTTATGATAGAATGGGGGACAGAGATTGTCTTGAAGGAGTTTTTGACTCAGTATGCATCTGACCATTCAGCCTCCCCTAAAGCTAGCTTCGTATATGACCCATATATATACACCAATACAAGTAAATTTTAAGCAATTAATGATGCATACTTAGGCAAGACTGATTTTACAATTAGTGTGAGCTCCAAAAGTAGTTATATTAATCAGCAGTTTTCAAAGTGAGTGCCCAGAAAATCTCACCCATAGGTGTTTGAGAATGGAGGCAAGAGTGAACGGATGTGTGGTAGTGGACAGAGCAATTTCACCTTTATCTGTTTTATACTTTGATCCAAACTTTAGTTGGATAAGAGGTTCCTTGAGCTGCTTATAAAAAGTTTGAAACTAAATGATTACATTGAAAGCTAGTGCAGAAAATCCCAACAAGTTATATAACATAGCTAACCTAGAAGAGTAATCACACCAAAATCCAACCACCATCTCTAACAGACCCTTTATGGAAAAATGTGAGTTTTGACCTGGGTCCAAGTGGCTGGAATCAGGCCCTCTCTTCCTTCCTACCCAGGGCCTTCCTCTCCTGCCCTGGAACAAACAGAAGACACCTATACTGCCATGAGAACCAACAATAAGAGGACCAGAATAGGGTAGAGAGAGCCTGTGGATATTCCAAATATGAGGATATAGGGGCTCAAGTAGAAAGCAACACACAGTAGTTTCTGTGAGTCTGTAACTTCCCGAGACCCTGCCCCAACCCTCCTTGCCAGAAATTACACGAGCAAGGTTTAGATAACTTCACATATGTCCAGACCACTTGGACAGGAGAGAGGAAAGAGTCACCGGAAGAGTTTAAAGAAAAAAATATATCTATGTTCTATAAGACCCAATTCAAAATGACATGTAAAAGTAGAAAACAATTTTTCTTACAGTATTTATAACAAAGTATACTGCCTGAACTTGCTCCAGAGGAATTTCTTTAACTAGCAGGCATTGAGTATATTCATCCTTTAGCACAGAGCTCTGATTATATGGCCCAACCAGGACTGAATACATAAAAACATTTATAAACATGAACCATTAGATTTTTTTTGTTTCCACCATAACCCTTATTTAAGTAAATCAAAGATGTCCTTTGTTACAATTTTGATCAAATGAAAAAGACTTTAGTCATTTCCTCAGAGAGATGTAAAATATAAATACAGTCACTCACCAAAAGGCTCGTTTACAAGTTTCAAAACAAGAACACACTATTAAACTGAAAAATAAGCTATAAAAGAATCCAAACCCATGCAAACAACATTCCTAGCAGAACTCATAGTGTAATGACAAAGATAATTACATAGTTGTTTATTTGACTCACAAACTTTTCCTATACAGAAATTACAAAAACAAAAACAAAAAAGTCTGAATTTGTGCTCACTTAATAAAACAAACACTTAACATCCTATCCAAATCTCAGATTTCAAATTCCAAGAAAATCATCCAGACCATTAAATAAATGACTTCTGTATATCCCTTTGAGATAGAAAACACATTTATTACTATTGCTTATTTTCTAAATCCCTTTGATACTCTAAACAATGACCATCATAACTGAGTAACATGTAAGATATAATCAATAAAAAGTTACTGTTTATTATAAAAATGCCATATTTCATACCGTAAAACTAAATCAAATCCCAAGTCTCTGTTTAGAGCTGACTTACATATCTAAATCAGGAAGGAGTCTGTACACAGGGCAAACATAGTCTGCCACTTGTTTTTGTAAATAAGGTTTTATTGGAACACAGTCATGACCATTCATTTACATATTCTCATGGCTACTTTCCCAAGACACAATGACAGAGTTGAGTTATTGCAACAGAAACTATAAGACCTGCAAAGTATAAAATATTTATTATCTGATCTGACCCTTTAAGGAAAGGTTTGCTGACCTCTGGTCTAAGAAAGTTACCTCAGTGAACTAAATCTTGAAATAAGAAACACTAATCCTGGTTTATTCATCTTATAAAAGGGATAACTACCTAAGTCATTTAACCTTTAGCTACTTTAATTTTCTCATTTATGATACAATAATATATCATATTTATTGGGAACTCATGTACCAGGCACTCTTCTAAGGGCTTTACTATTAGTAAAATAACAACGAATTCATTCATTTTATTCTGGCAAACACCCTGCAAGGAAAGTAAATGATTATTCCCGTCTCATAGATGAGAAAACTGAGGCAGAAGGATTAACTTGCCCAAGGTCACACTGCTGTTAAGTCAAAAAATTAGGATCAGAATTCTGGCAACCAGGGTACAGAGCTGGTATTATTAATCTCTGTGTTAAACTGATAACAAATTTTTAATAAAAGCTACAGATAATAAACAGAAATCTCAAATGGTCTGTTACTTAGAAATGTTAGATAAAGAAAGTAAAGTACACCTCTGTATAATTTAGGATAAGATACCCAAAATGATACAAAGGAACTTAAACAGACTGTTTTCTTTTTTCTTTTATCCTTTTTTTTTTTTTTTTACTTTCATAAGCTTTTAAGACCCTTCTGATTCTAAGATTAGCACTAACCTTGGAGTATTGGGACTATAAAAACCCATAATACTTCCTATGGTTTTTTCTTTTAACCATGAGTAATTAAAGAGTTAGACTAACCAATGTCTATCTTTCCTTTGGTAAATAAGGCCTCTCTAGGCAATCTGGGCCCTTCAGAAAGCCTTCAGGATACCAGAGACTCTAAATTTTCCAAATTTTATCCAATATCGTTTTATCCTCTGCCTAGTTTTCATCTGGGAAAAGGCTGAACAAACACCAACAAAAGTTATGAAAAGACTGTTAATAACTTGGCAAGAAGAGCTCTATCCAGATATCGACAGTCACATGGTTCAGGAAGATGGCCCCTGGCTGAATCACTCCATCACTTCCTGAAGTTCTCCAGATGTTTGGAGGAAATCTCTCATCTAAAGGTGACCCAGCACTGTTTTGTACTGAATGATAGGTTTATATGGTCCAAGTAAAATAAGAAAAAATCTACAGCCAAATTACTCATCACCAACTTCACATTTGGAGAGAGATAGTCTCAACTAACTTTTTAATAAGACTAGTCTTTAACCAGCTTTCAATGTGTACAGAGTGAAGTCCAAATCCTTGAGTTTGACATTAAAGACGCTCCTCATCTTACCCCTTACTTACTTTTCCAATCTTACTTTTTTTCTGTTTTTGGTCATTTACGAAACCAAAATGGCCTGTTTTTTCTTCCGCACATCATCTCTATACCTGCTTCTGAAGTCATACTCATTCTGTAATCCCTTATTTTCTCTTCTGCTACCACCATCACATCCAGTAGCAGCTCCATCTCTGTACTAAATAATGTGGGATATAATTTGTATTTCCTGTGAGGACTGGATCTTCACAATCTAGTGTGAGAAACCATATACAAAATACTAAAGCTGATTATTAAAGGTTAAAAGCTCTTATTAGGGGATCTAAAATGACATTAGGGAAAGGCCATCAAGGAAGAAGGAAACTGAGTGCTTCAATTCATAAAGTTGTGGGGTATCCAGATAGTTTACATCATAAACTTCAGAGCTAGATAAGACCTGGGTCCAAAATCCTGCTGCTCTAGAAATAGGGATTGTAGGAGTTACAATCAAATAACAGGCTCAAATCATATTTGTGGCCAGTTCTCATGTCTTATTCAAATAATAAAGCCTTTCACATTACATCTTTACATAGTCTTCCCCTTCTCTTACTGCCAACAGTATTTAGTATTTTGACCCACTCATTCATTTGGGCATTTAATTACACATTGGGTTTCACTTTCTAAATATGCCGGAAGTATGTTTTGTACTCCCCTCAATAAGTCTTTGTTATCAAAGAATAGATTCTTTCAAATAAACTCTTGGCATTTTCAAATTTTAGGTTCAAGGTCAATGATAAATAGTGCAAGCTTAGCTAAGAAACAAATTTAAATTACAAGGTTGAGTTGTTTAGCTAGTTACATGATGTCCAGCCCACCATAAACATGCTTTGTTTTTTGCTTATCCAGTAACTCACATGACTAGACTTAAAACTTCTTTCCTTGCGGAATGGTCAGAAAAAAGATAACGGCTAGGGCTAGTGACAGGAGGAAAGATCAAGTTAAGCAGTATAAGAAAGTGATGGCTCTTGGCCAAAAGGTAGATATTAAAGAGTTGAAGAAATTACATGTTACAGTATATGTGAGAATCTGAGGATGGACAAAAGGCTGGAATTTATCCCTTATGCTTTCAATAGGTTGAGTGTACAGTTTTTTCTGTGTTCCCGTAATACCAAGCACCATCTATAAATACTAGCTTAATGAAAAACCTGATAATACCTGATGTTCTATTTTTCATGTCTAAATCAAATTCAATAGTCAAATTTCCCTCAAAGTTACAAAATTTTAATATTTGCAGTATCTACTGACACATTACATCAAATAAGGCCTACATGTTTTTAAGTTAACATGTTACTTCTCAATCCTATTTGTAGTGTTTAGTAATAGCTTGTCTTTTTTTTAATTCTAAAGTTTGCATGCATAGCTTTCTTTCCCAATACTGGCAACTTTTTATTTTCCACACAAGGATTTTAATTCAAAGATTCTAAGCAATTTTGGAATTCAAAAGTTATTTTCTGAAAGTTTTGACTGAGTTGATTGAAATTATTAAAGTCTGCCATAAAATTTTATATAAAAATAAATATATGCACAGTTGCATGTGATGTGGGGTGGTGTGTGAAGGTGGGAGTTTGAGGAGGAACATGGCTCAGCTCCCGGCACACCAATTTTTCTTTCTGGCAAATACTCTATACCTCATTTTTCATGACAAGTATCATGAACTACAGTGAAAATTTTACATAACAATGTATTAAAACTTTATATAAAATATTATGGACTATAACGCAATATTTAACCTAACATCATAGATAGAAACCCTGTCAGCCAACACAAGACCTTGGAGTTTTATAGACTTATTTAAACTTGAATGAATAGGATATATTCTTTTAGGAAAACTAAAGCTAAAATACCTGATTATTTGATTTTCAGCTTCCATATTCAGAAAGACCACTGAACTATAAATTTTCTAAATCTCAAAAGATAATCCACTGCAGTTAAAAAAAAAATTATGATGAAATAGTTAATGCTTTGCTACGCACATTCCCCTAACCAGTGATAAGAAAAAAAAAATACAGGGACAAAATGAAGCTCACTTCTTTCATGAAACGTTTTATCTCATTAAAAGGCAACCCCGTTTTCTTTTAAACCATACCATCCAAGGCTAACATACTAGCTTTTCTCATCCATTTTATCCCATTAAGAAATTGTTTGCTCTCTTTCTCTCTCCTTCCCCCTCTTCCTCACTGAAATGATAGGTGATTTTTTTCAAGCGTATGCTGTCAACTGACAATGGTTATAAAAAACCCTAAAAATGTAACCACCTTTGTCCTAGTAGTCCATATTTATTAAGCTAAATAACTAAACAAATGAGCAAAGCTTTTTGTATATAATTTCACAACAATGCTATTTATAAGGAACAATGAAAATAATCTGTGTGTTTAACAATAACTATACCGAGGCATACTTGTTAGAAAGAATATTAAACAGACCAAGATTGCAGGAGGTAGTTATCAGTGGTTAATGACAGAGAAGGCTGTTCATGATATATTAACGGATTTTTGCAAATATTTATATAAGGTCAAGAAAGATAGCATCTATGGTTTTTAATACCTTCTTCCTCTTCCCAGAGCCTGTAGAAGTCCACTACCAGTCACCTATTTAAAGAGAAATGGGGGTGGGAAATGAAGGAAGAGATGCACGTGTGTTCTTTGAAAACCTCAGGCTCCCAGAGTCATGCTCCAATATGCCGACAGTGGCTGTCTCTGCATGGTGGGATGTCAGACGAATGTGACTTTGTTTCTTTTTGCTTATCTGTATTTCATAATTTTACAGTAAAGATCCTGTATTATTTCTGTCCAAAGTAGCAGAGCAGCATGATGACTAAGAATGTAGAAGTTGGAATTGAGCCTGAGTTTTAATACTGTAAATCCATAACACGTTAGGTACATGATCTTTGTCAAATTAACCTCTTTGGCATAACCAAATTGCTACATCACTACTCTTGAACTTTGGGACCATTATTTTACTTAAAATAAGGGT
This sequence comes from Cynopterus sphinx, assembly GCA_030015415.1. Taxonomy (NCBI): domain Eukaryota; kingdom Metazoa; phylum Chordata; class Mammalia; order Chiroptera; family Pteropodidae; genus Cynopterus; species Cynopterus sphinx. Next base: position 141,092,119 of record CM057380.1, read on the forward strand.
TACAAGAACACAAGCCCTGCAACACCATGACAGTGGACCTGATAATTAAGACGGCTTCTAAGTGACCAACAGGCAGAGAGCGTATACAGGCTGTGGAGATGCTGGACAAAGGGATGATTCACACAAGACGGCAAGAGACTGCACCCCCACTACCCACTTTACAACGTACAAATTGTTTATTTCTAGAATTTTTCATTGGTATTTTCAGTCTACAGCTGACCACAGGTAAGTGAAACTGCAGAAAGCAAAACTGCAAGTGGAGGGGTGAGGGTAAGAATGCCTGTACTTTTAAGGGAAAACCACAAAATCCAAATCTGCCACCATATAAAACGTACAGACCCGTGCATGGGAAAAACTGAGGTGTGGAGAAGCATAGGGGGGGAATGGGGGTAGCTTTTTCAACAGAGGGGCAATGAATATGAAAGGAGAGGGATGGGTCAGCATGGTGCCCTCAGCAGCTGTACCAGAAGACGCTGGCCCTGTCGCATTGAAGACAATGCCAGGCTACCACGAAGAGAGGGAGGAAGGGTAGGAGAGAATGGGAAAGTGAAAGAGGCAAACAAAATTTTACTAACATTTCATGAATCAATTGCCATTAACACCTTCTCTCAGTCTGGATGTCAGCTGGTCACACAAGAAAAAAGGAATCCATGAAGAAAGACTGGTAGTTCCACAGCCATGAGTTGCTCTCATGCCTATGTTCTTCTGTGGACTATAAGGTGTTAGAGTTTACATGTACCCAGGTAAATGAATGGGGTAGTTATAAATCATCATAATTTAACCAAACTGACCCCCCCATGAAATTAACAAGTGGCTTAAAGTAACCATGGATGGATGACAACATCATTAATGTAAGCACAAGTGAATCTGACACCTCTGCTTGTTCAAATTGTTCAATCTGTACCAGGGCTCTAGTTCCTCTAAAGATGACACTGTCACAGTGATAAAGGTTTCTGAAATAAACACGTGCATCTTGAAAATAGAAATCTGAAAATATTTCCATCAAGCCATTTTTTTGCCTCAATAATGTCACATCCATAAAATCTCTCCCATCTCTACTCCCTAAAACTGTGAACACAGAATTTTTTTAACCTGTCTTAAAATATACAAAATTAAGAGTTTAAGTTTCTAAAGCCCTATTAAAAATAGGCAAAAGCCACATGTTCTCACTTTTTTAAAAGAACGTTAAAGAAAAAAATAGTTGTCATTAATTATAAAATAATTATATAAATAAACTGAACTTAGAAACATCTTTAAATTACTGTATCAAAGTGGGAATAGATTTTTTTAAAATAAGAAAGCATATGAAATTACATTTCATTACTCCTACTAAAATTATTATTGATTGGGGAGAAGCCAAAAATTTTTAAAACGGAGACTATTAATTTTCTTGTACCATTAATAAATATGAAAATATTTCAACTAAATAAAACATTTACTATGTCCTTTTAATTCCTACTTTGATGTGCTTATAATAACTAATATATTAGTGCTAATGTGTTATTTATAATAAATATACACAGCCAAAAGAGATGCTCACAAATTTAATGACAGCACCGCCCTAAGAGAAAGTTTTAGAGATCATTGCAGAAGGCTTTATAGTAGAAGAAAAACATAACCAAATCTGCATTTCAAAAAGATCATTCTGGGGACAACATCAGGAGATGAATTTGGAAGCGGAGGATGCAATTATGATTTCTGAAGACCTGAACTAGCAGTGAGAATGGAGAGAAGACTAAGAAAAGCTTTAGGAGATTTACCAAGGCATAATGGAACAGAAGTCAATGATGACTCTATGACTCTATACTTTCTGACTTACAGTGGCAGAGAATTCAGAAGAGAATATAAAATAAACTGGGGAGGAGGGGGAGAGGGAGGGTGATAATTAAATTACGATCACATTGAGATTGCAATGACTGTGGAACCACAGGGTAAATGCATACCGTGTAGTTGGAAAAGCAGGTCTGGGGAGCTCAAGGCTCATTCGTAGTTGAGTTTCATCAGTTTCTAAGTAGTTATTAACAAGATGGATTTTAACAAGTGCACTGGGGGAGAATACCTAAAGACAGAAGGGCACTAGCACAAATAATGGGTTAAGGTGACAAAGCCATTAAAAAATTTTAGGAAGGAAGGATGGGCCTGGGGGATGGGAGAGACCCAGGAGAGGGTGGAATGAGAAGGCTGAGGAACTGTGACATGGTGAACACAGGCAAGGGAAAGGCTGCAAGGCTAAGTGACCAACCACACCTCTGATGCCATCAGTGATAGGAGAACATCCTGGCATCACATCTACTTCTAAAGCAAAGGAGGGGCCTCCACTTCCACACTTCATCTCATCCTTAAACATCAGGAAGTTGAAAGAGATGAATGTGGTAAAGAAAGGCATAGTACTGGCAGCCTTATAGTCTAAAGGCATAGTTAACAGTTAGGATTAAGTTGTCCATAAACAACTTAGTGTATCAAGTCACTACTAGAAAAAGAGTATTTTCCCTATAAATCTTGATTTTTAAATAGTCAACTACTGTGTGTGTGTGTGTGTGTGTGTGTGTACACTGATGTGTATATATATACATATATATATGCATATATATATACATAGTGCTGAGATTAAGAGCAAAACTTATGACTCAGAATACAGAAAAAAAAAATAACTTCTGATACAACTCTTGCTACGTTTGCTTGACTGCCTGACATAGAGTAACTGATGATTCCTCTTTCCCATCAGACTCTAACGACTCTCCTCCTTCCTGACGTAAAGGTGAGTTTTGGCTTTCTGAAGCAACTACCTTTCAGTACCTCTCTTAAGAGGAAATAAAAGCTAGATTAAAAGCAAATTTTACTATTTTTTCAGTGCCTTAAATATTTTTTTTTAATCTGAATTTCTCCACCATAATAAAGAGATATAAATTTTATCTTGGGTTTGAATCAGTGTCCTGGCCACATCTACTTGGTCTAAATATTACGCCAGGATAAAACTTCATGGAAACTAAACAACCCTCTCAGATTTAAAAATGGTACCATAAATTGAATTTACCAACATTTTCCCCAAAATTTTTTATTATGGAAAATTGTAAAGATATACAAACATAAATGGATTAATCCAATGAGTGACATGCATCCATCACCAATTTCAACACTCACAACTCATGGCCAAACTTGTCCCATCTACACTCTTTCCCACCCACTTACCCCTATATTACCTTAAAGCAAGACCCAGAAATTATATCATTTTTCCATGAGTATTTCAGTAAATCTCTCTAACAGATTACTCTAAGACTATTATCATACTCCCTCATTGTTAGTAATTATTAGTAATAATTCCTATTGCTAGAAAGAGTAATTTCTATTTCAACACTATCACATTTCCAGCCACATCTCCCATTTTGTTTGTTTGCATAAGGACCTCACAGGTGTCCACCACTGTGGTCAGTTGATAGGTCTGTTAAGAATTTTTAAGCTACAGGATCCATCCTTCATCTCTTTTCTTTCTCCTAACAAGTTATTTATTGAAGAAACTGGGTTGCTGGTCCTATATAGAGTATCCCCCAGTCTGACTGCATTCCCAGGTACACTTTAACAGGTTATCGGCTCACTTTCAAAACTCAGGTTGGTTGATTCTTTTCCTGCCCTTTGTAGATAGGTAGGTAGGTAGGTAGGTAGGTAGGTAGATGATAGATAGATAGATAGATAGATAGATAGATAGATAGATAGATAGATAGATAGATATAGATAGATAGATATACAGAGAGACAGAGATATCCGATGGTACACTGAATAAAAGCAGCACCCATTTCTATTCTGCTGACATTAAATGATGTGGAAAAGAAACTGAGAGATAATTTTCAAGAATGCCATAAAATTATCTTTGGGGCAAGAACAGAAGCCTTTAAAGCAGTACTTGGATCTAAGGAACAGGGATAGAAAACATATCTTCCAGACCATCCTTTCCTTCCCTTCCCACTCCCTCTGACATAGAGAAGGCAGGGTATGCTCTGTTAGTTTAGTTTGTGACCCTGGCCTAGATCTGTTCAACAAAAGAGGGAGATATGTCATCTTTAGAGAGTGTGGGCTGTAGACCAAGACTTGAAAACTGAAAAAAAAAAAATTCATGAAAAGAAATAGGTTAGGAAGTCAATAAGAGATGAATAATCAAAAAACTGCTGTCTGTTAGTCTGCTGCAGAGAGCAGTGATTCATTACTGCCTGGCAGTGCTGTACAGCCTGGAAGCAGAAGTCACAGGACAGCTAGGACATAAGACAGGATGACAAGGGGTTCCAGGGTGCTAGGGGAAACCTCAGTGAGAAGACTGGCCAGCACTTTCTGTTGATAGGCAGTGTGAAAAGGGCAGTGGCCTAAGAGAATGAAAAAGAGACAACACAAGAGTAAAGAACAGATCCTGGCAGTGGCGGGGAAGAGGGGGAGGTGGGAAGAGGTGGGGCCTGGAAGGCAAGATTAAAAAGGTTTTTCCTGGAATTTTTCTGGCAAGAACTTGAAAGTGTCATCTGTATAAAAATATTAGAGGACAGACATACATCAAAGGCTAAGTGGAAGAATTGGATGACATTGGGAGGAAAGTAAAAGCAATTATAATTAGTACAAAAGGGAAAAGTTCGTTTGGCAAAAATTCACGTTAGCGTATCTTCATTCTCTGCTATTCAACTCTCAGAAAAAAACTAGAACACATTTCTTTTATGAAAAAAAAAAAGTGAAAACATGACTAGACTTGGTAAATCATAATGAAATAAGTTCAGAGAATTATATTTTTGTGAAATGAGCCATGTGAACATTAAAGAAGATTATTTTCAAACTATGTACTTGACTTCTTTTAAATATCCTTCAATATGATATTAAAGATAAAAAATACACTCATTCTTTGTTCTTCTTTGCAGAAGGCTGTATACATTAGCTCAAGTTTTGAAAAAAAGGAGATCAAAAGTTCAAAGTTAAGTAAGTTCTCAATGTCTCACACAGCAAGTGCATGTAAAAAGAGAAGAAACCCACACTGTTTGTGACCAACTTGTCCAATGTCTGACCCTCTGAGGTCTGCATGTTTCCTGAGCCCTTTTATGTTTAACACCCACACACACGTGCGCGCGCGCACACACACACACACACACACACACACAACGTGTTAAATGCAAAGAATAATTAATTATACAAGGTTACACCCAGCCTGGCAGCCTGATAGCTCTGAGGAGAGAACAGCAATGGGTGGTAGTGACATGAGGGAGCAGAAAAGAGGGAATTTAGGCTTTATCTTTGATGCTTGAGTTATTTGTTTTTACAAGGAGAATGTATCTGTAAATTTAAAAAAATTTTAAGTAAACTTTAATAAAATGAAGTTAAAAGCAATCTTTCTAATAATCAAAGAAACGTAAATCAAAATGAGACCCATTGTTTCATATTCTACAAAGACTGGTAAGACAATATTTGTAAAATTGTGGGAAAACAGGAAGTCTAATACAGTCTTGTTGCTGTTATTGTGTTTCATGACACAAGATTTTAAAGGTATAGAAGGACTTGTTCTAAAAATTAAGATTCCTTCCCTCTGCTCCCGACACTCAGTTCTTCTCCTTGGAATCAACTACTCTTAGGAGTTTTTTGGATGTCCTTCAGAGAATCTACCAAATCATAAGAGGGAGTGTAAATCGATCATTTTATTAAATGACGGATTAGCAGCATCTATCAGGATTTTAAATACACGTACCATATTACCAAACACTCCACCTTTAACTCTACAAAAAAAGAAGAAAAAAGAAAAAAAAGATCTGTGTACCTAAATGCTCAATACAATATTTTAGAGATATCGAAAAATGAATATAGTATATCCATCCAATGAAATACTATTTAGTCATTGTGAAACACAAGAGAGCTATCCACACACACACAGACACACAAAGATGTTTCATGATACATTAGAGGAAAAAAAGAAAGCTGCAAAACAACATAACAGTATGATAGCGTTTTGTAAACCAACAAAAACTTCAGGATATGCATTTGTGTGTATATATCTGAGATGACATTCGATTTTTAATTTGTTAATTATACGGGACTGGAAATGGGAAAGGAGTAGAGGAAAATAGGTGGAGAAGGTTTCCACTTTTTAATACTATGATATTATTAGAATGTTGCAATGAGCACATGTTGCTTGGGTAACTTAAGAGTTTAAGAATGAAGTTTAAAAAATAAAACTAAGAGAATCAGTATTACATGGATGAAAATAGCCATCTGTAAAATATTGTGCATGTAAGTTATTAAAAAGATGAATACATGGTAGGGTAGACTTAACATTCAAGAGCTGCCCCAAAGGCCCAAGCATGAACCAATGCACGATTATACTGAATAATGAATAGGAATCACACATGCTGAGGACTGTTAGGCACAGAAGTCCCAGAGTTGATGAGGGAAAAAGGAGAATGGCCCAGCCAATCACAAAACGCAAGTTTCTTTCTCTTCTTCTTAGACCCAAACTCTATAACTCTCATGACGTGACTGAAAATACTGGGGATGAACAAAGAAGGTGATGGACATGGAAAGAAGATCTAATAAAGATATTCCTGAATCTAGGAATTCCAGAAGCTCTCCTAAGGACTGTCCACTTTCTAAATTTTAGCCAGAAGCCCAAACTTCTTTTCTGAAAATGTGGACATCAGCTGTGAAAAACAGACTATAACCTAAGAACACATAATACATTTGTCATGAGGAAATGCTGCGATGGAAAACTTGCTGAAAAAGGAGACTGTCAAAAGGTATTAGAGTCCCTCTACCCCCAGCACCAATCAAGGGAAAGGATGCATTCACTGGCTCCATGGACATTTCCCAGTTTTCCCACAGACAAAAGCCTGGAAAGGAGACTGCTCCACAGGGCAACATTCATTCAGAAACATGACAGCTGAAGACCAATATATGTCTTTTCAAGCAGCTACGCCCAAACATCCTCCCGATATTGATCTTATTTCTCAAACTCAACTCACTCTATTACTTTTTCTATTGCTGCCATAACAAATAACCACAAATTTAGCAGCCTAAAACAGTACCTATTTATTATCCCACAGTTTCCGCAGATCAGACGTCTGGGCAGAGTATGGTTTAGCTGGCTGTCTGCTCCAGTTTTTACAGGCAGAAATCATTGTGGCAGCAGAGCTGTGTTCCTCTCGGGAGTCTCTGGGGATGAGCTCATTCAGATTTGTTGGCAAAATTAGTAATTCCATGTGGCTGTAGGATTGAGGTTTCCATTTCCTTGCTGGCTGTGAATGGGGGGTTGTTCTCAATTTATAGAGACCACTTGGCTTGTAGCCTCCTTTCATAGTCAGGGATAGCAGGTCAAGTCCCTCTCACTCTGAGTCTCTCTGACTTTCTTTTCCACCTCATCTCTCAGCTGCCTCCCTCTCTGTCCCATCTCTTAGATTGCATCTTGGCTTAGATAATTACTCACAATGGGACCCTTCAGATAACTGAGATGGCCTCCCTATCTTAAGGTCAGCTGATTACTGACCTTAATCCCATCTGCAAAGTTCCTGCACAGCACTGCCTAGACCCAGAAGATAAGAATCCTGGGGGCATCTTTAGAATTATGCCTCCCACATTCATTTATATATTGAGGTGAAAAAAAAAAAAAAACTAACCCAAGGATTCCAATCTGCCTGAATTTTTAAAAGTATATTAAAGAGCTGACATTGCTTTCACATGACTTATGTGGATTAAATCCACAAATGATGCCAGGAAATAAATATTATCACAACCATCTTTACAATCAACAAAACTACTTGCTCAGAAGTTAACTCGCCTGAGAACACAAGAGTTGGAAGTGATAGAATCAGAATTAAACTCAGGCTGAGCAGTCTAAAAAGCCCATTTCTTTTACTATTTCTGAAAACATGGCACAATTATGACTTTTTAAAAAAGAATGAGTTAGTACTGTGGAAATAAGGAAGGTTGACGTAAATGGAGGGTGAGACCACCCAAAAGGAGTTAGTAAAGTTAGTAACTATTTGGATCTATAAATAAAGGTGAAGGAAAAATGAAATTGAAGCTAATTGCCATTTGAAGGACAATCTGATGTTAACAAATCATGTAGGTCCAATGAAACCTCAATAACTTCTACCAAGAGGGTGTGGAAGACAAGTTATGTTATAAAAAGTCTTAATAATTAAAAATTATAAAATAACCATATAGTGGTTATTAACCAATGTCACCCCAATAAATTTAATAAAATGTTTAAAAAATAAAATAAAATAGACACATAATGGAATACTCAACCTAATGCTACGCAGGCTATAAAACACCATGTATGAGATTGTGCATGTATATGTGTGCGCATGTGTGTACATTTTCACATACATTTTCATTTATGTATCTTATTAAACCAATATTTATGGAGCTTCTCTTATGTGCCAGACACTTATCTAGTTGCTGAGGATATAGCAATAAACAAAATGTCCCTGCCTAGAAACAGCAAATAAATAAACAAGTAAAAATATAAGCGCTAGTGATAATACCACGGAAAGAATACTGCAGTGTAAGGAATCAGAGAACTCAGAGAGGAGGGTTGTCATTTTATATAAGCTGGTCAGGGAAGGTCGCATGATGTGGTGACGTCAGAGCACATCCTGAAGGAAATGAGTGTGTGCCATGCATTTCTCTGGCCAAAAGTATTCCAAGCAGAGGAAATGACAAGTGTAAATGCCCTGGGGCAGGAGTGTGCTTGGACAACTAGAGCAACAGAAAGGAGGCAGTTGTGCCTGGAGCAAAGCAAAGTGGGAAAGAGCAGGAGGAAAGATCCAAGAAGTCAGAGAAGCTGGAGGCAGGAACGATGGAGGATTTTTGTGTCATTTTAAAGACTCTGGATGTGATTTCCTTCTGAGGAAATTGAGAAACCATCAGAAGGTTCTGTATACAAAAAAAAAAAAAAAAGCATGGAGGGGTGGAGAAATAAGATTAATGTTGAAGAGTACAAAACTGTCAACAAGTAGTAAGTAAGCCATAGACATCTAATGCAGTAATAATGAATATAGACAATAACACTGTACTACAATCATCAAATCTGCTGAGACTAAAACTTAATTATCCCAACCACTAAAAAGAAAGGATAATTATGTAATGTGATAGAGATGCTAAATATTACAATGGCAATCATATTACAATACATAAATGTATCAAATTAAGACCCTGTACAACTCAAATTTACATGATGTTATATGTCAAATATATTCAATAAAAAAAGAAAAATGGTGTAGTTTATAAATAAAGTTCAGAACACTGCATCTAACAATTACTTATTCATGATGAGATCATTTATGAACTTTTGTTTTCCAATTTTACTTATTTATTGTTTAAAAGAAAAGGGTTGGTGCATAGATATCGAGTTAGTTTTCGCGTGCACAGAAGAGAACCTAACAATGGTTCCAGGGTGACAGAATGGTTAGATTCACAAGCTGTGGATCGGGAAGGCTGGATTTAGTTGCTAACCTTGTACCCATTCCAGTTGCCCAATGCCTTCAACCTCAGCATACTTACCTTAAAATGGAGGTAATAATTCCCACCTCATCTGGCTGTTTCGATGTAAGTAAAGCCTTTGCACAGCTCTGAGCTCATAGTAAGAGCCCAAAAAGTGGCATCTGTCAGTATTACCTCCAAACACAGATCAGGCCAGGCCTGCTTTAGGGAATAGCTAAAATGCACTGGTAATTTGTAGCACGTATTAAATGCAGATCATGTGCTAACCTGGGCTTCTTCCTTTGTGTACCCTCTGCAAGGCTCTCTCAAATCTACTCAATTACCAGTCTAATATAAGTAATTACCATAACCCAAAGTGATAGAATCCAGAAAGACTTGCAGCAAAGGAAACCAAACCCAAACCAACAAAACAAATAGACTTATTTTGCATTTAATTCATTCTGGAGGGTTTATAAATTCATCTGTCCTCAGGAAAATCCCTGATCCTCTATTCCTCTCAAGTTTTTTGGTCAAGGTCTAAATAAGCTCATAATTCAAATTCAAAATATAGGATTACTGACTACTGTTTGAGAATAAAGGAAAAGATCCTTGAATTTTTAAAGATTAAAAAAATAATAATATATTTTACACAAGGACAAATTTCCTTGTGCAAATTTTGAAAACATTCAAATATGTAAAGTTTTCCATATGTAATATTTACCTGTTAACATAAATTCTCTCCACAAATAAAGAATATTACATAGACTTTATCATTAAGGGAAGCCTCAGACACTTACATTAAACATTCTGGTTTAAATGACAATTACAGTGTTATGTTCTCTGAGGGGGAGGAATAAGCAACTTTACCATCTCCTAGTCCATGTATCCTCTCTAAGATGTCACCTTGGCCCAATTACATTTATTCTTCATGTAGGAAAATAGCAGGGTTTTCTCCACATTAGTGCTGTGTATGTGAATAGAAATTTCACTATTTAATTTTTGTGTCTGGCAGGAGAGGAGCTTATAATTACTCCATGAAGTATAACTATAATTAGGTTTTAAAATACCATAGGTATCCCTATGATCCAATTGCAAAATAACAGAGTTCTGGTACTGTGTTATTGGGTTGACTTTTTTCCGCCTTAAACCATCACATTCCTCAAACCTTAGAAGACATGAGAAAATCTTACAGTTAAAAAAGGTTTGTTTGTTTGTTTGTTTTAATAAAGAAACTAAGATAATGCAAACTCTTATTAGTAATTAGCACTGATGAGAATTTCACATATACTTGTTGATGCATAAAAATTATTGTTATGGCTAAAAATTATGACCAGCAAAATAGGTAATTAGCAAGTTTAGGTTAAGTTTTAACCTCATAACTTACGGTGATGCTATTAAGACTTGAAAATAACACAACTTCCTAATCAAGGCCATAAAGTGCACTTTATACGTGCTCCTTTATGCTTCTATTTTATAAAAGATTATACACATATACAATGGATAGGTATTACTCAAGTCTAAGCAACATGTTTGTGTTTGTGAGTGTGACAGGTGGGGAGGAGTGCACATGTACTGAAACTCATTTCCCCAACCACCCTCAAAAAGTATGTAAGATATTTCTTTACCTATATGATATGTAATAAAGTAATATCTTATATAATTACATATTCCCACTTTTCTGTACTGCTCCCACTCTGGGAAGGGAAATAAAATAAAAAGCATTCTCAGTTCTCGGCTGTATGATCTCATTATTGGAAGTAGCTCTGTTTATCTAAAATTACAATTACAGGTTCTAAACACCAAATAATCTCGGAAAGACCAGAAAGTCTCTAGGGAAAAGACAAAGGTATGAGAAGTAGAATATGTGAATATGGTAATAAAGCACCTGTAAAACAGAAAATGTCTAATAATTTTATCCCAAAGTATTTCAAGACCTGACTTCCACTCAAACATACCCCCTGCATTACTAAAAAAAGAAAAAAAAAGTCCTGTGGAGTATGGTAGGGCTATATTTAAGAAAAGAACTGACTTCAGGAAATAAAGGAATAGAGCTTCAAATAAAACAGGATCTCTTAAACTGAGTGATTGTCAGCTCCCAGGATTATAAGAAAACAAACAAAATTAAAGTATCTATTTAGAATACGGAAGGAAAAGAAAACTTTCTTCAGTTCTTGGAAATGTTGAGAAAGAAGTTCATACTCCAGTTAATACTAGGTTTGTCCTTAGTAAAATCCTCATCATTCATCTCTCATACAAACCTATAAGGAGGCACTTAGCTTAGCACTTAAAATATGTCTACAGTGCTGGAAATTAGGATCCAACCTAACAGTAAAAATAATACAAGAAACTAATATTAAAAAGACAGAGCTCTTATAAGAGTAAAATTTCCCATGTAAACATCTATATCAAGTATCATTCTACAGACTTTTTAGGTACTTAGTAAATACTTCACATTTTTAATTTTTCAGATTATTCCCTTTTCTCGCATAAAAGTATTGTTACCATAATGTTACTTCTAAACTTTAATTTGTTACAAAAAATAAATAAATAAAGTTAGCAGGAGGAGAGAAAATTTATCCTTTCATTGATTTAAAAATAAGTTATAAGAGATTTCTAAATCCGACTCTCATCTTTTTCCTAAAACATACATGAAACTAATCATGGAGGATTATCAAATGAGAAAACTCAATGCAATTTCAGATTTTGAAATTAAACAAAAAATAAATCCACACCATTTGAACAAATTAGTAAATTCTGTCTCAAAGTTGATTTTTGGGAGGAGAAGAGATCCTAAAGAGGGTTTTATTGAGATTTTAAGACACTTAGACCCTTTCTCCAAAAATATATACCACAGCAAATGTAAAATAATTACTCCTAGAAATGCAGACAAATCTTAGCCTCCAACAATCCAACAGCTCAAAAAAGTAGCCAGTTTGAAATTTGAAGCAAAGAAGTTAGATGATTTATTAGTAATTCTGTGAGACATTCTTCCAACTTGTTCTTTCCTGGTCAATGCTGGATGTTAGGGTTGTACTTGGCTATAAGAAAACTCTCTAAAATAAGACAAATCCAGACTATCAACAGCAAAGCACAATGGAAATTTCCTATTCCTTCAGTAAATAACAAAAATCCTAATGTAGATTTCTTTCATTCAGTTGTTGGGAGAGAAAAACAATAAATGTGAGACTCTATTTCGAATCCCTACCTGTTGTACACCTAACCTCATACCAAATCTTTCACAAAATCTGTATAGCTAGTAATGCAAGCTAAGCCCACAATAGCTAGTCTTTCACCAATTTGCTGGGCATTACCATGATAACTTCTCTTTGGTGATATCCCAAAACTGTTTTTTCACTTGGTGATGACAAATGTTATCACTGGCAAAGAATGAAAACATTGTTCAAGATTCTAGTCTCATACAATTTTTATTTTTTTCAGAATTTACATGTTTCATTAAAATGCAGAAATGAATGTTGATGCATTTGTTACTCCCAGGTGGCCATGAGAATGGCCATATTATAGCCATCTATATGTCACAAACCTTATAGTTAGGCATATAGGAAATCAAAAGCTCCACTGGACCTGTGATTGCTCCCACAAATCTTAGAACTAGCATATCAACCTCAGCAAGATGACTCAGAACCAACATGTTATTGTGCCAGAAAATACTCCAAACGCAGTAGATGTATTTAGGAAGCAATTTTATTCAGTGGGATAATTGCTCATTTCAAAATATTCTGTATTCATTACTCATAATTTGACTTAAATTTCACAATTTAAGTTCTAAAAACTGAATATAAGTTTAATGTCGACAAGTAGTTTTTTCCAATGCACAACTTCTTTCAACCATAACGCTAATATTTAAGTAGGCTAGTCACAATTTTACGTAAAATGGTGTCCGACATGCTTAAAAGAATAAAGATACTTGCCAATAGGATCAGGACAATCAACATGAAAAAAGGGACATTTTTCCCCCAAACTAATATTTCTTAAAAGGATCTGAGTTAATGAAAATACAAGCCTGATAATAGATAAAAGGCTTGAAAGCTTTAATTCTGCTTTTGCAATGCTATATCTCATTCCAAGTGATTATTACTCCTTAGAGAAAGAAGGAAGACTTGGGTTAAAATATCTTTTCCTTTCAATCTTGATTTATGATTTCCTCCAAAGAAAAGCACAATTTCTGCCAAGAAGAGAAAAACAAGGCTTAGCTTTCACATAAGGAAAAAAATAGTAGCAATCTTTTTTGCATATAATAATCACTATTATTTAGCCTACTCGAATAAAAATCAAAACCAAAGAAAAAAATAAGGAATCTATAGTCTTGACAGGATCTGCTGAAAAGGAGAAACATGAAAAGCCTTGTGCAGAGAAATTTCCAGAACTTTTTCAGCTCTCATCAGAAACAGTTACTGCATTTTCTATTTCCTGTCCCACAGGAAGAAATGTCTTTCTCCCTCTATTCTAGCTGTCTAGATAAAATAATTTTTAAAACTAACTGAGAGAAGCTGGCTATTTTACAAAACTGCGGGACCTTCATGTCGAAGAGACCTAAGCCAACATGTAGATTCAAATGCTCTCTCAAAGCCTGAATATTTTCCCATGCATCTAGATGAATTCCGCCACCTCCTCTAAATGGCTAGACCTATCAGGTTACTGGAAGGGCCTGCCTCCCCTGAGTCAGACTGCCCGTCCCACTCCAGTCTGATCACCAGCTGAGGACTGTCCTCAGGGATCAAACAATACAAGCTTATTCCCCCTTCTGCTTGGCAACCAGGCAAAAGTTTTCTGATAGCGGTCCTGTCCCCTTTAATTTCCTAGGATATCAAGTTCCAGTTCTTCAACCCACAATTTCCAGACCTCTGGTCTCACTATTTTCACACTCCCACGCCAGAAACTTTTCGATCTGGCAGCATTCCTCTTTAAATGGAGTATATGGAGTCTAGCACAAGACTCTCCAACACAGAACAAGAAAGCAGCCATTATCTCCAAGAAACAGGACACTAACGTGCATTAAATCTGCTAACCATGGTTAGGTCAACTTTCTATGAGCAGAACATCATATCTGTGCTCGACTACAACCCCCAGGAAGCTTTTGCCAAACATGTCATCTCCATTTTTTGTTGACTTTTTTTAAATGTTAATTCACATGACAAACAGCCCCATTAACTAAAATGTTCCCAGCTCCACTTTACCATGTCAACTTGTATGAATTACTTTCTGAATTTTGACTATCATCAATTGTCTCTCCCAGCTTTATTTCAACCACAACCCCTAATCCCTGATAAAAATGCTGAGTAAGAACCCAGTGGTGAGTGCTTCTAAATTCCAAATCATTTCCTCCGGGTGTACATCTTTTTCTGACCAAAGAAAATACAAATTTTCATTACATAATCATTTTAAATAGAATGCTCAATTTCACTAGGCTGAGAAATCTGGTGAATGGCAACATAAAATAATTGGTTAAGAACAGTTCTGTTGGAATGCGTGTGACAGCTCTCTACCAGCACAGATATCTCTGCTACCATTATCTTGATTACACGCAGCGATGTGTGTTATGTCCAGGACTTAATGGGAGTCTTAACAGGAATGCCAGCTAACGTCTACAGGCTGCAATTTTAAGTCATTTACTATAATATACACCTAAGCACCCGATGTTAACCAGATGGGTATTGTTAAGCAGCCCTTGGTATCAAATTAAATTTTGTTGAAACACCTCCATTCCCAAAACATGCCTTTTTCTGCCCTGCTCAATTTTGTGAGACAGAAGGTTTATCCAAGACACTTAGCAAGAGCTGCTTGTAAACTGCCTCTTTAATTAGTTATTTAAATAACACATAATACAGAAAGTATTCTAGATATTCAGTTTAAAAGACCTGGAGGAGGGAAGAAGAGCAGGAACCATCTGATCGGTGGCTGCAGCCAGCTCCATGTTCTAACCGAGGACACCAGAAAATGTTCTCAAAGGTAAGGAGAATTACTAAGGGAATCAAATGCTGGCTAGCAATATAGAATATGTGAATGGCACCCCTGTAGTTGTCCCTGAATGTAAGACTCAAAGTGATCAGTGAACTTTCTTAGGGACCTTTTCCTTATCATCGCCTATAAACTTTGTAGACAAGAATTATTTTTTATTTACTTCATAGGTCACCAATCCATAGGAAAGCAACTTTCCCTGGAGAGTTAGCCATAGGACACAAAAGCTGCTGATCGAGAACTCATCAGGCACCGAGGCCTTCTCCAACAGGTGTCATACAGCTTATCAGTCCCACAATATGTTGGGCACTCTTAGCTTCTGCACTCTTGCAGAAAACGATATTTAGCACTTTTGGTTTCTGCAGGGCACGTCAAGTAGATGGGTTACCCAGCAGGGCAGCCAAAGGCCTGAAGCCTCTGGACAGTTAAGAGAGCAAAGGGGGCACCCTATCTGTGAGCCAGAAAGGGCTGCAGAATGCAGCATAGCAGGGCGCAAAACAGTATTCACACACAGGCCTGATGAGCACAATCCCCAACCCAGCTGGACTGAGTGATGACAGAGGCAGCATTGTTAAAGGCCCGCAGGAGAGATCAGACTTGTCAGTCATCAATTTGAAGAAATAGCACTCTCTTCATATCACTGTAAGCCCAAGTTTGTCTTTATTTTCAATTGCCCCCTACACCCCTCCACTCAGGGCAGTGAGCGGAGTCATGCCACAAGTTCAGTGTTACCAAATAGCCTTGAACCACAGGATCTGAAAAAAAGCTTTTCCCCTTTGAGACATGGACTTGGAATCACCCCTCTAGAATCCCACTTGGAGTATAGTGGGCTTAATATCAATGCTTTTTTTCTCTCCCATCCTCAGCCCCATCTGTCCCTTAGTCCTGACCTCGAGGTTCCATTCATTGCACAGCTGGGCCTCTCTCTGCTCTAGGCATCCCTTCAATAAACCTATGTACAGCGTCCGTGTTCCTGACTGCAGTTCAAGAAGGCTCAGCTAGACACTGGCTCTGGGGTTATTGCAGCAAAAGGGCATCTTGACCCCCCAAAACCTACTGCTGCTCAATCCTCTTCATCAACAATAAATCTCTCTTTTCAAAAGATGTGGAAGAAAAATATCCACAATTCTTTCCCTTTGAAATGCAAACTGCAGGTGATCAGAATATAAAATATGGCATCCATAACAATTCACTGACAACTGAAGTCAGAGCCCAACAAATTCAACTTTAGGTGATAGGCCCTGGGGTGAATTAGTCGAGAGAGAGAGAGAGAGAGAGAGAGAGAGAGAGAGAGAGAGAGAGAGAGAGAGAGGAAGGAAGGAGGAAGGATGGAAGGAAGGAAGGAAGGAAGGAAGGAAGGAAGGAAGGAAGGAAGGAAGGAAGGAAGGAAGGAAGGAGGGAGGTGTGTTAGAATTCATTAGAATTGTTTGGGTCCAAAGAGATTTAGAGCCTGAGATATTTGCCAATATCTAACCCATGCCATCATTTTAAAGATAAAGAAACTGGGGGTTAGAGGTTCCTAGTGGACCAAACACACGCCTGGAACACAGTCTGCTACTCAACAATTAAGATCCTATATTCTGTAGCCTCTTTCAGACTCTTCTAATATCTCTGTCTACTTAATCGATGACAGGTTATCAAAATTTTCAATGACAGAAAACCTGTTCATTTAAAAATATTCTGCTTTATTTCTAGATGGCAGCTCGACACACAATCTTCACATCATTTAGCAATACATTAACTTGAATTAAAAATCACTAATTCCATAAAAACAGAAAAATGAAAAGTCAAGCAGTTGAGTTGCCACACAAACTGGCCTGGCGGTGTATGAGAGCAGATGGGGCTTGCAGGGCCTAAGAAGACAGGACATAACATAAAAGTTGTAGAAAGAATATTTGATCACTCATCTGACTTAAATTACACAATGACATCAAATAGGTGTTTGCGTTTTTTATCCTGTCTTTTGGATTTACAAGACCTTCCATACGGCCATCTTTCTAGTTCTCAAACAATTGTCTAACTTATAATGATTCTTTTGACTCATGTCAATTGCTCTTTGGAAATGGAAAGGATGTAAATTATAAATAAAGCTGTTTCTTATAACTACTGCCAGGTTAAAAAGGTGTACCAGCAGAGGCCTGTAACCTAGGATAACCATGATTATTTTTAGCATTAGAGTGGCTGGGGATGGAAAGATGGACATTCTTCTCCTAGTTTGGGTGTCACGCCCTTTGGGATTTCTTCCTGCCCCCAGGGCTAGAACACAAGCTTTAAAATCAGACAGGAATGGGGTAGCATGCAGCCTTTACTATTTACGACAGTTCACTAAGCAAAAAGTTTTTTCACTTTAATAACACAGAAATTAGAATATTTTACAGTTAATGGCATCTTATGTTCACTTGTGTATTTATCTCTAATCTTGAGCAAGTTATTTAATCTCTGTAAAACTGGTGATAGTACCCTCCTCTCCTAGAGTTGCATGCAGTAAGGCACGAATAACACAATCAGGCAAACCCCTCACATGCTACCATTACATTCTGCAACCTTGTGTGTGTCCTGTATATAAGAGATGCTTAGGAGGCGAATAATATTTGTATGTTTTTAACAGAGCAACCCATTATCCATGGAAATTTAAAAATAGCATGTGGACCCATTCCAAGCTAAGGTGTATGGATGTCCCTGCTGGAGCAACCTACAGAAAAGATCGAGGGCTTCAAGTACAGAAACTGTCAGGAGGGGCAATGTGTGGACACTCAGGGCCCTTCGCAAAGACCTGCAGCTGCTGTAAGCAACCCACCCAGAGCCTTGGATCTTGGATTACCATTCAGTTCCCACACAGGGCCATTTACAGAGTCAACCTCCCTGCTGAGACTGAGCTCAGGTTCAAAGTTTGGATGGTGGAGCCAGAGAGTACAGGAGGTTGCTTGTTATAAATCCAGTTATAGCTCTCGGCATATGATAACAGTTGCCCAGTTTTGAGCACTTCATTATACTCCACTAAACCCTTCACAATAACCCCATGAAATATGACCAACCTCATCAGCGTTCCCAGTTTTATGAGGCCCAGCATTTAAGTCACACCTTAATCAGTGGCAGCATTCTGCCTGCTTCCAAAGCCTGTGTCCTTCATCACTGTGTCCTCTCAGAGAGGTTACGAAACATCAGCTGGAGAAGGAAGCGTAGATTTCTCATGCTTCAAGGTCTCACCTTCAAAACAGCCAAACAGCATCCTCCTGAGAAGTGTGTCAGACCCTCCTGTTCCAGGTAAATGGAGGCAAAAGGGGGTAGGCAGATATGGCAGTCTGGTGTGGAGTGAGTGTTTCAGTGACTTCCAAACCCAGCTGGTGCTGCCTATGTCCCCAGACCCTGGCCAGCCCTAAAGGCAATGTTTTTGATTTGACCTTTTCCCATTTCTCTTGTTCATGATCTATTTCCCACAGCTCCAGGCAATACCCTGCAGATTACATCTGGTTTTTCCTTTTCTTGATAGGCTTTCTCCATCTTTTTCTTTTCTTTTATTTTTTTAAATTCTGGTTCTTCAAAAGCTTCTCTCCTTTTAACAATTTCTCTTTACGTAGTTCTGCACTTCCTGGCCAAGAAACTCTCTATTCATCCTTCACAGATGTGAGTCACAATGAAAAGTCATAGTTGAAGGTTCTTCAACGGAACTTTCCAGAACACCAATGACTAATGCACATGTGCAAACACATCAGTAAGACAGAAAAACCAGAAGAAAACATGCACAACATTACGAATTTCCTTGTCCCCAATTAGGATGTCTGCTCCCGGCATGATCAGGTCACCTAAGACTCTGAGGTCACATGGAGAAAGATCACCCAAGTAGAGAGTTCAAGACAGCAAAGGGCACATGTTCGACGGTCTCACTTTCAGCCTTTCCTCTACAGAAGAGTCTATGCTCCATGAATTTCCTTCTCATCTGCCATCTCCCATTTCCAGACAACACAATAAACCAGCTGACAGATTATCTATTTCACATGCAATCACCAAATCATCACATCTCTCCACAAGGTTCAGGTATGTGTGTTTTTAATATAAAACCTATAACTGTGGCAGCTAGAGTTGTTCAGTTTCTGCATAAGGAACAAGTGACCTCTTAATCTCTCCCTTAGTGGAAACAGGTTAACAACATCTTCTGTGACTTGGCATTACAGAGCTCCTGGGTAGCAAAGCAGATCAAGGCAAAGACCATAAGGGTTGTATGGGACTTTGTGGGAAATGAAATCCATTGGTCAGAACACACACTCCATCTCCTTTGCTGTATGCCTGGTCTACGTCATCAGACTTCCCTACCTCCCGTCCCCACAACACACTCAAACTGTTGAGATGAGGGGTCAGCAGAACACACTGTCTCTTTCAATTACTAGAAGATAAAAAAAAAAAATGAAGAACCATAGATATGAGTTAATCTGCAGTTGGGAAAGACATTATGTATGACTTTGGCCATGTTTACTCATGCCACAAACCATGCCAGACAGTTTCAGACATTTGCTGAATACAACTGTCTTTTATAAGTGCCAAAATACTGATTCATTTATTCAAAGCATATTAACTTGTCCTTTGGCAGTATAACTCCTAAATCGTTATGCTCAACCATGACTAAAATACCATTACCGGGTGACTGAAACTTCCATAAATGCTACACTCTCTCATATTTGCCGTCCATCCCTAGGATTCCCTGGAAAATTCTAGGTTTGATGGTTTGTGTGCTTTACCTGCTTGCCTACCTTCTGTGGTGGTGACCCGACAAGTCTATAAACTAAACATGAGTTAAATATCACAGAAACAGCTGCATTTATATACGTGTGATTAATATTCTAAACATGCAACAATTCATGCTTGGGAAAAATTATTCAATATGGTCATCCATTTCACAGGGATAGAAGCTGGCCCCTGCTATATCATAATCAGGTATAAATATTCTCCAAGTATCTCATAAACTTTTGAGGGGCTAAAGATCTGTTTGATTTATCATTAACAAAGGGATATGACCTCTTCCTTCAGTGTTGCTAAGGGATCCAAACTTTCTAACCTTGCAGATAAAGGGACTTACCATACACTGAGATTTGGGTGCTACCTTTTTTAAGGGATTAAGTTCTTTGGGACAGGGTAGATGACACAGGTGTGTTCCACCCAGACCCAATTTTTGAGGGTCAATGCATACATCCCTGGCTGCTGGTGGCTCACAGGGAAAGTCCTCAGCTAACTTGCAGGATATTGCTTCACCTGAAGTTATGCCCCCATAAGGGGTTGCTATCTACCAACAATTAGGATACAGAGACAATACAGGATCAATGTTAGGATCAGATTGTCAGGTTCTTGGTTCAGGTTTCTTTCCTATAAAATTCTGCCAATTTGCAATTTTTGTATATATTTCTCCAGGTTTGTGTGCAAAGCCCCAAAACTTTGTCTCCTTCCTTCTCCTTTTCTGGCTCCCGCCTTCATACTTCAGATCTATATTTGATAGGAACAAGGACTATCAGTAGTCCTAAAAGGGCCACAAACCATAATCAAAGGTATGCCTATCTCCCTCTCTTCCTCCCTCCCTCTCTCTCTCCCAGAGACTCAAAAGAATCCAGCCTCTGTTAATACAGACCACAACTTATGAAGCGGTGGCTGACAGGAGGCTAAGGGCATCAAGTTTTACAACTACCAGTATTCAATATCTGTGACAAACCTAGCTCATGTCAGTCACATACACAAGAGAGGGTGGGGAGCTTTAAACAGCTCACTGATTTCTTAGACCCAGTCATTGTTCTTGGGGAAAAGACTTTCACCCTGGTCAGTAGTTTTTGCTACTATTATCTGAAGCACTCAGTGGGTTTTACTCTTGCCAAGTTGGCATTCCATTTCTGCAGTGAGAAAATGCATGGACGGAAGAGATCAGACGGGGATTTTCACGGTTTCAGTAACAGAAGCAAGCATCTCTCTGCCTCATGTGGATGCATTACAGCTTGTAGGAGTGTTAATGAGAGCTAATTACTCCATTTACTCCATAAGCCAACCAGCCAGCAACAAGAAATGCCTGGTAAAACTTGCTGGGTTCTCAGGCTTTGTTTCGAAAGGCTGTTGCCAAAATGATCTGGCTGAAGTGATGGGTACAGGGCTGCTCAACTGGATTGTTATCTCAGGATCTCAAAACATAGACTTTAGCCCTTTATATCCTGTAAATCAATCGTCAAGTCAGCACCAATTTTATTCTGCCAGACTTAATCTACTCTCTTTACCATTATCACTACCACCTCTGCCCTCAAATATCCCGGTTGGCTGTAAATTTAAAAATCAAACAACAGGCCTGGAATTTTAGGAAAACAATTGCCTACTGATCATTAAACTGGGTGTGGCATTTTATAAGGCCCTACACTCAGTTTGCAATAGTCACAAGATTTGGCCAACAGTTTACTCACTTTGATCCTTGAGCTCTAGACAGAAAAAAAAATTTAGAAACCATGTAAATTTCACTCACTGATATTTAACTGTATCCATGTTTTATGCAAAGCACATATACATATGGCATGAAGTATATAAAAATGCAACTAATTTATGAATGCATATAAATTATATTTTAAAAGGCTTTCCCCCTCCTTGTCTCTCCATTCATACCAAAGGGTTGGGGGAGGTGAAAAACAATAGGCAACAGATCTAAATTTCCCACAGTAGGATTGAGGTTAGTTATTAACCCAATAAAGCCCCCATCCACATTAACCTTCCCCATATTCCGATTTACTAAGATAGTATTTTGTTGAAAATACAGCCCTGGCTTTGGGAACAAAAAAAGAAAGTCCAAGGCACATCTTACAGAAGATTCCTAAAAGGTGTTATCTTTAACTCCATAGAAACAAGACTCCATTGGGTTTTGATATAATTCAAAGATAACATTTATAATTACTTGTCTCAATTTAATAAAATGTGAAAGCCTGAGTAAACATACAGTAAAAATTAAATTGCAAGGCAACTTTCATGTTGAAATTCTGCAGACAGAAATAATATCAATGGAGTTCTTTTTATGTGGCCAACAAGGCCTAGCATAAGACCAATGAAATCTAACCCAACTTGTATATGGTATAAAGAAAACAAAGATTTACTCCAACAATTTTTCTCCTGGGTTATTTAACAACTTTGTCTTTTCTCATGATCTTCTACAACCTTTTGTTGTTGTTGTTAAAGACTATTCTGTTACCTGAATGTTTATGATACATTGACTGACAAGTAACTACTCCATAAATGATGCCGAAAATCTCAACTACCTCTAAAAAAATGATTGTTATTGCTTTTACAAAGAGCTGTCTGTGCTTTTTACACAAACACACAGAAAAAAAATGTTTTATTTTAGCTGTAAGAGCAGTCCTAATCTCAGGATCATCACAAAATTCTCCAAGCAGAAGGATTTTAGAGAAGCAGGTGACATCCACAACAGGAAAGAAAAACTAGTGAACAAGAAAATAAGAAGGTCAGATAAAAAAATATTTCTTACACTTAAATATACATGATATTTACTAAAAGTTCACAAGTCTAAGCAGATTTACCAGTTATTCTATAATTTTTAAACAAAAAAAGAACTAGGATTTTCAACTTAGAAACTAGGAAATAATCATTATTGAGCTCCTGCAATGAACAAGCCAAGTCCTGTGCTAGGCATCTTGAATATATTATCTCAATTTAATCTTTCCAGTATTCTTACAAGGTAGACACTGTTGTTTGCATCTTACAGATGAGAAAACTGGGCTCAGGTTGGGAAAGTAACAAAGTCATGATGTTAAAACATGACTATGTTGGGATTCCATCCAAGATATTGCTGCCTGCAAAACCTAAAACATTTGCTGCTACCCTCTGCCCAATAGCACCACCAAGAAATTACAACCAAAAACTACAATGATAGAATTATTTCATAAGTAGAGAGGATCAGCTCTGGAGTCGGACGCTCTAGATTTTAATTATACAGCTATTGAGTGATGGTTTCCTCCAAATTAATGGAGATGAAAATAATATTTAACCTCATAAGGTTGAGGTGAGCAGCATATAAAACGGCTTCAGTGAAAGGGCTTTGCAAAACAGATAAGCACTAGTTGTTGTTACCTCCCTATTCAAACTTCTTGGCTAATGCAGCAGGAGAACTGCAACGTGGCTGTGAGTTTGTTAGCCCACCCACAGGGCAGGGAGTTACCTTGACCAGGCTGAGCAAGGCAGAGGCTGGAGTCCAAAAGAAAAAACAGAAGGAGTGAGGACTGGAGGGGACTTGGCCACAGTCTCTGTTCGTCTACCTTCTCATACACTAAACAAATTTTAAAAAATGTAGAACAGCTGCTGGTCCCAGATACTGGGGCTCTTTGGGAATCTATGGAAGGCCATTTTATTTGAAGCGTTCATTTCAGTATAGACAAAAGAAGGTTGAAGACCCCAGGTGGAAAAGACAATCAATAGCTTTGGGTACATAAAAAATTTAAATTTCCACATGACATGACTAAAAACAAAATTAAAAGACAAAAAAAATTAGAAAAAAAACTAGGTGAAAAAAACTAGGTGAGAGAGGGTTAATAGAGGCAAATAAGTGAAATACATATACTAGAATTTATGATAAATAAGAAAAATACTAATAATCAATAAATAAAATAGGCAAAGTACACAATTTGTTAAATAGGAGATTTGGCCAATATTCATATAAACATGTTTGATCTCATTAATATAAAAGAAAAAAGAAAAACAAAATAATCCTAGATAATCAAAAAATATTATTAAAAGGAGATTAGAACTCTGCTACTGGCAGCAAAAATTAGTAGAAACTTTTAGCAATTGACAGCAATACTGATTGAGATGTCCATACACATCCACACCCTTAGTTCTACTTCTGATCATCCATTGTAAAGAATAATATACAGAAAATGTTGACAGCATAAAGATACTCATCAAATATGGAAAACAGGCTACATGTTCTGCAGTAGGGTTAATAAATCATGAAATACCAATAGAATATTTTACAGTCCTTAGAAAAAATATTTACAGATATTACAGTAGTATGGGAAAAGCAAATAAAATAGGTTAAGAAAAAAAAAGGACACAAAATCATACTGAGAATATTTAAAATATGGAAAAAAATGTATGAATAAAAAAAGGAAAAGAAACAGAATTGTGTGGTAGCATTACTGATGACTTTTCTTGACTGTGTCTTTCTGGTTTTTTCTCTACTACTCAAATCTTCATATATTACTTTTATAATAACAAAAATTTAAATAATCTCAACTGTGAATCTACAATAAACAATAGATGGAAATCCAACAGCTCTCTAAGCCACTCTCACAAATACCAAACACTGTGTAACAGGCAAGTGAAGTAGTAAACAAGGGGAAACGTGGCTTTGTTTTTAAATCTAGGGCTAGAAAAACATTAGTTTCTTGATATAAAAACAAAAAACTTCACGTCCCCTTATGGAAACATTTTTTTTGAAATTCACTAACCAAAACATTCTCTACCAGATTTAAACCCACACACCAAAATTATCTCCACAGAACAAACTAGCTAATAAGCAAGCCGGAAGTTTACCAGGAACACCCTAAAAATTAATAATTGTTTTTACAGCTCTGATAAATCCATGCCAGCTCATGTTAGTACAAAGTGTAACACACAATCTCAGTGAGTCTGTCGTCACTTCTAAATAAGAGAGCATGAAATCCTTAGCATAAGGCTCTTCCTTGGCAAGTATCACAGATGCTGCTGAAATTAAACCTTTTGGGGTTCACCCTCTCGAAAGCAGATTTTGCAATCTTCGAGCTGGTTTTCTTAGAGTTACAGTTAACTAGGTCAAACTCGTTTCATTCATTATCTTGTTTCATCTTCATAACCCTATAAGGCAGGGCTTCTCATGGGAGGTCAAAAAAAAGCTTTGTAGCAGGCAAGGTGGCCTCATACCAAAGTTTTATTTGAAAGATTTGTTTGGCCATGAGGGGTAGAATACAGTGATAAAACTAACTGCAGGAGTCCAGGAAGAAGACAATTACAGGGTCTACATCAAAGATGACAGGATGTGACCCAAGGCTATGGTAGAGGCAATAGAGTTATTAAAAAATATGTGAAAGGCAAAAATGACAATGGCCAAAAGGTCTCCTAGGATACCAGACTCAAACCTGCTCGATTGCAAACTTTGATAATGAAGGTGAGTCTTTAAGACTAGAGGAAAATTGAGTTTTAAAAGTTAGCTCTCCTGAGAATAGGGCTACCTTCATGAATTAGTGACTTTGTAGTCACATAGAACCCTATGCTCAGAAAGGCTCCACAGTTGGCATGCTCTGCTGTCATCATCTTGAGATTCTTAATAATTTTAACTTTGAACTGTGTTTGTGAATGAAGTCTGATAGGAAAATGAGCACCTGTGTGAGCAGAGGAGATCCCATTTAACATATGTAGCCACACCATTCCTTGCAGCCCCATTCATATTATAGCGTTT
Source organism: Cynopterus sphinx (assembly GCA_030015415.1). Classification (NCBI taxonomy): domain Eukaryota; kingdom Metazoa; phylum Chordata; class Mammalia; order Chiroptera; family Pteropodidae; genus Cynopterus; species Cynopterus sphinx. The sequence goes on from CM057380.1 coordinate 141,117,986, forward strand.
GCAATGCCTCATGAGCAGAGAACTTCTGTGGATTCGTGATGCGTAGGAGTTCAGCAAGATTAGTTCAAATAAATGTGTTACAAATACAACTGAGTGAGCAGGTGAATGAGTGCTGACAGCTCCAAGAAGCCATACTTTCCATCTGAACCAGAAATTGCTGTGCATGCAGAAACACGGCAATGTCTTTCTAAGAACCACAAACAAACCAAGGAATCCTATCATATCCTCTTATTCCTGTCATCTCCCTGTATGAGCCACAAACTTGTGCTGAAAATGACGGCACAGAATGAAGAGGTAGAGAAACTCATGGTCCTTTTTCCTTTCAGTCCTATCGTACACCAGTCCTTCCTTCTATAAACCAAAGACTGAGAATGTGCACAAATCAAGAAATAAAGTAAAAGCAATGAGTCATTTTTGTGCAATGTTTCTACCATTTTGGTAATAACAGTACACCTATCCATAGCAAGTTGCAAAATACGAAGTGTGTGATTTCAGTAATTCTGCATACAAGTGAAAAGCTCTTATATTTGCATTTAAATCTGGCATTGGACAATATAAAATTCAGACTAATAATTTTTTCTTCGCTTAGTATGATATTTATTAGTAAATCAACACCATGATGAGTCAAACAGAAAAAAAGAGAAAGGTTTTAATGTCAGTATCTTTACTTTTTTTTTAATGCCTACGGCACCTGATATTTCTAGGTAGCCTTCCATTCAAGTACTAACCAGGCCCGACTCTGCTTAGCTTCTAAGATCAAACGAGATTGGGCTCCTTCAGGGTGGCATGGCCATAGACTGTTAGTATCTTTAATGGCAATTTTTTCCTGCTTTCTGAACAAGGAGCCGGACACACATTTTCATTTTACACTGGGCTCCACAATTATATAGCTGGCCCCCTGGAGAATCATTAAACTCAAGAATATGATGCCTATCTAAGTATGCTACACACACTTGAATAAGTTTTTACAGATGTCTTTCAAAGAAACCCTTAAGAAACCCAGCTATGGAATGATGGGAGTGATGCTGATTTTAGTAGCAGGTTGTTAATTACTGAATTGCTTCAATCCTTTTCTTCCATGCCCCTAATGTCATCACAACAACAAATCTGCTGAAACATCTTAACCTAACCTCTTTCCAACTAAAGATCTCTCCAGATATAATTAGCTGAACTGAAGACTAAAGACAAACTTACCAGCAGTAGCATTTATCGCAGAGGTCTCTGCTGGGTCACTCTCTTCCTTAAAGTATTCCTGGGGCTTTGGTGGTTCGGTTAGAACCAAACCCAGGCTGTGTTCCAAAACAGGCTGTTTCTCACCATTCAGAGTGTTCAGGTTTTCCCTGGGAACTGGTTCTACAAACCATTAAGTCTGGTTGCCTAAAGATTCCTCCTTTATATACAGTCAGGTATTCCTTTGTCTCATTTCATTCTCCTCTTCCTTTTTGTACTGCTACTTTCCACCTCAATAAATTAATTTCCTGCCTGGAGACACATCCTGGCAAATGTGTCAGTTTGTGTTGTTTAGATGAGACACTTCTGCCATTCTTTCAAATTTTTCCTCTGTACCAATAACCCCAAGAGCCAGCCTCGCAGGAGCCTGAGTTACTTGTCTATAAATTCCGTTTCACTGCCTCCCATTAAACTGAAAAAAAATGCAGACTGCCTAAGGTAAACTTATTCAATTTATCTCTTCCAATCACATTTTTTCCATCTTCCCCTATCCTTTCTTCCACCCCATCTGAAGAAGGGTTCTTACGCATTTCAAGGTTAACCTGCCACTCTCCGCTTGATTTTGAATCTATCCCTGTCCTTCTCCCTCAGACTTTGTACCCTTTCTTTCAGATTACCCTCTCTACGTGTACCTGCCTCAAACTCAAACTATGATAGCATGGCTCTCCGTGTTTCATCCCTTGAAAGACTGAGCTAAGGAGGCCACCTGTAATTCATCATCTGGCACGTATTTCTCAAATTTTTGGCACTCTGGATTTCACCTCTACTGTGCTACTGAAACTGATCTCCAAGTTCACAAATGAGCTGGCAGCTGGACTTGGGCAGTTTCTCAGACCCGTTCTTGTAAGAGGTCTGCAGCACTGGATGGCACAGAAAATCCACTTCTGTTGGGTGTGCTTCTTCTCTTTGCCACAATCATCTTCCACTTCTCTGGTAATTCCTGGTCTGTCTCCTGTAATTACTTTGCTTTGGCCTGACCATATCTGAACGTCAAGAGTTCCCTGAAGGCTATATGCAGTTAAGTCCTCACTTAACATCGTCAACAGGTTCTTGGAAACTGCAACGTTAAGCAATATGACATATAAGGAAACCAATACTCTCACAGACTAATTGATATAAACAAGAGTTGAGTCCCTGTGGCTTATTTCTGGTCACGAAACATCACTTAACTAAATGAAGACCTAAACACTTCTAATATTAAACCCTGAAATAAATGTGAGCTATACATACATTTAGGAAAAATCAATAAAAACAAGTAAATCATTATTTTCCAACCATTCCAGTTCAGGGTCCAGGTGGCTAGAGCCTCTTTCATGAGTAGCTCAGGGCGCCAAACAGGAACCAACCCTGGACAGGACACCCTTCCATCGCAGGGCACACTCACACACACACCGACACTCAGAGTGGGACAATGTGGACACACCAGTTCACCTCATGTGCACATCTCTGCGATGTGGGAGGAAACCAGAGTACCACAGAAAACCCACATAGACATGGAGAGAACATGTGAACTCCACTCAGACAGTGACCCTGGCTGAGAAGCAACCTTTTTTCCATCAAAACAACGTTATTTAGAACCTGCTGTACTTACTTTTTATTCTACATCATCTTCTTTGGCAAGTTCACCTACTCTCATTCTTTATGGACATGGTCCATCAATCTAGGGTTTTGCCTAAACTCCAAACCTAAATTTCTAATTCTTAACACTGTCACGTGGATAAGATCAACCAGCTATTTAATAGCTTCTAACACGCCAAGTGCAGAACTATGCCAGAAGCATAAATATGAAGAGGCTGATGATGGTGACCCTGGAAACTGTACCTACTTGCATTTAAATCCTGAGTCCAACAGCCACAATCTGTGCGACCTGGGAAACTCAGTTAGCCTCTCTGCGCCTCAGATTCTGCATCTGTAATATAGAAATAATAATAACGGTACTTTTTCTTAGGGGTGATATAGGGATTAAATTTAAGTTAAAAATATGCAAGATGTTTAGAACTGTGCATGGTACGGACCAAGGGCTATGTAAGCATTAGCTATTATTATTGGTTATTCTCCTCCATCCCTGAGACAAGTACTATTATTTTATCCTTTTGCACACTGAGAAAACACAGGTAGGTCATTGTGGGTCATGATGGAACCTCAAACTCTAGATGTTCAAATCATAATTTATCATGTTTCCCATTAAAATTCAACTTGTGCTTGTGTGCCTTTCTTGATTAAGGATGTTCTATCCATTCCCATTCCCTGTGCCACATACACCCGACTAACTCCAACATACTATTTCAAGAGTCATCTTCATAAAATAGTAGTTCTCATATCCCACCTGCCCTTACTCCAAAAAATCTCATTTTAAAGCATAATCTTATCACTCTCTTTAAAATCTTCTATGATCTGGCTTCCAGTATATCTTATCTGTTTTAATAATATTGATCTTTCTATCTTATCTTTCTCTAAAACTAATCTCATTATATTCTGCATTCTGCTCCACACCCAAGTTTGCTCATCATCCTGCACTGTCTCCTCAAAATCTCCTACTCAGCCTTCAAAGGCCATTCAAATCTCACCTCCTCTAGTGGGATCCCACTAAACTCAATCCCTTGCTCAAGTGATTAATCTAGTTCATAGCAAGATCTTCCCCCACCTACTCCAAAGGCCCAACAAACTGATCTTTTTAAACTTTAATACTTTTTATATTTCAAGAGTAATGCATGACTGTTGTAAAACAGACATTAATATGCTGTTAAAAAAACAACAACTAAAGCCCCCTTTGTCTTCCCTGACATCCTAATCCCATCCCTCACAAGTCATCACATTTAGCAATTTTTCATGCAGTGACTATGTACATAAACTATGTACGTGTGCCTGGTTGCTTTTTTCTTACAATATTTATCACAGACATCTATATAATTCAGTACATTTTTGCAACTTTTTAACAGCTAAATAGTATTCTAAATCTGTCTTTTATTACAATTATGTAAAAGGATCATCTCCTTTCTGCCTCATCTCCTGCCAATGAATATTCTCAAGGGTCAAGGTCTTTGTTTGTCCTCACATCTCCAAGAGGACCTCCTATCAAAGCCAAGAATTGCTTAACAAATGTGAAATGAAACAACATCTGTCATTAACAGTGCTCATTGTACGTCAAGAAAACAGCTGTTAGTGCTCCACATATATTAGCACATTTAATTCTCATACCACCTAGATGTTCCCATTTCAGAGAAAGCAAAATCATACAGCTAGTAAAGACAAAAGATTCTAATCTGCGTTTGTCTGACTCTGGAGCCTACTCCCTTCATCCCTATGCCATATCTAAAAAATTTTCATAGGGACATCCTTTGCTTTTTCAACCAAAGTTGGAGAACAGAGAGCTCCAAGTATTCTGGTTTAGGCAGGTGAGACAGGATAAGAGATGGTTGAGGTTTTAAAGCTAACCTACCATTGAGCCATTCAATTAATGTTAACTGAGAACCAACTAGAAGTTGAATTACTAGCCTCCCCCTTTTCAGGCTCCCGACTACACTCTCCTTCAGTAACAGCTGCCACCTTTTGTTGAAAATCTGCCATTATTATTTCTATTAGTAATTTCTAATTTTTTCTAATACTGACAAAAATGCTATGAGATAAAAATCAGTACCACTATTTACAGATGAGAAAACTGATACCCAGAGAAGTTGAATCACTTGCCAATATTAGACTTAATAAACAGAAAAGCCTGGATGCAGGTTGAGGGTCTGTAGGGCTCCGAAGTTCAATGGCCCCCCTTTTTTGTCATACAGAATGCTGCCTTTTAATTCTTAGAGAAAAGATGAATTATGACTTTTTAAAAATTTAAACTCAGTTAAGATCATATTTGACCTCACTTCTGTGGTTTAACTAAATTTCTTTTTCTCACAAAAAGTCAAGAGACGGGCAGAAGAGGTCTGGTATGGCAGTTCCAGAATGCCATTAGCTTCTCAGCCTGCTTACCCCTTAAGTTTCTTGTCTTTGGGCACAAGATGGCTTCTTCACTTATAAAGCTGCATCCATGTTCCAAGCAGGAAGAAGTACAAAGAACAAAAGGCCTAACAAATGGATGCCTCAAGGTCATCCCCTTATAAGAGCTTTTGGGGGGAGCCCCCTCCCAGTACTTACATCTCATTGGCCAGGACTAGGTCTCTTACACAGCCCTCAACTGCAAGAGATTCTGGAAAATCAAGTTTTTTGTTTTTTAACAGGCCAGGTTGGCCAACCGAACGAAACGGCTTTAGCTGTTGTAAAGAACATGAAATGAGTATGAGTTGGGCATCTCGCTGTGTCTGCCACACAGGGTGCTATAAGGGTGCAAGTCATCCTAGAGAATCAAGGACCCCTGAGGAGAGAAAAGTAATAAAAGAACCTTAAGTCTGTGTTGAAAAACCCTCCTGGTTGTGCAAAGTCACACACTGATGGGGTGGAGGCTAAAGAATGTGAAAATTTTATAAAGGCATCCAAGCAGCTGATCCTGAGGAAAAACAGAGGCCCAGGTGACTTCGCACAAATCATCCCTGCAGACTCACAGGTTCAACCACAGTGTTTCCTCTGAGTTGTCACTGTTTTCCTTCCTCCCACTCACTCATCTCCCATGGTTAATATACATGAAAACCTACAAGCTCATTCGATTCTCCTATCACTCACAAGAAAAAAGTAGAGCATGTTCAAATTCCAGTTCAAATAAAACAAAATCTCTACTATCTGTTGTTATGAGAAGCAACATCTTTAGAAAAATATATTCATTGCAGGGACATTATTTAGAAAACTGCAGTCACACAATCAAGATGTATTAAGAAAGTAGGGATGGAGTTTTAGCCTTGTTTTCACTTTCTTCCAGATAAATTCAGTAAACTTTCCTAATGAAAACCTTATACAATTTTGTGGTGGCAAGATGTCACTGATGTAAAGTATTATAAATGAAGAAGGCTGACAGAAAGCCGGCAAAAGGACTTCTGTGAGTTAGATCCTAGGCACAGAAATACAAGATAACATAGGCATATTCAGTGATATGGCACAGTATTACATTCATAGCATGGAAAAGTTCATATACTTCCCAATGGGCCCATCTCCTTTCCAAGAACTGCCCTGCTTGCCTAAAAAATTTGGCCACTAATTTATAAATAGACTTGCCACTGAAAACATCATCCTTAGTCTCTCCTGGACCAGGTAATATTACATTTTCCCTTGTTAACAAAGACATACACACTAGGAATGAGCACATCTGCTCCCTTGAACATGCATCCGTTTTTACGTCAAGTGCTTGATTTCCCTAAACAAGAGGTGAAAATACCCAGCCTTACTCTGGAGTTCATAGGGAGTCCATGAAACCTACAGCCAGGTATAAACATTATAGTACTTCATCTTCTTCCTCCATGATCCATATTTGAGACATGAGCCTTTGACAGACTGACTGCTATTCAATGCAATTAGAGTTTGTTAAATTCCTTCAAGTTATGGACATTTTTAGGTGCACCACTGTACAGAAACCACTAAACGATCTTTCTATTCTGAACTCATTCCACTTGCCAACAGAAACAAGGATGTGTGTGTGGCCCAGTCAAAATATGAATCACGCCAAGTTCCAGGAAGACATACAACCAAAGTTCAGTCACACACTATGACAACACACCCACCTGGACCACTGACTCCAAAGCTGTATTTCACAAATAGAAGCTCTTCAAAGGGTACAGACTGGTACATGTTTCACTCAGACCCTTTTCTCCCCTCAACACTGCTTAACAGGTCTACAAACCAAAAACTCCTGGAAGTGCCCATTTTTCAAATATAAAATCCAGTTGTTCTAGATCCTTCAAAATGGGGAAAAAATATTGAAGTAAAAGAAATCCTCTCCACTTGGCTTTCTGAAACATTAACAACGCCAAACTGGCAACAATAATGACTATGTTTAAAGAGTATACAAGAAATAGAAGGGTCTTTGTATTTTGCAGGGAGGGTTAGTTCAGTTTAGTTTTTTTAATCCATTAGCTCTTCTTAATAAAGCATCACTTTGTGGTGGTGATATATGTGACAAAAGCTGTAGGCTTTTTGCCTAGCAAAAAGGTTCTGACATGCACTACAATGAATTTGAGAAACAAATGACATAATATACTACAGATGCAAGAAACAGCACAAGCCCTGAGCAATTTTTGGATAGTGTCAACTTTGGGACAGTTTGATGACTGATTTAATTATGAAATTATCAACCTTTAGTAGAAGGGAAATGCTGGCTGGAGGACAGACTATTTCCTGCATCTCCAAGCAGCTTCCCTAACCCTAACGCTTTGACTCTCACACTTAACCCCACCTGTTTGCCCATGACTAAAATAATAATCATAATCATGGGTCCCCGAAAGAGTCACAATTGGCCACTCAACTGTGGTTTATTTTTCTCAACTTCAGAAAGAATATGACTTTCTAGGGAAATCTCTGAAAATAAAAAAGTCATCATAATGCAGTATCTCTTGCCTATGTTTTTACCTTGAAGCAATGTTTCTTTTTTCAGTATATGTGCTGCCAAAGTGAGCACGAAGCAGTGTTTCTTTAATAAAGAATCAAGACACAGATCCAAACATGAATGCATATTCATTCATTAATTCACTCATTCACTCATTGTTTTGAAAAGGTAATTCAAATCAGGCCAGAAACGTAATATCTTTGAAAAGACAGAATGATTGAGGCCTTTTAGTTAACAATTTGAAAAATATGCGATTTGGGTTATAGGTACTTTTCAAAAAGCTAATTTTAATGTAACGAATTACTAATATAATCAAATTAACTACAAAAATGAAAATATTTCACGAATATGAGAGACAAGTTTTAAAAAGAAGTGAGCTAGTCATTAACTGAGGGAAAAAATGACCTTGTTCTGATTTATCTCATGGTGGTACAGTGAGTGACAAAAGGACTACATAAACAGTAAACAAACTCTCACTTACTGAACTAGTTTCCCAAAAAATGGCTATGATGCCCTTAAAATTATGTACTATTGACCTGGAACTACAGTGTGCCATAGATTTCAAGTCAACATTTGTCCATAAAGGCCAGATTATCTTTTTTTTTTTATAAGAAGCTATCTGAACTATGATAGTTGCTGGTCAAAGGTAATTTAACCAAAACCTAAGTCTACCTTTCTCAATAACAAACATTTTTATTAAAGTTTTGTCCTTTGAAAGTACTGTGTTTTACTATACCACATCTGCCTCATAAACACAGACCAAGAATGAGAAATACTGGTTAAAACTAAGTATGTAAAATTATTGTATGTAACATTACTGTTGTTACTCAAAAAACTGTTAATGAAATTTAAAGCTTTGGCATATTCAAGTCCCTAAGCCAGGACTAGTTTCTTGGAAAGAAAGTATAAATGTGAATTTGGCACACCAGGATAACATCCTAAAGATATTCTTTACTTGACTGGTTTTTGCAACTCCATCTCTGAGTATTACAAACTGCAGTTTGAACACTCCATCAGCCAGGCTCCAGTGATTTCACATTAGCGCACAGGAATTCTACATCATCTCCTTCTCCTTCCTACTGGAAAACACAGTGTTTTACGTGCTTCCTATAGAGCATAAATAGAAAAATTTTGTCCACCATCCTTTCAGAGCCATTAGATAATTTCTGTCCCGGAGTCCAAAACGCAAACCAAAATTAAAATGTTCTGGCCTTTCTGGTAACACACACCTTCCCTTCGCAAAATGCCTGCTCTTTATCAACCCTGCGCTAATTAATTTTTTCAGGAATTAAGAACAAACAATACAGACCCAGGTGGTTTTATAAACAACAGCAAACAAAATACTTCTTTCTAGCTCTAGCTCTTTCTAGCTGGTCATCTGACCAGAAAGATAGAGGACCCCATCTGTGAAGTCCTATATCTCAACACTTTCTGCCAGTTTTATTAGATGTAAGTGTTCTTTCCTCATCTCTTGGAAAAGCCCTTTCTTTCAGGCACCAGGGATGCAGCTTTTGATTCACAGGAAGTCCACGAAGTCCACATGAATTTCCTCCAGACCTGGCAACAGAAGGATCCTCACTGTGAGAAACAGTGGTAAATGAAAAGGGAAACTTGACTCAGGAGTCTGAGCCCATACATGTTTTCCCTTCTCCAAAAGAAAGAGCCTTAAGCACTGATAACTGAGGATTCTGAATCATTTTGTGGAGTTATTTTTCTCCCCTTGAAAAATCAGTCACAACTAGTTTGTGACCTGGACACATGAAATCTCCAACCAGAAAAAAAAGAACTTAAATGAAACAAGAAATAAACAAAATTCAGAATTCTATACTCCTAGTTCTCAAAACATCTTTTCCTCCCAACAGGCAATTGCTTTTCCTAATTACTAAACTTGGACACTAAATCAAATTCTCCTTCTATTGCTCCCTGAACTTCTTATTGAAAGGAAGGATTTGTTTTGGTCCCACATGTTGAGAAATGCCTGTTCCTATAATTATGAGTTTGTATGCCATGCCTTCTGCCACATTTCTGTTAAAACGCCCTTCTCTAAAAATGATCCCTGAAAACACCACTACCAGCCGTCATCCTTTTCTCAAGCAGCCACAGAACACAAGGCTGAAGATTCTCAGCCTCCCTCACCCCTCCAGATCAAAGTGGGCAACGAGAGAGATTCTCGCTTAAAATTAAAGAGTGAAAAAGAGTTGGAAGGTAGAAGTGTGCCCCCAAGAGACTAGCTTTCCTACAAGCTCAAGTGAATTTCTCACATCCTGACCGTGGACTACGTATATAAAAAGATTTTTTGATGCTGATATATAAGGATAGCAATTCTATTCTTTCATTTAAATCACTATGGAATGTGCCACACAGGAACGAAAAAGATCAGAACTTCAGTTCTCTCTCCGAGAGCATCATTTTTGAGTCGATAGTTCATAAATGTTGTGACATTGTGGAATAATACACCCCCCCAGCACCCATCGACCCCCACCTCTGCCCCCACACACACACAAACTCACACACACACACACACACACACACACTGGGGTTCTCAAGCATTATTGGGAGACCAGCTTGCGGGGGATCTAGTGACACAGACGAGACTTTGCATGTCCACCCCTGGGTGGTACTGGGAGCCCCAGCAGTTCCGCCCTACCCCCATCCCGAAGAGTCCGTCCCCCCTGGGAAGCAGGAGTGAGTTGGACAAGGAGGAAATCGACCCGGGTAGAAGGAGGAGCAGCAGCTGCAGCGCTCAGCTGCAACCATCCAACGGTGCCACCTCCCCCGGTCTCCGAGAGGAGCCAAACGCCCTCACCTGGGGGGTGGACGCCGCCGGCACCGGTCCCAGAAGTTCGGGCTCACCTTCCGTCGGGGTCCGGAGCGCCGGCACGCTGGCCCCGCCGCAGGCGAGCAAACCCGAAGGCGGCCCCGTCCCGCGCCCGCCGTCCCCACCCTCCGGGCCCTACACCATGGCAGGAATCCGGGCAGGCACCGCGCTGGGAGCTGACATCACCCCCCGTCCCAGGTACCTCCCCCTCCCACGGCGGCCCTCTCCCCGCCCCCCGCGCGCGGCCCAGCCAAAGAGCGCTCGCGGGGGGCGGGGCCGCGGCGCGCTGCCTGCCGCGGATTGGGCGCGGGCGCTGCCACTCGGAGGCGGTCACTCGTTTTGTACATTCCTCGCTGAGCCCGACTGGAGCTGGAAGTGGGTGTCGATGGAAAAAAAAAAAAAAAGGGAAAAAAAGGCTGCCTTTCCTGCTGTCTCTCGGGAGCGGGGCTGCGGGGGGAAGGAGCGGGCGGGCGGGATGGGCTTCCGAAACTTTTCTTGGCACATGTCCAGGGTCCCGGACCAGGAAGGAAACTTAACCCCTCCCCCCCCCCGAGCCCCCTCCTGAGGGCATCGCCACTGCGTCTGTGTCACGGGCAAGTGCGCGTCCGGCGGCGTGGGGGGCAGAAAACGGCCAGAGCTTGAAGTCAGGCGAAGGAAGGGGGGAAAGGCCGCCAGCTCGCTCGGCCACCCGGAGTCTCCTCCCGGGACTGCGGGCTGTTCCCGGAGACGCGAAGCCTGGAACCTCCGAAGCGCTTCGGACGCACGCGGCGGAGGGAGGATGCTGGACCCGGCTCCGAAGTGTTCAAACTGGTCGTGGCGGCGACGGCCCCCCTGGGGCTGCGGCTGCCGTGAGCGATGAGAATCAGCCACACCACGCGAGCCTGCAGGCAAATACATTTCAACCTCTAAAAAGTAAAAAAACAAAAACAAAAAATTTACTCTTCCTTTGCCTTTTTAAGAGTCTTCCCGGGGCTGTTTTCATGCACAACTGAAAAGGGGGAAGGGGGATCTCACAACTGAGTTCAACAAGCCACATGAGAATAATCCCTGCGGAATGGAACCCATTGCAGAGGCTGAGCTATCCATTAAGAATAGCTAACACTTACCACTGACGGATATCGTGCTGTATAATCGCCTCGGCTAACAGAACAGGAAGATTCTCCGGAGGATGGTCCTTTCAATTTGACTAATGTCTGCTCCAAGGCAGGACTGAATGGAGAAAAGTGGCTCTAGTTGTATGAGATATAGGTAGCATCTTCTGCAAGTACAGTGAATTAATTATTGACTTTCTATTAATTTTTATTGCTTGTTTTTGAAGGATGCGAATGTCATGCATTTCACCCACCTGCCAAAAATGGTAGAGGGATGTAGACTCCAACAGTGTGTCTCATTTAATCCTCACAACCATCCTGGCGAGTGTTACTGGCCCCTTAACATAAGAATGAAAGGCTCAGCAAGGTTGCATAAGAAAAATTACTCCAGAACTGGAGTTGAAACCAAGGTCCATTTGACTCTAAAGCCAATGTTTCTCTTAATCTGCACTCATTCAAACACTGTAATGTTAAAAAAAAAATCCACAGACCCAGCCCATGCTCTCTGTCAGACCTATACTATTCCAAGCTCCTAACTTATACTTCTTATTCCATTTTTCTCCAATTCTTGCTATGTACCACTACCAGATGAGTTTTCTAAAACACTGGTTTTGCCCTCTAAATCAACCCTTCCCCCATTTCTCTGCAAGTTTTGCCTGGCCATTTAAAATTGTCCCTAATCTGGCCACTGTTTACCTCTCCCACCTTATCTCTCACTTCAGTCTTGGGAAATACTCTGCTATAGATAATCTGGTCTGCTCACAGATCCGTGCTTCATTCTCACCTGTGGCCCGACTGGAAACCCCACCCTTCTCTGAGTGTGGGTTTGTTGTTTTTGTTTTTGTTTTTTTCAAAAACTTTTAAGATCTCTCTTAGCAACTTCTAGTATGTGATACAGTATTAACTATAGCTACCATGCTATACATATCATCCCATGATTTATTTACTTTATAAGTGGAAGTTTGTACCTCTTGACCCCCTCTTCTGCGTGTTAAATCCCACCATTCTCTTAAAGCCTAACTAAGGTTCTTGTCCTCACTGTGTACTATAGTGGACAGAAAAAGGGATTGGGGTCCATGCCCAGTTCTATCACTTACTTGCTGTATAACTTGGCCAAGTCACTAAACATCCATGTTACCTCTTCTATGAAATGGGGCTGATAATATATCAAAGGTTATTGTAAACTTTATTGATATTGTATAGATGTGTAAACAGGTGGTTATACATGTCTAGTTATATACATTTCCTATATTCCTAAACTATACAATTCAAGTAAAAGACTCAATAAAAAATGCAGGATAGAAAATGTATATATATATATATATATATATATATATATATATATATATATATATATATAATCCCCCTCCATTCCTTAAAGATGCTCAAAACTCAAATAATCTCACATCCAGAAACCATAACTATCTTTTCTTCCCCTCAGTCTCTTTTCTTCCCCTCAGTCTCTCTCTCTCTGCTTTGGCCAGAGTCCCTCCCTTTCCCCACTCTCCAACAATTCATGCAACAACCCTTTACCCCCTCAGATATTTTCTGTACTAACCACTTAACCTGCCTCTTAGCTACTCATCTTTTTCCCGCCGTCAGGGGCACATTTGTCTGTCCTGCTTCTTGCCTGCCTTGCTCTCCAAATGCCTTCGAACAGTAGCTAAGTGGCTACCCCTCATTCTTCCAGCTCCAGTCATAGGATGGCTGCACCCAGCAGCAGGAGATGGGGGAGGGAATGTCCCACCCCCATAGGGATGGCAGGATAGAATAACAGGAAGTTGCCTCCCATCCCCTCCACAGCTGGAGTGATAACAGCTGCCATCAGAGTCCGGAAAACAAAAGACTCAAGAGGAAAGCTGAAAACTGGCCAGGGCTCCAGCACTAGTGTTCAAAATAAGGTTCCAGAATGGGTGAGAGGGGAATCCATGAGCCAGATTTCAGCCTTCTCAACACTACTCCCTCCCCTCTGATTGGGTTACAGATCTCTGTTCTACATTTTTTTTGCCTTCATCATAATGTTTCATGTTTAAAAGAGGCTCTAATACTTGAAGAAAAATATCGAAACCACTGGCCTCTGGGTATCTTGTGGAAGCCCCAAAGAATTAGGACATTGCAGCAGAAGTGAAATAGGGTGCCCAATGAGCAGCTATCCAGAGTTAACCTACTACCCTGGATCTTAGCTGACTTAAGCAAAAGTCTGTTTACTTCTCCTGTGGTTTCAACAGGTCTAGATGTCTATTTTCTGCCTAGTTATTCCTATGTTATGGTCAACTTTTCCTTTAGCACCTATGAATTTTGCCAGGACTATCACTGTGGGAGTGGGGAGGGAGACACTTTAAAAGCAAGAGAAAACCTGCTGAAAAATAACAAAAGTCAAACTTGGAATGGACACTAAAGGTCATCTGATGCAACCACCTATGGCGGCAAGAATCCCTTCTAGAGCATTTCTGGCAAGTAGCCATCTAGTCCCTGCTAGAATTTGTCTGGCAACAAAAAGCACGTGAGCTAGAATAGCAGCCCACCACTAAAGGTCTTTCTCCTAGAAGCCAGATCATGCCCTTCTGACTATTCCTCCAAAGACTTCTCTGTCTTATCTCATTTAATTCTCACAACCATCCAGTAAGGTGTTATTAGCCCTATTTTACCACAAGAATCAAAGGCTCAGCAAGGTTACATGAGTAAATTGCTCCAGAACACCCAGAGCTGGGATTGAAACCAAGGTATCTTTGACTACAAGGTATTTTTCTTTGTACAAGACTAAAGCTTTGATCATCTACAATCTCCTCGCTTTCAGTTCTGCCCTCTGGAGTAACAGATTATAGGCTGACTCTTTTTCATTACTTCCATCCCCAAGCCTGGGCAGGCATGAGGACACATCCCTTACTTAGTATATCTAGATGCAGACACCAGGAAAGGCTCATCCATCATCAAGGCCAGGTTATTTGCCTATCTGGTCTTCACAGGCTTCCAGCAGCAGCTCTCTAAAGCACAATCCTGATCACTCTTGATTCTTTTCAAAACATCTGAACACTTACCAAGGAGTAAAGCCCACATTCTTAACTGGCATCCAGAGGTCTATACACCCTGCCTCCAACCTACCTTTCTCACCTTATCATTTACACTGCTTCATGTTCCCACACTGCGCAGACTAAAGAATTCTGCACCCATGTTCCCTAACTACATTTCCTTAGGAGGATAACTTTTGCACATTTCTACTAAAATCCATTTCATAGAGTTGTTGTGAGGATTTGATGAGATGTCATATGCAAGGTAGCAGAGCATGTTGCCTGACACATAATGCCATCAGTAAACATATTTTTCTTGTGACATAAAACAATGAAACTATTATTTTTATATGTGGCTTATGTCCCTCACTGACTGTAAGTTTCTTACAGTTTTTGAGGGCAAGGTGCCAATTTGTTTTATTTTTATGTCCTTTATGGGATTTAGAACCATGCACTGCCCTATGGACAGTCAAAATTTACTGAATAAATGAATGCTGTCTTTTGCTTAAAATTTCTAACCTATTAGTAGCTAGGTACTTAGAAGTTCAAGAAGAACTTGACCAGAATGACCTTAAAAAATCTAGTGCCTCAGATTATTCTCATCCCAGTTACATTGCGAGACACAGAATGGGTTGAACACATGGTATAAATCATGAACTGAAATTCAGATGAAACAAGCTTAGCTTTAGAACTTTTTCTAAAGGAAATTGCTGCTTATTCTGTCTGATTCTAAGCATGGCAATGCTGATAATCCAAGCACTACTTTAATATCCTTTAGCTAGATATTAAGCCACTACTCAGCTTTCACCACAGATATCATTTATGAATCCGACCTCCTCCCTACTCCCTTCCTGCCCATGGAGACAGGTTAGAAATAGGCCCAATATCTCACACAAAGCACAATCTTATTTTAATCAGCCTTTCCTTATATCCCGGATTCTCTGGTTACTTGCCAAATAAATCAAAAAATCTAGTCACATTCAACTTCCCATTTTATTATTCTATTTATAAGTGGAAAAAAATGTTTAATTAAAAATTGAAACTATCTCTTTTTCATGGTCTGTGATTAACATTCAGTTAATGGCTAAATTAAATGAATTAAATTCCCTTAAACAACTCCATTTACAAATGTAGTTAATTAAACTTCCTAAAAAGTATGTATGATCTCTATACTCAGAAAGGCCAAAAGGATGGAGGGTGAGCCTTTTCAATACATAGTAGTAATTCCTCTTTTCCATTTCATGAAGATGATATGCATAGCATCCTTTCCAAGCTGGCCAAACCCTTCCTCAGGCCGTCAGGCCTTTTCAGGGGTTACTAGTCACTACCATTCCTTTCTACCAACATGCACTGCCCACAGACCTCTTTAGAAGTCCTGAGAACATGCTCAATCAACAAGAAAACATTACTCATAACCAGTAATTCCCATCTTGATCTTCACCTGTCACGATATTAAGTAAAGCTTGTTTTCCAATAATAAACCATGGCTCAGTATTAATCAAAATTTACCCAGTTTGACATTGTGGGGTACTCCATTCTCTGGACCAGTGCCATGTATGATTCCCAGACCTCTGATCCATTAATTACTACTCTACTCACCTTTTTACCTGGACAATCATTAATTTACTGTGGCTTTATTCAGTCTCTCCTAATCCTTAACTAGAATTCTTCTACTTAACTAGAATTTACATTTTAAAGTGACATGTCAGACTTAAATCTACAAACTTCTAAGAGGACTGAGAGTGTTAGCTAAAAAACAGATGTAAGATAAAGATGGAACAACTGGTTGAAACAAGTGCTTCCATTAAAGGAACTTTCCTGGCAAGTCAAAACAAGTTACTGATTAACAAATCTTCAAGCTAGAGCATCTTATCTCCCAAATCCTATAAAAACGAGGTTCTCTGCTGCTTTCCCTTGCTCCTCCAGATTCTATCTCCAGAAAAGCCTTTTCCACTAAAGGATGCTGACTGTGTAGCATCTGAATTGCCAGATAATTAGTGCTGTGGTTTGTTAAACTGGCCAAGATCTTAAGGGAGCAAAGAGAAAGTTAGAAGCTTCACTTTAGTACATCTGTCTTTTAAATGCTTCAAACCTCTTTCCTCTTATTTCACTTTAGATAATTTCCATTTAACTCTATATTGCTTGAATTCCAAGGGAGATATAGTATAATAGCCATAGAACTACCTTTCACAATGCAAGATGCCATTTGTGAAGAAGATTGTCACCCATTCCTAAATAAAAAGAAGTGTAAGAAATAGCACCTCTTGTTTGATAAAATTAAATAAAGCACTGTGTGTACCTAGGATCACTTGACATTTTTGAGCTTCAGTTTCTCCATCTATAAATGGGATAGCAATATTGTTATAGAAAGAGTGTACTGGAATGGAGTCATGAAATCCTAGATGCTGCTCCAAAATAGTTCTCTACACACAGAACTCTCAGTTAACATCCTCAGACCCTGGACATTTAAGTACTGATTATACTATGGATTCCCATCTTAATCAAAAAGAGTCAAGTATAAACTTGCCAACAGCCTGAACAAATAAGCTTAGGAACTCTTCAGCAGAGCTCCATACTAGATAGTCACTAAGTGGCCCTATCAAATCTTCCCTCAAGACAGTGATTGTAAAATACGTAGAAAGCCAGACAAAGTAGAAAAGAAGCAAAGAAGCAAATAGAATGAAAACAACAAACAGAAGCATAAGTAGGCAGAGGTACAAATATGGAAAAAGATCAGAGGAAAGTCAGTAACTCAAGTAAAATATAAAGCAGAAAAAATAGATGTCGAGAGTCACACATAGAAACAAGAGTAATTGGAACCATGAGGCAGTAGGCATAATGAGGGTAGTGAAGAGTAGCTACGGAAATAATGGACAATATAATAACAGTAATGAGAATGATAATGATAATAGGAAACACCAATTTCTGTGTTCTTGGTACTATTTTTAATGTTTCAAGTATATTAACTGCAAACCTCTAAGTGTTTTCATTTCACAGATGAGGAAACTAAACCACAGAGAGCTTAAGTAACTTGCCCAAAGTCACATGCTAGGAAGTAGCATGATTCAACCCAGTTTGCGCTAAAATCAATGCTGAGAGAACAGCTGAGTTATAAGAATGATGGACAAGTAGAGTTAATGTTGAATTTTTAACCATATTCCAGTTCTCAGGAGACTTACTGGTTAAGTCATTTCTTGCATTTCCTTCATTCCTCAAGAAGTGTCTCACTAAATTTCCATCACCTGAAGTAATCTGAATGCTCTTTAATGCTTCATCACTTGAAAGAACCTAACATTGTGACTTCAAATGAAATAATGAGAGAGCATTTTACCTGTCCTGAAAGAAATGTGACAAAGTGTTATTATTCTAAAATGAGGTGAAAGTTCTGAAGATACGACCTAGTGATCAAGATTAAGTCTGTCTCTAAATCATGTCCCTTTGTGGCATTAATTTGGGCCAGACTCAGTCTGTTTCGGTGTATTTTGCCACACACTGTGGGAATTTTAGAACGTATTAGTTTTCAGCATGCAATTATCATTACATATTAATTAAATATAATTATATTAATTACATGACCTGTTCTACCTCATTTCTTCCCTAAGCAACAAGAATGAGGAGGCTACGATAATAGGGGCACTGAACAAAGCTTGAACATTGTTTTATCTTTCGACCACTGATCACTTAGGTTCTCGAAGGAGCTTAGATTTACTTCAATTACAATTAGAATAAAGTCAGGGCATATCTTACTACCATCTTGTTTCACTAAAAAACGAAAACCTACCATCAGTCTCATTTTGCTTTAATGGAGTACATTTGAGGGAGTGACCAAAGGTGTGAAAAAGATTGGTGCTGTTTTCTTGTAGGACTCATTTGCAAGGTTCAGAGTTTTGCTATCAAAAGGGCAATCAATGGATATTGTGAAACAGTGATGCCATCTTCATGTGAAGAAGAAAAAGAGTTGGAGCCTAGATTCAACCCTGCCTTAGGAGAGGTTGAATTACAAAAATCAAAATATGCTGAAAAAACAACTTAAAGATTTAGAACTTTGTGTCTTGCATTAAAAATTATTTCCATATGATATTATTGTTTGAAAAATTATTAGTGTTGGGCATTTTATTCTAATCCTTTTAAGCTGCTGACTTTTATCACCCTCTTCCAAAATGCCACTCAAAATTCTGACTTTCTTTACCTCCTAATGAGGATTAATCTTGTAAGGAAGGATCAGCTTTATTTTTCTATTTTAGACATCAGGAGTGTTCGGTTGCCTTCCAAAGCTTTATTTATTTATAGAATAAAAGAGTCATATGTGTGGAAATAATAACACTTTTGTCAGAAAGTCAGGCAGCAACACGGAAGCTCTGGGATCCAAATGCCACTGTCAGTGAAGCATACTTCTTCGGGCCTTGGGAAGGGGCAAGGAGAGAGAGAGGAAGAAGAAATTGCATGCCCTGCAGCAAAGACCCTAAGACTATAAGTATCAAATTATCAAACAATCTGCTTTGTTCACCCCAACAGAGAGTCTCAGCTCTGAAATGTTTCTGTTCCCCATCCCCAGCCTCACCTCACCCCACCTCCCCATGACAGCCAGTAAGTGGAAGGTCCACTAAATTTGTTTCATTTCTCTGTGCTCTCTTTGTCTTCACAAATACACCAGTGAGTAAGATCAGCTCCCGTTATCACCACTATGAGAACGAGAGGCACAGAAAGTTTAGTACTTGCTATAGTGAAACAAAATGGCAATGCAGGAAACATATTAGTATGATAGCTCTGGGTCCAAACCTCAGCTTTCCTGGCACTGAATTTACGGCTGGGCTCATACTGCCTTTTACAACCTACACACACAGACACGGCTGCCAGAAAAGGCTGTCTCTCTACACAAGTATAGGTTCTTGGAATGTCTGCCTATGGTAGTTTTCAAAATAGCACAGTTGATTCTGTTTCTCGCCAGGAAAAAAAAAATCGTCACTCTTCTACTCACAAGTTATACAAAGGCACCTTTGTGGAATGCATCCCACATCCCCATAGTGCAGACTCTTTATCTCATTCTCTCGCTGGCTCCAAGCTGTGAGAGGTGAGCAATGAAAAGTAAGTTTGCAGGAGATAACTGGGGAGTAAGGTAACTCATTTAAATGATAAAACAGAAAACCCATTTCCAGTTTGGACATGGATAGTCTTTTAATGTGAACAGATCTGGAATCTGGACTGAAGACCTGGGAGTATTATAATACAAAGTGGCAAAGATCAGGGCAGGGGGGCGGGGTGTGTGCCAGATTTCTTCTTTCTAAGAGAAGAGCTCTTTGGTGACAGCTGGTCAAGGAAAGCATTGGTTGTGCTTGGGCTGAAAGGAGCACGGAGTAGGTAGGGAGGCAGATTAGAGGCAGTACTCCGGTCTTAGTGCTGTTCTGATACTAACACAGGGCAGGTTTCTTTACTTCTCTAGCCCTTAGTTTATTCTCTGCAATTTGATGCTTCGAAGTCTCATTCAATTTCTCAAATATAGTATCATTGATGTGGTGGGATAAGTAAGTGTTCTTTGTGCAAATGAGGAAGCACGACATACCATGTTTCACTAAATTCGGTTTTCAGTTATTTAATATAATCTTCATTAATTTGTTATTTTATAAAATACATTTTCCTTTATAAGTAAAAAAATCATACATCAGTGGGGGAACTAAACACTTTGACCAGGTGATTAAAACTAATATCACCAATGAGGGGCAAGTGAACTTCGTATGCCTCCGGCTATGATGCTCAGAGAAGAACAAAACATCACCTAGGTAATGTTCTGTCCCAAAGGCATAATCTGAATCTAATTATGAGAAAATCAAACCCAAATGAAGGAATTTCTGTAAAATGATTGGCCTAATCTAAAAAAAAATGTCAGTGGCATGAAAAACAAAGGTTAAAAAAGTAGTCCAGGTGAAATTAAGTTAAAAAGAAAAATATGACGGGTAAGACATGATCCTAGACCAGGTTTGGTATGGCAAAATATTTCTATAAAGGATAATATTGGGTCAATTGACAAATTAGGATATGGGTTATAAATTAATGTACATTGTTAAATGCTCTAAATTTTACAACCATTGTTCTAGACTTTACAACCATACCAGTCTATAAGAGAATATTCTTGTTCTTAGGATATATACATTCAAATATATGGAGTAAGGAGAATGATCTATACAGACTTTCCAATCATTACAAAATATAAAGAAAAAGAAAATAAAACAAATATTTAATGCCAAAACATTACTGATAAATTTGAGTAAAGGATATATGAGAGTTCCTCATTCTATTGCAAATTTTCTGTTTGAAATTGTTTTAAAATAAAATGTTTTTTTTTTAAAGTAACACATGTTCATTAAATAAAATTTTTCTGAGGAAGAAAATCCACTTGAAATCCCTCCACCCAGAGATAAATGTTAACCTTTTGCATATACAGGCATATCTCAGAGATATTTCAGGTTCGGTTTTAGACCACTGTAATACAGCGAGTGTCTCAATAAAGTGAGCTGCAATCTTTTTGCTGGTGGAGGATCTTGCCTTCAACTTGTAAAAAACTCAGGAAGGGTCTACTGCCACACTGCCCTGAACAAGCCCAATCCCATCTGATCTGGGAAGCTCAGCAGGGTGGGTCTTGATTAGTAAGTACTTGGAATGGAGACCACCTAGGAAGACCAGGTGCTGTAGGCGTAAAAAATAAAATATTAGGGATGTAAACTGACAGATTTCTTGCAATCTATGAGGTCAACCAAGAGTTGCCTTGCAAAAAAAAATCATGCAGGAACTGCAATAAAGCAAAGCGCAATCATACGAGCATTCAGTACCCAATATCTTTTGAAGAAGAAAGTTCATTGGTGACAGCTGGACAGGGTGAGTGTTCGTTGTGCTTTGGCTCACAAGTACAGAGGAGTGGGAAGGGTGGCAGGAGACACACAGTAATTGGCTTGTGGCGGCCTGTAATCTAGTCTGGCCAATGGTTCCCAAGAGGAAGTCTGCTGGGAGCTTCTGGGAAAGATCCCCGCCGCCCCTTCTTTTCTTCTGTTGTGTGTTGTGTCACATAAAGACGTTTGGAGCAACAGTAACTATCTTGGGACTATGAAGGTAGAGCCAAGAGAATGGAAGATAAGGTGATTCAAAGTACTGGCTGACATCATTGAACTGTTTAATAACCAACCCTGGAACCACCCTCGATGCACACATTTTACTACATTAGGTAATAAATATCCTTATGCTTTAAGCCAATATCGTTTTGCCATACTGTTACAGACAAAAGCATCCCAACTGTGACACCTCTACTTTTAAAAAAGGTAGTGCAACCATTTGCTTTGCTTACTTATCAATCACATGTAGTGAAAGCTCTTCCAAAAGCGGGAGTAGGACTCACAGGACTAAATCTGGTTTTTGAGCATGTGGTTAGTTCACCAGCCAGAAGCTACAAGGAACACAAGTTTCCAGATTGGGACAGGCATTGTGGGCTTCATGCCCGGAAATTGAGACAGGGAGGGTCAACCAAACTGCCTGATGCAGAGAGACATGAGCATTAGCAGAAGTAACTGGACTTCAAAATGTCTTTGGCTTCTAGAAGGGATTCGGTTTGGGGAGTAGACAAAGTAGAGGAAACAGAAAGGATTGTAGCCCCTGCAGTAGCTTGGCACCGGTGCCTCACATACAGTCTGAGTAAAAAGTGGGCCATTGGCCATTCCAAGCCTATGTTAATGGCCTGTATATAAATATGTCTGTCTCCTGGAAGTAGTGATCAATGGCAGAGATGATGCCAGAGAAGGGCAATGTGGCAGGTGGTGTCTCTGAAAGCTTAAGCACTGGTGGAAGTTGTGCTTGACACTTAATAAATGTTAGTTCATTGATTTATTAATGAATATTTTTTGAGCACCTGCTATCATCTATGTGAGGTACTAGATGCTGAATATACAGGCCTTAATATGGCATTGTTCCTGCTTCACAGAGCTTGCAGTCCAATTTTGGGAAGCTGTGTGGCACATGAAAAGGCCACAAGAAGTACAGCCAGAAAGATCTAGATTCAAATCCTAACTCTACCATTTATAGTGAAACAAGCTACTTATCCAATCTGTGACTCAATTGCTTCATGTATAAAAATGGAAATAACAATACCTGCCTCATAAAGTTATTGGGAATGTTAAACAAAAAAAGATATGTGAAGTGCTTAACATAGTGAGGAGAACATAGCGGGAAGCTGTGACATACTTGCACTTAACCAATCCCATGGGGACCTCTGAGCCTGGGCTAGCCCTTCAGAAAGATACCCGGGCCTAGATCAATCATGAATGCAGGTTACCCTTGGGAAAGGAGAGGAATTTTAGGTTACACAGATCTCTTTAACCAAAGGCAAGTCCATGGAAGGATCCTCTCGATGAACTCTCAGCAGCCAACACTCTGGGCAGCTGGGGAAGAGTACTTAGATGCCTTGCGAGGGAGGGGAATTAAGTAACCCCTCCCCGCCCCAAAAAAAAGGTAGCAGCAGATTACTTTTACTCAACTTTTAACCCAAGTTTAAAGCTGTTTTCGCTACACCATAGCTTTCTTCACTCAAAAAAAAAAAAAAAAAAAGATATGACAAATGGAGATTTTGTGACTACTTGTTTTCTTTCCTCCTAGTCCAAAAACAAGACCATATTTGAAAAGTGATTCCGACATTTTTAGTAAGTGATTTTGAGCATAGCCACTGACTCAATTGAATATGGCATTTAAAAGATCTGAAATGAGACCCAACCAACCGAAGCAGTTAACTGAATTACCACAGGTAGACATTTATATTAGCTTTATATTACAGCACTTTTCTAAATGTTTTCCTCTTTCAGTAGAGTAGGACACCGTGATATCCAGGCTTCCAGCATGGGATAGTGACAAAATGAAAACAAACAAACAAACACAAACTGATATGAAAATAGTATTATTCCTACTTTAAAGATATTTATCCCTCAGGGAAAATTATTCTGTTTTAGTTAAAATCCTAATAAAATATATCTTAAAAATTAATAAAATATTAATTTATTCTTTAAAAAAAATCTAGTTCCCTACCTTATTTCATCACTAGGTTTATATAATTACTGTAAGACTTTTAACTTTTTTTGAACTACTTAAATGCAATATCTCTTTTTTTGGTTTTATAAATAAATCAGCTGATACTGTATCCAGCAATGAGAATAAAGATTATCAAAAACATACACAAAGTCCTGTCTACTTTGGTCTGAATAGTTCCTTTATCAGTAAGTAAATCTAGCTGTGACTTTTTAAAAATCTGTCAGCATAGCCTCTCACTATCACAAGACCTTTTGTATATATTACTCATTGCTCCTAAGGCTTTTGGCTTTTTCCCTGTGTGTCCTGGAAATTCCCTCTCCCATCTCCAGTTCCCCTCCCTTCCCACAAAGTTAGTCACTTCTTGATTAATGTTGCATGAAATCTCAGTCAAATTTTAATTCCAGGTAGCTTTTGCCCATAGCATAGCAGGGTAGCTCTTAAACTTTGAGTCCTAAGAATTAGGGAAAACTATTCATCCTAGATCTACAGATTAAGAATTTCTGGAGGACAAACATATAATTATAATTAAATGTCTCTGTGGAATTCTGTTAAACATCACAGCTTGAGAACCACTCACAAGCATATTTCACATTTCTAGCAACTGATATAGTTTTCTGGCTACAGAATATCAGGATAAAAGTGGCATTTGGAGTTGATTCTTTTTTAAAGTTGTATGTGTAAATAGCAGTCAATGAAAAGTTAAAACATTAAGATGGTTTTCCCCAGAAGTAATACATTTATTTGTATAATAAGGCCTACCAGAATGGAAATATTATAAATACAAAAAAATGGGGATAATCTGGGGAAAATTGCTGTGGAAGAATTGGAAGAACCCAGTGTTTTCCAAAATGTTAAAACAAAAAGATAGGTAAGGAGTTGAAGATGACTTCAAGGGACTAAGATGAGGGCTCTTGAAAAATGACTATGATGGAAATTTTTGAACAAATACTGAATGTAGCACTGGATGATGTGATGAGGTCACAAAGATCACGAAATTTAATTTACTTCAACAAGTATTTATTGAATACCTACTATGTGTACAGTGTTTTCTAAAGTGTACCAAGATATGGTCCTAAATTTAAATTTACATTCGATTCAGCTGGGGAGATTTTTAAAAATAAATTTCCTAAACCCCACATTAGCTTTTCTGAATCTAAGTATCTTGAATTGGGATTGGAAATCTCTAATGTATAAAGCTCCTCAAGTGATTCTGATGCATACAATCAATGGGACCAATATTCGGGAATCACTGTTCCAAAGACCACAAAAATAAATAACATATAGTGGTGGTTTTTAAGGAATGTACAAACTGGTATGCTGAGCAATATGCTCCACCAATTTTCCTGACTGCCTTTTATTTATGGCTCTTGTTTAATACATGATGTGTTTTTTCTCTAAAATGCCTTTTCTTCATCTCTACCTTGAAAATATTATCTGTCCTTCAAGATCAATTCAAATGTGAGGAGAACTGAGACCGTGTTCCATAATCTTCCTGTCACCACACTTCCATCCCCACACATCCATTATACACCCAAATATAAAATCTGCTTTTACAATATCTACTTCACCCATCATCTCCTTTTCATTTCCATTTCCACCTCTTTAGCTCACCTGAACCACTGATCTCTCATACTCCATCTGCCCTCCTACTCCAGTTTATCCTTTATGGTTCTATTAATCTTGCACAGTTCAATTATAATTATTTTTCATACTGCAAATAAAGTTTACTGTTTCCTCATTATCTAAAAAGTTAGAGATAAAAATGCTCTAATCTAGCATTCAAACTGCTATATTAACTAGACATTTATTATTATATTATTATTATTATTATTATTATTATTAAAGCAGCAGAACTAACTCTGGCTAACTTAAGCAAAAAAGGATATGGGCTAGTTCACAGAGTTGACATTCCAATCATTTCTCTTCTTTGTGTGATTATCAAAATTCTCATTCTTGAAGAATGTTTGATTCAGCATATTCTCATCTCTTGTTAAGAGGAAAACAAGGGACATTGACTGAAAGACCACCTACAATCATACTTACTGGGGAAAGATAGTTCTTTCAAAGTAAAATTAGGGTGCCATCACCAAAAAGATAAATAAATGTTGGAGAACAAAGCCAAGGAATGTCTACTACACCCAAAATATGGCCCAAATCCAACTGAAGTACAATTGGAAATGACCGAGAGGAATTCTGTGCTTTTTCTACTGAGACATCAGAAATAGAATGAGAGAAATAACCAAGTGAACTAACATATGACAGTCTCAATGTCCTCTGAATTGAGTGAGGAGAGAGGCTGGTGGTTTGAAGTAAATGTTTTAAACAATATGTGAAATGATTTAAGAAGTCATTGTGGGTTATAAGGATAAACTTAAACTGTTTTCATGTTTTCTGTCCATGATCAGCTAATTTCCACATAATTACAACACCTTTTACGAAGCGCCCTATAACATTTTTAAAATAAGTTAAGCACCATAATACAACAGCCAGAATTTTATTGGACGAAAAGTCAGTAGGGTACCAGGAACTTCTGGATCTTTAGGAGGGTAACAAGTCTTCCACTTCTACATTCAAGAAAGGTGTGATAATTTCCCGTAGTTCCCACATTCCACGGTACCCAAGCATTGTAGGGAGCACCCTTTCAAAGATAAATGTAGCATCAAAAAACAGCATATAACATGAAAGTCCAGTAATGGTGAGGACATAAAACATGATGAAAATCCTCAATGCACGTTTCCTGCAAGGAAAGAAAACATCTGTGTTAAATATTTCTGAAGAAAACCATATTGATGTGGCTCCTGGTTTCTTTACCCAAATAGCTCTATAACTTCAATTAAGTGACAGAACTTCTCCTGACTTCAGGTAACATGTGCAAAAGAAGGAGCTTAGAGCAGATGACCTATTAAGTCCATCCCAGGACAGACTGGAATTCTAAGATGCTATAGCCCTGAAACAATGACACGCTCAATATTGTGAGTTTCCTTTGAAATGTCTACCAGATTATTGCCATTTTTACCTCACTTGTGAGGTATACAATGCCTATCTTGGGGGAAAGAAGGCACCGGCAGTTAGTTTTTCCTCGGGACACAAAATACAGTGTGACAAATGGAATTCAGTTCTCTCTACACCAGTTTTGTTATGGCATCAGACTTGCCCTTGTAAAGTAATGTGGCTTTTCCAAATCTTTGAGGACTCCTTCTTCTAGGCAATACCTATGATAGACTTTATTTATTTGCTTTTAAATCCTGGCATTATTATTTTATATAATTATTATTATATATAACTATGACTGCAATACATGATTAGGGTAGAAGATCTGGAAAATCCAGAAAAACACCAAGAAGAAAAGATATGTCACGGATAATCCAGTTACTTGAAGGTAATTACCGTCAAGAAGAGAAATTCTAGAGCATAGTTAAAACTATGAATCTATTTTGTAACCCAGCTCAGTGGATTCTATAAACACAAGCTAATTTTCTCGGCATTATCACCACTAGCTATCTATTAGTAGTTGAACAAATAATTGCTTCAACTGGACACATTTATTAAAGAGCCAGTGTTCTTAAAATACTCTGTTAGGAAGAGGCTTTGAGGGCTGCTAAAATGAAGAGCCCTCAAGAAGCACTAAATCCAGATTTGTTCTCTCGTATGAAAAGAAAAACGACTTACTGCCAAAACATACCTAGTAAATAAACACTATTCTTTCTCAATTCCAAAATGAGTCATCTTTGAAAAGGCTAAACTGGAACATTTTTAAAGAGACACATTTTAAGATTCATTTTTTAAGAGAAAGACAAATTATCTAAATTATAATTTAGAAAACAAAGAAATGAAAAAACTATAACTCCACCACTTTTTATAATAAAAATTATTATATAACATATTATATAATATTTTTTTCTTTCCTTCCTTTGCTTCTTTCATTCATTCTTTTTTTAAATTTTGTTTTAGTATTTTTTTTTCCTTTTTGGTTTAGAGTGTGTCCTTTGTTTTTTTATTTCCTACATGAAAACTCTAGGTGTGGTTGGATTCAGTCTTGTTTTTGACACTACTGAATCATTTGATTTTTAGTTACAAGTCAATATGATGTAACTTAAAGGTTTTTTTAAATTTTCTGCTCTTAAGCAAATAAAAGAGCATGTATAATAATTATCTTAAAAGGCTCAGACATTTTTCTTAGGAAAACATCATAATTGCTAAATCAGAATAAATTGTTTTTATAATATTAGTTGTACAGAACCAAAATTTAGTTTTATTAATAATTTTATTCATTTTGAATTTATCTTCTGTAAAGAATAAAAACATTCTTTTGACATTTGAATGCTTAATTTCTTTATTTAGCTATTTATTTTTCAAACTTTGACATGCATAAAGTCTTTAATCTTTTCTAAAATGTTCAATTATTTGTGGTGAATACATAAGGAAAAACTATAAGGAAATAGGGATATTGTGGGCATAATACAAAGAGGCCACCCTCTGAAGCTAAAAATAGCAAAACTGATACATAATAATTGGATAAGTCTGCAAGATAAACCTCTTGAAAAAGTAATGTATAAATATGCATAATAGAACTAGCACGTTTCCAGCTCTCTGACGAGATTGGTCAAAATCTTAGGCAATTTTAGCTAAGATGTAATGGTACGATGAAATGTGACCAAATCAGCTGGGTTAGAATCTGCCCATATAACACAATTATGTGATAATAAAAAGGCATTCACTTATTTATATGTTTGTTTTTGAAATATAATTCACACGCCATACAATTTATCCTTTAAAGCATATGATTCAGTGGCTTTTAGTTTATCCGTAAGCTTGTACGACCATCACCACAATCCAATTCCAAGAAATTTTTATAACCTCCACCAAAAAGCTATTCCCATGAGCAGTCACTTCCTAGCTCCCATTACTCCCAAGTCTGCCAGCCACTAGTCTGCTTCCTATCTATATGGATTCTCCTTTTTTGAACATTTCATATGAATAAAATCATATAATATCTGAACTTTTGTGTCTGACTTCTTTCACTTAGCATAATGTTTTCAAGGGTCATCCATGTTATAGCATATATCATTACCTTCTTCTTTTCTTTGTGTGACTGAACAATACTCCACTGTATAGATACAGCAAATTTTACCTACTCACTAGTTGATGAATATTTGCAGTTTCTACTTGCTAACTATTATGAATAATGCTGTTATGAACATTCATATACAGTTTTTTTTGTGGACATATATTTTCAATTCTTTTGAGTGCCTACCTAAGACTGAATCATACAGTAGCTCTATGTTTAACCTTTTCAGGAACTGCCAAGCTGTTTTCCAAAGTAGCTACACCTTTCACAATCCCACTAGCAATATCTGAGGGTTCTGATTTCTCCACATGCTTGTTATTGTCTATCTTTTTAATTATGGTTATCTTAGTGGTGTAAAGTGGTATCTCATGATTTTGATTTGCATTTCTCTAATGACCAATGATGTTGAACACCTTTTCATGTGCTTATTGGGCATTTGTGTATCTCCTTTGAAGAAATATCTGTTCAATTCCTTTGCTCATTTTTCAAATTAGGCTGTTTTTGTTGTTGTTATTATTGTTGAGTTCTAAGAGTTCTTTATATATTCTAAGTACTAGATCCTTAATTTACAGGGTTCTAAAAAAGTTGATCCTGACAATTTTTTCCAGGTCTCTCATTAGTTCTATGGAGGAGAAAATTTTCTGGAGTTTTTGCTCCTCCATTTTCATTAAGACCATTTATTACTTATTAATTGGATATTTTTTGAGCATGATGAACATATTTTGTATTTCATGTTACAAAATGATCAAGATTTATGTCTTTAGCTAACCCATGGAGTATTAGGAGGAGAGAAATTTTAAATAATTTAATTGCAATTATATGCTGTGAGTTCTGTCAGGATGACATGCAGTGCACACACAAAAGAGGAAGCTGAAGATTCTTCCTGGTTGGTGGTTGGGGATAAAAAATTGGAAGTTTTCTTTAAAAAGGATTCTACTCAGGGTATATATGATGGTGTGGCATCTCTAGGAAGGAAATAAAGAACTCAGAATTTGCTGGTATGTATGTCTTTAGTACTGTATGAGAGAGGTACCCTGTCCAGCAAACAAATTTTTCAAATCTGCTTAGCAGGTAGTTCTTTGGTGGAGGTGGCTGTATCACAACATGCTTGCAGACAACATCCTTTAAAATTTATGTATATATAGTTGTCTAGACCAATAGCAAGGAAATACACATATCTATATCTGTATATCTAATGCAATAAATCTATGCCTCAAATAAGAAAAAATACTACGACTTAAAGAATGAGAATAGATAATTTATAAAAGAAGATAAAACAAATTTTTAGTCAGTCTTTGAAAAAATTTAATCTTACTATAGTTAATACATTTTGGGCCTCCTTTCTCTGACTTACCACCTTGTAATGCCGGGAGGAGAATTCTGCACTAAGGCGGGTGGTGAAGCCTGACGAAGCAGGGGCTCCACTTCTTCAGAACTCTGAGAGTCTGTGTTCTCTCCTTGAATTTGGTACATTCCCAGACTTGAATCCAGCACAGACATGTTCTTGCAAAAGTTCTGGAAAAAAGGTCAACTATCACTTTTAAAAAATGATTCTAGGTGTCCGTCAGTCTTATTGTCAATGATGCAGAGTTCTTTTTTCCAGAGCACCTCAGGGGCCTACACTGCAAATATCATGTGAGTCAGATGAGGAGGTCACTGGCAGGCAGATCACCTATTACAAAGAGACTTACACATTCACAGAGTAAGGCAGTGCCACGGTAGAAAATTAAATGAAACTCACATGCCGAACTTTAACTACTGGATAATTCATGTAGGAAGGTATTTATCCTTGCACTGAATTTGTTTATTCAATTTGTTTGTCTATGTAAAACATATTTATTGAGTGACTCCTACCAGGCGCTCCTCTAGGATACAATACTTAACAGAATAAACAAGGAATGTGCATTTTTTTGCATGTGCTTTTAAAAATAAACTAGACAAGGAATTACATGTACATTTATTGGAACTAGGGGACAATCAATCAACAACTAAACACATATGTGGGGGTGCGAGGAGGTAAATGGGGTAAAAAGGGTCAATATTTGGTGACGGAAGGAAATCTAACTTTGGGTAGTGAACACACAATGCAATGTATATGACGTACTGTTAAATGTACACTTGAAACTTATTGGATTATGTTAATCAATGTCACCCCACTAATTTTTAATATAAAAATAAAATAAATAAACACACATATTAGATATAAATTAAGATACATGCTAAAGAGAAAATAAAAAAGATAACAAGTAGCTGAGGTTTGGTGGTGGGACATCTAATCTAGAATGTGGGATGATTAAGCAACTCTGAGCAGGTAACAGGTCGATTTATTCATTTATTATTTCATTCACTCATTCACATTTACCTCAATGTATAAGATCTTGTAGGAGGAGTTCAGAAATGGACTCATTTTTCTAGCTAGGGAGGTTAGGGAAGGTCTGGAAGAGGAGATGACATCTGAGCTGAACCCTAAAGAATGGGTAATGTGTGTGTACATGTGGAGGATAAGCTCCAATTGGAGGAGATGTGAAAGGGGTATGAGTTCTTGCAGGTACACCAGAACTATGAGACCTGTGATATGTACTGTTGGCCCAAAGCAGAAAACCAGGAGGTGGAGAAGACAGCGATAAGGCTAGAAATACACCAGGGAAAGAATTATCTCTGTATATAGATTTAAATCATTATTTTATCATTATTTAAACTTGTGTAACTGTGAAATCTCACCTCTATTCTTGCAACAATTTTCTCCTTTAATTCATGAGCTTCATTATAAACATCCGCCTAAAAAGACACCCACAATTTTGGGTAAAATAGAAATTATGTTTTTCTAGTTTATACAATAAAACCTCACTCATTTTGACACCGCTTAGTTGAAAACTGGCTTTAATGAAACTTCCTTTTACTGAGTAAAATCCTTGTTCTTAGAGCAAGTTTATAGAGTAATTGTAATAAATTGTAGGAGGAATAACCAAAAGATTAATAAAATTATTTTTAATGCTTTAAAAACATAAATTCACATAAATGCTGCTTATTATGTCATCTTTTTCTCTATTCATTACTCTTCCCTTGCTCCGTAAAAATATCCACCAGGATACCAGTTGAAAAAACAGTCTGTTTTTGAGAAAAAAAGGAAAATTATATACCTTTTAAATATTTTAAAATTTAAAATTTATAATATATTAATATAAGTCCACATTATGTTAGTTTGAATATTCGGGCCTTATGGTTTAGCAAGAGGGCTATCTTTTCTTCCCATGTCTCCTATAGGTTGTCAGATAGAAATAACAGATGGTTTTTGATTAGTTTCTATCAGTAAGATCAAGAGACAGGCTGAAAGCAAACCACCTCTTTCTAAGGCATGAATGCTAATTGCCATATGTCAGGAGTAGAACGTTTTAAAGGCTTTTAATTGATCATCCCATAATAGACTTGCAGCATGACTTGAAAAGTAAAGCTATAGCAGGAAGGAGAGTGTTCAGGGATTCAAGAAAAATGGGTTCTAGAGGTGCCATGTCTTGAAATTGATTCTTAAAGAAGTACTTGCCAAAGCAAGCAAAGATGTAGATTTCTGAGGCATAATTTATAATAGCTAACATTGATTATAAAGCCCCAAATATCCAACAAAATAAATGTGATACATCTAAAAATCAGATCCCACATTATATAAACAGTGAAAAGGTAAAATGACATCTAGCTGCATAGAAAGTTGTTGAAGAAAAAATGCTAAGAGAAAAAAAGCAAGTTGCAGAACACATGGTAACAAAATTCCATAAAAATAAAAGTAATATATAAATATATGTATAGAAAGATTTTTAAAATATACTAAAATGTTCACTGTGTTTATTATCAAGTCAGTGGGATAATTTTTATTTTTTAATGTGAAAACATTTTATAATGTTTTAATTATTAAAATAAGCATGTGTTACTTTTGTTAGAAGAAATATACATCTATTTATATATTTAAAATATATATATTAAATTTTTATATATGTAAATGTACATTAAATATATAAATATATAACACCATATACACATATTTATTTATATTTTTAATGGGAGAGCAAGAACAAGACTGGGTCTTTTCATCTAGAAATATAGGCAAGTCACCTCTTGTTTCTGAGTTATGCTTTTCTCTTTTGAAAATGAAGGTATAGATTAAATGACAGCAAGTTTCCTTCTAGGTCTAAAATTCTTTGCCTTTCACTGAGTTTTAAATTACATTCACTAAAATTCTTTAAACCTGAGATTTCTTTGAAAAACTGTTCTTCTTTCTTAATTATAAAGCCATTTTATCATTACCTGGATGAATTCGTTATCCATTTCTCCTAGATGCTTTTTAATTTTCATGATCTTCTCCTTTAAAACAAGGATATAAAGCAAAAGTGATAAAGAATGATATGTGAAATTGAAACAAAATAATGATGTGTAGCAAAAAGCTCATTCATGATCAAAAAGTTTGAGATTTAAGAGAAACTATTTTTTCCATACTGTTGTGGATGTTGATCTCCAAAGCCAAAATCAAATCAAATCAACATGACATTATTGGTCACATCCTATTAGGTGGCCATTGAGCTAGGCATTGTGCTGGTTGGATACAAGTATTAGGCTATTTACTTTCAAACAACTGTAGAGAATGTATAGTTCATACTCTTTTTCATAAGTTCATTCATTACTAACCCCTGAATTGTGTGACTTAGTTACTTAGAAAAGAGCTCTGATATGAAAATCATATTTTACTCAGTGCCCTAGTTTATTTATACAGAAAATATCTTTACACAGTACTTATCAAAGATAACAGAGATGGGATTCAGTCTCATAATGAAAGCCTAGACATGGATATGGAGATTTCAGAAAGCTTTCTGGACTTCTGGGGAGGAGATCAGTTAACAGGCAACACCCAAAGCCACCTCGAATTCCTTTCTTCAGCTTAAAGGTCTTGCGCTAAATTGTGGTGAAAGGTTCTTTTTTTTCCTTGGTGATAAATCTGTGCTGATCTGTAGATGGCTTTTAATATGTAAGGGGTCTAAATAAAGATTACTTTCCTACAATAAGAGACATTTCTCCTTTACTTCTTCCAAAGCCACCTAAACTCTTTGGCTTAAGCTAAAGAAGAGGCTAACAGTTTCAATAAAGAGATAGCTAGATAAGGTTTTTTCCTTTTGTAGAAGTTTTGTAGAACAGAAAAACTAGCAAGTAGGCCTCTAAAGTCTAATTCTTATCCAAATTTGATCACTACCTTTTCAACATTTCAAAAAGAAAAAAGTAAACCTTTTTTAGAAAAGAGTCTCTAAGAAATGCAAGGAGACAAAACAATAGGAAAACTCTGGAGACAGTAAAAAACAACATAAGACTTCTTGATAAATAAATCAAAGACTAACACTGATATATCTCTTGCATTCAAGGCTGCAGGTCTTCAGAAATATCTATTTCCCATCTATCTTCTCTGTAATGTTTGGTGCTGGGATAGAAAGATTAAAAAAAGTTTTCCCTTAAGGTACTCATCATTATCTTAAGATGGCATCAAGAAATAAACTTATTAAATTTGTCTGCCTGAGCTTCTAGACAGAATAGAAAAATCTAGAGTTTTTGTGTCATCAGAGAATAGAAGTAGTAGTACATGGCGAAAGGTGTTCAGAACTGACCACAAGAGAGCATTCTTCCTGTGACAGAAAATGGGTTTTAATTCTTGTTATGACCTGTTAAACAATAGAAGAGGTGGGAAGAGGTGGCAGAGTTCCCACAACCTCCCAGATTGTCCTCTCCAAGCCTCCAGCTTACCTCGATGTTTGTTCCCTGAATAGGGTCAATGTCCTGGTGTGACTCCAGCTTTTCAATTTGGCCTTCCAAGAATAGCACCTCATTCGATAAGCTGCAAACAGACCAAGAGATGGGCTAAGTCCGTGGATTAAGAAAAGTTACTCAGTGGACAATCTTTTTTGATATTTTTTAGAAAGATCATTTTCAATCTTTCACAAATGAAATTCTATTCCTATGTAAGAGAACTCTTGGGCAGTGATTGCGTTGAAATGAGAAAACATAAATGCAACTCAAAAAAGTAAAATACACTCTAAATAATTTAGATAATAGTAAAGAAATGTGAGACCAAACTGGATACAGGAGCAAAAGAGTTAAATGATTAAAATTAAAGCTTAGGTAAAGTTCTAGGGAAAAAAAAAATCTTAGGGTCCTAGGACCAGGCAAAGAGACCTTAAACTTGACACCAAAAGCATTACTGATAATGAAGGAACATTGATAAACTGGACCTCACTAAAATTAAAAACTTTTTCTTGGCTAAAGACTATTAAATAGATTTGCATGTCCCATATCTGGCAAAGGTCTTACATCTAGGGTATATGAAAACCTCTCAAAACTCAACATTAAAAAATAAACTTTCCAATTAGAAAATGGAAAAAAAAAAGACATGCAGAGACATTTCACTAGGAAGATATATAGATGGCAAATAAACATGTGAAATAAACACATCATCACCATTAGCCACTAGAGATTTGCAAATTAAAACTTCAATGAGATAACGCTATACATTATCAGATGTCTAAAATAGTGATAATGCCAAATGCTAGCGAGGATGAGGATGTGGAGAAATTGGATCACTCATACACTGGTGATGAGAATGTAAAAAGGTGCAGCCACTCTGGAAAATAGTTCGGCAGTTTCTGTCAACACTAAAAACAGACCTACCACATGACCTGGTGATTTCACTCTTGGGCAATTGAGAAATGAAGACTTATTTTCACACAAGATGTTGTACATGATTATTCAAAGTAGCTTTTTTCACAGTAGCCCCAAACTGGAAATTATATAATTCTCCTTTGATGGGTAAATGGTTGACTAAACTATATACAAATATATATGAAACCATGGACTACTATACTACTCAGCAATGAAAAGGAATATTGATATATGCAACAGCTTGAATAGACCTCAAGGAAATTATACCGAGTGAAAAAGCCAGTCTCAAAAGAATATATGCCGTATTATTACGTAATATTCATGTAATGACATAATTATAGATACGTGGAACAGATTTGTTGTTGCCAAGGGTTAGGGAAGGGTGGGAGAGAATGGGTATGGCTCTAAAGGGGTAGCAAAAAAGAGTTAAAAATCTCACCACGATGAAATTTCCAGGTACTATGACTTCACTGGTGAATTCAACCAAACATTTAAGGAAGAAATTATGACAATTCTACACAAACTCATCCAGAAAATAAAACAAGTAGGAAAACATCTTAAGTTTTTCTATGAAGCAAATATTATTATGATACTAACACTAGCCACTACAATATAAAAAAACATGGACAATACCTCTCATTAACAAACATGTAAAATTCCATTGTTGTAAAGTGAATCATATAACATATAAAGAGGATAATATAATATAAGCAAGAGGTTTATTCTGAGAATTTAAGGCTGGTTCAGCATTCAAAAATCAGTCATTATAATTTGCCATACTGAGACTGTAAACAGTGAAAGCTATTTTAAAACTCTTGGTATCATTCTGGTTTTTAAAAATCTCAGTAAAGTAGGAATATAAGAAAATTTCTCAATCAAAGAATTTCTCAATCAAAAAAAAAAAACCCTGCTAGCATCACATTTAATGCTTTCCCTGTCGGACTGAGAACACAGTGAACATGTCCTCTGTCTGCTGTCACCCTATGTATTCAACATCGTACTAGAGATTCTGGCCAATACAAGTAGGCAACAAAAAGAAGTAAAAGGCATACAGATTGGAAAGGAAGATATAAACCAGTCCCTACTGGCAGAAGACATGATAATCTATGTGGAAAAAATCAAATAACCTGTAAAAACTACTGGAGCTAATAACTGAGTTTAATAAGATCACAAGATGCAAGCTCAATATACAAAAAACAGTTGTATTTCTATACAGAAATTGAAAAATTTAAAGTATAATTTATACTAGCATTGAAATACATAGGCACAAATCTAACAAAGTATAAAATACCTGTATACTAAACACTATACAAAACTGATGGAAGGAATCAAAGAAGACCTAAATAAATAGGTATACTGTATTCATTAACTGGAAGATCAACGTTGCTAAAATGCTCATTCTTCCCAAATCTACCTGTAGATTAATGGTAGTTCTAATCACAAAATTGACAAGCTGATTCTAAAATATAGTAAAAATCAAAAAGAAGAATAGCCAAAAACCTATATGTGAATGTTTATAGTGCCTTTATTCATAATTACCAAAAATCCTAAATATGCTTCAATTAGTGAATGGATAAACTGTGGCATATTTATACAATAGAATACTATTCAGCAACAAAAAGGAACAAACTACTGATCATGGAACAACGTGGGTGAATCTCAGATGCATTAGGCTAAGTGAAAGAAGATAGATTCAAAAGGTTATCTACTATATGATTTTATTTATGTGACAACTGGAAAGGGCAAAACTATAGGGCTAGAAATCAATGGTTACCAGCAGCTTAGCTAGGGAGAGTGGTTAACTATAAAAGGGTAAAAGGGATTTGCGAAGTGATAAAAATGTTCTATATCTTCACTGTGGTGGCTATACAACTGTGTGCATTTTTCAAAACTTACAGAAACCTTACAATAAAAAAAAAAGTTACTATATGTAACAAATGTTAGAGAGGATGCGGAGATAAAGGAACCCTCATACTGCCGGTAGGATTGCAAATTGGTACATACTAAATACTAAGATCTAAATACTAAGAATTGATCTACCATATGATGCAGCAATCCTTTTTCTGGGTATTTACCCCAAAGACTTGAAAATCCATATCTGAAAAGATATTTGCACACCGATATTCATGTCAGCATTATTCACAGTGGCCAGAACATGGAAGCAGCTGAAGTGTCCTACGATGGATGATTGGCTAAAGAAGCTGTGGTATATATATGCAATGGAATATTACTCAGCCATCAGAAGAGATGAAATACTGCCATTTGTGACAACATGGATGGACCTCGAGATAATCATGCTAAGAGAAATAAGCCAGACAGAAACAGTTGAAAATCACATGATATCGCTTATATGTGGGATACAAACCTAAAAGCAACAAATGAACAGGACAGAGACTCATGGACATGGACTATAGACTAGTGGTTACCAGAGGGTAGAGGAGGAGAGAGGGGAGGGAGATAGTTGGTTAAAGGGGGTCAAATACAGGGGCTAGGGAGAGGGTGAAGTGGGTAAAGGGGATTGAATATAAAGTAGTTAAAGGAAACTGGACCTTGGGTGGTAAACACACAATAGAATATACAGATGTCAAATTGCAATATACACCTGAAAACTACATAATTATATTAACCAATGTTATCCCAATAAACTTAAAAATAAATAATTAAATAAATAAAAAGTTTTTAAAAAACATTACCATATGTAAATTATGCCTTAATTTTTAAAGTAGAAAATAAATTTAATATATAGGGTTTGAATGAAAACAGACTCTTTTAAAAAATAAATATTATTAGTGCTTTGGATGAAAAAATAGAGCCATTTTGAATAGGATGGCCAGAAGAAGGCTGTTGTTTAACAGAAAGACATGAAATTGTTTAACTGAATGTGAAGGAGATGTTTAACTAAAAGATGAGAAAATGTCTTAAAGAAGGGGAGCCCTAAGTTTGGGAGGTGGTCAGATGGTTCAGAAGACCAGAGGAATTTATTTCTAAGAATAACTTGCATTTATCATTTATTGTATACCAGACACTATATTCATATTTTTACCTACAGTATTTTATTTAATCCCCACAAGAAACCAATGAGGTGGCTGTCATTAGTGCCTTTTTTATAGAAAATGAAAGTCAAGGCTTAGAAAACGTTGATAAACTTATCCAAGAAATGTCAATATCAGGATTCAAATTTGGGTCCCTCTAACTCTAAAGCCCATTCTTGTTATACCAGTGACTAGATAAATAACAATTAATTTAACTTTTCTGTTTTATAACTTTCCACTTAAATTCGCATATGCATTAAGCAAACATACTTTTTTTCATGTTGAACTGGTTGTATCCCTTTAAACAATACTGAGTAAAACTCAAGGATCATTGGAGAACTTAAACCCAGAGTTTCCTACATTTCTGAAGCTATGAAAATTTTCATTATTTTTTGACCAACCTCAACACCCCACAATTACCTCTTCACTATGGTTTCTGTTAGGTTTATTTTTTGTATAATATTGTTAATTTTCTCCATCCAGCCCATGTGATCAGCTCCGAGTTCTTTCACTTGTAGACCCGTCTGTGTGTTCCAGTGGTCTAGCTGGAAGAACATGTTCTCCTGACTCCTGCAGAAATATTATGATGATTAGTTTTTACATATAAAATTGGGAATGTCACACATGGCCCTAAACTCTCTTCCTTTGAATGGCAAGTTGGTCTTTTTATTCATTTTCTGTCATCAAAATAGGCCAGATAGGCAGTTAGGCCTCAGAAAGAAGTTTGGGGGTTTATCTGATATCCATTTTAACAGATCTTTATAAGGCTGGAGGAAATAAAGCATATTTTACATTTAGTAAATATATATGTATTTTTTTAGATTTCTCTATGTGGAGTGAATGATAAGTATTGATTTCAGGACAGTGGTTGCATCTTAGCAGGGAAGGAGAGGTATGAAATAGAGAAAAGGTCTACAGGCACTTAACAATACATTTTTTAAAGATATTTATAATACTTTATCTATCTAGAAAATCATCTGAGAGTGACAAGATATGTATTAATTCCAGGCTTCAAAAAAAAGTTTTCAAAGAGCGCCCCATGCCTCTGTCTGTATCCCTAGAATGTCCTTATTCTGCATTCTTGCTGTAACATAGTTACTTGCGCACATGAGTGCTTCATAGTTCAATTCATGGATGGATTTTAGATCTGTCAGGCTTACTCTAAGTCCTCTGTGGAATTTTTTTTCCCCCTCCACAAAACATTATTACATGTTCCCTCTTGCATGTATCAAGGCTTACAGTTCAGGGATGTTCTCCTCTGAAAACTGCAAAGAGGTGGACGCTTGAGGTTCCTCATGTTGAACTGCTTCCTCCTCATCCTGCTCACTCTGCAGGTCCTGGTTATGCTCAGCCTCCAGCTCCAACATACTCTGATAAGGATGAAAGAAGCAAAACAGAACAAAAGGGTTATCAAGAATGGTAGAGGTCCTTCTGGCCTACCCATGCCCCCTTCTCTGGGGGCAAGCACATAGTCCTTTTTGAAGTTTTCTACTGCATTTGTAAGTTAAGCAGATATGGCCTCCTACTCCATTGACAGAGGAAGGCTGGGACAGGGACATGGAGAACATTCGTGTTCACAGGCAGAGCTCTTTGAAGTGCTGATGAGTATTAAAACTCCATTCGTCCACGGACTCCAGCACTCCACCCAAATAAGATGACCGGTCTCTTCAAAAATTCAGTGTCAAAGAAAGACAGAGGGTCTGGGACTATTCTGTATTAAGAGAGTCTGGAGGAATCAAATAACCTAATACATTTCATAGATCTTGTTTAGCCACAAAAGACATTTGTGGGACAATCGAGAGAATTGCAATATTTTGAGAATTGAGAATATTAGATTATATTATGAAATCATTGCTAAGTTTTCTAATGTGATAATGGTGTTTTAATTATTTAGAAGAAAGTCTTTATTTTTAGAGATGCTGTCTGAAATAAACAGGGATGAAGCGTCTGTTGTCTTTGACCTACTTTTAAGAGGTTTAGAAAATTCCATTTACATATATAAAGATAAAACAGATGTGACAAATGGAAACCATTTTAAAATATAAGTGTGAGAATGTGAATAATCATGATATAATTCTTTTAAGTTTTCTTTTTATTTAAATTTTTTCATAATAAAGAGTTCTGGGGGAAATCCTACTCTCGGTTTGACCCACAAAATTTATTTCTTCCTTTATCCCTTGCCTTGTTATAGAGAAACATTCAAGGCATTTTCTGGTATTTCAAGTCTGAGCATGCACACAGTTGACAAGAATTTATCTTCAAACATTTCTCTTCTTTAGTAGCTACACTGTGAAATATTTCTTCTGCCCTTTGAAGAAGTTCGGTCTGAAATTCTTATGTTTCAACAAAACTATTTTTAAACTGGAAGGAGAAAAAGTTGGGGGGGGGAGAACAATTAATCTTTTATTAAAATATCTGTATAAATTCTGTCCAAGTCAATACGAATGACTAACATTCATATAACACTTTATAAATTTCTTTCATATGCATTCTTTCTGTTACTTCTCAGGATAGCCTTGAGGTAGACAAAGGTGATTATTGAAATCCCCTTGGCCATTCACATTTAGTGATCTTTCCAAGGTTGTATGGCACAGCGGTCACCTCAAAAAGATATGTCCATGTCCTAATATTAAGACCCTGTGAATGTGACCTTATTTGGAAAAAGAGTCTCTGTGGATGTAACTAATTTAAGGGTGTTAAGATGAGATTATCTTGGAAATCCTGAGTGGGCCATAAATTTAATAAGTGTCCCAATGAGAGACAGAAAAGAAAATGCAAACACAGAGGTCATATGAAAATAGAGGCAGCCACAAGCCAAGGAATGCCTGGAGCCACCGAAAGCTAGAAGAGGCAAGAAAGGATTCTCCCCTAGAGCCTCCAGAGGGAGTGTGACTCTGCTGAACACTTGGCTTCAGAATTCTGGCCTCCAGAACAATGAGAGAATATGTTTTTGTTGTTTTAAGTCACTAACTTTGTGGTAATTTCTTACAGCAACTACAAGGAACCAAGGCACATGGCTGGTAAGTGTATGGACCAGAACATGAGCTAGTTTTTCTGATTCCAAGGCCATGACTTTTCTCACTATATCCAGGATTCAAATTAAGAAACATCTAGTTTATACCACTGTCACTTTCACAACCCATAGGCACCTTATCAGTGATGTAGGGATAATTATCATATGTATAGATGAGGAAACTAAGGCTGAATGTTCCAAGTATTATATGACTCCACTGTATCTTAACTACCTCTCCATGAAAATAAAAAGCATTCACAGTTTCAATTTCTTCCCACCAAATCTTTGGCTAAGATATTCAAAAGCAACAGAAACACTGTGGTGTAGAAAAAGAACACTACATTGGGAATTGGAGAATCTGAATTCTAAGCCTTATTCTACTGCTATGGTTGTGAAACCAACTAATTACTATAATGTTCAGTTTCCCTTTCTGGAATAAGAAAATTGGACCAGATCACCTCTGAGGTTCTATGTCCAGTTTTCTATGATGATATTTCTCATCTTATCAATCAATTCACTGTCATGGTTAATATACCACCAAAGAGTCGAAAAGCACAATAGAAATACGCGATTTTTAAAAATCTGCAGGATTGAACACATAGTTATGTGTGTATGTTTTCAGTAACAAACTGAACATGTGCTAGCATGAAATACGCAGCCTGAGGGCATTACTTTCCATTTATGTGCTGCTCTTTGAAGAGCTTATATTTCTTTTTTGGATGTTTCATTGGTACCTCAGATTCAGCAAGCAAAAACTGAATTCGTCATATTTCCCCTCTACCTTGTCCAGGTACACCACCTTGCATAATTGTCTTCTTATCTATGCAAGGGCCTCTGCCAGAACCCTGGAAATGGTTCTTGAGTTATCATGGAAGACATTCTTTTCTCTCTTCATTACCCATGTCATATCCACTTGGTGTCCAAGCTCAAGAACACCTATCTTTTAAATCTATGTCTTTTCCTCTGATCTTCATG
The DNA here is from genome assembly GCA_030015415.1 of Cynopterus sphinx. Lineage (NCBI taxonomy): Eukaryota > Metazoa > Chordata > Mammalia > Chiroptera > Pteropodidae > Cynopterus > Cynopterus sphinx. Next base: position 141,160,434 of record CM057380.1, read on the forward strand.
GCATCCCTGCTTCCAGTCCTCATCAGTTCTTGAATCCTAACAGCATCCAGTTTCCAGTCTGCATCCTGCTCTATCTCCACTTCCTTAATGTCCTGCCTACCTGCTTGCCCTTCATGCCTTTTCTTTTACCCTTCCTCTCCCAGAACAGTTTTTCTCTGGCCCCTTTGTCTTTGCGTGTGCTGTTCCATCTTTCTAAAATGCTTCGTTTCCATTCAGCTCATCCTTCAAAACTCAGTTGTCATATTCCCAGTCATCTATCTCCCTGTGCAGCTCCTGCCACAACTGGATAGCACATCTGCTCCTCCAAGCATAAATTTATCGTACAGAGCCATTTCCTTGTCTGAGTCCCTCCAAGTGTGAGAGCTCACTGAAGTGAAAGGATTTGATATAGATGTATTCCCAGCACTTGACAGTGCCTAGCACATAGTTGATGCAAAATAAGTGGTTTTAGAATAAATAGACTTCAGCTTGCGAGAGATGCAAACAAAAGCAGAAAATAGGAAAGTCTGTCCACTCACCTGGTACCTGAAATCAACACTGTATAGAGCAGAACCAGGGATCAGAAAATGTGAAACCAGAGCAAAATATCCACTTTTAAATATTTTGGGGGGCTTGGATGATTAGATATGGCATCCTTGGCAGTTTGGCTAAAGTCTGTTTTGTTAATTAAACCAACAATTAAAATTATTTAACTTCTATTAACTTTCTTTGTTTTCTGAATTTGTCCTTTAAATCTTATAATCTTCCCTTATAAAAGGACAAATGTAAGATTCTGAAAAGTAGAGACCTTCTGATTTGCTTCCAGAGAATAAGAGAAAAATGTTTCTTCCTTTAAAAGTCATATATTTGTCATTTTATCAGCAGAGAGCCTAATTTTTTAATACTCATTTGTTAATTATGTAACTGCACGTAACTTATTTTTATGTAATTACAGAATTTTCCATAAAAATAAATTAATATGAAGAAATACAATCATAAAAAGTTTTTAAACCTTTTGTTCAACCTTGAGCCCTGACTTGAAGTTTGTAAGAAATAATTGATATGCCTTATACTCTGAGAGTATGGGCTACTTGAGAAACTCTTACAGAATGAATGATTTTATTCACTAATTAGAATTATCCGGTCCCAAGTCAACAAGGGATGGTGTCACAGTTCACTGACGAACAGGATTCATTCAGCAGGGCACACTGATGGTGAATGCAGGGAAGGTGTCGTAGCAACTGGAGCCCAGGGACGAGCCGCCCACAAAGAATCAGATGATACTATTTGTAAAGTAATACCTTTGATTCACGTGTTCCCTGAGATCATAGCCCTCCACATGTCAATTTCTCTGTTTTTCTCTTCCCATTCTCAGACTTTCTGAAAACTTAATCCTAAGACTCCCCTTCTAATTCAGTTTCTATAATTCTTTTTTTTTCCTTAAAAGGTATCTGTCGGGCTGTCTATCTCCCCTTTCAGTTTTTGTCTGTCTCATTATTATCTATTCTCCAGAGCTCTACCTCCATGCCTTCACGCCTTCTATTTCTTTGGGGTGTTTTGTTGTTGTTGTTGTTGTTGTTGTTGTTGTTGTTGTTGTTGTTGTTGTTGTTTACCTACTGTAGAGTCCTTGGAGGTAAAGTTCAGCGTAGAATATTCTTTGAAAACCTTTCCTTCTGTGGGTTTGCTGAGTTAGCCATCCCCCGCTTTAAAATATATTCAAAAGAGAAGTAGGCACATGGATCCTAAGCTTCCTTTGGGGCCTGGATTTTCCTGGGAGTGAGAAAGTCCCACTCCATCCTTTCCTTATGTTTTTCTGACTGGTTGAAACCACCTTTCTCTGTAGCCAATAGCCTGGGGAATCTATGGAGAGATTGGCTCATCAATAATAAAGGGAATCTCGGCCATGCCTTTGCTTTGATCTAAAGGGTAGTGAAAGCATAAACTCTTTTCAGGACAAGCTCAGGCTTTGTCTTAATTTCCTTCATTCCATATCAGCTGGGTGACTGAACTTCAAAGACTGAGAGAGGTTCAGACTGAATAAGGAGTAAATAGATCTTTCTGACTCATTCTATTGGAAGACAATCTGTGAGCAGGGGGCAATTTTACATATGGCAATTTGCTCTAAGGTCAAAAATGTCACAAATCTCAAGGACAAAAGTAACATGTGCTGCACAGATTTTTGCATGGGAAGGTTACAAAGTCTCTTTTGTTATGACAGCAGGCCTAGGCGGAGGCAACACCACTTCTGGTTTCAAGCTGTGAACATCCTGCACCTATTTGTTATAAGGAAACCTTCAGAGATTTCCTTACTGCTTTGGGATGTGAGAAATGAAGTTTTTTTCTTCCCCCACTGTGACATTTAAGTTTCTCCCTTACCCATTTTTTAGTCTCCACCTCTTGGAGGTAGTCAGTTTGAGGGTTTTCAGAGAAGACGCCTTCCTCATCATCTGAACTGTCCGAGAAGTGGTCCATTTTGTTAAATTCCCTTAGCAAACTGTAAGGCACACAATCAGAACAGATATTGTGATTATGTCTTCGGTCTACAGTTTAGGTCTTCCCTAAACATTTTTAGAAGTAGAACACTGGGATCTTTCCGGGACCCAAAAAGCACCCACTATCCTTGCTCTGATTTCTTTCTGTGGGAGCGATGTCTAGCACAGTTTATTGGACAAGACAGGAATAGAGAGGCTGGATAAATATCTGTTGACTGAGTCAATACACGATTTACCAGTGAGATTCCAAATTGCAAAGCCATTGTGGCTGTGCAGCTCTGTGTGTGTACACATGCACAAATGTGTAAAATGATAAATTCTTTTTAAAAAGTAGAGTTAAAAAGTGTCATATTGTTCAAAAGACTGTGCAGAAAGGAGTAAGTCTATGATATCATCCTGATCTCAAGCCCCCAATGTTTACTAGTTCCTTTATTCTTCCACAGAGATTTTATGTATAAATAAGCATCTATGTTTATATAAATACATATGCCTTTTTAAATATAAAATAAAGAATATTATGCATACTATTCTGTACCACATATTTCTTTTTTAACAACCTATCTTGGAGTCCATTTCATATCAGTACATACAAACTTGTCTCATTTTAAAAATGTTATATGGCATTTTATCATGTGTCTCTCTAATAATTTGCTAATCAGTATTTATTAATGGATATGTAGATTGTTTCCAATCAATTACTACTATAACCAATGCTGCAATGACTATCTCTACACATCTACATGTCAGTGTGTATATATACAAGTATATCTATTGAATAACCCTAAAAATAGAATTGCTGGGTCAACATATGTGTATACTAAATTTTCACAGATTTTACCAAATTATGCTCTCAAAAAGGTTAAATCCACTTACATTTCCAGAAAAAAAATGATAAGAATTTCTCTTTTCCACTCTATTTCTACAACCGTGTATTATTAAAGGTTTTTATCTTTTCCAACCCTGTGTGCTTAAATTGGTATCTCATTTTAGTTTTGTCTCTTTTTATGAGTGAGATCTAGCATCTTTGCCTACATGTATAAAACTCATTTGTATTTTTTTCCATGATAATTGTGTTGATATCCTTTGCCAATTCCCTATTGGACTATTCCTATTTTGCTGGAGTGCATATGTGTGTATATAAATATATACACACAGACACACACACACACACTCACATATACTTCTGAATGAATCACAGCATGGAGGATTATGACAGTGCTCCCAGTCTGTGGGCACTCTATATCTACCCTGCATAGGAAGAAGTCCCGGAATCTACATACATTTCTATAGACTGAGTAAGTATTGTTTATATTATAAACACTGTTCAAAGTTTCTAAATGTATATGCTACTGTTATTAGTAAATTATAAATGCATTTTCAAACATCTTTGATATCATAATAGCTTCTTTGATATATAGGGGGGCCTGGAAAATCTTTTACTTAAAAAAATATTTTTCTATTTAAAAAGATGGTTAATCATTGGTTTATATTAACACATTTATCATCCTGTATTTTAAAATGCCTATATGTACTTACATGAATATTGTACTTCTTCTACTCTAGAAAATATTTCAAATGGTTTATGCCTTTAGCAAGTGGAGGTATGGAAAACACAAAACAATGAAACTATTTTTGTAAATTTAGACTAGAGTCTTAACCATTTCTTTTCAACTAATATCTGCCTAGTTTGTGATTGTGGCATCTCACAGGTCCTACCACAATAAACACTCATGAGGTCAAATTAGAAGAATTGTAGAGAATAATGTCATCCTTAATCCTAAACTGGGAAATCTCATTATTCGAGTCCTATTGGCCTGATGAAGTCTCCAGACAGGCCTCCAGAAGCTGCTCCTGAGAGCTCAGCCCTGGCTTACTTCTCCATTGCGCCTTCATCCACACTGATATTTTGAAGAAAGCTGTTGTTTTTCTCGGTTAACTGTTGTTTCTTCCCATCTGCCTTTATCTGCAGAGACATCTTGTCACTTAGCTTCATATAAGCCATTTCTTCAGCACTGCAGGGACAATGGTGACAACAATAGGGGTTTTGTAGCAGGCACCTACATTCCCTATGCTGGTATGCTGATAGTGGGCTAATTTCAGGAAGTTTGGCCTTAATCTCTCTTCTTCTAAATAGACCATTAATTTGTCAAATAAGCTCTTAGGCATTTCTGCTCAAATATATATGGGAAGGTCTTGTGTGTGGCTGTCCCTACAGATTTCTCTGGTTAACGTGATGGTTGTCTGAGCCTGTAAGTATGTATTTTAAATCCTTGAATGAAAATATCATAGAACAATACAAAATATCCAGGCTAGGGAGATGAGAAACTTTATTTTTATAACCTTTTTCACATCATATATATGCACATTGTAAGAAATAGAAAAGAACAAAGAAGAAAATATAAAACACTGCTATTATAGGAATAGCCAGAGAAACCCCAGAGATACCCAAACAAAACCACTGTTAATATTTTGCTGTATTTCTTTCCATTTTAAAATTTGATGTCTTTTAAATTCTTTTCCTATTTTTGTCAATTAGGTGATTTCTAATTTTTCACTATTATAAATAATGCAATAATGAATATCCTTGTCTAGTAATTTTCAGTGCATCTCCATAATTTACTTAGGATACTTCTCTAGAAGTAGAATTACTGGGAATATAATATACAGATTTTTAAGGATTTAGAAAAATATTTCTAAATTACTTTTCTAAAGGTTCAACCAATACACACCATCACCAGCTGGTGGTGTGAGAATAGGAAACTTCATTCTAGCCTTTTAAGTAAGTATTATCTGGGAGAAGAGACTTCTTAGAGTACTTAAGTAGTTAGTGAAAAACAATTAAAGATGAAAGGAAATAGGAAAATAAAGATGAAAGGAAGAGATGTGTGAGACAGGTTCTAAGAAGCGCATATGTAAAACTATAAGAAAGAATATAAAACGTAACTCCTGCTTATTGACAGAAATCAGAAGACTCGTAAACAGCCCCAAACAGGAAGAAACCTCCTCTGTTTACTCAAATGAGTGACCATAGTAAAATGGCCCAGAACTGGAGAGTAGCTTGGCTCCCAGAACCCTGAAAGTCAGGACCCCAAAGGAAAAGAGAAACTGTAGACTGATGGGAAGGGAAGTGAGAGTGGGGATTTTCCCAGAAGGTTGATTTATAGCTGATATTAGGAATGGGAGAGGAAGGAAAGAGGCACTGGGAACCACAGAAATCTTGGAATCATCTGGGTAACCCAGGGCCTGGTCTATCATGATAGTAGCAAAACTGAGTTTTGTCCTTGACCTGTGCAGGGATCCACAATGGCTGTGATGCAAAGGGGACCCCAGTGAAGAAGCAACAGGAAAAGACTAAAAACTTTTAATGTGAGATAGCTCCATCCTTCCTAACTTTGTAACAAAGAAGAATAAACCTTTGATCTCTTTTCAGGAATGAAACTGAGACCTGCCCAGTTCCTATCTGGACAGTCTCATCTGTTTCCTGAAAGTATTACTAAGAAAATTCCAAGCTCTGAAAGATGAATGGCCCGTGAAATCTGCCTGGTTTTGTGTGTCTTTCCTGTTCAAAAATTAGAATACTGTAAAAATAATAAGAATTTTTTATTTTAGTAACTCTCTGACATCCCAGTAGCTTCCCCTGGTTAATTTAAAAGAATGTGTATTTCTCTAAATCCAGGTACCTACACAAAATCTACCTTTGTACATTTTCTCACATTCCAAATAAGTTAATATCCTAATGATGGCTTGTGTTTGTGCATCTCCTAATATAATAATAGATTCCAAAGTGCTTTTCACGTATGTCCTTATTTAGTTCCCACAACAACACAGTGAGGACAGTATTGTCCCTGTTAACCAAAGCTCTGGGAGATGGTATGATTTTCTTAGGGTCATATAGTTGGCGAACTAGCAAAGCCAAGACTCAGAACTTCCATGTCCTCATGGCTACTTGTAAGGGATTTCTCTCCTGCACTCAAAGATGATCTAGATCAATGCTGATACAACTTTCTGTGCTGATGGAAATATTCTCTGAATTGTTCAGTGCAGTAAGCACTAACCACATGTGTCTATTCAGCACTTGAAATGTGGTTAATTTTTAATTTAAAGCAGTTTAAATTTAAATAGTCACATGTGGCTACTAGCTACCATATTGGACAGGTCAGACTTTTCTAGACCAGGGATCAGTAAACTGGAACCCACAGGCCAAACCTGCTACCTGTTTCCATAAATAACATTTTATTGGAACATGGCTACAACCCTTCCTTTACATATTGTTTATGACTACTTATGTGCTGCAGTGACAGGGTTGAGTAGTTGCAAAAGAGACCAAAATTTGGCCTACAAAGCCTAAAATATTTAATACTTTGCCCTTTACAGAAAATGTTGGCCAACTCTTATTCTATACCATCACCTTCTACGATGCTGGATGTTTGCTACAATGAGTGAACTGAATATAGTGAATAAGAACTTGAGTTTTGAAGTCAGGCCAAGGTCATAATACAGCCTCAACACTTAGCTCCGGGGTGTAACTATAATGTTCTAGGCCTTACTTTCCTCATCTGTAGGATGGGGCTAACATTAGTACTGCTAATGTGATTAGAGTTGTGAAGAGTAAACCGAGTAATCCTACTGTGCTTAACAGTGTCAGATGTAAACATTTGGCGATGTTATCTGTCTGTTAAAGTAAAAGCAGTGGAAATGAGAGTTAGTGTGTTTTCTTTAGCTTCAAAAGTAATAATGATAATAATAAGTTACACATGCACAGCACTTTCCATTTATAAAGCATTTTTACTGAGTCATTTCATTTGCCCTTCACATCCACCCTATGGTCAGGTGATGCAGACATATCTTATTACCTCATTTTTTAAATGAGAAAACTGAGACTCAGAGATGATCCATAATTTGCCCAAAGTGTTATTTGCAGGATTTAAACTTGCAAATTTTATCTACAAGTTTTATAATCATCTCACTATTATACGTAAACTTAATGCCCAACCTATTTTAATGAATTGGTTAATCGCCTTCTTACCTCAAAAATAAGCCATCTTTTGAAGCTAACTTTGGACTAGTTATAAAATGTAGGTCCATACTATAGATCAGCAACATCAGCATAACTTAAGAACTGGCTAAACATGCAGGATCCCAGGTCCCACCCTAGACTCACTGAATCAGTATCTGCATTTTCACCAGATCCCGGGAGGTTCATATCCATATTAAAGGTCAGAAGTACTCACACCCTAGACCTTATAAACTATAATCCCTCTTCTCCCTATACCCTACCCCTTCATTTCTATATCCTTGGCCTCTCAGACTATTTGGTACAACTGAAATGAATCCCTCCTCCTTTCTCCCACCTCATCAAAACCTTTAAAATTAGAAATTTGGAGAAGCATTAATCGAAAAGTACAGATCGACTATTTTTAAATATAGCCAATGAAATCTCTAACTTAAATTTTGTGGGACTTTTCTCCAACCTAGACCACCCAGCCGACCCTCTTCAGTACCTGGTAGCTGAACAATTTGGGAACTTTGACATCTTAAAGCATGGTTCCACTAATCAGGTTTTGATGTCACCATAGGCTCCTGGCAAAGTTATAATGAGATGGTATAGGTGTGAAATAATATATACCTGGTGATATCCTTGCTCATCCCGATTTGGTGATCACAAATACCTCTGAGTTCAGTGAGGTAGAATAGTAAAGTCGAGTTTCTCTGGAAAGTTCTAATGATGCCAGATCCTTCTTTCCCCAGCACCAAAAGCAGAGAGGAGGTGATTTATGAGTGGTAGACAACCAGGCAGGTCAGTTTGCAGTTGGACTTGCCCTCTCTGACATTCCACTTGGAATGTGGTGCATGCAAACCATCAACCCCCTCTCACAGGGTTCCAGGGATGCGGTGCTCTCCTGCTTTTCTTTTAACTTGCACTTCCAGCCTATCTCCCAGCTTCCTTGATTCTCTTTCCTACTCTTTGGAAACTAAATCCTTCTCCCTCCCCAGCTTTCTGTCTATTAGTCTACTAGCCTCTGACATGATGCTCTGGGATGCTCTTCCAACCTCAGCTGCTTCTGCTATGCCTGCCCTTTTCATTTCCTTGCCTGAGCAAAGCGTCTGAGACCTTATACAACAGAGGACACGACTTCTCCCACTCTTTCCCCACTCATCGGGAACAAGAAGAAGCAGTTGATCTTCTTGCAAACCAGGGCTGGTTCCCCCTAATGGCTCTGTCACTAATTTGTCTGTGATGTCCACACTTCTTCTTATGACCCAGCACAACTCACTCTCACTTCTTCCAGGATTCAGTACCAAGGTCACATTTCCCTCTGTACCTCAACTTCTCCCATCATTTCTGGGGAACTCAACACCAGTGGGAGGAGCCTCATGTTCTGACCTCAACCTTTAGGCTTCCCTCTTCACCTACCAAAATTATTCAGCAACATGGAGATGAAATACAGAACAATTTTTATAAGCTTGGACTTTACAATTAGATCAGGGTTTGAAACCGGGTTTTGCCATTTTTTAGCTATTTGATTTGGGGCAAATTTTAATTTCTTTCTCTGAAAAATGGGTTTGATAATAAGTGCCTAATTGGTTTGTGAAGAAGATTAAGGCAATAATGTGAGGAAGGCGATTAGGTCGAGCTGGATGATTGCTAGAGCTCCCGCTAGTTAGAGGGTACGTTCCAGGAGGACAGGGATGTCTGTGTGTTTCATTGACTGCTGTATCCCCAGCACTGGAAGAGTGGCTGGCACATAGTAGGTGCTGAAAAAATGTTTGTCAAAAAAAATGGAATGAATACATATTGGTAGCCAGAATTTTTAAAGTGACATTTTAGGTGTTGTTGTTACCCTAAGCATTTCCTGAGCTAAAAGCTCAAGCTCACATGTCTCACGTCTCACCTCTGTCCCCCTAAATTTTACTATACTCCCTACCTAGTTAGGAACCCAGATTTTGTCACCTTGTGACTTCTTACAGTGCCTGCTGAGCCAACCCTCAGCCTTGGGTTCCTGCCTCATGTCAAGACTATAATCCTACTTTTGGTTGTACCAGGTGACCTCATGTTTCTTTAAGAAAAATCACAAGATTTATATAAGTAGTTTCACCACAATTTAATAACAACAATACCAATAACAGGTAATACTTACTGAGTGCTTACTAATGTGCCAGGCACTTTTCTAAGCGTTTTACATATATTACCTTTAATTCTTATCACTTTTGCAAAGGGGGCATCTGGGATCCAAACCCAAACCTGGTTGATCTGGATTGGGGGCTGTGCCTTTAAGCCACACTGGGTGGACTCTCCTTCACATTGGGTTCTTACTGTTACTCAGCAAAGCTGCGTGCACCTAGTGTTGACTCCCAAACGTATGGAACCCAACAGCTGTTTTCTGTCTTGCTCAGTGCCTTTCGCTCCCTGTCTCACTCTTGAATGCTGCCAGTTCCCTCTAAGAGCAGTGACCTGGCCTCCCACATTGCTGTACTGGTCGAGGTCATCTGATGGGAGTCTTTCCCTCATAAAACAGCTCCTTTGTGTAGCCGCTCCTACTTTAAGAATATCCCTGTGTTTTCCTCATCCTCTTCCTCTCTTCTTCTAGCTTAGAGAGAGCACTTTTCCACTCTCCTGCCTCAGGCTTTCATGATTCAGACCTTTGTTCATTCTTTGGGATCATATTCCATTAGTTATCATTTCTCCTGCTATTTCAGAAACTTTTTTTGAGAGATTTTTTTTTGGCATTCCACTAAGAAGCTCACAATTTATTTGAGGAAAGAGACATATAAATATATATTTTATCTTCAAGCTCTACCTTTTTGTGGTCACTTTGCCTCTTTGTACTCCTGTTTGCTTTCATGTAGAAAAAAAATCCTTCACTTTGTGTATTTAAGCTACCATCCTATCTCTCTCCTTCCTTTTAACAAAAATTTCTCAGACTTTCAGAGACTGTGGTTGCCATCTCTATGGCTCAGTATATATTCTTATCTTAAATGCTTTCAGGATGACTTCTTGATTGCAAGAATTTTTTGCTTATTTTTGTATTTTTAGAGCCCTTAATAATGTAATTCCTTTTGGGGGGTGAAAATGGGGTACACTTTGTTTCTTACACCTATTTGACCCCAGAGCTATTTCTGTTCTTGCAGCACTGTGTTTTCCCAAATGGACTACATTTGGGGAAACGCTATTTTAAGATTATGGATAATGTAAGTGAAGTTCCAGGCACAAGGAGCTCTCATAAACAGCAGCAACTGTAGTCATGGGGCATCTCCGTTGTTTCATTTTAGATTTTGCGAACTTGACAGCTTTTCTGAATCACTTCTTTTTGTCTAGTGTCACAATCTCTAGGTGCTCAGAAATAAACTTCTACCCAGGCCTGCTGCAGCTGGGTCTAACTCCCAGCATCTGTCCCACACCAGTGGGAGGTTCTGATCGTGGTTCCAGCTTGTCCTACCTGCTTGTCACCAGACCACCCCCAACCCAGTGAGTCCTAAACTGTAGCACTTAGTATAAAGAAGGATGTTGGATCCCTGTGGAAACCCTCAGCCCTCTCTATGTTAGCAAAGGCATCACTGAGGGCCCAGACATTTCAGAAATTAAAGCTAGAAAGGAGTAAATATATGGAAACTGTGAGAGGTTTGGAAAATTTTAATTTACTCTCTAACATTGTTGCGAAGCTAGTAGTTACATAAGCTAAACTGCTTCGATTGTGTCTCTTTAAATTTGCCAGCAAAGAGGGATAACTGCAAGTCACTTAATGTCTCTGACCTTCTTTTTTCTTATTAACAAAATCGGGGGACATCTACCTTGTAGGCTTGTTGTGAGTAAGAAGTGGAAAATTGTGTATAAAGCACCTGGTAAAGTCCCTGAAACACAGTAGGCACTTAAAAAGAGAAGTGACTACCTAGAGGAATAGAATATGTAAAACCTCAGGGGGTAAAGTCCTAGCCCACAGAGGATAGGGAGAACATTCTTCACTACATCTGGGAAGCTCCTAGTTTCTAGACTAAAAAACAAAAATGATCAAGTCATTATTTTTTAAGGATGTTGAGTTGAAAGGGAAAAGGAAAGAAAGAAAGAAAGAGAATAAGAGGGAAAGGGAAAAAACCATGTTGAATCATATTAAGGCAAGACCTTGGAAGCCAAAACTCTCCCATTAGACCCTAAACAAGAGTGATATCAGGTTTGGAACTATAGAAATTGATAGAAAGCACATACAGTGAAACTAAATAAGGATAGTTGTGACTACAGCTCCACAGACATATAGGAATAAAACAACAATGTGAAGTCCCCTTATGTAGTAGTAACAGCATCCTCATTTCTATTATCAAATATTCATCAGCTGCTTATTGAATCTAGGACACTGTCCCAAGTAAGGCAGAGGATTAAGGAATGTCCAAGACAGTTTTACCTTCAGTTTAGAAAAAGAGAAATGACACAACAGCTAATATATGTTGAATGGCATTTACTGAGCAGCATATACAGTAAGTGCAATAGGGAAAGATGGCTTTTCTAATACTTCTAAAGATTTGCACACAGTAAGTGTGACTCTAATTAAATATTGTTCAGATAAATGAAGAAAAGGAAAGAATGTTTTTTAGAGAGTGAGAACTGCCTTAAATGCCACCATAAGAAATTGGACTTAAATTTGATGAGGAGATAGCTTTTCTAACAAATTTTATTGTATTTTATTCTATTGTAATTTAATCGATGTTTTAACCAATTAAACAGGAGATAATGCAACAATGAAAGACAATGTATGTCAATAGTTATTTGTAGCCATATCTATAAAATTTTTTGCATGGAGAGAGAATTAGCAAATGTTCACTTGAAGGTTAAAAGTGGCTATTTTGGAGTGATGGAAGTTTTTATGAGTTTTCTATACACTACAGTTTTCAGGAAGGAGGAAAGAAAGGAAAAAAGGCAGGAAAGCAGACAAGCCCGCTGGCAGTGGTGAGTTAGTGAGGATTCTTGTGTAAGGACATGACGTGACCCAAGTCAGGCTATAAGAACACAATTTCAGGCAAGGTTTTAGGAGAGAATACATGGTTTCTAAGCAAACTGTTAGAAAAGGAAGCAGTGGTTTCTGGGCATCAGTGTGGGTTTTCCAAGACAAGTCCTATGAGAAAAGCCACATTTCATTTGTTTGCATGACAGAGATACAATTATTCTTTTCTAACAAAATCTTCTTTCAAACATTTAACAGTTCAATTGACAAAGGATGAGAAAAATGAAATCATTGGAAGTAAGTAAGCCTTAAGGAAAAAATTATTTTAAGAATTATAATACAGGTTTTCTCATAGTCTTCCTCTACCTGAAACATCAGCCATCCAACCTTCTCCAAGATGAGATAACAAGAAGACATTACATTTCATTTTTAACCTCATGTTCTGGTTTAAATTTTCATTTATTAGGTTACATGCAGATTTTGACTTAAGTGTACTCTCAGGCACTTTCTACAGAAATCAGAAAGACATTTGGAAAGATACGCTATGCAATAAAAGTGCTACTGATGTACCTAGCATTGACATGCTTTTGACTGCAAAGACTTGAGCCCATATATTTCCTGAAATCTTCAGTCACTTAAAGCTGTGATTTCAGGACCTGGATGCTGAGAGCTGCTCAGAAAACTTCTCGGATTCTGTCTTCCCAGGATCCTCTCCCTCCTTGGCTAGCGAGTCCTTCTGATACTTTGAAAGCTCACAAAAGACTCTTGGAAGCTAAAGAGTGTCTAGTCGACTGGCTACATAACTTGCAGGGCCCAGTGCAGAGTGGAAATGTGGGACTCCTTATTCAAAAATTGTTAAGAATTTCAAGACATAGACAGTAGAGCCTTAAATCACGGCGGGGCTCAAGTGACAGCACAGATCTCTGGCCCTTGAAGCTGATTTGTAATTAGAGCAACACTAATTTCAGGTCTCATATATGTTGCAATTTCATTTAAAAGTTTGGGTTGGGGGGAATTCTTCTGCTAGAAAAAAACAAAAAGGAAACAAAATACAAAATGAAAACAACTAACTTCAATCTTTTTTTTTAAAGAATGTCATACACTAAGAATAAATCATACACTAAGAATAGTTTATCATTATAAGAATTCACGCACTATAAACTATACAGACCAAAAAATGAGAACTTTTACTAGTCTTCTAATCTCATTACTCTCTCCAGAGATATCGATATTTTGATGTATGTTCTTCTCAAACACATATGCTTTTATAAATACATTTTTTACATATTCAAATACTTTTTTCATATAACATTACTGTTCTCACACTGTATATACTATCCCACAGCTTGCTTTTCTTTCTCAATATGTCTTAGACCTTCTGATGTCTTCTTATATATCTTTACTCTTTCTAATCATTATATAATATTTCATAATATAGATTATCATAAGTCCCCCTATTCCTGAAGATTTATTTGTTTTCAGTTTGCAGGGGCATTATTTTTATTTTAAACAACACTACAATGAAAGTCCATGTATGTGCCTCCTTTTGCACATAGAAGGGTATTTTTCTTGGATACGTATCTATATGCGGATTCACTGGGTTGAGAGGATCTGAGAAGCAAAAAACCTATTCTACAGATTTTAATGGTAAAGTTGATTTTTTTTAAATGATAAGATTGGTAAAAATAAAAATTGTGTTAACTTTTGAAAAACAATTTGGAACTACATAATAAAAGTTCTATGAATGTATTGTATTTTTTGACTCAGCAAAGGTATATCTGGGAATAATCAGAGATCTGTGCAAATTTATCTATAAAGATGTTCATAACTGTTCTGTTTGTAATATATATATATATATTTCAATGTTCAGAAAATTTCATCAATAGGACTGTATGTGTTGTTAAAATATTTTGAAAATTTTTTGTTATTGATAAATAGATGCTGCTTGAAGCCCTCCCCCTAAGTATCCCTACACTGCCTGTCTCCTGGATCTTCCTCTAGAGTTCTCTGCTATTCAAACACTAAACTAAGGTTCATGCCAGGTAGTCTAGGTTCTATAGAACTGTTTTGGTCTGACTGGCTGGTCATTCTGCTTGTTCAGCCCATACCTGCTGGCTGTTAAATGCTTTCTATGTATTTTGAGTATAACCCCTGGAAATAATGTGAAAGTTCAACAATAGAAATGGATTAAAAGAATTTTGATGTTAGAAGACCAGCAGCTATTAAAAATAGTGGTCGGGGAGGGGGATGTTGATAATGGCAGAGGCTATGCATGTAGGGGTCAGGGAGTACATGGCAAATCTCGGCATCTTCTGCTCAATTTTGCTCTGAATGTAAAAACTGCTATAAAATAGTCTATTTTTTAAAAAGAGATGTTCTGAAGATATGTGCTTTCATGATAATATACTTCAAATATATTGCCAAGTGGAGGGGAAAAGGCAATACACAAAACAGTATACCCAATATAATCCCATTGAAAATGCTATCTATTTGTATTGATTCATAAAGTCTTAAAAAAACCAAAAATGTCAACTATAATTATATCTGGATGACAAGATTACACTTAATTTTTGTCATTGGCTCTCTTTGCTTATCTACATTTTCCAACATTTTTTACAATGAGCCTGACAACTTCCATAATTTATTTATATATATATATATATATATATATATATATATATATATATATATATATAATTTAAAAATAAGCAAAAATTAAAGTTACTTAACTGGGAAAAGACAATCGTTTTTATTGATTCATGCAACTTTGCCAAACTTGCTTGAATATAGTTCCCTGGGGAGTGAGCCAAAGAGTAAGCCAAGAAGGCTGACAGAAGCTCAGCGAAAACATCTGTAGAGAGAAAGGCTGGGGGTGGAAGGGAGGAGAAGCCAGGAGATCAGCCAACATCCAGTCTCCTCTCACTTTTTTTTTTACCTCCTTTTGTTCAGACAGTTCATTTTGAGGAGGCCACAGGCATTTTTGAAATTCTGCAATGTGGGGAGCTGCCATGGGCAGCCTTGCTTTTCTTTCATGTCTAAGCATATGTGACTGTTTTTCAAGGAATACATACAAGGGAATGTTCCATCCTCCAGCTGGGCTTTAATCCAAAGTATAGATTTACAGAGCTATGTACACAGCCACTGAAATAACACTCATATGCCCCGGTATGGGATGGGGCAGCGGCTTTTGTCTCAGCAGGCTCTGGCTAGAATCTTCTTGTTATAATGATAAACCTTTAAACAATAGACAGCAGACTCAAACCACACTTGAAAGGTTGTCATGGAACATGCTTTTTCATTCAGCCAGCCCCAGGAGGAGGTACTCCCAACACCAGGGATCTCCTATGATGGTATATGATGGATGCTCAACCCCAGGATTTCATCTGGTTGAAAACTTGGGGCCTGTTGATAGGTAGGTCCTTGGACATTGAGATGGAAACTTAAAATATTCATGGAAACCCCAGAATGGGGTGCGGACTCTTATGCGCTGATATTGCGGGCATCAAACAGAACTTCCGGAGTCACCTGTTCTCTGCAGGGAACAGGTGTGAGCTAGTAGAAATTGCTATGATGTAATATCAAAAATGTGCCTTTTTTATCTTTATTTCCCCTAGTATTCGCCACCCTACCACTCAATAGAAGTGCAATTCCTCTATTAAAGTTTCATTCTACTTGATTAAAAAAAAGGTTTTACAAAATTATAAATATCTCTGGAACAGGTACTATAACAGCTATGACCTATTAAATGTGGTTGAATTTACTGCATCCAATTCCTGCTAGCTCACATCTGTTTCCTACAGAGAGTGATAGATATCAGGTGACTTTAACAGTGGAGAGAGAAAGGATCCTACTAGGGACTTTGCCTCAGTAAAGCAGGTCCAGCAGGATTCTGAAAGAGAAAGTCAAGAACTAGGGCATTTGAGGGAGAGGTGGATGAAGACAAGAATATGTATAGTTATTCATTATTCACAGATTCCACTTTTGTGAATTGACCTACTCATTAAAATTTATCTGTAAACCCCTTGGCACTTCTGTTGTCATTTGTGGCCTTGCACAGAGCTGTGAAAAATTTGAGTCCCCTGACCACACGTTCCCAGCTGAAGCATGACAAGGTGAGGCTGTACCTTCTCCTTTTAGCTCTTATCCTGTAAACAAGTTTTCTTTGAAGAACTTTACAGTACCATGTTTTGCATTTTTGTGCTTTTTGTTGGTGACTTCACTGTTTGAAAGGGCCCCCAAACACAGTGCTCCAGTGCTCTCTGGTATCTTCTGCACTAGGAGTCTGTGATGTGCCTTATAGAAAAATACCATGTGTTAGAAAAGCTTCATTTAGACACGAGTTATGGTGCTGTTAGCTGGGAGTCCTCTGTTAATAAATCAGTAATATATATTAAATGTGATGTTTTTAAACAGAAACGCACATAAAAGGAGGTTATGTATTGATCAGTTGATGGAAATGTTATAACCAGAGGTTTACAGGAACCTGTGTGTTTCCCTGGGAGACACGGTTCAGTATTTGCTTAATTCAGTGTTTATGGCAACTTCATAGAACAATGGGAATCAACTGGGAGCTGATTTTCAGGAGAAGAAACGGCAAATGGTAAATAACTTATTGTTAGTGATTAAATAAATGGTAATTGTATTTGAATCTTTCTATTATTCACATGATAAAAGATGAATAAGAACTTCAGCTTGGCAATTTGTAAAGTTTATCAAAACCTAGAATTTCTTAGAATAGATCACTATTTCATAAAGAGTCTAAAAGTTCTTTTTCACTTTCCTGAAGCAATCATGCAGGGGAACAAGTCGTTTCCTGTGAGGATAACCTTGTTCCCTGACATGCCCTGTGGTACTCAATGTATGAAGCCAATGACACAAAAAGGTGGAGAAACCTCCTCTTAGAAAAAGTTAGCCCATTTTGCCTTAATATTTGTCTATAATTTTCATAATTTTATTGTTGACAGACTAAGTTGCCCAAAATATCATTTCTAAATAACTACAGAAACATTTACCGACAAACATTATTTCTAACATTCCCTTGGTAATTAAGGTTTTCGTTCCAGATCTAGGTAAAGGTTTGAAGTGCTGCCCTCTCCGTGAGGACTGTGGGTTACAGCCCTGAGTATGCTAGTTTACAGGTCCTAAAGTGTGGATTCCCGAGAACTCCTGGGGGGGAAGTGGTGCAAATTAATGTGAATTGACACATGTCCATCACACAATTAATATTGAAGTTAACAGTCCTAGGAGTCCTAGTAGTGTTAGAGTCTAATAAACTTATCTAGTTAAGAAGCTTCAACTAATTGGTAACACCCACTTAGGATGAGTACACAAGTGGTTCAGTGAAAACGGCATCAGAAAAAAAGAGGTCAGGTCAAGTGGTACTTGTCAAGCAACCCAGACCTGTCTGCAGGGGTTGGGGTGGAGAGTGGAGTAGGTGGATCGATACTGAAGAAATAAGCTGCTTGTCTCATACTCAGGGAAGGGACAAGAAGGCCCAAATCAGGAGTAGAGAGAAGATAAATGAGCTTCAGTAGACTATGATTAGGTGACCAGATATGACCCTCAGGACAGAACAGGCTGAGGCTGCCAGGGACAATGACCTCCACAGGCCTCTCTCTTGACAGGCACAGAGGTGAGCGCTGGATGAACACTATGTCCCTGTGCTAGGTCCACAGAATCATTCCACACTGCATTTGATAAGATTGCCTTAAGAGGCTGTTCTGGTTGGAGTAGGGGCCAGGAGCTAAAACTGCATAAATGGAGAGACTGAGGTGAGAGAGGAAAGGGAGGCAGCAAAGCAGGGAGCCAGCTGCTCTGGTCTGAAGAATCCTGTAGGAGTGGCTTAGCTAGAAATCTGAGACCCAGATAACCAGGCATTTAAGCTAAATGGGTTCATTCCCTTCTGGCTCTCCAAGGCAGAGCACTGGGTTTTGAAGAGCCTGTGGTTGTACTGCAGGACAAATAGAAATACCTTGCCAGAGAAATGGAATTATTAAGTGCAAGGACAGGAGTGAGACATGTTGGTGTTACAGTGGATTATGCAATAAATTTGTATCAGGGGTTTTAACCTTTCCCCCCTTCAGGCGACCAGATGAGAACTAACACTGTTTAGTCCTCTGGTATTATATTTAACTCAATCAAAAGCACAATAGATTTTAAACCAAGTTTCCTCTATGCAGAACAAGTTTCCAGGAAGGCAAAGAAGAGAAAGGGACCTTGTTACTCCCGCTGTCAATCTTTTAATCCAAATCCTCAATAAGCAGTTTCCTGTTCTTTTACTCAGGGTTCTTCAGAAAAACAGATATATATATGTATATATCTGGGGTCTTCTCATCCTCCACAATTGCATGAGCGAATTCCTCATAATAAATCTTGGGATAAGAAGACCCAAGATATATAGTCTGCAAACTGAAGACCCAGGAAAGCCAGTGATATAATTCAGTCTAAGCCTAAAGGCCTGAGACCCAGGCAGCCAGTGGTGTAAATCCAAGTCCAAGGATAAGAGAAGTGAGATGAGACATCCAGCTCAGTGAGGCAGAAAACAGAGGAAAATTTTTCCTTTCTTTGCTTTTTATTCTATTCATGTCTCCCAGTGGATTAGATGATGCCCACTTGTATTGAGGAGGACCTACTACTTTATCAAGTCCACCAATTTAAATATTAACCTCATCCAGAAACATCTTCATAGACACAACCAGAAATGTTTAATCTGGGCACCTCGTGGCCAGTCAGGATGACACATTAAACTTAACCTGTATTTTTTCACAATTTCAATAACTTACTTGTTGCAGAGAAGTTCTTTGTAATTAAGAAATCTTGTCAACTTGTTTTACTCATGATTTTTTCAGAAGTATGCAGCAGGTGATGGATTACTTCGAAACTCACACAAATAAAGATAACAAAAGCATAAAATGCTTTTTAATCCAAATGTTGTTTATGCAAAGACCAGAGCAAAGCTTTTGGTTTGGCTAGAGGAATTCAAAGAAACATCTTTAAGACATTGGCTTATTTAGTAACTCTAGCATCATTCTCTGCTCCCTGATCATGGAAGTAGGAGGCAGCATGATTATAACAAAACAGTCTTCAGGTTAGCAGTCTAGCATAACACTTCAGGAGAATGTGGCTACAGTTTTCTGACCCACAGAATGGCTGAGATCTTGGATGGTCTTATAGCCAACATAGAGTCAAATCTGCAGTAAACAGAAAGTTCACCCCCAGCCCCCACCTTCTCTTTCTCTTCTTTCACATCCCCTTGGTCTTTTAGAGCTTTTGATTCTGATGTTATATTTCACCTTCTTTCCTTGTTAGCTCCACAGTTAGATGAAGTGTGGGAGCATTAGAATCATGTGTTTGTAGAATGAAGGTAGAGGATGTTAGAGCGACCTCAGGGTGAATTATCAAAAAGACTGTAAGACATTTCTCAAGGCGAGTTAACCTCCCGCTAGTATATCTTAAGCAAATTATTCTGCTTAAACATCATTTGTTTGTTGGCCTATCTTGAATCACAGTACAAAAAGTTCTTTTATTCACATTTTTTTAGGACATTGGGGGATTAAAATAAAAAAAAGAATTTAAAAAATCGAATCTCAGTGGTTCCAGAGCCTGGCTGGGACCCCTTGCATAGGTCTTTGAAGATCAGTATGTCTGAGTTTTGTCATTCTGATACAAAGCAAAGAAAAACACTGATTCCAAGTTCATTCTCATTTGTATTGATTTGTTTTTCTGTTTTCTTTTTTACAGAATGGGGAGAAAATAGGAAGGAAAAGTCATTAAATTCAAGTATGGCCTGGCTTTCTATACCAATAAGTAATATTCTACTAAACTCAATAAAATGTGGCTGCTTGAGAGGACCCAGGATGAGAACCATTCATATTTATGGTGCGATGCTCTCTGGGTTTATATCTATTATATCACTAATCCTGACAACAACTTTATACGGTAGTTGATGTTATTCTCATTTTACCAGTGGGTAACAAGTTTTGAAAGATAAATGGCTTGTCCAAGGTCCTATGCCTAGTAAGTGGCAAAGCAAGAATTTAAGACCAAATCTTTTTAAACTGGAAAACTGATGCTTTTTGCTTCCAAAAATATTTATTTAATCAACTGTGTATTGAATATCTGCTATGTGCCAGGTATTGAACTAGGGTGAAAAATGCAAAGATGAATACAGTCCTGCTCCCATAGAATTCAGAGGCCAGTGAGAGATGGTACACACAGATGCAGTGTGTTAGGTGCCGGTGAATATTACCGTGGGGGCACACAAAAGAGACACCTGGCTGAGTCTTTGAGTCTCAGAAGCCTCAACCCAGAGGAAATATGTCCACAGGAGCTTGAAAACAGTGTTTCTCAAATTTTAGTGTAAATGTGAATCATTCTGGGATCTTGCTAAAACGTAGATTCTGATTCAATAGGTCTGGAGTGAGGCCTGAGATTCTGCATTTCTAACAAGCTGACCCATGTACTTCTTAGCTGTAAGGCTCTAAAGGGAAATTAAGGAGTAGCCAGGCGGAGAAGCAAGAACTTCCTGAGCACTTTCCCCGTAAACATGCAAAATGTGCAAAGACGCAAAATGTGCAAATACGTAAAATGTGTAAAGACCCAAGGAGAAGAAGAACAAGATCAACTTCAGGAAACTGCTGTGATCCAGTAAGCCTGGATTGTAGAACATAAAGTGGTGGAGTAAACTGGACACAGGGCTTTAGGTGGCCGAAAGAATTAAGCTGGAAGCACATTACACAGGCCCTGTGAGATTGGGTAAGAAGCCGCGTATAATCCTGAGGGCTGTGAGATGCCATTAAATGTTTTCAGTTGATATAAATTCCTTCTTCAGATTTGTGCTTATCAAAAAGCAAACTGGCTACAGAGTAGAAAATACATTACAGCAGCGTTCTCAACCCCGTTGTGTATTAGAATGACCTGGGGAACTTTAAAAACTACCAATGCTCATACCCACCCCAGACGATTGAAGAGGATCTCAGAAAGCAGAGCTTCACAAAGTGTGCTCATTGCAGCAGCAGCAGCAGCAGCAGCAGCAGCAGCAGCAGCAGCAGCAGCAGCAACTGAGACCTTGTTATAAATGCAAATTTCCAGGCTGAATCCTAGATCTGGCCCCCAGGTGACTTGATGCAGCTAATATTTGAGAACCAAACATCGAGGGGAAAAAAGTAGGGAGAGAAGAGAAGCTACTTTACCAATTAAAAAACAGAAAGCGGATGTTGCTATTGCAGCCCCACATCAAATTGTATTACCCTTCTTGAGCAAGGAAGAACATCGTTTTGATAAAGTCCCAGTAGTATCTCAAAGCGAAGAGATTAAGAGGATAGTTAGTCATGGAGTGGTTTCTGGGTGGGAGTTGGTAAGTGACATTTGGTCAGGGGCTGGTCCAATTTATAATCTAGGCAAGCTCTATGTTGTGGACTGAATTATGTCCCTCAAAATTCACATGGCAAATCCCTCCTCCCAAATGTGATGGTATCTGGATATGGGGCCTTTGGAAGCCATCTACAAGCCATCTACATGCCAGAGGCGAGCTTTCACCAGAAACAAACAATACTGGTACCTCTGTTTTGGACTTCCCAGCTTCCAAAATGGTAAGAAAATAAATTTCTGTTATTTAAGCCAATAGTTGATGGCATTTCGTTATGGCAGTCTGTACTAAGATACTTCTGGAACAGTAAGCAGTCATGCTGGGACACATGAGACCCTGTGGAGTTACTGTTAAAATGCTTTGTGGTCCTATCTTGGAACATGTAGATCTGAAGGAGTTTCAGCTATAACAAATTGAACTTAGATAGCTTGTGTTACAAGTGATTAGTTTTGCAATTGTGGCTTCTGTTTAATTTTTTAGTATCCTATACTAAGGCTGTGGTACAAGTAATTAAAATTGAAAACCTATAATATGGTTGCCAGATAAAATATAGGGTGACAGCTAAATTTGAATTTAAATTTCAGATCAACAGATTGTATAAAATTAAAACTTAACTGGGTGTCCTGTGTTGTTATTTGCTAAACTAACAACTCTAACTTATAAAGAATTGATAAAGATAGATGAATATTTACTAACTAAATGATGCAACGATTAAATAGTGCGAGGGTTGTGCTGAATCAATGATACAGTACAGGTTTCTGGCTTGAGTACTGAATAAATCCTGGTATCCTACAAGAAAAAAGGGGCACAGGGAAAGAGATGATTGGAGAGGAATGCAAAGTGATGAATTATGTTTTGGACATGCTGAGATTAAAGTCTCTCTGAAACATATAGGTGATAATATATAACCAGTACCCTGGTGCATATATAATTCTAGAGCTACAAAGAAAGATCAGTATGAAATCATAGATTTGAGAATCTTAAGCAGTTGGGGGTAGGGAAGCTCTAGGAGTGGCTGAGATTATATAAAATAGAAAGGAAGAGGCCTAGGACTAAGCTTGAAGGAATCCTAATGTTTGAATAGTCAGAGAGTTAAGAAACCAGGAGTGAGCTGTCACAGAGCTAAGGAAGGCAGATTCAAGAAAGGAGGAAGTGGTCTTCAGTGACGAATATTACAGAGAAATGCTAGAGACAACAAGGAGGAGGTCGCTGATGATCTGGATGAGCATTTCACTGGAGGTGTATGAGACAAGCAGTAAGCTGGATGTGAGGAAGTGAAAGCAGGAAGTGTGGGCAAGCTATAAGGGAGGAAAAAAACCCAGCTGGAAAGGGGAAGGTAGTAGTTGGAGGAAGACATAGGCCTATGGATAATGGTTTTTGTTAAAAGACTAAATAGAGTAGGTTTATGCCAACAGGAAAGAAAAGAGGAAGATGTTGGTAATAATATAAGAGAAGGAGATAGACTGAAGTACTGGAAGTATTGGGAGATTGGACTCAGAGCCAAGGAGAGGGGCTCTTTGGACAAGAGAGAGTCCCCTTCTGTTCTGACAGGAAAAAATGGCTGTGCATGCTGGTGACCGAGATGGCTTGGTGGAAGAAAATCAAATTGTGGCAGAAGCACAGTGAATAGACTCTGAAGCCAAATGGCCTCTTTCCCTCTTGAGACCTGCTCATGCCTTTAGTTCTTATTGTAGTGAATAATGTAAAGTGATGAAATGAGAGTTTAAAATCAAATGATTGTTTTTATGAAAGCTGATCTTTGGAAAAGCCTTAAAACTGTAAGTTGTTTTTTTTTTTGTTTTTTTTTTTTTTTGGTTCAAGTGTGTTTGGGCAATACAATTGTAAAAGTTTGGATTAAGAAAACAAACCAAAAATCTAGTATGATTTTGCACTCATTTGTTTCATCAAAAGAAATGTTAGTTGAATGCCACAAATGATAGATTATTGGCAGATGTCTGCAGAGCTCCAGTTAATGGACTCCCTGAAAAATGCTTTGGTCCTAACTCAGAAGACTAACAAATGGAGGTATACAATTTAGGTTAAAACAAAATGTTTAAATAGTACATGTATCGTTTATTTAGTGATTCTGTTTTTTATAATCCTTTTTCTTTTCAATCTCAGTTGACCTATAATTTAGTTTCAGGTGTACAACATAGTGATTAGACATTTATCTCATTACAAAGTGATCATCACCCCAGTAAATCTCATACCCATCTGACACCATATGTGGTTACACAATATCCTTAACTATATTCCATATGCTGAACTTTACATCCCTGTGACTATTGTTATAAATGACAATTTCTACTTTTGAATCCCTTCCCCTTTTTCACCCTCCAACACCCTTCCATCTGGCAACCATCAATTTGTTCTCTGAATCTACGAGTTTCTTTCTTCTGTTCCTTTATTGTTTTTTTTAGATGTCACATGTAAGTGAAATCATATGGTTTTTGTCTTTCTCTGTCTGACTTATTTCACTTAGTATAGTACCCTCTAGGTCCAACCACATTGTAGCAACCGTTTTTATGGTTGAGTAATATTCCATTATATATATGTACCACTTCTTTCTCCATGTGTTTTTAAAGTATATTTACAATAATTCTTTCTACTTTTATTGATATATGACTGACAAGTAATACTTGCATATATTTAAGGTGTACAATGTGATGTTTTGGTATACATATACGTTGTAAAAAGACTACCAAAATCAAGTTAACATCCACTACCAAATAGTTACCACTTCTTTGTGTGTGAGGAGAACACTTGAGTGTACTGTATATTTGTAACTTGCTAAGAGAGTACATTATTATTAACTAAAGTCACCATGCTGTATATTAGGTCTCCAAAAGTTATTCATCTTATAACTGAAAATTTATACTCTTTAACTCACATCTCCCCTTTTACCCCACTCCTCAGCCTCTGGTAATGACCATTCCACTCTCTAACTGTGAGTTCCATTTCATAGATTTGTATGCAAGTGATACCTAGTATTTGTCTTTTCATGTTCGGCTTATTTCACTTAGTATAATGTTCTCCAGGTTCATTCATGTTGTTGCGAATGACTGGATTTCCTTTTTCATGGCTGAATAATAATATATATACCACATCTTCTCTATCCATTCGTCTATGGACATTGAGGGTTTTTCCATATCTTGACTAATGTGAATAATGCTGTAACAAATGTGGGGGTGTGGATGTTTCTTTAAGGTACAACTTTCATTTCCTTTGATATTTACTTGGAAGTGGGATCACTGGATCACATGCTGGCTCTATTTTTAATATTTTTAAAGAAACTCCATACTGTTTTCCATATTGGCTGCACTAATTCATGGGTTCCCTTTTCCCCACATCTGTATCAACACTTCTTATCCTTATCTTTTTTACGATAACTGTCCTAACACATATGAACAGATAACTTATTGTGGTTTTGATTTGCATTTCCCTGATGATTAGTGATATTGAGTACCCTTTAATGGACCTGTTGGCCATTCATATGTCTCCTTTGGAAAAATGTCCATTCAGGTGCTTTGCCCATTTTTAAAATTGAGAGGTTTTTTGTTTTGTTTTGCTATTGTGTTGTATAAATTCCTATATTTTGGATCTTAACTTCTTACATATGATTTGCAAATATTTTATCCCATTCCATAGTTTGTCTTTTCAACTTGTCGATAGTTTCTTTTGCTGTGCAGTAGCTTTCTAGTTTGATGTTGTCCTACTTGGTTATTTTTTGCTTTTGTTACCTTTGCTTTAGGTGTCAAATCCAAAAAACCATTGCCAAGACTTATGTTAAGGAGATTTCTACATATGTTTTCTTCTAGGAGTTCTGTGGTTTCAAGTCTTACTTTCAAGTTTTTAATCCAGTTTCAGTAGATTATTATATATGGTGTAAGACAGGTGTTCTGTTTCATTCTTTTGCATGTAGCTATCTAGTTTTCCCAATGCTGTTAACTATTCTTTCTCCATTGTAAATTCTTGGCTCCTTAGTCATAAATTAATTGATCATATATTCATGAATTTATTTCTGGGTTCTCTATTCAGTTCCACTGATTTTCTACGTCTCTGTTTTTATGCCAGTACCATACTATTTTTATAACTGATAATTTGAAGTCAAGAAGTGTGATGCCTCTAGCTTTGTTCTTCTCAAGATCACTGTGGCAATTCAGGGTCTTCTGTGGTTCCATACAAATTTTAGGATTGTGTTCTATTTCCATGAAAAATGCCATTGGAATTTTGATAGAAATTGCACTGAATCTGTAGATCACTTTGGGTAGTATGGACATTTTAACAATATCAATTCTGCTAATCCATGAACACAGGATATCTTTCTATTTATTTGTGTCTTCAATTTCTTCCATCAAATTCTTATAATTTTCAGTGTATGGGTCTTTCATCTCCTAAATTTATTCTTGCATATTTTATTCATTTTTATTTTTTGGGTAAATGTAATTACTTTCTTAATTTCTTTTTCAAATAGCTAATTGCTAATGTATAGAAATGCCACTGATTTTTGTATCTTTATTTTCTATTCTGTAAGTTATTGAATTCATTTTTTAATTTTTTATAGAACTTCAGAATCACATATATATAGATATATAGATATCTACACACACTCATACACACACACACACACACACATACACACACGCATGCACATGAAAATGTCATCAGCAAACAGGCAATTTTACCTCTGCCTTTCATAAATCTTTTTCTTGCCTAATTGCCCTGGCTAGAACTTCCAATATTGTGTTGAATAGGAGTGGTGAGAGTGGGCATGTTTGTCTTGTTCTTGATCTTAAAAGAAAAGCTTGCAGCTTTTCACTAGTAGGATGTAAGCTATGCGGTTGTTGTATATGGCCTTTACTATGTTGAAATACATTCCCTCTATACATCGTTTGTGAGATTTTTCATGAAAATATGTTGCAGAAAAAGTATTTGACAAAGTTCATTGAGCTGATTATGATTTTTTTTCTTAATGTGGTATATCATGTCGATTTTTCTTTACAAATGTTTTGCATATGTTTGCATATTTTCTTTGCATGTGTCCCTAGAATAAATCTGACTTGATCATTTTGTACGGTCTTTTAATGTGCTGTCAAATTCAGTTTGCTAATCTGTTGAGGATTTTTCCATCAGAGATAATTGGCTTCTAATTTTCTTGTGTTCTCAACTGGCTTCATTATCAGGGTAATGCTGGCCTCTTAAATGAGTTTAGAAGTGTTCCTTCTTCTTTAGTTTTTTTTGGAGAAATTTAAGAAGGATAGGTATTAAGCCATCTGGTCCTGAGTTTTTTCTTTTTGGAATGATTTTTGATTACTGATTCAATCTTCTTTCCAGTTACAAGTCTATTCAGATTTTACATTTCTTCATAATTAAGTCTTGGTAGATTTGTTTCTAGAAATTTATCCATCTCTTCTATGCTATCAAATTTGTTGGCATATAATTATCCATAGTAGTGTCTTATGATCTTTTGTATCCCTGTGGTATGTGTGTCTCCTTTTTTAATAAATAAATTAATTAATTTTTATTATGGTGACATTGGTTAATGAAATCCAGTAAGTCTCAGGTGTATATATATTCAGGAATATATATATTCCATTGTGTGTTTACTGTCCACAGTTAGATTTCTTTCTGTTACCACATATTTGACCCCTTTTACCATATTCCTGTTTTATTTTTGACTTTGAGTCTTCCTTTTTTCTTGGATGATCTAGCTAAAGGTTTGTCTATTTTATCTTTTGAAAAACAGCTCTTGGTTTCATTGCTTTTTTCTATTACCTCTTTAGTCTCTTTTATTTCCACTCTCATTTTTATTTCCTTTCTTCTGCTAGCTATAGATTTAAGGACATGTTAGATGAGGTGAACCTAACATATATTTACAGAACATTCTACCCAACAGCATTGGAATATACATTTCTCTCCAGCAAGGAATTATTTTTCTAGTCCCTTGAGGTGTGAAGTTTGACTGTTTAAGATTTTTCTTTTTCATGTAGGTATTTGTAAACTTAAAACTGCTGTATCCCATAAGTTTTGATATATTGTTTCCATTTGGATTCTTCTAAAGATATTTTTTGGTTTCTCTTTTGATTTCTTCTTTGACCTATTGGTTGTTCATGAGCATGTTGCCTAATCACACAAATTTGTAAATTTTTTAGTTTTCTTCTTGTAATTGGTTTCTAGTTTCATACCTTGATGGTCACAGTTGCTTGAAATCATCTGAATATTTTAAAATTTGTTAAGATTTGTTTTGTGGCCTAACACATGATCCATTTTGGAGAATGTTCTATGTGCACATAGGAGTAATGTTTACTCTGCTTCTGTTCAGTGAAATGTTCTGGAAATATCAGGCTCATCAGATCTAATGTGTAGCTTATGCAAAATCTTTCCTTAGTGATTTTCTGTCTGGACGATCTATCCAATCTTGAAAATGATGCATTGAAGTTCTTTACTACTATTGTATTGATGTCTATTTTCCCCTTCAAATCTGTAAATATTTATTTAATATCTAGATACTCCTATATTGCATGCAGAAATATTTACCAACATATATTCTTGATGAACTGACCCCTTATCATTATTTAATGACCTTCTTTTTCTCTTGTTACAGTCTTTGGTTTTTGCCTGGAATATCTTTTTCAATTCTTTTACTTTCAGTCTGCGTGTGTCCTTACAAGTGAAGTGAGTCTTTTGTAGGTAGTAGTACATCGTTGAGTCTCGTTCTTTTTATCCATTCCACCACTGTCTTTTGATTGGAGGATTTAGTTTATTATCATTTAAACTAATTATTGATAGGTATGGATTTACTGTTGGTATTTTGTTAAATGGTTTCTGCTTGTTTCATACTGCTGTTTTTTTCTTGCTTTTCCTTCGTGATTTGATTTTCTGTACTGTAGACCACATCAGAGTCTGCTTTATTTTCATGCTGAACATGGCAAAGTGATGTACATCTTTTGAGAATATGGAAAAAGCAGTGACAGAAAGCTTGAAGAAAGTGGGAAAAGTCTGAATTGGTTGTTAACATAAATAGGCAAGACAACTGGCTTTAGAAATACAGATAGCCTTGTCGTCATGTCCTGCGATGCCTAAGAGGGCACGTGAATACAGCCCATTTCCAGGAGGGCACAATCTTGCAACTTCACTAGGAACATATTTCAGAGTCAATGAATGGAGCACAACTTTATTTTACCTATCTGGTCACTTTTAATTTCATACAGAAATTAGGCATCCAGAAGCTCATTTTCTCTCTGGTGTCCCCACCCCAGGCTCATTCTGGAAAGATAAAGGTGGATCCACTTGGTTGTTCATTCCTTACAGTTATAATACCTTCCTCCCTACCCCTACACTCAAATTTTCTATTCTTCAAACTATAGTATTATTAATAAGACCAAAATAAAACATATTAAACAACCTGTTGCTAATATTGAATGCTTTTTCAGTGGGTTAAGAGCTCTCCACTTAAGGTGGTGATGGGAAAAAATGGAGTAAGGAGAAACGAGAACCTTGTGTTGCCTCACTGAGGCTCGTTGATGTGAGACCATGAGTTTACGCAAACCTGTGATTTTTCTGAAGCAATATGTGGTAGTCCTAGTGTAAGGGTAGGGTTGTCAGAGAGCTGAACTGATCCAGAACTGAGTTATTGAGGAGTTATGTGAGGCCAAACAGCAATGGGGTCAGGGATTTGACAACACTGACAAAGAACAAGTGAAATGACAGCCTTAGAGGACCAGTCTGGGTATAGAAGGAAGTAAAGACTGTGGCAGGAGCAGGGAGGATAGGGGGTCAGGGGGGTAGGGGTGATGATAAATAAAAAAGAGAAAATGAGAGGTATCAGGCATAGCAGTCTTGGCGAAGATAAAGAGCAGGAGGATTTTTTTTTCTACCCTCTGTAATGAAAAGTATACTTGTAGAGTAATGGATCTCACCTTGGGAAGGGGAAGGGATTTTTGTACCCCACCTCGCTCAGAGGATATTTGGCAATGTCTGGAGACACTTCTGGTTGTCACAATTGGGGTTGCTACTGGCATCTAGTAGGTATCGGCCAGATATGGTGCTAAGCGTCCTATTGTGCACAGGATAGCCTCCCCAAAACAAGAATTATCCAGCCTTAAATGTCAATAGTAACAAGCTAGAAAAACTCTGCTCCAGAGTGTCATTGTAATATGAAAAATTAAGTATCTTCGCAAGAGGAAACATAACCCAGGAAATTTTTTGAAATGCCTGGCTAGGGAACTCAGTTTTCAGCACAGTTCACACTGCTTCGAAGGTGAATGTGAAGATCTATGAAAAGGGAGGTAGGTTTCTGGAACCCCTTTGAAGGTGGTGGTTGTGACTGGAGCCTTCAAGCAACCCTTCATGGCCCAGTACCAGATGTCACCTCTTTATACAGTCTCCAAGAGGCTGCCTCAGACACTGGATTTGCCTCATGGTGTGGGATGATGACCCTTCAATCCCTAGAGCAAAGATACTTTCTTATTGTCTTGGAGGCAGCCTCTGCTACTTTAAAATGTCCTCTTTCTATTTATATAAGTTTGGATTGTTTTCATAGCCAGGGAATGCCTACATTATTTTCTCCTTAAACTGCCACAAATATTAGTCAACTTCATAAGCTATAGTCTTATCCTGTTATTTTTTCCCTTTTATTTGTTATTTATAGACCAGCTATCTAAAGCTAGTGACAAGAGACTGGATCTTTTTTAGTTGTTTTCCTAAAAATGCTAGCAAATTTTCTTTGTGTTCTAAAAATACATAGACAGCTTCTGTATTCTAGCTTGCTAAAGAGGGAGGGTCATTTCTGATTGCTCATTAAATGTTATATTTGGAAAATAGTCTCTGTATTCTGCTCCTCCAATTGGGGAAATTCCATTACCAAGATCACAGATCAAGAAGTCTCAACAAGTTTAGATAAGACAACCATACGAATAGGATACAAGAACTAGAGCAATCGTTCTCCAATCTTATCAGAACCACCTGGAGAACTTAGTAAAATACAGATTTCTGGGCCCTGTTCCCAGAGTTTCTGAATCAGTAGGCCAAGGGTAAGGCCAAGAATTTGCATTTCTGACAAGCTCCTAAGTGATGCTGATGTTACTTTTCCTGGGATCACAATGTAGATTTTTATATTTATTTTGATGAATTGTTTTTATATTAGGTTATATTTAAGAAAATGGCCCTTCATGTTTCAGCACCGTATAGTACATCACTGTTAGAGAAAGGCTAGATTTAGTTCTTGTAACTGGTATTCCTCAG
Organism: Cynopterus sphinx; assembly: GCA_030015415.1. Classification (NCBI taxonomy): domain Eukaryota; kingdom Metazoa; phylum Chordata; class Mammalia; order Chiroptera; family Pteropodidae; genus Cynopterus; species Cynopterus sphinx. The sequence continues at coordinate 141,191,447 of CM057380.1, forward strand.
AACATGCATATTTTGGAAAAACATTAAGCCTTATGTTTTCCAACCTTGCACGTTCTCAGCAACTGTCACTATTATTTTTAATGATTTATTTTTCTATATTCTCTCAAAAATGACCAATTTAATAAATTTTCTTCAAAACCATACATAAAAACATAAAAATCTAGAGTTGAGTCAGGCTCTAGGTAGTGGATCCGTGACCATGTTCCTCATTTGTATAAGATACCAGTTAAATATCCTATTAAAATGACATCATCTCTTTTATCTATTCATTCTTTTTAATCATTTTGGTTTACAATAATCACAAAAAATAGGATAGTGTTTTAGAATTTCATTTTGCCTCATGCTCTTGAAATTTTCATTCCTAGTGTGAAGATGTGGTATTATTTTAAATATTCTTGTTTTTTAACCATTAAAAATTTAAACAATTTGTAGAGACCAAATTCCACAGGATAAGTTGTAAAAGTTGAATAACATTTTTCAGAGAACTGACAGCAATGTGTAATAAATGATCCTATATTTTTATGGAAAATATCAGAGGCATGTTTCAATATTTCAAATACCTATTTTGTAAAAATCTAATTTCATAGTATTTTAATAGAAACAATATAACTAGGGTTCTATGGTCAAATTAATTCAGGAAATGATGGATTAATCAGTTAAATAATTTCTGGAAGGATTTCTCAGTGAGTTTAATATGCTTGTAATCATTTTGAATCTGTAGCCATGACTCTTTTTCAATGTGACATGTTTGAAAAGTTCTGCTTTTTTATAAAAGTATAGTTGGTATACAATATTATACTAGTTTTATTAGTTTCAGGTGTTCAGTATACTGATCACCCCTTACAATGTGATCACCCCACTAATTCTAGTAATCATCCATCACCATGCACATGTATTACAGTATTATTGACCATAATCTTATCTTTTTTACCCATCCCCCATTCCCCTCTGGCAACTAGCCTTCTGCTCTCTGTTTCTGAGTCTGGTTTTGTTTTGTTCATTTGTTTTATTTTTAGATTCCATATACATATGAAACTATATAGTATTCATCTTTCAGTTATTTCACTTAGCATAATACCTGCTAGGTCCATCTATGTTGTCTCAAATGGAAAGAGTGCATTTGCTTTATTGCTGCATAATATTCCATTGTACACACACACACACACACACACACACACACACACACACACACACACACACTGCTGTATCCATTCATTTATCAGTGAACACCTAGGTTGCTTCCATGTCTTGGCTTATTGTAAATTATACTGCAATAAACCAAAAGGAGCATATATCTTTTCAAATTAGTGTTTTCCTCTTCTTCAGATAAATACTTAAGAATGGAATCACTGGATCGTATGGTAGATCTATTTTTAATATTTTGAGGAATCTTTATACTCTTTCCATAGTGTCTGCATTAATTTACAGTTGCACCAATAATATATGAGGGTTTCCTTTTCTCCATATCCTTGCGAAGGCATGCTGTTTGTTGGCTTTTTGATAATAGCCATTCTGACTAGTATGAGGTGGTATCTCATTTTGGTTTTGATTTGCATTTCCATTTCCCTGTTATTAGTGATGCTGAACATTTTTTCATGTTTGTCAGACATCTGTATGTCTTTGAAAAAATGTCTTCTAATATCCTCTGCCCATTATTTTATTGGATTATTTTTTGTCATTGAGTTGTATGAGTTCCTTATATATTTTAAATATCAACCCCTAATCTGATATATCATTCGCAAAAATATCCTCCCATTCAGTAGGTTGTCTTTTTTTGTTTGATGGTTTCTTTCACTGTGTAACTTTTTAGTTTGATCAAGTCCCATTTATTTTTGCTTTTATTTCCCTTGCTTAAAGGAATATATCCAAAAAGATATTACTCAGATTGCTGTCAGACAGTTTACAACCTATGAAGATAGTGGTTTCATTTTTTGCATGTGTCTCTCCAATTTTCCCAACACCCTTGTTGAAAATTTGTTTCTCCATTGTATATTCTTGCTTCCTTTGTCATAGATTAGTAGATCATATAAGCAAGGGTTTATTTCTGGGCTCTCTATTCTGTTCCATTAATCTATGTGTCTGTTTTTGTACCAGTACCATACGTTTTATTATAGCTTCATAGAATAGTTTGAAATTAGGGAATGTTATACACCCAACTTTATTCTTTCTCAAGATTGCTCTATTTGTGGTCCTTTGTGATTCCATATAAAGTTTAGCATTATTTGTTCTAGGTCAATGGGCATAGTTTCAGTCTTGCAAGATGAAAAAATTCTAGAGCTTTATTAGACAACAGTGTTAATATAATTAACTCTAATGAACTATACACTTAAAAATAGTTAAATAATAAATTTTGTTATGTATGTTTTACCATTTAAAAAATAAAATTTTTGCATTATATTGAGGGGGGTTGAGGAAAGGTAGAAAGACCTTGAGACTAAAGCAAAGGGTTTACCAAAATGTAAGGTTAAGAACACCAGTCCAGGCTGTTCTGGTCTTAATTCTGACTCTATACATTATGAGCCAGGTAATACTGTCAAGTTATTAAACTCTCTGAGCCTCAGTTTCCTCATATGGAAATGGTTTAAGACCAGCCTTTATCTTTAGGGTTGTTAGGAGGCTTAAATTAATACATGCTCAGAAACTGCCTGCCATAGTAAGAATTTAATGAAATTTAGATTTTATTCATATTCCCTCAGAATTGCAACAACTCAAGAGAATGCAGATTGCAGGATTGGACAGATTGTTCCAAAAATAAATGTATTCTATATATGGCAAAAGTGTAGAACACTAAACACATTAGTACCATTCCTGACTTAATTGTAACATAAGTATAAATAATTGATGTAAGTGATCTATTTGTAGTGTGAAATTAAAGTTAAAGAAGTGTTAAATCAGAAAAAGCCAGTATTCATAAATTTATAAATATGTAGAAATATATTTTATATTTTTAAAACTTTATAGAGAATTAGAAAAAAGTATGTGTGTTTGTGGGCAGGGGAGGGGGGAATTTCCTCCTACCTTCTTAGGTCTTGTAATTGGCCTAAGAAGAATTAAGCTGACATAAGACAAATTTACAGTTGAAAAGTATACAAACTCATTTTTGTGTTTGGGTACATGGGAGTCTTCAGAAGGAAAATGAAGACCTGAAGAAGCCATTAGGCCCCAACATGTATATACATTTTTGCTCAAAGAAAGACAAATTGTGGTTATGTGACAAGACAAAGGGACTTGGGTTAGGGTCAGTATAAACTGTAGGACAGTGACTAGGAAATACATGGAAGATCAGGGTTATTTCAGTAGGTCTGTTTGTATAGGTCCATTTCAGCATTCCAGTCTCTGGTAATAAGGATGTTCTTCTCTTCCTGGCGCAGGGAGGGCATCTTTTTCAGGGGAAATTTTATGTCCTGCTTTTACACAGAAAAGGGCACAGAGACTATCCTACATCTTCTGTTTCTCAAGCACCTTAAGCTCAAAATAACATGCCAAAGTAGCTTATTTTGGGGTGGCATACTCTGAAACTTCCAGAAAAAAAAGGTGATACACTATACATAATAGAAAGGTCAGTATCAAACTCTATTACATTTAATTAAACAGCTGGTGCTTGTAAAAGAATAGATAGCCAGATGAATTCAATAGATTAGACATCCCTCCATACACACCACCACCACCTCCTTTCCAAACAGATCCCAGAATAACATAAGAACTTAACAATTGGTAAATGTAACATTTCAAATGAGTGAAAAAGAAGGAGTAGTCACTGAATGGCTATAGAGCAAGTGGTTAATATTTTGGAAGGAAAAAGTGGACTTCTATATCTTTATAGACTAAAATAAACTGGCTAAATCAAAACCCTTAGTGTAAAACTATGAAACCATATGACACCTAGAAAAAAACATAGGTGTATATTCATTTGATCTTGGAGGGGGATTCTTTCTATGCATAAAACAAAATTAAGAATGAAAGACATATTCAACCCCAGAAAAAACAACTCTGGAAAGAGCATTGTATACACACTTCCTGTATGACAATTGAACAATTTCGATCTGTAACTACACCTCAAGAAATTTGTCCTAAACAAAATAACAAAATATTTGTGTAGAGATGTTAACTGACATATTACCCATAATAGTTAAACCTTCTAAACACCATAAATGTTCCATAAAAGGGGAATATTTAAATAAATCATTGGCTTCCTGTTCCATACCCATTCTGGGTAAATCAGAAAGTGACAATAGAAGCATATTTAGAACTATAACTACAAAATAATTGGCTACAAAACAAATTTAAAAATATTTTCTTGGGGGTGGCTCCATAGTGCAGTGGTTAGCACTTCTGCTTTATGAGAAGGTCCTGGGTTTGCACCCCAGGTGGGGCCACAGACCACACCCCTAGGTGTGCCAAGCCCTCTGGGTGCCCCAGGCCCAGGTGAACTCTCCCCTAGTGTGTGGAAGGAGACCCCACCTTCAGAGATCCATTTCTTAAGGGAAAATGGCAACATCCATAAGTCAGGGGTGCAAGGGGGTGGGGAATTAAAGATGAGAAAAAAAATTTTTTTGTCTATGGCCATGCCACTCTGAACAAGCCCAATCCCATCTGATCTTGGAAGCTAAACAGGGTCAGACCTGTTAGTACTTGGATGACATAGACCACCTAGGAAGACCAGGTGCTGTAGGCATAAAATATAAAAAATAAGGGATTGTAAACTGAAAAGGTCTTTGCAATCTGTGAGGTCAACCAAGGGTTGTCTCACCTATATAAAGGCCTAGAAAAAGATAAAGAAATACCCTTGTTAATTATGATTTTTCACTGTGGTGAAATTATAGGTGATATTTTTTCTTCTTAGTGCTTTGCTATATTCTTGAATTTTCAACAATGATTATACAGTTGTTATTTTAATTAGAAAACTAAAAATATGCTACTGTTATTATAAAGAAATAGAATAGCCTTTATTCTACAGTGAATATTATAAATTTTATTTTATATATAATCTAATACATATCCATCCCCCCACCTCACCATCACCTGGAATGAATATTTCAGACATAACTGCTTTTCCTGATCTCTTAAATAGGACACTATGGGCTCTTAAATAATTAAGAAGTGAGGTACTTTGTCCTATTGGTCTAGATGTCAATTCTGGTAGATGGGAAGCTTTTTGGGTTATTGCTCACTCAAGCAAGTATTAAATGAGATTTCTAAGAGTTCTACAAAGTCATAAACTTACATAATCTAGGCTTCTCATTTTAGTGTCACCTTTTAAAAAATATATTTTATCACAAAAATTATTTTAACATATTTATCCGCAAGTTAAAATGTAACAGATTTCTCCCTGCACATGGGTAAATGTGGGAAATATACCTAACAGTAAGCCAAGAACTAGGACTGCCTAAGGAATTATAAATCAAATGCCAGAAAAACATAGCTAGACAAGGATTTCAGACAATTCTTTGTTGACTCTCTCGGAACACACTTACCTTAAGGATTGGACAGTCTTTCAAAGTGACCAGTGGCTGGATATTACACAGAAAATGTAGCAGGGTTAAAAGTGTGTGATATAACTTGCTGCTCCACTCCACCACTTTCCCCAAAAGACTAGAGGCTCAAATACCTAAACCCACAGTCCTAGGAAATCATCAGCTATGATCAATTATAGGTTTTCCATTGTCCCTTCTGCATACATCCCCATTCCTTCCCTGGGCCTAGCCTGTCAGACAGTTGGATATTTTTTGACATGACTTCCATCTCAAGAATGCCGTTAAATCTAGGTTTGGGCATGTGACTAAAGACTGGCCTATTTGTGGATTTTAGCCTGTCGACCATGTGAACCAAATTAATCTAAGGGCCGAATCAATGGACATTTTTGTGTGAATTATAAAGCAGCTCTGTTTTTACTTAGATTGCCACATATAAGAATAATAACGTGCTGGGAGCTTCTGAGTGTCATTACGGTCCACCAGAGGATAAAACTGGCTTATAGGAAAGCAAAACTGAGAGATGGAAAAATGAAGAAGCAGGGAGGAAGGCGGCGATAGAGACAGACAGCATTGATTACACTGGACTGTGTGAACCTTTACTGGGTGAAGCCACTGATATTTTAGTTATTACATCAGTTAGCATACTGTGATGAACACACCCAAAAATGTATATAGTGACGTAGTTCAATATACCTCTATGCCCAGTGATTTGAGAACACTCACCTTCTACCTAGACTATGTTTCAACTTCAGAAAGCAGTGAAGGAAAATACTTCTTGAAGGAATTTTAATATATTAAATAAAAAAACTCCAAACTTGTCATTATTATAAAATATAGTTTAATTCCACTCTTTTCATCATTTATCACAAAATTTAAAAATACCAAAATACAGACAAGCGCAAGTGAACTGGAAAAAGCTAAAAATTGTATAAAAGACAAAGCTAAACTCAATACTGTATGAGCAGTGACACACACACCATATGCTCTCAACTGAGTCAGAGAGCATATTCATTTGGACGGGTTTTCTTTCTAAGGTCAGCTTTTTTATTGGAGCCACATCTGGAAAGCTCCCTAAACCAAAGCTTTTATATTATGTGGGAAGAACTTTCTCTCAAAAGGCATTTCTCATATAATAACCTATACTAGAAAGGCAGACATAATAAAAAAATAATAAATGCTTCTAGGTTTCATGGAATTGGAAAAATTAACCTGAGAACAAAGAACTTAGAAATGAAAAAGTGACACCTAGTGGCCACTTAGCAGGGTTTTGTTTTGTTTTTGTTTTTGTTTTTTATGGCTTCTGATTATTCTAGGTGTCAGCCCTGCTCTGCTCTTAACACTACACTTGGCAAATCTGAATCTCCAGTTCCAGAGCCCACAATCACCCACTTGAGTGGTAGATACTTTAGAGTGGGATCTGCCACTAAATATGGTCTGATAACTAGATAATGGCTATTTCATTTACTTGTAGCCCAGACTCTACAGAGATTCCTCAAAGAAGCTGACTGAAAAACAGCCTTTCTCCTATTGTGACACTGTAATTAAGTCCTTTAATTCCATTTATTTACCAAAAGTCTCTATTCTGTATTTTCCTGTGTGTCTTTTGTTTTTCAATGAATTTCCAAGTTTAGTCACTACCACAGGCTGTCAACATATACCTCAAGTTTTATTTGATTTCAGGCTATCATCCTATAATAACACATCTGATCACATTTTCAAGTTTACTAGTTTCAAAAGTTTAAAATTTTACACAGAGGTTCAGTTATCTGATTGTACTAAATCAAGGATCAATGTACAATTGTTTTTTAAAATATATCATTTAGAGGTAAATAGATACTCATAGCATAACCTGTGGTCTACTTCAATAATATTCACTTAATAAAATATTCTAGAACAGAGCTGTCTAACAAAAATATAAGTGCCCCATGTGTAATTTTAAATTTTCTAGTGGCCACATTAGAAAAGTAAAAGTTAAAAAATTAATGCTTTAATTCAGTATATCTTAAATATTATCTGAACATGTAATCAATATAAAATTAATATATTTTATGTCTTTTTTTATACCAACTGCTTGAAATCTGATATGCAATTTATATTTACAGCCCATCTCTATTTGTATTAGCTACATTTCAAGTGCTCAACAGCTCCACGTGGCTACTGGCTATCACACTGAACAATATAGCTCTAGACTTTGACCCTATCACTCAAATTCTGTGGATCAGAATTACAGAATCAGAACTGGAAGTAAACTCGAAGACCAAATTTCTTGTTACAAATGAGAAAACTGAGGTACAAAGTGTTTAAATGGCTTGCTTGTAGTCATGCAGCTAAATTTAGGGTGAGTGATTCTAGGCACTCCTCCCACCCCACTACATTACTGTAATTCTTAGTTGGAAAAAAAAAAAAAACTAGACTACCTTTTTTTTGATGCTTTCATTCAGTGTACAGAGATTTTTCACCAAAACGCAAGAAATTAATTGGTAGGAGGGAAAATATCCAGTAAAACCATAAAAATATCTGCCACTCCTAAAAGCAATCAAATGCAAATAGAATGCATTTTGAAGAAAACCCTAAACTTGGAAGAGCTACAGTATCATATAATGTGTGGATTGGATTTTGGGTCCAGGGCAAGATCTACAGAAAAATACTGGAGTGAATTTTTAAAGGATCAGAGCATTTAGTTGGTTACCTGACAATTGGTCTATGGAACAATAACTCTTGCAAAGAGGAAGAAAAATTGCTACTGTGTAACGTAGCAGTGGCTTGCTATTAGAAACTCTGCCTCTCAGATCCTTACATCATGAAGGTTTGCCCCATCTGCTTTTGAGATCATCTAGCTACAATGACCTATCCTGCTACCTCCAGCTTAGGTCAATTCTGAAGGCTGAGTTTAACCTGCAATGGTTCAGACTCCTAAAGCATTGTGTTTATAGGCAGGCCCCTCTGCCTGACTTAGAAAAGAGACGTGATCGTTCATGCTTCCTCAAACCTAACTATCATACTTAGGCTACTGTAAACCAGTCTCCCCCATCTTGTAGAGTTTCTTTGGCTTATTCTATACCTGGGTGTCTCAAGTCCTAAATGATCAGAACCAGGAGTGGTGCTGACCCTCTGACATTGCTGGAACATTGTATTGGCTTAAGAGGATAATGTGCCAATATATTCTTGTCCACAGAGCTGCTGCCAATATCACACTTGAATGGAACATCTGCTTTGGTTATTGCCTGTTGGTATGTTTGCCATTTAATGCATCTGACGAAAGTTCAATCTATTACTCACAGCCTAAAGAAACACCTGAGATCAAAACAATGCTTTGTTTTGGTGAGTGTCTCTGAGGAAAATCTGCTGGTAAGGTATAGAACCATCTAGAGAAAGAAAACTAGATCTGAACCCCACATCTCAGCCTCAGGGTTTCCCTACTAGTTTCCTAGCTTGTCACTCCTTTTCCAAATGTGTAGAATTGGATTATACACATCAAACATTTAAAAAATATATAAATTTAATTGTGACTTTATATAAGATAATTAATCTGCCTGGGCCAGTTTCTTCCTTTAAGATTAATCAGTTACTACATACCTTTTCAGCATCAAAAACCTGTTCATTCTATAATGAAAACCTTGAGTGGTTAGATTAATAGTAAATCTTATATCTACAAAGGTTAATTACCAAGATCTAGAGCCTAAAATCTTTCCTTTTCTGTAAGCAAAGTTGAAACTTTCAACTTTTTCTGTTTTAAATAAAAAAAAAATTATTTAAGTCCATCTCAAAGTGCTCAACTGAGCATAAATATCCTAGCTTTGTGCTTGTCCAAGTCTAAAATAACCAAATACAGTATTCATTGTGATCATTACTATAAATTGCATTGTCCCTTTAAATATTCAAGTAATCATCATTTTCTTAAATAGTATGTAAGCCCTATCCTCATTTAAAGAAATATACAAGGAATGGAAATGTTCCAAATTATAAGAATCTACTATGTCCATTATAAATAAATCTTAGATACAAGAAAAATGCCAATATATTAAACTTCCCAAACTCAAAAAACTGCATCAAAAAATAAAAACCAAACCAAATAAGATGTATGTGATATTCTTGATTAAAAATATTTTAACAAAAAATAGCAACTAGTAGGTTTAAAGCCAGTTCGCTGAGTAAAGGGGTCTATATGGAACTCTGAGCAGCTCTATTTGAAGGAAAATATTACATTTCCCCATACCTCTATGAAAGTAAGGTACCAATCTATAAAAATTGGTAGAACATTAATAGGAATGAAAGATAAAAACAGTATCAATACAGTCCTGTAGAATATACAGTTCTTTGTAAATGAAATGCTCTAAAAACGTTCCTAATTTTTGGAGTTAAAAATCAAATGCTAGAGTGTCCAGTGGATGTCACTGAAGTCCCCAGGGTCTCCCAAGCCCCCCTCTGCTTCTAAGTAATTCATGAAGGCAGCTATGGCTGTGTCATTATTGTCACACAGGGCGTCAAAATCCAACTGGGCACCATCACCTACAGAATTAAAATACAGGCCTGTGTAAGTACATTTGGATGGTTAAAAAAAATGATTATCATCAAAAAGGCAAACCAAGACTAGAATACCATACAATGTATTTGAGGACAAACTGTCCTAAGTTGCAGAAGCCTAATGAATTTTTAAGTGGGTAACCTATTTTTATAACAACCTGCTGTCAGATAAATTGTACTTAACACACTCAAGACACATACGTGAGCTAATTTATGAGTTTTCTAATAGAAAATAACAGCTTGAAAAGGTACAGACTCCCAGAGAGTTGGAAGCTAGAGGCGTGTGTATATGTGTGTGTCCTGGAAAGAGAAATTTAACTTTAATCTACCTTGTGAAAATAACTATTTGTTTAGTCCCAAAATGAGAAGGCTGAGACAAAAGAATCACCTTCTAAAACAAGGGGAGTTTTTTTTTATTTGAGAAAGGGTTTAAGGAGGGACTAAGGAAATGAGGTTTAAGTTAGAGATAAGGAAAATGTTCTAGATATTAAGGGTTAAATATAGATATGAATTAGCCAGAATTTTCTAGATATTAAAGTACAATAGAATTTGAGATGATCCAGATTCCTTCAAGTCCTTTGATTTTAACATAAATTTTCAGTAGGTCAATGTCAATTAACCAGGGGTATAAAACTGTCATTTCAATTTACTTGATCTGGATTTTGCATAAATATAGTTAAAATGAACACTTATATCTTAAGCTTCTTATGACTAGTATCCTTCAAAAATTCTTGAATTGCTAATGGACACTTCTTCCCAGTCAGAAATACCTTAGTTTTATTTAAATTGTATGTATGAACAATATCCATAACTGACTCAGTTGATATAAGTAACATACATTTTAAAATCAAAAGTATAATAATTGTACTTAGGCTTTCGAATGGGAAAAATTTTAGTTTTCAACTTGTTTGCTTCTCTAAAATCTCTTATTCCTGAAAACAAAGTGATTAAGAAGGAGTTTCTGAAAACCAAAATGGCAGGCAGTTGCCAAAGAAAACTTACCTAGGAGTGGTTCGTGACTGGGGGGATCAGCAGTGCTGTGGTTTTGCATTGTAGCTTCTAGCTCCCCTATTTCAGAAGGACTTAGTGAAATCAACTCCTTATTTGACATCTGAAAAAAACAGAATAATAAGTAGTAAGGTTTGTACTTGAATAACAACACTTCTTGGCAGTCATCTGACATGGGCCCCATCATCAACATGGCAGCTTGAATTTACTGACTGTTAACGTAATTAAGCACTCCACATGCATCATCTCATTTCACTTTAAAAATATTGTGAGGTATCTGTATTATAGGTCAGGAATCTGAGGCCTAAAGAGGCTAATATCTCACCCAAAGTGTGAGAGCCATAATTCTATACCAAGTCTACTTGACTCTAAACCCCACATTCTTCATATCATAACTGAGTGTATGTACTATAAGAAAAAGTTTTGGATAAAGAAGGAAAAGTTCATGACCATAACGTGCTGGGTCAAAGTTATTTCAGTTTTTAAAAAATGATGGCAAAACTATAACCCATATGAAACTACAATGGGAAATACTGCTTTGGAGTGAGGAATGGATTAAATCATGCTTTTACCAAAAGTTATAATCTTACACAGTTGCAGGCCAAACAATCTAATATTCAATGTAACTCATCAAAATAAGAAGTCCTTTACCTGTATTGTCCTAAGTTGATGTACTTTAATAAAGTGCCTAATACATACATACACGACTTGGAGACTTTTGTTAAAATGATTTAACCCCTGTTCGTAGCACATGGCCTGGCACAAAATGGATAACCAATAAACATTTGCTAAATGTATGAGTAAAGTCTTAAAATACTAGACGAAAAAACTTATGATTTTCACATAAAAATATATTTGCAAGTTTCCTTTTGTCCCTGTTCAAATTTAATTACTCTTTGCTACCATATTCTTATACCACTTAATTTATAGACCTACTTTGAGCTTTTTGTTGTTGGGGCTACTTTAGAATTATATTGTATATGAATCTTTCAGAAATTAGCGCTATGTTTAGACACTTTTGTATATGTATTTCAAATAGCTAGAGTTTGTTCAACTGAATTAAATACTTGTAGCTTATATTAAACCTTTGTTTCAGACCATAAAGAGCATATTTAATCCACTAAACTGGAATCTATTAAAATAACAATAGCTACCATTTATTGAGCACATGCTGTACCAGGCACTATTTTTGTTTTCATATGAAGTCACTTAACTCATACACCATTCCAAGAGATTGGTGCTATTATTATCCCTATTTTACAGATGAGGAAATCAAGGCACAGAGAGTTTAAATAACAAGGGGTTAAGCAGCCGTAAGTGTATGAGTCACAGTTTGGACCCAGATAGTACAGTCGCAGCAACTTCATTCTTAACCACTATTCTACATTGCCTATTAAAAACCACAGACTACCTAGAAAAGAGTTCATGTATTTTTTATAGGATGGCTTCTTTTCTAGGGAGAGATAACAAGGAGAAAATTTTGTTGTTCATCTATTTCATGAATATTATTTATGATTGTACTTACATTCCTGAAGTTTATTGTGTGAATATCGTTCATTAAATCTGTTGGACTTGAATCACCAAGGGATGAAGAAAACTGTAACCTTTAAAAATAACAAATAAAACATTTTATCTACTCACATATTTTTAGAAAGAGATTTTCTCTGAATATATCGTAATCCGATAAAAATACAGTGAAGGAACATGACATTGAATATCACGAGAGTTTTCACAATAGACTGACTTGTTCAGTACCAGACTTATTTTTGACCATGGAGTGCTGAAAAACACTCTGTAAAATAGAAACATAAAACTCTGAGGTCAAAAGCTTGGATCATGATACCTATATTAATATAGCATGTGGCAAAGTAATAGAATAATATAACACACTTAGTTGAAAACAGGCATTCACATCAAGAGTCAGTTCCTTATCAAGATACCAAACGGAAGATTTCCTAACATTCTGCAACCTTTAAGTAGAAAATATGTCATATTTTTACTGTAATAGGTCATCCCCAGGGACAAATTCAATGAGATACATAATGACATAAATATAATCATATACTTTGATCATAAATCTCTTCACTAGACTTAAATATATAAAACTGACAATTACCATATAATATCTTATTAAATGCTCAATTATGTGAAACACACATTGGCATAAACATAACTTTATGTCTTTATATATTCCTAAGACTGCAACTGACAAGAAATTATAGAGGGAGATATTAAAACAGAAATGGAATGAATAAGGTAGGGAAACAAATGATAAGATCAGTGGCCTGTTTTGGAAATCTTTCACAGAACACTCAATGTAAATAGCTTGCTTGGCTTCTCATTCTGTGGTTCACGGCTTTTAATCACCACCAGATCAACTTGGCCTTGGCTTGAAGAAAACTACCCCTTCTCCATGTGCTACCAGATTAATCTTTTGAAACATGGCTTTCTTTTAGTCCACTAGGCAGAAACCTGCTTTTTAAGTCCCCCACTACTTGATGTCACCTTAAACTCCTCACTGCTCTCAGCAGCCAAACTCCTCTCTCAGTCAAATCTTCTTATTCTCTGAAATCACCATACTTTCTCCCATCCTCCTCCATACATTGGCTGAGGTACCTCCATATATAAATGACTTCCCCACTGCATCCTGAACACTCTAATAGTACCCAGCTCTCAGCGTTTGGCTCAATTTCTGTTCCTCTTAAATTGCCCTTCCAGCATATATGGTCAGATGATTTTCAACAAAGCTGCATAGACCATTCAGTGGGGGAAAACACAGTCTTTTTGACAAATGGTGCTGAAAAACTGAATATCCACATGCAGAAGTAAGTTTGGCTATTACCTTATACCATATATAAAATTAACACAAAGTGGATCAATGGATCAAAGACCTAAGTGTAACACCTAAAACTATAAAATTCTCAGCAGAAAATGCAGAGAAAAGGCTTCATGACATTGGATATGGCAATGATTTCTTAGATATGATACCAAAAGCACATATAATAAAAGAAAAGGTATAGTCAAATTTACCAAAATTGAAAAGTTCTATGTACCAAAGGACAGTATCAACAGAGTGAAAAGGCAACCCAAATATTGGAAAAATACATTTACAAATCCTATCTGATAAGAGGTTAATTTCCAGAATATTTAAAGAATCCCTACAACTCAGCAATAACAAACCAACAAACGAAACCACCTGATTGAGAAATGGGCAAATAGACATTTCTTCAAAAAAGACACACAAAGGCCAATAACTACATGAAAAGATTCTCAACATCACTAGTCATTAAGGGAATGGAAACAAAAATCACAATGAGATTCCACTTCACACCCAGTATGATGACTATTATCAAAAAAACAGAAAAGAATAATCATTGGCAAGAAGTTGGAACCTTTGTGCACTACTGGTGGAGAATGTAAAATGGTACGACTGCTATGGAAAACAGAATGATGATTCCTCAAAAAATCAAAAATAGAATTACCATGTGATCTAGCATTCTACTTCTGGTATGTACCAAAAAGAATTATAAGCAAGGACGAGAACATATATTTGTATATTCACATTCATGGCATCATTATTCACAATAGCCACAGGTGGAAACAACCCAGGTGTCCATCAGGGCATGACAACTGTCTTACTAGTGATTTTTTTTTTCAATTTAAGCTATTTTTAATTGAAAAACTTAAATTCAAACTGTACAAAAAAAAAAGCAAAAATTTTTCTTTTTTCTATATCTCCCATTCCCCAATATCTACTCCCAAATATGAAAAGTAACAAATTCTGAACAGGTAGAACAAATATCTTGATATATATTAATATATCATTGAGTTATACGGTCTTTTTCTACAATTCCAAAATCCAAAACACCTTGAAAACAAAGATTTTCCATAATTCATTTGGCAGCAAAATCCACATTGATCTGAACTCCACAAAACCTGACCTAACTGATATGAGGCTACTTATTTTTAACCCATTTTGTCCTACATACTATAAATATTTACATAACTTCACTCCAAAAAACTTCAGATACAAAAGTAGATTAATAAAATCTCATACACATACCAAACAGTTTCAATAATTATTCTTTCCTAATCTTATTTAATGTACATACCCCAAACTCTTACCTCTCCTCTTTCCAGACATTGTACCATTTAATCTGTAAATACATTGTTGCAGAAATACTGTTTGATTATGAGGTGCTGCCCATGATGTAACTGTCTCTGGGAGTACTATACATACTCCTTAAACAAAACTGAATTCCAAAACACTATCTTTCTGAAATCCAAAGAAATTCTGAGTTCGAAACCTAGCTGGCCTCAAGAGTTTGAGATGGGTAATTATGGGCCTATATACACACACACTCACATATCTACACATCTTTTTTTTTATACAAGTGAGTTTTTACGCATACTATTTTGTTCTTTCCTTTGCTTTTTTTCTACTAACTCTATATTTTAAGGATCTTTCCATATAAACATAGAGCTACAAAAATTTTTAACAGTTGTACATACTCCACTGTATGAATATGTAATAACAAGTTATGGCTATGCTAAATAATTAAATCAGTACTGTTAAAAATACATCAATGAACAGTCTTATTCATTGCCCTTTGCATTATTATATAAGACTATTTGCTCCTGGGGTAGAATTGCCGAGTCTAGGGTTATATATACTCACATTTTTGATAAGTATTGTCAAGTTGCCCCCCAAAGTAGTTTCGACTAATTTATATTCCCACAAACAGTTTAAGAGTGATTGCTTTTTCACACTCTCAGCAATATTGAGTATTATCAAACTTTCAAATCTTTGACAATCTTCTAAATGAAAAAGGGTATCTTATTTAGTTTTGTATATATATTTTTAACTGTGAGTGGGATTGAGCCAATTTTTAAAGTTTCTTGGCCATTTGTATCTTCTATTTATGTCCACTCTACAACTATTTTTTACTACTGAATTTAAAAAATTGGTTAATAACTTTTTGCAATATAGGAAGTTTAATATAGATCAAGGTTAATATAAAGTTATATAAACTTTGTTATATATAAAGTTTAATAAATTTATACTATAAAACTTCATATATTAAAATAATTAGTCCACTTTATCATATGAAATACACATATTTTCTGCAGTTTACAATTTATCTTAACTTTGTTATAATGGTTATAGTTATGCTAAATTTAGAGTTTTTATATAATTTATATTTTTTCTTAATAAATTTTGGATTTTACATGATTTTTATGCCTTTCCAAACTAAGATTACAAAAATCCATACCTGTGTTCTTGAAATACTTCTACAGTTTTACTTTGAACTCTTTGATTTACTTGGAATTTAAATGAGTATAAAGAATAAAGTTGTAATCTAGCTTTCTTTTATTTTCAGATTGTTATAGAGTTATTATAATGCCCTTAAATGTTTCATCCATTTCCTCTGACTAATTTAAAATGCTATTTTTACCATATTACACATTTCCATATGTGTTTATCCTTTTCGATAGTATTAGTCTCGGTTGATTACTTTTGGTTTTTAGAATTTTCCTGGATATCCTAATATGGTTAGTATCATTTGTTGGATACTAAAAAAATAAATGCATGATGGTATTTTGACATGATTCACATCGAATTTATGGGTTAGTTTAAGGAACACTGACATCTTTATAATACTGAGTCTTTCTACTGAAAAAATAAACATATCTGGAAAGTTGCTCATGTCATCTTTTGCCTAACTTTGTAGTATTTTTAAGTTTTTTCTTCATATAGTTTGGGACACTTGTAAAATTTATATTTAAATACCATTTTTCATCTTTTTTGTTGCTACAGTAAAGGTGATCTTTTCTTCCATCATATTTTTGAACTGCTTATTGTTTGCATATAGAAAATCTACTGATTTTTGAATATTGATTTTGTAAGTATAATCATTTTACTTGTGATATTTGCAGCAATCAAACATTACCTTTGCAAGTCCAGAACTTCATTTGCAATATCTGTTCCAATACTACCGGCACCAAGTACTGTTCCAGTAGACATTCCGGGCACACTAATACAAGATTGTCTAGAGGATTCTAAATAACAACAAAAGGAAAAATTCAACTGAGGACTTTAAAAAAGCATATAACTTTAGTCAATATCTTTCTTTCAATTAAATATTTCCCTTTTTAAAAGAAAAATACTACCTGCATTCTAAAATGTTAGAACATTCATGCTTGCATTACAAACAAAATTAATGATGGTTTACAGGTTATCAAAGAGTGATAAGAATCAAATGTGTAAAAAAATCACTGAGGGTACAATAATGACCCAACCCTTGGGTACAGACAGTTTCTTTTCACTTTAATGTCCACGCTAAAGTTAAAGCAATGCTTCTTTGTTTTTAATATTTCCTAATATTTTTATTTTTATTTATACAATTGATACATTAAAATATTCCTGGGTGGAAATATTTTAGATAGGCAAAAACTCCCCCTTAAAGATAGGCAAAAACTCCCCCTTAAAGCTTTTTATTAATTTGTCCAACACACATTTTATTGAGTGTCACAAAGTAGAAGGAACTATATACATGTATACACTAGCTGCTTAGAGATAGATAATGTATATAAAACACCATTCCTACTCTCAAAGAACTCACAGTCCAGTGGTGAGCCAGTGGAGCAAACAACTAATTGCAATACAATGTAAGACTACAATGGAAGTATGAGGAAAGCACTCTGAGAATTCTGAAGAAGGTAACCCATAGAAGTCTTCTCAATTTCACCTTGAAATTTCCCCTCTCCAAGACAGAAAAAGATGGTGACTTAATAATAACAGTCTAAGTAATAAGTTTCCATCATCTACAACTAAGCTTACCTTCTAATGATTGAGAGCTGCAAGGAAGTAATGATGCTTCTCCATTCTCACTATGTCCCCTAGAATAAAGAAACAGTAAGTGATTTTTTAAGGTGAAGGAAATTGTTAAAGTAACTGCATTAAGCTGAGTGTATTTGATTTGTCAGTTCTTGACCCATTTGTTTTATATACACATTTTGTTAATGTCACCACCACAGATCAAAGTATTAATGTGCTAAGTACCTAATTAATGCCCTATTACCTTATAAAATGCATGTTCTCACAGTTATAAACTCTCAAGTACTATGCTAATAGTAAGAAAGCAAAGGTTATTGGAATGGGTAATAGGATACTGCCAGAGGTACTAAATTTTGGGCGCCTTTTTTAAAGCTAAATATTGAAGACAGGAAATAGAACTGGTTTAATGAAACTTTATGAGAATTAACACAAAACTTACAGAAAAAGAAAAATACTTAGAACAAGGCCATGCTAGCATGTTGAGAAAAGCAGGAAAAGTTGGCTTTTCATTCAGGCTGACAGCTATAGACAGGAGCTGGCAAGCAGTGCTTGGGATGAATTTCTGCTCATACCTCAGCCAAGTACTCCTGTACAGTCCCATGTAGTACCCAGTTTAAAAGATGTACATGCAAAATGATGTGAAGAACAAAACAATTTCTTAAAATGATATAGAGTTTAAAGCCACATCCACATCATTCGTTGAAGGAACAAGACAAAGCCATGGAGGGTAGGAAGGAAATGCTTGAATAAAATACCTTCACTATCATACTTTAGATTAAGCAAAAAGAAATATATTTTAAAAGGGCAAACTTCTAGCTTAATTCTGAGAACTAATGCCAACAGACAGTAAATGAATTAGTAACACACACACACACACACACACACACACACACACACACACACCCTCAAGTTGTAATAAAGCCAGAGAATCATAAAGCTTTATTGGCTTCGTGGGATGATAAGAGGGAAGCAAAAAACTTGTTTGAAATTAATAAAAGTCTTAACAACATAAAAAGTTACTTACAAAACTAAAGTGTTGATAGACACGATATATTCCAGTTCTTTGGTCCAAGGATTTGTGAAACTAAACCATTGGCTTTTTAAAGTTACAAAAGAGCCATCTTTTGCTCTGAATTTGTATGAATCTGTAAATATTTTCTCTTTACTCTGTAGAACTTAATAAAAAAAGATAATAATCAGCATAATGGTCTACCATGATATAAATCAAACTTTTGAAGATGAATTCAAGTTTTGGATTTCACAGGAATGAGAAATTAAGATTTGAAGTTGCAATTAAAAAGTACCAAAACCTTACCCTCTTCAATGCATACCTGCTTTATGCTTGTCAGTCAAATTACTATGGTCATCTTGATGAAAATATTCATAACAAGAAGTTCCCAAAAGTTCCTGAGGCAGATATCCTAAAATTGCTGTCGCCCTAGTTTTAAAATCAAAAATAAACTTCAGAATTTGTGAAAAAATTTACTTCCAGATTAGTGTCGGCCCATATGTGGTCAGGATACCACGAAAGTGGACTTAGGGATAAGTGAGTCATGCGCATCACTGGCTCCCTTTGACTGCAAAACAGAATCGACATCCAAGCATGAGGCCATCCCAGAGGACACCCACCCAATCTAGAGTATGCTTTTTCTACCATTCACCAATTAAACTGTGGCCACAGACCATGCCCAACTTCTGCACCACCGGTTGAGAAATGCTCCATGTTGACATTTTGGCTCCATGTTGACAAATTTACCGAAATATCCATATCGTTATTTCATTTCAACTTAATCTCCTGTTCTGAAGCCTTAGAAATAATCCAGCAGTGCTGAGTCACATTATAATAGTGTTAAATATCCCACTGAACTCTAATCATTATGGCATGTAACTGTTACCTTTGATCCACATAGACAAATTTTCCATTCATTGCAAAACGGGTTATAAATTCAGTTGGTTTCACTTTAATCATTTCTCCGCTGTTCTGTGGGACAATATACGGATGTAATCTTCCAATGGCAATAAGGCAGGTAAAATTACTGTCTTTCTTACTGTCCCTTTCTTCTTCCATTCCAACGATATTTGGAGGCCAGCTTCTCAAGTAACCCGTGCAGTGGATAGTACAGAATTTTCTATGATCTAATTCAAAAGTTTTTTAAAAAGAGAATTCGTTAATTACATCTCAATAAAACTGGGAAAAGGTAAAGAATTTTTTAAAAGCATTTGAATCATGAATTCTTAAATTTCTTACATTGACATTTATAGTAGTTATAATTTTGCTATGATATGTTCTTTAAACATGAAAGGGAAATAGAATTTCATTTAAAAAATCATTGGTTGTGTTTATTTTATTCTTAATGAGTTATTTTTCTCAGAAACTAAACTATATGTACTACATAACAAGTAAACAGATTGCTTTAATCTAGGTTTAAATAGATCTATAACTACTTAATTATTATGTCAATTTTTTTAAATAGAGTAATTTATATCTAGTAGAAAAAAAGTTAAACTTCATGCTCTCTTGCTCTTAGCCACAAAGAAATTGTTTTCAGCTTATTAAAATATTGGCATATTATTATTTATATTCAAAAGTTTAAAGAACAATTATGCATATATTCTTAAATTTCTTATGTTAGTACATAATGCTTTATAGCTATATATGGTTATAATAAATCACAGAAACATTTTAAAGAACACTGGAGAAATTTATAATAAAAGGTATTATAGAAATAAAATGACTCAAATTTCACTTTTCAGAAAAATCCCAAGCAATTAACTCATAGGAAAAAGCTTGTCAAACAGGTCC
This sequence comes from Cynopterus sphinx, assembly GCA_030015415.1. Taxonomy (NCBI): domain Eukaryota; kingdom Metazoa; phylum Chordata; class Mammalia; order Chiroptera; family Pteropodidae; genus Cynopterus; species Cynopterus sphinx. Next base: position 141,212,094 of record CM057380.1, read on the forward strand.
AACCAGAATAATGAAAAAATTGGAAATAATCCACATGCTCAAATATCAGTTAAGGCTTAAGAAAACAATAAAATGCAATGCTGGCATAAAAGAAGGCAGTTTACAGATTATGGCAATCCACCCAAAAAGCGGTTTAAAGGTTAAAATGAAGGGAAAAGGGGCTGGTAAAAATTACTTAAAACCATTGTTTGTGAAGATTTAGAAAAGACCAGAATAGTCACTGTTGTAAATTGGCACTATTTGGTAAAACCGTTACTACAAATATTCTTTTAAAAACATTTTTAAATAAATGATGATATGAGCTATTTTATAAAATAGCAATAGTAATAGCAGAGATTTATAGAACACTATGTGCTATGCTCTAAATGCTTTATTATTTTTTAAACTTATTCCTATGACGACATTGGTTAATGAAATCCAGTGTCAGCTGTACATTTTAACAGTAAGGAGTATATATATATATATATATATATATATATATATATACACATATACATATATATATATATATATATATATATATATATACTGTGTTCTTTAAGTATATAATTCATGTATATACTTAATAGTCCTGTGAGATGTTCTAGTATTATCCCCACGGTGTTAGGAAAGTGAGAATTAATGCCAAAGTCACAGCGGGGATGGGCGGAACCAACGTTTAGATCCAGACAGGCTGGCTCCAGAGCCTCCTTTTCTGAACCACTAACGCCCTGCTATTTGACGATAGTGAGGGCTCTGTCACTGAAGGTGTTCAAACAGGAGTTGCCTGGGTGATGGAGGAAAACAAGTATAAAAAAGATGTTCCAATCAGAAGGAACAGCCAGCACACACTGAAAGTTAAAAGAGAGCAGTCAGATGTGGCTGAGGCATTGTCTGAGATGGGGAAATGGAGAATGAAGCAGGGAACAACTCCTGTAAGCCATGCCTAGGACCCAGTATTCAACAACTAACACATCACCCCCTCTATGTTCCACAGATGCCTTAAATTACTAGTCATCTTTCCAACCTCAGAGTCTTTATTACTTATTCCCTATCCTATTTAATGGCACCACAATCAACCCAGGTAATTAGATCTGTCTCCAAACCAGAGAAAAAGGGATCAAGCAGAGAGTACAGGTGTCAGACGCTGGAAACCAGGTGGCAGGCCCTTGAAGTGGTAAGTGCTGAGTGAATAAGTCATGTGGTACTGACAGCATGCGCCATACTTCACAAGCCAGTGGATTCTCCATGTGTTGCTGTATTACTGATTATCTTTCCAAGACAAACTTAAATACCTAAGATGTTTGGTAGCAGTCTTTCATCAGCCTTTGATTTCACAAGTTGAGATATGTGAGTAATTTATCCTTCTCTTAGAAGCTTTTTCAAAGTTTGAATCCATGACATCACTGTTAGAACCAGGGTGGAAATGTTTTTAATGTCAATCTTACTTTTAAAAATCATTTTATTATGAAAAAATCTTAAAATACACGAAATCAAAGAGAACAGCACAGTTGACCCTTGAACAAAACAAGAATTAGGGGCACTGACTCCCCAAAACTTTACTAATAGCCTATTGTTGACTGGACGCCTTACCAATAACACGTAAGTCAATGAACACATATTTTGTACATTGTATGTATTGTATACTGCACTACAAAAAAGCTAGAGAAAAAAACGTTAAGAAAATCATGAGAAAATATATTTATAGTATTTATTGAAAAAAATATGCATGTAAGTGGATCCATGCAGTTCAAACTCATGTTGTTATGAGTGACTTATGGCTAATCTTGGAAATGGCCTTTCCATAAAACATAAATTCATTTTCAATTATCATTAAAAGGGCTGCTTTCTGCTTTCTAATCTTTTATTTTTAAATGTCACTAAGGCAAAACTATTAAGACAAAAGATCAGAGGTTGCCAAGGGTGGTGGTAAGGAGATGAACAGACATAGATTTTTAGGGCAGTGAAGATAATCTGTATGATATTATATGGTGGATGTATGTCATATTTCTCCAAACCCACAAAATGAACACCACCAAGAGTTAACACTAAGGTAAACTATGGACTTCTGGGAGATCATGAGGTGTTGATGTAGGTTTCATCCTTGGAAAATATATATACCATACTGGTGAAGGATGTTATATCCTATAGGCTATAACATGAGTGAGGGCCAAGAATATATGGGAACTCTCTTTATTTTCCTTTTGATTTTGTTGTAAACCTAAAACTGCTCTAAAAATAGTCTTAAAAAATAATCAGAAATTTTAATGTAAATTAAAATTAAGTAAAAGAAAAAAATCACCTTTATTAACTTTCATCATTAATGAGTGTTCTTAAAACAATTATATTGGCTAATTACTGTTGGAAAGAACAATTTAATAGCAACTATATGCAAAATATAATTATTTCACTTGACAAACATTGTCTTTGGTTTAAGTAAAATGCAAAATGATCTCATGCATGGGAAGTCATCCATGTGGCAAATGAGGATTCCATTTTGCAGTTACCTTATCCTGGTCCAGGCATCTGTCTACATGTTGGTGTGCATGCAGCTCTCCTCAAACCAGGCACTTTGAGGAAGGGCCATACTGATCCTTAACACATGCCCTTACCATTCCTTAGGCCAAACTGACCTCATACCTTTGGCATAGAGCTCTGAAGTGTTAAGTGAGTGCGTGGTTCAAGTGTTTAAACAGATTAAAAAATCCTTTTTTGAGGAGATATTCGACTCAGACCGCAGGCATCCGTGTGGCCCAACTTGATGTAGGAGTGGACATCCGTGTCTGGGTGGGGATACATTCCTACAACTGGAGCCAACCCCCCACCCCTTGTTGCATGTCTACTGCAGAAATCATCTTTCATCTTTGGCACATTGGAAGCTACTCTAAGTGGCATGGTACAATAGAGAAAAAATACAGATTTTAAAGCCAGATTACTGGTTCTGCCACTTTCTATATGACTTTAGACAAATACTCATTTTAGGCTTCAGTTTCCTCATTTGCAAGATGGGGGGTGGTTTGCACAGGATTGTTGTGCAGATTAAGTTACTTTTGCAAAGTACTTGGTGTATAGATTTTAAATAATTACTAATTTTCTTCTCATTCTTTTATGTTCCTCCTCTTCTTTCTGAGCCACAAATAATGGCTGCCATTTATTAAGTGATTACTGGAAGACAAGCACTACATTAGCCACATGTTATCCTGACCATACGCCCACGAGGTGCTACATCATACCAAGCATATCAGTGTGCTAGGACAACCATAACAAAATACCAGCCTGCGTAGCTTAAACAACAGAAATTCATTTTCTCATAGCTCTGAAGGCTAGAAGTCCAAGATCAAGGTTTGGTCTCTCGTGAGGCCTCTTTTTGGTTTGTAGACAGATGCCTTCTCATTGTGTCCTCATGTGGCCTCTTCTCTCTGAGTGTGCATTCCAGGTGTGTCCCTCTTCTTATGAAACACCAGTCATACTGGATTAGGGCCCCACTTTTAGGCCTTGTTTAACCTTAATTATCTCTTTTAAGGCCCTACCTCCAAGTGCAGTCACATTGGGAGATAGGGCTTCAACATGGAATTTTGGGAAAGACAATTCAGCCCATAATACCCATTTTCCAATATTGAGAGGAACTTGCCTAAGGTTGCACAGCTATTAAGCAGCAGACAATTAAAGAGCTATTGAATTCAGAACCCAGGTCCTTTCTACTCTATCCTAAAGCCTGACCACCAGTATGGTTGTTGTAAGGCAGAGCTTAGTACGAGAACCTGGAGGGACTTAAGAATAGTCGGCTCCTTTAGCTCATCACAGAATTCAACTATGAATCAGCCCTAATTGACAATTTGCCAGATATTCTTGAAATAGCTATATTTTTCCAGTAAGATTATCAATATTTATTTCGAAGAAAAGAAATTTTCCCTGGCTCTTCTATAAATCTTGAAACTTATAATGAAAAAAATCCTTTTAGAAACCACATGGAAGGACTAAAGTTTGATTATTACATTCTTCAAGAATGACTATATACATGTGTTTTTGCTTAAGATTCAAAGCTTACAAAACTGTGTCAAAATACTGTAACAATGCCATGTAGTTTCATGGAAAGCACATCACTTTCCTTTTTGTATCTTTGCAAAGGGTCAAAAGACCAGACACAAAGTATGATACTTCCAAGGTTATCATCAGTGGCTGACTTGGGCTCCCATACCTAAGAAAAGTCCTCCAAGATACATATATGCAGTCATGTGCAGTTCTAGAATTTCACAAAAGCCAAAATGAAAAATCTACAGAGAAAGAAAGAAGAGTGAGGCCAGACAAGGTAGTCCTACCATCAATTTGTGGCTTGTAGTTCCACAGTTCAAGCCAAATTGTAAAATGCCCATTTGATTAACCTACATTTATTTTCAGTAAGGCCCAGATTCCTTTGGTCCCCACTGCAGAGCCTTTTCAGATTTAATTCTAATGAGAATTATGGTATAGAACATGATCCAAATTGTGTGCTGTCTTAGTCAGCTAGGGCTTCCACAGCAAAGTACCACAGACTGGGTGGCTTAATGAACAAATAGTTATTTCCTCACAGTTCTGGAGGCTGGAATTCCAAGATCAGGATGGCAGCATGGTCAAGTGCTAGTGAGGGTTCTTGACCTGGTTTGTAGATAGCTACCATCTTGCCACATGCTCACAGGCAGCCAACCCTCTGGTGTCTCTTCTTAGATTGGGCACTAATCACATTATTAGGGCCCTGCCCTCATTCTTTCACCTAAGCTAATTATCTCCCGTATGTCTTATCTCCAAATGCCATAACATTGGGGGCTAGGAATTCAACATATGAATTTCAGGAGACACAATTCATCCATAGCATGTGATAAAAACTTCTTGCGATAAAATTGTTTAAATTTTTCTTGAGTGAAACAAAAACATTATCATGTAGATTAATTCACTAGATCCCCAACTGTCCAGGTGGATCTGAAAGCAATTATGTGGTCAGTCAGAAACAAAGGACAAGGGGATGGTCATGTGTTCCTTCAGTAAATGTTTGAGAGTCTACTATGTGTCAGGAAACTTGGAAAGAGAAATAAAGCTCTCATTCTAGTGTGAGAGGGAAACATAGAAAATATAACTGAAATATAGGATAGAAAAGATAGGAAATAAGATTATTAATGGACTACCAAAAGTGGGTGCTAGGGACTCAGGTCCAACCAGAAAAAGGAGGGTGTCAAGGAGGATTTCCTAGAAAGGAGTGTTGTTGCCTGTGCCTTAATAGCCCAGGACCTGCTGATAGGCTTGCATGCTCCTTTCCTTCAGCATATGGCCCAGTGCTCCTGCTGGTGTTCTGTCTTAGGAATCTAAGTCTAGTAAACCTCTAGGGCCATAGGCTTGGCAGGCTCAATCCTCTCTTCCAAACTGGGCACTTCCCAGTTCAGGATTAAATTTCTATTATGGTGGGAAAGGATGTCATCAAGCTGCCTTCTTAAATCTTTTTTGTTTCCACTGATCATCCTGTAGGGTCTGTCTTGCTGGGGAACAGATTCTCTGAAATGTTTCTTGAGGTTCTCCCAGTTGATCCACATGTTTTGGCCCCTCTCTGGTGTTAATATGAAGTCCTAAGAGAAGCATACCCAGGGTGTGTGATTTGGTGCTTCATAATCTGCAGTGCTAGCAATAGTCACATAGCTCCCACTGGACCTAAAACAGTACAATTCTTCCTTACTATCAGGCTAAGGGTCTACTAAAAGTGCAGAGACATTCCTAGGGGTAACCCCGAGACTCATCTCTAATCTCCAAAGTGATGGCCTTCATATATTTCTTTTGCATGCTATAAAAAAATTTTAAGCACCCTTCATGTGTATAAACTACATACATCTGCTTTTGCACTAATATGTATATTATTAAAAATGAAACTAAAACTAAAAATATAAATGGATGAAAAACAATGTTTTAAGAACAAACTTTATTAATGATAAACATTTTTGTTATTTTAAAATTATAATACATAATGAAGCAATATAATTAATTATGCTCTAATTTTTTACGTATAGTTGTCATACAATATTATATTAGTTTCGGTTGTATAATATAGTGATTCAACATTTATATACCTTACGATGAGATCACCATAAGTATTGTAACTGTCACTGATATTACTGACTATATTCCCTGTGCTGTACATTACATCCCCATGGTTCATTTATTTTATAACTGGAAGTATTTACCTCTTATTCCTTCCTTTTCACACATCCCCCATGCCTCTCATCTGATAATCATCCATTTGTTATATCTGAGTCTGTTTGTTTTGTTTGTTCATGTGTTTTAGTTTTTTTTTTAGATTCCACAAATAAGTGAAATCATATGGTATTTATCTTTCTCTGTCTGACTTATTTCTCTTAGCAAAGTACTCTCTAGGTTTATCCATGTGTTTCATTCTTTCTTGTAGCTAACTAGTATTGTAATATATATATATATATATATATATATATATACATATATATATATTATAGATATAGATGATATAGATATATCTTGTATCTGCTTCCGTCCATCTATCAATGGACACAGGTTGTTTCTCTATCTTGATTGTAAATAGTGCTGCAATGAACATAGGAGTGCATATATCTTTTCAAATTGTTTTTGTTTTCTTTGGATAAATACCCAGAAGTAGAAATACTGGGTTGTATATTCTATCTTTAATTTTTTGAGGCACCTCCATACTGTTTTCTGTAGTGGCTGTACGAATTTATAATACCACCAACAGTGTAGAAGAGTTCCCTTTTCTCCACATCCTTGCCAGCATTTGTTATTTGTTGATTTATTGATGACAGCCATTCTGACAGGTGTGAGGTGAGTGCTCAGTGTGATTCTGATTTGCAATTCCCTGATGATTAGTTACATTGAGCATCTTTTCATATGGCTGTTGGCCACTTATTATTATTATTTTTTTTTTTAGATAACTGTCTATACAGGTCCTCTGCCCATTTTTAAATCAAATTCTCTGGTTTTTTTTTTTTTTTGCTATTGAGTTCCTTATATATTTCGTATGTTAACCCCTTATCAGATATGTCATTTGCAAATATCTTCTCCCATTCAGTAGATTGTCTTTTCACTTTGTTGATGGTATGCTTTATGTTTTAAAAACCATATTTTAATATAATGTGAAATAGTGATTTGAAGGCCTATTTCTAAATCTAACTTCTCATTCTCTTTTTCTTCATAGCACTTATCAGCAAGGATTTTGTTCACTGCTCTGGGCCCAGCATATAAAACAGTATTTGGCCCATATTGTGTACTTAATATTTATTTTTGAAAATTCTTTTTGAACATGATTTCATATAATGCTGTGTTACATATCCCTTCACTACTCCATGTTCAATGACCTCATGTAGGAAGCTTGAAATTAGCTACCGTGTGATTATTTACACCACAGAAATTGGCAAAGCTACAAATCAGAGCTTGATTTGTTTTTTCCTGACTGTGTAGACCTATGAAAGTGATGGACAAAACACTTTGGATTAAACTTAAATTGTGTGTTGTATCTGTAGTTATACAGTGAATAGCACAAAAAAAATTAAGTAAATAATCTTGTAATAAAAAACCATTATCACTTTTAGCACAGTCACTCATATTGATAAATGAGTTAAGTTCTAAGACTATGTCTTCATGGTTTCACTTTCATTTTACTAATTAATGTAAGGGAAAACATCAACCAACATTCTTATCTGAACTATACTCAGAAAGCTGGTTGTTACATGCTGACCAACGTACCACCCACATAGTGGGCCTACAAATCTAGACCCAGCTGCCTTTCTTCCTAACACTCTCCTCATCATTTAGGATCTGGTCACACTGATCTTTGTTGGGTACCCAGAATATCAAGTTTTTCTAACTTAAGGTTTTTATACTTGTCTTTCTGTCAGGAATTTCTTCCCATAGATTAGTACATAGCTGACTCCTTCTCATCATTCAGGTCACTTAAAAGATATTCTTGGACTAGTCTAAAGTATCTACTTCTTCCTAGTTCCTATCCTCATTATCTTCTTTTATTGACTTTATTGTACTTTCTACTACCTAAAATATTATTTGTCAAATGGCTGTCTCCTGTCCCTATAATGGTCACTAAAATAATGACGTGTCTCCCTTTTCTCAGTGTATTCTTTGCATTTGGTATGGTGCCTACTACATAGTAGGGACTAAATTAATAATTGTTGACCGACAAAAATCTATTTAATTAGAGGCTACTATGTCAGATAACAATCTCCAGCTTATCTCTACCACTTTTACTTAAGTATAGCCAATATGTACAGACGTTTTTAGAAACAAGATGGCAATAGAAGCTGTGAAAAAATTAAGTGGGGAAGAAATCACCAAGAGAACTTCAGCCCATCTTGGGCAATGCTGCCCAGGGCATCCCTTCTTCCTCTCCTTACTTGCTCTTTACTTCTCTTGTGCTCCCAGAGAATCTCATACTTGAGAGAAGAGTCTAAAGCAGTGGTTCTCAAAAAGAATAGAGAAGTTGAGAATCAAACCTACAAGGTTACAAGTCTTAGAAGGAAAGAATAAGATGACAGAGCAAGGGGTAGAGGATGAAATCAAGTTTTTCAGGAGTAAAATGGTTACATTGGGCACTAGCCATGCACCAAGACAAAGATGACTAAAATACTTGTACTAATAAGTCTACGTGGTAACTCTTCTCTTCCCAGAAGGAAAGATAGATTAGTCTGATAATCTTTAAAGCACTTACAAAACTTGATAAGCCTCTACTCAATTTATAACTTGTACCAAACACCACAAAGGTTTCAGCCAGGTTAAGGGAGCTGAATTGGCTACCATGTTTTTCTCTTATATGAATTGCTGTGTAGATTAGGTGACTCACTTACGGTTGTATCTACTCAACATGGCATTAGACCATCTCTAGATAAATTATAAGAGTAAAATGTCCTATAGTTCAGGTCCACATAGAGTATAACTCCTTGGACCGCTCACATAAATATTTCCGCCCTTGAAAACTAGCTCCACGTTATATGCCCATGACCCAATATAAGATTAATATACACTTAATATGACTGACTTGAGAAGGAACGCAGAGAGAGCAGGTGGCCTGAAATAATGATAGTAATGGCACCATCTGCTCTGCACTGCCCTAAGTTTAAGTGCATTATTTCTAATAGTATTCAAAACAGCTCACAGCATTTATCAGGTGTTACTATGCTAGGAACCATGCTAAGCACATAACACATATTAACTCATATAATTCTCATAACAATCCTGTGAGGAAGGTTCTATTATTCTGATCTTACAGTTGAAGACAGCGAGACTCAGAAAAATTTAGTCATTTATCTTCAGTCGCATAGTTAATCACAAGTTAGGATTCAAACCTGAGCAATTTGCCTATAGAATCTATGCACTTAGCCAATAAACAAAACCATACAACCTTGTAAATATCTTTGTTTTACAGATAAGGAAGCAGGCTCAGAGGGGTTAAGAAAACTGTTCACAGTCACACAGCTAGCAGACGGTAGAGCCAAAATTTGGACCCAATCAGCTGTACAACCAGTCCAGCTGGTGATTTCAACCCTTAGGTTGCCATACATGACTTTAGACAGCTCCCCACCACTCAGAGCCAAGGACAAGAGGGAAGCAACTGATGGTTTAGAAATAGACCCACCCATAGGACTGCTGATTCATTCTGCTTTTGTTTCTTTATCATATAACATAAGAGTAGGGGGTTTAAGTTTGAGTAAGTTTTGCCTACTTCACTTTCTGCAAGTTTCTGCAAGTTGTCCTCTGCGATTCTAAAACACCGGTAAGAATGTTTCTGTGGGGATTAAAACACTTAGCACAACATCTGGCAGAGAGTAAGTGCTTAAAAAGTGAGTATTAGCGATTATTACCTTAAGCAGCTGCCAAAAAGGATTCTAACCAAAATTTGTAAATAAATTGAATTTTGCTCTAAAGATCCTTTTAAAAGATGAGAAAGCAAATTTTACCTTAAAATTTGCATAAGAAATTCTACATCTGATAAGTTAATATATTCTTAAGCAAAAACATCATGATATTTTGCAGGCCCTAAAAGGTCCCAATTAAGTAAAATAGATGTTAAATCAATTCAAAATGTACCTGCAAACCTACATAATAATCACGAGAAAACAGAACTAGAAATATTTACCAAAGAACCACAATATCATGAAAATTAAATGACACCCAGAACATCTTAGGAAACATTCACCAACCCCAATAAACTTAAACATAAACTTAAAAAAAAAAAAAGTTCACCAAAATTAATCAAATCAGGCTCTTGCACTATTGTAGGTTTTTTTTTAAGAGACCTAACTTATATTTTAAAAGTAGTAATGGAATTTCATAACAAAATTTTATTTCCATCTCTTCCCATTTTTTCCATTTAATAGTCCCCAAACTGCAATTTCAACAGCACCATTAAAGTCTTGGGCAACAAAGAAAATATGTAATTACTTGATAAATTTGAAAGATATGATCAGCCAATCTAAATAATTCTGGTTAAAAAGAACTTATTTCCTGAAGTGCTTTTGGCCTCGATTATTTGCCTTGACCATATATTTTATTTGTTCTGTACGTAACATATTTAGGGCATTAATTTACATCCATGCCTTACATCAGTTGACACTTCAAAATAATGATACCTTTCTTCTTTGAGTTGGGCAAGCATTCATCCTCTTCTTTGACAGAGATTTTACAACTCTTTATCCGACAGAAAAAGGATCGTCTTGAGCCAGAACACACACGAGTCCTTCCAGTGTGGAAACTGCTGTTAACTTGCAAGCCAGCTTTCATAGCAGAATGAGGCAAGAGAATAGGTAGAAAAGAAAAATTTCAAATAATTTTGAAATTATCGCCTAACATGTTCTGAACATCTATTACATTTGTTTATAAATTAAAAAAGAAATTGTTATTTAAAGCAATGACATCCTTGTACAGTAAGCCAAGAAGTGAAACATACCAAAAAAATGTATTTGTTAAGCAATCATATTTTGATAACTTTATTTTTCCCCTGGGGGTAGATAATAAAGATAACTAAAATAAAAGTAAATAAAAATTAAATAAAAAATGAAATAATTATAATAATCAATGGCATAAAGCATCATTATTTTTATATTATAATTACTTGGCACTAAGCATTTTCAGAGAAAATAAGTATTTTTGGAGAAAATAAAGAATATTTATACCTCCCAAGCACAACTATAGAAGGTAATTGATACTGAATAGACCTAACTCATATAAGAAAATAATTATCTCTCAGCATATAATTGAATAATGAAAACTCCAGGAATTTTTTTACCCCAAATGATACTTTCTTATAAAGATATTATTAGCATGTGAAAAATAGCAACTATGAAGCAGTCACAGTTTCCTCAAACAAAGCATCTTCATATGAATATAGTATTTGTTTTTATATGTGAATATGAATACAGGAATTCTCTATACAGTTATACTGTTTTTTTCCAACTCTGAAGTTGATCGTGAAGCTTACTACATAATTTTCTTCTTGATAAAACCATAATTAGATAACTTTTCAAAAACATTATATAGCTGTACTTTTAACTAATAAGTATAATTACATTAAGCAGTAAGCATACTGAAATGAGCACTTACTTTTGGCATCTATGAGCTTCTCTCTTGGTGAAATATCAGAAGAAGACAGTTGTTCCTTTACTTTGGCAACATCTTTTGGATGTAGGAAGTCAAAGAAGCTTTGTCCAGTCAAATTAGCCTATTGATAAAGTAGACATTCATTTAAAATCAGTACCATCATTTTTCAACGTTTCCTTATAAAGACACTGATAAATACTTTCTTTTGTTAAAGTTGCTTTTTCTTAAGCTCAAAGATACGTCTACTACACTGTGTGACATTACTGTTAAAAGCAGGGGCATACTTGTAGATAGAAAAAAATACACAGAACCATAATTGGATACACACAAATCACACAAAAACACCTAACCACTAATATTCTATTTACTCTTGTTAATATCTCCCAATTTGTATACATTACTTCTAAATTATATTATGATTTTCTTTAAACTTTAACCTGGGTAAAGGTAAAGCAATTATAGTATTATATGGAAGTCATCAAATATCTGTGATTTTATGGCATGACTAAGAGATTTAACGTACTGTTAAAAAAAAAAATTACCATGCTATTGAAAAACAAAATCCAACCTGGGACACCTTCCACTTCCACTTGCCATTCCACTTCTAACATGCAGAGCATTCCTAGGTCTGGGTCTTTGCTCCATTGTATTGTCCCTGGAATTCATTACCCCTTCTCTTCTCTACAAACTCAATTCCCTAGCCAATCCAGCCAATTGCATTTTACTCCCTAGAGTTCTTAGTTTCCCTCTCTCAATGCAAAATGTCTTCCTCTTATTTACTGCACATCTTAAAACCTAGTGGACATTCTACTTTGCATGCAAAGTCCTCCCTGACCCATAGTGATCACACATCTTCTGAATATTACCCAAGTAGATATTCCTATAGGAGATAGAACAAATGGACCAGATGGTACAAGTAGCCCAGATTACCTGGTAGTTAGATATCTCATATAAAACAAATAAATTAAAACCTAACAATCTGATTTATACAGCAGTCTATTGTGTGATTGGTTAATATAAATCTGACCAAAACTCTGCTTTAGAGCAAATCAGATTTCTGAATCTGAAAAGCTGGGGGCCAGACCCTGCACCATGGTTATCCCAAAGTTCTGAGAAGTCAGTGAGCTTCTTGAATGGTCTCTGAAATGCAAAGTCAGTGCCTAGTGAGACTGGATTCCATCCATGTCCCTAATTTGGAAGCCAGAACTACTTTGAATTGTCGATTACCTAAGTGCATGTATATGTGTGTGATGTTCTCCATTTCCAATTAGAAGACTTATCAAGTCTTGCCCTGCTGTTGTGCACCCAGCTATGACCAGCTGCATGATTCATTTGGCTCACAATATCTTTCTTCAATATTTAGTTCATTACCTATGAATGCCTTCTCTCTCTTCAAATTTTTAAATTTGGGGGGAATATAGGCTGAAAATAATAAGCATTATTTAAGATTAAATCTTTGAGCTATTTATATTTCTAAAAGGAAACCATGGGTGCTAGTTTATTCACTCCATTGGATTACTTTCAGTGCTATAGTTTTTAAGTAACTAGTTTAAATTAAAAGGAGTTCAGTAATGAGGAGATAAAGCAATCATATAATAAAAAATGTATTTCAGATTTGTTGCCAGAGTTTAGATGAAAAGCTGTTATGAAATGCATATAACTTAATAATAAATACTAATGTTGTCTCTTTGCTGAAACAGAGAAGGGTGACTAATATTTTTCAGACACTCAAACATAACATTTTATTCAGTCTTTATATCCTGAGTAACAGGCTTAATCATCATTTCCATTTTTTACATAGGAGGAAGCTGAGGTTCCGGAAAATGAAACAAGTTGCTGAAGGTCAGGAAGTGAACACTCATGTCAATAATAAAAACCTCTACCATTTCCATATATCTTTCCATCTCTCCTAGAGTTCTAACTCAGCAGAACCTAATCCCACAGCCCAATGGGAAGAAAGGACTCAGAAAGAGAGCTTCAAAATATATTTGTTCGAAAAAACTAAACATAGTGTGAAAATTTCCTCAGTTTTGGATACCTGATCATAATTAAGTATTTTGGAGACTGACTTAGAAACGAAGAGAATCTTTCCTCTTTCACATCCAACCACAAATAGGAAGCCTTCTGCAGTCTAGGATTTAAAAATATGAAAGTAAATATTTTTAAATATCACCTGTCTCACACACATTCAGTTTCTGTGGAAATTACTGTAGCAATAAAATTAACAGTGGTCATAGATCTAGTAAAATTAATATTAAGAAATTTTCTTAAGATATGTATAAAAAGATTTATAAAGAACATCAAATTGGACCCCAATTTAAACTAATGTTTTTGACATGAGTTCAGCCACAAAATATTTTGTTGCAATATTTCCTAATATAAAAATTATCTATGCCAAATTTTACTCTACTGCATATAGAAACTGTGTAAAGACATCAAAACATATCAAGAACAATAATTGACTATGGCTGTGCTGAGATGAAAGTATATGAAGATTGGGGTTGAGGAAGGGATAAAAATATTTTTCTGTATACCTCTTTAGACTTTGAATAATGGTAAACTGTCACTAGATAATGATAAGGTATCATTATAAACTAATTTTAAAAATTCTAATATATCAGCTAATCCCATAAGATCTACCAAGTAAATCCTTTGTGATCAAACTAACCAGAAATGGATATGTCTGGACACACAGGATGAGTCTGGTACCCCCTCTCTTGACATTTCTTGAACTAATTTTTACCAACTGGATATAAACATGAGGTGAAATCAGCAGACATCTTCTACAGGGGCATTACTGGGGCCACATTAAGTTATGGCTGAAAAAACACTTAAAGATTGGTGAGAAAGCTTCCAAAGCATACTGTACATTTCCCTATCTTTAATAACCTTTTGTTGTCTGCAAAAAGAAAATCCTTTATATTCCTGTCAGGAATATTATATTTACATTTAGATGTTCAAATAAAAGAGGAGCTTTCATAAAAAGTTTTTAAAAAGTGGCAAACATGAATGAAAAATCTTTCCGTTGAATCCTACTATGGCTTAAAGCCCAGAAATCATAGCACAAGATCAAGACACTTATTACCTCCTAGAGTGGGGGGAGGATGAACCAATGACATGGTCATTTTTTCCATGTCAATCTTCTAGAACAGTGAGTCTGAAAACCCATACATATGAAGTGATGAAGACAAGAAATGTCAGAGCATCATTTAACAACTCATTAAGTAAGCAGTGACTGGCTAATGTGCAGAGAACATGGTCCCGAAGGAACAGGATGTAAGGTAGATGGCTTTGAAGGAGGTGGTAATAGTTGGAATAAATCTTAGACATGGGAGGCGAGGGCATTAAGCAGTATAAAGAGCTTAGCATTAAAAACAAGCCTTGCTCCATTTTTTAGAAAATGCCCATCCTCTGTCATTACTTACATTAGAACAAATTAATATGACATGGTTACTTGTATAACTTAAATTTTTATGTTAAAGGAAATTTAGAGCAACATAGAGTCCTATATGTTTATAACAGGAAGCAAACTCAAAAAATTCTGCCTCTCAGATTTCAAATAAAAATCAAAGAGAAAATACAACCTAGACAACTATATCTCCTTACTTACCTTCAGGATTAAGTGTCTGAGCTCATTATCCTGAATAAATGAAGGTCGATAATTATCTCCTGCATAAAAATTTGTCATACCTAAAAATAAACAAGTCAAAAAGTTACTAAAAATATAGTAGGGCTGGGAACGTAGTAAGTCTTCAATGAACATTAGTGATGCTGCTGCTGCTGGTGAGGATATTAGTGATGGCATTCTCTCTGTTAACATGTTCTTAGACCTCTTCTGTAATCGTTCTCCTTCTTTGTTATTACTAGATTAAAATTTCCTGCTTTTAGATTGAAAATTCTTGACACAACTTATTCATTTATACTCAAAAGTACAGACAGTAAGAGCTCTCTGTAAAAAAAAACATGAAATGCATCAATATTCTAGAATTTAGTTATTTTTATAATTTCTTAGCTTATTAAAACTAGTCATATGAATTACCCTTAATGGAGGTGATGCTTGAATTTTAAACGAAAGTCTCTAAAGCCACTGAAGAGCTGGCAAAAATGATGAGGAATTATCAGGTCAAAACTAGTATCCACCAACCTTAACTTGGAAAGCCCTTCACAGTCACAAGCCAGTATAGGGGACAGTTAAGCCAAGATGCTCTGTCTCCAGATAGCTCTGGGCAAGAGTGCTTCAGAAGAGGTAAATCAATTCCCTCCTTTATACTTACCAAGCCCCCTAACCATAATCTCCTCCTCTTGGAGACAGCTAGGAAATTTGCTTTTGCAAGACAAAAGTAGGGTAACACCCTGAGACATTTCAACCACAAATTGGCCTTTGAATGGATTTGCAGCCTAAACTCACCAATTACCTCAGTGGTGAGGAAAAAAACAAACAAAACCAGAAAATTCAAAACACCTCATGGTATAATTTGGTAAAGTTTTCTTTAACTGGTAACACCCCTAAGAGCCTGGCATAAGCAAAAGAAAATCCTCTCTCTTGGAATCTACCTTCTAGGTAGGCCTCACAGAATTCCCAGAAATGATTTGTTGTTGTTGTTGTTGTTGTTGTTACTACACAGCAGCCTTGGAAGAGGAAGTTGAGAAGGGTGGGCTTAAAGATGCAGTCTCTTAGCACCAGACCATGGTATAGCAATAAATCTTCTTGAGGTAGGCAGGAACATTTACAGGTCTGGCCTAAAGCAAAGTTGGCAGAAGTATGCCCCACAAAACCCTATTAGTATAAACCGGGCAGAATGGGAGAGCTCTGCCTAGGTGAGTGAGCAAGGACATGCAACGAAGAAAAAGACAGTGAGAGTAGAGCAGAAGCTAGGGTGAGGCCAGTTAGTAAAATGCATGCTGGATATGCTGTACACTGCCAAAGAGGGTAATAAATTCCACTCTCAGATTTCTGATGGTAAAAACGAATGAGAAACACAGTCACTTACTTGTGTTACAGTATGTTCAAAGACTAAAAAAATAATTTGACAAGAATAATGATGATGACAATAACAGGTATTCCTCCTCCTCTTGCCACCTCCTCTGCCATTTGTGAATACTGTGCTCACTTTATATACATTATTCTTTACTCTTAATGACAACCCTATGAGGCATATCCATTATCCCTGTCTTACAGATATGGAAGTAGGGGATTGGAACATTAATTAACTTGAGTAAGTCACATAGATATTAAGTCAGGGAGCCAGGGGGTTGGCCTCCAGCACCCACACGCACGCGACACTGTGCTCTGTCACCAGTATTAAGACCACATACACAGAACGCCCACAGGTTCTCCGAAAGTGCATGATGCAGAGCAGGGCTACCCAGATATGGACTGCAGACCCCTGCTAACAGCCAACTGTGGTGACATGAGTACAGAAATTAAGAATCAGCACTTAGACACGTTATTATAGAAATGTAAGGTTGTTGTGGCTTCCCAGCTCATGATCATTTTTCTAGTAATCCACTGGATGAGGGTAGGGAACACTTGCCCTTCACCTGGAGAGTTTCAAAAATCATTTCACTATCCTGTCTTTAAGTAATCATGTATAGACCAAAATAACATGATCCGCACGCAGCCCTCTGATGACTGGTGTCTCTGATGTCAAGCATGTTGGGGGTCCACTCTGGTAAGTGTACTAGAATGCAGGCCCAATTGCTTTAAGTCATCTCACTTGGGGTAGCACTAACATAAGGGTCTGGTTAGGATGCGTGATGAGTACTTGACCACCTCACTTTGGCTTAGGAGGAACGATGGCGAAACTTACGCTGTTCCAAGAAATCGCCTCTGGATTTAGTGTCTCTTTCCTACTCCTCTCACTGTACCTCCACTGTCACATCCCCCCCTCCACCACCACCACTAGGTTTTACTGCTCTCTTCATGGATATGTCTCCCCTGTCCAGCCACAAATCCCTAGAGCACAGAGATCTTGCCTCATTTGTTTTTTATATTCCCGGCACAGAACAGGAGTCTAGCTGATGCTCAGTTCGTGTTTGGTGAATCAGTTGATTGATTCATGGCTTCTCCCTCAGGTCCTCCTCCTTTAGAACACTGCAAATGTGAAAACTCTTGGGTAATTTTAGGCTTGCAATCAAATGACCTCAGTTGAGCCTGCAAAGGTTGATTGCCGAAAGATTTAAGAGAAATATTGCATGCAACTTATGCAAGACCCAGCTGTAGGTAAAAGAGAATCTTATTTATCTCATTTCACAACAGACTTATGAAAATAAGACCGCCAATCATGCTCCCACTGCCAGGCAGCGTCCGAAGACTTGCATTGCTCTGTGTGGCACTGAAGGACTCAAGGCCTATACTTTCTTTTCCCAACCTGCACACAGTCAACTGGCTGGAGTGCCTCTACCATTTTTTCTACCATATGTAGAGATCTAAGGTAGATGGTTTAAAGTATCTCTTGTTACAATTGCACAAGTTACTATTAAATAGGCCTTTAACAGCTGTCTGTAGTTTTATTTCCTGATTTGTATATGTTCCCTCTCTTTTACTTCTTTCAATGGAGACGAATTTTCCAGGGTTTTTAAAAATTTGTTCTTACATTTCTAAATGAAATAAGATCTTTGTCTGGGCTCCAATTTGCACCTGGAGTCTAGGTCAACAGTACTGTCCACTAAGCCACTAACTCGACTTGGCCTAGCCCTTGTATTCTGGCCATAAAACTTCCTTTTCTCTGAAATAGGTTTTCCTTTTCCTGGCATGATGTGCAGGACACAGATCTAAATAAGACCCTTGGTTATCCTTTGCTTACTCCTTTTTTATACTTTTTTGAGCCAAATTTTACCATAATCTTTTAGATCTTTACAAAACTAAATTTTCAGAGTCTCCTCTATGGTTTGCAGCTCATTCCTCTGCCAGGTCTTCTGGTCTTCTCAATGTAAATTTATGTCATTAACATTTGTATATTTAAAAATCGATTCTATTTCCATGATACTGTCCATCATGTTGGACTGAGGTTACTCCAAAACATATGATTTTGACTATATACACACACACATATACACACATACACGCTTTGATTTAAAATTCAGGATTAAGTTGGGGAACTGCTAAGGTCAGAAATGACCATGCATACCCCAAGAAGCAATGGCTAAGGACCTCCTTCATCCAATAGAATAGTAAGGTATGATGAGTTTTAAGGTACTACTTATAAATCTGAAAGAAGTTTTAAAAGAAACTGGCTGAATTTAAGATTTTCTTTTCTAAGAACAGAAATCTGCCAAGAATTTAAAATTGTAATTCTACATTTCAGGACTTCTGGAATACTGAGAGTGATATATAGCAGACATTGTTAACTTCATATTATACATGGGTAAACAAGTAGAAACGTAAAGACTTTTGAAGTTCACACAGTAATCTTAAGATAAAGCTTTTAGTAGATTGAAGTTTTCTGACAACCAAATTAGTATTCTCTCCACACACGGAATATGGACAAGCATCAGCTTAATGCCTCTAAAGCTGAAAGACACCTTTGTATAGCATCGCAACAATCAATAATAACGAACCAATGAGAGAGACCTCAATTGAAGGAAAGACTTCACAAATCTAAGCATGGAGGTCATTTTCAAACTCACCTTTTAAAGATTTCAAGTACTGAACGGCCATTCTTAAAACTGTAAGTTTGTCCAGTTTTCGTGCCATCGGCTTGCACTGAGGGAGCATTGCTGACAGTTCTTCGATCAGGTTATTCATTTTATCTCTCCTCCGTTTTTCGGTTTGACTATGAGCTTCTCTAAGAAGGAAAAAGAACCTCTTTTATACTTCACAGTCAGCAGACCCACAGTGACCTGGGAATAAGCATGGCACTAAAAAAATCACAGTGCTTTCACCCCCACCCACTACCTTCCCTCCTTCCTTCACTACCTTATTTCCTGAAACATTTTAAGAACAGAGACATTTGTCTGAGAGCGTGGTGAGTGGTTTTTTTTACTTTCCTCCAGTCTTAGAGGAGGAGATGAGTAGCCTTCTTTTCAAAGCTAACTCCTCTCTGGTATTTGCTTAAATGATCATCAGCATCTTAATCTGATTCTCGTTCATAGCTCCTCTCATGGGCCTATAAATGTGTGCAAGTCTCTTCCCTCTGATTAAACCCCTTTCCCTAGGGTTCCCCCTACCCCACCCCTTGCTACTGTCTTCCCTTCTCAGCCAGCTTCCTGAAAGAAGGCAGTCTCCAGTCTCTTTCTCAGGCACTTCCATCTACTAAAGTCAACCTTTCACAATCTTCCCTCCACTAAAACTATTCTAGCAAGGGTCATCTTTATCTTATGCAATCTCTTGCTGATCCCTGCCTTGAATTTGACACGACTGACATTCATCATTCTTTGCCTGGCGTCTGTGCCTGTTCCTCTATTGGCCCTCCTCAGCCCAGTCCCGTTTCTCTTTATTTGGCCCTTTCTCTATCCTTATATACCTGTGACCCCAAGATTCCTTACTTGGTACCACTCTTTCCTCACTCAATAGCTTCACCCTAAGAGATCTCATTCCCTCATAAGGTTTTATAACTATTTATAAGCTGGTAACCATTAAATCGCTATACTTTATCCAGTTCCTGACTTTTGGAACTAGAATTATATGCATAACTGATTCCCAAACACCCTAAAACTCAGAAATCCCAAGCTGAATGCTTTTCTGCACTTTACCCCATTTGAATTCTCTTTCCTCCACTAGTCCTTTTCTTCTCTTTTATAGGGTTTATCTTGGTTGGTTATACCACTAGACTTATTCTATACCCTTCCTCTTCTTAACCCTGAAGTGCCAAATAAACACCAACTCCCATAGGCTCCAGTTCTTAAAATATTTCTTAAATACGCCTCCTCCTCTCCACCCACTCTGTAACTGTCTTAATTCAGGCCCTTGTGATATAGCTCATTGCACTTACCCCCAAAAGCCTTTTAAAGTGAAGTCCTTTTTTCTAATGTCTTCCTCTTCTAGTCTATCCTACCCAATACTTTCAGAATTATCATTCTAAACAAACCAAATCATCTAATCCATTGCATTAAACTGCCAAAATGTGTTTCCACTGCCTGCGAGGAATGTCCAAGCTCCCTAATGACATTCCGAATTTCGCCATAACCTGGTTTATCCTTTCATCTCTCCATATCTTTCCCTAGAGCTCCAAATGTTATACAGCAGCAATGCCAGATGACTTGCTCGTCCTCAAACATGCCACGTCGTCTTTCACATCTCCTCTACGTCTTGCTCTTTCTTAAGCTCAGTTATTCTTCCGAGACATTTTCTTTGACTACTGCATAATTAATCACTTCCCTCTCCCAGCTACCTCAGTACCTTTTGTGCCACTACCGTAATTTACTGAATCTAAGGCATCATTAATTATAAGATACATTATTTAATGCATCACAAATCACAAGGAAAGAAAAATGCTG
This sequence comes from Cynopterus sphinx, assembly GCA_030015415.1. Taxonomy (NCBI): domain Eukaryota; kingdom Metazoa; phylum Chordata; class Mammalia; order Chiroptera; family Pteropodidae; genus Cynopterus; species Cynopterus sphinx. The sequence goes on from CM057380.1 coordinate 141,233,121, forward strand.
TGAAATAACAGAAAGATGCCATTGATAAGACATTATTCTCAGATGATAAAATGTTAGCGGACAAATGCATATCATAAATTTCAAGAATTAGGCTATTTTACTCTTTACACTTAATTGTAAACATTTGTTTCTCCTATAACACTCAGATTATAGCAACTCCTTAATTTTTATATAAGAAGAGTTTAGGGGGAACGATTTGATGGAAAAGAGGATAAGTAGGAGACTTGCCTTGATATTCTGTTATAGCAATTTTAAATTAGATGAAAGAAAATGTAATTTCTCCACATCGAAGTGGGGGAGAAGCACTGATGGAGACTGATGCAGCTAATAGTCCTCCTCCCTGCTAAACATTCCCCCTCAGGCAATGCCACTCTCAGAACAAAATATGGACTTTTGGGTAAACTGTATGGAATTCAAATTACATGTGTATTTACATAAAACTGAATTATCTACTCATACATTGGTCTATCCATGACCAACTTTCAGATTAAAATTTTGTGATTAAAAAATGTTATAGTTATTTTCTTGCTAAAATGGTCACCTCTTTTTTCTACCAGTATTACCCATTAAAATAGACAGTAGCTATGGACAGAGATGCCTGATTTGGGGAAGGTACAGCAGAAGGCTGTATGCCCTCTCTCTCAGAGCTGAAGTTTGGAGGGAGGTAAAAGCAAGGCCACTGGAGAGAACAATGAATGATAACAGTGGGAGCTAGGTATCTCAGATGAAAGTGAAATAGCCACTTTTTGAATGAGGCACTATACAGAAGGAGGTGCACCTGAAAAGATTTCTGAAGGATTTATTAAGAAGGGGCATATTTATCCAGAGACTAGTTCACTGCTTAATTCTATATACTGTTAATTCGGGCTCTTAATTCTATATACTGTTACCCCCATTTTGAACCATATCAATGTTTTGTAGAATCATATCCATAAAACAGAATAAAAGAAGAAAAAGCAAAGCTGATATCTGGCCATGTTGCCAGATGCAGAAAAATTTTGTGTTAATATTGAAACAATTGACAAAGAATTTATGATGATGGATTCCTAATAATCAGATGCTTCTCATAAGTAATTCTGATTTGTTTATACCATGAATCAGCTTTTTCTCTAGTGCTAAAAGTTTTTGATAAACAGCTATCTCAAGAAAAATTTAAAGATACATAAGCCAAATGTTATTCAAGTATATAGAAAAAAAAGGTAATGGTTACTTAATAATCACTACTTCTCACAGCATAACATGAGTAAAATCTAATATTCATGAATCCATTATATCTTGTCATCACCTTTTGTTTTGGCTAAAGGTGTACATGTGTGACCTTTTCCACCCACCAGGTACCATCTCAACAGTTCAAAGTACCTGAAGGACTTCATTTTTACTTGTTGTTCACCATCTTCCATTCTACAAAAAAGCAGGGCAAAATATCAAACTACATGAAACAGCTTTTCTATAATCCTTGAGAGAAAAATAAATGTCAGATTAAGTCCAATCGACTTAATTCCTATTTAGTATTTAGTTATAAATGCTACCCTGAGCTCCTAATGACAAAAATGACTTCTACTGTCTACATGAGTTATTCATCTCCTAAAGCTGACAGGCACATCAGCCCTATCAAGATAACAAAAATTATATTAACTGACAGTGAACAATCATTAGTGTTCTATTTAAAAATTAGCCTGCGCCAATATTGAGAAAAAACATAATTTTTAGAACTGATTTCTTAACCAAAAATTTTATAAAATCTGTATTAAAATAGCCTGAAAATGCATTAAGAATCTCAGATCTTTAATCAAAAGAAATTTATTTTGCCTAAAAACATCTGGATGATAATAAATATCAAAAACTGGAAACACTGATCACTCGCCAATATTATCACATTAGTATATTCCCTAGCAGAATATACTAAATATATTTATGTATAAAAATTTATATACAAATATAGACACATATGTGTGTGTATTCATTCAGAAATGCAGTCACCAAACCACTACCACTAATAGTTATAGACTACTTTCCACATTAAAAAATTATGCAGGCTGAGTAGTTTTTTGAAAAATACGTAGTTTAAAACTATACTTACAAATGTATAAATTTTTAAATGGACATTTGAAAAATTCAGTGAAAAGCACCCATGATCTCACCTGGAATAATCACAGTTAATATTTTAATGGGTCTCCCTATAATCTTTCCTAAACACGTATTTAGATACATAGAAAAACACAGCTTTGACTATTTAACTTAGCCACAGTGTATGTGTGTGCATACACACACACAACAAAATTCAGATCATAGTGTACTATTAACACTACCACATGACTATTTTCCCATAAGTTTAATTATTGGAGATCATAATTTGAAATGATTGCATGGTGGCCCACTGGCTAATGATAGTATAATTTAATCATTTTCTAGGCTTTGAAAAAACTCTGACTTATTTTTGATCTATTTTATTTATTAGAATTATTTTGAGCTTTTAATGATATTTTCTTGCTTAAAAAATATATGCTGTTTACAGAATATTTAATAAAATTTATAAAGAGATGCTTATAAATATTCAAATAAAAAGCTTAATGATTGGGCGCTTTTCCTTTTCACAGTCTAAATAAAGGATAGTTTTCATATTTCACATGTTATTTAATTCTCACAATACTGGAGAATCATGTGGTTATAACTATTCCCATTTTACAGAAGAAGGAATAGAGGCCAGTAAGGGTGATGACTGTTCAAGGTCACATACCTAACAGGAGACTGGGTGAAGCTAATTCTATGCAGGATGGTGTGCCTTCCCCTATGTCTTGCTATTTCTCTCATCAGTATCAGTCTGCTCGGTACATATAAAATTAAACGACTTCTCTGAAGCAAGAGAAAGAGTCAGATTAAGTCAGCTTCTTTTCTCTTTTTAGCCTGCCTTCGTATTTGGTAACTAAAATAGTAAATAATTCCACAGGTGAGTGATTTTCTTCCTAATGGTCTGGAATTACATATACATACATTTCAGTTTTACAAGGTAAGCTTTGGCTGTTTTAAATCATGCTTTTGCTTTGATTATGTATGTGTTTTAGAAAATTAACTAACTCACTGACTGAAATGGCCTCATTGGTGAAATCTAAACCTATTGTACTTATGAAATCCAAATTCAAACCTTTATTTAATGGTCTCTGTAAACCAGAATAAAGGTATGATCATATTGTGTTAGTCAAATAATTCATTTCTTTGTTTCTAGCACAAACCTTGATAATTAATAAATTTGCTATTTTCTCCTCCATGCTGGCATTTGGTCTATAGTCATAATATTTTTACATGTGAATTTTAATAAGCTTTCTGATATTAATATTAACATCACTTAGATGTAATCTCTTAGTGTGGCATCTTACACTACAGTAGCATAATTTTTTCAAAAAACAGTGCAAGTTTTTTCTGAACATTACTTTCATTACATTTTGAATGAAATGTAGGACCTCTCCCTAAATCAACCAAAGACAAATTAAATTGGAAGCACATAAAATCGAAACATCTTCCAGATTTGCCATTTTTCATACATTCTTCTTTTTGAAACTTTCTTCCTTTTGCTTTTCTTCCACTCCCACTTTAGAGCCACGTCTTCTCACATTTCAGGTAGGATTCCCCTCTTCCTTTTTCTGTATTGAGGTTCATGTCCCCCAGAGTATATCCTCAGCTCCCCAGTGACTGCTTCCATGCCAGTCCCCACACTGCTTTCTGTACATCTGTGCTGTCAGAATCTCTATCCAGGTCAGGCCACAGTCCTTAGTCCAGACCCTCATATCCAAATGCCTACTTGAAGATCTCATATATATCACATTCTTCTTGTGTCCAAAACTGAATTCTTCTTTTCCTCAATCTCAGTGAATGATAATACCATCTTCCATTTAGGTGACCAAGTCAGAAAACTTGGACACTTCTTATTTTTCTGCTCTCCCCAATTATGAAATCTTGAGATTCTATCTTTTAAATGTCATATGTCCCTTCCTTTCCAGGCCCTTCTGGTCAGAGCCACACTCTCAGACCAATGCTCAGAAAATCTAATCAGTAAAAATCTCTCAGCTGTTTTCTCTGCCTGCTGGGTTTTCCTCACTCAGTCCATTCTCCATGCTGTTTTCAGAGAGGTCCTTTGAAAATGTACATCTGTACCACTTTACACCTACAAGGATAGCTTTTAAGTTTTTAAATGGAAAGTAACAAGTGTCAGCAAGGATGTGGAGACAATGGACACCAAGCACATGGCTAGCGGGAATGTAAAATGGTGCAGCCACTGTGGAAAAGAGTTTAGTGGTTCCTTAAAAATTAAACATAAAATTACTGTATGACCCAGCAATTCTACTCCTAGGTATATACCCAAAAAAATCAAAAGCAAGGACTCAGATACTTGTATACCAACGTTCCTACCAGCATTAGTCACAATAGCCAAAAGATGGGAGGAACCCAAATGCCCACTGATAGGTGAAGAGATAAACAAAATGTGGTATATAAGTGTAATGGAATACTACACAGCCACAAAAAAGAATGAAATTCTGATACATATTACAACATGATGGAATCTGAAAATATTATGCTAAGTGAAATAAGCCAGACACAAAAGGTCAAACATTATATGATTCCACTTATAGGACATATCTAAAAAGTAGAATAGAGCTTACTCAGGGTTGGGGAAAAGGTGATATGAAAAATTTTTGTTTAATGGGTACAGTGTTGCCAATTGGGGTGATGACAAAGTTTTAGAAATAGTGGTGATGGTTGCACAACACTGAGTATAACTAATGCCACTGAATTGTATACTTAAAAATGGTTTAAAGGGCAAATTTTATGTTATGTATTTTACTACAATAAAAAGTTTTTTTTAAGTACAAAGGCAAGCAATTTTTAAAAATGTAAATCTGATTAAGTTTTTTTCATGCTTAACATCCTTCCATTTTCCTTATCGCATGCAAGATAATTTCAGATTCCTTCGTTCAATAGACTTTCATGGCCCAGTCCACTTTTATTCCTCAAGTCTCATGGCTCACCCACCTCAATGTACACCTCTGCTCTGCTGTGACAACCACTTGCTTCCAGATCAGCAGTGTTCTAACGATACCTCGTACTTTGGCAAAGCTATTCTTCTGCATAAAATATCGTCCCTATTGCTCTAAATGGCTCATTTACATTATTCATTTAAAACTTAAGTCATCATCTCCAGGAAGCTGTCCTTCACTCCTGATCCCAACGTGATTTAAATCCCCAACTTTCTTTATGGACATAATACCTAGAATCTCTACTGTGGCAATTACCACAACATATAACAATTATTTGTATGTCTCCCAGTTCTACAAGGCTCTATTTCTTATCTGTATCCCTGAGTCAACTGGGTGTCACACACTTAATAAATGTTTAATGACTACATTCCAGAGAATCTTCATCAATAACCCTTTTAAAGAATTAGCTCTCCATTCAAAACCAACAGTGCTAAAGAAAGAGTGAACATTCTCATACATTATTCTTTGATTATAAATATCAAACACTCTCAGGCTCCATCGATGAAATCAACTTCATATCTATTGACTGGTTTTTATGCCCTGAGTCTCTTGGAAGGATGCTATCTAATCAGTACTTTGTAAAATCCATACAGCACTTAGACAACCATCCTTTTGGAAAATGATGAGATGAAAGAAGGACTGGAGCAGAATGGAAAAGTTCTGGGATAGATAATGAGCAAATCAGTAGGGTGTATACTCTTTCTTCTGCTACTATATGCCCTCTTCAAGTATGAATGATACTTGAATGATAGTGCAGGACTTACCTGCTGCCACTGGATGCTGATATTTATACCCTTGTTGAAAGGAGATAGGTAAAGGGATTCTGAGAATGCCTTTTCACCACTTTTTCTGTAATAATTCCTGACCTGGAAGGAAGGAGGCCTTGGGTCGTCCCTACCCAGACATGCTGGAAGATGGACAGCCTATCCTCAACAGCTAGTACTCCATCCTGTCTAGTTAGAGATAAAAAACAGGGTATAATAAACTACCTCACAAACAATTGGGCAGTCTAACTAGTTGTGTAATGTTGGTCAAGCTGCTTGATATTTATGAGTCCTAGCTTCATTTTCTACAATTTCTAAAATCTTTAGTGCTGCCTTCTGCCAAAAAATCATTATCTGTCAGTACTTCGCATAGTTATATTTGTCCTACTAATGACCTTATTTATTCCACAAACCACTAAGTTCTCAACCATGCCCCCTACATGGCATAAAATTATGTCACCTCTAGTACTCACTGCTCTCACTTCGACAGCCATAATCTTATTTAGGTATTAAGAATGGTGCTTATGATTCTAAAGGAAAAAGAAAACAAAAAGGGCTAATAGTCACTTCAAGTGCAAGGTAATTGGGTACTACCAACTGATATTTCAGGATGTAAAACATCAAACAGTCTAGATAGACTGTCACTGGCCATCTGCAGTTATTTATGATCATTTGGATTAATAGAGGAGATTGAGAATACAGACAACTAAAAGCAGTAATCTTCAAGTGACTTACATATGGCTTGGAAAGTACATTGGTACTTAAATTTAAATAAAACTGATTCTGCTGTCTTGAAAATTGAAGCTAAATGATAAAATATATTGGGGAGAATTGAGTTAAAAAGAACTAGGATGTTTCATTATGTCCTCTTCTTGTCCCCCTACTCAGAATTTTTCCCTTCAATAGTGATGGACAACTATCATCAACTTTCACATTTATGTAAAGTACCACCCTAAAATGAATTGCTTTTAGATTTATATTTTGCCATGTTACTTTCTCCACATAAACCCTAGCTTTGGGAAAGTCATAAAAGAATATTTGGGGCTGCAAGCAATTTCAAGCAACAAAAATAAATGAGGATAGAAAGTATTCTCAATACTGACTTATCTACTTGGTTTAATAAATATGGAAAGCAAGAGATTTTTATGATTCAACTGGCCATAGATAACCAAGGGTTGGTTATTATATGAATGATGAGTAAAGTGAGAAGCAAGGTGGTCATTATTATTTTAAGCCAAACCTGCAGGATATGTTCTCCACACAATTAAGTATCTCAATTAATAAGACAAATCTCACACTGTGATCATAAACATTAAGCAAATTAACCTTATGCTCCTATGTCTTTGAGACACCAGTTGACCCTCCTAGATATCTAATAACCCTCAGAGCTAGAGTGATAAGTTTAAGGTCAATGTCAGAGGAGACAGTTAGGTGGATAAATAATTGTTCCTATCTAAATGTTACCATGTCATTTAAAATAATTAACAATTTAACAATTTTCTTTTTTCCCTAGAGTTAAACATTCCAAGGGGTTAGAGGAATAAATCACTTACTGGGATGGATCTGAATCACTTCCTTTTCGTTTTCTTGGAAACTCTGTCACACGTGGGCTGAAGGATCCAAAAGCTGTTGGTTTTGTCCATGGGCTCATTTGACTGGAAACCATGGGAGCAATGTACTGGTTGTCATCTAGCAACACCTCAGCTGTGAGAGAGAAAGCACAATAAATCTATTTTAAACATTAAGTTTTACGTTAAACATATCCATATCACACATTTTAAATGGTTTTCCTATCTTGAAACTTTAAAAATGTCAACTAAATAACAACATAAATTATGTATACTCAAATTAGAAATGTATTTGTTAGTCCATATTTTTTAAGTTTATTTTTCCCAGCTAATTGTAAAAAAATGAATACTGTAGAAAATATGGAAAACACAAAAAAGTTGAAAGAAGGAAAGACCAGATTTCACCAACCAATGTTACTATTTAAAAATATTTCCTTTTAGAATTTTTTCTATAGTTGTTATTAAGTATAATAGCTTTACAGTTTATTATAAATTCTTTATAATTATTCTAATGGCTGTATAATGTAACATCATGTAGATGTGTCATAGCTACTTAACCACTTTTCTATTGTTAGATGAGTTTGTTTTTCTTTTTCACCATCACGATATGTATTATGGTACATAAAGCTTTTTATTTATTAGTTATTTTTTTTGAATAGCACTCCAGAAATGACTTAACAAGGTCAAGAAATATGAACATTTTATACCCTGAATTGATAAATATGACAATAAAATTCTTTTTGTCTAAAGTGTGGTTTATTACATATCATAAAATAAAATCAGAATCAATAAATTAAAAATTATCTATAGTCCAAATGTGAGCTGCCGCCTCATTAATTTACATGCAACAAATTTAAACTCATTTGTACCTTAGAGCATAGACTGAAAACATAGAAGCAATAAGAGAATGCAATAAATCTACAATAATGGGAAATTTGTAACACATCTCTATTAATAACTGACAAATCGAGCATTCAGAAATGATGTAGATTTGATCCACACAATGAGCAAGCTTAATATAATAAACACATAGAGATCAATATACCTAGCAACTTCAAAATTTAGTATTGTTTTGAGGTACCCATGAACATTTATAAAAACTGACAATATACTCAACCAAAAAGCAAGTAAATCTCAATAATTTCAAAAGATTGGTATCATACATAAAACATTTTCTGATTACAGTGAAATTATGTTAGACATTTGTAATAAAAAGATAACCAGAAAAAAACCTAGATCTTTGGAAATTAAGAAATACACAATTAACTCATGAATAAGGAAGAATTCAAATGTAAAATTATAAAATATTTGTAACTAAATAAAAATATACACAAAAATGTGTGGAGACACTGAAAGCATTACTTAGAGGGAAATTTTAACCCTATATGTTTTTTAAAAGGCTGAAATTTAATGAGCTATTAATTTAAGAAATTAGAAACAAATGAGTAAAATAAATCAAAAGAATTAGACGACAGAAAATCGTTAATACTAGAAATAAATGGAATGCACATTAAGTGCAGATCAAAAAAGCTAATCATATGTCCTTCCAAAGACTGGAAAGCCTAATAACCCTATGGCAAGATTTTTTCAAGAAAAAAAGAGGTTATAAATGAAAAAAGATAGGAATAGACGTGGAGTAATATTTTTAGATGCACTAGAGATCAAAAAGATAATAAAATCTCTTAAATAATATTATTCTAAATATCTGAAAAATTAAAAATTTTTAGAAATTTTTTCATTAATAATAACTGAAGCAAAAAGAAAACCCTAAATATTCCTATATTCTTTCTTATACAAACTATCCCCATATGTAGAAAAAGTAAAGAATACCTTGGCTCCCAACTCTTTTTTTTTATAAGACTTATATAATTTTGATATTCAAACCTGGCAATGGCAGTATAATAATGGTATAGACCCATCTCATCATGAACAAAGATATAGAAGACTTAACAAAATATTAACAAGCAAAATTCACAAACATATAAAAAGAATAATCCATCATGACAAAGATAGTTTTATGCCAGGAATGCAAGTGTGGTTTAATATTAATAAATCAATGTAATTTACACAATGTCAGATTAATGGAAAAATATGATTATGTCAATAATACTAATATCTCAAATATTAATCAAGAAATATTGAAAACACTCTCTTTGCAATCAGAAACAAGAATACCTTTATCACTACCCCCTTTTTAACACTATAGTGGAAGACCTGTAAGTGGAGTAAGGCAGGAAAAAGAAATACAAAGTACAAAATTTGGAAAGGAAGAAAACTGTTTTTTGCTATTATTAGGAAATATAGTTGAATACACAGAAGATGCCCTCAAATCAACAGATACATTATTAAAATTAGTGGTTGGATGTGGAATCAATATATAAAAAATCAACTGCCTATCTATTCACTACTAACAAACAGAAAATGACATTTAAATTGATACAATTTATAATAACCTCAATAATTAGAGTACCTAAAGAATAAATCTAATAAAAATGTATAAGATCTGTAAGATCTCTATGGAGAAAGTTATAAAAACTTAAAGCATGTGAAAAGATCCAAACAAATGGAAAGATATGCCATGCTTATGGACTGGAGGCCTCAATATCACAAAGATATCAATTCTCCTAAAACAGATGTGTAATTCCTCTCAAAATGAGTACTCTTTGGGTGGGGGGTAGAACTTCGCAAGCTGAATATAAAATGCTTATGCAAGTAATGGGTCATGAATAGCCAAGGAAAATGTGGGAGGACTTACCTTTTCAAGACATTATAAAGCTATAATAATTAAGATATTATGGTATTAGTGGATATTCATTGGGGGAACAGATGAAAAGAAAAGAAATATAGAGCCCATACATGCATATATGGATGTCTGCTAACTGTGAGGTAAAATTTCAGATTAGTGCGCAGAAAACGGCTTTTTAATAAACTGTCATGGGACAATTGGTTTTCTCTATGGGAAAGAAAAAAACCAGACTCCCCACTTTATACCATAAAGTTGGATTGAAGAGCCAAATATAAAAGGCAAAAATATTTGGTGTAGAAAAAATTTCCCAAATCCTAAAAAGTGAAAGCAGTAAGCAATAAAGAATAAGACTGATCAATTCAACCTCCTTAAAATTAAGTTGACGTTGATCAAAAGACACCATAAAGAATGAAACCACACACTGGGAGAAGGTATTTGTTACACATACAAACAACAAAGGGCTACACCTAGACTGTATAAAGAATGCCTTTGCACCAATAAGAAAAAGACTGACAACCCAACAGAAAACTGGATGAAAGACTTTAATGGGCACTTCAAAACGTCAAAAAAGAAATTCCAGCTGTCATCACAAATGAAAAGATACCCAATCTCATTATTAAATCAAGAAAATCCAAAGTAAACTGTAGTGATACATACCCATCTGGTGGCTACAATTTAAAAGTGTAATTGAGGATGTGGAGAAAAGAGGATGCACATGCTCTGCTGGTAAGAATGTAAATTGCTACAACTACTTGTAAAGCGGTTTTGCATTACCTAAGAAAGTAAAACACACACAAATAACATGTTTCAGCATTCCATTCCTAGGCACATGAAAAAACTCAATATATATTAGGAGACATGTATAAGAAATGCATTAACACTATTATAATTAAACAACAAAAATTAAAACCTGAGAAAACTGGAAATGATTTCATTTTTATCAACAGATGTTTTTTCACAGAATAGAATACTAACAGCAGTAAAAATGAGTGAAGTAGCAATATACTCATCAACATGGATGAACCTCAAAATAATGCTGGGCGAAAAAAGTTGCAGCCAAAAACATATGTTTTTAAAAAATTTAAAGTTCAGAAATACATATAATTAATCAGTATGTTTTTAACAATATCTACAAAGTTTGCCACACTACACAGAAAAACAAGGTAACCTTACACTAAACACAGAATTCTGTGAGGGACGCGAAATTCTAAGTAATTCATGTTCTATTTCTCAGCATGGCTGTGAGGTCACAGATAACTGTTTTGTTTTTGTTTTTAAAACTACACACATAAATTTTATAATTCTCTGTAGGTATCATAGGTCTCATAATAAAGAAGTGAGGAGAATAATTTTAGCAATGATTGTTGGCCACTTAGGAGGTAAGTTTCTTTTTATGGTATCCCAAGACTTCTAGGCCTGGACTCTCTAAATGGGACCTATTTGCAATCACTAAATACCACGTACGGTTAATTATGGTTTCAGCTCCTAGACCCCATTCTAATAGATTCTGAATGGCAGAATACCATCTGTCTCCACGAAAGAAGAAAAAGGGGATTTCTTATTGACAGCAAATCAACAGGAAAAAATTCACTAACCACACCCTGATCATACTAAACCTCTCCCCACTCACCTCTTTCCGCTCCAACATACACTTGAGTAACAGTGTTCTTTCCTCCACAGAAGTTCTAAACAAATAAAGATTTTTTGACTTTTACTTTAGGGAGCATGATCTCCACGTTTCAATCCTACTTCCTTATTAATCTTTAAAATAAGAAGTGGACTATATTTATGAAGGCAGAATAATATTCTTTTCACAAAATCAAAGTCTGAAGCTCCAGAAGTCTTTGTGTTCCCTAATGAGTGGAAAAGAACTGTCCCATAACTAGCTCTGTTCCCTCAAATCTGGCTATGTCAGTAAAAGTATATTCAAAACACAGGGCTTTCTATAAACAAAGAGAAAATATAGTTTAGTGGAACTAGTTAGTTCTGGATGAAAGGATCTGTTCTTTGGAAATAATCCAGTGTTCAGGTAGTGAATTTTTATTCATTAGAAGGTGACTAATAATTTAGAATAAAGATCTCATTTTTTTCATTGAAGTAAAATTGGTATATAACATTTTATTGGTTTGGGATGTGTAAAGATTTCATTTTTTCACTCTTCCAGTTTACTTTCAGCCTCTACATATACTTATTTAGAAGACGAGACCATATGTTAAAAATTGAAATTTAGCTCTGCTTTTATGTAACTCATTTTGGGGGTGAAAAGTTCATATTTTCATATTGTCTTTCCTCACCAAACTGGTCACTTCTCAATGACGAACGTAATCCATGTTATTTCACACTCAGTAAAATGATTCAGAATTTAGATTAACAGAGATATTGTGATTGCCTTTTACAAAGGAAGTTTGTGGTTTTATTTAAAATGAGGTTAGCATTAAATCTCACCCCACTCCAGGCATCTCCCTGGTGACGGTAATTAACGTAACAATATGTCAAAGGCCTACCATTCAGTATCAACTCCTCAAGGACAGAAATAAGCTGTGGGAAATGAGCAGCTACTTGAGAGTCACAAGCAAGGGAGACCAGGAAGTTACCTGGTTTAGGCTAACAACTACAAAGGGGTTCAAAATTTAGAACTTGACATTATATTTTAGAGAGAATATATATACACACACACACGTGTGCACACATTTACAAAAGCACAATCGTAGGATGGAAAAAATACATTTTTCATACAAACTTTTGTCCTCTTACCTACTTTCAGTGTCAGCAGTGAGCTATATGTTAAAATTTACACAAAATTTAAATTATCCTCTGAATAACTTTTTTTATCTGAATTACTTTTTGTTAAGAACAATTTGTTCAACAAACATTTAAGTCACTTCCTTAAAATATGAAAGTGACCTTTATTCTTAACTTCTGAGAGGCCATGCCCAGAAAAACTTTTTAGTTTTTAATTGAAAAAATTAAACTTCTAACTTTGAAATAATTTCAGACTTGCAAAAATAATGCAAAGAATTTTCATCTACCCTTCAATCAGATTCCCCAAATGGTAATGTCTTACTTAACCACAGTATAATTATCAAGACCAGCAAATTAACGCTACTCTAAGTAGTATTATCTGATTTATAGACCTTATTCAGCTTTTGCCAACTGTCCTCCAATGTCCTTTTGCTGGTCTAGGATACAGTGTAGGATCATATGGTACATTTAGTGTCTGTTATGTGCCCTCAGTTTCCATTAAATAGTAACAGTTCCTCAGCCTTCCTTTTTCTTTTCTTTTTTTTTACTTTTCTTTTCTTTTTTTATTAAGGGTGCCAGGCAATTTTGTATAGAATGTGCTCCAGTTTGTTTATTGGATATTTCCTCATGACTAAATTCAGGTTAAGCATATTAGTCAAGAATACCCTAGAAGTGACGATGTGTCCTCAGCGCTAAATGCTTTTACTTTTCAATTTTATTGCTGCTGATACTTTTTATTGCTTCCTTAAGATCCTGTTCTTCAGGATTCCAAATGGTGTTCAGCTCATGGAATCAACAGAAGAGGCAGAGGACAGATTTACGAGATACTCTATCTTTTTATCCCCAAATCTTAGCATAGTGCCTGATACATAGTGCCTAGGGTTTGTTGAAAGAATGAATTATATATTTCATTTTATTGCCCAGGACAAGAGGTGTGAAATCAGAACTTTCAGATTCACCTTACTGGCCTGCTGGAAAAGGTGAAATTCCCACAATAACAAACATGCACTTCCCCACTGTACCTACCTCACAAACAAGTTGGCCAACTTCCTACCATTACTCCTACCATTTTTAATTCTACAGAAGAAAAAATACACTTGATTATCTGCTGGAAAAAAAAAGTCACCATATGATATGGGACTTGGAGGTCTGGATTAGCTTCTCAGCAAGACAACCAGTAATTGTTTCATAGGTTTGTGCTAACGCATTACAATAGAAACCAAATACCCTTTCTTACCACTGACACGTCATTGCAAGATGCTGAGTCACATAATAAAAATAAATGAAGTACTACTACCTGGCACTATTTAAGAAAAACATCGTCTAGAGATAGTACTATACATAAATAATAGAAAAGCTTTTGCTCAGCAGAAATTTAAAATATTCTATTATTTCATAGTATTCACTGAGGCTAATTTAGGTGGAGGATATATTTTAAAAGGTTACAATTTAGTACCTGTTCTCAAGGTTATAACCCTGTATATGTTTATAGAGAGACCTATAAACCAGATAGACCAATAAACCAAATACAGAACGAAATTTGATCTAGATGGGGGTAGAAGTTCATATTGCAAGAACACAGAAGGAAGTGCACTTAATTCTATTTTATGGGAGGAAATGACATTTAAAAGCATTTATTGGGCTGAGAATTTCAGACTAAGAGAAAACCATGAACAGGAGACAAAACAAATGCACTCAGTAAAATCCTATGCCATTGTTAAAAATGACATTTAGTTTTTGAATCAATGGATCCGTTAATGGATCTGTCAAGTGTGAGAAAATGCATCTCCTGATAAAGAATCTGATAAGTAAAATTGAACTTTTTCAAAAGAAGTTTTACCTTCTCACATGTACAGTATAGAACTCAAACTTTGGTTGAAACCATAAAATATCCCACATTTTTGTCCTAAATTCTTCCTTCTCCTAAACCAAACCATGTGATTCTTTCAAACCTTACCGATATGATGTTGCCTTGTCACTCACTACTGGTTGCTCTCAGCTGGACAAACTTTGGCTAAAAGTCCTGTATTGTGTGCTGTGACTGAGATACAACACTCAGGAGTTGTCTAGTCCATAGAGAGAACAGTAGAACTTTTATTTATATACTTTTTAGGTATAATCAGTACATAATTTATAAGCCTTTATTTTATTCATTGGGTCTTTACACTGTTCATTCATTCATTTATATAATTTTGGAACTTGAGTTGACATTACAGATGGTCTACTATCATGCTCTTCTTTTCCGAGACAGAAACAGACTTCCACAATGAATTAAGTTCTTTGCCCTTTATCAGACAAGCAGACATTGATGGAGGAAAGACCACTCTGGAAGTCTCCTAAGTCCCAAATAGGGCTTTCCTTGAGTAAACCCAATTCTGTCTTTTCTACAGGCTGTTTTAAGCTACGTCTTTACCATTTCATACATCTGTTTCCCTTTTTATACTTAGGTGCTAGCCCTTTTTTGTTATTGCTAAGTTTAATCTTCTGTATCACCCTATCAACATCTTTTTGCATTTAGATCGTATCTAACAGACTGATTAAGACTCCTCAAAATTAGCCATCTGCAAAAGTGACCAGCGCGACATTTACATTTTCAAACAAAATGTCTGGGTGGCATGTTGAACAAAAAAGCCAAAGAGAAAACAGCAGAGAATTTACTCACTGTGACCAAATACAGTATAGGCAAAGGGAGAGCCCAAGTAAGAGTGACAGAGGAAAGAAAAAGATTGACACCAGGGAAGAGACAGGAATGGTTAACATGGACTCAATCACTCAGCAGATAGGACCACTGAACTGGCTGGCTGGAGGAAGCAGTGAGACTGTGAACAATGTGAGGGTATCAGAGTCTCAGGGATTAAGTTACTGACTACTGGGCCTCGAGGCTTAAAACAAAACTGAGGGGATCTGGTTACCTATATGACACATCCTTCCTGTGAGTAAGGAGGGGGCATATGTTTCCCAGGCTTGTTTAATGCAAGGGAATATATATCCCAAAGTATGTGTGAGGTAAGATGAGGATTGCTTATACTGCTCCCAGGGGACTATGTAGTAACAACGGCCTCAAAATGGGAGGGGGCCCTGGATCTCTTGCACGGTATATAGTAAGGCTCTTCATGTTTGGTTACAAAGGCATAGCATTCAGGGTGGAACTCAAACCAATTGTATAGGTGTCAATGGGAGAGGCTGGATACAAAGAGATATGAAGTTTATGACTTCTAAACCAGTGAATAAACTAAAAAACCAGTTTTCCAGTTTGCAGCACAACCAAATAGAAAAAAGATGGCAGGAAAGGAGCCAGCCTATGCCCCGACTGGGATAGGTGCCTGGCGAATGGAACTTGTCAGCTGTGGTCCTATAATGTCCTGCATATCATTCCATCAGTACGTATTCTTCAAAGGGCTGTAAAGCAGACACTGCTATACGGGCTGGGAATATGATGATGACCAAAGAGACTTCTCCTTTGTGGAACTTAAAATCTAACAGATCTTCCTGTGCATCCTACCAGTTATTAACTAAAAGCTTGAGTGAAGCTGATGGTACGGTAAACAGGAAGGGAAGGACAAAATTATTGGGAAATGGTATCATTTACACACATCAATGATTAAAATCTAGTACATAATCTTGAAGTGTTGAGGTACATGGCCCACTCACTTGCCTGTGTGGCAGTCTATGTCCAAGATGGTATTTCTATGAATATTAAGTTTCTCAGTTTATTCATTTGTTCACACATTGTTTCTCATCTGATGAAGTGAAGAAGGGGAAGATTTTTTTGGATAATTTTTATTATTATTTGATTCAACTACAATTAAGTATTGCCTTTTTAAGTATCTGGTTTGATCTGGGGGAAAAAATACTACTTTTGCTCTTAAAGATAAAAAACATCCTATAAAATATTTGGAGAAAATCCTAAAACAATATCTTTATTAATCTGTAATAAAAAGATTAAGAGGAAGGAAAATGAACAAAAGAAATCATCTTGTCCAATTCGCTCACCTTACAGCTGAGGAAACTGAGGCTCAGAGTTTGAAATGATATGCCCAGCTGTGTGTTGTACACTGGCAGTTTAAATAGAGGAAGAAGAGAACTTAAATGTAACAGCCTCTTCAGAGAAACAGTTCTCATACATGTCCCACTCTCAATCACTACAGAAATTCACAAGGAACAAAAACAAACTTAGAATGAATTTCGACATCACTGAGAAGGCAATATTCCCTTCCACCAGCTTTTAGCAAGCAAGGAGGAGGGACACTTAAAGTACTGCACCGATTGGTACACTGAGGAAAGCTATAAACAGTAAGACATTTTTTCAAACTGAGAGAGTTAAGGAGGTATTTTCAGCCTCCACTTATAGCCTTGAAGGAAAAATGAAGACGATGAGATTTTAGACAGGAATACCACGTAGGAAGCCAACCACGACAGTGAACCAGTATGATCAGGAGAGTGACAATAATGGGGATTAAGTTGCTACTGTGGATGAGACCACAGCCACTGCTGCCATTACCCACTCCTGACTACCGCCACCATCACCAATAAATTGATCTTTTACTGAACTCTTACGTGCCAGGCACTATACCCTTTACATACTTTATTTTATACAATCCTCACAACAGTCCTCAGTGGTGCTTTGGCATGTGGGGACACAGGCTCAGAGAAATGAAGTAACTTGCTGGGATGGATTTTTTGCTGTGGCTAGGCTACAGCCCTCAGTTATGCAGCCCAAACACTCATCTAAGTGTTGCTGTGAAGGTATTTTGTAGATGGGATTAAAGTCCATAATCAGTTTACCTTAACCTCCCTAAAAGGGAGATTATCCCAGATAATGATCTGAAGTGTTGAGGTCCATGACCCACTTATATATTTAAGTGTGATGTTCAGTGTCAAAGATGGTATTCCTATAGACTATGACAGTTCCTAGATAGTCTGGGTGGGCCTTATTTAATCAGTTGAAAGACATTAACAGAGTGAAGGCTTCTCTGAAGAAGAAATTCTGCCGATAGCCACTTCGTCCTACGCCCGAAAGTGCCAGCCTGGCCTGCAGATTGCACTTTTGCCTAGCCTGCCCCCACTCTTGTATAAGCCAATTTCTTGCAATACATCTCTTAATTTACAATAAATCTCCTACTGGTTCTGCTTTTCTGGTGAACCTTGGCTGATACACACGCCAAAGATCACACAAGTATTAGGTGAAAGAGCTCAAAGCCTCTCAAAGCCAAAAGTAGGCCAGTATTCCAAACTCCCTCCCTACAGAAGTTCAACTGTAAACACCAGCACTTCACAGAAATGGCACCACGTCCAAACAACTAACAGGCATCGAATGAAAGGTTAAAGGCATTAAGAGCTCTGGAGGCTAGTCTGCCTGGCTTCAAACCCTGGTCCTGATACGTACCCTGCAACCTTTACCTTGCACAATATACTTAAATTCTGTGTCTCAATTTCCTCATCTGAAATGTGCAATAATAATAGTAACTATCTGACAGAGCTGCTGAGGATTCAATGAATTATACCACGCAAAGCATTTTAACACGTAGCACATGGTAAATGCTCATAAAAATTAAGGATTATAAACTATTTAGCAGAACTAAAGGGTGAGAATGATACATGCTAAGCTTTTGAAATGGGGAAATAGGGAAGTGGAAACACCCACGATGACTATTAGGAAACTGGATCATGGGAAAGCAGTCAGTGGTGATACAGACTGTAATCGAAGTGATAGAAGCACTGAAGAATGCTTCCCTGACTATTCTAGAGAAGGCCAACATTTCACAGGCATTACAACCTAATCCAGGGATGGGCAGAAGCAAGAAACAGCAGTTCATCAGAATTTCAGTTAAACATCGACACAGAAAAGTCCCTAACTTATGCTAGGCCTGATTGATCCTCATGCATAAAAAGAATACAGGGCTTAGCAGTTTCAACATCAGCAGGTTTTTCTAAAAGGTGCAAAAATGCATTTAGATTTGGATGGTCTACACCCACATCACTGTTACAAATGGGAAAATACAATTCTTGCAAGTTATGAGTAAATGGAAGACATGATGGAGGCTAATATCATGATTAACATTAGTTAGGCATGACTGATGCTAAATTCAACCCAGAACCTATAAAAGATATCTGAGGTAGCAACAAAATGAGATACCTTCAGCTTAACTTCGAGAAAAAAATTCATCAGTGTTCACAAAAATATATTGTATCTATCTTTTCACTGAATAGTGATTAGAAAGAATAAAGACCCTTTAAAATGGTGAGACGGGGAGCACTGACACTGCAATAGGCAAATGTTACAAAGTTCTACAGACTGAAACTACATGAGTTTTAAAATAAAACCTAAGGTGACATTTATGACTTTCATACTATCTAAGCATAACATGCCATGGTTACAATAATGATCAGAATCTAAAGCTGCTTTCAGCTTTAGAAATAGCTAATGAAATAGCTAATGAAATTTATTTTTAACTCTCTTGTACACAATGCATATGTATATACATATATATATACACACACACACACGTATATATATATGTATATATATATGCACACACATATATATATTTATGTATGTATCTGTGTGAATATATATGTGCCTTACTGTTAAATTGTACACCTGAAACTTACTGGATTTTGTAAACCAATGTCACATAATAAAAATTAATTTAAAAAAAACTCTTGGTAAGTGTCCTAGAGGCCTCCTAAAATCTGACAAACGAATTTGAATGTCCTCTAAAATCAGGCTGCTTTGCTTATGACCACAAGTCCCAGAGGTAGCTATTATTATCAAAAGGAATAGATAAGCCAAAAGTGCTAGTTCAACTCATTAAAAACTAAAGAAAAGGAAAACTATCCTAAAGAAGCCACTAACACAGGATGCATGGAAAATTGGGTTTGCCCTCTCTTTTCTAGGTTGTTGCCAGGGTGACTCACTGGAGAAGAGATGGCCTAGCTAGAATGTAATAGTGTTTGTCTCCATGGTAGTGTAAGCACAGCCTACCGCTGGGTACCACGTAACTCAGAGAGGAAATCTAATTCTTCAACGAGGGAGCTGATAAGAGAAATAATGTAGAGCTAGAGATCATATTCAATATTCCAAACAAACTTTTCTCTAGATCTTTGACAAAACAATTATTTATCTTTACGATCGTTTACTCATCCAAACATCCACTGATATCTACTCTGTATAGTGTTCAACTTCAATTGTTTGTTGTATGCTGATCTTTCAAAGTCCATTTCTATAAAATACCCACAGCTGTGTATATAGGTTCAACAACAATCTATTCTCCTTATTTTCTCCTCCTGAGAAAATAAAGATGAAGAGATATATTGATGTACATAGAGCTTCTGATTTTAAGTAACTTCTAAGCCGGTGATCCTCTGCACAGTATCTGAACTGAAATAAGAAAGACACCTTCCAATGTTATCACACATAGGTGTTTCTATTAGTGCTCTTTTCATACTAGGGCACTGGATTCTTTTTGGTTTATAAACCTTCACTAAGTGTTTGTCATGGAGGTCAAGGCCAAGGGTATTTTTCAGCAGTTCCATGGAGCTGCATGGGGGAGGGGAGTGATTCTGAGAGCAAACCTGGAACATATGTCTATAACAAGAGTGCATCAGTGATGGGGACAGTGGAATAGTACAGGTCATTATGTTAAACATACATTGGAAGTCTGGATACCTGCTTCTGAACAGGCTGTAATGGGAATAAATGAAGTAGTACTTGTGATGCTTATCAGGACAAACAATATGAAATGAATTTAAGGATATAAGAAGCTACTTTTTTCAGGGAAGAAAAGAGGAAGGAGAAAAAAAGTGGCCCAAAAGTACTTGGAGTGAACACTAAGATTTAATAGCTGATCACCTGGTAGGAACCAGGACCTCTGCTATTTTTCTTTCTAATCAGAAACATACCACAAGAAGCCTTTTCAAAAGCTCTATTGCTGACCATGGACCAAAAAGATGCAAGTACCTGTCCTTTCAGAGAGCAGGCAAATCCCCTGACTAACTCAAGATTCTGGGGCAACTGCCCTGCCACATCACAAACATAGGAGGGGAGGCCTCTCAAACAACAGCAATGCAACTTCAAGGATCAAT
This sequence comes from Cynopterus sphinx, assembly GCA_030015415.1. NCBI lineage: Eukaryota > Metazoa > Chordata > Mammalia > Chiroptera > Pteropodidae > Cynopterus > Cynopterus sphinx. Next base: position 141,254,056 of record CM057380.1, read on the forward strand.
TCTTCCTTTACCACTTTATCTAGCCAGAGCCAAAAAGAATACAAACATCAGTTCTTTCAAGCATGTCACTGATGATTTTCCATTTCCATGCCTAATTTCTGCACTGAAAAAACCCTTCTTTGCTGCCTCCCTAAAAATTATCTATCCAGCAATGTGAACATTGGCACTTTCTCTGAAAGCCTTCTGTGAGTCCCTCCCCCATGAACTAGATATAATTTCTCCCAACTTTGGGTGGGGAAGCTCCTAACAGTTAACTCCTAGCAGTTAAGCTATATATTTTACTAGGTTCTATCTCGTATCACAAATACTTTGGTTGCTTTCCACCTAGCCTGATACATTTTGTAAGCTTTAACCCTTTTCTTGCTTCATCCACTTCTCCATCTCTGTTCACCTAGTACAGTAGTGGATAATTTATGAATGAACCAGCCCTGTCCACATCTCAAAGCAGCCATCATTCATTTAAAATCAACAAAATTTTATTAGGCACTTAATAGGTACAAAGAGTTGGAGACCGTAAAGATAAGTAAGATCCAACCCTGCTCTCCTGGGAAAGTGCAACCCAAGGGTGGAGCTAAGAAACCTACCTGAATAACCTGTGGCAAGCAGGCACAGGTGTTAATATAATTGGTACACATAAAACACTACAGTGTGACCACTTTGATTCAACACAGTGTTAGAAGTCCTAACCACAGTTATCAGACAAGAGAAAGAAATAAAAGGCAAAAATCTGAAAAGAAGTAAAACTGTCATTATTTGCAGATGACATGATACTATATAGAAAGAATCCTAAAGGTTCTTCCAAAAAACTGTTAGATCTGATAAATAAATTCAGTAAAGTCCCAGCATACAAAATTAATACTCAGAAATCAGTTGCATTTTTATACACTAATAATGAACTATCAAAAAGAGAAATTAAGAAAACAATCCCATTTACAATTGCATAAAAAATAAATAAATAAAATACCTAGGAATAAACTTAACCAAGGAGATAAAAGATCTGTACTCAACAAATTATGTCATTGAAAAATAAATTAGAGAAGGTACAAATTAGTGGAAGCATATACTGTGCTCACAGATAGGAAGAATTAACATTATTAAAATATCCATACTACCCAAAGCAAACTATAGATTCAATGTAATCTCTATATAAACACTAATGGTATTTTTCACAGAACTAGAACAATAATCCTAAAATTTATATGAAACCATAAAAGATCCCAAATAGCCACGGCAATATTGAAAAAGAACAAAATTGGATGTATGGCAATACCTGATATCAAGCTATACTACAAGGCTATGGTAATCAAAACAGCATCATACTAGCATAAAAACAGACACAGAGAGCAATGGAACAGAATGGGGTAAAATGGTCTATACAGTATTTGATGTTGGGAAAATTGGATACATGCAAAAAAAATGTAATTGTACCACCTTCTTACACCACATACAAGAATAAACTCAAAATGGATTAGAGACTTAAATGTAAGACCCAACACTATAAAACTCCTAGAAGAAAACATAGGCAGTCAACTATCTGACATTGCTCTTAGTAATATTTTTTTATGACACAGCTTCTCGGGCAAGAGAGACAAAAGAAAAAAAATAAACAAATGGGACTACATCAAACTAAAAAGATTTTGCACAGCAAAGGAAACCATCAACAAAATTAAAGGACAACGTACTGAATGGAAAAAGATATTTGCCAATGATACACCCAATAAGGGGTTAATATCCAAAATTTATAAAGAACTCATACAACTCAACACCAAAAAAAACAAACAGTCCAATTAAAAAATGGACAGAGGAGCTGTGTAGGCATTTCTCCAAAGAGGACATACGTATGGCCAACAAGCATAGGAAAAGATGCTCAACATCACTAGTTATCAGGGAAATGCAAATCAAAACCACAATGAGATATCAACTCCCACCTGCCAGAATGGCTATCATCAATAAATCAAGTGTTGGCGAGGATGTGGAGAAAAGGGTGGTACCCTGTATACTGTTAATGGGAGTGCAAATTGTTGCAGTCACTATGGAAAACAGTTTGGAGTTTCCTCAAAAATTTAAAAATCGAACTGCCTTATAACCCAGCAAGTCCACTTCTGGGTATTTATCCAAAGAAATCTAAAACACTAATTTGAAAAGATCTATGCACCCCTATGTTTACTGCAGTGCTATTCACAATATCTAAGATATGGAAGAAACCTAAGTGCCCTTCAATAGATGACTGGATAGAGAGGAGTTGGTACATACATACAATGGTATATTACTTGGCCATAAAAAAAATGAAATCTTACCATTTGCAACAACATGGGTGGGCCTAGAGGGTATTATGCTAAGTAAATAAGTCAGAGAAAAACAAATATTATATGATCTCACTTATATGTGTAATCTAAAGAACAAAATAAATAAACAAAACAAATAAATGAATGAAACAGACTCATACAGAAAACTAACTGATGATTGCCAGATGGGAGGGGGGTTGGGGGAGTTGGGTGGAAAAGGTGAAGGGATTAAGGAGTACAAATTGGTAGTTACAAAACAGTCACAGGGATGTGAAGTATGGCATAAGAAATACAGTCAATAATATTATAATAACTATGTATGGTATCAAGTAGGTACCAGACTAATTGGGAGATCACTCTGTAAATTATATAAATGTCTAACCACTATGCTATACACCTGAAACTAATACAAAATAATACTGAATATCAGCTCTGGTTGAAGAATTAAAATTAAAAAAATTACAGTGTGAAAAAAGGAGGAGAGAAATCATTTCCATGGACAGGGGTGGGGTGTTCTGAGAAGGTTTTGTAGAAGGTGAAAAATCATTTGTTGAAGATTAGGTTTCACTCAACTTCATTTAATTCCCACAATAAAACCCTCTAAGTTGGGTATTTTTACCCCCATTTTATAGATAAGAAAATTGGGGCTCAGAGAAGTTAAATAATTTGGCCAAGGTCACACAGATAAAAAACAATCAAACTCAATCACACTCCCAGGGCTGGGTTCCAAAGCTCGGGCTGATATTCCTACACCAGACCTCTTTTTCTTCCTCCTCCACAGCCAGATAAAAACAGAGTGATATCTGAGCTCAGCCTTCCGGACAACAATGGATTTCTACAGGCACATCTCAAGGGAGGGCAGGGGCATTCCAGGAGTAGCCAGCACCTGAAGAGAGGAAAGTTAAACCATATAGGAATAGGCAGATTCCCTCACATTACTGAGTATAGAATATATAAAGTGGAGATGTTTTGAAAGATGAAGCCAGTAAATAATTCTCCACTTTCCCTGTGATATGCTCAGAACATATGGTAAAGAACATCTCTTACCTACTTAAAAAAATAAATGAAATAGTGTAAGACATTTTGAATGTATTTGAAATTACGGCTTTATGACAACAACCTTGACCTTCAATTTTAAATACTCAATAACACAAACTATGTTGAGTGGAAGACTGATTCTCCTTACATTTCCTTTTCTTGACTTCTTTGTTTTTATCTCTCTGTAAAAATGTTATCTGGAGATTTAAACCATAAAATTAAAGACTAAAGAAATGAAATCCCAATAATTTACTAAGATAAATGACAAATGCCCTACATGTCAACTGACACAAGTATTTTCAAAAGAGAATTTTAATGTTATATAACTAGACTGATTTAAATATTTTAAGAAGTTTAAAAATATTTTAAGTGTAAAAACTGGAGGTGGGATAAATGAGATATTATACCCTAAAGTGATATAATAGACATAGTAATGTGTCAGGGACCATATGTGACTTCACCCAAGTGGGGGGCGAGGCATGCGCAGCTAAGTGCTTCACAGATTATCAGTAAATATCCAGAAGTACTACTCACTACCACAGAAAACATCTTTTATCCGTGGTCACAGATGTACTAAGAGCTTAAATTGTAGGTTCTTCTGATTTCTCACATCCTCCTGCCACTGGGAAGGAGGCGCTGGGCAAGGCAAGGAGTATAGGAAGGCTAGCAAGCCTGGGGTTTTTAGTTAGTGGACTTGAAAAAAACAGGACAGGAAATCATTGCCTTCCAGAGCAGGCAGATGTCTCAGGTCCATTTGTCCCTTGCAGGGCAACTGGCTCACTGAGTCCCTGATAACGCTGATGACAATGCAGATGCTGACTAATGACCCAGATCCCAGGCACCTGAGTAAGTCAGTCGGCTGTCACAGCAGAGAACTGGAGGTCTTCAACTAAATAGGACAACTAAAATGAGGGCTGCCAGGCTGAAATGTTATTACCTGATTTATGATTTCCTGAACATTACACAAGGGGAATGATTCTGAAAGGATACTATAATCAACATTCACAGCACAGAAAAAAAAAAAAAAAACAGTTTTTAGAACCTGAAAGTCCACAAGTAAAAAAGAAAGTGAAATCACTGCACTTACTATACTGATATTTTGGCTTTCCTGATATATTTTAAACATTCAATTTTTCTTTCTTGAGGTCAACTTTGATGGGGTGGCCATCCCTCCCTTCTCACCTCCATCCCTCCTCAGCCCTCTTCCCCTACTCTCCCTTTTCCCCAGGGCTTCTTTTCTTCTATTCATTTTCTGTCCATCTCCCTCTCCCTCATTCTTCCCTCTCTGCTCTTCATCCCTTTCTCCCCATCTCCTTCCCTCCATCTCCTTTCCTCTTTCTGTACTCCACCCCTCTTCTCCTCGACCTGGTCTCCCCGGTCGCCACTTCATCTCCCCACTCCCCACCCCCAGCCCTGTCTCTTTTCCTCTCTTTCTTCCAAGCGAAATATGTGAAAAACAATTTTAGTCCATCTTGGTTTATCTTGAGTAATGCGATCTACACCGAAACTTTGCCTAAGGATCTAGGCCAGGAATAGTAGTTCATGCAAAGCTGACTGGGACATGACTTGATTTCTGAGTCACATAAATGAACTTAAGCCACTATCACTGCAGAACTATACTTTAAAAGAGTTGGGTCTGATAACATCACAGGTGAGGACATGGGATGATAAGAAAAGGGAAGGAAAGAAACGTGCTCCACAGATACTTCAATCAAGACCATCTCTAGCAGTCAGTCTGGGAAATGTGTTGATACCTTCAAGACTGCACTTTCACAAACCTGAAAGATTCTGTTATCATTTACCAGAAGGATGCCAAGTCACTTAGCAGCTTGCTTAATTTTGGTGTTTACCACAGCCTGTCAAAAGAATTAAGTGAGCATGCAATTATGTAAGGCACCAGTTGATTTTTGGCGGTCATCTTCAAAGCCAGCAGTATAACCAAATTATAGGGAATTTTCCTCTCCACCACCAGTTTTAGATATTTATTAATTCGAGGGCCTTAAAATGTCAAACTGCCTAGAAAAAAAGGAATCTGCAGGGATTTTGTGTAAGGAAAACATGGCTCTGGATTCTGACACAAAGACCCATTTTATTTTGTTCTTCCTTTCAAGGATGGGGGAACTTGTAAGGATATTTTTTTCACCCTCTTTAAATAAAGGGTGTCTGGAAATGAGCACATTGCTCATTAGCACTACCCAGTCAGAGACAGCATGGGCAGTAGCCACAGATTTTAACTAGATCTGACACTTTCTAACTGTTTAACTGTGGGCCAGCCTCAGCTTTCTCATCTGTGAAATGGAAATAATGCCACCTACATCACAAGGCTGCTAGAGAGTAAGGAAGGTATCCCTTATGAAAAGCTGGCCCTCCCAGCCCCCTCTGAAACTTGCTACTCTCACCAAAAAGGATTAATTTTGATCACTCCCTAGTTCATACTTGTTCAGATACATAACTATCAACTACTTGTCCAAAAACTTGTCCTAAGTCCATAAGACTTATTTGGTGAAAGTTGCTTTTTAATTAGTAAGTGCATTTTCACATTTCTTTCTCTTCCTCTTTCTTCTTGTCTTCCTGTCTTTCTTTCTTTTCTTTCTTTCTTTCTTTTTCTTTTTTTCTTTCTTTTCCTTCCTTCTTTCCTTCCTTCCTTCCTTCCTTCCTTCCTTCCTTCCTTCCTTCCTTCCTCCTTCCTTCCTTCCTTCCATTGCAAAGCCCAAGTATTATTTAAATTTGGCTAATTTTAACTTGTGGGAGACAACATTTTCTTAGTAGTCTAGGTAAGATTCATTAGTTTCACAAAGCAAATTGGAGTTATAAATATATATATTAAGCTAACTATATTAAGCTAATGTTTATGGAGCACTTAATATTTCCCAAGTACTCAGCTAAGAACTTTATGTGTCTTTACACGCTTTTATATCTCATTTAATCCTAACAATCTTAAAAGACATACTATAATTATCCCCACTTTGCAGTTGAAGAAACCAAGAGTAAACAAGCCGGGTGACGCAGTAAAGGGCAGAGCTCAGGCACAGCCTATAGCTGAGAGGGCGGCCCAGCTCAACACAGGACATACTTCATTCTCTTTTCAAATCAGTGCTTACTCAAACCTTTGCATCATCCAGAAAGACTTCAAATATTCAGAGGACAGAATTCTGGCACTCTCCCCGTAATCCAAATTCCCACAACGGCATTGGATTTTCAAAAGCGCCTCTTCTCACTGCCGTGCTGCACAGAACCCAAAGTCATCGCCCTATTCCAAAGGGGGAGCGGAGACTCACCCCACTGCGCCCCTGAACTTCCCTCCGCTCGTCTTCCTCCGGTCATGCTGAGTTTTGTCTGGCCTCCGTCCGTCGTGATCGCCCCGTACTTGTTAGGAGTCCCCCGGGAGAGGGCGAACGCTGTGGCCAGAGAATATGCTCGAACGCGGGAGAAGGCAGCGCCGCTCCCATCTCGAGGCCCGAAACCCCCCATAAGTATAAAGCAGACGGACCCCATCGAGGGCCTTCCCGAAGCCGAGCAGGTAGAGGGCCAGGGCTGCTGCGGCGGACGCGGGGCTGTGGTTTTCGAGCGTGAGAAACGCGAACCCGCGGCCGCCACGCGCTCCCCGCCCACCTGCCCGCGCCCAGGTGGGGCCGTCTTCGAAGCGGGGACCGGGGACCGGGGACCGGCAGCGCTGCCCGGGACCCCGGCTCCTTCCACGACCCGTGACAACTGGCCTGTCTGTCCGAGCGGCGAGCCCTAACGCGTGCTCGCGCGGGGCCCCCGGCCCCTGCGGCCGGCGGAGGGCGGCGGCTGGCCCTCGCAGGTGCGTGCATGGGCCCTCGCTCGCGCGCCTGCCCCGAAACGTCCAGCCCGGCACAAAACACACAACAACAACAAAAACAAACAAACAAGCCCAAAACGGCTCCGGGCAGAGCGGAAGCCGGCCGCGACTGCGGGCGTCGCTCCCCGTTTCCCTCTCCCTGGGAGCCGCACCTGTGCCCCGAGGGACGACCTTGGCTCCGGAGCCCAACGCGGGCGACGCCGGGCCGGAGCGGAGCCCCCGGCGACGTGTGCCACCTGGCGAGGCTGCGCCTGCCCGGGGCGCCCAGCGCGCGCGCGGCGCACCCCCCCCCGAGGCCGCCCGCCCGCAGCCTCACCTGTGCCCGCAGCCGCCTCTCCCGCCGCCATCGCGGGAGCCACCAGGCCGGCTCCGCAGCCCCAGGTCCCGCAGCATGGACGGGCGCGGGGCGCGACCCCAGCGTGGGAGCGCGAGCACCCGCGGGGCTCGGCCCGGGGCCCGCCGGCCGCGGCCGCAGAGCATGCGGGACCGGCGCTCGCCCGCGGGTCTGGGCGCCGCGGGGCGCGGGCTGCAGAGGGACCCGGCGGGGGCGGAGCCACCGCGGGCCCCGCCCCCCCCGGCGGCGGGAGGCAAAGTGCGGAAAGGCGGGCGAGGCAGCACCTTGAACCTTCCTGGAACCCGCCGATCTGAAGCGGGTTTCCGCGATCACTTTAAGATGCGAGGGCTGAGTGTCCCGAAGGTGGGAGTGGTTTCCCTTGGGGGGAAAGGGAAAAGATGAATGGAGATCTTAGAATGAGGATGGGGGGGAGATATTGGAGCGGGGGACGCGGTCGGGGGTGAGGGAGCGGTCCCCTTCTCTCTTCTGCCAACGGAAGAATGGCTCAGCTGCAGAGAGAGGATGTGGTAACAGAGAGACGGGTCACGGAGGAAATCCTTTGAGATCCTGCAACGGTTTGGTACATCCAGAAGCAGGATCCTTTGGGGATCCCTGAACAGACAGCCCTCCATCCTATGCAGAATACGTTGGTTCGCTCCTTGCCCACTGGTCCCTAGACCGGTTCCTTGGTTACAGTTTGTCTAGGAAAAGGAAGAACAAACACTAAACCTTTGCTTCAACCAGCCGAAATCTATTAATTATCCTGCCGGGACTCTTGATTATAGCGTTTTAACTAGCTGTTTACGTGTCCCAAGGGCTTCTTAGGGCCGACCCTGGGCAAGGGGATTGGAAGCGTGCTCCCAGGAGGAAGCAGGCATGACGGGACTCATGCAGTCTTCAGTGGGGACTGGCACTTTATGCTGCTGGAGGTAGAAGGAGGTGCTAATAAGAACTGTGCCCTCAGTAAAGCAAGCCAACATATCCTAATCAAAACCATTCTTGAAACATCTCCATTCTAGCTTTGACTTGCAACAATAACCAAAAATCTACCAACTCCAACTTCTGCTGGCAGCTCAGGAAAAAAAATTTTTTTTCAGAGCGTCTGACAGTCTTAAAATCTGGTGTAGTGTTCCCTCCAGGTATTCAAACCCTGGCTTTCCAGACTAGTGTACACTGTTTTGAGATGGTTTTTCCAAAGTGGGGTTGGGTGAGGGGCTATTCTTAGACCTACCTGGGCATATGTTAAATCGACCTTTAATGTTGAGGCAGAATTGCTAGGACCCCACTTAAAATGTACAGTACAAAGTATATACATTACTTTGCTTACAAAGCATTTTCCCATTATCATTTCATGTGAGCCTCACAAAGCGCTTTTTGTGAGGTGGTTGAACACCTATCATTCTTGCATTATCAGCAGCAAACAGGGTTTTCAGAGATGGTGAGTATATTGGCCAGGATCACTCAGTAGATGGTAGAAGCCATCCATTTTAGAAGTTCAAACGGTGGTGCCCAATAAGCTTGTCCATGAATCACTGCAGTGCTCATTTCACAGAAATGCTGATTCACTTCCACCAAAAGCTGGAAAGCCAGAGAGAAAGAATCCAGAACACCAAGGGATTCAAAGGAACAAGTCACTCTCATGCCTGTTCCCTTTATTTTTGAAGTTGAAAGCCGTTTGCTACTGTGTCTCTATGCTGTGGAGCTTTACTAAGAGACGATTAAAAAAAATTTTTTTTAAGGATTTCTATTATACCTATAGGATAAAAGAGAGATAAAGAGCCACTCAATATCTGGACAGATGGATCTCTCATTTCCAACCAGTGGTTTTTCTCATGTTTTTTCCTTGGGCAAAATGTGACACAAGTGATTTGAAATATAAGAAGGCATGTATAGTTCCTTCTGGTCAATGTGGTATCCTTGCCAAAAGCCCAGGACAGCTTTGCTTTTCAAGCATCAACACCAATCTTAGAGTGAACTTAGTTCATTCATTTTGCTTCACTGTCAAATACTCAGGCAACAACAGTACTGGAATTAGGAACCACTGCCTCCGCCTCACAAACTGTTAACTTCCTACACTTGTAAAACTCCTGCTGGGATTGCAACAATATAATTTAGTATGGGGTTTCTTTAAGACCACTTAGATATTTTAGTTGGTCCAGGACAAAAAAAAAAAAATACACCTACTTCATAGTGTAAATTGAAGGAAGGTACAATGTATTCCTAATGATGAATAAAAATACCTATTAATGAGCTCCTAAGTGATTGAGGAAAGTAACTAAATTATTAATACTTAAACTACCCTTTCTTCCCTGCTCCCCCAACACCCACCCCCCCAGCAATCTATGGAGTGTGAATACTGGGGCGGATTCTTGGACTTGCTGACTGAGTAGGTTGATGGGTGGGAGTGCAGCTGGGAGAAACAGCGAGACCAACTGTGTTTAGAGAGATCAGCTTGAACTTGGCCTCTGAAGGGAAGCAGAGAAGGTAATTGCAGGAGAGTATAGTCATGAGAGAGGTAAGGTTTGTGGTGGTAGCTGCCTTAGGGAGTGAAAATTTAAGATCTTTTAAAAGGATAATTAGGGAACTTCACTGTGTAATACAAACCCACTTATTTTTCTGGAAAATAACTTTAGCAAAAGCTACATTCCTTTTCGATGCTTTTAGAATTATGTTTTTTTTCTTGAAAGTGAAAACATTTTGAGATTGGTCTTAGATGGAATGTAGGACCACCCACAAAATACAGTAATTTAATTTGTTCAAATATTTATGGAGTGTTTACAATGTGCCAGGCATTGCTGTAAGCACCCGACTTTTGTACTTCACCTACTGTGCATCTTTTATTTCATACAGATATTCCCACAATTCACGAGGAAGTATTCTTATTTTGGAAAAGTCCAACCAGTGTCCTTTTTCCCTTAGCTCAGTGGTTCCCAAAGTGGCATGTGCATGAGAATGTGCAGACCTTCAGACCCACCCCCAGAGATTCGGATTTAGTAGGTCTGGAGGGAGACACTCTAAATCCTCATGTCAAATAAGCACCCTAGCTGATTTCTCTGAATGCTCTAGGAAATATTGCTTCAATGGGTCAAAAATGAATTTTCCTAAGCCTAGGTTGTTGCCGGCGTAAGTTGTGTATATATGTGTATTTTTATTACCCAGAGGACAGAGTAGCAATAAACTTAAAATTCTGAGAAAAACATAAGGAGAAACAAAACTTAAGACAAGAATTAAAAAATAGTTGTACAGACATCTTTATATATGGAGTTATTATTTTTCTCTTAGAGATTATGTTTTTGTATGTATGTGTCAAAAGCTGAGCTGATTTTTACCCTCACAGGTTTTGGACACAAAGTCTTAAAGCACATATGGTATCCCAGGTCCTCTGTATATAACAGCATAGGAGGATTCTTTGGTGTTTTGCTCATGATTTTCTTACCCAAGATGAGAAGAAAGGCAATGGATAGTATCCCTCTCCTGTTATGGGTTTCTTCAAATCCCTTTGGAAGAGATTTGAAAGGCATCCTTCGTTTAGGGTTTGATAAGGAATGCTTTAATGTGAACAGTAAAGGAATTCAGAGATAACTGTGGTAGTTAGCACAAATTTACCTGAGAAATGTTTTGCCTTCTATTAGTTAAAGCCCATTGTGTCCAGTTAGACAAAGCAGTTAATAGTAATTAGGCCATGCCACCCGTCTGGATCTTGGTCTGAGTGTTTGGGGCGGGAGGGGGCTAGTTGATGTGGGTCTCTATTACCAATTAAGCAAGGGAGATGGACCAATGAAGAGATGAATGGGAACTGGGAGGGATGGCAAAAGCACTATGAAGACCAAGTCTTGGTCACTGAGCCGTATTTCCATTCTGTTTATATGATGTCCAGAAACCTACTCCCACTCCTGGTTTTCCAAAGGACCAGAAACCCAGGCCCCCAGTAGCTGAGCCATAGTCTATCTAGCACAGTGGAACTCAGTACTCCAGTTTTAGGTTGGTTTGGGGAAAGATGTTAGTGACCAACCTTCCGTATATACAAAGGCAATAGCAGACCCAGCAATAAAATCCAGGTGCAGTGGCTTCAGGTTAGAACCATTGCTGAAAACCCATGTAGCACCATTTTGATGACCTTGAGCTTGTTAAAAAAAAAAAAAAACCAACTCCTTTTAGATCTGTTATCAGGTGGCTGTGTACTTTGGATGAGCCTCACCCTAGCATCAGAGGTGAATCCTGATTAGTTTCAAGTCAGTCACCAGGTCAGGTACTGTTGAAGTAGTGAATGGATTACATAATCATGGCCAATAAAATCTGTAAGTTACTGTGCTTAGAATGCTTCTGGACAAGATTTCCCTTGCTCTTAAAAAAGGGGATACACAAGAAGTTTTCAAGGACATACTTGTTGTATGAGGATTGCTTGGAGTCCCTGTAGCCATCTAGCCTATAAGACAACAAGACCAAAGACAAAGCCAACTCTGAGGATGACAAAGTAGAAAAAATGGAAAGAACCTGCATAATTGGTATTTTTGAGATGCTAAACTGACTACTCTGGAAGCTCCCTATCCGTGTCTTGGTATTATGAGACACATTCATTTTCCTTAATTTTGAAACTATAATTACTTGTCTCTTCTGAAATTTGCAGTCAAAAAGTACCCAATGTGACAAGCGTCACTAGCTCTCCATGTAATTTTCTGAGGTCTAGAAGCATATGAGGTAATTTGTCAATAAAGCCTGCTGTGTGATTTGGGGGAGCTGAAGGAGCACTGAATTTGGTTTCAAGAGTAATTTACTACCTGTGTTTGGGTGAGTCACACTCAGCCTCATGTTCATCATCTGTAAAATGATGGTAATTATGTTTATTTCACAGAGTAGTAGTAAAAAAACCAAAATGAATAATACAAGCGAAAGCATTTTGTATACAAATATAAGTTCTTTTTATCACAAGATGCTTTTGAAAGATGAATTTAGAGTCTCTCAAATTTGCCCCAAAGTCCAAATTTTGACATTTCACTGTTTTGTCTTCTCTATGGCATTACTGAAATGATGTAAGTCAGGGAACACAAGGAGGAGTAGCAGGATTCTGACTGGCTCCTTCCAAGCCTGGCAAAAAGAGTATCATAAGACCGAGTGTGGTAGCTGTATATAAACCTGTACAACTATCTTGATTGTTTAAGCAGAACACAATTGCAACCTTAAATATTTATTTTGTTCTTGATATGATAATTAAGTGCAAAAGTTGGATACATTTACAAAAGTCTTTCTTGAGTTATGTAACACCTCAAAATTCAAAAAAGAAACCAAAAAAACCTCACCAACAGATAATTTTATAAACATAATTTTTATTCTTTTCTTACCTTCAGTGAAAAAGGCCTCATGCCACCAAAACATTTTTTTTTGAAACTCAGTAACTGAACACAGAACTCAAGAACCTGATGAATATTTTTCTAGACAACTGCTGAATAATTTATATTGCTTTTTAAAAAATAACTAGGATCTATTTTTTACTCCATTCCCTTTTAAAGAAGCAATATCCCCTCACATTTTTTTTCATAAAAATCTAAAATATCTGTAATAGTCCCAAGTGTCCTATATTTACATTTGTTCTAGGTGTTTCATTAAATTTTTTCAGAAATAAGTGCACTTCTAAAGAGAAAATGAAATTTAAAGACAAGGAAATAACCGTGGTTGTAGCAAATCCATTATTTTGAATGTTCTGAATCTTAGCAATTCAAAGAGAGAAAGTGTTTAGCAGTCAGGGACCTCTCTATGGATTAAAATTTCAATTCATTCATTTGTAGATCACCAAAGATGGATAGCTGTTTCTCCTACCAGTAGACATTGATTAACTAACTGATTGATTGGATTGTCTATGGGTTTTCTATAGTAAAACACCAAAAAATAAATGTACTTAAAAATATTTTAAATTTTACAGATTTTCACAAAGATATACAGGTATTTAAAAAACAGGAAAAATATGCTTTTATAGAAAAAAATGAAACACTATCTTAAGCCTCAGCAACCAAAGAAAGTTTTGAATATTCCACATTTCTTATTTTCATTCAACTAATACCATTAAATCAGCTATATAGTCCATTCAGAAAAGGTTTATAAGAAATTCCTTATATTCAGATAGCACTGTGCTTCAACAAATTTTAAGATTTAAAGCTATGTTAATAGAAAAGAAAAGCATAAAAGAAAAATAACATAACTTGCTTTAATACAAAGGTTTTTAATAAAAAAGTCAGTCTACATTAAATCAGGAAATCAAAATCTGAAATATACAAGCTTTCTATATACTTAGAAAAACCAAAAACACAGTTTATAATAAAACTCTTTAATTCAAAATAGTCTAATTTGAAGAAAATGTCATTATGCCCAGTTGATTAGATAGGGTTTTGTCATTTAAATTAAATGGTTCGCCTAAAATATGGGAAACGTATAACAGGGAAAATTCTATCTCAAGAATTCTTTGCAAATTATCTAGCTAACTTGCATCATGAATCAAATTCTTAGCTTCCAAAGGGCAAACACAGTCTTTATTTGCTTTTAGATAGGCACTTAAGAAATGCTTTTGATGAGGAAACCCCAAAGATTGTGAATCACTCTGTTAACTGCAGGGAAATATGAGACTCTTTTTAAAAAAGGGAAAAAGAAAGTAAAATGCTCTACTTTTATTCAATTAAAAAACTAAACTCTGACTCAATTCAGCTTCTTTATCTTTCTCTGACAACTTGAATTAATGATTTTTTTTTTTTACCAGAATAGTTACCACATTAGAACTAGAGAATATTGCAGTTTCCTTTTACTCATTCACTACCACAGTAGCAAAACAGTCCTTTAAGAAAATGGGTGGTGGTGGTGGTTGTGGTGAGGTGAGGTGAGGTGAGAAAAACCTCATAAAACCAAGCAGAAGTTAAAGATTTTTTAATATTAGAGGCCATTTTAATTAGAAAATCCAGAGTTAGTAAAATGGAGATGACCTTAGAACTTTAATAGTTCTCTCTTAGGGACTCAGCTACAAGATTCAAATAAGAAAAAAGGAGATAAACTATTAGATGAACATATAATAAGTATCAAACAAATACTAGAATAAAAGAATGAAAGGGAGAGAGGGAAAAGTGAGGGAAAGAGAGAGTACTGGGAGTGTGCTGGGGTTGGGGAGATCCCAGGATGGCCTTATTGAAAACACTGTGAAATTACCTAGCAGCAACATTTATAAAAGCTTTTGTAGATTTGCATAATGATCCTGTGCAATTCTTCCCCATTAAAAATATCCCTACAAATAAAAAATTATTTTAGATTTTGATCACAGGTCATGTGGAATAGTTATAATTGTTTTACCTTCAAAACCTTCTATTAATAGTTAAGACAAACAGTAGGCCATTCTTTGATCAGGCCATTATTCCTCAACTAGTACTTAAGAATGCAAGACTGCAGAGAATCATTTTAGAATTAAAATGGTGAGCTAGAAAAGATTATTTAATTCTTAGGGAAATACTCAAAGAATTTGATGATGACATTATCTCCCCTACACCCTAATCACCACCCCTCTAGCCTTCATTTACCTCAAGTCCATTTACAGTAACTATGGTGATGTAGCTATACATGAAAACTACTGCCCCCTTCCATAAGATGACCTCTAGCAAAGATCTGTCATGTCTGAATACAGCATTCCCTCAGGAAAGTAAAATTCTACTCACTCGGGAACATCCACTCTGTTCAGGATCTTTGGTACATTTGGAATATAAGAAAATAATGGCACAATAATACAAGTACTATCAAAGAAAAATTTTTCATAAAAAAAAAAGTTAACCAGCTGTGATATGTAACGACTTTCTAGAAAACCAAAGTAAATAGCTCTTTGTACTCTACAAGTCCATTTACGTGATCAGAAGTTTGACATTTAAAAAAATAGTTTAATAAAAATACACTAGTTCTACAAGCAGCTTTTATGGTCATTTCTTATATTCAACTCACCATAATCAAATTAAAATATTGCCATGTCCTCTTATTAAAAAAGTCCTCCTGTCACAAGAAAAGCAACTTTACATTTTATATAATACAGTACATCTCCCCTATGAGCATACAGACTATGTATATAAAGGTCATCAGTATTTCTGAATGCAAAGTAAATATATTAGTGGAGTGCTTGAGTGTAGGTGTTAAACTTCTTCCTTATTATAAACTTATCACTCCCTACTGAGGAGTTTGTGTTATAGTGTGATAATCAATTTTATTTTTTAAATAACCAGTGTATTTCCTTTTTTTGATTTCTTAAAACCATCATAGATATTGTCTTCATATAAATTCTACAGATGTCCAAATCAACAGGGCAAGTGTTCCTAACACCAGTTACGATGGCTTTTACTGATTATCTAGACCCATGAGATTTGCAGTAAGACAGCAGGACTGCAGTGTTACCTACAGGTTAGCCTATGTTGCTTTGAATGATATGTGTTTCTCCTGAATTGATTAGAGGTGTTACAGTACAAGCACACACAGGCAGAATGGACCTTAATATGCATGTAGGCAGTGCAGTTAGAAAGGGATGTATGTTTCTTTTATTCCAGTACCTTCGTATAATAAAGTTAACAAAAATAATAAAATATTAAAAAAAAAAAGCCAGCTGGCACTGCCAACCAATTCCTATAGTAGTCTTAGAAATCCTAATCCTGTAGAATTTCCTCTTGTAGTCATAAGCACCACCATCTTCAGGAGTATTTCAGTGTATTGTTACCTATGCCAAGCAAGCCTGGTGATGCAGCTACCTGAGTTCTCTTGGTTGTGGACAAATGTGATCTTCTTTCATAATTTCCCAGCTTTCATGTACATGGGGATAGAGCCACGCTGAGTCAACCCTTCAAACCTTTTATAGGTATAATTGAGAAAAACCCAGTCTTTGGATTTGTAGTCCGGTTCTGTGGTATTTGGCACTAGAAAGATAGAAACATTAACCAAGAGCAAATGAATTTCATTAGTGAAAACATCATCATCTTCACAGACTTTTAATAGTGTTAGCTGTACTGTGGATTATCTTACCTGGTTGTAAAATATCAGACTCAGGAAAGTCATCAAAATTTGAAGTATCATCAATGCTCTTGATTTCTATAGGGATTGCTGCTGGCCTTTCCCTATGAAAAGGTATTGAGTAACCATGGTAAATTTTCTTGAACTCTTAATTTTCCAAAACTAATTCTACTTGAAAATTCTTCATGCTGTTCTACAGATACTATAAAAACCAAGGAAAGTTACTGTGGACTTTGTAGGTGAGAATAATAATTTTTTATTAAAATATTATCATTTACTTGGAATCTTTATTTCTTCATACCACAATTTACTCCTTTTTTTAATGGAAAACCTATGTTAATAAAAGACAAAGTAGAACAAAGAGATTTTATTTAAAAGATTTTGTAATCATATAAAGTAAGCTGGGTATTGTGGAGACAATATCCTACATGAGAAATAAAATTTTTCTAAGAGAGGAACTATAAATCGAAAGTTATTTGGGAAAATAAGAGGCTCAAATGGTGAAGAAACTATGTATTTGTGATAAAATCTGAATCTAAAAACTTCTCAGTCAAAAAAATTAAAACTGAAAAACTAAAACTAAAAATAAATAAAATAAAAACTTCTCAGTCATTTAAATTTTAAGGGATTCAGGGACATTACGTTAAAAATATCAGTAATGAAAATGCCTTTTATGCTAAAAATGTTTAAGTATAAAAATAGTTAAAACAGCTATCAATTTTCATTGCTTCTGTATTTTCAACAAATATTTATTGGATTGATTAAGTGATAAGTTTATAAAATTATGTAAAAGCATGTATGTATTTTTCCCAGAATTATTTCAATTTATTTATACTTAATAAATTTATATCAGTTAAGTGGAAAGAACCATAGACCCTGGTGCCCTCAGATCTAATCTCTTTTCATTAACTAGCAGCATGATTTTAGGCAGGAAAGTCACTGCTCTGCCACTGTTTCCTTATTATGAAACAAAGAAATTGGACTGGCAGTCTCTAAGCACTCTTCTAATTGTACAAAGGGAGAAAATCAGTTCTGTTTAATGACATGATCTATGTACAGTATAGTATGACATAGCAGTTAAAAGTGAGAACTCCAGAATTAAACTGAGGCCAATTCTAGTTGGTAATTCTAGCTAGATCATTTACTAGATGTTGCATTATAAACCAATCACTTCTTTATACTTGAGTTTCCTCATCTGTAAAACAGGGAAAATAATAGTGCCTATTTTATAAGGTTTATTATGAGGATAAGAAATTTACATAAAGTACTTAGAACAGTGCTGGACATATAATGAATCATCAAAAAATTAGCTATTATTAGAACAGGTAGAGTGCCTAACTCATAGTACAGGCTCCACTGAAGATCTACATGGAGGAAATAATACATAAACTGTCTTAAAAGATGAAAAGAAGCTGGCTTGGCAGGGGTAGGGCCAGGAACGAGGGCAAGAAGGAGAAGAGCATTTCAGTCAGAATGAATAGCAAACAAAAAAGCCATGAGGTGGGAGGAGTGGGGAAGATCATATAAGATGCATCTTGTACTGACTGATGAGATAAGAGCCGTACCCTACAGTCCTGAAACATAGTTAAGGATCCTTAATTTTATTCTAAGTGCAAAAGAAAGAAATGGCATGATCAGATTTTATTTCTGAACTGCTGCTACATGGGAACAGACCAGAAGTATAGAAGGTAGTTTTGTCATAAGCTGAATAAATGCCAGTGCTCACAATTACCAACTATAAGCAAATTCTTATAAGTTACTTGCATTATTTAACAATTCTCCAATGTTTAAAAAGGGATTCTATCTTCTTATAAATTAATAAAGAAGACACAGTATGGTATATCCAAAAGAGGACAAAATTTAAATGTTATAATGTGAAATGTAAATACATTTTAGTTGTGCTAACAGCCTTCATCATGTAATTCTGTATATAAAAATCTTAACAGGTTCACAATATGTGATTTTTTCCTTAAAGTGTACATTAGCCAAAAACAAGTCATTTAGCTACAGCCACTATTGTCTCACTCACTTATGTGATCCAGAAAACACTGATTTCATAACATAAACAATGTTACTTCTCAAATTTAATCTAGCAGAATCAGAGACAAATTAATCACTAAATCTAGTTTAAAAATTCGTTTTTATTTTTTACTCAGACCTCTCCCATTCAAAGCCTATGAACATACCTGATGTGCCCCCAGTCTACACCTTCAAAAAAAGCATGACCTTTTATTTCTTCTACTCCACTATTTCCAATTCTATTTTCAGAATCAATACAAAATCTAGAAAAGGGATATAGAGAAATTATCATATACAAATTATACCTAAAATATTCTATTTGCATTATTTCAAACATTTCTTTTCTTTTTCTTTACTGAAGTTAACTCTTTATTGTGGAAAATATGGAAGAAGACATAATTCATCTATAATTGCACTATTCAGAGATAACTACTGTAAATGGTTTGAAACCATTTCCTTTCAGTCTTTTATAATAATTTCTAAAATAGTGTGTTCATATAGTAGTTATTATTTTAGGACTTTTTTTTCACTTAAAACTTTGAAAAAACCCAAGTCATTAAAAATATTTCTATAACTTCATTTTCTAAAACTTGCATATGGAAATATTATGATTTATTTAGCCAGACGAGTATTATTGAACATTTAGTTTTCAATTTTCATTACTAAAAATGTTATCACAATAAACATATTATGCCCAAATCTTTACACACATCTGATTATCTGCATAAGCAAAATTCCTAGTAGAATTGCTGGGTCAAAGACCATAGATAGCTTAAAGATTTTTGATAATATGCTGCTAATGGCTCTTTCCTAAGTTGTTCCAATTTATCTTCCTTCCAGCCATTCATGATAGTACCAAAACACTTCATCTTAAATGAAAAACAGAATGAAATCCTTTGGTTAGGTAAGATTTCATAAAAAGACTTGTGATATGAACTGCTATTTTCCCTTTCCTCTTTAATGGGATAGGGTCATTGTATTCTAATAGGAGTGACTCTTGAAACTATACAAGACCTCTTAACTCTTATTTTTCTGCATAGTTCCTTTATAGAGTTTGAATTTTTTTAAAACACTTTTTCTTTATTGATCTCCTTGAATGCATATACCAGTGGTAGTTATTTTTCTCCCACAAAAGTGAAATGGGCAAGTTAGTCCTTTACATACTTGTGAATTTTTAAGATATCAAAATCTCCTCTGGGGATTCAACCACTAACCTAAGAATTAAATCCTTGGCTTTCTCAGATATAGGCACCTCTGGAGGAAATACCAGAGTTTCTTTCCAGTTCATCACTTTTCTATATGTTTCTTGAGGTGTTTCAGAGCAGAAAGGCGGGTATCCTATGTATAAGAGCAAACAAAAGTTTTATCAGCTTTTATGATCAAATATGCTATACCTACTTATACATAAAGTGTTGCAAGAAACAAAGTAGCCCTAAGTGCTCAATAAAAAATACCACGTCATCAATTTATAATAAAATTGCTAATATAGTCAATCAAATAAAGAATTTAAATCATTGTCCCCCTTGTACTTGAAAAACCATGAAGATACAATTTTGATACATGAGAGTTCTGATTATGCCCTCTTCCTGAAACAGAATTCCTCGGGAGCTCACTGTTATTCACTGTGTATTTCACATGGGAAGATGTCAAAAAGTCAGTTTAAAAGAGTTCTGATATTTTAGCCAACAGTATCTGCAATATGTTCAGTCAGTGGCATTCAAGTAAATTTATATAATGTGTACATAAATGGATAATAAAACATACCTATTAGCATTTCATACATAATCACTCCTAGAGACCACCAGTCACACAATTTGTTGTAACCAGTCTGCATGAATACTTCTGGTGCTATGTAATCTGGTGTCCCAACTGTGGAATATGCCTGCAAAGGAAGAGCCTGTCAAACCAGCATTCTTAATATATTTTTTGAAAGATCTGAATATGGCTCACTACTGTAAAAAGCGATATAACAGGAGCTAATACTTCATTTAATACTTGTTTCACATGTTTACCATGTATAAGGCTTAAATGATAGGTACTGAATTGGATAATGTTAAGACATGATTTCTACCATCCCCACTCCCAAGGAGCTCAACTAAGTTAGTTATGTATTTAGCCCTAAATCTATTTCAAAAAGAATAAAAAGGTTGAGCCCAGTAGGCCTGGCTTCTCCACTCACTATTGTGTTCTTAGCAGGTTATTCAACCTCTCTGAACTTCAGTTCCCACTTACATAAAATTGGAATAACAGTATCTGCCTGAGCATTTGATATCAAGATAAAAGAAATATCCTTTGTAAACTACAACCTACTATTATAAACATCAAGTATTTTCATTATGAACCTGATTCCAGGCCACTGCTCATCCACTAGGAATCTATGCAGTTTTTCACTCCTAATAATATGAAATCTTACAAAAACTATTTTTTTTAAGGAAATATTCCTCAACTAGGGGTAGTACTCTATGAGCCATATGAAAACATGTGACAACAGATTTTTGTCATTTCAATGACCTAGGGGAGGACATAATTAGCATTTAGTGGGCAAAGGATACAAGTTCTAAAGGAATT
This sequence comes from Cynopterus sphinx, assembly GCA_030015415.1. Lineage (NCBI taxonomy): Eukaryota > Metazoa > Chordata > Mammalia > Chiroptera > Pteropodidae > Cynopterus > Cynopterus sphinx. Next base: position 141,275,135 of record CM057380.1, read on the forward strand.
TTCTGCCCCAAATACCAACAGAGTCCCCTCTACCTTTCCCTTGAGAAGTACAATATGAGTCATGATGATGACCACGAGAATAGTAAAATGTACACAAGTAAATTTCTGTAAATATTCTGTAATGGGCATATACAGAATTCCCACCATATTTAAGCAATATTCAAATTCCCCTTTAAAAGTAGGAAATACTGCCAATTCTTTTCTCAATTATAAAATCTGATCTACAAGTGACACATTTAAAAGTAGGAGTTTCTGTCATTAATGCATAGTAAACACATTTTTTAAACATTTTTCAAACTTTTAAAAACACCAAAATGTTTTACAAGCACAGGAAGCCTGCAATTACTTGAAGAAGATATCACGCTACTATCTTACAGTCTACTTCCTGAGGTGAGGGCATGCTGAATTATCATTTATATCACTTGGTTGAATTTAACAAATATTTATAGTGTGTCTTAGTGCTAAGCACTATACAAGAAAAACAAAGTCAAAAGACACATTTGTAACCTTGAGAATGTTCAAAAACCTATTTAACAGCATAAGGGAAAAGAGACTTCAAAAGGAGCAATTCTTAGATTTGCTAAGTAATAGAGGAGAAATAGTGTGGGCTTAAAAATAGTGTTATTCCACATTAAAGGAGTAATTTAAGTTTATCTGTGGTTAAAGCCTCCTTTCTAATTCTATTTATTGTAAGACTGTTAAAACACCAAGATTCCTGTTAACTTTGTCTATAAAGAAGTTCTTAGAAACAAAACCACCTTACATGTGCTGATTAATATTTGTTTTATCAGGATGGGTATAGAAAATAGAAATCACAAGGCATTCACTACAATCACACTTATCTCAGTGAGTTTTATATAAAGTGTAAATTATTAGTAAACAGATTACTTATAGATATGCTTTATAAAATACTGTAAAGTTAAACTGCAAAGTTAAATTATAAAGCACTTTACTTTATAGGCAAGGAAATATTACAGGGAAACTAAGAAAACTGTTACCCCAGAATAAGCTCTATCACTATTACAAAGTCAGTACTAATCATTGTAAAAGATACAAAATAAGCAAAAACTAAAAAGACTTTAGGACTAGGACACAAAATTCTTTCTTAAAAACACTAGCTAACTCACCAGTTGTCTCCTGTTTTTCTTCCATGTTTCTGCTTTCCTCTTTGAGTTCATGTTCTGAAATGCTAATTTGAACAAGACAGATTTGTAATGATGAGGGAAAAACTGTCTCCCCAAAATAAATTCACACATATACATTTAAAATACATTGATTTAAGGAGTGAGGACAGAGAGAGAACATTCAGTTCTCAATAGTGTTAAATTAGTCCCGCTGTACAACTATAACCTGGAAAAAAAAAAAAAAAACTTACAGAAGTCACTCGGTGGGTTGTGTGTGAGGTTTCTGTAGAATTCGGTCCTGTGAGCTTTCTTTAATCCCGTGCATAAACCAAAATCAGATAATTTCACATGACCCTAAATAAAAATATTAAAAACTAGTAAAATCAATAATTATATTAACGTTGAAACAAAGCTTTATTAAAAGTATTCTTTTAAATGCAATTATAATAAAAATTCTTAGCTTAGAATTCATAAAAGTAAAATGTAAAATTATAAATACTTGATGATAATTTTAAAAAGTAGAAAATGGAAGATAAAAAGACAGCCGACCATATTCCCTTAATGTCATTTCATTCCAGAGTCCTCTCCCTATTGCATCATTCTATGAAATAATGTAGTTTAGCAATAATGTACATTGTAGTTGTCCATTTCCAATCACAAAATCAGCTCTACTACTCCAAACTAATAATTCACCAGTTTATTGACATGCCTTGGCATCCAACAAAAGGTTGTCTGGTTTAATGTCCCGATGGATAAAACCCAACTGGTGGATTGCATCTATTGCCAGAACAGTCTCTGAAATGTAGAACTGTGTTTCCTCTTCTGTCAAGGTATCTTTCTTCATTAGCAATGTCATCATGTCACCTTTAAAGGAAAAACAAAGGAAAGTTAAGTATGTATTGGAAATGCTTCAAAAAGGAATACCCTGTAAAAGCTTTCTTTGTATCTATACAATATATGCCTGATTTTTCCATTTCATGACTTACTCAGTATATATCTAACCATATCTGCGGCCAAATGAAAAAAAAATGTCATTGCATAAGCAAAAGTTTCATGACATTTAATGGGTTAAGATAGAAAGTATGTGAAATCAAATCAGAGATGATAAAGAATATCTCAATATCCAGAATAAGTTGCTAAGGAAAACATGTCCAATTAGAAAAATGAATCAGTAAGCATACCTGAGAATGAGCTATTCTTTCAAATTCAAGTTTCAAAAACACTCAGAGCTCTTTAGGCCAGCAAAAATAGCACACCATCCCACTAAAAGACATCTCTAGATTTTATTTTTGTCAAGAAACTTTTTTCTTTAAAAGGTGGCAAAGAACAAACACTGGTGAACTTACAACTCAGAATTTACAACTGTTAATATTTTTTCATGATGTTTCAAATCTTTTTTAAAAAAATTACATGTAGAAGTATTCTTTGTCCTCTATTCCCATTCTATTCCCCTTTCCATTTTTGCTAAGTAACCATTATTATGGATTTGGTTTTGTGTATATTCTTCCAGCTTATTTTAAAAATGTTCTCATATACATTAATCTATAAATTTAGTTTTTTGTGGGTTTTTAAAAAATTCATAAATGGCGTCCCTTACACACTATCCCACAGCTTGCTTTATTACTCCACTCTGTTCCTGAGATCTTACTGTTGAAATGGATATAGCTCTTGACTTTTAAATATTGTAAAATATTTCATCCTATAATTATGCCACATTTTATTTATCCATTCTTCTACTGGTGTACATTTACCTTGCATCTAGTTTTTCAGTATTGGGATAATGCTGCATTGAACATTTTTCCAGTTCTCTTATGCCCATTTGGGGATTGAATCTCTAGGGAATACAACTAGCTGTGGAATTGCCAGATTGTAGGATACATGCATTTTCGACTTTACTAATAATCTGTGTTGTTCTCCATAAGAGTTAGAGTTTACGTATCTGAGAAGCCACATAGCCTCATTAGACTTTTAATATGCTTACTAATCAGATGAATATGAAATGGTATTTCATTCTTGTTTTAATTTGCATTTCCCTGAATATGGGTGAGGCTGAACATTTTTCCTACTTTTTCTAGATTGGCCAGAGTTTCTCTTCAATATGTTGTCTATCATTTCCCATTGAGCTGTCTTTTTCTTTAGTGACTTATTCTTTTTAACTCTAGATTTATATACAATAAACCCAGAATGGCAGTATTTAAAATGTGCAAACTTTATCATTCCATCAAAATAATCTGATTTGTGGTTAAGATTAACATTATTATGGGAGGAACTACTGGAAAACCATGACTAACAATGTAAAATCGTAGGGCTAGAGATATAAAATAAATATAAACTTAATAAAATTATAATTACATATAATGATTTGCTTGTGTCAGTCTGTCATTGCTGTTATGTTTGTTTTTACCTCCAGGGAGAAATTCCATGATTAGATAAAGGTTCCTTTTATCTTGGAAACTGTAAAACATCTTCACCACCCAGGCACCATCTGCTTCTACCAAAATATCTCTTTCTGCTCGGATATGAGCCACCTAGATAAATGTATTTTGAAAAAAATAATTGTAACACATTACACATTTTTCAAGCTTATCTCCTAACAATGATCTATCCAGTTCCTTAAAAGTCACAAAGGAAAACTGGTTTTAGAAAAGATTTGAAACATAGATGTATGTTCATATTCTCGTTAAATATAAAAAACTTCTGATTTGATTTGCAATGGCAGGATCCATGGGTATAATAGGGGAAAAGTTGAAGCCTTTGAGGCAGAAAAATGACTAGTGTAAAACCTTTCTTCTTTTTTTTTGTAGTAAAAGCTTTCTAAGCAGATTCCCCACCTAGCCAGGGATCCTGGTTTTATATAAATTTAGGGCCCTAGTCTGACTTTTAGAAGTTAAAAGTAGTAAGTAATGCTCTATAAATTGGTATGACAAAGTCAGGGTCCTTAGCAAACTACTTTTAACTGTTACTTGTCAAACAAAGGCCTGACTTGGTCTTTAACCATTTGGCTGAAGTAGAAATGTTTGTAATAGCTATATTATTTTGTTATAACATAAAACCTTTATTACATCTATAAATACGATCTACAGCACATTAGTGTAGCATTTTGCTGACTTGTCAGACACACAATTACTAGGGATATGATTATGTGAACATTTATAGGTTGAAAAATTTTATAAAATGAGTAATTTGTGGGGTTAGTATAATCAATTTTCAGATGCTTTTGCATTAACTTATTTATATATTCTTTCTTCAAAGATCAATTAACAATAAGATTTCATTTTATGCTTTTACTATCTCATTGTGCGCCATTATGACTTCTGATCCAAAACACCAAGAACCTGATTTTGTAAACCTTTTCATAAAAATAAAATAGGATATGCTTAAAATATTACTATTTGAGATTACTGTTTTATTACCTGATGTGGTAAATGCTCTGAAATCAAAAAGTAAGAATAAAAGTTTGAAAACTAAAAACTTGTTTTCTGGCATCAAAAAATTTTAAGTCTTTCATAAAGTAAAAACTGGTATCAAAATTCTTATTGCCTTTTACAAAGCATTTTAAGATGGTAAAGGAAAAACCTTAAAATTTTGGTGTTGACTATTTTTAAGTATCTTAAAACCAGATTACAGGATATATTTTCAAAATGGAACTTTGTTTCTTTCCAAAGGTTGGGAAGTATCACTCACAGTAACTTGGGGAGCTTATCACAATAGTAGGGTGAGAAGGTATTACTTAATTTTGTGGGGTGGTTAGCATTAAAGTAAATGTGATAAAAATTTTAAATAATTTCACATTAGAATTAAATGGGAAAAGGTTTTCTAAAATTAAATTTGATGATTACAAACGCAGATTAGTTTATGTAGAGGGGAAAAAAAACTCAAAATGTGAAACAGACTCAATGTTTGGCTCCAATGAGATGACCCCTGCATAGAAAGAAAGAGTGGTACGAAGCTCAACCTCTGGCAAAATATTCGAGACCAGGGCAGTCCAAAAGAAATATAATGCAAACTACGTATGTAATTTTAAATTTTCTAACTGCCACATAAAAAGTAAAAAATAAAATAAAATAAAATAAGAAAGTAAAATTATTATTTTTCCCAATAGGTGAAATTATTTTTAATAATATAGTTTATGTAGCCCCATATAGCTAAAATGCTATTATTTCAGTATATAATCAATATAAAAATTATTGTGCTATTTTACTCTTTTCAGGGGGTACCAAGTCTTCAAAAATTAGTGTATATTTTCCATTTATAGGATATAACTCAGACTAGCTACATTTAAGTGCTCCATAGCCACATGTGGCTACTAAATAAAGTAGCTAGCAAATAAAGACTATACCTGGAAATAACTGCTGCCTCTTGTCCTTCCTCTAAAAACCTATCCAGGACTAATTTTATTATGGCATAATTTCTGTTTATATCTCCTTGTCTCTAAAGCTCTACATCTTGACTCAGACCCTTATTCTCATCATTACCTACAATTCTCTAGAAAAACTCAATATGTCAACCTTCCTAGCTTCCCAAACCTATCCTGAAATCAGTCTATCTTCAACAAAGTCCCCTATCACCTGATCGCTGGATGTTTCCTATCACCTTCTCAGCCTAACTGAAACCAGGCTGTCCACTGCCCATTTTGTCTCGCTGCCCATTTTTCTCTCACATGTTACTTGGTGAGGGGGTAGGGTTTCTGCTCATTCTTATTAGTGCTGCTTGTGACACTCCTTCCCTCCAGCTCCTCAGAAGCACATGCTGAGACTACATCAGCCATCATCCTTCCTCATCGCTATCTTATACAGAACTCCTGGTCAATCCCTCTCATTCATTCATGACTTTACTTCAGCTCACAGCTCACCAATTTCCTTTACATCCTTTCCACTCATGGGTGGAATTCAATATCCACAAGAATGAACCATCAAATAGCCTATCTATGCAGTCCCTTGACTTCTTCTCACCTCCAATGACCTTTTCCTCCACTACAATTCATCACCTTCTTGTCCTCCTCATTATCATTACTCCCCCTCTAAAAATCTCAATTTTAAGGAACTCTGTTTCTGATCTCCACCTTTAACTTTTCGGGCCCCTTATTTTTATATTTCAATCTGCATTCCATGGACCCTACCACTTTTTTCTCTCTTACTCCCCTCATAACTTCATTTATTTCTCTACCCAGCCTAGATTCCATCATTATGATCACTCAAAATTTCGCAAACACCTTGAACTTCTTTGTCCTTCTCTCTCTCCACTTTGTCTGGCAAAACACCAAACCAAGTTAACCCCCAATTTCTATTATGTCTATTGTGCTCCAGAACAACTATTACTAGAGAAAAATCACCTAATTATACTCACTGGTTTCACTTTACATTCGTGATTGCAAATCTCAGTGGGCATTCAACTGTATTTCCCCAGCAAGTTTGCTTCCCAACACTTCAAGTTATAACTATTTCACAACTCTCTCCTTACACCTCCAATAAGCTATCTTTACCTCTTTCATTTAGCCCAAGCTGATGCGCTCAGGCAGGAACTTAGCACTTTATACCATCAGATCAATCACCCAATGTTTGTTCCAATTTTCCCTGCTTTCCTTCCTGTTTTAATGAACAGGTTCTTAACTCCTATTAGAGATCATCTCCTCTGTCCTCCACTGTTCTATACTGCTCTAATTACTTGCCCTCTTTCTCCTGCATTGTCAATTTTTCTCTAATAGATTATTCCAATCATCATTGAAATATTTCCTGCCAAGGGGGAAAAAAACCTCAAAACCTCCTTTGACCCTAAATCTCACTTTACCACTCTATTCTTGGTTCTGCTTCATGTGAAAGATTTGTCTATACTCACTATATCTAATTCTCCCATCCTATTTTCTTTTCCATCATTTGAGTTAGGCTTCTGCCCTCTAGTACATTGCAACTATCTTTGCCAAAGTATTCAAAATCTCCACACTGTGACATCCAGTGGCCTGTTTCTCTTGCTCTCTTAGTAACGTTCAACATAGTTGCCACTAACCTTCTCCTTCGAACACTTTCTTCTTTTGGCTTCCAAATCATTCTTCTAGGTCCCCCGCATCTGATTAAATGTTCTCTCTGGGTCTTCTCTGCCAAGTATTCCCTAGGCCTTGGATCCAGGCTCCCTTTTTTCTCTATTCTTGTTCCCTAGCTAATTTATCTTGTTCTATTACTTTAAATAGTACTGATATTTTGATGGCTTCCAAATTACATTTCCAGTCAATCTTTTCCCCATATTCAAGTCTACCTGGATATCTAAGAGGCAGCTCAAATTTAATATGCCACAAAGAGAACTTTTGATTCTCATTGTATCCAAATCTATTCTTTCCTCAGTCTTTTCTAAATCAGAAAATGTTACCATCATACACTCCGTTTCTATGTAAAATTGTAGGTATTACCCTCAGTTCTTCCCTTTTCCTCGCTACCTTTGCCCCTTCTCTCACCCCGGAACACAGAGTACATCACAAAAAATCTTGCTGGCTCTTCCATTAAACATTTACTTAATCTATCTAACTTTTCTTCAGCTTTACTCTTATAACCCCAGAATAAGACACAATTACAAACTAGCTGAAACTGCTACACAATCTCTCAACTGATCACCCTACTTCAACACTTGTTTCTCCTCTCAGTAAGCAAAGGAACTGACTCATCTTTGTAAAACATCAATCAGACATGCCACTCCCCTATTTAAACAACACAGTGTCTTCCCATTTTGTATAGAATAAAACCCAAACTCTGCATCCTGGCCTTCAAAGCCCTACAAAAATCTGGTCTCTGCCTACCTCTTCCACTTCATCTCTAACCACTCTTCCTCTCACTTAATTCCAGACTTAATGGCTTCTTCCTCTTCTTTGAGGAGGCCTCTGCATTTATTACCTGGATATTCATTCTGCCACATCTTTATACATCATTCTCATTATTCTCTCAGCAAATACTCCCTCTTCAGAGAAATCTTTCCTGATCAAATTCTTCCTCCTAAACCCCTAGCATCCACATCACTTTATCCTTTTGTAAAAACTTTCTTCATAGGACTAATCAATCATGACTATTTAAAATAACTGTCTGCCCATTTCCCCCACTACAATAAAAGAACAAGGATCAGGTTTATCCTGTTAACCACTATATTCCAGAACCTAGCATATAAATGCTTGTTCAATGAAAAAAATAGAAATAAAGTAAAAGAATGAAATAAAAATTCAAGTGGGTCATATTTAAATAAATTTATATTATATTGTTATAATAAAATAAGTTTCAGGTGGAGACTAAAAGACTGAAATAAAGCATTTGGTTCAGAAAGTTCCATCTTTCTCTGTACCCCCATTGTTGAGTCCTTAACTATCATAGAATTTAGATTTCTATTGCGTGTATATTCAGACTGGAACTACAGGTGAATACATAAAATAATACTATTGATGATTTCAGATTTGTGGCCACTCTGTAAACTAAAGTCACGGGAAACAGAGATAGAGCCCAGAGTATGAAATTGGAGTGGTTGTAGATTTAGGAAACAAGTAAAATCAGAAATTCTCCTGAGAATTTGCTTTTTTGATATGTGATAGGGACTGAGGGTAGTGAGAACTGTCCTTCATTTTCACTGAAGGTATTTTGTTACAGAATGACTGTTTGTATTTTCTCCAAATTCAGATGCTGATGCCCTAACCCCCAGCATGACTAGATTTAAAGATGGGGCCTCAAAGGAGATAATTAAGGTTAAGTGAGGTTATGAGGAGTAGTGTTCCTGTCCTTATAAAGAAACACCAGTGACCTCACACTCTCTGTGAGCACCAACCCACAAAAGGCTATGTGGTGACTTAATGATGATACAGCAGCTACCTACAAGCCAGGAAGAAAGCCCTCACCAAAAACTGAACCCTGTCAGAATCTTGATGTTAGATTTCCACTCTCCATTAACTGTGAAAAAATAAATTTGTTATTTTATGTACCCTATCTGTGATATTTTGTCAGGACAGCCTAAATTTATAAATTTAGACCTTTTAGCTATATCAAGATATAATGAAACAGGCTATCAAAAGATTAACAGATTATATAATATATAGTAAGATACCCGGATCTTTTTCAAAAATATCAACCCTTACTCTAATACCTAGTCAGTGGATGTTCCTTTGGTTACATGTGTTAAAGAACATACCTGCTCTTTTTCAAGCATATCAGCTTTTCTCAATATCTTCATTGCATAGATATGGCCCGTGTCTTTCTTCTGGACCAGCCTCACCTAAAATGTAAAAATTGATCTTATTATAAATGTTAGTCACTACTGTTAATTTAGGAGCAAAAGGTAAATTCCTTTAAAGAAAGCAATGTTGCAATTTGCCATTGACAACAATTTAGGAATTCTATTAAACTATTTTAATATATTTTACACTATCTTTAGATATATATTTTCAATAGCGATGACTTCTTTTAAAAAGAATCACACCTCTCCAAATGCTCCCCTTCCTATAACTTTCAGAGACTCAAAGTCATCCAAACCAAGTCTGGTCCTCTTGAGTCGTAAAAACTCTGTTTCCTTGCGAGCATGTTGTGATCGGCGTAACTTTTTCTATTAAAAAAAAAAAGAGAGAGACAGTTTAAAATGATTACTATAAAATCAGGTTATTTCAAAGAAAACCTACAGTATTAAATAAAGATGACACATAAAAATGGGGGTGAAGTATCTTAAATATTATGTACTAGTGATATAACTTATTTACCAAAGGCAGGTATTTATTAAGCATGAAAAGAATTAAAAATCTAAAATTAAGAATTAGTAAATATTTATTCTTGAGGTATACTCCATTAAATATTTCATCTTAACTAGTTTATCATATTCTTTCATCTATATGCTCATTTACTTCAAATATAAAAATTAAACTTTAAGAACTGCTAACAGAGATGATACTGATTTTTATTATCAAGAAATCTACTTTGCTTCAATTTCCTAAATTCCAAGGTTGTTCTGTCACAATTACTGAGACTTATGATTCCAAAATAACACAACAGCAATGTTTCCATAGAAATTTACTTATGGTAGAATTTATTCTTGGATGAATTTTAATAAACTGCTTGAGATCTGGTATACAAGTTCATGAAAATATGAAATCGCAACAAAAAATAACTATACAAAGAATTCATTAAAATAGTCATGTCAGGAATTTCATAATTCATTTTTCAAAAATCACCAAAAGATCACTAGCATTAATAAGAAACAATATGAATTACATGAAAGTTACATTTAGAAAGGGCATTTATTTCATTGCCCTATATTTCATTTTTCCCCTCACCAAACAAAATTCTGTCTTTTGATATAACTCCTAGTAGAAGTAACAGAAAGGAAAATAAAGACAGTGAAGAAATTAAACCTCTGTTCATCTTCACCTGAACCCTATCAAGCTTTCAGTTGTTTAGTTCTAAGGAGGACACAAGTCAAAATAACCATAATAGCTCAGAAACATTGCTCCTAAATGCAGCTCAGGTATAACTCACTAAACAGTCCCTTCCTGCCCCTGTGTCTGTTTTTAAAAGGGTAAAGTGAACTATTAATCAGAAATATGTAATTATGTATCATTACTGCAATTGAATTCTGATACTTCTAACAAAGTTAATCTAAGAGGATCATGTTTTAAAATTATGTCTTCAATTTAAACATGTTTAAACAGCTAAATGAAGTTACACATTTAGGCACATCAGTGATGGGGACAGCAAAAACTATTTTTTTATTCAAAAATGCCTTTTGACTAACAGTTTAAAAAATTAATTACTGAATTACTAGTAAAACAAAAAGTTGTTTTTCAAAGTAGTTTTAAATTTAAGACTGTAATAAAAAAGGCCGCATGGTGGCACTATAGTACTGTTTTTCAAAGCAGTAATGACAAAATTACATAAATATAAAAATTTTGAGACATTCTGAATTTCTGACTTTATGAATTATAAAACAGTACAGATGGATGTAGTTTCAGAAATTTGTCTAACATAAATGGAAAAGGCAACATTATGACAATTTCATAAATTATGTTCAAAATTGAGAGAGGTAAAGAAAACAATGTTCATTAATATCTGATAGGTTGTATAATGCAGTAAGTAAATAATGTTTACATAGCTGGAGACAGCTATTTAATGACAAATAGGGAGAATCACAAGTGTGTGGAATACATGATCCTACAAAAGTAGGATATCACCTATAGCACTATTATATTACTTTCAAGTCTATTTCATGATGTTAATCTTAAAGTCCATGTTGAAGTGCAGAGATAGCTGAAGCAAGTTCCCATTAAAAAAAAATCGATGAAAAAAAGTTGATATATCTGCTTACGACTTGTGCAGATTAAGTTGCTGTGAAAAACAAGTAACATTTTTGAGGTCATCACATTCTTTTCCCTCCAAAAAGGACAAGAAAATCTGTGGACAGACAATATTTCATGATTCTCTTCTACAATTTAAACTTGCCTATTTTGATCGTTTCTCTGCTTTTTGGCTAAGATCAAGTGTAAACTTGCCTATTTTGGTTTTCCATTAGAGTTAATAATATTCCATGTTTGATGGGATTTTCTTTAGTGACATGAAACTAAAAATATATTGCTTTCTTCTTTTCTCCATTCCTTTTTAAATGGGTGTTCCTCAAACTCGTTTTATGGGTGCTTAAATTTATGGGTGCTTAGTTTTTATATAGGATATAATATATACAGAAGTTTTAGGATTTGAAAGCGTTCAGCTAGCAACTTCAGCTCAGAATATATACCTTTTCATGGCTATATTATATGATTCAGTTTTTACAATTAGCTTTCACAAATAATTTTCTATTACAGAGTGAGTTTAAGGATGAATACTAGCTTTCGTTTAAAATCTAGATTTTTTATAAAACAATTTTTAAAAGATATATCTCACATAAAAATATTTGTTGGAATAAAAATATTCCAACATATTTTATATTAGGTTAAGAGGGTGTGTCTATTCTGTAGATTTTGACATAATCTAGGACCTAGCCTGGGGCCTAATAATAAGCATTTATGGAATTAAAACATCTTTACTGAAAAATCTTAGTTTTATAAATGGTTATTATGGGCCGCAGACTATTTTTAGGGGAAGAATCATCTCACATTTTCTCCAAGTCATTTAGAAGAATAAAAAAAATCATCCTTGTGCACTTTGTACTTCCTGGTGTGAACTGGATGTGAACTGGAAGCTATAGTCAATTTATAAACTATAGTCAATTTATAGATATACTTGACTTGGCCTGCAAATTGTTTTAAAACATTTGAATACTTGCCAATATTTTAAAAAGTGGGTGATTTCACATAAAAGTCCAGATTTCAAGTTTCTCTTGAAAAACATTAGGCCAACAGTGACAGTCCCCATTTGATGGGCATCAGTTCTCCAATTCATCAGTCTCTATCGCTGATGCCAGTCACTAGTTGATGTGTATAATTGGGCTGCGCTCTGGTTTTCTTTTAGTAAAGTAGAAAGTAATGTGACGTTATCAAAAGATAAACTGTGAGTATCAAATATTTTAGAAAAAGGAAAAAAATCTATTTTAGAAGTAAAAAAATCTTCCTATGAATGTACAAAGTATGTGAGATCAAAAGAAAGTAACCTAAGATGACATTATGAAACCAACCTGATTGACTTATTTATGTTCCTTCCTTCAGCCCTTGTGCATCTGCTTTTTGTAATCTCCAGATTTCAAATTAAGACCTTTTGCATAATATTTCTATATCAATATAATGATGTATAATATATATTAATATAACAAGGCTATTAATAAGGAAGTCATCAATACTAATGAATAAAAATGAGAAAAGATGTGCTGTCTTTTTTCTCTACAAACTGATGATATACAGATCTAAATCATTACCTTTCTCACTTAAAATTTAAAGAATATGAAAATTTTAAAAATAATAATATTTGAGTTTTCTAGACTGAGTCAACTGATTTAACAAAGTAACCACCTTTGGTATAAATCATAAAATATTTTGTCATTTAATACTGAAAATATTAATAACAGGTACAGTCCTAGGAAAGATGCATGGCACATTAGACAACAATCTGATTTCAAATCATCATTTGGAAGACTACTCTTCAAATACTATATAAATTCTTCCCAGATCATTAAAAACTGTTTAATTAATTCATCTAAGTTGTATCTCCTTATTGCCTTAGTAAACTATTCCAAGCCTAGCTTTCCATTATGTGCTGTCAATTTACTGTTATTTCTTTGACTGTACCCTTTATTATTCATTTTCCCACATATATATTCATCATTGTATATATACATCTTAACCCTAATGTATATTCTATCAACTTTTTAAAGATTCAAATCAATTGTTACCTCTTCCATGTAAACTTTTCTGATCCCCTGAATGAGGGGGGGAAAAATCTCTATTTTTAAAGTTTGTCACATTCCATCATGTATACATACTTTTACCCACCCTCATATGTAATCTCTCCTTCTAATCTGTAAACTCCTTGAGAGGCAAAAACAGTTTTATGGCAGAATGTAGAAGCACCTCAAGAGATTAGAGATTTTCTAACAAAAGTAATACCTAAAGTGAAAACTAAAGCTTCTTGAAGAATAATGGGAGTTAGGAAGGAGTAAGAAAGTTCCAAGTGGCAGAAATAGCATGTGAAAAGGGCCACAGGCAAGAGCACAGAAATTAAAGTAATCCAATACTGCTGGTCAGCATGGGGGTGGGGTGACAAGAGGTGATGCTAGAGAGAGTTAAGCGGAGGCCAAACTGTAATGCGTCTTGAACACCATTGTTAAAGAATCTGCCCTTATCCTGAGAGTACCCAAGGGCCAATGAAGGGTATTAACAAGAGGGATATGATCCAATTTGTCTTTGACCAGACAGCTCCAATTGCAGCGTGCAGGAAAACCGTAGGTGGGAGTGGGGCCAAGATTAGTGGGGAAAAAACCAGTTGGGGGCAGTTTCTCTTCAGATGAAATATATGTTAGTTTAAAACTAGGGTAGTGGCATTAGACTACAGAACTGGACAGTTTTAAGAAATATATTTTCAAAAAATGTGAGAAGATTTGACAACTGATTGATTCTTCTTGGAGCCCTCTTCTTGTTCTACAAAACTAGAATACCAGTGTTCATGAAATCTATGATCTTGGAATTTGAAAAAAGAAGCTGTCTCCTTTTTAAGATATCCATCCTAGCAACAAAGTAAGAAGCCCGTATTCAAATGATGAAATCCACATTATCCAAGTTATAAAATCATCTGATGTCAAGAAATGCAAAAGTCACTTGGGGTATTTTTATAGTAATTACTGTTTCCTCCCACCTTTATTCAGATAATAATTGACATATAACCAACGTATAAGTTTAAGGTAAACAACATGATGATCTGATGCATGTATATATTGTGAAATGATTACCACAATAAGGTTAGTTAATATATTTATCACCTCATATAACATTTTTTTGTAGTAAGAACATTTAAGGTCTACTCTCAACAATTTTCAAGTACATAATACAGTATTGTTAACTACAGTCACAGTAATTACAGCTAACTTTACCTCTTCATCTGCCAATCCTTCTTCTTCCATGGCCACTTCTAATTTCTTCTGCCTTAACAAAAATAATAATAATAATAATAATAATTTAAATTTCAAATATATTACTATTCCCATTTAAGAAATATACATTTATTTATTCAAGTTTACCACTTCAATTTGCTATGCTTAAAACTTACAACTTGAACCAAAATAAACACTAAGAATAGTTTTCTTTCTCAAAATAGAAATCCAATTCAGATTTAGCTTTCTCATACTGGCCAAAAGAAAATTTTACTTCTAAAGCCACCTAAATGAATTGTTAGCAAAGGTGACTAATATTTAATAATGTTATACTAATGTTATCTAATGTTCAAATGACATAACTAAAATCATTAACATTTATTAATATTTATGCAAGAAGTATATAAAGGTAACTATAATGATTAAAGAATAACATTTAAGGTGGATATCCCTGTTTGAATCCTGATTCTAACACTTAGCTTAATGAACTTGTTTAAACCATTCACTTAAAGTCAAACCTTGATTTCCTAATCAATCAAGGAAAGATTTTTCAATGCAATTGAGTGTATTTTATCCTAATTCTTTGTAAACTGGAAAGTCAACATATAAATATAAAAAGCAACTCATTAATTTTTCTTTTTTAGGTATAGCCAAGTTCAATTATTCATTATTTTAAAGTGCACCCTTAGAGTTAGTAAATTTAAGCATTGTGGGGGTGGGGAGGATGGTAAAGAGACAGGATGCATGAAGTAACTAGAGAATGGTTGTGGTACAAATATTGCAATTCATTTCCATGTGAATATAAAGTATTTTATTTCTATCATATTGGTTTTTCCTAAAGATAAACCTGAGAGAGGTCTTCCTAATTAGTTTTAGAGATTAATTTTCCATAGGGTTGAGGACTGAAACCATAATACACATTGTTTGGTATTTATTTATGACAATATGTCCAAAGGTAAGCTCTTTACTAACCCATTATTAAGACCACTTCTTTTTCTTCCTTAAGGAAAATTACCAACAAAGGAGAAGATGAGATATAATAACATATTCTTCATCCACTTCCTCAGCATTTGTAATGGGAACCTTGGTGCTATCACACTGATTTTTATCCTTTGCTTACATATTATTCCCCTAAGTCCAACCTTAGAATGGAATAAGCTCCTAACATCAGATTCTGTGCCTGCCATCATATATACCTTATGGGCACTGCAGAGCTGCTTGCTGAATGATTTTGGGTTTTCTCCTCTGCAGAAAGAATCCAAAGGGTAAGAGAACCATTTATCTAGGAGGGATATCAACATACAAGCAACTTTATTCTTCTGTCAAATCTATACTGGCCCCTTTTCTATCCTCACCAAGACTAACACTTCATAAATGCATCCCTCATTCTCGGAAGAGAGGCAGTTAACTTTTTATCCATTTCTACCACAACCTGATGGGAACAACTGTGACTTTCTCTTGTACCTTTTCTAAAAAAATTTTCCTCTTAAAATGCTCTTACGTTTTGTTGATTGGCACTTTATTTGGCTTATGTATTTATCCAATTACTTAAGCCTTAAAAATTCATCATGTTTTCTTAACGTATAAACTTTTGGAAATAGGAGCTGACTGTGTAATATGACTTCCCTAGCACCACCAAGTTGAGACTGTTTTTTTGTTTTTTGTTTTTAAATAATGGCAATTCTTTTATTCTTACTTTCCTTTGATTGGAAATAGAGGAGAAAACCGAATTACTTAAAGGTTTCAGCAAGAAAAGACAACAAACCTTTAAAATTCTGATGAATAACTTAAGTGCCTGCCTCCTGAAAAAGTACAGGTCTGTCTTTCCTTGGTTCTTTTCTACTTTGTTCACTCTCCCTTGATGATTTGATCACTTTGAGAGACTTCCATGACCTTTACAATTAGTGTTAACTACTTAGATATTCCGATTTATTTCTAACTTATTTTTCAGAAGTTACAAACTTTAATTTTATTCATTTAGTAGCTACCATAGAAATTATAATGTACATTTTGCCAAAGTCTGAAATTAATCAATCTTGACCAACTCTCTCAATTCTTAAGAGATACAAAGATATCTAAGAACACTTTAATTCTATTTACTTCCCTCCTGACTGATAAGTCTACTATTTGAAAAGAATTTAATTCTATTTTTTAAATGCTTAAGTCATTACTGTTATTGTTGATGTTGTTTTTAACAGTCAATTTTTGTTGGGATTTATCCACATATTAACATTTAGATCTTCTGTTTGTGATCAATTTCTCCCTGCCGGAATTGAATCTTTTAGAATTTCTGCTGATGATGGACACTTAGTTTAACTTTTCTCTGCGCCATTCTCTTTCCTTTCTTCCTTTAGGAACTTTGGTTAAAAATAACTTTCCTCACTATTCTCTGTTGCTTAACTCTCATATTTTCTTAATCTGTTTCTATAGATGGACTTCTGAATAATTGTTTTATTTTCTAGTTCTAATTCTCTCGTCAGCTATGTCTAATCTGCAGTTAGACTTGTCCAAAATTAAGTTCAAAACATGAGTCTTCTTGAATCCTATTTCACCAAAGTTGCATCACTCTCTGTTTGCCCAGACATGACATACCTAAGCCAGTATTGACTTGTTTCTCTCACATTTCATATTTGGCTAGTTTCCATGTTTTTCAATCTTTCTCACCCGTCAGTTCTTCTCTATTGTTGCTTTCACCATTCTAATTCAATCCTCCCTTCTATTTGCCTGAACTGCATCACTAGCCTTTCCTGTTTCTAATCCCTCCTCTCACAGTCCACTCTATAAAACACAATTAAAGTACTCTTCTAGAGAAACACTTGTGATCATTTGATCTTCTGTTCAAAACTCAGAGGCTCTCTACTACCATGAGTATAGCTACACTAACAAAACATCAAGGCTTGCAGGAAATGCTGAAATCCAACTTGAGCTAAAAGAATGTTGTCTGACCTAGCACTGAATGTGACTTCTTTTGTCTCTAATATTCTTCCTCCTCCTTTTTTATCTTTCTTCTCTCTCTTCTGTATGTATAAATAGGACTCTTCCTTAGGAGCCTTGTTTAACTGCCACCACCATTATGAAGCCCTCCCAGTTGCCTTAGGCAAAAACAACCTATGTTCTTTGCCTTTTCTCTTAGTGATATTTTTCACTCTTTCATATAAGTTTCCTAAAGTTGAAACATTTTTTCATTTTTTATTCTTCCATTCCACTTAGTACACACAACACTATAAATGTTTTTGGACTAAAGTCAGTTATTCACAACTAAAGTCAGTTATTCACAACTTATCCCCCTCTAAAATAAAGTATAAACATATATCATAATTTCATGGTTTGAAACATCTTGTTTAAAATGTCAATTGACATATGAAATAAGTATATGAGTGCACAGGACAAGAAACTATTCTGAAAAAATAAAACAAGTAACTAGGTCCATTGTCAGAATAGAAAATTTAAAAACAACACAGGAACCTATAATATTTATATTATGAACAGACAACATGCTTACACTTCGCTCACAGAATAACAGCTTCTTTAACTAAACAGAAAATTCTGACTAGCCTTTACTATACCTGGTTTCTCTCTCTTCATGCTGTAAAATTAGGTTGCTGTAAAAATTCTCCAATGTGAGCTTGGCCACAGTCACTCTTTCCCGGGTATGGTTGCTCATGGGAAAGGTAGTTGTAGTCCCTGCTGTCATTGCCATAGTAACAGAAACTGAAATAACATACAAACACAAATTATTCAGTAGAAAAAAAATCCTATCCTTTATAACAAATTCTGGAAATGGTTTGATTTCTACCAAGCAAAATTTTACCCTAATGGTTAAGATATCCAAATATTTCATATTATAAGTAAAACAATACTAGTAAAGAAAAAGAAAGATGCCCTATCCGCAAAGCAATAGAAATTAATTTTATGCTGGCAAAACCAGGGTAAATAACAGTAAGAAGTACCAGTGGCAGTCCACACACAATATAAATATATCTGTACAAAGATTGCATATTCAACAAGCATTCAAAACAAAAAAAAAGGTTCTATTTTGTTGTTGTCTTATTGATTCTAAATAAAATCCACAAGATTTTGCTAATAACATATAGCCTCAATAAATGTTAAGTCTCCTAAGAATTAATGTAGTTTAGTTAAATAGTAAGAAAGCTTCAGCCATATAAATTTTATAAAACATGAAGTGTTGCATCAAATAAGCAGACAAACATCAGTCTAGAGCAATTCTTATGTTTTAGGGGGAAACTACTTTCAGAAGTCCCTTTATATAGAGTCTATGGCTGTCCTATTTCATTCTGAATTCTATGTCATTTCAGATAGTGCTGTAACAAGGTCCAGTAGTATACTTCTCCAGACTATGAGGTCCTTTCATTTTCGAATGATACTCAAATGCCTATAGGAACAGGGCAAGAAACTAATGTATGAGTCAATCCAGATGACAATAGGCAAGTTTTGTTGTCTTAACTAGACAGTGTGTCTAGAGCCATTTAAGCGCTAACTTTTAAAAACCACTAGGCCAGTTAAATTAATGGTTTGAAAAGATAATCTGAATAATCAGATAAGTAAGGAGTGTAGCAAAATGGCTACTTCATAAGGGAACAGACTGAACTCTGGTGGCTTCCGTGGTGGGCACTGACCCTAAGAGATTTGCCCACCATAGTCTACATACATCTGGACCCCAACTCCCCAAAAAACCCTGGAATGGTTCCATATTAGTAAAGAGATTTTTGCTTATGTATGAGGATCATAACAGGTTATCCTAGAGAAGATCCAGATTGCCAAGAGCGTCCAACGTTGCATTCTTAGCTGACAAGGATTCCCCCAAACCTGCTACCTACTCCATAACAACCACCTGTTCTCCCTTAATTGCACAAGGATACAGTCCCATATATAGACCTGAACTGGATTAGAATTCAGGGATAATGGAATGAAACAAAAGACTTGTCTTTTGCTTCCATGTCAATCAAGTATATAGATTTAAAGTAAACAATCAAATTCCCAGTTCTACTGTCATCTTATTGGATATATACCTCAATGTACTACAGAAGCCTCAAACTCCTTATGTCTAAAATTGAATCTATTATTTTAGAATCATTAACTTGTTCCTCTGCTGACTACGGTAAACCTTTTCATAACAAGAAGTTGATCACATTACTTGCTTCTTCAATTTTTCAGATCTTCTCACCATCTATAGTAAATTAGCTTAGCAAGATAAAGATAACTCACATACACTGAATGCTGATACATAGTATAGTTTGACATTTTATTGACATTTTTATATTTTATTCATTGAACTTCCCTTTCTCTCTTGAGGATTTAAGATAGTGGCACTACCAATGCATGACTACATTTCATCCTCACAATAGCCCTGTAAAGTAAGGAACTGAAGCTTAGAAAAGTCACATAGCTAGTGAGCTGTGGAGCCTGGACTCCAAGTGCTAACTCCACCCTGCCATCCTAGCCTCACTGCTGCCCTTCCTTGCCACTTACCCTTCTCCCAACACACTTGGTTCTTCAATGCCTGCACGCCCTCGACTGACCTATCCCTCTCAAATCAGTTAAGTCCTGAACTCTCTTCACAGGAATACTGATTCTTTACCACACGGTCTCACTGTTATGTCTTTGCTTACATACCTTCCCAGAAGAGACATAATAACATCTGGCACTCTTTCCTGTGTGTTTTCTAGCATTTTTACCAATGTAGCTCAGATACTAGTGCTTATCACTCTATTTCTATATCCCACTAAACTAAGAACACCTCTGTGCAAGAACTTTTCCTAATTTGAGTATTTATCACAACAGCGCTGACAAACAGGCATTAATGAATGAATGAGTCAAACTACTCTTTAAAGGTTGGCTAAAAAGCAACTGTGGAAAAAGAAATTACTGAATTTAGGAGACAGAAATTTAGAGATCTCATCCAGAACCTGCTGTTAACAGATCACATGATCTTATTCACAAATCACCAGAACACTTTGAACTCGTCGTTTTTCGCCAGGCAGGAATTATATTTGTTCTGCCTAGTACACAGGAATAGTCTAAGACTGTCTGAGATAATACAGAGGAAAGCCACAATGCCTTATACAATTGCAAGACATTATTTTAGAGATTTAATTTTGGTAATGTGCTAATGCTTTAATTATAATGAGTATTATTTTCAAACACAACAAATAAAAATAAATGAAATTCAAAAATGTTCATGGTCAAATTAACATAGGGAGGAGGCAAGAGAACTAAAGTGTTAAACCAAGATACATTCAGAAACTGCAAAATGCTGATCAGCCCTGCAGTCCAGCCAGGAGGACACCTACAGAACAAAGGAAGATGTCTACTAGGATTACTAACAACCCATTCCTCACACCTGTGAAAGGGAAACAGGAACAGAGTGTTTTAAGTGGCCGCCCTACACAAATAAAACTGTTCATTCCCTATAGCTAAAACCCTGGGGAACCTATGGATTAAAGGCTGGCAACTGCCAGCAGGCCTTTCAGGCTATACACCCCCTTCCCCTTCCCCTCCTCACTGTGTGTCTGTACAAAAGATGAGTAAACAAAGGCTTTAAACTGTAAATCACAGAAACTAAAGAATGATATAGAAACTGAATTCCCAGAATACTAGGGGTCCTTCTCACTGTCTTTCTCTCGGTATTCTTTACTCTCTCTGTGGTCTTCCTTAGTCCCTCTCACTCTCTCCCTCTGAGAGGAGACCATACTCTGTGAGTGTGGAGTGTTACCCTTTTTCTAATAAATTTTCCTTCTGACTCTAACTTGAATTCCTTCTACACTCTCAGCCGAAGATATTTCTTCTCTCAGTGGAGGGCTTTCGGGGGAATTTGCCCTGTCCTGCATCAAAGTAATTTTTAAGCACTAAGCTATTCTTGGAATGCAATCTAAGGCAATGCTATCAAACCATTTTTGGATTTCCATGTTTCAGGATCAGATGCAGAAAAGACAAAGGAAAAATAAAACAAGGATGGTATATAGCAGACATCCCAAATCATGTTTGTTAAGTGAGACTTTGGGGTTAGGAGTGGGGAAGGAAGCTGGGAAGGATGGACTGGAAGTTGGAAATGAAATAATTTGAGGCAATCCAGATAGTACAAAATTAAACAAGTTTCTTACCGCAAGACTTCCCAGCATCTTTAATATGCTAATATGTACCCTAAATCTCCAAAAAGGTGATAATGTATATGACCCCCAGTAGTATTCTAAGGAGATTCCTTTAGGTATATAAAATTTGAGTTCACAAACAATTATCTTCAAACAGTAGGAAAAATGTGCCTGTTAACTTTTTCCCCCAACATTCAGCAGCAGGCAGAAGCTCCAACAAAGAGCAATACCCAGGAATTATAGAGTGCTTTCTGACTGGTCCAGATCTGTAGCTGATAGAAAATTTTCAGATGGGTTTGCCAGTTCCTAAAAGAAAAAAGGTTAAGACCCAATTCTAGTTGTCCAAGGTCTGTATTTTCCTTTGAAAAAGTTTATGGTGAAAAACATTTTATGTCTCTTAAAAAAAAAAAAAAGGCACAAAGAAAAAACACATAAGTAAACACTTTAGAAATCCAAAAGAAAGATGTATGTTGAGCTCAAGTTGTGGCCTTGGATGGCAGCTGACTGGCTGCCAAGGGGCCTCTTAGGACAGGCTCAGTCTGCTAAGGGGCAAGCTCTGGCCTTCAGTTACCAGTGTCCAGAGCAATCAAATTCTGAGGCTCCTTTATCCTGAGAGAGTTCAAAAGAGACTGATATATAAGACACAATGGCAATTTACTGATTTACACAATAAGAAACTGAGTAACAAGGAACAGATCCTCTATCTTCTGGCAAATGCATTCTGTCCTCGTAGGCAAGCTAGGTGTAGAAGCCATAATGAGGATCAGAAGATTGCTCAGTGAGCACAGTGTCAGAAGAAAGGAAGTATATTCAATTGAAATGGCTAATGATATCAGGAAAGATGGAATCTTAAAAAAAAAAAGACGACTAATTGCTATCTTGCCCAGGGCACTTCAATCCATTTTAAAGTGGCCAGAGATGACCAATATTAAGCTCTGCTGCTGACTGGGCTTTCCCAGAACAAAACAAAATTGGGGGCTAGAGATGGGCAGAAATATTACTGAGCAAAACTTTTAGGGAAATTTTTATGAAACATAAAAGAATATTAGGGAATTCAAAACAATTCCCAACAACTAAGAATTGTTTGCATTAATACAGAAATAAATATAAAATTGTTTTAGATAAAAATTTATAAACCTGAGATCTTCATAAATGAGAGATAAACAGAAGGTCAGGTTTCTCCCATCATAAGGAGATGAAATGAGTTTAACTCCAAAATCTAGAAGTGGATATCAAGTAATGAAAAACAACTTCCAGACACAATGTAATTTAATCATGATTGCTATGTTCTTTCCATTGTAGTTACACAAACATGCAAACATGTATGCCTTGTTTAAACACCAAATCAGAGCAAAATCTATGTCTACTCATCTTTGTAATGGAAGTACTACAGCACTTAGCAAAGTGTAGAACACACAGTAGGCATTCTGTAAATAAATGAGGGTAAGTAATTCAACTCTAATGGATTTTAAATTATAGATGTTTCATATATAATAATTTCCTTTGGATATAAACAAGTTACATTAACCTTCAGTAACAAATCCTACTTAAGAGATAAAATTGCAGGAAAAAAAGCCAAAAATTCTACCCTTACTTAGTCTTAATTGTGTCTTTAGAAATTAAAGTTTAAAACAAGAAAAAAAATATTCCCTTTTAACCAGACATAAATAGGCTTTAAAATTTTCAAATTAAACAAAACTAAAAACAGAAGTGACCAAATTATTACAAATAAAGATATGAATGACTGGCACTTATTACATTGCAAATTTATTCCTCTAGTGGATTTAATACTGTTCTTTGTCTTCTACTAAAGCCCTTTCTTTAGCCAGAAAAAGAACAGGATATAATTTGCAAGTCTAGAATTCCTGGACCAATAAAAACAACACTAGGTGCCCTTGAATTTCCTGTTCACGTGTTTTCTCCAGACTCTCCTATTCATTGATGGAGACACTACCAATAGTTAAGTCCAAAATTCTTTCGTTTATCAAGCCTGGGGAAAGGAGATAACAAATTTGGCACTCAGACCATCTATAAATAGATATGGTGTCTCCAACCATTTACCATCAAGTTTCTAAAGTGGGAAAACAGAACTGTTTTACCTGACTGGTAAACTGGTGGTTTGACCTTAGTTTTCATATACTCCATTTCGGAGGAAAGGGCATATTGAATGTTACTGTATTGCCCTGGAAATTCATCATTAGCTGCAACCATTATGCTATAACAGATGTTCAGGTTAAATACTTTCTATGTTGGGTCCTAGTGAGATAACGATCCAAAGAGCAAGAAATTCACAGTTCAAGTCCCAGCACTAGCTTTTACTAGTTGTATTATTTCCAACCAACACTTATTGCAGGATATACACTATGTAGCAGCACTGCCTAAAGTATTGAGAACATGAAGACTGATAAAATATAGTTCCTGTCCTTAGGGAAGTTCACAATCTTACAGGGACAGAAAGAAGAGAAATGTCAGCTCTCCAAAAGGAAATGTTGTCAAAGGTTTAATAGAGGAAGAGATGCTTGAAATGAATCTTGAGGTGGAATTCACAAGTCAGATGGACAGGGCAGAGGAGGAAGAGCTGTAGGTGTATAAAGCAGACGAACACATTTGAGTATAGAGAATGGCTTTTTTAATTGCTGGAACACCAAAAGATGAAGGTGAAAAGACAGAAGTCATGATTAAAAAAAAATTTTTTTTTTGCCATGTTAAAAAATTATCCTAAAAAACAAAAATTATCCTGAGGAAAAGTGGGAGTTAGTCTTTTAATTAAGTGAAGAACAGCCAACAGAAAACATTTACCGAGTGCTTACTCAAGTACCAAGACCTCTTCTAAAAATGTTACATGTTTTAATGCATTTAATCCTCCTAACCATTCCTAAAATCCTATCTGACTGGCACTTTGGAAAGGTTATACTAGTATAGAGAGGATGACAAAAAGGCTGGCAGTAGGCTGGACTGAGGGACTGTAAATCCAGTTAAGGGGATACAATAATATAGACAGGGAGGGATTACAAACTGGTGGCTGGCAGCCAAACTTTGCTTAGTTGCACTATGATTTAGAAATCGAAAGATTTCACATAAAACCCCAGATTTCTGGTTCTTCTTTAAAATCTGATCTGTCAAATATGAGCCCACATTCCAACCTGGAAGTAGACAGCTGAAACTGAGAAGCAGCAGGATCCTAGCAATACCGCACCCCACCAGAGTCCACCAACTTTCTACTCCCTCATGCCCAGCCACCTTCACTCATTTTTATTACCTGCCGTTTCCTGTAAGTATTTGAGATTACAACCCTTGTTTAGGAATAGAAGGAAGTCCTAATTTAAGATAGTAGCTGAAGAGGTTAGGAGGACTCAGTTTCTCAGCAGGAAAGACTGAAACCTATAATTATCTCTGGGTTTCCAGCTGGATGACTAGGTAATGGTCCTAGCATTCATTAATAAATATAGGTAGTATAAGAAGACCTAACTTGGTGGGGAAAGAAAATAAGTTCAAAGCTGATTCTATCTGAGTTATCTAACCAGACTCATGATTTACATCTCTAAAATGGAGATAATATGTACCAGCCTTATAGGGTTGATGTGATGCTTCAATGGTGGCACAGCACAGTGATGAAGGGCCAGATTGCCCTGGACTTGAATCTTGGCCCAGACACTCATTAGCTGTGTGTCTTTAAGCAAATTACTTAAACTTTCTGTGCTTCAGAATCCTGTTGACTAACATAAAGATAAAAGTGACCAATTTGTATACATGCTGATTATGTTAACAAGACATAAGAATTAGGAAAGTTAATATTTGCAAAAGACTTAGAACAGTGTCTGGCACGAAGAAATGTTAGGTAAATGTTTGATAAAACAATAAATTAAGTGAGAGAGTATTTTAAAACATTTCAAGACTCATTAAATGTGCAAAAATGATTAATTATCTTCCCTGTCCAATCTTCCTGCTCATTCCTCCTGCCTTGGGCTGTTATCCTAAATTGGTTTGTAAATGTAGTCTCTAGTGCATATTTCCTATCCTAGTCTTAAAATCTACTTGATTTGACCAATTAGATTGCTTTAATTGGAAAGAAGAGAGAAATGTATCAAAAAGCACATAACAGTTTCTTAAAAAAACTTGAAGTGAAAAAAAAAAAACTCTTCATAGAATTGGTACTAGAAGCCAGTAGTGACGTGGGGGCATGACTAGGGCAGAAATAAGTGTTCTAGGGAAGAACTAATCACATCCTTCACGAGATATAGTGATTCTTATGAAACAACAGACATCCAATTTACTTATAATCTATTTACTGCATTTAGTGGTAAGAATTTTTATTTTGCTTTTAATTAGTTAATGTGAACATTTGGCGTGTGCCCTGTTCACTAGCAGAGGAGCAAATTCACAGATACTGCGTGTGTGTGTGTGTGTGTGTGTGTGTGTGCAAGCGCACACGCACACAGTAATGATAGCACAGTAATGCTCAAGTTAATGTTATTCTTATTTTCAGTATTATTTGAGAAAGAGACATTTTTTATTACTGACAAAAATAGACTTCAATGGTTGAGTTCCCAAAAGCTTATTTGACTAGGGCAATGTTATTAATGGCAGATTACTTGAGTATGCTGATTCAAAATCCCTCTAAAGTTGTTTCAACTTCCAATGGAAAGTAAAAAGTGTCTATAAATCAAATATAAAATATTAAAATATGATAAATTTGCCAAACAAAGTAGCAATTTTACCTAAACACTGGCCAGTTTATAGATCTTAAAGTGAGGCAGTATTCCATTTAAGTGAGGCAGTATTCCATTTTTCTCAAAAATATTCAGGAAAAAAAAAGCCATTTCTTTTTATAATATTTACATAATTGAACTTCTGTAGTGCTATATGCCCATCTAGTAATTCTTTAAATTTTCTCTGCAAAAGATCCTTAACTGAATCTACTAAGTTATAGTTAACTCAAAAAAATAAACTACCTCAGCTGAAATGCCAACTTCAGATATTTATAATTTAGCACCACAAAGGGAATACAATACTAACTTTTAGATAGCAACAGTATCGCTAAAAGAACTTTAAACCAATTTATATTAATTGGAGCACACACAGGCACACATAAGTACAGGCTCACCCTGATTAGGCTAAAAGAGAAGAAAATAAGGCAATATGCAATGCAGGAAGTGGAAGACAAGAGGGAAACAGAGAGGTTGGGGGACCAAAGTGAGGATTTCAAAGCTATCTGTAAAGAAGAAACTATTCAGAGGTAAAATAAATAAATAAATAAATAAATAAATAAATAAATAAATAAATAGGTAGGTAGGTAGGTAGATAAATAAATAACACAGAAACAAGAATTAATAGACCATAAATATACATATAAATTGGTACATATTTATTTCATTCCTATTTTATTTATACAGAGAATTTATATATCTAGAAATTGAGTTTATAGATGTAAACTTAGTAGACTGGGGAAATTCTTGGAGAAAAGAGAGCATGCAGAAGGAGTGGGAGAAGCATGGAAGGAGGAGGGGTGGGGAAGAGAGGGAGACAGACAGACAACACAATGATTCAGAGAATTCTGGCCTACCAGATTTAACCTATGGTTCTGACTTGGGGGTCTGGAAGAATAAAATGAACAAAAAAGACATCTAATGTATATCCCTCCCTTTGCCTTGTCAGTTGAGCCATGCTTCCATCTACTTCCCACAGCCGAACATAGTGAGTTTTCATCTGTATTTTTCACTTCTGTTATAAAGAATGTTGATCAGTGAACATAAGCCAAATGATTTTTTAAATAAACAGTTCAACTTAGAGTTTAAAAATATCTTTTAAAATGTTAAAGATATACATTTAAAAATAGGAAAATAATCCCATCCACAAGGAGGAGATAAGAAAATATTCATAAATTCCTAATAACCTGATCCAAAAACAACACAGCTAGCCTTTTTATGAAGAAATCTAATAATAGATTGTGGAAAAAAGAAAAAAAATATTTAATTAATGATGTTGGAACAACTGGTTATCTATTTGATAAAAAAGCAAGTCAGATATCTAATTCACTCCAAATGACAAAATAAATGTCAAATGGTTCAAAAGGGTGAGCATAAAAACTAAAAAATTAAAGGAAAGGAAAGGAAGGGACAAGAAGGGAAAGGAAGAAGGCAATCAAAGTAAAAAAAATTAAACTTCAGAAAAATTACAAGAAAATACAGATATATATCTTTCTTTGAAAGGAAAGGGACTGTCTTAAAAGTACTTTACAAAAATTTGGAAAATACATATATATCAAATGAGTTAAAAGATAGTAATCAGGGAAAACTGCAAAATAACTATATTAAATGTATATTTTAAAGAACATTAAAGGTAAATGTTAAAAAATTATATTTCTTAAAATATATGTCAAGCTCACTACACAGTTATTTAATATTAAAATTGTAAAGGGATAATAAAGACCCTAATAATAAAAAAGATGAATAATAGAGACTCATAAATAAAATAAGCTAATAAGCATGAAAAACATTCAATTTTACTAGTAAATCTAAGACATATGGCAACTACAAAATAATGCAATATGTTCCCTATAAGAAAGTAGCCACAATTTGGGGGAAACTCTCCTGGGGTCCAGTTTATCATTAGATGCCTTTCCCATACACCATCTATACTTATCCATGCCGTTTTTTCTAGCTTTGTAAAGATAAAACTGACATATAACATTGTGTAAATTTAAAGTGTACAATGTAATGATTTGACATATATAAATGTTGTAAATGATTACCATAATAAGGCTAGTTAACACATTCATCACTTCATAGAGTTCAAATCTTTTTGTATGGTGAGAACTTTTAAGATCTGCTCTCTTAGCAACTTTAAAATATACATTACAGTATTGTTAACTATGGTCACCACACTGTACATTACACCCCAAAAACTTAGAACTGAAAGTTTGTACACTTTAACCACATTCACCCATTTCCATATCCACCCATCCATGGCAACCACTAATCTGTTCTCCATTTCTGTTTTTAGTTTCCACATATAAGTGAGGTCATACAGTATTTGTCTTTGTCTGACTTATTTTGCTTAGCATAACATCCTCGAGGTCCATCCATGTTAATACAAATGGCAGGGTTTCTTTTTATGGGTGAATAATATTGTTATACATACATATATACAAATATATATATTTGTATATATGTAAAACACATGATATATACATATATACATACATACATACATACATACATACATATATATCACATTTTCTTTATTCATCTATCTGTCAACTGACACTTTCATGTCTTGGCTATTGTAAATAATGCTGCAATAAACACAGAGGTGTAGTTATCTCTTTAAAATAGTGATTTCATTTCCTTTGACTGCCCAGAGTGAAACTGCTGGATCATATGGCAGTTCTACTATTAACTTTTTGAGGAAACTTCATACTGGTTTTCTATAGTGGCTGTACTGATTTATATTTCCAGGAACAGTATACAAGAGTTCCCATTTCTCCACATCCTAACAGATTTGTGAAGTGATCTCATTGTGGTTTTGATTGCATTTCCCTGATGATTAATGATGTTGAGTATTTTTTCATGTATCTGTTGGCCATTTAAATATTTTCTTTGGAAAAATGTTTTTATTCTGGTCCTTTGTCCATTTTGAAATCAGATTCTTTTATTTGAGGAGTGGGGCTATTGAGTTGTATGAGTTCCTCATATACTTTGAATATTAACACTGGTCCTGGGCTTTTATCGGCAGACTTTTGATGACTGATTCAATCTCCTTTCCTTTTATTGGTCTGTTCCAATTTTCTGTTCCTTCAGAATTGTCTTAGTACATTGTATGTTTGTAGAAATTTGTCATTTCTTCTAGTTTGTCTCATTTGTTGGCATATAATTGTGCATAGTGGTCTAATAATCTTTTGTATTTCTGTGGTATCAGTTGTAATTAATCTCTCCTCTTTCATTTGCAATTTTATTTATTTGGAGGTCCTCCCTTTTTCTTGGTTAGTCTAGCTAAAGTCTTCTCAATTTTCTTTCCAAAAACCATTTTATTAATCTTACTGTTGTTTACCTACTCTGTATTTATTTCTGCTTTGATCTTTCTCATTTCCTACCTTCTGCTACCTTTAAGCTTAGTTTGTTCTTCTAGTTCTTATAGGTATAATTTGAGATTTTTCTTTTTCCTTAATGTATGCATATATTGCTATAAACTTTCTTCCTAGAACTGCTTTTGGGGTATCCCACAAGTTTTGTTGGGTTTCCATTTTCATTTATTTCATATATTTCTAAATTTTTCTTTTGATTTCTTCTATGACCTACTAGTTGTTCAAGAGTGTGTTGTTAAATTTTCATGTATTTGTGAATTTTCCAGATTTCCTCCTGTTAGGGATTTCTAGTTTCATACTATCTTCTTGAATTTATTGAAACTTGTGGCCTGACACATGATCTCTCTTAGAAAATGTTCCATGTGCACTTGAGAAAAATATATTTTGTTGCTGTTGAATAGAATGTTCCATTTTGTATGTTTGGTCCATTTGGTCTACAGTGTTATTCAAATTGGCTGCTTCCTTAATTCTCTGAATGACCTATCCATTACTGAGAGGGTACATTAACGTCCCCAACTACTATTGTATGGCTGTTTATTTCCCCTTTCAGATCTGCTTTATTTTAGTTTGCTTTATTTTTTGGGTGCTCTGATATCTTCTTGATAGACTAACCCCTTTATCATTATAAAATGACCTTGTCTCTTCAGACTATTTTTATCTTAAAGTCTATTTAATCTGATATAAGAATAGCTACTCCCTGCCTTCTTTTGGTTATCATTTTAAAAATTTATTCATCTCTTCACTCTCAGTATATTTGTGACCTTAAAGCTAAAATAAGTCTCATGTGTGTATTTAATCCATTCAGCCATTCTGTCTTTTGATCGGAGAGTTTAATTTATTCACATTTAAGGTTATTACTGATAAAGACTTAATATTGCCATTTTATAAAATGCTGTTTCGTAGACTCTGTTCCTTGCTTCCTCCTCTCTTGATGTCTTATTCTATAAATGATGACTTTCTTTGTGTGGAAGTATGCTTTAACTTCTTTATCATAATATTTTGTGTATCTGCTACAGGTTTTTCCTTTATGGTCACCATGACGCTACACAAAATATCTTACAGTTATAATATCCTATCTTAAGCTGATAACTTCAACAGCAAACAGAACTTCATAGTTTTATTCCCCTCCTCACATTTTAGGTTATTGGTGTTATAATTTTCATCTTTTTTTATAATTTGTATCCAGTAATATTATTGCAGTTATGATTAACATGCTTGTTTTTAACTTTTAGAGTTGTAATTACGAACTATCATTACAATATTAAATATGAATTAAACTATATATTTACCATTACCAATGAGTTTTATACATTCATGTTTCTAACAATGCCAATTAGCATCCTTTTACTTATGCTTGAAGAACTATCTCTAACATTTCTTGTATGTCTAGAGATAATAAACCTTCTCAGATTTTAATTGTTCAAGAAAGTCTTTATCTCTTCCTCATTTGTGAAGAGCAGTATTTTTTGTTGATGGTTCTTTCAATATTCTGAACAGATCTCCCCATTATCTCCTGAACTGCAATTTCTGTTGAGAAAGTTGCCTATAGTTATAAGGGCTCCCTTGTATGTGACAAGCTGCTTTCAAAATTCTTTTTCTTTACTTTTGACAACTTGATTACTTATGTCTCAACACAGCCCTTTTTAGGTTATTTGGGGTCTATTGGGCCTTTTGAATCTGGATGTCCATTTCTCTCCCTAAGTTTGGGGAATTTTCAGCCATTATTGCTTTAAATAGACTGTCTCTCTCTTCTCCTTCTAGGATTCTCATGATTTGTATCTCTTGATCAGATCCTATAAGTCTATAGGCTTTCTTCACTTTTTTTCATTCTTTTATCAAGTGACCTATTTTCTAGTTCACTGATTTTTTTTTTTCCTGCTTAGTCAAATCTGTTGTTGAAGCTCTTAACTGAATTTTTCTTCAGTTCAGTCACCGTATTCTTCAGGTCTCAGATTTGTTTTGTTTTTGCTTTTTAGTTTCTGTTTATTTGTTGAACTTTTTTTCATTTTGTTCATGCATTATTTTCCTGATTTCATTTAGTTGTCTGTGTGTTCTTGCAGTTCACTGAACTTCTTTGAAGATTATTCTGAATTTTTTGTCAAACAGTTCATAGATATCCATTTCTTTAGGGTCAGTTACTGGAGTTTTATTAAAGTTTCCTTTGATGGTGTCCTATCTGCCTGATTCTTCATGTTCTTTGATTCCTTGTGTGGGTATCTGCACAAGTAGATAAGTGGTCTCCAGACTTTACAAGTTCACTCTGGGAGGAAAAGTATCTTCACCAGTCAGTTCAGTTTGGGGTATTGGTAGTGTCTGTGGGCAGGCAGGTCTTCTTATCAGGGTCTCTGGTTGGATGAGGCTGCTGCCATACTCTAAAGTCAGGAGAGTGTGCTTCTGAATGGGTTGTGATTGCATGAGACAGCTGGCTGGGCTCCATGTTCAAATAAGGCCACTGGGAGGGCTCCCTGACATGCTGGCTGTGTTCCCTGGCAGGGTGGTGCCACTGGATAGACTCCATGATTAGGAAAGGCTCTATAACCACTACTGGTTTGATAGGATCCCAGGCTGTGCTTCCTAACTATTTGGTGCCTCCAGCTGAACTCCATGTTGAAGTGGGGTCTTAGGAAGGGCTCTGCAGTCAGACAGGGCCTCTGGCTATGCTCTACAATTAGACAAAACTGTAGGATGTGCCCTGGAGTTGGCAGGGTCTCGAACTGGGCTTTGCAATCAAATTAGACATTGGCTGGGTTTCACTATTAGACAAGGTCTCTGGTTAGGTTCTCTGGTTGGAATCCATTCTCTGCAGTAATGAATGGATTCCACCACGTTCTGCAGATGGGCAGGTTCGTTGTCCAGGCTCCCACAGCAAGTGGAGCTACAGACTATGCTCTGCAAATGGGTGGGATTACTGGCTGGCTCCCTGCCTGGGAAAGGCCACAGGCTTTATTCAACAATTGGGCCAGGCCATAGGCTGAGCTCTGCTCCATGGCAGAGCTGTAGGGTGGGCTCCACAGCTGGCCAATACCATAGACCAAGGCTGCTGAGGGCCACTATTCATGGTTGGTATACTTAACAGTATACTTAACAATATCCAAAAAAGGCTATAGGCAGCCCAAGATGGGAAAATGATTCAGCCTCGCCCCAGAGTTCTGAGATTTTCACAATGATGTCTTATCTATAGGTAGTCACTAACTGGTCTTCTCCTGAAGGGAAGTGAAGTTGAGAATGACCTATGTCAACAACTTGATATCATTCCCTATAGGTATGTTAACAGGTAGATTTATAATCCTTTCTAATAGGGACTATGGCTATTTGTATCAATAACTTAAAAATTTTTTAAATATCTTTTGACATATAATAATTCCACCTTTAGAAATCTATCTGAAAATAATCAAAATTGCAGCAAAGATTTTTAAAATTTTTTAAAATAAAAGCATCATTGAAAATGGCAAACAAATGTTTAAAATTAAGTAAAATGATCAGTGAATTAATAACAATATGAAATACCACAGAAATAATCATTAAAAAAATTCTCCCCAATAAAACGTAACATGATGAATAATGTTAAATAAACAGGATACAAAGTTCTATCTTCATGTAAAACATAAACTCAACTACATTAAAAAAAAAAACAGGTAAATTATGGTGTGTAATTATAGATCACTTAAATTTTATCCTTTATCATTTTTTTAATTTTCTAATTTTCCCATAATGAGAAACAATCATTTTTATAATAAAAAAAATTACTTAAGAGTGATTGAGTGTGAGCAGATGTGGGAACAGTAAAAGGGATTCAACTTATATTTTTCAGCACACAAAGGTGGTTTTATAGGTACCACTATACTTAGATTTTTTTCTTCTATGAACCAAATTCTTAGTTCTGGTTTAGTGGAGGATAATGCAGAAGAGCAAAAAGTTTAAAGTCATGGAACAAAAACTAAAGACAAATCATAAGTCGAATGGGAATTCTGAAAAAAAAAAATTCAGTTATCTCTTAACACTTCTTTTTAGGGAAAGAGTTTTTTGGAGCTTATACCTGTACATATTTAAAAGGGCTCAAACTGTCACTCTCTCAAGTAGCTTTTCTTCTGGTGAATCAAAGGCCCATATCAAAATCAAAAAGCAGGGCAGCACAAATCTTAGCTAAGTTAACTTTGTGTCTTATTTAGGATAAGGAACCATTTCAAAATCATAAGAGATAAAATAAATGCTCTAGCTTTAAAGAAGATCCCCACTTTATTCCTACTTTGTCTGCTTTAAAGGAGACAATGCCTGATTCAAACACCAGTACAACCAAAAATGTCTACTTTGTGCTTTTATAGCACCTTTTAGTGACAGTTTGGTGTGACCAGAGAATAACCAATAAATGGACAAGGCATGAAGACGACGAGTGGTGAGAGGTGGTGTGAGAAGCTGGTAAAGGAAAGGGGAGGAGCAAACTTCAGGAAACAGCCTGACACATATATCACTCAGCAGCCCAACTATAAAAAATCTGGTCACCTTTGAACTCTTGTCTTTCTTAAAAGCTTTTAATACAAATAAGAGTGAGAGAGAACAGACCAACATTTACACAAAAAATGAAATCTGAAAACAAACGAGCTTAAGTGAGAATGTAAAATATAAACTGCTCAAACATTAATTGAAAATATAAATTCATATTTTAATTTTCCCATTAATTTAAAATATTCAAAGCCTCTTCATCACTAAATAGCTTCAGGAGACTTCTTTGGATTCCTCCACTGTACAAATTTCTTTTATATTTATTTTAATTCGAAAATCACTGTGTTATTTTGTTTATGGTTCCTTTTCAAATTAAAACCACTCACTGAAAAAGAAGACTAATTCAACAACTTAAGAGCCAGGCAGCAGTTCTTTTTGAGGGCAAAAATTGGATTAGACTAAAATTAAAACATGATATCATCAAGCTTATAATTTTAAAATATAAGTAGCTGTGAGTTACTTTTAGTTATCTTGAGTCAACTCTCCCAAGAGACTTTTTGACCATTATAAGTGACCAACAAACTCAGTTCCCAGCTAAAAGTAGACCTACCATGTGACCCATCAGACTCAGATATTAAACACACAGACTGTGAGAAAATCCAATAGATATCTACCTCACTAAGATAGCAAAGTGTAAAAAACTTTAAGGAAAGAAAAATTTTTTTTTAGGTAGTGACCTTTGTAATTAAGACCTGAACAGCTTATTATCTAAACGTCAAATAGGGCCATACCATTTTGACTGTGATCTCTAGAACACAATTCTGGTTTATTTGGAAAACAAATATAAGAGAGAAAAAAATACCTAAAATGGAATAAAAAATAAATTGTATAGTTTGCTGTCATCAAAGATATCCTGTAATTCAAGTAAGTATACTGGAAACCCTCTGATAAATCAGCTTGTGAGGTTCAATTCTGTTCAGCATTTACTCAAATCCACTCAAAGTATAAGATTGTAAATTTATTTCACAAACAGGTATTAGAATCACAGAACTTGAACATAGCAACTATATTCTCTAGTCCATCTCCCTCATTTTACAGAAGTGATTTGGCTATCTGGTGAGAAAGCACGGACCAGAAAAAGTCACTCAAATTTCAGGTGGAACTTGCAAGCTAGTTGAAGAGTCCAAGATTCAGTGGCAGCTCTAGGACACTGAATTGCCCCTGCAGACAAACTGGCTTTCAGAACACTGACAGCCAGGGCTGAGTCCTGGACTATGTGGTACCTGTTAGTTGTAATACTGACATCAATGTCTGACACTAAGTCATTGCTTCTTATCTTATGGTTATGGATCTGTGGATCAAATAACTGGTTTCTGCTTGCTTTTTGCAGATGACTAAAGACATTTTACTCCAAACTTTCTGGAAACCAAAATATTACAACTAAAGGCTTCTTAAAAGCTATTAGGATTTTAATTACAGAAGCCAGTCACCATTAAGTGATATATATTTGAGATCCTACCTCTGTCTATAATTATTTTATTAAAAAACATTCCAAAGTGAGGTTCTCAAAATCTTATACACTGTATGGGTTCACAGACACTGGCACCTCCAGGACACCCAAGCATGAAGGCAAACTTAAGTGAACATATGTATATTCAAATCTCTGTTATTTGCCATAGGTTTTCCATAACAGATGAAATATAGTTTCAAAAATATAAATATTACTTTTTACTTTCCAAACTGGAAATATACTTTTTCAATTTATGAAAATAAAACGTTTCATGTATAAATGTGAAAATATCCATAAGTATATAAATTGCAAAGTGAAAATGACTTCACAATGCTACCTCCCATCATATCCAGTTTTAACTGTTGAGTGATAGAGTTAGACGGTCTGGATTTAAATTTTGGCTCTGCCACTTATAAACTGTGAGACCTGTCAGGGTGTCAGTGTCCTTATCTATAAAATATATAATGACAGCATGTGAGAATTAATACCTAGGGTTTTATTGAATACTTTACAAAATACAGGTATTATTCTAAGCACTTAAAACATATTAACTAATTTTAATAAAGTGTTTGATATGTGTTAAAGCACTTGGTATAGTGTCTGAAACTTAGTTAAGTGATATTTAAATGGTAACTTGAAATACACACACACACACACACATATAATTTGATACAAATGTGCTCATAAACTGTTCTGTAACTTGCCTTCCCTTACAATCTTGCAGACATCCTTCAATGTTAATACAAATAGATCTACTATATCTTTTTTATCGAGCACATGGTAATAATATTTTCTAACATGAGTTGTTTTGTACTAGACAGTGTTTTATGTGTATCATCTCAATCCTTATACCAACCCTAAAAAGCATGTACCATTCTAATTCCAGTTTAGAGAAGAGGAAAGTGAAATTTAACTGGATTAAGTAACTCGCCCAAGATCACACAACTAAACAGAGTAGAACCAGGACTTGAACTTTGATTCCTCTGAAACTAAGCAACCACAGCACAGTCTTTTTTTTTTTTTTAATCATGCTATAGTTTTAAACCAATGTCACTAACAGATGTTTAGATGGTTTCGATTTGGAGAGGGTATTTTTAGCAATTCCTCAATGAACATATTAGATCACAGACTGCATACTGTATTTTTTCCTTATTACATATTGCCAGACATGCAATTACTGAGTCAAAGAATATTCACATTAAAATTCCAGTATACACTGCCAGAGAGAGACGGTACCAGCTGACCATTCCGTTATACGAGAGAGCCAACATCGGGTACTGTCTGTCCATCTTTTTAATATTCACCAGCCTGACTGGTTAAAAAGAAGTTATGACGTCTTAGTTTTCTTTATCCATTTCTTTGACTAAAAATGAGTTACCACATTTTCATATACTTTAAATTATTATTTTTTTCTTTATAACCTTGCCTGACTTGATTGAAGTCTTTTGCCCAATTTTATAGTGAAAAATTCATTCTTTGACAGATTCAGACTATATCTGAATATAATTATCACAGCCCATTTATAGGTAAAATCACATCATAATGCCAATATTTAAATAATTTCAATTTATACAACTTAGGAAAAAATCAGAGTGTGCTTTATTTCATATAGGAACTATAGTCATTACAATAGGAGGGTACTTTCTGGGAAATGAGTAGGATCAAATCAAAATTGTCACACAACTCAAAGGTTAAGAATATAAGTAGAAACACAGTTTCCCAATTTTTCTGTTATTCAGATGTGACATTAAAGGCCTATTGTTTGAATCCTATTTACTTGGACTAGCATTTATAACTTACTTTTTGAAAGCAACCAATCAATGTCCTTGTCCTTCTCATGATCCTCATTGTCATAATCATGACTACCATTTAATAAGCACTTTCTCTGTGCCAGACAGTGCTCTGTGCATTATCTCACTTAATTATCCTAACAACTGTATGAAGTAAGTACTATTTCCCCATTTTACAAACCGAGGCTCAGAAAGGTTAAGTTACTTGCCAGAGGCCTCTCAACTAGAAAGGGACAGAGCTAGGATTTGAACCCTGTCTGACTCCAGGGATACTGCTCTATTGTTCTAACATCATCCTTACCCTTTATGAACCAGACTCAATTCATTAACATAGCAAAGGCAAAAATAAATCTGTAACCTCCCAAAGGCAAATCAAGATAAAT
The DNA here is from genome assembly GCA_030015415.1 of Cynopterus sphinx. Lineage (NCBI taxonomy): Eukaryota > Metazoa > Chordata > Mammalia > Chiroptera > Pteropodidae > Cynopterus > Cynopterus sphinx. Next base: position 141,313,092 of record CM057380.1, read on the forward strand.
ATTGGTCTGTTCTTATGTGTTCACCTCACTTTTTCTTGAAAAAGCTTAAATCTCTGTATAATTCCTGGTTTTTAAAACATTTAAAAGAATCAACTCACCATCCCTACCAAAAACAAGGCTGTTAACCTTCCCCCCACTTAACCTGCCCTCTTGACCAAGCAGCTCTATAAACTGTTGAAAAGTTTTATAATCTCTGTCGGAAACTTTGCAATTACTTCATGTTATTTAAAATGCATATTGTCTATCCTATGCTGTCCTTAGGTACTTGTCTAAATGTGAGAACAGTATCAGAATGCTTTTCTGTATGCCCAGGATGATTAACAAAGTGAGTGGCAGATAGAACCCAAGCAAAGATGCCTTCATTAGGGCTGAAACCCAAGTTTAAGCTGCATCTAAATGGGTTTCCAGGAGCCCCAAAATAACCTCGAGAGGACAGAAAGTTTTCCTAATGGTGACAAAGGAGGCCCTCTTATCTGCTTGGCAGCCTTACAAGCAGAAAGTTCTTCTTACATCTAACCTAAATCTCTCCCACTGAAATTTAAACTCACTTCTTTTTTTCATATTCTCCATAAAAATGAAGAACTTCACTGTAGTAATTAACTTTCTCAAATACTCACAGAAAATAAGAAAAAAGTAGATAGACTCAGTATTGATTTTATCTTCAGTGTAAGATCAAAAGTTCTTAAATTTTCAGTCCACTTGACTAAGCAAAATTACTTGTTTTCCCTAAGAAAACTGGAAACTGATTTGAAAATAAAGTTGCCTTTCTGAAATCATGATTAGTATCTGAGAATTTAAAAAACAAAAACATTTCAGAGTGCTTTTAAAGGTCTTTATTAATAAAAAATAATACTATCAGTAACTTTTAACAAACACTTCTGTGTCAGGCACAATGCCAAATGTTTAATATGCATGATGTCCTTTGATCTTGACAATTCTATGAAGTATGTTTCGCACATTAAAAAATGAGGCAGGCTTAGTTGCCATCCAAAGACATTTGACTAGTAAATGGAACCTAGACTGCTTCGTAACAGAGCCTAAGCTCATAACCCATTCAGTTGCATCATCTTTCATCTGACCTTTATTTTTAAGTGGGTAAACTGCTTTTTATAGAGTACTTTGTTCCTCAAAGCACACGTTCTTTATAATAAGTTTTATCTTCCTCATTTTTTGCCATTACAAAATTGGTGAAAATATAACAACCCTAAGGGTTCACAAAAATAGAGTCATACTTAAGAATGCAGTAAACATTTTTAAAAACTAAAAAAGACTTAGGAAAATGAGTATGAACAACTATAGAACTTTTGCACTAGATAACCATCTGTTACTCCATTTTGAGATCTATTCGGTTCCTTCCAACCATCCATTTACCTATCTATCCATCCATCATCCATCCATCCATCCATCCATCCATCCATCCATCCATCCATCCATCCATCCTCACACCTAAATCAAACTATCTGATTTTCAGAACTGTAAAATATATTTTGACATCTTGTTGGGCAGGCTTCTCCCTTATCCTTTGTTTTCCCCCCAAATTCTGACATACTATTTTGTATAAATTTAGAATCTGCTTATAAAGTTCAATTAAAAATATTATTGGGGTTTTCATTTAGTATCATCTTTTTGAAAAGAGGAAAAAGTATAATACAAACTAACCCAGTCTCAGCCTTAGACTTAAAATTACCATTTTGATTTTGGTTCCTCTACCAAGGTTTTTTTGCCACCTGGAGAACAAGTACCCAAAATTCAAGGTTAAGGTTTTTAAAGTTCCTTTTAAAAAGTGGCATTCAAATTTATAGTTTCTGTTACTGATTACAGAAAACAAAATAAGATAATTCAATTAACCTATTAGATAGTTAGAGCTTGTTTGACCAAAGATGGAAAAATAGAAGACACCAGCTAATAGTTCCACTAGTTTTAAGTGATCAAATAATTGGCATCATTAGCACCTGTCACACACTAGACAGTATGCTAGTAGGAAAAGACCCAAATAGTAAGAAAGGTTTTATGAGTACTCAGAGAGTCTACAATATTGTTGAAAAAAGCAAGACTAACCCATAAACAATTAGTATATGTGACAACGAAGCCTGGGGGAGCCTTTCCGACATAAACAGGGCTTCAGAACCAGGAAAGATCAGTGTGGGCTGCAGTGCCCAATCAAAACTAATAAATTGGGTAACTCAGCTCTAGCTTAACTGAATAAATGCCTGGAAGTATTCAAAATTTATTGACAGCTATTGAGAAGGCCATGTGAAGAAAACAGTGATGATCTCAACTTGGTTTATAAATCAAGACTGAGCCACACTTACAGCACCCTATAAAAGGTCAGAGATCCTGTAAGCAAACATCTCTCATTGTTCTTACAGTAGTTACTCCAGATGATTTGGGAGAGACAGCCAGATTTCTGGAGCCAGGTCTTCAATCAGGCTTTGTTATTTTGTTTGAAGTATCCTGACTTCCCAGAATACCAGAGACCTTTATTTAAAAGATTAAACACATGTCCAGCACTCGATTACCCCCAATGAGAAATCCCTAAATGCCTTGTGGCTCAAGGGACTAAGCAACCTGATCCTACTCCCCCTATACGTGGCAGGAAAAGCCCTTAATCCATAAGACTTATGTGGTTTTTATGTCCATAAAAACCACACCTAGTTTCCTGAATTTGTGGAAATTTACCAGTTCATTCAGAAGACCTAGTATGTGGGCTCATCTATTTGTAGAATGATAGTTCTCTCCAAAATAACTGAGTCAGACATTTTTAATAGCACTAGATTTTTTTAAGGGAAAACAAGAATGTTTTTGTTGTTTTTGGATAAATAGGATGAAAACTGTACCTCCTTCCAAGGAGCAAAAAATAATACTAAACATAGCTAGAAAAACTGGTTGGGAGAAAATGGGGGGTGGGAGGGAATGCTTTTTAAAATTTAAATCATATGCAAACTCTACAGTTATTCAATTTTTAAAGCATTATTAGATAATGCAAAGCAAGACATTTCAAAGACTTCTTTACCAATCTGTCATGCCCATAAGCATTACTTACAAAGGGTGTATTCTTTGAAAATGAGCAGAAAATTTGCCTATGAGTTGATTTTAAAGCAATTTCACTAAAATCAGAAAATTAAGACTATTTAACTTTCTGAGGTTCTTCCCAGTCTTACTATGCTCTATTTCTAAAGGTAATTATTAGTACTTTAGAATTAGGCAGAGAACACATCAGGGTGTTAACAGTTTTCATACACAGGCCTCGGAACTCTATTTGTAATGAGATGCACTGTAAATCATAGAACAGTACTTCACGACCTATAGTTTTTATTGAGTGAAACTGGGATGATCTGGGGGGATGTCATTTTTAGAAGTGAAATAAAAACTGTATAGTTCCCTACATACTTCAAGAGTTGTGAAGATCAAATGGAAGGAGTAAATTATAAAAGGCAAGATACTACTCAACTTAAGGTTATACATGCACTGGAACAACTCAGTATAATGATTATTTCTGGAGAAGGAGGGAAAGGAAAGACTATAAAGGCATCTCAAACTCTGTAATGTTTTGTTACTTAAATAAAATCCAAGGCAAATATGACAAAATATGATGATTTCAGCAGTAGACACATGAATGTTCCTTATATTTTTCTCTATAATTTTGTGTATGTTTATAATAATTCATAATAAAACCTGCAACTATAAGTTTTATAATATAATCTTGAGAAAATAAAAATGACAAAGAATCCAAGGAATTCTAAAAGTTTCTTGTAGATAAATTTGTTTAAAGCTACTTAACTTTATACATAGAGTATCTGGCTTTCTGCTAATAACTATCTAATTTTCCTTATTAGTATTGTTAACATCTCTTTTTCTTCCTTACACCGTCATCTCAGAGTTTAAATAAAAAAGCTCAACTCTCTTCAGATCAATGGACAAAAGAACCAGTAAGATGGGCCCAGTGGAAATGATAGGCCTGGGAACAGCTCGGGAGAAGGAGTTGAGAACTCGGGACAGAAGATCACCTCCCGGTGTGAGAGGCAGCTGGATTTCCGGAACTCCATCTTTGATCAGGCTTCATTATTTTGTTTGAAGTACCCTGACTTCCCAGAATACTAGAGAGACCTTTATTTAAAAGATTAAAAAACATATTCCATACATACTAAAATATTTCCACATAAAGTAATATAACATCAAAGATATGTTGCAAAATAATATAGATGAAACAAGACTGGTCATGGTTTGATAACTGTTTAAGCTGGTGATGATACATGAGAATTACAGTATACTCTCCCATATTTAATTTTCTTCTATAATAAGTTTTTAAAATCCAAAACTAAAATAAATGATATAACTATCATGGCATTAAAAGTCTTGTCCCATTTCAATTTGTTAGCGTATTCACAGCAAGGGTATCAGGCAGCCAGGCTCTGTGCCCTGGTCTTAGTTACTCATTCTTTTTGTTTTTGAGTTTATCCATCTGAAAAAATGAAAGAGTTGGATGACATGATGTCTAAGCTCCCTTTTTTAGATATAACATGACTATCATCAATTTATAAAACTGACTTACAGTTATTGTATAATACAGTTTAAAAGTGCAAATGTTACTACTGATACATTATTGCCACATGGGAGTACCATTTATTTATTTGATAAGGATTTAGGGAATGTATACTATCTGCCAGGCAGTGTTACATGTAAGTAGAACACAAAGTTAAGTGACACAGAACTCTGTCTTCAAAATCCAATTTAATCATGGGAGACAGGTGTATAAACAAATGACAATAATTGCAATGTATGATAACGATGACAGAGTTGAAAATACCAAAAGGCCTTCATAGTGTGAGAGAGCATGGAACTGTAAATAATTTCATATGCAGGTAGTGAAAGGAAGTGTCAGGAGAGTAGGGACCAGACTGAGAGGGACCATGAATGAGATGCCAAGGAATAGGAACGGTACCTCAGTGATGAGAAAGGCATTTTAAAGATTCTAAGCCTGGAAATGATACGATCTAAGTTACATTTTAGATGAATTGCTGTAACAAAAATATAGATTTGTTGGTGGTTGGTGGTGGTTGGAGGACAGAGGAAGAAAACAAAGAAAGGAAAGGAGGTTTATCTGGTAGGTAGGGGATAACAAAAATGGTCCAGCCGGATATGATGAGGGCGTGAATCAAAGCAGTATCAGTAAAGATTCCTGAGATACTGTTATAGCAGCATCTTGGGTTTTGGATTAGGGACAAGGAAGAGTACTAAGTTAAAATGTAAATAGTTGTTAATGTACAAGAAAGGTAAACAGTTCCTTCTCCAAAGCACAAATGAGGCAAAGATTTTAGAAATGCAGGTTTTAGGTACTCTGCTATCTTTCTCTCCCAGCCTTTCAAGATAATATAAAAATTACAGCATGAAACTCTAGTATCTATTCATTATCAGTGAGTTACCAGTTTCCAGTACAGTGCCTAGCACATAGTAGGAGCTTAATATATAGGTTATATGTTGAATGTGATGAGTTAGTAATCAAATGAGACAATACCACTTGGTGCAATTGGTTAACTCTCTGCTTGCTGGCCATATTGGCAATGATTTAATTAAAAGCACAAGTAAGAAAAGATGAAAATTCTTTATCAGATGATTTTATGCCCCCTGTAATTCCTCTCATTACCCCTAGATTTTTAAACTGTACCAGCAATAATCCTCAGTGTTATTTCTTTAAAAAAATGGAGTGGATAGTTAATTATTATTTTAATTTAGAGTTACACTACTCCCTATACACAGACTATCAATAAAAGACTTTTTCCTTATACATTACATAGTGCCTTTTATCTGAACCTGCAAAAAAAGGCACTTCTAAGAGTATCTGAAGTGTTCAGTGAGTCCTAGGTGCCACAAACCATATGGACTTTAGTTTTAATTTTTACAAAACAACAGCAATACTTTTTCTCCTCTAAAAGCATTATCCTTATTTAAATTAAGATGGAAAGCACAGAAATTTAGATCTAGACAATGTCCTTTTGTTAGTGACTATTAGTCAGAGATTATAAAATTCTAACAAACTTTTATCCCCCATACTTTCAAATTTTCTCGGCAGTGAGCACATAGTACTAAACATCAAATCCATGAAATCTGATCATTCTATTCTGAACCCATAACATTATAAAGTGTTAATGCCACCCCAAATGTTATTGAGAATAATATATAATTCATAATAATTAACTGAACATTATCATGTGCCAGGTAATATGCTTAACACTTTATATATATTACCCCATTTGATTTTGAACATTAGCCCTAAGAAGTGATACATAAAGTTACTGCCATTTTGCAGTAAAAAAAGTGGGGCTCAGAGATGTGTATCTTATTCAATGACATACAACCAAAACAAGTCTGTCAGATTCAATAGCCCAGGACTCTTCACAACTATGCAGTACTCCCAAACCATGTGAGGTATGTGGGCATGTCTTATAACCCCTATTTTTAAAAATCCGAGGCTCAGAAAACTGACAAGATTTGCCCATAGTCACATATTTTGAAATGGAGCCAGCATTAGGTTCCTAATTCAGGGCCTCTGCCACCAGACCTCTAATCCTGGACCTGTTCCATGAAACAAATAACCACTTCATGGAAATTAGCAAAGTATAAAGTCCCCACCCTTGTTTTAAAAAAATGAAAAGCAAATGGCTTTGTCAACATAGCATCAAGGTCATGAGGTTCTTAAAAAAGTAGTAAAGTTTCTTTTTGACACATCAAGGCCACCTTTAACTCAAATCATAAAAAGTGTTAATTTAGAAAATAATGATGTGTGCCATTTGTTTTCCCAATATGTATTTGTGTTTGTTTTACAGTCCACATTCAATTGCCAATGTTTTCAGTACTTATCTGGGACTTGGGGAAAGGTTAAAGAACAATTTTTTTGTCCCAACCCAAAGAGAAAACAATATCTACAATTAATCCTCACAGACTCTATTGCCAAATAGCAAGCAGGTACAGAATTTCTCACATGCACAGTGCATAAGTGTAGCAGGGCAGTGGGAAGGTGTAAAAGAGGGTAGAGAGAAACATTAAAAACAAACCACATTTGGGGGCTCATTTCTTCTAAGTGACTTACATCTTGTAAGGCACTTATTTGGCTGTTGACAAGATGATCCCGCCCTTGAATACCAGGAAGTTGCACCCAGTCTCACAAAGCACAGAAGTAAGGACTTCCCTCCAAGACAAATATGGAATTCAATCCGTGTGATGCCTTGAATGCAGCAAATTAATTTGCAATCCTGTATTATGACCATACAAGGGAGAGAAAAGAGCTACCTTGCTAGTCCTTCCTTGAAGGGGAAGCAACAGAGGAAAAAGCATAATACTTAAATCCTATTGCAAAGTTTTAAAACTTTTCCATTAAAATACACACCCTAGCTGAGTCATCAGCGTAACACCCTACAAGTGTATATCATCTCAGTACTATCTACCTTTCCTACACATGGTTATTCCAACTCTCTGTGCTAATACTACTTAGAATAGTTAAGAAGCTATAACTTGTTTCATTCTTTTTATTTAGTCATTTAGCCCCATGATTTTTAGAATAAATGCACTGACCTTAATTCACTTAAGTACTTAATCTATAGCTAAATGAATAAAGAAACGACAGCTGAGTGAAAATGTATCTGAAAATAACCAATAGCCAAAGCAGTAATAGCAACCTAAAAATTGCTTCATGGACCAATGAGAATGTCTTAAATCCAAAATAAAGATTATGAAAAAAATTCTCTTAACCTAAAGTTGAGAGGACACTTTTCAAATATGTTTAGCTACTTACCAAAGAATTGTATAAGAGTTCCAATACTGCAGAATTTTGGAAGACTCTATCTCAACTGGAATGTAACTATCCAGGCTTGAAAATCTGCTGGTACACTCTGCGGTATTTTTAAAGCCATTCTCTACTGACTACTCTCAAATATTTGAATGTGACATATGGGGGACTGAATTAAAAGCTATAAATTTTCAGAAGCCATGATCCACTCACAAAGATCCAAAGCTGTTCATAATGGAAACCTGACACAACAGGCAGTTCCAACTCCAAGCTTTGCTCCTACCTTTAAAGTATTTGATCCCATCTACCACATTGAAAATGTGTTTCCCATTCTTTCCCTACCACATTAAACAATTAAAAGAGTCAACTCTAATGACAGTTGATAAATACCTTATGAATCTACTTCTAAGACTCTGCAACAGGACTGCCTGAGTTTGAATTGCTGATTCCACTCTTGCTGATCTGTGATCTTAAAGAAGTTAATTAAATCCATCTCAGCCTTGGTTTTCTCATCTGTCAAAGGGATTCTTGAGTTAATACATGTAGTATTTTTAGAACAGTAACTGACATAATAAGTGGTCAATTTGAAGAAACTAATATTATCATTGCTATCATCACTGTTGTTAACCTAACAATAATACTGTTAACACGGCCCTTTTGCCATCCCTCTAGTATGTGGAAAAATCAATCAAAAGATAATTAAATCTCTGAACTACTTCTAAGCTAAAGAAAATAATACATTGACAGTTTGGTCAGCAAATTACATATTCCCAAGAACGTAAGCTTGTGATGTAACATCAGAAGGACTCAACTATAATAATAGTTTAGGATTCATTTAGATCTCTTACTGGCAGTCCCTAAGTTATGAATATTAAACTCTTGAAATCATGAAGCTAAAAACGTTGTCTTCAAAACAATCATAATATATTTGGAGAGACAGATGCATCCATCACTAGGCTACAACACGGAAAATAAAATAGGGCAATTTGAACAGGGAATTAAATGGGTTAATTTTTCCTGGGGTTTAAAAAAATATATCAGCAGAAACAACAACAAAAAAAGGCACTGAAGATTGAAAAGTTACAGGTTATAAAATATAACATATGCAACATGAATATGCTATGGTTATGGCTATGTAGTCAAGATTTTGTATAAAACTTAATTTATACACTTTAGTATCACAGAATGAAATACAAGCCACAAAATAGCATAAGATATTAGCAGCATCTAAAATCAGAATTAAACAAATACAATAATGGAGATACAGTATCAATAGCTATTCTTATTTAGTTTTCACTATGTATCAGGCACTGTTTAAACAATACACAAATGTCCTAATTACATGGAGAATTCCTATGAATAACAAAAAACACAAAACTAAATTTAAAATGAGCAAAAAATTCCAAATAGTAATTTCACAAAAAACACACATGGGCCGTGAATAAAAAGATTCTCAGTTATAATTCTAATCAGGGAAATGAAAATTAAAACCCTAATGAAATATCATTTCACACTCCTAGACTGACAAAAACTTAAATCAGCTGTAAATATCTATGTGGTATATTCACATAACTAAAAACTACACAGCAGTGAAAAAGAATAAAAAAGTACTACAAGATGAATGAATCTCAGAAAAAGTTTTAAAAAAAGTTATAGAAGAAACAAAATGTTTTCTCAATGGAATACCTTCCTGGGTGATGAAACTAGTATAAGTAAAGCAAGAGAATGCTTACAATAAAATTAAAGACTGTTAACACCGGGAGAAGAAAGGTATACAGAGAGCTTCCAGGATACTGGTAAAGTTCAATTTCAAAACCACCACAGAAGATGATACTTTGCTGTCTGTTTCATTATTTTCCTAACACTGTACAGATATATTTTATATTCTCATATATGACACACTTCAAACCTTAAAGAAATAATTTAAAGTTTCCCTTTTAGATGAGTTGTGGGCAAGTCTACATAATAATTTCATCATCAAAACAATGTACACATACATTTCAGACTAAGAAAGTTAACTGTTTTGGAATAAAGAATTTAAGAAAAAACTTGTAAAAGAAACAAAATCCTGAAACTTTAAAGTTGAGCCAAACTAATTCACAAAGTCATGTTATTAAGCATCATTTGTCCACGAATGTTCTACAAAACAGTTTTTTAGATGTCTGAAGGAAAATGTGTTCTGAGAGTGAAAAAAAAATTGGAGATTAATGAGTTAAACAAGTTAATCTTCTAAAGAAGGCACGGAATTTTCCAAACTCTTTAACTCTAGAATCTTTTATTTAACAGGGTGAGTTACATAGTGATTCTTTTAGAACTTGTGTTGTTATAACACAAACTAAGAAACATTTTTTAACATGAAGGTTATATAGATAAAATACTGCTTCCAAGCCTGAGGTAGAGCAGGAGAGAAATAATCCAAAAAAAGGTACTCAGATACCCAAGTCTTCAGTAGCTGATCTGTGCACAACTGGGAGCAACACCCACAGCCAGAAAGAACCCTTTAGAAACTAAATGAATGATCACTCGACACAGACACAGCTTTATTGTAATATTCTTGGGAGTAAAACTTGACAAAGGCATAAAGTATAACAGAAAAAGATCTAGATAGAATATAAAGAAGTATTTCTACAGGGTCAATGGTAGACTAATAGACAGAGGGTCTTATTTGATTTAGCTGCAGCAATAGAAGGCTCCAGCACAAAAATCTAACAGATCTCTCAGTTAAAAGGTTTTTCCACTAGTCTTCCCCTAATAAAATTAGAAAATCTCTAATTTTCTACTAAAGTTTTCCCTAGGTATGACATATCTGTGAACTGTATCTGAAATTTTTTCATAAAATTCTTTTGTTACCATAGGAAAATAATACTCTGAAAATAAATATAAACACTGTACATTTATTTTTAAAACTTCTTTATGATTAGACACTATCAAACTTTTGCACACGCATATTCCTCTTGGTAACTCACTTCTGGGTGGCAATGAAACACATTTTTAAGGAAAAAGTTGTCAGACAATGTGTTTGCATTCCAAATATGTTAAAATGTTATTTGAAAAGTCAAACATTTGTCTTTTCAGGGTACCACAAAAAGTGACATTGGAAAATGTGATACTGCCACAGATTTCTACCAGGTGAAGGATTGCAGACTTTCTTCTTCAGAGGGCATTCATTATCTTGGTGATTAACCACAACCCAGGGCCAATCCACAGCCTTACAGGTTCAGGAATTTGATTTTATCAGCATCCATAAGATAGCTCCATCTTTTAGAAGCAAAAAATATAAATTTATTAATATAGAATAAATATAACTGTAACAGAAGCAAGAATGCCTGTTTATGGCCATGCATGGCCAATATCTTTATTGCAGCCACATTTATAAGGAAAGCTAAATCATAATCAGAAGGTTCCTGGGTATACATGGAATCAGAATTAAGAAAGAGAAATTGAATATTTGTCTTGTTTCAATCTGTCAATAATTGTTTTTTTAATTAAGCAATCAGTATGTCCAGGCGCTCTTCTAGGTGCTCAGATACAGAGGTCTCTGCTTTCAGAGAGCTCATATCTAAGTAACATCTGCAGAGTATATATTTCACAGATGTTTGCTGTAATATTATGAATAAGAGCAAAACTTTTGAAAGCAATCTAAATGTTCTATCATAGATCTGTGATTAAATAATGATAAATCCAAATGATAAAAAAAAACAGCTCTTTAAAGAGTGTTTTTAAGCAGCAATTCATGATGTGAAAATTATTATAAATGTTAAATGAAAAAAGTAAGCCATAAAAGTTTATACAGTGCATACAGACATGCATTTATTTCCTATCCTTTATATGCATACAAAGACCAGAAAGTCTCCAAAATAGTGTAAATTCTTATCTTTTTCCTTTATATCTTTTATAGCAGTACATGTCTTTTTATTGCCAAGGGGAAAAAAATAACTTTTAACCTGATTTCAATCATTACAAATACTAGGAACTCTTCATATTTACGTATTAGAAGCTATCCATCAATGCCAGTCCTTGAACCTCTGTCTTTTTACTCTCAGAGAGATCTCATCCTTTCCCAGGCCTTCAAGTGATACTCTACAAGGATGAGTAATACATCTGAGTAACATACTCTATGTTTTCATCCAACCTGTCTCATGTTTCTGTCTGCTGAACACTGCAACTTAAATGCTTTACAGATAACTTATATTTAATTATGTCCAAAAGTAAATGCCTAACTCTTCCCCTACAGTGAATCTTCTAGCAACCCTATTACTACCCATGGCAATAACCCTTCTCCCAGTCAAAAAGCTGGGAAAGCAGCCTTAATTGATCTCTCCCTTTCTCATTTCAAGTTCATTAATAATACTGTCAAAATCTCTCTCATTCCACCTTACTCTTCTTTCTCACTTCTATCACCTTATCAGTCCAGGCTGTGACTGCACTGTCAGTTAACATTACTGTCCAGTATTCGAATGGGTCTTCCTGATGCCATTCTCTCCCATCTCTATCAGTGCTCCTTTTATAGGACTTGGATGATGTCACTTCTTGGCTCAAAAACTTTTAAAGCCTTCTCCTTTCTACCACTCCAATCTAAACTTCTATGCCTGGCTTCTACTAAACTCCATAATTTGGCTCCACCCTAACTTAACTTTATTTTCCATAATTAAACAACCTCCTCTCTCATCAGCCATAATCAACCTGACCACTGAGCTTTGGAATATCTAAACCTAAAAACGGTCCTCCCTTTCCTTTCTACTTGTATTTAAAGAACCTAATGAATTGTCTTCTTCTACAAAGCTTTTCTTATTATCTCCCACCTCACTTTTCAGAATCTGTTTAGCACTTATTATGAATCTCACAAGTAGGCATTTAATTCCATACTCTCATGTAGGTGGACTTACTGTTATACATGTTAGTTGTCCATTAAATTCTATACTCCTTGAGGACAAGAGCTACACCTTATTCTGTCTCCCCAGTATTTAACATGATGAAGAGGACATATAAAGTGCCCAATGTTTGTTGACTGATCCAGCAAGAAATGATCAACTTCAGCCCCAGCCTCTCTTGAACATGTATGTAGCGATTTAGGTAGTTCAAGCATGATCCTAAGGCATAACAGGAGACTCTTTAAGTACATTCTTATGGAGTCCCCTTTGGTATAATACTATAGTGATGACAGGGCATCTCTATACTCCATACTAGGGATAATAGAGAAAAGTTCTAGGGAATGATAATTGAGGTTCTCTAAGTGTCTTTCTTCCAAGAGGGTAGTAATGGAGGCTCACAAACATCTAACTTCCATGAAAATAGGCACTAGTCTTTTGAAAGAGTGCTTTGACTAGAATGAATGTCAAAGAGAACTGCACAATAAAACAAAAGATCTGAGTATAGCCCTGTTTATTTATAAGATGATACTGCATAAATCACCAATTCTCACTGAGCTTCAGTTTAACTCAAGAAGTGCCATGCTGCTCTTGGTTGAAAACTGGTAACTGCCAACTGATAAGACATACTGTCCTATGTGTAGTTGTAGTGCCCGTATTTATGAAATTCTGGGTTTTAGCTAAAGCTACCTCACTAGAAGTAACCAGGAAAGAAGAATGGAGGGAAGGAGGAAGAATATGAACAGGAACTAGAGAAATGACGCAGAAAAACATGGCGGTGGAGAATATAACCAAACAGTGATACCCCCTATTCATTCTAGTCACACAGAAAAAACTTGAAATAATTTGGTATAAAAGAAATGAAATTCTGGTTATAAACTGTAAAGTGTAACTGCAAAGGATATAACAACAGAGAAAAGGAGAAGATTCTGAAAAGACTGGCAGGACAAAGAGCTCTGCAAGAAACCTAGATTTTAAAAGATATACATAAAAGATAGAAGGCACAGACAAGATGGATGCCTATAAAAGAAACACAGGATGATTTCAGGAAGTAAAATGCCTACAATGAGCAGAATCAAGAAAATTATTAAGGGCTACAAAAGGAGTTTTAAATTTATGTCTGAAAGAGGAAATTTACAAAAGGTCTGGGTAAGCTGGTTAAGGTAAATGGTGTTTTAATATATGACCAGGGGAAGAAAAGAAGAACCTCCACTTCTATTTTGCTTTTTAAAAACCTTACATGTGAGTACTACCTTCCAGTTTACATATTTCTATTTTACAACACCCTTGAGAGATAGGTACCACCCCTTTATTATAGAGAATTCTCAGTCCAGCATGCATTCTACCACTCAAGCCCTTCCTTTTTTCTCAGCTAGAATGTGAGACCTGAAGCGTTAAGTACAGGAGGCTGCAAGACAGCTGCCACTGATGCATTCCAAATCTTACACTTGGCCAGCTGACCAGTTCATGAACCTGCATACAAATTTTGTGGAATGCTAGAAGTATTCTTTGATGAATTATGAAGACTAGACAGCTTTGCTGAAAGGCGCAGACAAACTATAAAATCTTTCAAAACGAAGAAAGAATATGAACATTACAAAAGCATGGACATTACAACATATTAACTATTGTACTTATTCAGCCTGAAGAAAGTTCTAGAACGAATAATAAAGCAGATGGTTTTTGAATAGACAATGATGGGTGATCATTAAAAATTAGCATGGATTTAGGAAGGACAAGTCTCCACAAGCAAATAGTTTCATTTCTTTTTGGGCAAATCTATAGAACAAATAATCCATGAAAGGTATTTAATAAGTTCTATTCACCAATTCTTACTTTGGGAAAGTGAGGAAGAAAGGTGAAAAATGGGCCAATAGTTATGGTGTATAACTGATTAAGCAACAAAATTCAGAATGCTCAAAAATTCTATAAGACTCCCTGGACTTAGGCAATTAATTATATTACCAATGAATTGGGTAAGCTTTGATAACATCCTCATCAAAATGTGAAGATGGCCAGAACCTGAAGAGAATAATCAGAAGTAGAACAGCAGAGTCAGAGTTTACAACAATTTTAACAGATTAACAAACGAAATTTAATATAGAAAAGATAAATAATTATATTTGGGTTCAAAAAGCAAATGTTAAGTATAAATTGTGATAAACTGTTACATAAAGAACTAAAGATTTTTGCTGAATAAAGCTTTACACAAATTAAAAAGTGTGAAATGGCTGCTACTCCCAAACTTTACAAACAATTTAATCTTAAATTAATAGACAACATAAGGTCAGGAACAAGGAATATGAATGCCACACTCTACACTGTACTGGTCAGCTCATAACTGGAGAAGTTTTCAATCCTTGGCAATGCCCTACGATCAGTACAAAGGACAAAGAAAAATGCCCTCATAATTTGAAAATTAAGTCACCCTCTGGGAGTAATATCAGCCTGAATCAAATGGATAGAAATTAGCTATCAGTATAAGTAATTCTAAGAAAATGTGTGACCGAAGATACCTGAGAATACCCAAGTCCAATCAAAAGTGAGCAGGGTGTAGTTTCTGGGAGGCAGGAATAAAATGCAAATTAAGAAAGCTGAAACCATGTCAATTGTGTTTCCTTCTGGCTCAACAAAAGAATGTTAACAAAAGAATATTACATTAATTTGGGGAAGAACGGGAAGCTGGAGTTTAACAAGCGAGATTTTGCCTGTGCTCCTCTAACACTGTCCAAAGTGAAAACAGGCTGACCGTAACTAGAGTACTGCTGGGCAGGTGCATCCTTATAAAAAAGAGGCTTCATTATGGCTTAGTGATGTTCCCCAGTGAGATTAACCATTCTGATTAGAATGACGGTTTCCCATGTAATTTTGTTTTATTGGGGTGACAATATGCTAGCCATATGATCCATGTTTCCATTCTACTCATATTAATAAATTCATTAACTGGCATTCTTGTTTTTATGTCAGTCTCTCGGTCACTTGTTAAATATAAGCAGATTCCCATAACCTGATTTATTTCTGGATGCACACACACAAAACTCCCAGATACTAAACACCTATGAAACACTGCCTCTCTTTACGACAACTGTATTTTACCAAACACTGAACCATACATTTTATTTTAAGAAAGAAAACAAAATATAATACAAGGAAGGCATACCTGAAAGTAGAGACGCCTAAACAGAGTACAAAAGAAAGCACAGGAATTACTCAAGAGTGCAGAAAAGTACATTCCAGAAAGTGGTGTGCATGAACCAACATTAGAGACAGCTAGTGGTTCAGTGAGTAGAGTGGATAATAAAAAATAAGACTAGAAAACTGAAAGCCACCACTTTTTAGAGGGACTCAGACTTGCATGCCTAGCTAAGGAGTCTGGAAGAAGTAAATGTGAATCACTGGACATTTTAAGTGTAGGAGTTTTATAATCAGATATATATTTTAGGAGAAACTTTTCAGCAGCCACATGGAAAAGAGACTGGAAGAGGGCAAGACTGGTGACAGGAAGATGGCAGAATGAAGATACTGACACTGGAGAAAGAGCAAAGACAGCATTCAAGAGGTAGTAAGGCAGACTTAATAATGACTGGATGTGAATGATAAACAAGGACGAGTCAAGGATGGTTTATGGCTTGGGCAACAAAATTGAGAATAGGATCATGTAATGAGAGACGTAAGTTGCATGAGAAGGATTCTGGGAAGGGAGAAGATAAAGTCAGAGCAGATTGAATCCTAGTTACTTATGGAACACACCAAGGTGGTACTAACTAGGGAAGAGATGGATGATGAAGTCACAAGCTCAGAAGAGTGGGCTAAGCAATACATACAGATTTGGAAGTGATCATCACAGAGTGGTCCCTGAAGATAACAGGGTATATGTGATCTTCCACATCCCAGAGTGTATGGAGTGTGAACAAAAGAGGACTGGAGATAGACAGCTGGAGAACACCAACCATTTAAGGGCGTAAAACTTTGCTATCTCGTGATCTGTTAAGTTCCTTGTCTTTAAACAAGCAACTAAAATCATTAGGCAAATACTAATTATCCACTTGTCAGGGATTAGAGGGAATTCACAGTAGAGAATTCAACTGGCGACCTCTACAGCATCTTTCAACTTTGAAAATGAGTCAAAGACTTTCATTCAACCCAGTACTTTTTACAATCTGAGAAATAACGTTTTTTGCCATAACAAAAAAACTAAAATCAAACTGATTTTATTCTTTGGGATTGTTTGATAATGTTCTTTTCTGAAAGGGAAGAAGCATTTGCTTTATCTGGAAAGAAAAGCTCAGGCTCTAGATGGAATTTCTTAACATATTTTTCCCTCTGTAGGTCCAGCTACTTTGCTGGTATGAGAATGCAGTTTTACCTGAGCACATGTACCCACTTACTCCTCCCTTCCCCTTCAGGCACCTTTTACCAGACTGGGACTGTACATAATTTACGGGTTCAAGTCCTAAATGCTTTACATTTCAGAAACATAGCCATAATTTTCACAATATTTAAAGTGGACTAGTTTCTGTTTTCCTTTCTGCTCAATTCTAAAAACAGGAAACATGGATATATAGGCAAACTTTTTATTAAATCCAAAAATATTTTATTAAAATATTGTTTTTGAAATAACACATACAGTATATTTCTAGACACGATTACTGGCAGTTTAACTTAATCTTAAAATATGGCACCAGTCCCACAAAGTGGCACCTGGATGAGAACAGATGTTATAGGAACTTGACCTCTTTTAACCCTATGCACACTTTCTCCTGTCCCCACCCTACGCCTCTTCTGCCACTCTGCAAGCCTTCTTTTCCTTTTCCTATTTTTCTCTTTCACTTTCTTGCTGGTAGTGCCCATAAATTTTTATTATTATTACTGGCACTAACGCTAACACAGCTGCCAAACTTTGGCCTGAAAATACAATGGATATAATTCAAACTGGAGTCTACCATTAACTTTTCAGAAAATAACTTAACTATACTGTTTCACTGTCCCAATCCACAGGTCAGAAAAATTAAATGGCTATAGAAAGTAAACCTATGTGAAGAAAACACCCAGAGAATTTTTTAGCTCTATCAGTCTCATACAGATTACACATACAAAGTTCAGGTGCAGGCTTCTGAATGACCCGAAAAGGTGGCAGGTGAGCAAATTAGAGACAATGTTTGATACCATGCTACGTTATTAAAATATAAAAGGGTAAGAAGATGAAAACTCAAGGCTAAAATCAGGATTAAAGGACTTTAGCACTAGATATTACAGTTCTGGGAAAATTTTAAGGGTTTCATAAGACTTTGACAAAGGTAAATAATTATGTTCTTACCACAATCCCTTCTCTCAAGTGAAGAGCTCTTGAAGCTATGCTTTAATACTGCATTCTCTTTATACAAAAACCCTAGTTCCTCTATGCATTCATCAAAGAAAAGGTTTTTAGTGGATTTCTTTCTCTCTTAATCTCTCTGACTAATGGTATCATTAACATCTCTGTTAAATTTCATAAAAAGGAAGCAAGAGACAATTTATCACTGGCAGTAGACTTTCAGGCTGGTAGTAGGTAGCACAGCATAGGTGAGCACAGCGTAAGGGGCAGCAGAAATACAAAGTTCAGAGTGCTAAAGCTGGATAAAATAAATATTTTTAAAATGGCAAATAAAAAGTTATTTTGCAAAGACAATTTATTTATCTTTGTATGCAGGCAGCCTCATGTCCCAACACTAAAATAATCCAGGTTCTTGTGACTGCCTAAACAGTCTCTTATATCTCAATGCTATAATATTCTCCTGCTGCTTGTTGGCCTGAAAAACTCCTACTCACCATTCAAGTCTAAGCTCAAACACTACCACCTCCTGGGAAAGCTTCTTTGATTCTCCCAAACCAGTGCTCCTTTCTCTTAGGTGCTCCTCTCACTGCTCCTTCATTATAGCAGCTACGTGCTATTGCAATTATTTCCATACCTGTGAGTGTAGCTCTGTGGTCACCTGTCTGTTTCTGAGGGAGTGCGGTGTCTTTCCATTACTACATTTCCTGGTACATGGCACATACCTCATATGTCATTAACAGAGGAAAGGAATTCCCTAGGTCTCAACACCACCCAAGTCTCTCCTTTCCAATTCCACCTAGTTTAGAATTTCATTATCTATGTCCCAGATTATTTAAATTAGTCCTTTCACTGGGCTTCTCATTTCTGGGCTCTCTTCCCTTGAATCCATTCCATATATACCATTACCACTGTAATCTTACTAAAGATACAACTTTAATGTATCAGGTTAGCAGTTGATGTTGCAGATTATGAAAAGCTAAAACACATCTGTTCTCTAAGCTCAATGGGCTCAAATCCAACAGGGAAGAGAAAGAAGTGAATAATTAACATACAATTTATCAGATGTTATAGAAATATATCCAACTCATGTTAATCCATCTGCTTGGCATATCCTTCACTCTAAATGGTTAATTCATATTTTACTTTATATAGGAATCCTTCCTAAGTTCTCCAACCAGAAGCAAGCTCTTCTTCCTTTGTTCCTATAGTGCCCTGTTAGTCACTTAACAGTTTTTATTTGAATTTTATCCATATATTATGTCTCTTACTACAGGAGTCCCCAACCCCTGGCCACCTGTTATGTAGGAACAGGGCTACACAGCAGGAGGTGAGCAGCAGGCTGGCAGCGAAGCTTCATCTCTATTTGCAGTTGATCCCCAGCACTAGCACCACTGCTTCAGCTCTACATCAGATCATCTGGCCTTAAGATTCTCAAAGGAGCACTGGTCCCTGGTGCCGAAAAGTTTAGGGACCATGATCTTACTGGATGGATTAAACCTTTCTACATGAAAAAGCAATACATTTTACTCATCTCTATTTTGCCATGGTATCTAAAACAGTGCCCTGCAAATAGTTAATAAATGTTGAATTATGATGATTAATCTCACTAAAATATTGCGTCTGTGATTTCTTCAGGATTTGCCAGTATTACGAATATCAGAGGGTCAAATACATTCAATTCAGGACTGAAAATTTTTCCACTCTAGCCATAAAAATAGAAAGTCTTTGACTCGATAGCAGAAGACAGATGGAGACTATCCTTAACCAGATGAAAGATGCATCCAAATGAAATAGATCTCTATTATAAAAACACAACAAAAGGCAACTCCCTAGTGCTAAAAACCAGGCAACCAGAGTTTGCTGATAAACAAGAAAAACTATGAAAGACAAGCTATCATGTGGTATTTCCACATTGGGGGCAAGTAAATTGGCAAAGGCTCAACTAAGGAAGCATGTTCACAATTTAGTAAAAATTAAATTCAATAAAACAAGATACTGGCACAAGAAAATATTTTAAAAATGGATCATTAATTTTGCTTATCCCTCAAATAATACAACTTTCCAGAAGTGAATACTTGCAGCTTATCCAATTTCTGCAATAGTGCTACTATAAAATACTTCATCATCAAGTCTTGGCCAGAATTTCCAGTTCTTTAATTTCACTTTGGAAATTATGTCTATTCTCCCTCTACCCCATTCCTTCATCATAATAATTTTAGTTAAATGCAATAGTTGTGTGCAGAATGAGATAGAAATCGACGTATCATTCACTGAATCACAAGAACTGAAGTTTTTTTAACATTTCATGTTATAAAATGCAGTACTAAAATTCTAACTTCTCAATTTTGGCCAAAAAAGTTACTCAAAGCTCAAACCTATGCCTTTTAAGAAAACGCTGTGCTATATATTATGATATTTATCTGCCCTAATTGGCTTGAATGAACTCAGAATATCTGATTATATCATTTATTTCAGCATTAAAATTCCTAAGGGAAAAACTGTGTCTTATCAACTAATTTTGTAGAGTCCTTAGTAAACTGCCTATAGCAGCTTTTAATCTAAAGCCCTGGTTTTAAGTTTGCTATTAGGATTAAAAAAATGTAAAATGCTTTATAACCCTCTAAAGCACAATATCAATAAGACATTTCTAGTATTATATTACAATAGCTCTCTCTCCAAGGGCAAGTCCCCTATATAAGAATTTGAGTAGGTTGAATTATTTCTGTATACTATTTCCAAGAGGATTTATGTTTGACATGGAAAACTGTAAATAACTCCTAAAAAAAGGAGGGAGGAAAAGGAAGAAAGATAAGTCAGGTGGGACTATTAGGAGGTAAATTAAATAGCAAAAGGAACACTTTTGTAATACAATAAAGCTATATAAGAGAAAGCAAATCTGGATCTTAGGGATCAATTTCTAACTCTTACACTTATCTACTTGTGTGTCCCTGGTCACTTCATCTCACTAGGCTCATGTCCTCATTTACAAACAGATAATAAAGCACAGGGTTGCTGTGGGGATTAAATGAGATAATATTTATATAATGTACTTAGCACTATGTCTGGTACACAGTAAGTAATAAGTATTGCTGTTGATAAAATTATTATTAAACCTATACCCTGATTAATGACACTAAGGAAAGAAAAAGGAGCCAAGAAATGACAGAGGGGAAGACTATACACAGAGGGCTAAGTTTATATAACACTGCTGGAAGACAAAGTTTGAGAAATATGTTACACAAAGCATTTTCATATTAAATGTATGAATTACTTACTGTGTCCCCAGGGCTGCTGAAGGATCTAGAGAACTGTAGCCAAAATCTCCAAGTCATAAAAGCAGAATAGCAATGACTATATGGAGGGAAAACAGGATCAAAAAATAAAGATATGCTTATTGATGTGTACAGAAGCTTCTCTGTTTCCAAACTTTCAATTTTCTAAATTTTCATAGACAGAATGAAAGCTAGGGACCATAGAAAAAGCATAGCAACTCTGCTTGTCAAAAATAGATGCTATTAGCAATTACATAGTCATTTAAGGTTCTGCCATCTTGTTCTTTGTTCTGGGAAATCTGTTGTATTTGTGGTTGATTTTGAGGTACTAAACATTAGTAACTCCATTATATTCAGTAATTGCAAAAGCAGTAAAAGTGTTCCAAAATTAAGAAGAGGAATAGAATCTTCTCCTGAATCAGATGTAGAGGTAGTAAATAATTGTAAAGGATAAAGAAAAACAATGGATGCTGCTTATGTATATGGGATCAGAGACATATACTGTAATATGTGAAAAATCCATACCTGAGGAATCGACAAAAAGGAAAACAGGAAACCTTCTGCAAGTCTGGCCAGAGAACCAATATCAATTTGGGTTGTCAACTGGTCTGAGTATTAATTAAGGGCAAAGCAAGGAGCTTATTTAAGAATTTAAAAGCTGGGCATAATACAAGTGCTACTATCATCAGCCACAGACAACATCAGGGTGAATGGTCAATTCACCACATGACCCATAGTTGCTAAGGTCTTCCCTAAAACTTTGCAGAGAACATCTAAGAAAGAGGCTGGCTATCTGTCTCAGTGGATTTTCAACGTAGACAAAGCTAGTCCATTATGGGAAAAGATGCCCAAAAATTCCTATTGGCAAGAAGGTGAGGATATGTCTGGTTTCCCTTTTTACAAAGAATAACCTTTCAAAACCAAACCTATACTTAGGGGAACACGTGACTTTTTTTATATAACAAACTATAGTTAACTTATAAGCATCTCCATGAAATTATAGGATTAAGATCGTGAAAATTTTATCACTGGAAGGGAGGGGAGAGGTAAATACAAATAATATGCCATCCTTATTAATTTAAGCCATGTATAAGAAAAAAACCTGTTTAAAAAACTTTTTGCCACTATTATCTTATAGTAACATAAATATATGCACTTTAAATCCTGGCTTTAGCTCTGCTAACCTCCTCATTAGGTTTTAAACTCATCAAGCATAAATTATCCTACTGTAGGGTTTTCTAGAACCTACCCCTTTCAGACAAGGAAAGAAAATTTATATTCATTCACAGAGGCTGTGTTCCTGGAGCTCAGAGCACTGAGACAAAGAAGCTGAAGGGTCTGCATCTTGATAGACAGGTAAAGACAAGCAGTACCCCTACCACTACCTAAACATACTTTTTCCCCTAATCTTTAAATCCAGTTGAGGTTATCATGATCTCAAGACTTAGATAACCAATAACAAACGCGAACTATTCTTGAAACTTATAAAATAAAATCAATTGGACCATTCGTTCAACAAAGATGCATTTATAGAGTAGGCCTATACTAAGCACACTGCATTTCTGTAGAACCTTTAATTTCACAATTCCAAAAAGCTTTCAAAGTTGCTCTAACAAAGTATCAGTGATTGAACTTCTCTCATTTTACACATGTACAACACTCTATTCAAAATCCTGATTCAGTCACTATAAATTTTACTATTTGTGGAAATGAAAACTAAAAGGGCTGAGTATGACATTCAATCATTAAATAAATTACTTCACAATTTAATCCAAAAAATACCCAGTGCCAAGTGATTTTTAAAAATTACACACAAAAATATACAATGATTCAAACATTCCCATTATGCAAAGGAGTTAATAACAGTTATAACTTCTTACTTCTAAATACTTATGGGCATGCCACTAGGTACTAATCCAAATGTAACAAGTCTCATTAAATAGTTACACTTAATTCCCACAGAAAGCAACTTCTAGAAATGCATTAAATATCTAACATTCCCAAAACAACTTATTTACCTGGGTTTGCATTATTTTGGAGCTCTTTCTAGAAAACTGATCCCTAAATTTAGGTGCCAGAAAAAATGTATTTTCCCAAATCAATTCTTTGAAACTACAGACCTGAGAAAGACCATCAAGAATGGGAGAGAAAATATGGATAGTGATTAAGCACAGGGATACAGATATAAGCCAGAATGCCTGGGTTGCAATCTTTGTTCTACTATTTTCTAGTTTTCTGACCTTGGTACCTCAGTTACCCCATCTGCAAAATGGAAATAATAAAAAATACCTACTCTTTGGTTGTTGTAAGGCTTAAACCCAGGTAAATTAGTACATATAAAGGGTTTAGCAGAGGCTTCATTATATAAAGTGTTTATTATATGACTAAATCATCCAAATCATCTACACAAATGCCTTTCCTTACACAAAGCCTTCCTTAATTGTTCTAGTAGAATTTAATCCCTACCTCCTTACCTTCCCCAGAAAATGTACTGTGTATTAGTTATTTGGGTACAATTCCCTCCAATTGTATTGTATCTCCCTGAAGATAGAAACCATAGCTCACCTGAGTGTACTCTGCAGAAAATATTGTTCATTGTTGCTCTTGATTTCTATCTGAAGGTTCTGAACAATAATACCCTGTTAATTAACAAAACTTCACCTGCAGACAGCTTTATGTAATCAGTGCACTTAAGTGTTGGTCATACCTTGTTAAATATTCTCTTAAGATTTAAACAGAAATTTGAGTGGGGGGTTGGGAGGAAGAAAGAAGGATCCACTTAATTTTTTTTAACTACTGATCAAGAATAACTTTTAAAATAATTTTTTTCCCTCTCTTATGCTTTAAAAGATTTCCATTATCTCATTCAAAAAGCCCATGGTGCTTTTAATATAAAAAATACAGTAGCATAATTTCTGCATATGTCAAGTCTAACCTAATCATAACTTGCCCATCTGCTAATTTTTAATGTAATCTTGGGGATGCTGATGACAATATGTTTGCCTTATTCACTCTACACTATTTATGTAAAATAAAATCATTTTAGCATTACATCAAGATGCAAACTTTTTTGGTTTTGATTTGTGCCATCTTTTCCCTCTTAAAAAAAGTGACACACACACACACACACACACACACACACACACACCCCTCTCCAAATTATTCCAGATCACTAGAACGCACTTTCTAACATGCTATCCAACTTCTGCTAACACAATGATGTTGCACTTATTAGAACTTTTCTGAAAACGGCAGAATCAAGTCCATTGCTTTGTTACTATTTTCCACAAAGCACAATTTTCCTTTGTTTTTATATCTTACCTTTTTAAATTAATTTTCAGCATAAAAACTGCTGAAGACACCTATTTATTTGCACAAATATTCCTAGTCTTGATTCTTTGAATTTGATGCTGGGTTTTAAAACAAACTCAGAAACAAAAGCTAGGGAATAACTGCACCCATTTAACGAGGTTTTCTCATTTTTTTCATTTCCTAGTGGCAGGGCTTTTCAAAGGAGTACACAAACTATGTCCAATTTGTTTCTCATTCTAAACATGTCCCAACCAAATGGGAAACATTACAGCCATTTTAACAAGAATACGAAGCTAAACCAGATGAAATCAAAATTTTTTTTATCCACTGTACTTCTTTTGAGATTAGGATTTTTCACATAAAAGTATTTTGATGAATTTATGCAATGAACAAGTGTCATCATTGTTTAACATACTATTTTGAACTAAATTCTCTCCCCATAAATAGCCACAAGAGTGGCTAATTCACAAACAATACCTCTCAGCTACTGGATAGAGAATAAACCTAATTGTTTTATATATCCTGAAGTATACAAAGAAGGGCCAGTCGAACACAAAGAGGTTTCCAGTATCATATGTACATTTATGACTGAGACAATGAACTTGCAAAAACCTTCAATGGATAAACTAAATGGGTGTAAACAAAACGGGTTTAGACCCAGGCTTGGAGAGATGTGACAAGTTTAAGCCCCCACTCTACCCCCAACCTCCAAAAGACAAGGTCTCACTCATCGATCTTACAACCAAGAAGCATAAATGAAAACACTTAATGTTGTTTCTTCGGATTTTAGCAGTAATAAAGAGAATACTCCGGCCTTTTCCGAGCAACTGGTTTCTATCCAAACTTATCAAGGGACATGATATAGACAAGAGCGTTGGTTCTGCATTTTATCAAGTGAAGAACAGAATCACACTTTTGGACAAGCCACTACTACTTCCAGCACCACCAGCTCTTCCCCCCACCCCACCTCACCCCACACCCAGCCCAAATTTCTTTTTATACTTTTCCTGCAAACTTATAACCCGAAAAGTGATCCACAAAAGTCACATCAGTAAACGGGAGACCACTGGTTTTGAAAATAAAGTTTGTTGTTTTGCTGTCAACCTGGTAACTTTCTAAAGGCGAAACGTCTCTTACCTAATCGGGTCCAACCTTTCTTATTCTCATCCCCAACAACCACTCGTTTGTCCGCGATAGGAAAGATGAAAACAGGGGAGTGGGAGAAAATGAGGTCGAAAAGAAGGGTCTACGGTTCCAGTGGTGGGGACATGTTTTGAGATCGACTTCGAACACTCCGTGGCTTCTGGGAGCCGGGGGGCTTTACCGTGTCTGACGCATCGGTTTTTAGGAACGGCACACAAACTGCCCCCACAATTAAAGGGCATATGCCTAAAAATCCCTCCTCTCGGTGACATCGGCTGGAGGGCACGGGACAGGAGGGCAGGAGATGCCGGGAGAGGATCCGCGACGTTTGTTATTGTTTCCGAAGCCCCGACAAGGACCGGCTCGAGGGCCGACGAGTGGACGGGGCAAGGCGCAGGGAAGGACAAGGATTCCTCCCCAGGCTCGAGGCAACCTCTCCGGACGCACGGGGCCAGCACCACCCGGGGAGCAAGAGGGCCAAGGCCCTCCCCGCAGCAGAGCGGGGCTATTTCCCAACCCGACATCAGCCCGGCTTCTCCTGGACACCCGGAGCCACACAAGATCTCTCCCTTCGTCTCGCAGAGTGAGCGCAGGGGCGGCAAGCCCGGCCCCCCGCCCCCCGCAGCCGCGGCCGCCGCGCGCCGCATCCGCGCACTCACCTGCCTCCCGCGGCGCCCGCGGCCGCCTCAGCCTCCGCGCGGACCTCGGCCGGCCCCGCGCCCGTCCGCTCCCGCCGCCCGCCCCGCCCTCGCCCCGCCCCCGGGAGGCGGGACCCGCGGCCGCGCCGGGATCTCGGAGCTGCCGCCCGGAACTCTCGCGAGCCCGCACTCCTCGGCTCCTCGGGGGCCGGGCCGGGCCGCGGAGGCCCTGACGTCACACGCATCACCGCCGGAAGTGGCCTTGTGTCGTCACGCGTCCCTGCCCGGGCAATTTCTGATTGGCCCTGGAGGGGTGGGCTGCAGCCAATCACCGCTCGCCGCCCTCATCAGCCCCGCCTCGCTTTTTTCCCCCCTGAAACCCGGCTCAGTCCCCTCTTGAGAGTGCCCCAGTGTGTGTTGTGCCTTAGACACGTGTCCTGATGCGGTCAGTGTGTTTTTTTTTTCAATACTTCCCAATGCCATGCCAGGAGTGCTAGAAATAGGGGCTGAGAGATGCATCTCCACGAATGCAAACGTTTTGCAGATGAGTAGAACGTGGAGACGGAAGACAGCCTGATCGAGTTGTTTAGTCGGGAGCTGTGGGATCTAGAAGCCGCTCAAGTTCCTGGACCCTTTTTCATGTTCACCGTGGCTCACCTAGACAGACTCGTGAGGAACTGAGATTTGGAAAAGCCACGAAACACTTGGTAGCAGCAAACGTGAAATTTTTGTTTGAGTTATCCTGGAAAATCTGAGATAACTAACAATACTGAGCTGCTATTTCATTAGGGTCAGAGAACTACGAGGAAAATCACTTTCTGTAGTATGACTCTTGTATGTATAAGTGATAGCTTTGGGAGTTTTAGGAGAAAATTTGGGGGGCAAGCCAAATAATTGTTCCTAATAATTGTTGACAAATTTATCTAAATACTAGTGGCTCTATAAAATACCCTAAGGTTTTATATGACTAAGACAATATACAAAGCTGGTACGTTGCTTGCAGAAAATACAGTTCAGAGAAGCCAACCATTACTTTCACCATGAGCAGGTGACACAAAAGACTCAGGGAAGAATCGACATCACTTTACTCTCTTTTTCTACACTGTGCTTTCTCATACATAGTTTGGTAGAAGAAAAAGCACTAGTCCGGGAATTAGTGTATTCTTGGGGAAATAAGTTGCACCTATACCACATGGTCATTTTGAGGATCAAATGACAATTGCCATATACAAACATAAGGAGGTTTAATCGTGATCAAACATGCTTGGCAAAGTGGTTATGATTGAGAACAGTTTATGGAGTGTTCCACAGCAGATTTATATTTTCAAGTGTGTCATGCTTTTTTCATAACAGTAGAGTAATGTGAACTAGTCCAGGGTATCAGTTTAAGATAATATAGGGTGGGCTAAAGTTTTGACATCCAGTTCCTAAATTGAGTCCATTCTATACATATTCCCCCAGGAAGTTGTTGAAGGTGCCTGAACTTCTAAAACAAAATTAGAGCCATGTGCCCTTTTCGAAGTTTGGTGACATCTCTGGACCTTTTTTCAGAATAGTTTTCTTAAATACATAAAATAAACTATGTAGGGCTACAAAGGAAATTGTTTATATTCATATATACAGTTATCAAAATACAAAAAAGTAAATTTGTGCTATGCGGTAGGCAGCTTTTAAGGTGACTCCCAATAATCCTCACTTTCTGGTATTTCTGACTTGTGCAATCCCCTCTTCTTGAGTGCGGGCTGGACATAGTAACTTAGTTCTGAAAAAGAGAGTAAAGTAAAAGTAATAGGATGTCACTTCTAAAAATGATGTTCCTTGACATTAGAAATTAAATTCACTAACATAATTAAATTTTAAAAAGACTTTTAAAATTAAGGTTTTTTTTCTTAAATCTCACTGCCTTTTTCATTCTTCATTTTAAGGTTGAATCCAAAATTTCCATTTTCTCAAGAGAAAGAATCTCTCCCCAAAACTGTTTTTCATGACAATAGAATTCAACTTCTAAAATAAAAAATCAATAATATTTAATATAAGCAGCCAAAGAATAGCTAAAATAATTTGGATACAGTCTAGGAAATTATTATAGTCACTTTGTTGGAGAGTATCTACTCATACTCTGTGATTGTAGTACTTGAAATTATCAAACCTTTAAAAAGCAATTACTTTCCAGTTTTAAAAATAAATTTAGTAATACTGCCCCTATTTTTAACTATAAGTCATGTATATGTATAGTTTGGTTTGGGGATCTGAACTAGAGTTCCTATATTTTATTTAGTTTTTCCTCTATAATTTATTAGCCCTTTAATATAGGATATATTTTTTTAAAGTTGATTTCCTTATAAGTGATTGTGACTCTACTTCAAAGTCTGTTTGAATTATTGATATTAGCTCTTTAGAGATGGAAATTTCTTTTTAGCACTTCCGTGCTTGGGGGTGGGAATCTCTTTCCTTTCCTTACACCTACACTATTTTGTGACTTTAAGTGCAGGTCCTATTCTTTCAATTGTCTAATTTATTTTATTTTATTTTATTTTTATTTTTCAATGTTGCAAATTCCTCGGACTAGAACAGACTAGGTGGATAGGTATCAACTTATATCCCGTAGTGGCCCTGGGTGCTAGTAGATGTTCCTACTGTAGTCTGAGCCTATAGGGAAAGTCGGATGTAGTGGTGACCAGCAGATGTTTTTCAAGGTTTGAAGTAGACTGCCAATGCTCCAAGGTGGAGGACAGGACAGACCAAGTGAATAAATAGGAGAGAGTCCTTACTGTGCCACATTGTATAATAAAAAAAGGACGATGTTTGGGGTCTACATTTGAATAAAGAGCTGAATCCTTAGTCTTGTGGTCTTGGGCACATTTCCTATACTCTCTAAAACTCAATTTACTCAGCCATAATGGGGAACATTTAGCAAGTTCTCATTATCAAAGGATGATTGTTACCATAATTTAAAAGTTAAATATCTGAATGAGAACCAGTATTTATAATAAATATGGAAAAAATTATAGTATATGTATTTTATTGTAATTTTTAAAACTAAATATATTTAGGTTACCATTGCATCCATTCAGTAATAAGACTGAGCAAAGGCTGAATCCCATTAGAAATCTTTTAGCATAATTTTTCTGACGCAATCATATGATATTATAGATTGACATCCCTCAGTCTACATTTGATATTACATCACAATTATGGAGTTGCTCTTGAAAAATGTTTTCTGACATCTTTTGATATCCATATTTTTCTGTTTTAAACCATTGTTTATAAGTTTCCACAAAGTTAAAAAGTCAAAACAATTGAACTTCTGTTATTTCTTCACACTGGAGAATGTCCACTTTAGGGCAAATTCCTAGAAGTGAGTCAAAGGGAATGTACATTTTACATTTCTAAACCTACAGCCAACCTACCATCCAGAGGCTGCGCTAATTTTCACTGTTACCAGAAAGCACTACAAGAAAATTCCCATTTTCCCACATGCTTATTCACACTAGGCTTTGTCTGTTTTTTATCTTGCCCAAGAAAGAGAGACAAAGACCTTGGCATGATATTACAGATAAACATTAGTGTTAAGCAGCAGGGAAGTTTGTGTAGAGACTCATTTTGTAATATATCAATTGGTTAGTAATTATTTTCATGTTCTGATGACTTATAACAATGGAGACTCAGGGAACCAACACCTACATAAGGAGTTCTCTCTCCCTCCATCTGATAAAGTTATAAAATCTAAGTTAGAGAAGGTACCTAAAATGACAACTACTTCATAGACATACAATCTAAATTCCTCTTCTTTCTTTCAGTTTTGGGGGTAGGATTGAGGGCAAAATTGTGTAGGGAATTAAGTCACAAAACCTGTGGCTTGTCTGAACATAGTTTTATAAATCTAGAGATAGGAATCATGAGGGAGGCATTACTGGCTCTGCCTCCCATTCTGCTATACTCTCCAACATCCCTGAGTCAATTTATCATTTTCAGAGGGTTAGGGCTTTCAAAGCGTTGATTTTTTTTTTTTTTTTTTTTTTGATTAGGCCACACAGGATTACAAAGATCTATCTTCACTTAATAAAAATAAGAAGCTATTGAAGGGTTTTAGGCAGAGGAGCAATATCATATTTGCATTAAAAAAAATATTCTGCCTCTAAAGTAGAGAACTGGTCTGTGGGAAACCAGAGTGGATATTAGTGGACTATTTGAAGACTGTTTGCTATTTTATAAGTATTAAGTTGTATATAGTAAGCTGTCTGGGGCAAGAGTACCTCACTAAGCAGGTATGAATATCTACTTGTAGCTATGTCCCACCAGGGCTGAACAATGCAAAAGTTATCAGATTATGATAAATCAGATAAATTTAAATTATATGTCATCTTATACATAAAGTAAATTTCTGATTTAAATTCCCATGTAGATTTTCTTATGGAATAAAAGTATGTCAATTAGCCAATAGAATTTTTCGTTTTGCTTGA
This sequence comes from Cynopterus sphinx, assembly GCA_030015415.1. Classification (NCBI taxonomy): domain Eukaryota; kingdom Metazoa; phylum Chordata; class Mammalia; order Chiroptera; family Pteropodidae; genus Cynopterus; species Cynopterus sphinx. The sequence continues at coordinate 141,343,885 of CM057380.1, forward strand.
CAAATTACATTTCTCATCAATTGCTACATGTTCTTTTCTGAGTTAGATTACCCTTAACTCTGTATTAGATTCTCTGAGTTTGATGACCTCTGACGAAGTTAAATTTCTGGTCATGCAAAGCTAAGACTCAAGCTCTAACTATTCTAAGCAATCTAGATAAAGTTTCTTATTCACAACTTTGTATTGTTGTTCTATGAGTACACAGTTCCTATGGTAAGATCATTCTGAAGTAAAATTTATGTAAGAGGATTCATTTGCATGCTACTTAAAAATGTTAATATATTTAAAATTGACCTATTTTAGTCCTTGAAATGCTTATTAAAAGATACATTCACATATGTAAAATGGCCCAATTGTAGGTCAGATTTCCTGGGAAAAAGACCTCAGAGCTCTCAGACTAATGTGCAGGACATTTACTGGGGAGTGATCTTTGGAATAACTAAGGTGAGAAAGAAGGCATCAGGATTAGGCAGGAGAAGTAGAACTCAGATGCAAGTATAACAGAGGCCTCAGCCTATCCCACAGGGAGCTCTGGAGTTGTGATGGCCCTTTGGTTATCCCAGTTGAAGCAAGGGTCCAGGCCTTTGCACCCCAACCTCAATCAGCTGTTAAATGTGAGACAGCTCACTGGGCTGAGGGAAAAACTGAAGAGGGACTCAGCTGTGGATTGTCATAAGCTAATGCTCTCAGCAGGCATGAATTTGGGTGGTGCCCCACAGCATCCACTACCAGCCCACTGAAGGCTATGTAATGGCACCAATAAAACATCACTATTTAAAAGTGTACCACTTTGCCTCCTGATATCATATACTGAGGTCACATCACTTCTATAATACCCTGCTTTCCCCCAATGTAGTCATCAGACAAACAAAAAGTGAGAAATACTACAAAAAATAATTGGCCTATACTCTTCAATATATAAATGTTATGAAAAACAGAAATGGTTTCAAATTTTAAAAGACTGAAGAGATAAGACAGCTAAATGCAACATTTAATTCCCTATTAGGTCTTTGATCAGATTTTTAAATTATATTTCACAATTAGGGACATTATTAGGACAATTGTCAAAAACATAATTAAGATCTGTATATTAGGTAATGTAAATTTTTTGTTTTTGATAATTATTCTGTGGTTATGTAAGAGAATATCTTTGTTCCTAAGAAATACACACAGGAATATGTAAACACAAAAGGATAAAATGTTCCATCTGAATGGTACTTTTATTTCTTTCTCAAATATTCCCAATTTTGCCCCAGGAAGAACTACAGTATCTGTCAGTGGAGAAAGTGACATTTTCAGTAACTAGGATTAATTACATCTTACAGAAATGTGTTTACCTAGGATGCATATAAGGAGAATAGAGCCTATTTTCTTAAGGGAACCCCTTCTGATAGCTTTTTACAAAAGCCATTACAAAATGACTTTATATTTTTCAGACTTGTGCAACTACCTTCTTCCTGCCTATCTATTTTATTCTTTTGAACCAAAGACTCTGTATCATTTACCTTCCTCTTGATATTTATTAAAGAACAATTCATTGTGAACTAGTTCCATATTACATAAATATTGTTAGTGAACCTTCATGGGAATTATAGTATCTAAACAATGGTAAAGTAATCCCTCTATGTTCCAACAGTGTTTGAATCCTGCTGAGTTCCTCTGAATAAAATAAGAATAATATTGTTATAAACTTTTGTAGTTACATAGTGCTTTCATCAAAAGAACCCAAAACAATTTACAGGCATTAAGCAAATGAACACTCCTGTGAGCACACTGCATATTCTCATTTTAAAGACAACTCAACTAAAGAGAAATTAAAAGTAAATAGATAAATAGATGGATATAGATATGTGCATCTATGCATACATATTCATACATACTGCATATATTTAAGTTATTACATGGGATATAAAATTAAGAAAATGATGTCTACCACATAGGCCTAATCTCCTATATTTACCTATCTTTATGCTTCTAGTATATAAACATGTATAGGGTGACCAGCTTCATCCCAGTTTGCCTGGGACTTTCTTGGTTAGCACTGAAAATCCTATGTCTTGGGAACTCCCTCAATATTAGGCAAACAGAGCAATTGGGCAGTCTAACTAAATACCTTCCACTTTTCTTCCAAAGTAAATGAATATAAGGTCACTATGAAAGTCAAAGATCCCACTAGTTAAGCAATAAATTATAGAATAGGCTGTGGACCTGTGCACTTAAATTCTCACTTCGTTCTATAACATGGGTGAGAATTGGGTCAAACATGGACTTTTGCTTTCTCAACCAAATATTCTAACTTGACTGATTTTGAAGACGTAGAAATGTAAATAGTAGTAAAAAACAGAATTACATGTTGTTCCTTGCCTTGCGTGAGACCAATCTTAAAATGTATAACACTGAGAAACAGAAGTTACAAAAGTTCTAAGGGGCTTGAAGCTTCATAATAGGAAGGTTCACTAGGAAAACATAAAATGTCAAAAACACATCAACAGAACTCTCAGAGACAGGGTAAGGAAAAACAGACGTTGGCAAAATAGAAACAATAAGTATGTTAATAAATGTCTTCAAACAGTAACATTAGATCTTGACCCTAGCATCACAATCATCATCATCCCATTATAAATTAGTACTCTAGAGATTTTCAAATTATTCATATTTTATATATAAAGATAAGATTAAAGGTGACTAAAATGTATGACACAATCATTCATATATAGCATTGATTAAGTTAACTTTAACTAATTCTTTATTATAACTCTTCCTTGAAAAGTAAATGGAACAAAAAGGAAGCATACTAAGAAATCATTACTTCTTTTATACTCTTTATATCCTGTACATCTTTTATCATAGCATTTGCAACATTTCAAGCACCTAGAGTGATAATTGATATGTAGTAAGCATTCGATTTTGAAGAAAAAAATTGGGAGAAAGAAAATAATTCAGGCAACTGTAAAACAGTCAACAGAAAATTGGCTCTTTTAGGAACACGGGTACTAACCAGATATATGCAAGCCATTATTCTAAGTTGGGGGCGGAGGTATAAGGACACAAAAACATAAGATTATGCACTCTACCACTAAGATTAAAATTATGCTAGGAAGTTATGATTAAAAGTTTTAAAATGCCTTGTGTTTAATATAATAGTTTAAAGCTCCATATAAGTAAAAGTCAAATGAATGATAAGGACAGTAAACTCAGAAAATATTACAAGACCACTGTGGCCCAGAGTAAAATAAGTGAGGCCTTAGTTAGCCTTCTCTGAGAACCCTTCCCTGATGACCTAAGATAGGTCATCCCTCTAATAGTATGGAGGTATGGAAATTGAGTATTTTCTTCTCTGTTTCTGCCGTGAGGTGAAAATCTCCTTGAAGGTTGGAACTCTATTTCATTCACCACTGCATCTCCGATAGCTGCCATTATGCCCAGCAAACAGAAAGTCAAAAATAAATGGTTTCTGAAAGACTGATCGAGTAAATGAGTGAATAAAAAAGTTATTTGGGGTGAATCTTAAAGGAGTTGGAGAAATTAAAGAATCTTGCACTCAGGGACATAGAGAACAATATGGGCAAAGGTGCAGGAGCAGAAACAATGTGTTCACAGAACAGTGACTAGACAAGAAGTTCCAGGAAGAAAAATGTAGAATATAAAGTTAGAAAGGTAGGTTGGGTTTGAACACTGAAGTCAGGATTGTTAATTTGATGTTCTGGGCGAAAGGAAGGCAATAAAGGTTTGGATTAGGAGATACTGAAATCAAAGAAATTCTTAAGGATGTTAGTCTAGGGTCAGGGAACAGGATGGAATAATTGAATGAGGAAAGTGAAGACACAGAGATTAAAAGGCCAGGTCTCAGTGCTCCAAGTAATAAAGACAAGAATTTGGGAGATGGCTGTGAAAAGGTAAAAACAAGTAATGTAGGGAGGAGGCAAGAGAATTAAAAATGTTAATGAAGCTACTTTCAGAGACTGCAATATGCTAATCAGCCCTGCAGCCTGGCCAGGAGGACACCTGCAGAACAAAGGAGGATGTCTACTGGGATTGCTAGCAACCCCATTTCCCACACCTGTGAAAGGGAAACAGGAACAGAGTGTTTTAAGTGGCCGCCCTACACAAATAAAACTGTTCATTCCCTATAGCTGAAACCCTGGGGAACCTATGGATTAAAGGCTGGCAGCTGCCAGCAGGCCTTTCAGGCTATACACCCTCTTCCCCTTCCCCTCCTCACTCTGTGTCTGTATAAAAGTAGATGGGTAAACAAAGGCTTTAAACTGTAAATCACAGAAACGAAAGAATGATATAGAAACTGAATTCCCAGAATACTAGGAGTCCTTCTCACTGTCTTTCTTTCATAATCTTTACTGTGTCTCTTAGTCCTTTTCACTCTCTGCCTCTGAGAGGAGACCACGCTGTCTGTGGAGTGTTGCTCCTTTTCTAATAAATTTTCCTTTTGACTCTAACTTTGGCAAGTATGTTGAATTCTTATTACACTCTCCATCAAAGGATCCTCTTCTCTCTGGGTATGCTTGGTCTCCCTACCACATTTGGGAAAATTTGCCCCATCCTGCATCACAAGGACACACAGAGAGATATTTTGTTTTTCTGTGATCCTATCATAGAATAAATACATTTGAAAGAGAATTTGAAGAGACAGTTAACATCTTAATAGTAGATTGGCTATGGGCAAGGGCAGAGAAGGAAGTAAAGAATTATGTTCTTGAGCTTAGATAAATTAGTGAATAACAGTTTTAGCCACACATACATTTTTAAAATTCAGGGTAGAGAGATGAATTTGGTTTTGGAATGCTGTTCTTATAGCTAGTTTTGAAGATGGTTCTAAACAATCCCACCACTCTAATTATACACTTGAGCTGCTTCTCCCATCAAGAGGGTGTGCTTGCGACTTCTTTCCTTGAATCTGGCTGAGCTGAGACTGCTTTCACTAATAGAATGTAGAGGGAGTGACGTCCTGGGCCTTCTGAACAGGAATTAGGAAGGGCTGACAGCTTCTACTCTTCCTTTTAGGGCCTCTGAGCCATCAGGTAAGAAGTCTAGGATACCATGCTGAAGAGAGATGGCCATGGAGATAAGATGACACATGGAATATCATCAAGGCACCAGACATCCAGCCCCAGCTGCAGCCCTAGCCATTCACTATCTGACTACATAAGAGACTCCAAGTGAGACTTGTAAAACTACACTGCTAGTGCCATTCAAGTCAACCCATGGAATCAGGAGATGTAATACAAATGGTGGGTATTTTAAGACACTACGTTTTGGGGAGGGGTGTGCTACACAGCAGTGAGTAATTATAATTATTTCTTCTGATGTAACTGTGGTATAATCAAGTGAAAAAGTTCAGTAGCAGAAAAAAAAAACTAAATTGCAAGCCTGGGAAATGTACAAAAAGATCTGTCTTTTGCACGAAAGGAAGTAGACCACTGGTCAGAATTCTTCATTGTTCCCTTGCCATGGACCCAGAAAGTATGATGGAAATTATGCTTATTTTTGAAATTCTGTAAATGGAACCATCATTCACTCTCTCCTTAGTCCCTTCTTATAATCAGGCAAAATGTCAAGGATCTAAACATTTACTCCTCTCTACATCATCTCTGAAGTAAGGTTACCAGATAAAATACAGGATGCTCGGTTAAATCTGAATTTCAGATAAACAGTAAATCATTTTTTTTTAGCATATAGGCATACTCATTTTATTGCACTTTGCTTTATTGTGCTTCACAGATATTGCAAGGGTTTTTTTGTTGTTGTTTGTTTTTTCACAAATTGAAGATTTGTGGCAACCCTGTGTCAAGCAAGTCTATCGGTGCCATTTTTCCAACAGCATTTACTCACATCATGTTTGTCACATTTTGGTAATTCTTGTAATATTACAAACTTTTTCATTATTATATTTATTATGATAATATGTGATCAGTGATCTTTGATGTTACTATTGTATTGTTTTGGTATGCCACAAACCACACACGACTAAGATGGTGAACTTAATGGATAACTGTTGTGTGTGTTCTGACTGCCTCACCGACCAGCCTGTCCCCATCTCTGTCCTTCCCCTCGGGCCTCCATATTCCCTGAGACAAAACAATATTTAAAAAGGCCAATTAATAACTCTATGGTAGCCTCTAAGTGTTAAAGTGAAAGAAGAGTCACATGTCTCACTTCAAATCAAAAGCTAGAAATGAGTAAGTTTAATAAAGAAAGCATGTCACAATCTGAGATAGGCTGAAAGATAGGCTTCTTGCCCAAATGGCCAAGTTGTGAATGCAAAAGAAAAATTCTTGAAGGAAATTGAAAGTGTTACTCCAGTGAACACACAAGTGATGAAAAACCAAAATAACCTTATTGTAGTCCTAAAACATGCATGAGCTGCCATGAAAATGGAAAAGTCAAAGAACAAACCTCATTCTTGAAATCTGAAAATACAACTGCCAAAAAATATTTAAAATCTTGGAAGATGAAACAAGGACATTTGACTAAATAAAGAATAAAATGACATTAAAGTAAAAAAAGATATATATAAGTTAATAAATAAGGAATCATTCCAGAAAGTCCAAACTGGCCAAAAAGCATTTCTGAAACAAAAAACAGCACCATGATACAAAGGGGAAACATATTGTCTTCACAGTGCAAAAATCCACTGATTGCATAACAGATCAGTGGGGAAAAAACAAGAAAGAAAAAACCCAGATACATCACTGGGAACGTATAAAGATAAAATCCTAAAAGCTTCTAGAAAGTTCACATATACAATATACACACGCACACACACGTCATCATCAAAAAAATGAAAAGGCAGGCATTCCTCAGCTTTCTCATCAATGGTAGTGCTGTCAAAATCCTGACAGATAATAAGTCTCAGCCTAAAATTCCATTTCCAGCCTAATTATCAGATAGGTTGAGGGCAGAATGCAGACATTTTCAGATACAAAAGAATTTGGAAATTTTATTCCCCAGTGCATCCTTTCTAGAATATAGTCTCCAGAAAAATAGAAATAGTAATCCAGGAGAACAAGGAAGGGCAATACCAGGATGGCATTTACTTAGAGGATTTAAGAGAGAAATGCCTTCATTTATGCAGCAAATATTTATCGTATACCTGCTACATGCTAGGGACTCTTCTAGGTGCTGGGGATTCTGTAGTGAACAAGTAAGTCAACATAATGCTTAGATTCCAATGAGGGAACTAGAAAAGAAGTAATAAATGTGTATATAATCTATTTGTAGGAAGCAATAAATGCTACAAAGGAAACTAAAGCAGGAAAAAGAGAGTTGTGCTAGTTTAGGCAGAGTAGACAAAGAAAGACTCTCTGAGGGATGACACTTGAGGAGAAGCTCGAATGAAATGAGGAAGTGGCCTTAACGAAACTCTGAGGGAGGAGTATTTCAAGAAGAAACCAGCACGTGCAAGGGCCCAGAAGTAGAAATAAGCTTTGAGTGTTTGAAGAGTGAGAAAAAGGTAACTGGGAGTGAGACAAAGACTGGTAGGAGATGACATCAGAGTAATAAGCGGGAGCCAGACGATGAGGGCCTTCTCTGTAACGATGAGTATTTGGAAGATTTTGAGCAAGAGAATGAAATGACCAGGTCAATAGAGTAATACAGGAAAAGGATGTCATGGGTTAGAAGGTGCGATTGAAATGATAGAAGGATCAAGGCAAAGAATGAAAGAAAAAATGGAAGGTAATTTGCACCTATGAAAAAAACAGGTGGGTCAAGAAAATAAATAGAATCATAACACATTATATGCCTCTCCATTGAAAATATTTAACTCAACACAGTAATGTAAATATTTTTTACTGACTTTGAACTTTTAAGATGGAATTGGAAGAAGTATTAAAAAGACTAAGCAGAACAGCATGGTAGTAATGAGCATAGCTTCTAGAAGACTGAATTTGAATCCCAGCTTTGCCACTTATTTTCTGTGACCTTAAGAAAGCTATTTAAGCTCTCTATTCTTTAGTTTCCTTACCTATAAAATGGGAATAATAAAAGTACCAATCACATATGGCTGTAAGGAGTAAATGAGTTGACACTGGTATTATAGATGGAACAGTTTTTGCACATGGTTGGCATTAAATTAGTGCTTCTTAAATTATCAAGCATGATATGGTTAGAGGGTATTGAAAAGTGCTCCACCCAAATCTCTCTCTCCTACAGGTATAAAATTCCATTCGTAGAAATTTTTGTTCAAGACTACAATATTTTAGAGTCCCCTATGAAGTAAAAGTTCTTTTGAGAGGAATGACATCTTACATTCTCATTTATTCCAAATTTGTTTGCATTAATCGAACCCTTTCCAACCTTGATCCTCGTCTGAGTGCAAAGGCATCATTGATGGTGGGCAGTTGAGAGAATGAGAGAGGCCGATTTGCTAGGGGAGAAAAAAGCTTCGAAAGGAAGGTGAAAGGATGGTTCCAAAGGGAGTGAACTAGAACTCCAAGACAAATAGCCTCCCAATTTGGCCAAGAACCGGACTTCGACACAGAAGCCTGGCTCCTTTTTACCCAAGGCCAGTCCTGTCTGTGTCACATTGACATAAACCAGAATAAACTGGGGAATGAGTTTCAGGTTTGGCACAGGCTCTTTTATTTATTACAAACTGAAAACCCATGTTGTTTCTGGGGCTGCCATAGTGTCAAATTCCAGGGACCACTTTCTTCACATTTATTTTTGTCCAAGGCTCACTTGCTATTCTAGTGGACTTGATCCCAAAGGGTGGCCCCAGAAACATTTTAGCCTCAAGGGCTTGGGAGGGGCTGTTTATTCAGGCAGGAAACAGCTCACAGAAATTCCACCGGCCTCTGGGAGTGGTTGCCTTGGGAGACATTTCAATCCCCTCAGACTGGGGCCTCTGGCTGCTAAACTCTACTGTTTCTACAAAAACAGTGTCTGTATTTGAGTGGAAAGAACATGTGCGGGAGTTAGGACTTGCTCCTTTTCAGGATGAGAATTTCTGATCCATAGACTATCCTTTTCAGGAGTTGATGAAATCTGAAATGTGGCCATACAGAGTATGGCTTTTTTTTTGTTTGTTTTTTTGTTAGGCTTTTAGGTTTCAGTTTGAAACATGATACAGAAGGAAACCATGCTGGCTTAGACAGTCACCATCTGTATTTGTATTTAAAGAATAGAAATCATAAAATTTTAAGCCTAGAAGAGACTTTACTTATTATCTAGTCCTCCTCCCTTCTTAGATATGAGGAAGCTAAGATACGAAAAAGTATCTGAGAGTGAATGAGATTAAACTCAGGTGTATTGGCTTCCAGGATAGTAATTCCTCGGATGTCGGATGTCGTTTGTAACCTGGAGGGGATTGTGGTTAGACATTATGAGGCTTGGTGCAAATACTATGTTTTCTTTGTATGATATGACTAGCTACACAAATGCTAAAATAATTTCACATGCTGTAAAAATTTAAAACAGCTTTTACATGGTTTCAAGTTTTTTAGTCCACAGCCATGCCACACTGAACAAGCCTGATCCCATCTGACCTCAGAAGCTAAGCAGGGTTGGATCTGGTTAGTACCTGGATAGGAGACCACCTAGGGTGCTGTAGGCAGAAAAAAAAAAGTTTAAAAACGTAAAAACTTAAAGCCATTTATATCTCACAGACACCTGTATCGTGTGACATGCCCACTGAGAAATTCAACAAATCAACTCACCTTAAGAACTGGTAAATCAGCTAAAAGAAGAGATGAAATACTGCCATTTGCGACAACATGGATAGACCTCGAGATAATCATGCTAAGCGAAATAAGCCAGACAGAAAAAGTTGAAAACCACATGATATCACTTATATGTGGGATACAAACCTAAAAGCAACAAATAAACAGGACAAACAGAGACTCATGGACATGGACTATAGACTAGTGGTTACCAGAGGTGGGGGGAGGAGGGAGGTAAATGGGGTAAAGGGGATTAAATATGTGAATACATAGTGTAACATATATATATACACACATATATATATATGTCTTACTGTTATAGTGTAGAGCTGAAACATTGGATTTAACCAATGTCACCATAATTAATTAATTAATTGATTGAAAAAATAATAATAATAATAAAGACTTGGTAAAGCCCTCTAAAGTACAATGTAATTGATGAAAAAAAAGTATTAGATATCTCCCTTATGGGCCTGTTCCCACTCAAATGGCCAGGCTTGGAAATCTAAGTGTTTGTGAGGGCAAAAGAAATTCAGAAGCTTAGGGCTGACAATGACCAGGCCAGGTTAGGCTATTCCCGTTGAGCATGTCCACTGTACTGGGGGCTCAGGGATTCTGAATTCAGAGAACCCAGGAACTGGAGACAGAAAGGAAGGATGGGCGGAGACAGGAAATTTTGGGAGCAAACGTCTAGGAATCAGATTCACAGGACTTTGTTCAGCTAAGGATGAGCCCATCTTTCTGAAACTATCACAGCACAGTCCATCATGGCTTAGGTTATGAAGTGTATCTATCCTGAAATACAGCAATACTAATGTAAGATTACACTGATAAAATGAGCACATGTTAAAAAACAAAGTGACTGAATGCATAAAAGTGTGGAGGTAGAGATGGAGCGGAGAGGGCAGGATGTCGAGGAAGAAAGCAAACTTTCCTTACTTAGTAGGGCAGCATCAGTGAACACTAGCCTCTGCTACTCAACACTTTTATTTCTCTCTCACTAACTTAACACTTATACTTTTTTTTTCTGTGAACTTTTCAGAGCAGTTTTAGGTTCACGGCAAAAGCAAGTGGGAAGTACAGAGTTCCCACAATAACATCCCAGTGGTACATTTGTTACAATCGATGAACTTACATCATTATTACTCATATTACTACGTATGTCTGTAATTTACATTGGGGTTCACTCTTGGTGTTGAACATTCTAGTGAGTAAAAAAATGTATGATGAATGTAATCCACCATTATAGTATCATACAAAATGGTTCACTGCCCTAAAAATCCGCAATGCTCTGCCTGTTCATTCTTCTTTCCCCTCTAATCCCTGGGAACCACTGATCTTTTTACATTTCCAGAATGTCATATGGTGGGAATCATATAATATGTATACTTCGTATATTGGCTTTTGGACATTTCTCCATATCTTTTTTGGCTTGCTAGATTATTTTTTTTTTAGCAATGAATAATATTTCATTTTCTAGAAGTCATAGTTTATTTATTCATTCACCTACTGAAGGACATCTCGGCTTCTTCCAAGTTTTGGTAATTATGAATAAAGCTGCTATAAACATCCATGGTGCAGGTTTTAGTGTGGACATAAGTTTTCAACACCTTTGGGAAATGCCTAGAAACGCAATTGCTAGATAAAATGGTAAGAATATGTTTAGTGTTGTAAGAGGCAAACTGTTTTTTGAAGTGGCTATACCACATTGCATTTCTCCCAGCAATGAATGAGTTCCTGTTATATGGATAAACTTATTTTTTTAATCAGTAAAATGTACATGTAGAAACAGGTTTACTAACTAATTCACTTCCACGAGATAAAGGACAGGAAATGTTCTAAAAAAATTTTAAACTATTGGTTCTCATATTTCTGAAGCTCTCTTCTCTCTTCAGTTTTGTTTGCTTGAAATTTTATGTACCTAAAAACATGCTGAGAGGTACAAGAAAGGGTGAGTAAAACAAGCCACTCACTCTCAAGAAGCAGTCTAAGGCCACACACTAATTGCTTCAGGAATTTCAGCCAACCTCTTGTGTACTTGTTCATTTTAAAACTATCCAAATTAGGTGGGCTGCTGCTAATAATGAGTGTTGTTTGCATTTCCTTTTGAGGTCAATGTCTACTTCAGTGAGACTGGAACCAATTTTCAGTTTCTTAGCTACATAAGGAGTTGATAGAAAAACCAAAGCGAAAGGGCACTACTTTCCAATTCATTTCAGTACAATGTTGGAGTTGACTTGCTTCTGCCAGTGTTATTGTAGCATCCTTTTAAAATCACCCCTCTCCATCCATTTCCACCCACAGCTGTCCACTGGCCTGCCTCTTTCACCTGGCTCCAGTCAAACAGTTTCTTTCTAAAATACTCTCTCCCTTGGCTTGCTGACTTGAAGTTGACAACTTACTCCTGAATAATTTAGTTCCTTTCTTGGAAATGTTTCCTCTTAAGACGTCTCTTAACTTTTACTTTTGACAGTAGGAAGAAAGTAAAGGTGTTAGAGACTCACACCATAACTGCCTAAGGAGTACATTGACCTTTTTTTCCCCCACTCCCTGACAGCCAGGGCTTTTACTCACTCTGACATACGGGCATAATATTACCTTAGCTTGATCCGAATTTATCACAATTCCCAACTTTACTCACACTTGAGTATGATGATTTGACTGTGAAACTCTCTTTTAGTTAGGAGGGGATAGGGCACGGAAAGAAGAGATAAAATTGATTCATACTGTAATTCAACTTTGAACAATCGCAGCAGTATCAACTATAATTCAATCTAAAATTCCACAATATTTGGTAATACTGTTCTCAGAGTTAATTTTAAAATATGCATCAAAACCTTAAGGATATCTATATTAGTCAAGAGTCTTGGTGTCCTAAAGACAAAAAGCCAGCTCAAATTATTTTAAGCACAATGGGGAATTTATTAGGTCAAGTAATTGGAAAGGTCGAGGGAACATCTTGTTTCTGGCATGGCTGAAACCAGGAACTCAAATTGTGTCATCAGAAATACCCCTTCTCTCTCAATCTCTCAGCAATCTGTGAGAGACTGTGGCAAAGGTGGCTCTGTCAGTTCCCATTTAAATAGCCCTTGGTGCCCATAATTTCAGAAGAAAAGAAATGCTTTATTCTAAGAATCAATACCAGACTTAGAAAAATTCCCTCTTATTGGTCCTGCTTAGATCGCATGTCCACTCCTGGATCAGTCACTGTGTTAACCCTGATTAATCCCAGCCATGTGACAGAAAATTCCATCAGGGGAGGGAGAAGCAGTTCCTGAAAGGAAATAGATACTGTTAAATTGGTTATCAGTTCAATCATCTGAAAAAGGAAAGAAATTCTGGGCAGTGAGAAACAAGGGATATCTATATTCAGTGTTTATTCTTTTCTATATATTTATCTTAAGGAAATAATCAAGGGTGTGAGAGAGTTATAAGGTTATTCATCACAGAATTATTTATAATAATGCAAAACCAGAAAGAATTGAAATGTCAACTATTAAGGATTAGTTGAATAAATTATGGTAACTATATTCAGTGGCACAATAAGCAGGCTTTGCAAGTGTGTTGTAGAAGAAAACTTAATGTCATGAAAAAATGTTCACTGTATGTTGTTAACAACAGTGTGCAGAGCACAGATCCAATTTATACATGTTTTTTTAACATGAACATATTTCATCTATAAAAAGCAATGTTTAAATGTTATGAGAAATTAAAAATATATATGATGTTGATTACTTCTAGTTGGAAAAATTGGGAGTAATTTTCATCATTCTGGTACTTTTCCCTATTTTCTACAGTAAATGTGCATAATTTAAATTTAAAAAGATTATTGAAAAACTTTTAAATCTCACTACCAGTTTTAAGCTGATAATGTTATTTCTCTCTGTGAAAGAAGGAGCTGAAATGGAGATCCTAATTACTGGTAAATAGTAATCTTTTGTTAGACTTTAAGAAAATTAATTAGGAGAATAAATTATTCACCAGTTTCCTAAGATTAGCTGAGACATAATATATTCTCCATTATTTCACATTTCCATATTTTGAGGCTTTATTTGCATGCACACCACTAAATCTTTCAGAATTAATCGATCATCCAGATCCATGCTGAAAGCACTGGCCCATATATCTGCACAGGGAGAGACTTTTCTAAACTTCATAATTACCCTTGAATGTATCTGGAGAAAGTGAAATAAATGTATTTCCTACTTCTAAAGACAGGGAATCTTTCTCCATAGCATTAGAAATATTCAGATAAGAGGAAACTACTTCAGCAAAACAGGGAGCAATAAACATCCTAAAGGAACAAATCTATAGCTCTGAGATCACTTACTCTCCTTATTTTAGCTTTCTCTGGAGAACTTTCTTTTTGAGTGAAACCTTGCATCATCCAAAGAGCTTCTGCATTATTCCACCTCAGGGGAAAGAATTGTATCATTGATCTTTCTCCAGTTTACCAACCAAAAATATCAATAAGTCAAATCTCCATAAGCCCAAAGGGGAAACCATAATTATGTTAGTGGCTTTTAGAGAAGTACAAAATTAGAAGGGAGGACAAAAGGCAACACTCATTCTCATTCATTTCTACCATTACTCATGTCCTTCATTTCACTTGTGAGTTAACCCCATTTCCTTTTGAATTACCCAACACAAGAGGCAGCTTGAGGCCATGGGAGGATGTACTACAGGAGATCTCTGATGAAGATGACATTTTTGTTTCTTGAGGCCCTTCCACCATGGGACACAGGTTTTAAACTAGAAATCAGAAAATCTGAATTGTAGACATACAGTACGGAATAATTTTATTTGCAAAGATGATAACTTGACTTGTTTTACTTTCTTCACAGTGTTGTAAAAATCAAATGAGATAATTGCATTACTATGACACACAAATAGAAACTAATAATAGTAATAGTAATAATCACCACCACCATCACCAAGGTCCTCTGCATGCCAGGCACTCACTGTTCTACATACATTATACAATTTAAGTCATTCAGTCCTCGCAACAACCCCATGACTTTATGTGATGTGATTATGGGACCCAAAACAGGCAACTCTTCATTTGTTAATCTATTTCTTTTGGCATATTTCTAAATAATATGCTTATATGGCTATTTCTTGACTTACTCATTTCAGAAACCTATTGACCTCTTCTTATGAGGATAAAGCTCTAACTCTGCTTTCTCTATTTTCATTCACTCAATAGGGTTAGGTCACAATCTCGGGGTAAATCAATAGCATTATTTTAACCATGTAATTGTTGTTTACTTTTGAGATAAGTCATGTATTATTATAATCATTTTTTGCTTTGCCTCTTTTTATTTTTTCTCAAGTTAACCACTGCTTTATTTTTTTATTTGCTTAATTTCCAATGTTCAAAGTCCTTAATTTTTTCTATTAATCTACTGTACTTTGTAGCAATGGTTATTTTCCAAATGCCAGACATATCAGTTGTTTAAACAAATCCCTTTTTCCCTGGAATCCTCCACTCTAGACCCTCGTCCCCTGCTCCATTCTTGACCGGTCTTTAGGCACATATGACATCCAGGGACTTTGTTTTTTCATTTTCTTTTGTTGGATCCTCTATTTCCTAGATCTCATTTCTCAGTTGTATTGTTGATGGCTTTATGATAATTATCAGCACCTTTATTTTTCTGCTTTCTACTCATTTTTATCAAATAATGATAGGTGCAAATAAAGTATTCTAAAAGTTATACAAGCTACTGTTTAACAGAAATAACCATAGCATCAAATCAGCAGGGGATACCACCAAGAAAACTCTTCATTCCTCAGTTGTATTTAGCGTATGAAAGGCCAATTGTTATAGGGTAATGTAAAAACATACTGTTCAGATTGTATTAAAGTATCTGTGAGCTCCAGGGAAGCTACCAATTTGGATCCTCTTTAAACCAATATCTTAAAAATATTTCCTTAACTTCTTTCTTTTCATTTTTTGCAATTGATGGGATAAACTGATTTTCTGCAAATCAAAATTGCATGCTTTTTCTCTTCACGTCTCTAATCCTTATGCCAGAAGTGTACTCATCTTCTTAAGTTTCTCCAAAACAAAACTCCATTAAACAATAATGTTATTAATTCAATAAATTTTTTATGAAAATTCCACTGGGGAATAGTGCACAGCTTTTCATAAAAAGAAAAAAAGTAAGGAAGGAAAAAGAAAGAAAGAGAATCTATTAACTGTATCTCTTTTTAAAATCTCCATATTTGGCCTTAAAACCACTCTTTCTCCTTCCTGTGTCAAGCCTTCCGAATAACTATCCCTGCCTTCTTGGATGGCTCCCCTCCTGCCTGCCAAACTCTCTCTTATGCCAAACACTTTAGCTCTGCATCAGACTCTTGTCCCACTTGCACAACAACCATTTGTTACTACTTCTTCTTGCCTTCCAGTACACCAAAGGCTCTTAGCTTTATCCTCTAGTTAATTTGGATCCATTTTCCTTAGAAGTCAGTGAAAGAGTATTAATAATAAATAAATTTTCCTCTTATGTGTTCAAATTCAAAATAATGGATTTATAACGTGCACTAAAGAGTTGGACTAATGGCAATTTCTCCACTTTTATAAGAGATGCATTTAAAAATATAGGTTTACAGGGACCAAATTTCCAATTTTTTTCAGGTTATGTATTGTGCCACTTACATAATCATGCCTGGGTAGCTGGCTGGCTAGTCCAACGTTGAGAGCAGCTTAATTGAAAGTGGAATAAGTAAAATCAAGGACCACTATGAAGTCTTCCAGAGGAATGCAAGTCAAAAAAAGCTTTTGGGGTAGAATCTGGGGGTAGAAGACAGAATAGTATCCAGTGTTTGGTTTACTAGACTATGAAGGAGACCTGTTGGACTTTCAGGCTACAAAAGTGGGCAGAGATTATATTATGGAGGGTCTTGGGGACCAAACCGAGGAGCTTTTGACTTTCATTGATGAAGCAAGAGAGGCTTTTTACCTTTTTCAACTTTACAAATATAAATCTTGACCATGGACTGTCAACAAGGGAATCAGCGGATGGCCTAGAAGTTGCCTTATCTCACTCAGCTTTGCCTATTTCTGGTTGCTGGACAAGAGGCGTGTGATACTACACTAACTCAGATGGGCCCAGGCAGAAGGTAAGTGTAGTATCTGCAACAGAGAATGTGAGTAAGCCAGGACAGATGATGATTGGCTTCCTTGGTTTGAACAGAAGTCAGAGAAAGACTTGGCTAAAGAAAAGGGCAGTCAGGTGGTCCAAAGAACAATGCCCAAAGGACATACCCAGCTTGGATACAATGAACTCATGAGCAGAGATTGGGCCAGTGTCATTTGGAAGTCACATGGGACATTGGTCAATTATCTAGACATTTCCTCTGATATAGCTGACTTATACCTGCTAGCACAGAGTTTGGGGAGTGGGATTCAGCTCCAGGAAAGAAAGACTGGGAGGTGCTACTGTGGGTACCACGGTTCTTGTTCTAAAGGAGCACTTGGCTACTACTAGTCAAGGTAACTTAGGAGGAGAAACTAGGCAATGCTGAAGGTCTATCAAGGAAAAAGCAAACATCAGGCATGGAAGATTCTGTTTGCTGTAAAGGAATCTCAGGGAACACAACTACAGGAGATCAGCACTGGAACCACCAGATTCTGGGCCCTCCAGGATCATGATGTCATTCCAAGCCACCTTGGTAAGACTATAGCTGCTGAGATAGGTCCTAGAGTAAGCACCCAGTTGTGAGGCAAAGACAGAAAACAAGGTGCAGGCTCATAATTATGCATCGGACTTTTCTTCTAAACGTCCCTTGTTCCCTCCTAGTGCTCTCTTGTTCCTGTTCATTTTCTCACTTGGCTCCTCCTGCCTAAGATCCATTTTCCTCTCTTCAGATGAGAAGATCCTTTACCTTTTGAATTTTCTAAGCCAGTAATATTTGGTCCTAACTTACAATCCATTTTACATCATATTCTGGTTATTTACTTACAGATTTCCTCCACTATTTTGGATTTTGGACTGTATGTTCCGCATTTTTATAATCTCTCCACAATGTACAACATAGCACTAATAAGTTCTTTTGATTAAATGCTCATAACCTTTACCCTTTTTTTTCTAGTTCAAATGTCTGACTGCAAACTATAGCATGTGGGCTAAATCTTGCCCTCTACCTGTTTTTGTAAATAAAGTTTTATTGGGATACAGCCATGTTCATCATTTATGTATTGCCTGTGGCTAATTTTGTTCTAAAATGGCAGTGTTGAGTAGTTGCAACAGCAATCTTACAGCCTGCAAAGTCGAAATATTTATTATCTGGCCCTTTACAAAAAGGTTTGCCAACCGTGTTCATTTTTAGTAAAAGATATTTGTCCCTTGGACTCAGTCCATTAAGCCACTCATTGCTTTCTCTCTCGCCTTATAAAATCTACAAGCATTAGAATTGTGAAGTATTTTGAGAAATATCATAAGATAGAATCTCAGTTGGGGAAGTGTCAGGTGTCAGTCAAAAACTCTGTAGCAAGTTCTTGTACAACCAAAGAAGTGTCTAGAAACTTGTCATAAATAGTTGTCATTGAAAAATAGTAAGGTGACGTTTTAAACTTGTACATAATTTTCTCTGAGTTTAGATAATATGAATCTGCCATTTGTGTTCCGCCCCAGCTAGAATTAGCCTCCCCTCCTCCAATGCTTCTAGAATACTTCATTCTTTCTGTGAGAGCATCTATTTCAATTGGCCTTGTATTAGTATCTTTTACAAGTGTACTTCCAGACTAGGGTTATGAGCACTCTGTGGTAAGAACACTTTTGTCCATCTCTGTAGACTTTATAGAGTTTTCCCAAAGCAGATATCGATAAATGGTGACTGTGAAAAATAGGTTTACAATAATTGACCTTATGAAACCACAGCAGAGATTCATCATACTGTGCTTCACACACACGCGTTTTCAATCCTATTTATTCTGCTTATATCCCTGTTTAATTGACTCGTGTGTGTGTGTGTGTGTGTGTGTAGAAAGGAAGTCTTCTGAAGAATGCCTACTATTCAATAGTGCTCTGTTGTTTAAAACAAAACAAAGCAAAATAATTCTCTTGAAAAGTAAATCCCTTGTCTAGGGTCAAACAATTTTCTCAGAAAATAAGCGTTATTGTGAACTGGAAAATCCTTCTGGACTTGGTTCTCTTAACTATTCACTTCATTTAAATTTTAGTGAAAAATTTTAGTTAGATTTTAATGAAAAATTTTAGTTAAATTTTAGTCAGAAATGAATCCTGTCTAGCAGGTGATCCAATAGACCTCTGGTTTTCATCTATGTGACTATTTACAGGCCAGGCCCAGTGAAATCTAACTAGAAAAACAAAGCATTCCTGAGGTACTTTATTTGCCTTTGTATAAGAAAAGCTCTCAGTTGCAAGGCAATATAAACATAGTTTGAATTAGCCTCAGAGAAGGGGTTGGAGGCAGGGGTTGTTGCTTTACAAAATCCAAGAAGGAAGTGAATAGCCAAATGATGGGGAAAACTGGGCTGCAGCTGAGCCTCTGGAACAATGGGAGGCAGGGACTGGCACACTCCAAGAGCTCTCTCTTTCTCCGTTTGGAATCTCTGCTTCTTTCTGCATGCTATCCTTGTTTCATGAGAATCAACCTTCTCTACCAGGACACCTAACCACTTAATGTTTTTTTTCTTTTTAAAATATTACAGATCTTTTTTTCTAGAGAGAGACAGTCCTTCCTAATTTTAACTAGAAAAATCCCAGGAAAAACCTTTGGACCCAGGTTGAATCAAAACTAAGAGGAGATGAATCATATAGGGAAATGACATTACTGACACAGTTGTGGGAGTAAAAGAGGGAGGGAGAGTGGGGTGGAGAAAACAGGGGAGACAGTTCCTAGAAGAAGGGAGCTGGAAGGATATTGGGTTGACAATTCTATAGATGCTGCTCTTTTGGGGGGCATAGGTTATCCTATTTACTAACAAATTCCTTAACTTCTGGAAAGACAAAAGAGCTAGTGAAGAGCCATACACTGTATACTTCTCAGAGAACAGACTTTCCTCAGAGTAGCACAGGTACCTCTTCAGCTGAAGGCAATGAGAGGTGAAATATTCATTACATTTCCAGTAAACATTGTGAGGGCTGTGGTCTGTTTTCCTAATGCAAAAAGCCATAACTCTGGACTAACATAGTTCTTCTTAACCCTGCCCCAGATAAGACTTCTGGTAGCCCACAGAACACCTTTGTGCAAATTAGAAAGGCACACCTTCCTCAAGGCAGAGCAGCACCCACCCACCTCTCTAACACCGTGCCGGGACTCCTGTGGTAGGCACTGAATTTCAGGTTCTGCCTACTCCTAAGCCAAGCATCCTTGTGCAGGGTCCTAACTGCACAGGTATCTATCGATAGGCTGGCTATCTCTAAAAGTAAGGACTTCCAACATCAGTAAAAATGAGACTCAGGTAATAGCTTCGGCTTGGTGATAAAACAATGGTAGAAATGGCAACAATGGCCGAATTCAAAGGACTCTAGGGACAGACAACCCATCTCCAGATCTTGGAGCCAGCAGGGCACCTCTAGGAGTGGAGAGACCAATGGCAAACTCTGGGGACTGAGAGACAGTGGAAGCAGCATTAGCTTCTGAGGCTCCTGGAACGATTCAAGGAGCAAGAGTGTGAGGGCCCATGTTTGTCTCTCCTAATTTAAAGCAGGGCTGTTTTTTCTTTTAAATCAATAATTTATGTAGCAGAATGCCTTGAGAGAGATGAAAATTTTTTGTCTCTTTTATCTTTGAAACACTAAAAATAACTCCTTTTTGAAGGGAATAGTTGTATAAGGATTAAAAAAAAACTAGAAAAAAATAATGTGAGGATATAGAATTGCCATTTCCATTAGGTAGTATTCAAAGTCATGTGGTAGCCACTCTTAGAAAAGAAACCATACCCCCATTGTCTCAGAAGAGGGAAGAATCAGTCTTTTTGGGGTGGGTGTCCCTCAATAAAAGTAATGGTACCCCGAAAGAGGAGTAGAAGAAAGGAAATGATGGAGGTCAGGTTCTGGGTGGGCACCAGAATCTGGGTGTGCTTTCTGATACCACTTGGAGATCAGCATTCACCTTGGAGGTCCTGATCACCCAGAGCCCTAGGTGACTAAGTACAGTTTTACTGTGAGTGGGCATTATGCCAGCACCTAAAGCAATGGCCAGAATAATAGGAGCCATCATCCTAGTGCTGCAGTCCAGGAAATAAATGCCCAGGCAGTCTGCCATGCACTGTTAAGATCCCCGTTTATTTTTGTGCTTCGAAGGAGCCGCCCATGAATGTTCCAGTCACTGCATGAGTCAGAGTCTTATTCCCTAAAAGCTGCTGAAACGCTGCATCCATTCCTCCTCTCCCCCCATTTCCTGGACTCCACCTGAGACAGTACTCACCAGTTTCCCTGGCTATGTACGAATTAGGGGCAGGGCCAAGTCTCATACTCTAACACTACCATAGAGCTCCAGGTTTGCAGATGGCAGGAAAATGGGAAAGAACTGGGCACTAGTTATGTAAATATTTATGTAAATAACTATGTACATAAATATTTTAATAATTACATTTAAATCACTGAAGAAAAAAATAAATTATTTAAAATATTATGAGAATTTACTAGCAATTGGGAGGGAAATATTAGATCATTACCTCACTGCTTATAAATAAACTGTAGACAGCCCAAAGATTGAAATGTTACCATTTAAAACATAAAAGTAAAAGAAAACAAGAAAAAATAATGGCATACAACTAATGTTCAGTACAAAAAATTGAAAGCTTCTGTTTGTAAAAAAAAAATCACATATAAGGTTGAAACACAAATGACAAACTGAGCAAAATATTAACAACAATAATGCAAGGTAAAGGGTTAATACCCATAATATTAAAAGAACTTGTACAAATCAAGGAAAATAAAATCCCCAATAAAAGAAAATGGGCAAAAATGACAAGCAGGTAATTAAAATGTAAATGTTCAATAACTATATGGAAAAAACGTTCAAGTATACTAATATTGAAAGAGGTAAATTAAAACAATAAGATGATTGTTACCTATCAGATTAGCTGTTTTTTAAACATTTTTTAAATTGCACAAACTCACACATTGACAAGGTTGGGAGAAACATGTACTTCAAGAATCTTTCTGGGGGCATTGTAAAACAGTAAATGTGAAACAACTTTTCCAGAGAATAATCTGACAAGAAGTACATACTCTTTGTAGCAACAATTCTATTTTATATTACACAAATCTAAAAGGATGTGTTCACAATTCGTTTATTGTTTAAAAAAATAAGAAACAATGTCCCTTAGTAGGGGCCGGTTAAGTAAATGTGGCATAGCATCCATTGAATACTATAGAGCCCTTAAAAAAGAATAATGTAGGGAGGCTCCATAGTGTAGTGGTTAGTACATCTGCTTTACATGCAGAAGGTCCTGGATTCGTGCCCCTGGTGGAGCCTCAGGCCAGGCCTCAGTGTCAGGCCCTGGTGTCAGGCCCCAGTGTCAGGCCCTGGGGCTGGGTGCACACTCCGAGCATGTGGGAGGAGACGTGCCTTCAGAGATCCAGTCGTTAAGGGGAAATGACCATATCCATAGGTCAGGGTGGAAGTGAGGGGAAGGAGAAATTAAAGAGAGGGGGAAAAAATAAGAAGAATGTAAATCTATATTGACACAGAAAGATGGCTTCAATTACTGATTCTCTGAAGCCCATGCCATTCTATTGGATCTTGCCTTCTCAGAAACATTTGACTCTGCAGGTTAGTTTCCCACCTGGGCTTCCGTGATATCTAATTTTTTTTAGTTTTCCGTTTTTCTCTCTGGCTACATCTCCTTGGTGTCATTTATCTCTGAAATGATGCTGTCCTCAGCTCTCCAACATTCCCCACCAGTGGTCTCATCCACTTCCACATCTCCAATTACCACACTAAGGTGGGTGACTCCTAGATCTACAGAAACAGCCCAGATTACTCTGCTGAACTCCAGACCTAAATATGTATGAGCTTAATGGAGACACTCAATTCTATCAGCTTGGCTGACTTCTTAAACTTCCCTAAACCTGTATTGAGGGAGATGAGATGCTGGCAGATGCAGGAAGAGTCAGAGTGGTGAGGCTTATCTCACAGTAATTCAATAAACACAGGCCCTACCTGCAACAAAGAGAAAGGGATTTCTCAACCCAGTACCTTTTTTGGGTACCTCACACCACATGGCCAGTTACCCACCCCAGCCATCTGATGCCTGCCTAGCTCTGGCTCATACCAGTGGCACAGCCTGTGCTTACTGGAAGGACCAGGGAGACCATTCTGACCTCAGCTTGTCTGTACAGGGTGACATTTGTCTCAAGGAAAGTGGTCAATTCTGGGGCAAGATTTCAAAATTCTGCCTAATTGTAATTGCTCTTGATAGATAGGTTTTAGTTCTTGATGCTCTATAATTATTGTCGTCGATAAGAGAACTCTGAAACTGAGAAGAAAAGCAAAATGTAGAAGAAAACAGCTGAAGAAACTACATAGACAATTATACATACATTCATGCTATATGCACCTTACACAGTGTGTGTGTGTGTGTGTGTGCACGCGCGCGCGCATGCCACCAAGCTACTATTCCTATTAGAAGGAGAAGTAAAGAAATATTTATCAAATAGTGATTCATGTTATTATTATATTAGGTTTTAATCAGTGCTATAGTCAGATTTGTGTTGCCTTAAATAGTATGGTTAAAGTCTCTGAAATGGGAAATCTTAGCTTGGAATCTTTGTGTCAGCAATGAGCAATTTGTGTTGTCTAGCCTACAAGTCTCAAAGAGCAATTATTTGATTTCCAAGACTTAAACTCATTCATCAGTTGTAGTTTATAAACTTGGTGCTGCAATTTGTGAGCTGATGTCATGCTTCCAGCAGGGTGGTTTGGAAATAACCCATATAGGGATTCATTTTCGATGAAGGAAGTGAGAGGCGTGGAATTAAGGCAACACCTGGGCCTCTTCATCTGGGTAAATTTGGACATTTGGAAGTACAGTGTGTCTTGTGTATTGAGTGGAGGATCCAGTTGATCTCATATCAGAGTGTTTTTGATTTTAAAGCTCTATGTTTGCAGAGAGCACACACAGAATGGACACGTTTAGAAGGACAAGGATCTTGTTTTCTTCTCTGACATTTCTTCAGTGCTCAGAATAGTCCCTGGCACACGGCAGACTCTCAGAAAATTTTTGTTGAATGAATTGTCAATACTGAAACTATACAAAGGAGAAAGAAAAAATCAATAGGTATTCAACTGTCAACAAACTCCAGAGAACTCCGGGTAACAATGTCTCAACTCACAACTCAAATTTAGTCACAAAGTCTACTGGGTCACAGCAAAATGAACTAAAGGGGAGGGATGAACCAAGAGTCAGAAGAATAAGGACAGAGGGAACAACAAAAACAGCTCTGGAAACTATACATGGTTCAGGACCAGCTTGTATTGGGTTTAGGCGGGTTGGTCTAATTCAAAGGGTAGGGCATGCCATTGAAAGTCCCAGGGATAGCTTAGAAGCAAAGTCAGATGGATCCTAGCAGTCCTAGCAGAACTCAGCCAGCGGCTGAAAATACAAGAGAAAGGATTTGATTTTATAGGGGAGACACCTGGCAAAGATTAAGCAGGGTGGAATGGTCCAAATATTCACAAAGAACTAAAGCACAGGATAATGGAACTGATGATATCAAAGCCCGAACTTTCTGGGCTACCGTGGTAGATGATTGGGAAGGTGTAATCTGGTGGATTTACCTAGATGCTCCAGGCACCCAGCTTTCTTGGCAAGTCTAATTCTAAAGATTTATTAACTGATAGGCAAGAACTCATATCATTAACAAGGTAAGCCTACAGGTAAAGAGAATCAGATCAACCCCCTTATTGTGTGCTTCCATGGTGCCCGTAATATGCTTTGGGGTTAGCAACAAGTGTTGGTGAAGATGAGCAGAAAAAGAAACCCTCATACGTTGTTGGTGGGATTACAAATTGGTACAACTGCTATAGAAAACAGTGTGAAGGTTTTTCAAAAAATTAAAAATGGATCTACTTCTTGACCCAGCAATTGCACTTCTGGGTATTTATCCAAAGAAAATAAAATATAATTAATAAAGATCTATGCACTCCAATATTCATGGCAGCACAATTTACAATAGCCAAGATATGGAAGCAACCTAAATGCCCATCAACAGATAATTGGATAAAGAAATTATGGTTCATATATCTAATGGAATATTAATCAACAATTTAAAAAAATTAAATCCTACCATTTGCAATGACATGGATGGACCCAGAGGTTATTATGCTGAGTGAAATAAGTCAGACAGAGATAAATACCATATGATTTTACTTAAATGTGGTATCTAAGGAACAAAAAGAACAAACTAATCAAAAACAGACTCACAAATATAGTGGACAATTTAGTGATGGATAGAGGGGAGGGAGGTTGGAGAACCGGAATAATGGAGTGAAGGGTTAAAGAAGAACAAATTAGTAGTTGATAGTTGGTCACGGGGATGGGGAGCACAGTAGAGGGCATGCAGTTAGTATTATTATTATGGCTATGTGGAGGGTCAGGGGAGGGAAGGAGCAATTAGGGGGATTGTTTTGTGAACTATATAGATGTCTAATCAACGTTCTGTATACTCAAAACTAATTTAAATAAATAAATTTTAAAAAATACTTTGAGGTTAACACCCATCCCACTTGAAATTACTTCAACTTTTATTCCTTAGAGGTGCAAGAGACTGTTTTTATACTGATTACCACTATATCCCCAGCACCAATACTTGGCACATAGTATGATGGAAAGAAATAACCAGGGCCTCTCTATCAAAGGGCATTGAGAAAGCAGAGACAGACTCTGTGACTGGCCAGACTTACATCCCAACAGTATTTCTTACCCTTTCTACCTCTTATTTCTCTGGACTGGCACAGAGAAGAGGGAAGGCAGACCAGAGTCATGACCAGCCTTGAACAACAGAGCTCCATAAGGCAGCTCTGCCATGCTGTCACTTTTTTCCTGAGCGGCACCAGGTTTTGCATGGCAATTATACATTTTGCTCTTTGAATAGTGTATTTTCATACCAGCATTTTCTTCTACATTAAAGAAGAAAGCTAGTAAAACAGTATGAGTTCCAAGGAGAGGAAAAATGAGAACTAAAGAAAGGAAAGAGGAAAAGGAGAAGAAAAGTCAAATATCCCATTACCACTTGCACCAGGGCTGGATTTGGGTTGTTAATTGCCCCACCTCCCAGGTACTGCCCCCTGTTGCCTTCTCCTGCCTTCCATTCCCCCACACAAAGCAGCTGTAATAAATCAGGACCTCAGGAGATCCATCCTAGACACAGGGAGCCCTGCTCACCACACGTGAGCACAGCAGCCACCTTTGTCCTGACCTCCTGACTTTCATATCCCATACATTGAAGTTCTGTTATAGTTACTAATCTTTTACAGCTTTTTTCCTTGTAGACTTAGCATCCCAATCAGTGAGACTGAGCTGATGGTTTTACACTCTAGAATGCCTCTTAAGCCAAAGCTAATACACAACTGAAAGAAGGACAGAGGGTAGGGGAGAAAGACTCTCTGCATATATATGTGTATTTTTAAACTAATGGGAAAAACATTATAAATAGAATTCCAACGGGACAAATTCCCATCCAACAGGAAATTATAAATGGTTCTAAGAAATACCAAAGAACGTAAACCGTCTACAGTGAAACCACAGAATAACATCATCGCCTCTAAAAAGACTTGGTATCTGAAAAAACATACACTGGTCCTTGAAGCAAATGGATGATGGGAGCATATTTGGAATGTGGGATTCTTTGCTCCATATTTTTACATCAAATAAAAATAAAGGATTTCAAGCAGAATCCTAAGAAGGCGGGGATGGGGGTGGGGAATTGAATAAAAAAAATGGCTTGGAACTAGCAGAAGCAGTTTTCAGAAAGAGAGAGAGGTCCTAGCATATATAGAAAAGGCAAAGAATATCAATAGCTTGTTCACATGTATTAGTCTCTTAGAAAGGAGGGGACTTTGACTTTTCCTCATAACACCTTCTTCTGATTAGTGACTGCAGCAAGCATTTCCTGAGACACATTTAAGGGACCATACGGGAAATGTACCAGGATGAAATAGGAACCACTTTGCCGAAGAAGAGGACTAAAGGAGAAAAGGAGGCACAGAGGCTCACAGGCCCTTCTGGACTGGTGTGGAGGACTGCATTAGCGAAGTGACAGTGGCAGCATTTAGGCAGGTAGGGGAGGGGAGTTTCTTAACTTGGTCCAAATAGCTCCAGTGTCTCACTCAATTTTACCCTCTACAGATTCTGAGGTTGAGGGTATGAGGCAAAGATAAACCATTCAATATTTCTAAGCCTCTTGTTTATAGCTATAGAGTAAGAGATAGACTAATAATACCAATAAGAGCTAAAAATTATTGAATATTTTTCTATATGCCAGGCCCTGTACTTGTCACTTTATAAGCATAGTCTCATTTGATCTTCACAGTAACTCCAAGAGACAGATGTCTCTTGGACAAAGAAACTGAGATTTAAAGAGGTCAACTAACTTTTACCGGATCATGTGATTTGCAAGTGGTTAAGGGACAGAGGATCGAATTCCTGACAGTCTGACTCTAGAGCCTGCTAAACTGTTCTACTTCTAGCTCTCATGCCCTATTACTACCCTATTACTACAAAAATGTCCCCTCATATATGTATTGTATTACAAAGTATGCTTGAGAAGCACTGGCATGCTGAATTCAGGGTGCCTTATGGCAGTAGCAGCTGGCCAACATCAAATGATGTGGTAGGCTGAATGGTGCCCCTTCTCCATGGCCATTTATTAGCATGTCCAGATCCTAAATTCTGGAACCTGTGACTGTTAAATTTGATAGCAAATGAGATTTTGCAGTTGTAATTAAGTTGGGGTTTTTGAGATGGGAAGATTGTTCTGGATTATCCAAGTGGGCCCAATGCAATCACAAGAGTTCTAAGAGACAATGTAATGTGAACATAGAGCAGAGAAAGATTAAAATTTGAAGATGCTACGCTGCTATTTTTAAAGACGGAAGAAAGGTCCATGAGCCAAGGAATGCAAGAAATACAGCTCTAGAAACTGGAAAGGCAAGAAAATATCCTCCCTTAGAACTTTCAGATATCAGCCCACTGACTCCTTGACTTAGCCCAGTGAAGCCAATATTGGACTTTCGGGCCTCAGAACTGTAAAAGAATAAGTGTGTGTGTGTGTGTGTGTGTGTGTGTGTGTGTGTGTGTGTGTGTGTGTGTGTGTGTTTCCCCCCTTTTAATTCCCTTCCCCACACTACTTCTACCCCTGACCTAGGGATGTTGCCTTTTCCCCTTAATAACTAGATCTCTGAAGGCAGGGCATCTCCTCCCCACACGGGGCCTGGCACACCCAGGGGGCCAGGTCCATGGCTCCACCTGGGGTGCAAACCCAGGATCTTCTGCATGTGAAGCAGATGTGATAACCACTAAACTATGGAGTCACAGCACTCTGTAGTCTTTAAACTGTGAAGTTTGTGGTAATTTGTTATAGCAGCAATAGGAAACTATTATGAATGGGATAGAGAGTCAGGCATGGCAGCTACTGGACAAGGACCTGAGAGAGAGCTAGAATTAATGAAGTGATGAAGTCTCTGGACATCTTCAAGGGTAGGATAATCTGTGAGAAAGGCTAAGTGGCCTCAAGGTGATGATGGCTATTATTTCTTTTTTAAATTTAATTAATTAATTAATTAAAAAAATTTTTTTAGGCGAGGCAATTCTTAGTTAACCTCAGACTGCAAGGACCTTGTCAGTTTACAACCCCTTATTTTTATTTATTTATTTATTTTTTATGCCTATAGCACCTGGTCTTCCTATGTGGTCTCCCATCCATCTATAAAACAGGCCCGACCCTACTTAGCTTCCGAGATCAGACGGAATCGGGCTTGTTCAGGGTGGCATGGCCGTAGACTGCCTATAATTTCTAACACAGCTCACACAAGGTCAATAAAGGTCAGGACCTGATGTTCTACTATTAAAAAGTGTGTTCAATCAAACTAACTTTTGCTGTTCTGATCAGGGTTTTTTCTAGGCAGAGAATTGACACACTTCCATTAGGTGAGATTGGGTCCCAGGTTTTGGGGGTCAATGAATGGCATTTTAACTCAGCACCTAGCACAGTGACTTGTATATAATAGGGCTCCAGTAGAATTTGTCCCTTGTTTTCTCCTGAACAGTGTGACACAGAAACAAGAAGCACATACTCATCCACCCACATTTATACATATCTCAGAACTGAGATAAATGCTCTCTCACTCTAGATTTCTAGATAAAATAAAGTTCTGGGAAAAGAATTTCTATCCAAACATAAAGGATTAAAGAAAGTAATTAGACATAGGGAGTGGCTATGATTTTTAAAAAGTTATGCCATTTTTCACAAATATCCAGACTCATGGTCACTCTGCCTATAGAAGTAAAAAAGGTCAACATTAGGAAAACAAGTTACTACTGTACCTGTGTGTATATGTTTTTATGTTTAAGTTTACCAAAGAGATTTTTAACAGAAGAAAAAAACACATGAGCATTGTTATGAAGCACTTGGTACTATTAGATTTTTTTTGCTCGAATGGAGAAAACAATTTTTTCTACTAAAAATATGTTAAAAACCCAAAACTCTCTTTTGACCCTGCACCCTCCTCTATCTCTTCTACAGTATGTCTCCTCCTCCTCTACCCATCCAGACTTCTGAGAATAGTCTATACCTGCTGATAGCCTCACTTCTTCAACCTCTGACCCTGTTGATAGTTGCAACATAGCTCTGTCCCAAGCATTCCACTAAAACACGATTTGCAAGATTGATCAGTGACCTTTTACTGAGAAATCCAGTGACAACTTTTTGTCCTTATTTTAGTGGATCTTCCTGCTGAAGGTAATGCTGGAGACAACTACTTTCCTGAAATTCTCAACCCTTAGCTTTGGTGACACCATACTTTCCTGACACTCCTGAAACCTTTCTAACTGTTTCTTCTTCAGAAGCTCCTCTTTCACTACCCACTCCATAAATCTCCACATTCTCCCATATTCTCTGTCATTGGTACGGGGAAAAAAGTGGCAGCCCTTACTCTTGTGTGTTTTTTTTTTTTCTGATCCACAGAATAAAAATCAAGCTACTTTATTTTTACCTTCTAGAACTCTCTCCTCTCCCTTTACAATGAACAGCTTTAAGTCTCCTCCTGTATTGGGCTGTTTCTGGAATCAGTGTTTTTGCTACGGAGCTATCTCTATGTGGAATGTCCCCATTTGCCTCCCACACTTCATTCTCCTGGCGAACTTTATCTTCTCATTTGAGACTCAGGCCAACAGCACATTCCTTAGAATATCTGTACTGACTCCACCTTCCCAGACGAGGTCAGGTGAAGCATTCCTTCTCGGGGTCCATCTGAACTCCAAGTTTCTACCTATCATTGTACGTTGTCTTTTTATGCAGCTGGCCCACCCCCACTAGGTTGTCAGTCACTTGAAAGTAGAAACCAGGTCTCATTCAACTTTGAATGAATTCCCATGGCTATCTTAGTGCAATGTCTGGACCAAGCAGCCATGGAAAGCCCACATGGAAGATAATCACGCCCTGGCTGCCTTAGCTAGCTACAGCTACTTTCAGTACCAATGTGCCAGCTGTGAGAATGAACAACCTTGAAAGTGGGTCCTCCATTCTCCAGTAGCAGTTGAGCCACCTAGATGACATCAAATGGAACAGAGAGATGAGCTATGCCAAGTCCTGACCAGATTGCAAAATTATAAACAAATCATTATTATTGCTTTAAGCTACAAAGTTTTAGAATGGTTTGTTTTACACCATCAGGTAAAATAAATGATGTGGCTCTGTTGACTAAAATTGTAGTCTTTGATTGTGACTTTTTCTCCTTTGTTAACCATATTGCTTTCGTTCACTTAACTTAATTATACTTTGATATTCCCTTGTTCAATTTTTGATAATGTACCTTAGTGATAAGTTAGGATGATTTCTCAACACTAGGAGATGCTGTGAGAAAATGTACATATTCAATGTATGTGCTTTCCCAGTTTTAATCAATAATCATTTTTATTTAGGAAAATATACTTTTTCACAGCAACATACCAGGTTGCTCTTGCAATGAGCAGGCATTTACTAGAGAGAAATATAAAGGCGTGTGAAAGCTCATGTGCCTCTGAATGCATCTTATTCATGTCAGGTGGAGGTTGGCTGTGTTTTCTAAGTCAGTGAATGGTCTTCTTTATTAAAAGCAATCTCTCTAACATATCCAGCCATGTCAACTAGGAGAGCCAAACACATTATTTCTGTCTTTTTTGAAGCACTCCAGCATACAGAGCTCTAAGTGCTGATAAGACATTTCATGCTGTAGAGACTAGTGGGATAAAAACGTCCCCCTATTCAGAATTTCTTTTAAAATTCTGTCCTGCAAAAGAAAAGAAGAAAAAATTCTAGACAGTAGTTAGGAAATTCAACATTAGATCAAGTCTGAATGTTAATAATTCGTGTTAATTATTTGCATATATTTAGTACATCACATGACAACTTTCACATGCTTGATTTTTTAGAGAAAAATAAGCTTTGAACTAAGCATCCTTTTGCCTTCAGCCCAAAGAATGGCTGGATGTCTGTAGGTCTACTCTTCATTTATAGGAGGAAGGAGAATCAGCTCTATTTACATGTTAATAGTAAGCCATCTTTCTGAGTCTTCATTTTATAGCCTATTAGCATAAAAAAAACCACTCCTTCCCCTACTATTGTTTTCCCTTTCTAGGAGAGATGTAGAATTTCTCTCTTGAGTGAGGATCTCCACTCTAAGTCGGAAACTGACATTGTTATGCATATGCCAATGTCAGTAAAATTTTTTGACCACTTGCCATGTTTCAGGCATTGTTTTGAGAAGTTTATATTTGGTCATGAATCAAAGAGACCAAATCTCTTTTTATTAACCTTAAATTTTAGTGGTTGTGGGTGATTCAGTTAAAAAAAAAATATGAGTGAATAAGATAATTCCAGGCCTTGCCATGAAGAATATATAATCCAATAATGTGCTTAGAGAGTGCCTGGGGAGCTACTTTAGATTTGATGCCCAAGGAAGTCTGTCTGAGCAGGGTGCCTGTGAAGGTAAGCTACTCCTCTCCTGGTTTGACAAGGAAGGATTGAGAAAACAAGTAGAACTTCCCTAAGTAATATGCTAAAAGCCTCCTTCGATGGCAGTAGGAATGGGAAATAATCTTAGAGAGATTCCTTTGATGAGAACTGATTTTCTTCCCCCTTTTTTTCTGGTTGGAGCAAGGGGAGGAGTTTCAGAGCCCTGGATTTCAGGAAGCAGGCCATAACAAATTATCACAAACTGGGCTCAGAACAACAGAAGTTTATTCTCTCATAGTTCTGGAGGCTAGAAAACCAAGGTGTTGACAGGACCATGTTTCCTCTGCTCTAGAGAAAGATTCTTCTTTGTTTCTGGTGGTTGCCAGCGATCTTTGGTGTTCCTTCACTTGTGGCAGTCTAATTTCATTCTCTGCCTCAGTCTGCACATGGCCTTCTTCCCTGTACCTTCGCTGTCTCTCTGTGTTCAAATGTCTATTTATAAGGACACCAGTTATTGGATTTAGAACTTACCCTAATCCAATATGATTTCATCTTAACTTTGTTACATCTGCCAAAACTCTGTTCCAAGTAATGTCATATTCACAGGTTCTGGGTAGACATGTATTGTGGGGGAGGGGAACACTATTCAACCCACAACAGACCTAGTCAACTGGAACTCTCACCAGGGAGAGAAAATATCCCTCAGCAACTTGCTGTTATCCAGGAGGTAAAGAAGGCGGCAAAGTATGAGGCTCTCCTGAGAGGCATGGCCTGTGGAGTCCAGAAGCAATGTCATTACACAATTTTAAATCTGGTTCCAATAGCATCAATCTCTTACGTTGTCCTCAAAGGTTGAGTTAAGTTTGTTAAATCACTAAAGCCTCCTAGGAAGCTCTTCAGAAAACAGAGAGTATCGGGTCTCTGATTAAGCAAAGTATGTGAGGAAGTCACAGCAGCCTAGAGAAGCAATTGCTACACAGCAAAAACTGATCAGCCGTCTTGATCTGAGAAGACAACAAAAATCAGAACACCTAGCTGTCCTCAGAAATGCTTGGTGACAGATTCTTTAATGATACAGGGTTCATTCGCTCAACCCAACATCATTCACTGAACACCTGACATAAATTAAGTACCTTGTTAGTGCTGAGGATAAAATGCTGAGCAGAGGAGACTGGGCTCTGCTCTTGAGAATTTTATTATCAAGGAGGATGAGAATTTGAAGGGTGTTGTTTAGATATAGAGGAAACTGTGATCCCAGAAAGCTGGGTTGAGGACACACGATTTACACTGGTTATGGAGTGATAGATAGTGCAGCAAATGTGTGTGGATTGCCTCCCACATGCCACTGCAGTAGGTACTGGCATTCAGAAGCAGCGTTTTCCTTGCTCCTTCTCCTTTTGTTTCCCCTTCCCTGTTTCAGGGACTCTTTAGACACAATAAATTTACAAGATATTGATGTCCCTGTGACATCTCCAAAATAATTTTTTTGATTGGCATACTTCATTTGGAAATAGCCCCATAATAGAATGAAATATCAGACACTTGATTACTCAGAATTCCAGTCTGAAAAACCCAGATCGACACCTCAAAGTCTCTCTCCTTAACTTCTATGTAAATCCTATACCACTACACAAAAACACACAGCACAATGTCTGGGACAAAGTAGACATTCATTCATTTACATTTACTGAGCAAATACTATGCACCAGGCACTAGGATAAGCACTAACTAAAAGTTAGTTTCTTTTCTTTCCTAAATAAGTACTGTATATTGTTTGCTGATCATAACGATAAATATAGTATAAAAAATAAAATTCTGATAACCGACTTATAATTTCCCCCAAAGAATCACTATAGTTCAAAATTTCAGGAAAGTTATGCTTCCTTAAAGTCTTATAAGAACCCATCTCTATGTCTTCTTTCATTCTGAGTTTCCCTTCAGGCATAGTTCTTGTTTAATGTTCCTCTCTTTTCTTTCTCACCTTCTCTGATCTCTGATCAAAGATAATCACTTAATAATAAGTTTGGTCAACTACGTGTAATTTGTAATATTTACCTCTAAATAAAAGATAGGCCAGTGACTTACATCTATCTTATAAGAGCTTCTGGAAATGAATGCCTAGAGCATCACTTGTTAATGTATCTGATATGACTTGGTTCACTTGTCTTTTGCAGTCATGGACACCATGATATTTGGGAGAAGTGACCACACTGTGATAAAAAAGGCCATGGGCTTTGGCATCAGGTCTGGCTTTAAGTCCCTACTCTTCTATTTGCTGCCTGGGTGATTGATAGTGCAACAAATGTGTTACTTAGTTTCTTTTCAGCTGGAAACCATAGCTACATTTTTGGGCTATAGTGAGAACTGGAAGCAATCTTTAAAAATTGGCAAACACGAGGCACTTAATTCATGGAAGCTATTACTATTATTCTAGTCATGTCTAGTAATCTACATAATCTCTTGAATCTATTTATGGTTATTTCTGACATTTCTACTTTTGCTTTTTTTATATTGCCTAGGAATATACTTGTAAATATAAACTGAGTGTCTTCTAAATGCAAAAGGGAGAAACCCAATTAAGATTACATTACATTAAAGTGAGTGTGCTGGAATTCAAGCTGTGAGATATGAAACAGATTAACTACCATGGGCTGTTGGTAAGGTCATAAGCCTAAAATAATTCGGCAGAGCTAAACCAGACCAGCACAGACAGACTTCTGAATTGGCACATAGCACAAAAGGTAGTTCTTCTTATGCCCAAATATAGATGTTGACTCATGCAGACTGGGTGAAACATTTGAAGAACAAAGTGATATCATCCAAGAAGGCAGGATGACATCATTCAGCAAATGTTTTCTCGTCTGTCTGGTTTTTGGCATTAGACCTTTTGGCTCCTATTTTTAATGATTTCCATCAGTTGCTCTTAAATGCTACCCTCCCTGAGCAAGGCCACATCAGCTCCTGCCTATCTTTAAATCTGTATGTTATAAATATTTTGCCATGTCTGACACAGTATCTGGTTTCCACTCTGCTCATTTTATTGTAATTGGTCCCAAAAGAGTCACTAAAAATAGTCTCGCTTCCCAATCTAATAGGTTCTTTTTAGTTTCCTTCCTAGTGGAACTGTGTACAGTAGTTAACACTGTGGATCAGCTCGTCCTTGCCCCACTCCTTCTTTGCTTTCTTATGCTTGTCTCATGATAGTCTTAATTCCGAAGATCACTTCTTACAAGTCTCCTTCACTTGTTTCTCTTCCACAGCTCACCCTTACATATATTCTCTGGAGCTATCATGCTAGCTTTTTGTCTGGCCACAAGCCCCCTTGTTAGGCTCATCTCCTAGCTTCCTCACTCTCAATCACTCTTTATGCAATGACTTTCTCAAAACCAAACCTGCTCAGGCCACTGCCCCAACTAAGAACCTTCCACTTTTACTATTGCTTTCATATTTTGAGCTTCATCTCCTAACACTGAGTTTCTCTGCCTCTATTCATGCTGTTTCTTTATTTTTCTACTCTCTGCCTCTGAAAAATCTCTAAGATCTAATTCAAATGCCACTTCTGCAAAGTCTTCCTTAGCACATTCCTCCCTGGTGAATTTAGTGGCTTCCTCAGAGTTTCCACATTTTTTGCATACTAATATAGCACACACCAAATTTTATTACTGTCTGTTCAGCATTTATTTGTCTGTTCCGTTAGATGGTAACTTTTTGAGAACAGTGACGTTACCTTTTTTGACTTTTTCACAACACCCAGCACAGTGCCTTGCAGATAATTACATTCTCAATGATCAGTTCTCAATAAACTGAATCTATTTTTTAAAGATCAGTCTTATAATAAGGTTCAGTTGCTTTTCTACTTAAAATGAAAGGGGGGAGAGAAAATATCTCAGCCATGAATTCAATGTATTTTAGACCATATTAGGCTTTTGTGTCGAAACTTCCTTTCTACTATCTCTACATAAACTCTGGGCAAAGAAAAGTGTTCCATGTTTTTTATGCACAGCCAATTCCAAGGTCAGCTAAATTCCAATGCAGAATCAGAGAGAACCAGAATGTCAAATCTACACAATGCAAATAAAGAGCCTACTGAATTAAGCTCTTCTAGGACACCAGGGTATCATTTAATAAATTTTTCCTAGGAGATTAAATAAGGCCTAGATATATATTATAATAGATGCACATGAGCTCTAATTTTGTTCAGCAAAATGTATGGCTACTTAAAACTAAGCCTGGATCAACTGAGTTGTATCATGTAACCAACCCAGACAGAAATAAAGCCCATTACAGTGGCTGCAAAGAGCACTGTTTTTGTCCTTTCACCTGCTCTATTCAGTCAAAACTTACTTCAGTAATGATCTCTGCATAGAAATCTCTCTTAGAGTTCTTTAGCTCAGGAATTCATAAAGGCAACAGAAAGAATCTATTGTGAATGACTGAATTTTTAGTACTTACTACAGCTGTATACAATTAAGAATATATATTTCTATGAAAAATAATGGAAACATATCTTGAGTAATAGCATGTATATGTCAAGCATTGGCTCTGTACCTTATATGGATTATCTGATTTCCTCACAATCACCCTATGAAGCTGGAACTATTATCTCCACTTTATAGATAAGGAAACTGAAGGTCAACAGGTCATGTAACTTTCTAATGTGACAGAGCTCCTGAGCAGTGAGCTAGGAATCAAAGACTAAATCTGACTCCTGGGAATTTAGAGCATGTTTGATGTCAGTTATTAACACCTGTTTATAAAGGGAATAATGACAACCCACAAGCAATATGAATAAGGAAATGTGACCAGTCAGGTCTTAATCGTCAATGCACTTTCCTCCAGCCCAGTCTTAAGGACTGAATATCAGTTATGTGTACAGGAGACTTTATTTCTTTTTGAAGTAGAAAAGGGAGTGGGAAGGAGAGAGATGCCAAGGAAGTTAAATTATATGAATGCACAGTCTGCTTTTCAAACTTCAGCTTATAACCACATGTGGATAAGTGGAGGCTATGATCAAAATCCCTTAAGTCCTTCACAGTGGGTGTGACTACACTTAGCAGAAATACTTCTGCCTCTGCCTGTATCTCTTCCTTCCCCTAGCCAGGGGAGCTCTGTAGCATGGAGCCCAGGGGACTCTAGAACATGACTGTCAAACACTGCCACATAATCATTTCATTGATATGACCATATCTTTTGTAAATAATGCATTCCATTAGCTAAAATTGCATTTAAAAAATCTTAGATGATTATTAATAATAGTAACAATGATGATATAGCAGAACACAAAGCATTTGAT
This sequence comes from Cynopterus sphinx, assembly GCA_030015415.1. NCBI lineage: Eukaryota > Metazoa > Chordata > Mammalia > Chiroptera > Pteropodidae > Cynopterus > Cynopterus sphinx. The sequence goes on from CM057380.1 coordinate 141,380,985, forward strand.
TACACATGATATTGCTGATAATGAGAGAAAATAGATATTCTCATATATTGAGGGTAGGAGTATCAACTAGTGAAATTTTTCATAGGAAACAACTTGGCAAAATCTATTTAAATTGCAAATACATCTACAGATGACTCATAGGTGATTCACTATAGCATTGTTTTGTACCTTATCATCAATAAAGTATTTAGGATGTAAATCTAAAAAAGATTGATAAAGCTCTATTAGTGATATTGAATGACATCTAAACTGTGTGGATGTGCATGTGTGTGCGTGTGCTTGTGTGTGTGTGTGTGTGTGTGTGTGTGTGTGTGTGTGTCCTGCAGTGTATTGGTAAATGTTTGACCACTAGTTACCCAAGTATAGTTCCATGAATGTTGGTTGACAAGTAAGATGAAAATGAAACACTAAAGATGTACTCTGGAGGTTCACCAGTTCATCAGTGATGTGAGTGACTTCTTTGCTGAACTGGATAATAATTTAAAATACTGGAAGAATATTTTCTCAATTTTTTGTTATATTCACAATGACAAACATTTAGGTTTAATTTGTATTAGTAATATTTTTACTGTTATTTTTTTAAGTCTAGACAATTAATGAAACAAATAAATTGAGTCCTGATTTGTATCATTTGCTGATTTCTGTGGTGAAAATAGTCTTATGTTGGCTAATTTCAAGTTCCCAATGTGATGTCATTGAATACAGAGTTGGGAAGAGATGCACATACCTATATGTACATAATTTTATAGTATTTCCACCATATAGATACAGTAGATGCAAATAATCTTGAGACATACAGATAATGGTAAAATGCAGAATTAGAAAGTGATAACTTTTAGTATTTATTACCTTTTTATAATTTATTTGTGAGTTAATTTAATTTAATTTTTAATGTGACTATATTTAATAACTAGCTCACAAAATTTTTGAAGACTTAACAATTGACTCTCATGAGTTGGTATGAGCTGGTACCAGTGTACCACCAGCAACAGAAAACTCACTCAGATGAAATCTGAAGAAAATTCAAGGAATAGACTACAACGGTCTGAGCAAGGTTAGGGAAACACTGCTGACAAATCATTGCTGACAAATCTGTGGATTATATACTTTAAGTTTGTGAATTATATGGCATGTGAATTATATCTCAATAAGTTGTTTTTAAAAAGCGAGACTGAGGCTCCTAGGGACTATCAGTGGCAAGAAGCCAGTACATGTTATAGGGCAACAGGAGAGAACTGTTATCAGAGCCCAATGAGAGATAAAGACCCAGTGGAAGGGATCCCAGCAAGAGCTGCAGCTGTAGAGGGACTCAGCCAATCTCCCAACTGTACCTCTATAGCAGAGGAAAAGGGAGGTAAGGAGGGAATAGACAAACCCTTCTCCTCTCCTGCCCTTCAATTTCCTATTGATGCCTCACATTGGACAAACACTCAATCAAAAGGTAAGGGAACCTGGGTGACGTTTGCATAGGGATCAACTCCCTAGGGCACAGAGAAGATCATAAAGGGTGAATGACAGATCTGAGGGCAGAGAATAGCCAGCACTTGTAGGTGCATGTATGTGCGTGCACACACACATAAGTATTTGTTAATAAGTATACAGTAAAATTGTTAACACTATTTGGCTCCAAGAAAGGAGAAAAATAGGACATAGACTTTTCACTTTTTAACATTTTGAAGCTTTTGAATTTTGAACCGTGTGCATATATTACCTATTTCAAAAAACAAGTAACATCTCAATTAAAAAAATGAAAAACAAACAAACAGAAAAAATGGAGTAAGTTTGTGGTAGTCATTAAGGCTATTCACAAAAAGTCTGATTCTTCTCTCCTTCTGAGCACACAGTAGAACTGTAGTTCCCTCACCCTGTTGAAGTTAGATGTGGCTACATGTTTTATTTGAAGAATGAAGTATGAGCAAAACTAATGTGTGTCACATTCAGGTGGAAGCTTTACGAGCCAGTGTATATATTGCCACTTTCCCTCTTACCTGCTTCATGGGTCATGGAACATCATGGAACTCCAGTTAGCCAGAGTCCATGACTTATATGGAGCAGACACCCTTCCCTTCTGCCACCACTACACTAACATGAGACATGTAGCAACTAGAGTGAGAAATGACCTGCCTTATTATCAAGATTATGGGATTGTTTGTTACCATAGCATAAGCTAACTTACCCTCACTGACAGAATCTGTAGCCAGATGACTCCTGGCATTATTTACAAATCAAAAAATATGTGATTTTTAAGAATATTTACATTTAGCCTCATGTATTAAAAACAATACATCTCATTGTACCCATGGAAATATCATTGGTTTTAATGACAGTACAAATATTGATTTATGAATATTAAGCTTAAATTTGGTAATCTGTATCAAAACCTCAAAAATGCATGCCTTTTGACCAAACAATTCTACTCCTGGGAATTAATTCTAGTGAGATAATCAATATTAATGGCTAAATTTTATTAAAGTTATTAAGCATCAGGCACTATTCTAAGTGCTCTGCACAAATTAATTTAGAATACTTATAGCAATCCTATGATGTATGACCTATCACTATTACACCTTTACACAAAGGAGAGAGGCTTACAGAAATTGAGCAACTTATTAAATATTATATCTCCCTATTTTCCCCTCTTCCAAGCTTCTGACAACCACCATTTTATTCTCCATTTCTATAAAATTGGCTTTACTTTTTTTAGATTCCACATATAAATAATACCATACTTATTGCTGCTTCTTAAATAGCTTTATAGATGTAAGTCATAACACTGCTTTAGAATAACAAAACTGGGAAACAAATTTAAAATCTAAATGTGAGTGTTGAATCAGTTGTGGTAAGAGTGTGATGGAATACCATACACAAGCAGTCACTTTTTAAAAAAATCACAGGCACACATGGAAAGATGTTTGCAATATATAGAATGGGAATAAAGTCATATCCCAGTTTTAAAAAGTATATGCACAGACAACAGTTGGAAAGCCTACATCTGGGTAGTAGATTTTGCAAGAGTTTTTCTACTAAGACCCTACATGTATTTTTTTATTTTCTATAACAACATGTTTACGTTCAATTTTTAACAGTGCCATACTGAGCTCACATAGTAGATCCTGAAACAAGAGCTTGCATTCAGTTACTTGATTTTGGTAAGAGATCCTGGGAAATAGAAACAGTGCAACAGTGAATCTGGGACAGAAGGAAAGCCAAATCAAAGGTGTAGGTGTGTTATAAATCTGATCACCACTGTGGGAAATGCAGATGTTCTCTATAGAAATCTCTCTAAAGAACCAAGTAGAATAGACCTAGCCACTGTCTGCCTGAGTAACAAAAGACAGGAGGATTGATCCTTGGCTCCCTTCCTCATTGGTCCAGGGTGTCAATTCCCTCCTATTTCCAGGTTTGCACATTATCAGTAGATCTAAGAAATTTGCTACAGGCATCCCCACTAGCTAAAACAGGGAAGCCTTAGGTGGAAATCCAGAGCTATGCAGAGCAACTGAAATGAAATGCCTGAATGTAACTGAATTAACAAAAATTCAACTGAGAGGATGAGTTTTGAGACATAAGAGGTGTACCTTCTGTAGCTTTGAATTAACTTGTGTTCAAGTCATGACTCTCTGGTTAATTAGAATGTGATAAGACCCAAGTTTTACTTTATTTTTCTTTGAGATTAAGAGCTGTTGTAGTAGAAAAGGCCAAGTGGAAGCCCGACAACTACTCACCTTTCCATCCAGCCAAGATAGTAAATGAAAAATTATATTACATCTTACAGGGGCATGGCAGAGATTAAAGCCTACCTCAAAAATTTAAAGAATATCGGGGTGGTGGTTTCCATTAAATATTCATTCTGCCATCTACAATGACCAGATGGTGGATGATCATTTACAACTTGATTTTAACAAAAGAGTAGTCCCAATTGCAGCTGATGGGCTGGATGTGGTGTCTTTACCAGTGCAAAGCAACTCAGCCTCAAGTATGAAATACGTGGCTACTGAACTGGTGAGTATATTCTTTTCTATACCAATCAAAAAGAAGAACCAAAAGCAGTTTTCATTCACGTGGAATGACAACAATATATATTCACAGGATTTTTTTAATTCTCCAGGACTATTTTAATTCTCCCTTTTTCTGTCACAGGGACCTATATTATCTGTATATTGCACAGAATTTACCTTTGTCCATTATTTTGAAAATATATGTTAATGTGAAAAATATGTCATATACACCATATGCCTTGATAAAACACATTTTATCCAGAGGATGAGAATTTACCCCTACAGATATGCAGAAGCCTACTAGATTAGTGAAGGGCATGCAGGGGTATTCCCTCCAAAGTAAAGGGTGGGTTACTGCATCTTCACTTCCTACCTGTAAGAAAGTGCACCACTTAACTTGTTAGGCCTCTCTAGATTTTTCTTGCAGAGTATTCCACACTGAAGCATGCTGCTTCGATCCATTTGTAAGGTTACTTGGAAGGTTGCTGCTTTGGAATGGAGCCCAGAGCAAGAGAGGGCTCTGCAGCAGGTCTAGTTTTAGTAAAAGCAACCTTGCTGCTTGGTTTATACAATCCAGCAGATCCCATGGTAGCAGGGGTATTTGTGGAAGAAAAGATTTCATGTAAGTTCTTTGGCAAGTCTCAATGGAAGGACTGCAATGCAGACCTCTAGGGTTCTCAAAGCAAGGTTTTGAGCTATACTTCGTTGAACTATATTCCTGGCATGCCCTGATATAGTCTGAGTACAGCACCATGGGACATCAAATGACCCTATGGCTAGAGCTACTCATCAAGAGCTAGATGCTTTCAAACCCCAAGTTATAAAGTGAGGTGGGCCCAGCAGCAATCTATTGTAAGAGAGAAGCAGTACACTGGAGAGTGTGCTTGAGCAAATGCAGAAGGCACAAATAAGCTTCATGAAAGATGAACCAAAACCCAGGAATCCCCCGGCTATTGCACTGACTGACATTACTTTCTCAGTTCATACCAGTGAACTTGTAGTTTCCTTATGACGAGTGCACAGGAAGAAAAACCCAGTTTTAGTTCTATAAGATGTAAAAAGATTTAATATTTTTCCTCCCACATTCTGAGTTTTTCTAGCTGGACTAATAATCAAATTAACAGAAACAGATTAACAGGAGAAAATCATATTTTTAATACATGCACATGGGGAATTTACATAGGCATAAAAATCCCAAAGACAGTGAAGCAACATTGGATTTATGTGATATTTTTGGAAACAGGAGAAAGAGGGGTGCAGGGACAGGGCATTAGATTTCAAAAGGGAGACTGGGCAATTAACAGGTAGTTGAGGAAGAGTGGAATATATATGCAGAAAAATTGTGGCTGGGCAACTCAGAAACAAGGGAACACAGGAATACTAGCTAACAGAGTGGGGGTCTTGGAGACCAATGCTAGAGTGAAGATTCTTAAGATGATTAAGAAGAGGCTGCCTTCCTAAAGCAGATTTTTCTAGCAGAGTGTTTGGGCAGGAAAGGAAAGTGGGCCTCAAAGATTTTTTCTGAGTCTTGTTTCTTAATAAACAGCTTAAAACCAATATTCCAAAAAGCAGCTTCAGGATGACAAAAATTTTGTTCCCTGTAGTTCACAGGTGGATCAGTTTGATGAAGTTGTTACAGGTTGACAGTGGAATGCTGCTCATAACATCCCCCATTCAAGGGGTGGCGTTAAATTACATTGGCAAAGGCAAATCCTCTCAGAGGGAAGACGGATTTTTAAAAAAATCATTAAGTTGTCTTTGTATACATTCAGGTATTAACTTTTAAATATATATTACTTCTAGCCACAAGATTTAATTAGGGCTTAAAAATAATGTTGGATTCAGTGGTTTTTAAAAAATCCTAAGTTTAAGTTGCATCACAAATAATAAAAATTTTCTATGGCCATGCTGCCCTTAATAAGCCTGATCCCGTCTGATAGTGGAAGCTAAGCAGAGTTGGCCCTGGTTGATACTTGGATGGGAGACCACCTAGGAAGACCAGATGTAAAAAAAAAAGTAGAAAGTAATTTTACTATTTTACACTGTAGGCGTAAAAATTTAAAAAAAAATAATAAAGGAGTGTAAAGGGAGTGTAAAAGCTGATAAGATCCTTGCAATCTTTGAGGCCAACTAAGGGATGCCTCGCTTAAAAGATAATAATTATAAAAAAATTAAGTATTTAACAATTATTATTAACATTGTTAACAAGAGAGAATAGAAGAGGAAGACTTCAAGACCACAAGGAAAACATGCATAGGGAGTAACAGATTCTTTGAGAATTCTGTTATTGCCTCGCAATCGAGATTTGGTAAGCCTTAGCAAATGAATAAGAAGGCAAATTGAAATAGCAGAAGAACAGGATTTCAGAACCAGACAAATGTGGCTTTAGCCAAGGCTCTTCCACTAAGTGTATGATTTTGGAAGAGTTATTTAATTATCCTGAACCTCCGTTTCCTTCTTCCTGGAGTCAGATGCGCTATCAGCAAGTTATGAGGTCACAGTTTCTGTCTTTCTGAAACAAGGTTGATGATAGCTTAACTACATTCTTGACTGATCTGCCAGGTACAGTTGTGCAATTTGTGAACTGTGCGAAGGCCTCTCATGGAGGAGCTGACTTGGGGCTGATATCCCACTTGGGCTCAGATCACTGGGCAGCATCTACCAGGCAAAGGCACCATTTTCTGATTTGCATGGGGCCCCGTCTAGGCTACCTCAGGTCTGCCTGCTGTCAAGATTTCAATGAGATCACATATGTAAAGCAACCAGTAAGCAGTAATAAATGGTAGCTGCTATTTATTACATTCTGTTGTCTCCAAGTCCATCAGTTATGAAAAGCCTAAGCTAAAAATAGGAGTCAGAACCTAAGTCCTACCTGAAAAAATGTTCAGAAAAGGAAGGGCTCATCTCTGATGGAATCTGCTTCCTCCAACAGACTTTAAAAGCTGCCAGGTCTGGGACTTTTCTTATTTACCTCTGGATGTTCCTGGTACTTAGTACCATTTAAACACTTGCTGAACAAATGAACAGGAAAAACAAACAGAGACTCATGGACATGAACAATGGGCAATGAACTAATGGTTACCAGAGGGGAGAAAATAAAAATATAAAATGTTTTTTTAAAATTATGTATATATAGTATGAAAAAAATAAATTGCCATTTAAAAAAATAAACAAATATGAAAAAACTAAAAAAAAAAAAAACAGTTGTCAAATGATTGATTGAATGACTAGAAGAATAATTTTACTTTTTAAAACAAAAACAAAGTAACAGCAACAAAAGCACCTTTAAATATATTTACTTGGAGCCTTTCTTGAGTATCTTCTGATGTGTTAATTTCAGTTTGCCAGTTCTCAGACTGAGTTTTCTGTCAGTTTTGAGGCCATTAACAGAATAAATATGGGTCAACGTTCATTATATGTTGCTTCAACTATCTTATATTTAGAGAGAGAATCCTCAAACAGTGAAACCAAGCAATGACAACCCCACAGGTTCTCCAAGATCATCTCTTTGTCCAATTTACCATGTAATCAAACTGTCTTTTGGCCAACTGAAAGTGAAACTATGCCACCCATGTACCTTTCATTTATCAAGCGTAGGTCCAATTATCTAGAGGTTTCCAACTGACCCTTATTGTTGCTTCACTTTCTTTTAGACTATACAGAATAAGACTGGTTCTTTCGAGAGGGCAGCTACCAGAACAGGGATAAACTGCCTGTAGAGATAAGTTTCTGTGATAGAAGAACCCTTTCCTGGTCCTAGCCAGATTCCTCCCCATTTTCAATAGCGCAATGGAGAATCAAACCTCACTTCAGCATTGTCAGACTGCTCTGAAGTTCCAGAACAGTCCTCCAGTGATAAAGAGGGAATGCAATGAGGTGTTATGGAAACTAAATATTCCCTTAAACAAAATTTTCAATGAAATCTAGCAAATAATGTTTTCAGTTTGGCAAATTTAATTTTCCTATAGTTGCTTCTGTTTTAGTATAACTGGTCTGAGCTAGCTAAATGTGATATAAAAAAAATGGTGTGCCTTACTCCTGTTGATTATTTATTCTCTTTGTACACCTCCTGTTCCATTGCCTGGTTGAATTCCTCTTTTCCTCCTGGTTCACCACAAACTGGACTTATGAACTTGTTGGAATTAAATTTTATGTATTGTGCTTATACTTTAAAATAGCATTGAGAACTCCAGGCCCTAAGACTGTAACAGAAAAAAAAAAAAAAAAAAAAAAGCTATAGCAAACTTCTTCATAGAAGAGCAGCCTCAGTGAGGATAAGAAGGAGCCTTTGTTCTTCCTCAGAACTAATCTCTGTTGCCAACTTTGCTTTCAACGTAGTCCCAGAAATTTCCAAAGAGTTCTGTTCTTGGCACATTTCTGCAGTTACTCCTAACATGTTTCGTTGTCACAGGGAGTCAGGCCTTTTGCTAGTTTTAGCTGCCTGTTCTAAGGTTGTTTTTAAGATAGACTGCTTTTAAATTAATCATTATATTCACTAATTGATGGAAAACAAGCAGGATTATGTTGTCATTTCTCTATGAGAACAGAATTGTCTTAGATTTAATCATATTAAAGCCCAGATAGCAAACTTCTTGGGCATTGAAGAGAACACATCTCTAACTGCAGTTAAAAAATCCTTTCTCATTAAGAAATTATTTTAACTGGATTTCTTTCACAGCCAACTGGCGAAATTAACTTGGGGAGGAAGCAAAAGAACTAAAGTGTTAAATCAAGCAACACTCAGAGAATGCAATATGCTTATCAGCCTGTAGCCAGGCCACAGGACATCTGCAGAACAAAGAAAGATTCCTACTGGGATTGCTAACAATTTATTTCTCACACCTATGAAGGGGAAAGAGATAAACAGAGTCTTTAAGTGGCTGCTCTACACAAATAAAATCATTCATTCTCTATGGCTAAAACTGTGGATTAAAGTCTGGGAACTACCAGCAGGACTTTTACGCTACATATTCTTACCTATTAACCTTGTATACTCTTATCTTTCCTTGTTGTATTTCTATATCCAAAAAAAAAAAAAAAAAAAGAGTTAAAATTTTTGAACTCAGGAAGAAAGAAGGTTATATTAACTGAATTCCTCCCAGGATCCCTCTCAGTGCCTTTATTTTCTCTCACTGTCCTTGTCCCTATTGTCTCTGTCCCTCTGAGTCTCTCCTAGACTCTCTCACTCTCTATGGGGTGTTACCCCTTTTCTAATAAACTTTCCTTTTGACTCTGACTTTGATGTGTATTTTAATTCTTTTTGTGCTCTCCACCAAGAACCCTTCTCAGTCAGTGCACAGCTTGGTCTCCCTTCAACTCAGGGGAATGTTCCTTGTCCTGCATCAAAAGGAAGAAGAAAAAACTACATTCTACATAATAATTATGTTTTAGAAAGCTGCATTATAAAATCATAAAAGATTTGAAGAGATGATGATACAAATATCTTGCATTTTGGTTCCTAACAAAGTAGTTGATACCTGACATTCTATTCCTAATTTAAGAACTCCTAGATTCCTTCACTTTAAAAAAGATTAAGATTCACCCTATTCCCAGTCCCTCCTAGTGCCCATTAAATTCTCTTTCTGAGGTAATCCCATACTGCCTAATTAACATCTCAAACCATATTTCTCAGAAAATGACAACAGAGAGAGGCCTAATAAAGGGAATGTTCAAGAGCATCATCCCTGATGCCAGACTAGCTCTGTCACTTACTATCTGTGTAAGATTGGGCTGGCTGCTTAAGCTCTCTGTGCCTCATTTTCTCATCTGCAAAATGGGAACTGTAATGGTAGATACTTCACAGATTTGTGAGGCAGAGTAAATGAATTCAGTTTTGTAAAGTGCTTAGAATAGAGCCTGGTAGGTAGTAAGTACTATATGAGTGTTGTTAAATAAAATTTTATCTAACAAAGTTTGATCCTGACTTACTTTTTCTCTCCAAATCAGAAGTATTTTTTTATCCCATAAGTCCAGTAGAAGGTTGTTAGTAATTTTTAATGCCTTTAATATAAATGCATATCTAATAAGTATGTTCATCACAACTTGTAAAAAAACTACATGCCTAATGATAATAAACAAATTGTTAAAATATCAAGATATTTAATTTTTAAATAAAGTATAAATTTATTTTTAATTTTCAATATGTGCTTAAGGAAAAATAGCAGGTTATATAAAAATAATATGTATCATGATTCCATTTTTTATTGAAACAATATATGTCATATAAGAAGGCAAAAAAAAAAAAAGTGAACAGGTAGACACCAAAGTGTTCGTGGTTATTTTTGGATGATGAAATAATGAAAAATTTTTATTTTCTTTTTTTTCAAAATCTGGCTCTTCTAAATTATCTTTAATAATATTCATTACTTATGAATAAAGAGAAACTAAAAATTAATGACAAAAGTATAGTTTTATGACTGGCAATTTATTTTCTCGTCATGGGAATCTCTATGAAAATGGAGAAATATAATGAATTTTTCTAATTAAATATATCACAACTTTCATAAATCTCAAATTTAATAAGGAGATTATTTCCTTATTCCATTGTTTTAAATATCTTAAGGCACTGAAAGGCATTTATTAGCTTGGATATTTTAATAATCTGTTCACTTTTATCTTACATTGGTTGTGAATATAATTAGTTTGATGTTGGTTTATTTTGTATAACCAAACTTAAAACAACTCAACACTAAATTAGAGAACAGAAGTAGATAGTTTGTGAATTAAAAATTTGCTTAAGTTTCTTCAATCTAGCAAATAACAGACATAAAAAGTTTTAAAGTGTTATCTATGAGATAAGATAGATGGCTGCTTAACTGAATATATTTTCCAAGAGCCAGAGGGAACAGTTAAGTATACCATCTTACCAGTGCTATCATTAGAAAGATTTTTCTAGATCACATTTGATTTTGCCCTTGTTCAAGTATGACTGTTTCCCTCAAGCTCAGTTTTGTTTTGTTTTTTCCCAAACTCATTCATCAGCCTTGTGGTTCCTTCTTCAATCTCCTTCTAAAGAGTTCAACAGATTCTTAAGTAAAATCCTTGTAAAATGCTGACTACTCTTTTCTTCCTGTTTTTAAACCATGATGAGGATTATCTTTCTCATACTAACAATCATTAATCTAAATGCAACAATGAATCAGTATATTGGAAAACTAATAAATCAATAATACACTTCAATTTGAGGGAAGCAGATGTGAGGGAAGTCAGTTAATTGAATCATTTGTTAACCCACTAATTCATACATTTTTTTTTAAATGCTAGAAACATTTATTTCAACCTTGTTAATACTTCTGTGCAACCATTCTCTCTAGCTATCTTACCTCTTTTGTCCCTCAAAGGAATTCCCCACTGAATTGTTGAAAACTTTCCACCTTGCTTCCTTGAATGTTATCTTATTTAGAGAGAAAAAAAAAACTTCTAAAAAGAAAAGGACCCAATTTTCTTGAGTTGAAAAAAATTTTTTTTCACCCACAGTGGAAATATTACAGTATTTTTGCCCAAAGCTATGAGATGGTGGGAAAAGTGTTATTTATTTATTTATTTATTTATTTATTTATTTATTTATTTCAGTTGGAACTATTGAATAAAAAGTATTAAAATGTAAAAATCTTTCTTAGAAAATTTACCAACTAAGAATCAGTAGAGAAAGCCCAGAAAACTACAAGGAGCTTTTAAAAAATAACAATTAAGACAAAGCCTCTTTTTCTTGTAATCTAATTTGTCTTTTAACAGAAAGGTTCAATGAAGCTTTCTATTCCAAATCTTATAGTATAAAGACAGTTTACAAAACAGTCATACTAGGTTAGGAAAATATTTTACTCAAAAAAACAGATGGCCCTTTTATACCATACAAAAAGACAATTATATTTTAGAAAAACACTCAAATTGAGCTCAGAATATAAAATATTAAATCCTTTAATCTATACAAAGAGTTAGCAAGATTTTTCTGGAAAACTGAGAATTTTTCATATTCTTTCTGATATGCTGTTTCCCTTAAATTTTTTTGGCTTTTAATCTTCCACTGCTAAATCTTTAAGAGAGACTTTAAAAATATTTTCTTATAGTGCCTAAAAAATTAACTTCAGATTTTCCACTGCCCCCTCCTACGGGTCCTAGGAATCCATTCTAATTGCTTGCATGTAAAATTTTACATTCACCCATGTATTATTTATTCAACAAATATTGCTGAGTGCTTACTTTGTTTCAGTCCGTGGGTACCACGGGGAGCAGAAACAGAGCCCCTGCTCTCATGGAGCTCATCGTCAAAGGGGCATTCAGATATTAAACAGTCCCACTAATGGGGGTATAATTATGAACTGAGGTTTATGTTTAAAAAAAAAAAAAGCACACAATTCTAGAAAGGGTAAACAGGAACCTCACCCAGATGAGAGAGACAGGTACGGCTTCTCTGAGTAAATGACACATTAAAAACCAACACTGGCTAAATCTGTATCTAAGATTTAATCTTTTTTCATAATAACATTGCGGTAAGTCAAATAAACAGCCAGTTTACTAATTTTAAAGGTGAGCAGAATGAAATTTCATCATGACCGTTTCCCCACCAAAACCGTTCCTTTTCATCTGATAGGCAATACTTATTATCGCTCATCTAAGCATTATACATTTGAGAGGTTTTTTTTTTTTTCCTGGCTATTTCTATAAATTATCTAAGTGAGAAAAAAGAGTGAAAGGAAAAAAAAATCCCAGCACACTTTTTTTTTTTTGCATTTTGCTTCTCTGTCAAATGAATTACCCTTTAAAAATATTTTGTATATAAAAAAGATGTTTCATGGATCTTATTTGTGAATCTACTTCATAAATGTTGCTATTATTGATTCATAACATTTGTTTTAACCCCATTTGGAAATCTATAATACTAGCTCAAATTTCTCCTCACTTATGTTTCATTGACTGAAGAACACTAGATAATTTTTATTTCCAATCATTCTTTATTATTTATTGTGAATCATCATAAAGATGTTTCTTGTATCAAAATTTTCTTAAAACTCCAAATATATTTGGTCACTTTTCATTTGGTTGTTTTTAGATGTTTTTATTTTTTGAATTTATTTTTATTAGAAAGTAAATACACGTATAATAGAGAAAAGATTTTCTGTAGTAAAATAAAATGAAATTGACCCACGCTGAACCAGAGATAGTCACCATTAATATTTCATTGTATACGTATATGTATAGGTATATGTATATGTATATGTATATATACACATATAATTTACTATATCACCTAAGAATTTTCATGAGGTGGTCAAATAAGCAAAAATGACAACACTTTCCCCTCAAATATAATGAGTGATTCATTTTCATAATTGTTTTCAAATATTAAATTATGTAAATGTTTACTAAGTGCTACTGTGTGCCCATAAGTAATACCACCACCAGGCTTTTAAAAGATAGAGGTTTGTTTTTATTTCAGTTATTTTACTCTAATTTTCTCTTATCCTATTTTAAATTCTACCAGGTTTCTGTTTATCTCATAAATTTCATCTTTTTGCTATCAACGCAGTATTTAAATTTTCAGAAATCACTAGGAATCCTGATTTTATAATGTCAGTTTAGCTAACACTCCTATTTTTGTGTCATCAACAAATTTGAAAATAATTTCTTCTAAGTCTTCGTTTAAATCCTTAATAAAAATCTCACCATTTGTAGGATATGGTAAGCCTGGCTAAAAGAGAAAAGACATGTGCAAAATAGCTCACTAAGGCAACTCCAGTGAAAAGACAATAAAAGAAAAAATAAGAAAGAGAACTATGGATGCAATAAAGACCCGTTCTGTCATGCTGCTGGAAGTCCAGCATAAAAGAAAGGAGGGAACTGACCCTACACTGCATGTCGAAAGCAGCACTTACAGTGAGCAAAGGTGGAAGAATGGGGAACTAAATTCAAACAAGTCCACACAAATCTTTGATAATATACAAGCGAAGGCTACATATATGACTGTAAAAAGTTGCATGCAGATGCTATGGAAGTTTCACTGGAATAGTATAATAAAAATACATGCTTCTCAGAGTCATTTAGAAGATGAAAAGAAGATTTGATTGATGATGCACTAGTTTACATGGCACCTATGTGCAAATTACAAAAAGATGACTCTTCCCAGGCTGACACAGCCCCCACAAGGATTTAGCTCTTGGCAAGAACAGCACAGCTTAAACTTCAGCTCTCACTTACCCCTTAGCCTGGTGTCTCTGTGCCCTGATCAAGTGTGGTTTGCTGGGATTCTACAAACTACATTTCAGCTTTGCCTGCCAACTCCTTATTAAGCTTTGACAATAGGCACGCTGGAGGGACACCGAAGGGCTGGAAGAAGAAGGGACTGGCTACTTCCTGTGAGCTTCCTGTTCAACAGGGGTCCTTGACAGTGGCACCCCATTAACACTTCTTCATCCTGGTAGCAGTTAGATCTAGTTTGCAGGTTTTCCAGTGCTTGCAGAACTAGTTGCATTGCACCACCCCCTTAAAGACACCTTCCTCTGAGGTGGGATCTGCTCAGTAAGGCACCTCAACCGAACTCCAGCACCAGGTGGGCAACAAGTCCCTCCTCAGACGTCTGAGTTTCAGCTCCGCAGGGCACCTCCCTAAATCCCTACGTATTAATAATTTCAACCTCTTGACTTTGTTCCCTCAACCTTGTCGATAGTTAACAGTTTCTTGCAGCTGCTACCTCTGTGATACATTAGCTTTCTCTTTTTACCTTTATGGGTTACCAAGTTGCCAATTCTATACCTAGTGTAGAGATTTTTATACTAAATTATCCTTGTCAAATACCTTTGTGTAGTTTGTCTCTTCACTGGATCCTGATTGGTTCAAAAAGAAAGATGGATTAGAGCAATAGAACATCGTAATCTACATACATGGTATTTTTCAGGCGTTACTTTAACTGCTCAAAAAGCCAAACTATCCAAAAACGGGGAAAACTTTCCATTGGCCTCTTGAATTGCAGATTACTGCCAGAATTAAAGCTGTGACACAACAAAATACTAGATGACTTAGTCGTCAGGCTCTCTTAGGGACTTCTGGTTAGAGAGTGATAAAACCCAGCCTACATCATTCCAAAGGGGATGTATTAATCAGAAATAGGTTAATCTGCAATGACAAACAACTCTCCAATTAGCAATGACTTACAACAGTACATCTTTACCTACCTTAGAGGTTTTCTGACAGCCAAAGGTCCACTACAGGCCTGTTCCATGGCTCTGCTCTAAATATCTTTATTGTTTGGGGACCTAGGCCAAAGGTGTTGCCCCATCTTTGTCTCTTGGCAGGGCGAAGAGGGTAAGAGTGAAACCATGCAATGGTTTCTAAAGTTTCTGCTTGGAGGAGGCATAAATCACCTCCACTTGCCTTCTTTTGGTCAAAGCAAGTCGTATGGTCAAACCCACAATCAGTGGGACAGTCCAGATAAAGGGTTAACAATTTTTTTTTTTCTACATAGGTATTTGACCTTCAGTTAACTCCTAGTTCTGTTCCCCTGGAACCAGGTTAAAGTACCATGTTAACAATGTTCCTTAGCAGCATTGCTTGCTATAGCAGTGATCTCTGACTGGAAAATGCACTATAGATACGCACTGGAGGCTGTGTAGCTTTAAGCTCCCCTGAGTGAGGTGACTGTTTTAACTGGGCATGTACTTGTAGGGATGCTAGAAACTATGCCTCTGAAGTTGTTACAAAAGGTTTTGGTTCCTGTGGAAAAGGAGACTCTAAGTCAGTGTTCCTGCACCTGCCCCAGATGTATCTCATCTTGCATTTGAGCTGTCCTCTGGGCAGCTGTGTGATTTGATGTCTCACAGAGGACAGACACCTAATGTTCCCCTGCTGGAAAACTGTGGCTCCTGTGCTGTATTCTACTGAGTGAATCTGATGCTAAAGTGGCCAAAATTAGTTTTCTGCATCTGAATGCTGAGTTGAACCTAAGAATGCCCCATGGTGGGTGTCGTAGGCAGAAATGTACATTTTCCCCTAGGGAAGCACTATAAGGATGGAACAATTAGCAACCATAAATATACACGGGAGGATTCTCCCACAGGACCCTGGTACTTTTCATCAGACATTACATTTATCAAGAACTACTTACTAATCGATAGTGGCAAAATGGAAAGGGAAAGAGGTTTTTGATTCAGAGAGACTTCAGATAAGAAGCCTAGATCTGCTGCTTATTGCTTGTAACTTGAGTGAGTGTCAGAATCCTCATCTATGAATTGATTATTTTTCAGGACTTTTTACTAAAATAAAACAAACAAAAAACAAAAACAAACAAACAAAACCCAACCGAACTCAAATAAGCACAAAAGTGGACTTACTTATTCATATACTACTACTTAAACTTGTCCTGTAGTCTTTATAATTTATATAAGAAAAGCATCTTTTATAGAAGCTACCCTCCTATGTTCTTATTATACTAAAACAATAGCATTTTTGTTTATCTCTAATTTTATTCTAGTCTGAGTCCTATGAGATGTTAGAAATGTGTTCTGTAGGGGAAATATATCTTTAGTTATATAAACTTGAGAAGAACTACAAACTATAACTCCCCCATAAAAATGTTCAAAGATCAGCAGTATATTACAGGTTTTGGGAAATCCTGAAGTAAAGAAATAGACTTCATTTATACTCATCTATGACCATTTTTATCAGAGTTTTGTTCTAGTTATTTGATAATTGGGCCTCAACTCCATACTATCTTCCTTTCTGTATCTCAGGGACTAGAAGCCTCAAAGCTACATTTCCAGCTCCCTCATCAGCTGGTTTCATATTTAGTTTCTGGCACGGGAGGCCCTGGCAAGAGATTAGAAAGCAGGAGGGGAAGAGCCCTTATTTTCCTTCTTCTGCTCTGGCTTGGACTGCAGCAGTAGCAAGCTAATGCAGACCATTACTGTAAAAGCAGCACAGTTGTAGCAACAGCAGCAGAGGACAATTACTAGCTCCGGCAGCAGCAACAGCAGCATGTCTATAAGTAAAAACTGGACAGTGACTTTCAGAACCCTGCACTGACTATCACTGGGACTCCTAGCTTCCTGTGAAGTAGCCACTGTGGTGGCTCTAATAGCAGCAGTGACAACAGTGGTGCTTTAGAAGCCATGGCAGCACAGCACCCAAGGGATCTGGCAAAACCAACTTCCTTTTTGCTCCTCCAGCCTTAACGATTGGCAGCTTCCTACAATTATTGAGATTTGGGTAGCATCCTTTCACCTCTTTGCCTCTTTTAGCCCTTATAACACTTTTGCAAATAATTCTCTGTATTATAGGCTAAAGGTTAGAAATACCTGGAATTGTTTGTTTTGTTCTGATTAGACACTGAAAGATACAAATATGATATTTTCCTCCCAGAAAACATAAAATCTTTTCACTATAGTATCCTGCATGATATAACTTAGAAAATGCAAACAGTACTAATCCTATCTACCTTTCTTCCATTTTTTAGTTGTTTATCTTGCAAATAAGTACCTTGACTACTTATAGTACTATTATTATTTACATTTTATTATACATTTGTGATCAAAGTTTTACTTATAATCTATATTCCATTCATATGATTCCCCTATGAATTCTTATGATATCTATAAGATCAAATATCAAGTTTATTTTGTTTACCATCATTCTGTGTACTAACACAGAGATATAACGGTCAATCCACTTATTTATTTTTGAGGTAAGTTATATGCAGTAAAGCACACAAATATTAAATGCACAGCTTAATGAATTTTTACATATGTGTATAATATAATATATACACACATATATACACACATAATATACCCATTGTATAAGAATTGACGAAAGATATAGAACATTTCCAGCATCTTACAAAGTTTCCTCATGCCACTCTGTCAGTACTCCTCTAAAGGTAATGAGTATTTTTCTGTTGTATTGAGAAAATTTCATTTACTCACAGACACATTCAGGTCTTTGATCATCTCAAATTAATTTTTTAGGTAGGGATGAGGGTTACTTTTTTCCATATGGATAGTCAATGGATTTGACACTATTTATTGAAACAACCATCCTTTTTCCTGCTGAATTGCAGTGGCCTCTTGATTGTAAATCATGTGACTATACATAGATCTGTTCTAGGCTCAGCTTTCTATTTGTTTATTCTTGTAGCAATACTACAACGTCTCAGTACTGTAGTTTTCAAGTTAATCTTGAATATGATAGTTTAAATTAGTCTCCAATTTCCCCCTCCATGATTGCTTTCTTTATTTTTGATCCTTTGCATTTCCATATATATATTTTTCAAAGGGAGTCTTCAGCCCAACTTAATGTAATTATTGAAATGCTTAGGTTTATGTGTATAATCTTTCTATTCGTTTTTATTTGTCTAAATGCAATTTGTCCATTCCTTTATTTCTATTTTTTTTGCCCTGCTTTGTGTCGCTCTATTATTATTCCATTTTTCTCCTCTATCAGCTTTTAAAGTGGCTTCACTGAGTGAGAAATAATTCACAAACTATGCATTTCATCCATTTAAAGTATACAATTCAATGGCTGTTAGTATATTCAAAGATATGTACATCTGTCACTACTATCAATTTTGCAACATTTTCATTACCTCAAAAAGAAATCCCACACCCCTTAGTCATCAGCCTCCAATGCCTCATATCCTCCAGGAGAAGGCAACCATTAATCTTTCTATCTCTATAGATTTGCCTATCCTATACACTTCATATAAATGTTTGAAAAAATGCTCTCAGAGGGTAAAAGTGTAATATTATCTGAATGTGTATGTGTACGTATGTATAAGAGCAAGAAGAAAAGGGCAAGTTGTGAGTAACACTTTGAATAAGAAGAAAATGAGAAGAAATTAAAAGCAAAGATAGAGTAAGATTTTGTATTTTCTTGAGCACAGATAACCATGTGTGCTTAAAGATAAAATTTATAAATAAGGATAGTGAATTCTGTGTCCTGGGCGAAGGTTTTTAAGAGAAACTAACATTTCACAGAGGAACAAATGCTCCTAAGTGTAAAAGTTTTGGTTCTCAAATATCTGCTGCAAAAAGATTACATATATTTTAGCACTGCAGTAAGAGTCAACAAGCTGAAACTTGTTTTTCCCTTCAAAGTACTTCAAAGTAAAGTTATACCTCTGCCACTCCTATCCTTATTTCTAGAAGATAAATAGAGGTGATTAATGCAATTGGTGATCTAAAGCTTGTATTTTTCTTAAATGAACAAAAAAGACCTCATAAGGATTTTTAGTTTCATTATTCATAATAAGTCCTTCTTTTTACTCCTATAAAGTGCCAAGTTTGTTCCCAGCTTGGAGTGTTTGCACTTGCTGTTTCCACTGCCTGAGTCTTGGCTCTTTGCCCAGCTGGTTCTCTCTAATGATCAAAGCCTCAGCTCAAATGCTACCCCCACAGATAGGTCTTCCCAGAAAACTGTCTAAGACTTCCCACCTCTCCTCGCTGTCTCTTCACATCAATCTGTATCCTACTACCCTGTCTTACTGTCTTCTTAGGTCTTATTTATGCTATCTGAAATTACCTTTTTAATGTATTTATTTGTCAATTGCTCATCTCCTCTGTAATGTAATCTCTATAAGAGCAAAGAATTTGTTTGGTTTATGCATTGCTGTATCCCAAGGCAGTAACTGTCTGCAGTGTGGGTGCAATGAATATTTGCTGGATGGATAAATAAACTCCCACAGTAGCCTCAGTTGTTCAGGCCACTGAAAAATCTCCAACCCTGGGTCTGAAAAATAAATATGATCAATGTAAACAGTTTGGATAACTGACAAGGAAATACTTCCCTTTCATTCTCAGCAAGCTTATGGGACTTTGAGGGTCATCATTGTTGTCAAAATTCCTCTTGCCATAACAAGACAATTAAGATAAAACACCAAGCCATAATAGACCTTAACCACAAAAGAGTAAAAAGAAAAAAATGGTGCCACTATTGCTATATCTGTCCATCACTGTTTGATATGAGCATCTTCTCCACTTACCTATACCCTTAAGCAATCTTAGCAAAGTAAAGGTATCATGCTGTCTTATGTTTCTTTTGAGACAGCAGTTCTTAAACATTTTGGTCTCAAGACCCGATACGGGCTAAAAAGTTATCAAGGACACCAAAAGATTTTTGGTCATGTGGATTATATCTATTAAAACTAAGAAATCATTTAAGATCAATTTATTTTAAAATAAAAATAGCAAAACCATTATATGTAAATATAAATAATATAGATTTTTATGAAAATTAACTATAGTTTTCAAAACAAGAAACAGTGAGAGCAGAAAGATTTTGCAAATGTTGGATTGTCAAATCTCCTTCTACATGAAATTGATATGACATTGTTTTGGTTGAAGCATGTGAAAAAAATCTGGATATGAAGTTTGCACAGGGAGAAGTATTTTAAGTCTTTTCAGAAAATTGTGGCTATTCTTTGATGCTGCACTAAGAATCAACAAGTGGCAGTTTATAAAAGATTAATTGCAATGTGTAATAAAAAATCATTATTAGTGAACTTACTGTATTATTTTAAAATCTATTGCATTTGAATGGATACTTTACCTGTAAATTATTTTGTAACATTAAGCACTGGCCATTTTTGGGGGAAAATGGTTTGCTATTGACATGTTTCATTAAACAATATTTTAAAATCACAATTGTTAATATTATCACTCATCTCATCAGAAAGATATCAGAAAAAAATTTAAGTATTGGGTAGCTATCAAGCTCATATGGAGAATACAAATTTTTAAAAAATTCTAATTATCACTTGAACTCATTTTATTATTGGCAACAAATACTGTCATTTGTGTTCCTTGAAGTGACAAGATTACTTGGATCATTCTGGGACAGTATCTGTTAACTTACCAAAATATGAATAACTATAGTTTGTCTCTCAGTTATTAATAAGTTATATTCCCTCAAAATAGCTGCTAGTTCTGCTCACAACTCAAAAAATTATGAAAGTTCTTCTTCCTTTATATAACCATTGTACATGAATATGCAGCAGAAGTATTGTATGATTCAGAATTTTTCACACATAATAATAGAAAGATATGTACATGGTCAAGATTTCATCAAATTAATTTTTACTGCTTCATCAACGGTGTCCTTAAATAAAATTTTTTTTTCTGTGCATGTATGACAATAAAGAATATAAGGACTAGTTTGGTTCTAGTGCTTTGATTTATGCTAAGGCTCCAGCACTTTTACCGGCTATTGATTTAGCTCTGTCAGTACAAAGCCAACACAGCGATAAAGGCAAGTAATGAGGACTGAAAGAAAACATGGTGAAGTGAGAGACATCTCTCCTCTTGAAACAACAATAAGCTGAACATCTAGAACTCAACAAAAAACACTCAAATTGCACACCGGCACCTCTGAGCATGGGATCTGTGCATAAGAATTAACACAGGTCAGTGTCAGGTGGTGGACTGGGAGAAATTAATAAGCTGCCTCTCACAGCCACTGGAGCTCCCAGCAGAAGGAGGGAGAGGGAGAAGGAGCAGCGAGTTCCTGCAGAGAATTCCTTGAATAGCCTTGCCTGGGAAAGTCATGAGCTCGTGAGCTTGCTGTGGCTGGCTGGCGGCAGGGCCCAGCTATCAGGGCAGAAAGGAGAAAAGCAGTTGGCAAAGAAATGACAGTTGATTTTTACCAACTACGTTGCAAATCCATGGCTGAGCCACAGCCTGGATCTCCCAAACCAGAGGGCTCCTCCCCGCCATCCCCTCTGAGATCAAACGCCATGGAGCCCCAGGGGAATCTAAGCAAATGCTACTGAAACTCTCACTAATATTGACAGGGACTGAAACTGAGGGTAGTGAGTGTGATTAAATAGCTATAAGAAAATGAAGGCATTACATAAAGCAGGGATCAAAGAGGCTTTGATGCCACCTACTGGAAACAAAAAGAAAAGTGCCTTCTTTGCAGCAGGCTAAAGAGAGACCTTTACACAATAAATCTTTCTGGAAAAAAAATAGAATACATTTCCATTAATGCCCAGACGGAGAAATAGTTCATTAAATACCATGAACAACCACGGTAACGAGGCATTTTAGAAAGAAAGAGAAAAATCTCCAGAAAATAAGCTTATTCAAATAGAAATGTCCAACTTAAATGACAAAGAATTCAGGATGGTACTTCTGAAAAAACTCAGTGAGTTCTGAAATGAGTCATATCAACAATTTCAGGAATTGAAAAAACAAGTAGATGAGTAGAGCAAGGAGATTGAAACCCTCAAAAAGAACCAAATAGAACTTCTGGAGATAAAAAAAAATACACTGCAAGAGTTGAAAAGTGAAATAGCAAGCTCGGGAAATTGAGTCAAACAAAAGGAGAAAAGGGTCAGTGATATCGAAGACAGAAATCTAGAAATAAATCAAAGGAAGAAGAGAGAAACCAAAGAATGAAAAATAATGAAAGAGAAATACAAGAACAAAAAAATACCATCAGGAGAGGAAACAAGAATCATGGGCATTATCAAAGGCAAAGAAAAGGAGCAGGGATTAGAAAGCATTTTCAAATAAATAGTTGACAAGAATTTCCCAAGTCTAAGGAAACAGACACTCAAAACAGTGGAACAGAACTGAGAGTCCAGAAGTAAACCCATATTTATATCGGCAAATAATTTTTGACAAAAAAGCCAAAAAGATACAGTGGAGAAAGAAAGCCTCTTTAATAAGTGGTGCTGGGAAAACTAGAAAGCCACCTGCAAAAGAATGAAACTAGACTGTTGTCTATAACCACACACCAAAATTAACTCAAAATGAATTAAGGACCTGAATATAAGACATGAAACCTATGCATTTTACAGTGGCCAGGACACCAAACCAACCGAAGTGTCCTATGATAGATGATTGGCTAAAGAAGCTGTGGTACATACAATGGAATATTACTCAGCCATAAGAAGAGATGAAATACTGCCATTTGCGACAACATGGATGGATCTCGAGATAATCATGCTAAGGGAAATAAGCCAGACAGAAAAAGTTGAAAATCACATAATATCACATATGTGGGATATAAACCTAAAAGCAGCAAATGAGCAGGACAAACAAACAGAGACTCATGGACATAGACTATAGACTAGTGGCTGGCTACCTGTGGGGTAGGGGGTAGGGTAGAAGAAGATGGGGTAGAGGGGGTCAAATATTGGGTTTAGGGAAAGGGTGAAGTGGGTAAAGGGAATCAAATATATGGCAGCTAAAGGAAACTAGACTTTGGGTGGTAAACACATAATAGAATATACAGATGTCAAATTATAATGCACACCTGAAAATTATATAATTGTATTAAGCAATGCTACCCAATTAACTTAAAAAATAAATAAACAAAACAAAAAAGCAAGTAATGTTTTAGCTTTATTATGAAAATAATTTTGTTGCCATAGACCTAGAAGTCTATGGGACACATTTATTTTATTTTTTATTTTTTAGGTGAGGCAACCCTTGGTGACCTCAGATTGCAAGGACCTTGTCAGCTTACAATCTCTTGTTTTTTTTTTATTTTTTACAACTAACACACATGGTCTTCCTAGGTGGTGTCTCACTGAAGTACTAACCAGGCCTGCCTCTGCTTAGCTTCCCAGATCAGACGGGATCGGGCTTGTTCAGGCTAGCATGGCTGTAAACTCATGGACCACATTTTAATAACTAGTCTTATAGTACATTAATATCTGTATTAAAATGTATCATTTGCTAGGTTTTCTTTCTTAAAGGTAAGGAGATAAATATTTTGACTAAATTGTGCCATTGAGATGACCTGATATTCAACTGAGTTTGTGGGTTGGTTTGTCATCATATAAGACTATGATCCTCAAACTATTTTATTAGATACACCTTCCAAACAAATATTGAGGTGATATCCCTGACATGTATGTATTTATTTCTTTATAAGCTACATATGTATGTAGTACTATATTTTCTATCTTATAAGTTCTGCCTACAAAGATAAAATTTTGAAAGAATTAAATAGAAATTAAATAATATTCTTAAATGTTTTATTTTATTATCAATAAATCATTTCTTTGCCTCCACCAATATATTTGTAGTGACAGACATGTAATTGAGCATGCTTTGTTTTTATAAAATTTGGTTTGGTACCATGAGATAAAGTGATAGAAGTTACAAGTTCAGTTCATTTCAATATTTGGTGTTTATATCTCTCAAATCTAAGAAAATATCCTGATAAGAATTATGGATTCAATGGAAGGGTTGGCAGAATGTTTTTTTAGTCCAACCACCAATTATAAAAAGATTTTTTTAAATTTAAGTAATAAATTTAAATAGTAAAATTGTTTAAAATTTAAGTAGTAAACTAACATGTCAGCAAATTATTCTTATGAACTTTAAAAGTGTTTGCATTTTTATATTTTAAATAGGTTCAAAATTAAGCTTTCAGAATATTTAAAAATAAGTCATAGTTTTTAAAAAAATATCTTAAGTGTTTTGATGGAAGAGTTTTATAGTTGATATACATAATTTCTGGCAACAAAAATCCCATAATGGTAAAACTGTGTCCATACATCTGTTGTCAAATGTCTTTTATATTAGGGGTGTCACTTTCATAATGCAAAAAGATATACATTTTCTCATTCATTGTTAAGTGTTCCCTTTCCCTTGAAATAACAAATGTTTTTTGTGTTTGTTTTACTTTGTTTCTATTATTTCTATATGATCACTTTGAAAACAGTTTTTCACAATCTTATATGATCCAATCATTACACTCCTAGACATTTACCCTAGAGAAATGAAAGCATATGTCATATAAATCCTTGTACATAAGTGTTTATAACAGCTTTGTGTTGGATAATAATTTCAAACAATCAAAATGTCCACCAACAGGTGACTTGATAAACTGTGGTATAGCATATAAATTTTCCTAATATCTTCTAAAACATTTTAGATACTTGCCCTTCACATATAAGTGTTTAATCCATGTAGCACGGATTTTTTTTTATAATGGCTTTACTGATATACAATTCACATGCCATAAAATTCACCCTTTTAAAGTTCACAATTCAATATTTTCAGTATTCTCACAATTGTTCACCACTAATTCCAGAACATTTTCCTCACCCTGAAAAGAAATACCATAGGAATTGACTTTAATATATGGCATATACCAATGTTCCAGCACCATTTCTATCCTTTCATCAGTGATTTGCAATATCATCTGTGGCACAAATTAAGTTTTCATATCTATTCTGATTTGTTAGATCAGTTCTCTTCCATTGGTCTATTTATCTATGCACTAATAGAAGCTGTCTTAATTACTAAAGCAAGCTCTGTCATTGTTATCTTTCCTCATGAGTACCTTGATTTCTATTGCCACTTGGTATTTCCATGTAAATTTTAGAAATAACATGTCAATTTTCACAAATCCCAATTAGAAACTTAAAATTATGTTATATCTATGCACCTGTTGAAGAAAATTGACATTTGAAAGATTTTTTGTTCCATAAAATGGTATTAGTCTTGATTTATTAAGGTTTTAATAAATGTGTTAAGGTTTTATAATTTTCTTAATATTTTGTTTTATTTCTCTCTATATGTCTAACATTTTTATTGTATTTTTTTAATTCTATTGAAAATGTTAAAAAAAATTTTTTTCCTGTCATTTGTTGCTGGTATGTTGTAATTGTTTTTCTGTCCGATGGCTCTTCCAAAATTTTCTATGCTATCTTTTTGATTTTTCTCTCTAGGTAATTATTTCATCTTTAAACAGTAAGACTTTTGTTTCCTTTATTCTTTTTCATGCTTAACTGTATTGGTCAGGACTATTGGTATAAAAATAAGTAGATGTGGTTATAGCAGCCATCTTTGTCTTGTTTTCAAACCTAAACAGAATGCATTTGATCATTTAATATGTTTGCTATATTCTATAAGGTACTCTTCATATTTTAAAAATTCTTTTGTTTCTACCTTGCCCAGCTTTTTCATAAAAGATGTTGAATTTTATCAAATTCTTTTCCTGAATCAAGTTAGATGATCATGATTCTGATTTTAAGCTATTACTGTGACAACTACATTACTTCTTTTAAATCAAAGATTCCGATAACCGTAAAAAAAAAGATTCTAACAACTGTAAAATATAACATTATCTTATGCCCTGATAAGGAAACAACAGCCACCCATTGAATATTCCAATTTAAGATGTGGTTAAGAAAAAATGGGCATCTTATAATTGATAAAAATAAGAAGCAATTTATAAAGATAAAACTGTCATGCACTCAGGATTAGACACAGATTTATTGTGATGTATTCCATTTTTAAATTCCCATTGGCATTGTTAATGTATGTTTTTGAATGGTCATGAGTGAAATTGTGATTTTTATTTTTGTACTGGTCTATCAGATTTTGGTAATGAGCTTTATTTTGTGTAAAATTGAATTTTTTTCCCCTGAATATTTAGTAAAACTACTAAACTACTAAAATTATCTAGGCTTGGTGCTTTATTTGTGGAGACTTTTGACTATTGATAAAATTTCTTTAAAGGTTAAAGGACCATGATTTATATATATCTTCCTGAGCCTATTTGCTATTTCTAGGAATATGTCCTTTTCATCAAATTTTTTGAATACTGGCATAACGTTACTTAAATTTTCTTAATATTCTAAAATCAATGTATATGATGTTTTTCTTTCATTCTTCATATTGCTTATTTAAACCATTTTTTTTTTCTTGCTCAAATTTGCCTAAGTTGTCTATTTTATTCCTTTTTGAATCTCCAACTTTGGGCTTCCCTAACTCTCTCATGGTATGGTTTTCTTAATTTTTCTTGTTACCATTATTTCCTTCTTTCTGTTGAAAGCTTAGCTCATAATTTTCAGCTTTTA
Organism: Cynopterus sphinx; assembly: GCA_030015415.1. Taxonomy (NCBI): domain Eukaryota; kingdom Metazoa; phylum Chordata; class Mammalia; order Chiroptera; family Pteropodidae; genus Cynopterus; species Cynopterus sphinx. The sequence continues at coordinate 141,407,790 of CM057380.1, forward strand.
TTCTAATATAAGAATACTTGCATTTTCTTCTAAATGCTGTCCTAGTAGAATGCCATGTTTCTATATAGTTTTTTATTAAGTTCTGAATTATGTCCTAATCTCCCCTATAATTCCTCGTTGATCCCTGAATTATATGTTGGTATTGGACGTTCAATATTCATTTTTATTAATAATAATTTTATCCTGAATGTGCACACAATATGTTCTGAATCATAGATAGATTACTTCAAGGTAAGTAAATGCCTCTGCCCACTTTGCCCCAGCCTTAGCCCTGGGGCTACACAATGAGTCGGGATGTTTTTCCTACACAAGTTTTAGCGTCCAGTAAAAACAAATCCAGATTTAGACAAGAAAAGACTATTTGAACAACTATTATAATAGGGAGAGAGGAACTATTGCAATAGGGACAGGGGGACTATAGTAATAGGAAGAATGTTATGATCATAAGATCTGCAAGCATCTCAAAGATGAGGTGAAAAAGGACATTTTTTAGAATGAAGTAAACCAGTCCAGAAAAACTGAAGAACTGAGATGAGCAGGTGATGTAATAGGACTGCTAATCAGGGATGTCTTTTTCGGGGGCGTCAATTTTTGGAAGGTGTCACTGAGGAGGGACTATTGCACATATCAGTACAATGCCATGTGGAGAAGTCTAAAGTTGGATTGAGTAAAGTTAGAGGACATTTTGTCCAGGCCGGTCTGTTAGGACAGTTTAATTATTTATGAGATAAAGAATGAGAATTTTGAGGGTTGGGGTCTGGACTCATAAATAAACAAAAATGGTAATGTACAGAACTTATTTTAGTCATATGAGAAAAGGTAGTTTTTTTTTGTTTTTGCTGTAAGCCATTTTCTGGAATACAATAAGATGAAGGGATTTAACTGTTACTCTTTTCCTGGAACATACAGTTCAAATAAATTGTCAGTGGCCAGGCACCCCACACCCAATGGTCAAGGAAGTGGGCAGGGAATTGTTTCACATGTCAAACTACCTCTCTACATTTAGCATGTCCTAAGGGGAAGTATCTTCTCTAACATTTGTGTGTACAGGATGTCTATTCCAATAATATATTCACGGTAGAAGCCATGATCACAGTGCATCAGATTGATCTCAAAGGTCCTAGCCATGAGGTGATGTTCATCTTCCTCCCTCACTGGTTACTTTGTCCAGACTGGAGTTAAATTCAGATACTCTTTCTCCCCACTAAAGATGATAGTAACTTAGGCAATCCATATCCAATGAAGACATGAATGTTTGTGTCCCTACTTTCCCTGAGGTCTCCAGAAAATTCCAACAGGTCATAAGGTCTGTGGTCCTTTAGGAAGAGAGAAACCATGGCCCTACCTCTAAGGATCTTTCTCCTTAAAACCCTTGCAAAATATTTGGTCCTGTCCAAAACGTCCACAGAGACATTTGGTCTATGCTGACCCACCTACCTAATCCTGTGTGCTGTTACTAATTGGGCTCTCAAGGCAAAAAAAAAAAAAAAAAAAAAGAAAGAAAAAAAGGTTATTATTGCTAATAGAGCTACAAACCAATTATTGGACCAGTAAAACATTATGGTATTTTTTTATATATTAATCCTCTAAATCAAAAGTATAAATAAATGTTATGGGCTATTTGAACCCAGGGATGTTTTCTAAGCATGGATATTGTGGATAAGATCAAATATCAAGGACCATTTAGCATTGACAAAATATGCTCATGGATGTTTTGAATAGGACAAAATATCCACTAATTCTTAAAACAATTTAGATCTGGGTAAAAGGGATGGGAGAGATCAATCTGGGGATGAAAGACAAGAACTGTCACTGTTTTTGGTTATCTAGAAGCTGTGTACTAGGCAGCAAGATTATCACTGCCTATGTATCTATTTCAGTTTTGATCCAATAGACATGTCCACAAAATGATGGCTAAGAAACACTGTTGTATACAATCTTTATGAATTTTGTTATACAATCTTTATGAATATTTCAGAATGAATATTGTCCTTTTTCTACAATACCTTAAACTGGGGTGAAAAAACAATTTCAAAAAATTTCTTTCAGGTGAGGGTAATATTTTAACAGTAGTCTACTAGCTTAAAGCTGCAACTTTTCTGACTTCTTTTTGGGCTAATTGTATTTGACTTCTTTTGGAGGCTAATTATATTGAACAGGATTTAGAATTTTGAAGATTACTTTCTCTGTTGTTCCTTACCTTCTACTTCATACCAATGTTTAAAAATAAAATACATTCTAAGTGATGTCAGAGAGAATAAGCCTAACATTTTAATCATCTATTAGTATGAATAACATTTAACATAACTTTAAAGGTTAATAATTCTATAAATTGTATTACTAGAGTTAAAATGTGTCCATAAATAGCATTTTTAAAGAACTGTGAAAGAACTTGATTATGATGGGAATAATATGCAGAATCTATTATTCTTACTCTTTCATAAACTCTGGACATTGACAGAGTCCAGGATATTCCTAAAAACGAAGCCTAGGGAGATGTGACCAGTTACAACGTGGAACACATTTTAACTCCAGTTTTCTAGTGGAGATAATCAGTGGACTCAAGATGTAAGAGCTGGATACATAATCATATATGACACCAATGTTAGCAATAACAAACTAAAGTGCAACAGAGAAAATCAAATTGAAGTAACTGACGTAGTTGAAGTACGTTTGGGTTAGAGTACAATGCAGCAAAAAATGTTGAAAAGTTAACAAGATCAGAAGACAGAACCTTCAGATAAATAAAAGAATGAGAAGAAACTGATGACTCTGGGAACATATTTTACTCTTGAAATTAAGGGAAAGAATAATAAAAACAGGTGAAAGTTAAGGAAAAATATAATTCAGAAGAAAAATTCTCTCACAACAGCATAAACCTTCCAAACAGAGAAGATGATTTCTTAGTAGAAACAAGTATGGAAATGAACTAGAATGGATATGAGGCTTTAGAAAAAGGTTCCATGAAAGTGACCTAATCTCTTGTACAGCCACACTCTGATTCTTAAAAGCAACATGGTTTCAGAAACTTTCCTTGCTTAAGCTCCAAATTTATATAATGTCATCCCTAAAGAAGCAAAAGGATACCAACATAAATTAAAATGTCCCATAACTCTGCATTTACCCTCTCCTCTGGCTTGGATGTTTGATTTGTAAAATGACTATAGAGATACGGCAAAAACAGAAATTATATCACAATAGAATTTTATAGTACATTTGTTTAATTACATTATGACCATTAATGCAATAGCTGCCACGAAAATTTCATTCAGATAATAAAAAATTATGGTATAATGATGGTTTAAAGTTGATTCAATCACAAATTTACAAGCTGATTTATCAAGACTGAAAATAGAAGACTATTAAAATAGCTAAAAAGGTAACATGTGTTATAGTGCTCAATGTTTCTGTCACTGTTGGTAAGGCTTACATCTAAATCTGATGCAGAATCCTTAATGGCATTGCAATAGTTCTTTTCTCGGCCACAAGGTATACACACTCATACTATGATTCTGGAAGAGACTGGCTATGGGTACCACTTCTTGTCTTCAGCTGTGACTGCGCAATATCAGCAAGTGCACTTTGTATCTTTTCCAGAAGCATGTCCCCTCGATAAACAACATCTTCCAGACAGGTAGCAGCTTCATGGTTTTCTTCTTCTAGCTTATACAAGCTAGCAGCCTTTATAAAACACAAATTTAAATACCTTTTGAGAAATTAAAACTTGGAGACTGATAAGAGTTGAGAAACAATGAAACTGCAGAAGTATTTACTTTTAAATCTGGATGACCATGCAGCCATTGTGATAGGCAAAAATTCTAAAATCAGGGAACTATTAAGAGATTTCCCTGTTAAATTATTTAAAACAATGAATTTTCAATGGGAGATCTCTGGTTATCTATTTCTGACTCCCCTCCACATGGCTTTGGAATACTACTATTCTACTCCACATCTAGAATGCCACCTTCCACTCACTCTTTGCTAAAAAAGAGCTAAACTGAGAAAAATAGTAAGTTTCTATGTAACTCAAAATTGGACAGCTATATTCAGTGTCGTCTCTAACAGACTACACTATTTTACAGTAAATGAAACTCCCATTTTATAAAATTTAATCTTAAATTTTAAACATTATAACAAAGTTATTAAATCTATTTCCTTCAATTCAAAACTCCCTGTAAACAAGGTACTCAAAGGAAAAAGAGATTTTTACCTGTAGAGCAGCTGTAGATTCTTCACTGGGCAAAGAATCTATCAAAACATCAATGTCTTTTGCTGTTCGTGCAATCAGTGCTGCAAAGAGCTGGGCATATTCTAGAGAAAGACATTATTAATTCAGGATGTTAGAGAAGCTCAAGTTTTCAGAAATATAAACTAAACATTAAGTTAATGAAACCAGAAAACTTCATACAACTTTCCTATACTAGGCTTCTAATGATTGAAGTGTAATTTTAACACACCAATCCTATGACATGTTTGAGAATTACCTTTAAAATTTAACTCATATTGGGAATAAACCAGAATAAATATCATTTATCAGGACAATATGGTGGTCACTTGAATAAAGGAATCCATAAATGAGATGCCTTCCTTTTTAAGGTCCCGCAAGTAAAATTCAGCTAAATTCATAAATTTTCCTCTAAAAGAATAACAATCTGTTATATGACATAAACAGAATTATGACATATTATCACGTTATGTATGACTACAGTAAATTCATTTTTTATAACAAAATTTGCAGTAATATTGTCAAACAATGAAAACATTTTTAGAAAGCCATAAATAAGGTGAATTTCTCAATAAATCTAATTTTAAAAGATTACAAGTAATTTGAGAGTCAAACTAAGGAAAGCTAAGAAAATCTATTTACCTTCTGTAGGATTAGCTGGTTGATCTTTGTTGATTGATGTCTGAATATTACTAAAAGAGGCAGGAGGACCACACTGCTGTAACACTCCAATGGCATTACAAAACTGATCTGCAAGCTGGAGGCCAAAGAAAACATATTACAGTTAGAAAGGATTTACCAAATTTAAGGATTTTACTGGTAATGGCAACAACAGTAAATTTCTATAATAATGATCTCTGAGCAAGACCATAAACCAGAAAAAGGTAATCCTGGATCAAATTAGCCGATTATTAACGGTGTTTAAATGTTTTAATCATAAAAAGAAATTAGGTTTGTATCAATCTCTTTGAAACAGTTAAAAAGAAATATAAAATAATCTTTCTTTCCTTCCCAAGGTAAGAGAAATATATGCCAATACATGTTGTAAGTACAGTAAGGACTTTTGCGGGGCAGTAGTGGGAAACAGCAAAATTGACTTGCAAATATTTAAGTATGGCTCCAGGGTAAATAAAAAAATGTGTGATTCATATACAAAGTATATGATTCCTTTTCTGAGACTAATAGTGGGAAAAAGACAGCACATTGAGTAGTCAGAAATGTTTTTCTCCATGACTCGAGTTGTAGACTCTTGATGCTCTAAAAGTATTCCTTGACAATACCAATTCAAATTTAATACCATCTTCAAATTTAAGACTCCTATCCTCTCCACCAACTTCTCTCAATAGTCCTGACTGCTTTAATCTCAATTCTTTATTTCCAATCAGTGAATAAGCACTTCCACTAAATTTCCCTGCCATTATATGAATAACAGAACTCAATATCAACTATTTCCTTTGTTTAATATCTAATTTGTACTGAGATTCTCCTAGTCAATCAGTCTAACTTCAGACTGTTATTTTTCTTTCATCTTCAAATTCTGCTAACACTACAAATCTTTTTCTTTTCATTCTATCTTCATTGCTGCTTTGTTAGTTCAGCCAATTACCTCACATCAGAATTATTACAATAGCAACATACTGTTTCCTAGTTCACTATGTTATTTTACCCTGCTCAAAAACTTTGAGATCACCCCAGACCGGTCTTTGGATCTCCAACTCTTCAGGCTGTTTCAAAGCTTTCAATAATCTAAGTCAACTCTACTTATTTATTTTCTACTGCTCCTTCATACATACCTAATGATAAATTCATTCCTGACTACACTGCTTTTGCTCACAGTTTGCAATGTAATGGAGCAGCAGTAAGTGCTCAGAAGCTGTACAAATGTGCATTCTAATTCTGGTTCTAGTAACTTGAGGTTTTGTTTGTTTTTTAATTGGGGCCATTTTCACATTACAGCATTGTTATGAGGAATAGAGACAACACAAAAAATATTCAACACAGTGGCTATCTGCTCTGTCCTTCAGATGCTCTCAATATCTATTTATTCGACAGTAATCGAAAATCAACTTTGTGACAATCACTGTATACATATAAACATGACAGAGATATAGTGAACAAAACTATTTATGCCCTTATAGAGGTCTCTGAGGGTAAAACAAATGTCATTTTAATAATTTCACAAATAATCACAATTCAGATATATGTTAAGATTTCCTCTATTTTAGTTTTGATATGTCATTGTATATTACAAATGACTTCAGCACTTACAGGTGAAAACATTCATTATGATTACATATGCTTTTGTATTATTTAAATGTCTCGTGAGTACATGACATCTTTCTAATCAGACTGTAAACTCCTTAAGGAGTATCTCTATGTAAACATAATATTGCTTATATACACAGTAGGCACTCATACTACTTAACAAAGAGGCTTCTCTCCAAAATCCAATTACCAGCATGTCTATCCTGGAGTTAAGGCCATATTCACCTTATCCTTACTCTTCTTCTGGCTTCAAGCATGTATGAATATGTAACATTTCCCCTAAAATAATATTTCTACCCGGCAGCATTGATTTTGTAAAAAAACTTCAATGGAGTACATCCCTGAGGGACGTTGGCTGGCAGCCAAGGCAAGTTGCCACAAAGTAGAATTAATCTTGGTGAATTCATCAACATTTAGGGGCTGGCGTTCTCAGCCTTAAAATGTTTTATTTTATATACACAGAGTAGACTGGTTTCTCTATAGTAGATTCGCACTCTTCCTGTATAAAAACTGATGTTGTAACAAGACTGGCAACTTAGTAGCTTCCAGCGAGAAAAAAACTGGCAGTAAACCTGGTACTTAGATTTTCCTGTCGACATACTCTCCCTATAGGCGTCTTACCTAGGACATCAAATTATAAATAGAATGACAATGAGAACTATAACTACCAATAGAAAACTACTCAACTCTTAATAAATTATAAGTACACGAATCCTATGGTTTGCATATACATTCCACTTAGACATAATAGGAAAAATAATCAGAAAGATCAAAGTAAGGGTGGGCGGCTACTTACAAGACAGTATCTTTAACAGAAAGTAGACTTTTGGGGTGACATTAAAGACAAACAGAATATACGAGGATTTGAAAATTCCCTATCATTAAGATGTCAGTTTTCCTCAAACTGATTTATGCTGGGGAGTGGCCAAGAGATGGAACGAGGCCCTTCATGTATAGGAACCAACTGAGACGAAACAAAACTTCTCACTTCACCTTCACTCCCAATCCAACGTGAAAGTTTTGGCGAAAGAACACTCTCGGCTAACATCTAAAGACAGATGCCGACCGCACAGGTTCTCCTCCGTTGGTTAAAATAATAAGCGGAAAAAAGGATTCTGCTGCTTCTCCCCTCCTCTCAAACGAGAAGAGATCCCGTAAGCACCACTACCAAATTCAACTGTTCCCAGAGAACATAACAGGACCTCGAAGCCTAAGCGTCCTGATAGAGATCGCCCCTCCGCAGGAGGACGAAGCTACCGCCTCCCGCGCTTCTCCGCACCGGGGGGGGGCAGCCGGCCTCCAAACCCCCACATCTCCGAGACGCCATCCCCGGCCCCGACCGCTTTGTCGGCGAAGCCCCGCTTCGGTCCGCTCCTCACTTCCGGGTTTGGTCTCTCGGGCCCCCTTTTCTTCCCTTGCTTTACCTCGGGAAAGGGGAAGACGGAGACTTATCGAGTGAAATTGCTCACCGAGTTCACAGCGTCCTGCAACTGGGTGAGCCGATCCGCCATGTTCCTCGCGGAAGCGAAGGGACGCCAAACGCGCTGCTCACACGCGATTGGCCAGCTCCGGGAAGCCTGATGGCCAATCACAGGGCGGCGTCCTTGACAGGCGTGGAGTCGAGCAGGACACGCCCCGCAAGGGGGCGGGGCTTTCCTGAGGGTTATCTTTAAACTTCATTCATTCATTCATTGTTTGTTTGTTTGTTTGTTTTTCCTGTGGCTTACTTTAGACCAGCTCCACCTGAGAAAAGCTTGTCTGGGCCAATTTTGACTCACTTTGGGGATCGCTGGGGCTCCACTCGCTTTGGGGCTAAAGGACTGTTTTCCAGGACAACTCCTGTTACTACACAGCTTTTGCTCTGTTATCTTCCTTAAAGATTTTCAGTAGCTGCTCAGAGACCTCGGGTTGATGATGTTCAGCCAACTCTGCTTGGTTTTTAACGTTCTCTGTAATATGGGGTAAAATACTAAAAATAAGTTCTTGCTTATTATTTGCTTATTTACTTAGTCTCCTTGCCATTACCTAAATGTGCTCTTCTGTTTCACATTTCTATGCACACCATAGATGACAAACGTAATTCTCTCTTCCTCCTATCAGATGCTCACACGTCCATCCATACGTTGCTCCTTTGTTGATCACTCAGCTTTCAAACTCTATTTTAGATATCTATTTCTACATAAAACCTTTCCTGAAACCCTAGTTCATTGCTCCCAATCTTTACCACAATTGCTCCTTATACTTACTTCTATTACTGTACTTAGAATACTGAGGTGTAATCATTCATACACTACTTTAATTGACTCACCATTATGAGCTACTTGGAGGCAGAACACATTCTGTTTACATATTTCCAATACCTAGCCCAAAGCAGTTAGCCTGGCACATAGACACACTGAATGAAGATTTATGGACTGAATGAATGAATTTCTTAGCATGATTTCCATATAATAGTTGCTAAACATTTACTGAATTTAATAAACACAGTGGAAGTAATGTAAGTTGCTACCCACAAGTAGAACATGAGTTAAAAAATACAGAGTGAAGGTGACATCAGAGTGGGAAAGGCTAAATGGGCAAGTTTCACGGAGGTCTTTTCCTGCCTTTTCTTTGGATCCCTACTCTCATCTCCATCCAAGGTGTCTTGAGTTTAATTAAATACATAGGATAGGTTGCCTGCCTGCCTCCCTTGCTCCCTCCCCTTTTTCCTCCCTCGCACGCTCCTTCCCTTCCTTTCTTACTTCCATCATTCCTTCCCTTCTGCCCTTTTCTAAACCTTAAGCAGACTCTAAAGCTCCAGTTATCTATATATTGGATTGGGGAATCTTGCCAGTTTTTGTATTTTCTTTCAATTCAAAGGAATAACAAAATCATCTGCAAAGCTGCTGAGCCTGTTTGCTTCTTAGATCTCCACTGGAACTCTTACATGAGCAAGGAACCCCAGCCAATCATTCTCTCAAGTTGTCACAGTATTTCAGAGCCAAGGTAATGAGACCTTATCACTGACATATCTGCCATCCACTGTATTCTGCAGGCACAGGGAACAGCAATGCAAAAGTATGGAGGGGAGAAAATGTTCAGAAAACTGAAATTAATTTACTGTGGCCAGAATAGCAGTTTGAATTTAGTTGCAGCAAGAACTTGGACAGGTGGATAAAAACTACATCGTGAAAAGCATTATGTGTCCTACTTGGGAAGATTGACTGTCCTCCTGAATGCTTTTATAAGAATACCTTTAAAACTATACATAGCTTCTCAAAAATTATATTTTCTTATTTAAAAGCAATACACATTCAAAGTAATTTTTTTACAAAGTACAGAAATTTGCAGAGAAAATCATTCTTAATCTAGTCACCTTTACAAGTTTAAATATTTTGATACATACTTTTTTCAACCTTTCTATGAATATAATCATGAATACATATTAAAAAAAACCAAAATAAGGCTAATACTATATATATTTATTGCTTCGTAACTTGCCTTTTCATAAACCCTTATCAATCGCCATTAAAACATAATTTTTGAAGGGCTATACCGTACTCTATTATATGCATACATCACAGGTTATTTAATTATTCTATTGGGCATTTAGGTTTAGTTACTTTACTATTGTAAATAACACCTTGACCAGTTTTGTACACTAGTTTTTATACATATATCTAATTTTTATTTTTTATTACATTATTGGAATGACATTTATCAGCAAAATCCAGTAAGTTTCAAGTGTACAATTCAACAGTATATCATATACATATGCTGTTGTGTTGTGTGTTAACTGCCCATAGTTAGATTTCTTTCCGTCACCATATATAATTTTTATACATGCTTACATACTTAAATATAAAAGTGGGATTGTCATACTAAAGCTATGAATATTTTTAAGATATTTGATACAGATTGCTATCAATTTCAAGTTACACTCACACTAGTCTTATCTTAGAGTGTATACTTCTCAGCTCTTTCATCCATGCTGAACATTCTTATTCTTTTAAAACATTTACAGTTTAGTTTCTTAGATTTTTTGTTACTAGTGAGTTTTAACTTTTTAAATGTTTTCTTAGCCGTTTATATTTCTTTGTGTGTGTGTGTGTGTAAAATTCCCTATTCATGTCCTTTGCTAATTTTTATTTTTGTCATCAATTTGACTTTTAATATTTTTAGGGTTTTTTTTCGACCTTCATAACATTTAAATTTTTAAGTAGCCAGACCAACCAATCTTTTCTTTCATGGTTTCCTTTGTTTTTGTTGTTTGTTTGTTTGTTTAGAACGTTTCTCTCCTGAGCCCTTCTGACCATTTCTGGATTGGTACTGCCAGATTCTAATTGATTTTTGCTCAAATAAACTCTTAAAATTAAAAAAAGAACCATTCTTAGATGCTTTTTTTATCATAATTTTTCTAGCAGTTATGGTTTTTTTTTTACTACTTTGGGATTTCTTTTTGACAGTGTGAGACAGAGTTCTATTCCTCCCACTCCCATTATAATACAATTATAAATATATATAACAAGTATAAATTATAATCCAATTTAATAATCCATCATGATTCAAATGCTACCCTATCATGATTGTTCCTATCACCTTTCTGGGATTTCATCTACAAAGAGCTACAGGAATGGGTGCACGTGGGAGAGCGAATAAACATCGTAGGAATAGACAATGCTACCAAAAGTGAAAATTTGGATCAGGCAGAGGAAGGACAGGAGGAATTGTTACTTCTAATGTGGTGGTTGCTATAGATTTTTAGCATAGTAGTGGATTAATCGAATGCTGTATGAATTTTCGAGATAGTTCACTCAGATACATAAATAAATAATTTAAAGAGCAGGAGAAGGAAAGCAAGGCAATCTTCCCCAAACAACGTTTGGTCTATAAACCTCATTCCACAGTCACCTCACGAGCCACCTGTCCACGCAACAGCACTCGGGTCTGAAATTTGAGAGAGGAAGTTCAGATAAAGGTCTTGAGTCTTCGAGGATATTCTGCTTAGGGAAAACGAAACTTACTTTTACATGGACTCACTCATCACCCGCGCAACAATCACCACAGAAACAGCCTTTTCCCCGCTTTCGGATACGGACAAACACGAGCCTGCGCCGCTGAGGCCATTGCTGCGGGGAAAGCGATCACTTGTCCTTGCGTTTTGAGCGCCAGATTCCTTCCTTTCTTTCTGCAACGGGCCGTTAAACTTGGGGACAGCAGCGTGGAGACGTTAGGCCGCAACAAAGCTTTTTTTTTTTGCTTTAACGGTGTTTTTCGCAAACGCGAGAGACACAAAAGGGAGAAGTGCAGGTTACACCACAGAACGCCCCGGACTCTCCTCGACTAGCTCCTGCGCGCGGTCCCGGCAGCGCCGCGCTTGCCGGCAGGGGGCGCGCGCCGCCGGCGCGGACGCCGCGGTGTCGTAAAAGGGGCGGGGCGGAGGCGCCGTGCAGAGCCGCGGCGGGTGGGGGGTCAGCGCCAGGAAGGGGAACCTCTGAGGGAGCGCGGCCGAGGTGGTACTTCTGCACAGCGGACCTGGCAGGTGTGCGGCGTGTGCACCTGGCGGGCGATGGCGGCGCCGGGCGCGAGCACCTGGCGAACGACGGCGGCGCCGGGCGCGAGCCCCTGCAGGGCGGCGGCGGCGCCGGGCGCGAGCGACCCGCGGTAGCGAGGGCGAGGCTGCGCGGCCCGGCGCGCGCCCCGCTGCGACCCTGGCGTTTGCTCCGACGGGCCCGGGCGGCGATGGGGCTCCTTCGGCTGCTGGCCCTGGCCGTGCTGGCGTCGCAACCCGGGGTGGCTGGTGGAGCGGAGACCGCCGGCAACTCCAGCGTGGGTAAGGTCGGGGGCGCCTCCCGTCTGCAGCCCAGGTTGCTTTTGCATTTCTCGTCTGGTCAGGTCAGAATGCCCCGCGGGGTCTGCCCGCCCGGCGGGAGAGAGAGGGGGTGAGTTCAGAACCGGCAGGCGTGGATCTGGGTCGTTTGCTGCAGAAGGAAACTCCCTTTGCTGAGGAAGCCGTACTGCCAACCTAATCTAGGCTGTTCGTATGGGGAGAGATAAGTAACGACTTGTTCGGACACGTTACCATCTCCCTCAGGGAGCAGCCATGTTTATGGATTTAATTAGACACGCTAAAGCATCTCTTGGCGCCCAAGTGGCGCATCTGAGCTTTTGGACACTAAGGCTTGGTGCAGAGCCGAGGGCTTTAAGATCGAAGGCCCTCCAGTCTGCAGCAGGGTTTTGCATTCCAAAATCTAGACGCTTTTCACACTGGTAAGCTCAACAGAGTTTTTGAGGAACAGTGAACTCAGAATGGGACTTCAGGTCGCAGGTCATGTGTTTGGTGAATGGGTTTCAGCAGTAGTTCGTGGTTTGTTACTCTACAAACGTAAAAAGCAGGAATTGTGCCCAGCTGACAATCATGTGCTTTTTTCCGTGAGGTTAAGCACATTCATAATTCTGTTTTGAGCTGAAGAGACTAGTTGCAGTTCTGAAGCAATATTTTCTGAATAACATGATTGTGTTCCTAAATGCTGTCTTTGAAAAGCTCTTGTGCAAACTGCATCTTAAGATCTTTGCGTAGGACTCGGGGCCAGAGCTGAAAGTGGCAGTTATATATTTGCAGGAAAAATAGCCTTTTTAAGATAGGGCACTAACATTCACTGAGTGCAGAATGTGCCAGGTGCTTTTCATGGCAGTGTTATTTAATCCTCACAGCCCTGTGAAATAATTTCAGTCCTTCCTTGGCTGAGGATGAAGCGGAGTCCATGATGCACACACAGTACACGAGGAAACAGCCAGTAGAAGCACAGGAAGCAGTCGAAACCGTGTGTGTCTTGCTGCAAATTTCATGGTCTTTCAACTTTAACAGAGTAACTCCTAGCAAGAATATTTTACTTAGTATGGTGCTTTACACTTAATTCTTCTGTGACTTTTCATTTCTCGGAACAGTTTTATGACAGACGTCGAAGAGATCCTACTCCATTTAAAAAGGTGAAGAATTTGAGAGATTGAGTTTGTAGTTAGTTAATCCAGCTAGCCCCTGAGTCAGGAGGGCTGTGACCCAGAACTTTTTATTTCTGGTTCTGTGCTTCAGTATTTAATGCTGTCTAGAAATTTTTATACTTAAGTTGAATCTGAGTAATAAATTGAGAGATTAATATTTTTCAGACACTATTTCTTGCCTGTTTTCTGTGATTTCAGCACTAATATTTCTGCTACCATGGCACTCTTTGGCTTGCGTTAATATTGTTGCTCTGTGCAGAAGGACAACAATTTAACTGAAGAAACTGAGTAACTGCTGTGATTTAGGAGGATTTACCTGACTTTAGCAGGAGCTAACTCTCACAACTTGAGTAATGGCTTGAAAGCCAAATGAATCTTTGAAGTGGGAGGTAGAATTCCTAGACTGTTTGAGGAAGGTGCTTTCTGTGACTAGTGGGCTACAAGAGGTGCATCATCCATTCAAACAGTTTTCCCTTATCTTGAAGTCTTAGTTCTCTGCTGCCTTTAACATCTTTCATTATTGTTTCAGTTTCATATCCAGTAACTCACATGGAATTATGTCGTAATTGGAGTTGAGTAGATAATTGGATTCGAGCCTTCTAATACTTGTGCTGTTTATTATTATTATTATTATATATAGTTTATTATTGTATAGTTAGTACAAGGGAAGTAGCAGGTTACAAGTGGCCTCTCAAAAGTATGTGAAAGGTATGCACATTTTTGTGTTTTAGCTTTTGGGCTAATGAAAATTTATAAGTTATAAATGAGCAATTGGGAGGGTCCGTTGAATGCTAGCCAGCTCAGGTAGCTTAATAAACTGTTTTTGTTTTTAATATTCTATCTGAAGAGAATTATAAAGATTCAGCTTTCACGGATCTCTCCTAGAATTTGGTTTTTGCATCAGAGCACAAACTATGGAGGTAAATTTTAGTAAAATAGTAAAAAGGAAGAGTTGGAAATTTTAAGGTTGCAAGTTTAGAATTTGATTGAGAAAGAAAAGGAAAAGATTAACACGGGGCAGCTCTTTTTAGAATGGAATTATTGGAAAGAAAGAGTGACTCTGGGTAGGAATGGATGAAAGGTATGAAAAACAGAAGAATCTCCTGGTATGGGTCAGGTGGCAAAAAATATTTTGGGTAGAAAAAGAGGAGGCACTACTTTTCAGAGGAGTGCTACTGCATAAGTGCTCTATCTTTACGTTAGCCATTTGCTCTGTAATACCATTTGATGTTCTGTTTCCCTCTCACTCCCAAAGTCATCTAATTATGCCTCCTAAATGTTTCTTAATTTTTAATTTTATTTTATTATTTTCTTTTTAGGCGAGGCAACCCTTGGTTGATCTCACAGATTGCAAGGATCTTGTCAGTTTACAATCCCTTATTTTTATTTATTTATTTATTTATTTTTTTTATTCCTACAGTACCTGGTCTTCCTAGGTGGTCTCCCATCCAAGTACTAACCAGGTCTGACCCTGCTTAGCTTCCAAGATCAGATGGGTTTGGGTTTGTTCAGGGTGGCATGGCCGTAGACCACCTAAATGTTTCTGATGATTCCTTTTCCAGGTGGCTAAGAGGTGATGCCTGTTAACTTCATGATATATTTTGGATACATGTCTTCATTTGCAATGTCTGTTTTTATGAGTAGAAATTAAATGCAGATTTTGCTAGTCTGTACGTTTAAAGTTGTCTTGACCTTCAGTCTTTTTCCTTGTCACTCTGTGGAAGTCTCCTTCTCAGCCTGATGCTTATGATTGATGTGCTGGGCATTTATACCTGTTAGTCTTCTTCTTCCACTAGTTTATTTGTAGGACCATACTGAGTGCCCGACTTTTTATTTATTTTTTTTTTAAGAAAATGAGTCTCTCAAACATTAGAAACGTAGTAGAAGTTAATAATGATACTATATTGTGTAGTATTGAACAGTTTACAAAAATTTCCCCATTTGCTTGATACTTTCAGCAGCCAAGTGATTTATGCAGCACAGTCACCTCCATTTTACTGTGAGGAAACAGACAGAGGAAATAAATTACTTTCCTGAGGTAACAAAATTCAGCTATCATTCACTAAGCATCTACTGTGTGCCAACTAAGTAACTAGTACTGTGCTAGGTAGGCTTTGGAATGTCAAATATGACAAAGCCCTGCAAAGCCAGAGTCAAACTATAACCGGTTTTGTTGATATGCAGTCTTCTATAAAAATTGTGAAATGGCTGTGGGACTGCTTAGGTTAAAGATAACTAAGAATAGGAAAAAATATACTTACCCTTCCCTGTTTCATCAAACATTGAGTTAGGAGTTTTCAAACCTAGCTGAAGATTAAAATCACCTGGATAACTTTTAAAAACAGACATTGGTGAAGAGAGAATAGAAATTTAAATTTAAAAGAAAAAGTAAATTTACAATGACATCAAGAAGCATTAAATATTTAGGAATATTTATAATGGGATATGTAAAGTCCACTACAGAGAGAGCTATAGTGTTCTTGAGATAAATTGAGAAACAGTAAATAGAGGGATATTTCAATATTTGTAGATTAGAAAATTCTGTTATAAAATTGTTTCTCTCTAAATACATTCAATGGCGTCTCTGTCGAAATCTCAGCGAATTTTTTTGTGGAAATTGACAGACTGCTTTCTAAAATTTATGTAGAAGTTAAAAAGGGCCAAAAATAGTCAAGACAGTCTTGAAAAGGAAGAACAAACTTGGGGCAGAAATTAAGAGAGTGTAATATTGGTGTTTGCATAGGCAGATAGACCAGTGGAACACAAGAGTCCATAAACAAATCCTCACATATTATGGTCACTTGCTTTAGTGAAAGATGGAATTGTAGAGCAATAGGGAAACTGTATTTTCAATAAAGGTTGTTATACAACTGGATTTATATATGGAAAAATGAACCTTGAGTCCCTCTGCCTCATACCATAATAAAAATTACTTCCAGGTTGATTTTAGCCTTAAATATGAAAAGTAAAACATTTCTAGAAGTTAATATGGGGCATGTATCTTCATGGTCTTGGAATGTGTTGGCAAAGATTTCTTTATAAAGGAAAACTTTAAAAATTCGACTGCATTGAAATTAAAACTTCTGTTAATCTAGAAGTAACAAGTGTGAAAAAGAGACAAGAGTGGGAAAAAATTTTTGTAGCATTATCTGACAGACCATTCATACCAATGATGTATTAAGAACTCCTAAAAGTAAATAAAGACAGACAATTCAGTTTTTAAAAGGGCACCTTGACTGCCTTTAGCACTGTAAGCATTTAGCACTGTAAGCATTGTTCATATACCTTCCTTCATTTTAGTTCTTAGCTCTATCACTTACTAGTCAGTCACCTTGGGTGACTTCACCTCTTTAAGCCTAATTGTCCTCATCAGTGAAATGGGGGTGGTAGTAGTGATAATATTTACTCAATGGGTTTTTCTTTCTGAGAATTAAATTAGTAGTATGTAGATGTTTATATGATTTCTACAAATTGATTTTAGAGGTACAAATGTTATAATAAAATGTTTCTCCCATTGTAGGTATTATTGAATTTTCTGTGGGAAAATTTAGATACTTGGAGCTCAGCAGGCCCTTTCCAGAGGAAGCTATTTTGCGTCATATTTCCAGCAATGTGACTTTTCTTATTTTCCAAATACACTCACAGCATCAGAACACAACAATTTCTTTTTCTAATGTAAGTACAAAGAATTATTTCTATGAAAACTTTTCATTTTGGGATTTTTTATTTAGTGTAAGCAGTAGGGTGTGATGACTCTTTGTTAACTTTTTGTCTTAAATTTTAAAAAAAATCAAGATTGGGTCCTGTCAAATTAGTGATTTAGACTGGCTAAAAAGTAAGTATCTCAGGTCTGTCTTGAGTGCGGTGACCTCTGACTTAAGTAGGAGGTGATAAAAGTGCTGACTCTGGGGGGAGGGAGACCTGTGCCAAATGTTTTCTGACAGTAGTTAAAGCTTTCCTCATGATTTACCACTTTTTCTTATTCTGCTGGGTCCTTAATGATTTTTACCTGAGAATACATTTTAATGGGTTTTCATTTTTGTTCAGCCATTTAGTGTTGAAGTTTTCTGAGGACCTATAAATTTACTAATATCATATAGGATCAACTTTATTCTTTAGAATCTCATGGAAACAAAAGGAAACCTTACGCTGAGTTCATCCAGCCCAGTGGTGGGCTTTCAGCAGCATTTAGGACTCTATCACAGAAACCATCAGGAAAACCTCTTAACCTCAACCTCAAACTTGGGAAGTTTTTGAAATGCCCTGGATTAGCCTAAGATATTGAAGACTTGTCATATATGTTAACCTTTATAAATCCATTTATGTTTATATGTAACCCCTTAGACTAATAAATAAATTTTACTCTGTATGATGTTGTGCTTCTTTTTATTTGTCCTAAGACTATCTGGAATTTACTAGACAAAGATCTCTTAGTTTAATTCATATATATTTTATAGGCATTGGTCATATTATCTTTTTATCCATGAAGTTTTTGTTTAATAGGCTAGAAATGGAAGAGTTTGACCAAGGAAAAGAGGAAGGAATAAATTGTTAATTGCAAGAGATAACAGTATCTATGACCCATACATTGATTTTGCTTTAGTTCTTGACAGCCAGAGCAGAAATCAAACCCTGTTAAATTTCATAACTTTCTTGGGAAGAAACATGCCAATTAATCAATTACTCAGCCAAGTTTTTTCCTGGCAATATATTTAAGAGAAAACTTCCTATTCAGGTCCTTACATAAGAGACATAGTAAAATAGCATATACATAATTTCCTTCTTAATGCAGCAAAGACAACATTTGAAAAAAGAGAAAGGATGGAGATAAAAAGCATTTACATTTATAGCATGTTTACTGTGTGCTAGCTGATGGTCCTTAGCTCCTAGGGCCATAGACTTTGAGTCCTCTGAAATCTTTGGACTCTCTGCCTGGCAGAATGTAAGGATACATCTGTATGATTTCATGGGGACCTCTGGAATTTGTTGGGCCTCTGGGATTCCTACTTAGGAACCCCTATGTCAGTTATTCCATGTAATTAATTCTCCCAGAAGCTCAACAGAGTAGTTAAAATGCTTGTTTTTACCTCTGAGGAACAACTTGGATAAAGGGATATTGACATAACTAATGTGACAAAAGTGGCCTGGACTAACAGCATCTTAGGCCTCAATTTTCATGCAGAAAGGATCTTAGTTGTCTTTAATTATAATAATGTTTCTTTCTTTGAGCTGCCTTTGTTCTTACTATATCTATACAACTGAGAAGATGATAACCAGAACTTCCTGTAGCTCTAGAAGTGAGTGGTCTATGTGAAGAGAATCGTTTCTGTTTCCTCTGCCTTTCCTGATGAAATGTGTTACTTTGGATTTTTGGGGTCATCATGACAGTTGAATCATGACAGTTGGTTCTTTGGAACTGTTGACCCTGTATTTCTTCAGTTAGTGTTTAGGCCATTCTCCCTTATGCTTGTCAAGTTGAAACCCATCTGGAACTTAACAGTAAAGTCAGCTGGCAAGTCAGTTTGCACTTATGGGGAAAACCTGTCAATGTAACCTAACATATGCCAATCACAATCCTCCAACTCAGTTTTAGCTAGATTACCTTACCCTAAAAATAGGACCTGCAAGTCTCGCAAGGAACTCCCCAACCTCTCGAACTCTCATCATGCCCTGTTTCTGCATTCCTTCTTCTCATGCTTTCTTGGAACTCATTCTTGCCCCAGATTCTTCGGGAAGAGTGCTCCACTGTTTTTGAGGCACTGTCTTCCCCCAATCCTGGATTGTTTTCCCTTGAATAAAGGACATCAAACTCATTACAAAATTGTTTTAGTTTCATCAATTGATAGTAGTCTTAGTACTTTACTTGACATAGTAAATTTTAATTTGGGCCATTGAAAGCTTGGGAATTTTACCATGCATCTGCTATTTCTAATCAAAGATCCTATTTTAAAATAGTTTTTCTGTGTGTGTACATGGGACTGTACACACAGAGGTTAATTATCTAAGGAAGGTCTGTTTCTTTGAGAAGATTTAGAATAGGACATGTAAACTAGATCTAGTCTGGAATTTAAATATTTTGCCTAACTCCCTATCCATGATGACTCTTTCCTTCCTTTATTGTAGACTCTCCTTCCCAGTACCTCAGGAACAGGCACTGACAAAGGACTGGTTTTCATTCTTAGACCAGAGCAGAGTATGTGCTCTTGGTACTTGGAGACTTTAGATGCTGAGCCTGTCCAAAATGTGGCCATTCCACTCTCCTACTCAGAAAGAGGTAACCTTTATGTCTTAGACTCCCAATTACTTGCCATTATGTTGTACTTGTTCATGAAAACTTAGGGAAAACTATAATTTTATTAAAAGTGTTTACTGTAAGTACAACATATTTAATCAGAAAGGTTTTAACAGTAAGGGAGAGCCTAGATAGGGACTAGGAGGATACATTTATTCATTAAAAAAACGTTTAAGGAACCCATAGAGAAGCAGTAACAAAAAGGCAAGATGCGGTCCTCACCATGTTAGTGGGTTATTCTAGGCAGAGGAAGGTATGAAAGAAAAATGGAGGATTTAGACAATGACTGGAGCCAGTATGAGGGCCTCATAAACAATTCGAGGTTTGCATTTTATTCTTAGGTCAGTTCTGAGAAAGCATAGAGTTTTTAAGTAGACAAATGATGTGGTACATTTCATCTCTTAGAGAGTTAACTCTGTAAGCAGTGTGGGGGATGGGCTGGCAAGGGCATAGTAGAGTCTGGACTCAGCATACCTCTGAGAACTCAGAGTGAGAAATGAGGATCTGCGACAAAGGCCATGAGAGGCGAGATGGAGAAGAGGAGGTGGATTTGAAATATTTTGAAGATAAAATTGATAAGATACAATAGCTAGTGGTTATAGATTATAAAAAGAGGGACCTTAGGGTTCCCACTTAGGCAGCTGGGATATAGTGGTGCAAAATAGGCATAGATATAGGCTTGTTGTGGTACTAGATATTTTAGGGGGTTGAAATGGAGTAGATGGTGACTTCAGTTTGGGACACAATGAATCTGAGATGCTAGAGGACACCTGGATGGAAATATATAGTGGTCAGTTTTAAAAAAGGGCCTGGAGTTAACTTTATGCTCTTTAACCTCAGTTTATGAAGTAGTATAAAACTAGAAGCTCTGTATTTATTTAACTTCTGTATGGGAAGTTCTTGTAAGATAAACGAGGTTGGATATTTAACTGGAAAGCCATGGAAGTGAGTGCGATTGTCCAGTCATGTACATAGAGATTTGGAGGGGTGGGGCAGTGTTAGCAGATATTTTCACAGTGCCTCCCCAGAGGCCAGGCACTGTTTTTGGGTGGTTACTAACAACTGCAGAATAAGCATAAGACTCAAGGGTAGTCAGCGACCTAAGAGAAGAACTTGTAAGCTTTGCCTGAAGTGAGGAATAGTAAATAGAATATTCCAGAGAGATCAAGATAGCGCAGTTATAAATCTTTAAATTGGTTTACCTTGTTCTGTCTTATTTCAATCTCTCTACTTGAGTCTACCATATACAGTTTTTTGTATGGAGTTGAGCTTATGTCGAGGGACCAGTTTAAGTTTGTCATGCTTAAAGGTCATGAATAGGATTCCAAATGAGAAAGGAAGATCTGTTTTAGCCCATTTTGTGTTTAATTAAACATTGATATGCTATTCTGATATATGGCCTAGAGGGTCTTTTGAGATCTTTTACACTATATGTATACGCAAGGACTCTCCCAGAAGGATGATATCTTTCTAAACCCTGTTGAAACGCACGTGAAAAGTGGACACCTCTTCCTTCATTACTTATAGAGCTCCTTTTCTCTTTGACAGTGGTTTTTCCCTCCATCCCTGAGTTCTTATGGTTTTTTGTGGTGTCATGGACCCCTAAAGTCTAATAAAAACCTCTCTACCTAGGAAGTGCACACATTCAACATGTAATTGCAGGGTGTTCATGGAGCCCCTGAAACCCATTCTTGGATTCCAGCTTAAGGATCTCTGTCTCTCCAGGCCTTTTCAGTTCCAGTGCAGAGTTTGGTAAACTAAAGACTGTGAGCCAAATCCGGCTTCTTCCTGTTTTATATATAAAGTCATTATTAGAATGCAGCCATGCCCATTGACTTGTGTTGTCTTTGCTCTTGTGAGGGCCAGGATCGAGTTGTTGCCACAGAGATCATTAGGCCTGCCGAGTCTAAAATAGTCACTGTCTTGCCCCTTACAGAAAAGATTTGTAGACCCCTGATCCAGAGTTCTTAATATCAGTTAACTTTAATGCTCTTTAACTTCAGTTCATGAGGTAGTATAAAACTAGCAGCTCTGTATTTATCTAATTTCTCTATAAGAAGTTCTCATAAGAATAGAGTTCTGTTTTCTGAGTATAATTTGAATATACAAGAATTTATGTTGAGTAATTTCCTTATTTTTTCATCCAGATCCTATCCCTGGAGGCTGTAATTTGGAGTTTGATTTAGATATCGATCCCAACATTTACCTGGTATATGATTTCTTTGAAACAACTATCAAATTTGCTCCAGCAAACATAGGCTATGAAAGGTATGTCTGTCTTTTTTAATGACTAGATATTGTGTAGATTCAGTGAACTCTTTCAGAACTCATCATTCTTTTTAGTAAAATTGAGTTGTTTTTTCGAATAAAAGTAATTCATACATCATAACTAATACCTGAGCTGTGAAATGACAGTTAATACTGTCCTCCATTCTTATGAAGAGCCAGATGTTGAGTCTCTGTTATGACCATAGAAGTACGTCATAGTTTCTGTAAAAAAGTTTTAAATATGGAAAGCATTCTGGAGCCATGAAACACCCTTGTTTTTTTTGTAAGAATTTTATTATTTTATTAAAACTCTGCCTTAGTTTATACTTTAATAGTAATGATAGCTAACATTTGATTAACATTTGACTGCTCTTTGTGTATCCATAGTGCTGAGTGCCCTATGTTCTTTGTCATTTAGTCCTAACAATTTTATTAAGAAGGGGCAGTTCTTACATTACAGAAAGTTTCCTTAAGGGTTACTGAGATTAAGCGACTTGCTTACTTCTTAGACACAGCTGGCAAAGCTGGCATTTAACTTTCAGCCTGACTGACATTAACATCTGGTTAATTAACCATACTGCCTGTCTGTGTTATTTTTCTTCATATTACCAAAGTTGGAATCATTGTTTTGGAAGTTTGAACTTTGAGCTTTTGGTTCCTTTTTATAGATAAGATTTGCACAATAAGAGATTGATGCTCAGTTTTGTTGGTTGAATTTAGAGGCACAGATCCTCCGCCATGTGACATCAGGACAGGACAGGACTCTAGGTGGAGGTTGCAGTATGATGTCTATCAGTATTTTCTGCCTGAGAATGACCTCACTGAAGAGGGGTTGCTGAAGCATCTGCAGAGGATGGCCGAAGTGCCTCAGGTTACAGCCAATGCTATCAAGGTAAGTCTAATTCTCATGATTTACATGGCCAGATTGAGACACTTGATTAAGAGTTGAGTAGGGAAGGTTTATGAGATCCTCCAGGTGATTCCTATGCACATTAAAATTGGAGACTCACTCTATAGACCATTTTGTAGAGGGCAGGATTTTATCTGTCTTGAAAGGGGCCTGATAGCAGTCTAATAATGTAGAAGGTCATTCTTCAGTCTAATGGTTAATGAGTAGAGTTTCTCTAGGCTGCTCTGATTCTTTCCAGAAAACTGATAGATTGTATATAAAGAAATGATCAAGATAGGCATATGTGGTTACCCTAGAGACTCACAGCATCTCATTTTGTTGCTGTGTTGCCTAGGATGTCTTTGCCTCCTGCTAAGAGGGAGCCTTATACAAGAATGCTCATCATGCTTATTCGCAAGTTAGGACACTCTTTTGAAAAAGTTTATCAGTTTGTCCTTTTTAAAATAGTAAATTTTGAAGACCATTTTTATTCTCATGAAGAATATAAGAACTTTCTCTCATTTACAATTACCAAAAAGATAAAATACCTAGAAATTAATTTAACCAAGGAGATTAAAAAAACTGCTTTGTAAATTATAAGACATTGAAGAAAACGGAAATAAATGGAAGCTTACACTGTTCTCGTGGATAGGAAAAATTAGTATCATTAAAATATCCATACGACCCAAAGCAGTCTATAGACTCAGTGCAATCCTAATCAAACTACCAATTGCATTTTTCACAGAACTAGAACAAAAAAATCCTAAAATTTATATGGAACCATAAAAGACTCTGAATAGTCAAAACAATCTTGAGACAGAACAAAGTTGGAAGTATCATGCCACCTGATGTCAAACTATACTACAAGGCTAGAGTAATCAAACAGCATTGTACTGGCATAAAAACAGACACCTAGATCAATGGAACAGAATAAAGAACTCAGAAATAAACCCAGACATCTATTGTCAGTTAATCTATGACAAAGGAGGCAAAAATGTACAGTGGGATAAAACAGTCTCTTCAGTCAGTGGTGTTGCAAAAATTGAACAGATACATAGCCAAAAAAATGAAACGAGACTGCTTTCTTATACTATATTACTAGAATAAACTCAAAATGGATTAAAGACTTAAATATAAGACTCAAAACCATAAAACTTTTAGAAGAAAACATAGGCAATAAATGCTCTGACATTGTTCTTAATATTTTTTTGGATATGTTTTTTTGGGCAAAGGAAACAAAAAATAAACAAATGGGACTACATCAAACTAAAAAGTTACCTGGCAAAGGAAACTCAACAAAACGAAAAAACAACCAGTTAAATGGGAAAAGATATTCACCAATGATATATTTGGTTAGGGGTTAATATCCAAAATATATAAAGAACTCATATAACTTAGCAAAAAAATCAGATTAAAAAATAGTCAGAAGACCTAAGTAGACATTTCTCCATAGAGGACAGATAGCCACTAGAAGGTCACTAATCATCAGAGAAATGCACATTAAAACCACGATAAGATACTACCTCACACCTGTCAGAATGACTATCAGTAAATTAACAAGTGTTGGTAAGGATGTGGAGAAAAGGGAACCCTTGTACTCTATCGGTGGGATTGCAAACTGATGCAGCTACTGTGGAAAACAGTATGGAGGTTCCTCAAAAAATTAAAAACAGAACTACCTTATGACCCAGCTTTTAGTTATTTATCTGAAGAAATCCAAAACACTAATTTGAAAAGATCTATGCATCCCTTTATTCCTTGCTACATTATTTACAGCAGCTAATATATAGAAACAACCTAATTGTCCATTGATAGATGAATGGATAAAGAAAAGGTGGTACCTATATACAATAAAATATTACTCAGCCATAAAAAAAAAAAATGAAATCTTTCTATTTGCAACAACATGGAAGGACCTAGAGGATATTATGCTAAGTGAAATAAGACAGAGGAAGACAAGTACCATATGATTTCACTTATATGTGGAATCTACAAATCAAAACAAATAACAAACAAAATGGAAACAAATTCATAGAGACAGAGAACAAACTGATGGTTGCCAGATGGGAGGGGGTTTGAGGGCTGGGTGAAAAAGGCAAAAGGATTAAGAAGTACAAATTGGCAGTTCTAGAATAGTCGCAGGTGTAGAAAGTACAGCATGAAAAATATAGTAACATAATAATTATATATGGCGTCAGATGGGGTGCAAGACATCAGGGGGATCACTTGATCACTTTATAAGTTATATAAAGGTCTGACCACTATGCTGTATACTTTAAACTAATATTGAATGTCAACTGTAATTGAAAAAATATATATAAGAACTCATGGAACAGGACCATTTAAGGTTACTTTTTAACTTTTAGTTAAGAGTTAAATATATTGTGGGGAGGGAGGTTGGGAGGCTAGGAGAATGGGGTGAAGGGATAAAGAAATACAAACTAGTAGTTGATAGATGGTCATGGGGATGCAGTTAGCATTAATGTATTGGCTAAGTAGAGAGCCAGTGAAGAGGAAGAGTAATTAAGAGGATCTTTTATAGATTATATAAATGTCTAACCAATGTACTATATTCTTGAAACTAATAATAAAATAAAATTTAAAAAACAAACCAAAAAAATAAATATACATTGCAAAGCCACATTCATTAAAAAAAAAAAAAAAGGAGAGAGAGAGAGAGATGTTATATGCCAGAATTTAATGAAATCCTCACTGGGTAATAAGGCCATGTCAGAAAGACAGGAGCCTCTTTGAAGAGGCTTGCCCTGGCCAACTTTGAGACAACTCAGTCATCCAAAAGAAATAGTTAGTTATGTCTTTTTAAAAATTTTTTATTTTTCAATTACAGTTGACATACAATGTATTAGTTTCAGGTGTACAGCATAGTGGTTAGACATTGCCATAATTTACAAAATGATCTCCTCCATAAGCCTAGTACCCACCTGGCACTAGACATTGCTATTACAATATTATTGACTATATATTTCTTATGCTGTATTTAACATCCCATGACAATTTTATAACTACCAATTTGTATTTTTTAATACTTTCACCTTGATTATAAGTCTTGAATAAATAAAAACAAGTTCATATAGATACTAAAAAAAGAAAAAAAAAAACTCCCCAGTTGCTACCATTGGAAGAGACTGTTATATCAAATTATTCTGAAAATTTATAAAGGGATTGAATGTCCCCTGTCTTTTTAAAAGGGAGAACTGTAATTCATCCCCAGTTGATGAGAGAAAGCTCTTTTTTTACAAAACAATGCCAGCTAAGGTAGAAGAGATAATTAGAATGAGAAATAACTACTTTGTGTCCTTCAGTGAAATAATTTAGGGAAGGAGAATTAGGTGAAAGATTTTTGGGGGACAGGATAGTCCCAGGATGCCTTAATAGCACTCTCAAATTCTAATTGTAAAAGGAAAACTACATTTATTTGTTTGTTTGTTTGTTTGTTTAGAAAACTACTTATAGAGTTAAATGCTCTGATGGTCTCTTCTTTCTCCATGTGGTCAGTGTTTCACTGATTGTGGGTCTGCCTGCATTATGTGCTCACCTGAATGCAGTCTGACATTATTATATTCACCTATGGAATATTTTAGCAACATGAATTCAGTCCTTGGAGTTCCTGTTTACAGGCACCTTGAGCACAATCTGAAAAATCCAGATTGTGTAATATTCTATGAAGTGACTGCCTTTACATAGGGATGGTTTAACATATGCAAATCGATAAATGTAATACACCACATAAAATAATAAAGGGATAAAAATCATATGATTATATCTATAGATGCAGAAAAAGCATTTGACAAGTTACAGCATCCATTTGTGATTAAAACACTTAATAAAATGGTTATAGAAGGAAAGTACCTCAACATAATAAAGGCCAAATATGACATATCTTCAGCTAATATCATACTTAATGATGAAAAACTAAAAACCTTTTCTCTAAGATCAGGAACAAGACAAGGCTGTCTGCTATCGTTATTATTCAATATAGTGTTGAAAGTCCTAGCTAGAGCAATCTGACAAGAGAAATAAAAGGCATCTAAATAGGGAATGAAGAAGTCAAATTGTCCCTTTTTGCAGATGATTCGCTATATAGGAAACCCTAAAGCCTCCATGAAAAGACTGCTAGAAATGATAAATACAGTAATGTTTCAGGATACAAAATCAGTTAATAAAAACACATGGTGTTTTTATACTCTTTAACAATGAATTTTCAGAAAAAAATGTAAAAAAAGCCCTATCCTTTTGAGATTGCAGCAAAAAGAATAAAATACCTAGGAATAAACCTGACAAAGCAATGAGAAGGACATATACACTGAAAACTGTAAGACATTATTAAAAGAAATTGAAGAAGATGCAAAGAAATGGAAAGATATTTTATGTTCTTGGATTGGCAGAATCAACATAGTTAGAATGACCTTATTACCTAAAGCATTATATAGATTTAATGCAGCCCCCATCAAAATCCCAATGGCATTTTATAAGGAAAGAGAACAAAAAGTCATCAGATTTGTATGGAAGCACAAAAGACCATGAATAACCAAAGCAATCCTGAGAAAAAAGAACAAGGCTGGAAGTATCACTTTGCCCAAGTTCAAATTATACTACAAAGTGACAGTGAACAAAACAGCATGGTATTGGCAGAAAAACAAACACACGGACCAAAGGAACAGAATTGAGAGTCCAGAAATAAACCCCCATATATATATATGGGCAAATAATTTTTGACAAAGGAGCCAAAAACATAATGAAGAAAGGAAAGCCTCTTTCATAAATGTGCTGGGAAAATTGGAAAGTCACATGTAAAAGAATGAAACTAGATTGCTATCTGTAACTATACACCAAAATTAATTCAAAATAAGTCAAAGCCCTGAATATAAGACCCAAAACCAATTATACAGAAGCATAGGCACTAAACTCATGGACCTTGTATTCAGAAAGGATTTCTTGAATATGAGCTCAAGAGACAAGGGAAGTAAAAGGAAAAATAAATGAATGGAACTATATCAAATTTAAAAGTTTTTGCACAGCAAAAGAAACCAGCTGAATGGGGGAAGATATTTGTAAATAATGCCTCTGGTAAGGGATTAATATCCAAAATATACAAAATCTCATGGAGTTCGGTGAAGAAAGTCCAATTAAAAATTGGGCAGAGGACCTCCTAAGAAGATATACAAATGGCCAGCAGACATATGAAAAGATGCTCAACTTTACTAGCTATTAGGGAAATGCAAATCAAAACCACAGTGAGCTACCACTTCACACCTATTAGAATGACTATTATCAACTGGAAAATTAACCAGTCTTAAGTTGTGAGGAAAAAGGAATTCCTACACTGCTGGTAGGATGTAAATTGGTACAACCATTGTGGAAAACAGTATGGAGATTCCTCAGAATATTAAGAGTAGAATTACTATGTGACTCAACAATCACTCTTCCGGGTATCTACCCAAAAACTTGAAAACATTTATCTGCAAAGATGTGTGCACCCTGATGTTAATAGAGCAGCATTGTTCATGATGTCCAGGAAGACATGACAGCAACCAAATTGCCTTACAATAGATGGTTGAATGAAGAAGATGTGTTACCTATATACAGTAGGATATTACTCAGCCATTAGAAAAGATGAAATACTGTCATTTGTGACAATATGGATGGATCTGAGATTATCATGCTAAGTGAAATAAGTCAGACAAAAAGTTGAGAACCATATGATTTCACTGGTGTGTGGAATATAAAACTGATAGCAACAAACAGACATGATAAACAGAGACTCATGGACACAGACAGCGGAAGGTGGGAAGTAGGCAGGGGTGAAGGGGTCAAATATATAGTGAAGGAACACATAGTGCAATATACAAATGATGTATTATTGAATCGTATACTTGCAACCTATATGATTTTGTTAACCAATGTCACCTAGTAATTTTAATTAAAAAAAAATGTGGGACAATTTTAAGAAAAATAAAAATAAAGTGACTGACCTTAATTTCTTCCAAAGTTATTGGGTGAATGGAAGTAAGGAGATAGAAAGGACTGTTTTAGATTACAGAGATTAGAGATAACTACCGTGTATGATACTTGGTTGGGTCTTGATTAAAAGAGAGATGAAACTATAGAAGACATTTGCAAAAAATCTGAATATGGACTTCGTATTCGATAATTATTTTTAGGCAAGCTAATGTATCGTGGGTATATAGGAGAATATACTTTTGTATCCTGCTACTCAAAGTGTGGTAGATGAACACATAGCATGGGCATCACTTGAGAGGTCGTTAGAAAAGCAGAGTCTCAGGTACCTCCTCTGACCAACGGAATCAAAATTTGAATTTAAACAAGCTCTCCTAGTGATTCATATGCACATTAAGTTTGAGAAACAGTATTTTGGACATGCATACCGAGATATTTAGATGTGAGATGTCACAATATTTGTAATTTACTTTAAAATGGTTCAGCAGAAAAAAATGGGAGGAGGGAGGGATAGAAAAGCAAATATGATAAAATATTAGCAATTGTTGAATCTGAGTAGTGGTATATAGTTTATTCAATGTATTATTCTTTCAACATTTCTGGAAGGTTGAACATTTATTTCATAATAAAAACTTGGGAGAGTTGGAGGTAATGTTAACATTTAAACTTGACCAAATCCTTTGCCCAGAAAACATTTATGAAAGCTAAGCATTATTTTTAAAATGTTGAAATCTTCTAAGAAGTTCATAATTATTTATCCCTGGAGCTCTAATATTTAATTTTCTCACTTATATTAATAGGAATCTATCTACATATTATTATAGTGTATTTATGTCTTCTGTTATAAGTTTTACCTATTTAAAAAACAACCTTTAAAAGGGAATTTTTTAATTTAAGGACTACAGCATAACACAACTAAATGTAATATTTTCTTATTTCAGAGCCTGTTAAATCAGTGGGTACTTTCTATGAGGTGTTAATACTTTGTCTGCACCACTTCTGTAGTTAGTAGTAATAGCTACTATACTCTGTGCTGGGCACTCTGTGCCGGGCATTGTGCTGACTACTGGGCAAGATAAATACGGTTCCTGCCCTTATGTTGTTTATAATCTAGCAAATGAGAAAAACGTATATATTTTTTTCCTTTGTCCTAACTAGTCTTTTCATACTATTTATATCTTATTTGACTTAATTATTAATACTTAACCCTATATAAAAGCTTTAGAAGCATTTTGTGTAAGAGCTTATTTATATTATTACATATAAACCATGTAAGACGATCTTTAGACAAAGATAAATAGGTTAGTGTATATTTTAAAGAATTATATGTTTTAATATATCACATGTAAGTGTCATTATGATAGAATAGCTTTTAGGAAAAAACCAAAACACTAATTATGCTTTACTTTTGGCTTCAGGTGATTACCCTGACAGCTGATGATAAGACGAGTGTTTCCTTCTCTTCCCTCCGGGGACAAGGTGTCATTTATAATGTCATTGTTTGGGACCCATTACTAAACACATCTGCTGCTTATGTTCCTGTTCACACATATGCCTGCAGTTTTGAGGCAGTGGAGGGTAACTGTTCTTCTCTTGGTGAGTATATGGATTTAAATTTTGCAAATTCTTCTTTGGCTTTGAAGATCTATATCAACTAATACAGAACTTATGAATATTAAAAGTGCTTTTGTTGTATTCATTCATTCATTCATTCATTCATTCAACAAATGCCTTGTAAGCCCCGATGTTATTCCATTCTCTGTTCTCAGCACTGGGATGTGGCAATGAATAAGACACAAAATACCTGCCCTCCTGGAGCTTGTATTTTAATGTGTGAGATGAGACAGACAAGATATATTTATAACATATATAATACATGAGAAAGTGATGAGCACTGAGAATCAAAAATGAAATAGAAAAAGGAAATAAGTGGCAGTGAGAGAAAAATCTGAGAAAGCATGGCTAGGGAAGTCCTTGCTAGGAAAGACCCAAGGTGAGGCAGGAAGCCATTTGTCTGGGGGTACCTGCTAGGCAGAGGGAACAGCCAGTGCAGTCCTCAATTGGGAGCTTACTGGTGTGTTTGAAGAACTGTCTCATGTATAGTGGCTGGAGGAGACTGAGGAGGGTGAGAGGTGCAAGGGTAGGCAGCTTGGTGTGGCCTTGTAAGTCATAGTGTGGGCTTTAGCTTTTATTGAAAGTGAAATGGAAAGGCATTGAAGGTTTGAGCAGGTAGTGCCATGATTGGACTCATATTTTAATGAGATCACTCTGGCTCTTTTTTTGAGAAAAATCAGGGGCAAGAGCAGACACATTGATTAGCAGACTATTATATTAATCCAAGTAAGAGATGGTGGTAGTTTAGATAGAATGGTGGCAGTGGAGGTGTGAAAAGATCAT
Organism: Cynopterus sphinx; assembly: GCA_030015415.1. Taxonomy (NCBI): domain Eukaryota; kingdom Metazoa; phylum Chordata; class Mammalia; order Chiroptera; family Pteropodidae; genus Cynopterus; species Cynopterus sphinx. Next base: position 141,439,086 of record CM057380.1, read on the forward strand.
TCTGTGTGTGTGTTTAATGTTTTATTTTGAAATAGTTTCACAGAAAAGATGCAAAAGTAGTCAACAATTTCTGCATAATGTTCAACCAGCTACTTCAAATGCTAGTTAACATATTATGCTATTTTCATTTTATTCTATTTATAGCTATATAAAACTTTTTTTTTTTTAATAAAGAAGAGCTTTATCTCATCAACTGGGGATGAATTACAGTTCCTCCTTTTAAAAAGGAAGGATAAATTTCTTCCTTTTATCAATTTTCAGCCACTGTCTGAATTAAGCAGAATGTGACATATCTTTAACGTTTCCTTTTTCTTTGGGACTCTTCGGTCTTAGGGTATATATTATGCCCTGGAAATTCTGGTCCTTTATCTTGTGGTTTTTTTTTTTTTTTAAATGTAGGTCTTCATAGTGTCTCCATTTGAGTACTCTTAAGTATTTTATGCTTTTTGATTGGTGATGGGTTTGTAATGTTTTTCACATGAGTTTGTATAGATGTTTTGTTTTTGGTTTTAGTTCAGGGATTACTTTCTTGTGTTTATCTCAAAGGAGTCATGATGGTGGTGAATTTAGTGAGTGAATTTTATTCTTCACTAAGCCCTGTCTTTCAAATCATGGTTTTTTATTTAAGTTTGTGCTTACCAAGGATCACAGGATTTGGAATTTTTGACATGAAGCATATTGTGCTTTATTGTTAGTTATAACACTATCTGTTTTTCCCCAAAGCAATATATATGTTTGACAAGATTGACAGTAATTTGTTCATGTGTCTTATAGTGCAATATATGTTCTTTTATTTTAATGTGAATTTTGGTTAAATTTTTTTGTTATGAAAAACTTCACTCAATCTTCATATACCATTATCTAGCCTTAACAGTTTTGATTCATGACATTATCTTGTTTCAGCTATATATTCACCTGTGTTTCTGCCTTCTCACCCTCTTTTTATCACTGGATTCCTTTAGAACAAATCCCTGATTATCATTTTGCTCACAGTCTGTATATCTTAAAGATAAGCTCTGTCTTTAAAAAATATAGCCACCAATCATTAACACGTTTTAATTTAAAATATTGAAGATAACTCCTTAATGGCATAAAACTAACAGGCAATATTTACATTTCCCCAATCATCCCAATTGCTTTTCACAGGTTTTTTTGTTGTTGTCCTTTGACTCAGGTTTCAGATGAGGTCTGAACATTTTATTTAGTTTGATGTGCCTCTTAAATCTCTTTTAATCCAGTTCTTACTCCTGCTTCTCCCTCTCCTTTTTTCTTGTAGTTTATTTGTGAAGAAACAATTATTTATTTTAGGCATTTTCTCTTTTTCCTCCTTTCCCATTTCCTCCCCATCCACCTTCTTACTCAAGAATATGTTACATACTTCTAACAGGAAGCTTATATTTTTTGATTTCTCTTTTTGTTATACTAGCAGCCATTGCCTGTGGAGAAGAATTCATTAGGGATGGCAGGGATATTTTAAAAATAAAGTATTGTCACTTTGCTTTTTTCATGAAGTTTTGTTCTGTTAAATAGAAAGTATCAAATTGGATATATTATGCACTAAATTTTTATTATTTTTAGGAAGAGTATCTACCAAAGTGTTTTTCACTCTTTTTGCCATGCTTGGTCTCTTCATTTGTTTCTTCGGACACAGATTCTGGAAAACAGGTATTATGTCTGATATAGTTGCTATTTACACGCTTCATGGTCTTTAATCTACATGCTTCTGGAAGCATTTATGACCTGTAAAAAGAGAAAGCAACTGCTTATCTCCACTATCTTCATAGATTTGTGGCTAGGTTCTTTTAGTGAGGATTCTTCTGAGTTGCTCTGCATTTTTTTTTCTCTTTTCTCATTAATGGGGTACAAACTCCTTTTATTAAGAGAGGAATAAAATTTGATTTGTGCACCAACCTTGTCAGTTGCTAGATTGGCTAGTTGGCTAAACAAGTTAGAAATCAGGATGTCAGTATAAAAATATGTGTGGATTTGGCAATGGCGATCAACATGATCTTGTATAAATCAGGCTGTAGGCTCTATGAATAGTGAGACTAAAGTATTTGTTCAGTTCTGGGAGGTTCAGATAGCAAATGAGAGGTCTGCTCATTGAAACCTAGTGCAGGGAGTAGAATATAAATATGCTTGTGAAAATGATTTGGATTCTTTGAGTTGCCTTTTATGTAACTAGTATTTACAGTTACTTTAAAAAATTCTTATTTAGTTCGTTAACTAAGAATATAATGGAGCATCAGGGGAGAGTGAACATAATCCTGATCTCATAAAACTCTTTAAACTTGCTTTAATAAATTGTTTGAAGTAGCAGCTTCTTTCTCTCCATTGCTATAATTTTTTTTCTTGATCAAGAAGAGAATATTGTGAAGACTATTTAATTTCTCGAAGTAGAATGATTCTGTAATAAGGGATTTAATTGCTAAGCTGTATGCAAGGTTCCAAAGCTTTTACTAGGTATTTAATGGATGAACAAAATAGTTGATTGCTTATCCTAAAACAGGAAAGGATGAATTAAAAGAAGATATAAAAGTCGTATTTTGCTTTGGAATATTTTGTTATATTTTTTTACCTTTCACATTTTATTTTTGCTTTTGTAATGAATTGAGATTTGGTTTGTAATTTCAGATCAGATACAAGGGCAAAAGTACTATTTTTGTTTTAAGAAGGAAATATAAATAATTAAAATGAGCTATGAAATTAATAATTAACAACTTAGCAATTGAAACTGACCGGTACACAAGAAAGTGTTAATACTCTAATATTGTATGCATTTCAAAGTATATTTTGCTCTCAGTGAATTCTAAATTTATATTTACACCAATGAGTTCAAAATTTTTCCTGCCTTTGGATAGTTATTTCTCTTCTGTGAATGCCCTAATATATAAGCATGTATTTGAAGATGAGATATTTAAATTGCATTGTAAAATGAATACCTAACCTTAGCTTGTGTTATTTTCTTTTCCTGGTGGTTTGCTACTAGAATTATTCTTCATAGGCTTTATCTTCGTGGGATTCTTCTTTTATATCATGATTACCAGACTGACACCTATTGAATATGATGGTAAGCAAAAAAAACATAGTTTAATTGGCTGTTAAAAAATGAAGATGCCAAGTTTACAGAGACCTTTCTATAGTTTTTCTGGCATTGTATATAATATGATGTCTGTAAAGTAATGGGCCACCTTTGTTCTAAACATCTTTTCTAAATTACTTATTCAGACCTCTTCCAAGTTTTTAATCTGCATGGTGAATTCCTTGATATTTAGGGAAATGAAGGGTCATGCTGATTTATAAACCTGTGTTCCAACTATGTGGTATATTGACCTATGAGATTTACAACAATTAAAATGTTAAGATTTTCTTTACCTTAAATACAACCACTCCTTTCTTGTCATGTTTAACAGAATACTTGTCACCCCTTCTTCTTCAGGCCCAAATTATGAGTTGTGCCAGGCCACTCCTGTGACCAGTACTGGGAGGTTTAGCTCCCTGGCTAGTTTCTAGTGCTCAGACTGACCCCTCCCTAGAGGGAGTTCATGCTGGTTTCATGGGGCCACTGAAGAGTTCACCAACCTTCTGTTGGTGCTTGAGTAACAGAAAGGCTGAAGATGGTTCTGGCAATGGGATATTGTGTCTAAAGCATGCAGTTGGACAAACTACCTCTGGTCAAACAGTTCATCTTCCTTTGTGCAGTTCGTCTGATTCTAACAGCCATTGCTGGAAGCATTGGTGGGATTTTCTTAGTAGCTGCTTGGTGGCGATTTGGAATCCTCATGCTCTGTATGCTGTGTGTTGGACTAGTGCTGGGCTTCTTCATCTCATCAGTGACCTTCTTCACTCCACTGGGTAACAAATGCATAACTGTTTTCTGTCTGTAGTTCATTGTTTGAAAGGTCTTATTTGGGCTCTGTAGGTACAGATACGTGCCTTCAGGGACTTGTGACCTTCTGTAGAATTCTGCAAATTTGCATTAGAAGGCCAATACAAATAAAAATCCCTCTTGCCTTAAAGGCACCCTGTACTAGATGACTTACAGAATGTCTTTAGGGGTAGCTTTGTAACCATTTGTTATGATAGGGGTGTGTGTGTGTGTGTGTGTCAGATTTAATGGAGATAAAGTGTTTTCTTAATATATGGCAGAACCTGTACCTGTACCAGCTGTTCAGAGGCCCTTGAGGCTCTTTGTTCTGATTTTAGCAAACCTATAGCCAAGTTTATTACCACAGCACCACCTACAGGTAGCTTTTTATCTAGTCTTATGCAAAGTAGCATTGTTTAGACTGGGCTATATATCAGCTTGAGAGGGATGTTTGTTGAAAATGCAGACATAGGGCCCTATTCTACATTCTCTAAATCAAATACTACTTAATGGGCTCCTCTCTGCCCCGTTTTTGTTAGTATTGGAGAGTGGAGAGATGATAGTTTAGAATTCTTAGTAGTTAATGTACTTTTGATGAGTAGAAATAGCATAAATTTTGAAGGAAAAAAAACCCAAAATCTTTGTATGTTTTCTAACTCTTTTGCAAATATATTACTAACTTATAACCTGGGATGAGGTACTGAAGCTTTGTTTCATCTTTTGTAAAACTATCTCAGGGTAGAAGTGTGGAGTAAATGGATAATACAAATAAGGAAAAAGGCCTCAGAATTTTCTTAGAAGTAACCTGAAGCAGTTGTCTCTATAAACTTTTTAACAAGATATTCCTACTAGTAAAAATAATTTTATCATGTACCATTTATATGTATATATTTCCTTGTGTCATTGAGCTGATCAAAGACAGGGTGTTTAATGACTGGATGCAAATATTAAAATTTGCAAAATTAAAATTTGAAAAATATTTGGCTGACCTCATTAAATTACGACTGTTTTCACTTTATGTGGCCAGCAAAGAGTTTATACTCTGGAAGGATCAGCCTTCACATGCCTGTATAACTTCTGTCTGTCTGTCTGTCTGTATGTCTTTCTGTCTGTCTATCTATCTATCTATCTATCTATCTATCTATCTATCTATCTATGGTTAAACACTTTATTTTTTTTTATTAAGTTTATTGGGGGTAACATTGGTTAATACAATTATATAATTTTCAGGTATACATTATAGTTTGACATCCTTATATTCTATTGTGCGATTATCACACAAAGTCTAATTTCCTTCAGCTACTGTATATTTGATCCCCTTTACCCACTTCACCCTCCCCCTACCCCCCTATATTTGACCCCTTTTACCCCGTCTACTTCTCCCCTCCTCCCCCATCCCCCCACCCTCTGGTAACCGCTAGTCCATTGTCCATGTCCCTGTGTCTCTGTTTGTCCTATTTGTTGCTTTTAGGTTTATATCCCACATATAAGTGATATCATGTGATTTTCAACTTTTTCAATCTGGCTTATTTTGCTTAGCATGGTTATCTCATGTTGTTGCAAATGGCAGTGTTTTATCTCTTATGGCTGAATAATATTCACTGTATATTTGGAATATATGAAGTTTCTTTAGCCAATTAATCTATCATAGGACACTTCAGTTGCTTCCATGTCCTGGCCACTGTGAATAATGCTGTTACGAACATTGGTGTGCAAATATCTTTTTGGACATGGGTTTATAACTATTTTTAATTCCTGATTCCTTAAAAGACTTTTTTTTTTTAAAACAATGTTTATATCATGAAGGTTAGGATAATTAAATTAGAGAATGTGATCCATAAATTCATGCTAGCATGTTGTGGTTCACTTTCTGAGAATGTGGGTTCCAAGGTTAGATCCTCACTACAGAACTCCCACTCTTCCAGGATACATGGGTCTCAAGATACTGGGCCACCTCCAATTGGACTGAGTTATAGTGCCAGTGTCAGTATGAATGATTGTCAGGCTTAGATCCTTGCTATTTAAAATTAACTTTTAAATAGGAGTTCTGGGTTAACCCAAGGTGTGCCACATTTTGGAGAAAGTTTAGTAGGAGAAGCAAGCAGCTACTGTATTTCCTGATGCATTAGAATATCACATCTTCCAGGACACAGTGGCTGGGCAGGAAATGCATTGATGGCAAAAATCTTTTAAATATATTTTGCTGCTTATATTGGATGAGAGTTCATATGGTTGACTCTGAATGCCATTTACTTGTATTTTTTATTCTGCATTACAAAATCTTGGAATCATAGAAATATAGAGCTAAAGTGGATGATTTGGAGCTTGGAGATGAAGTGGTTCAGTCTTCCAATATTATGGGTTAGGGAATTGAGGCCCACCATCACAGCTGGTGAATGGAAGAGCTTGGACTAGTCCACCGTCTTCTAAATTATTCTGGTAATAAATGAAGAGCCTTTACCTTCTTGATTTTCCTCCCACCCTTGTACCTTCTAGGACACATCCTTCAAAGGTCATTGTGTTGACACTTAGAGAGGCCAGTGATGGTTGTCATGTTAAACCTTTGGTGTCTGTCTGTGTTCAGATGTTGAGACAATGAAATTTAACTTGGTGAACCTGTCTTTTACTCTTGATTTCTTTTTGCATTTTTTTTTTTAGGAAACCTAACAGTATTTCGTAACGATGATGTGTTCTGGGTAACCTTCTCTTGTGTAGCTGTTCTTATTCCGGTAATTTTCATGGGCTGCCTAAGAATAGTAAGTGTTTCATTAAAAATTAGATTTATTCATTATATTGTCCTGAGCCTTCAGTTTTTCACTTATCACATCATTTTGTATGTTTTATTCACCGTGGAGAACTTTATGATAATCTATATCAGATGATTGATTTTAAATAGCCTTGTTACTACTATGAAAGCAAGAGAAGTTGTAATTATGATTACCATGTAGTGGTTTTTTTTTTTTTTTTAAATTAAGTGGAGCAGCTTATCACTGTTCATACGCTTTTAACAATGGGAGCAGAGAAGATAGTGCTTACCGTAATTCAACAACCTAATGGATCATTTGCTGTCTCTGCAGAAGAATGGTTCTTCATCTAATTAAACTTTATTATTGAAGTTTATATTTAAACTTTATTATTGAAGATATATTTTCTGTAAGGTAAAGTGTGTATTAAGAACTCACTATGGCTGTTGAAGGTTATTTTCAGTTTATATTTTTATGTAAGCCTCATTCAGTTCTAAGACTTGATCCCTTGTCATGTACCCTGAAGAACAGGATTGATTCCCTGTGACTGAGGCCAGCGATGAGAGTTAGAAACTATTTTTGTTCTATCAGAGGTGAAGCCTAAACTCTGTCTCTGTCTTCCACAGTTGAACATACTTACTTGTGGATTCATTGGCTCCTATTCGGTGGTTTTGGCCATTAACAGTTACTTGTACACAAGCCTTTCTTATATCACTTTGAATGTACTCAAGAGAGCACTCAACACTCATTTCCGTGGAGCTTTCACAAATGTGCCTTTTCAAACTAATGGTAAGACTCTGAATCCAAGATTAAGAATGATAGTCAACTAGGAATATTGGCCCACCTGTGCTAACTGGAGCACTAGGTAACTGGGTTGAAAGAAAGTTAACTGGTTGGAAAGGAAGTTAACTGGATACAAGGAAACTCGCACCACACAAATGCTATTAGAGTCTCGATCATAGAAAGAATGTAAATTTGTAAGGTGGTTGAAGTATATATTTCTAAAAATCTATTAACTTTGTTAAGAAATTTCTAAACCAATGTTAGGTTTACCTAGTTGTGAGAAAAATGCTTAGAATAAAGCTTGCCACCTCATGGAATTGAAGATGTGTAAGCACAATTGTTATTGTTATAAATATTTAAGCTAAATCTTTTCCTCTGCTATCCTGAGACTGCCCTCATTGGATAAGAGGTTGATGGTAGAGACTTGAAACCCACGTGTAAGTTTTATGTACAAGATAGTATTTTGCCAAGCCTTTACTTGAAGCTCAGTGTAAGTTGTTGAATCTCTATGCATTTCTATACCCAGTCTATGGTGGGGGAGCAGGGAAGATGGCATGCTGGTGTCTAATATTCCATGATATACATTTGTAAGGTATACCTAGATGCTGCCTGATCCTCACCCCCAACTATGCCTGTGGGCACTGGTCATAAAATATTGGAATGACAAAGATCCAGTCAACTAGTTCCTTTACAACCAGTCTGGATTCTCAAGTGCCTATAATAGAAAATTCCTGTTTTCAGACGTAAGACTGCAGCTTCCTCACTCATTCTTTGATTTGCAAATGAGAAAATAACATATGTTTAGACCAAGTTAACAGAGAGTCTAATATTACTAAGAAAGGATGACACAGATTTAGTCTGTGCAAGGTTATTTTTTTTTTAAGTGCAAAAGTTCAAACTGTGTTTTTCTACTGTTTTTTAGACTTTATTATCCTGGCAGTATGGGGGATGCTGGCTGTAAGTGGAATTACATTACAAATGCGAAGGGAAGGAGGGCGACCACTTTTCCCTCCTCACCCATACAAACTATGGAAACGAGAGAGAGAGCGCAGAGTAACCAACATTCTGGATCCTAGCTACCACATCCCTCCATTGAGAGAGAGGCTCTATGGCCAATTAACCCAAATCAGAGAGCTCTTCCAGAAGGAACAGCCAGCTGGAGAGAGAACACCCCTACTTCTATAAATGTCAAAGGGGGCCTGGGTCAGTGTGATCCTGAAGGACAAGGCAGGCACTGCCTCAGCTTTGGTGTTCATGCACAGCCTGCTTCAGCAGTTTCCAATGCAGGTTGTAAGAAAGGTTGACGTGTCTGCTTTGTATGATATGGTGATGTCCTCATTGATGTATGGTACGGGTGTGCCAACGAGATTATGATAATTCTGTTAGAGTGAGAAAGATGACCAAAAAAGTGGTGGTAGAGATGCATTTCCTTTTTTGGAATACTTAATAATTACCTTTTGGTTTGTATGGTCAAGTTATATACACACAAACAAATAAAAAATAAATGATTATTCTCTAAAGCTCTTGATGTTTCTTTTTATAACTCCTTGAGTAATTATTTCACCTCAGTCTGTCTAAACTTAGGTGGTGGGGCAAGGAGAGTGGCTTGATTTTGGTATTAGACTGAATCTTTATTGGCCTTTATTTGGAGGTTTACGGTTTTGATACGGGGCCTTTGAACTTTAGAGTACAAAAGATGGAGAACTAATTTTCTTACTAAAAGCAGTCTGACATTTAGTTGCATCTTTTGTAGTGTATTAGTACCCTTTAGCTTATTTATTTTTTTCCCTTTTGATTATTTTTAATTGTGATAAAATATTTACCGTTTCAATCATTTTTAAGTGTATAGTTCAGTAGGTACCCTGTTTTTGCCTTTTATTGCTTAAAATGGTAATTTAAATATCTAAATTATTTTAGTTATTTGAAAATAGGTCAATTTATATAGATAATAGAAATTTTACATGGATGATTTATTTACATTCCAAATAATGGCCCATTTTTTTTTTCTTTAAAGGCTCTTTAAAATAGTTTGACAGCTCATCACTAATTTAAATTGCATTAGATGACATGTGAATTGTTTTTAGGATACAAATGGCTCCTACCTTAATTAACCTATAGTCCAATTAATAAGGTAACCTTTCAGAAATTTGTATTTTGTAATTCTTTTCGCTAAATTGTTATTAGCATCAATATGAAATACAATCTCAGAAAATTTCTACATGAAGCCTTTGTACCATCTGTGTTTTATAAAAGTGATGAGGGACTAAAAAAGGATTTAAGTATTTAATGGAGCTGCTTTTTAAAATTAGAACCTTGAAATCTAAGGAGTCCTTCAGTTTTGACACTTTTTCCATCCCAAGAAAGTACCTGGATGCCTTGACCTACATACATACTTACTCCTAATGGTATTTTCTCTTTTAACTGTCAGAGCCTCTGCCACTGGCTCTGCCTTGGACTTAGTTGGTGACTCTAACATACCTGAGTGACAGTGTGGTTGTGGTTGCATGCACATTTGTGAGTTAACCACTATTGAAATGATGCTGCTTTTAAAACTTTTTTCAAAGTGTAATAGATTTTTAAAATTTCAAATAACTAGAAAATTTTTAACTTTGCTTTTAAAAGTGTTTTGGAAAGGCTGAAACAAAGTGAAAAGTATAAAACTAATCATTTAGTTTTGAAAAATACAAAGGTTAATTTACTCTTCTGTAATCTTCACTGTTTATATAATTCCAGTAACACTTAAAGTTGAAGAAAAATTTTTTTCATAATTCAGTGTAGGGATTCTGGCTAATACTTTATCTTTGTACATTCTAACAAAGTGACACGGAATGTTTGTGAGTTATTTTCTATACCATCAAAAATCTGCCAGTGAAGACTGTAAAGACGGAATACACTTTTTTCGAGGATATAAATTGTTTAAAATTTTATAATTGGGGTGAATGATAAAAAACATGTTTGTACAATTTTTTAATAATAAATACCTATTTTGAAAAAAATGCTTAAAAGTCTCATTGTAAAATTCTTTTAAAAGTTTTGGATATGTTCATACAACAACATAGCAACAAGATACAAGAGGACAGTTTGTTAGCTATAAAAGCAATTATTTAATCAAGATAAACAATTTAACATTTTAAGCATAATGATATAATAGGAAATGAAGGAAATCTGGGGCAAGCTAATGTTTTTAATGCATTAATTTCTGTTGGTGTCAGCACTAAGTGTGTGTCAAACTGAAGTAAACTAGTAAGTGAAAAATTAGTTATACTGTTCTTCAAATGTTTTGGTTCGGATAACCTTTTAAAAGCTAGGTACCAGGTTGCAAAACCACAGCAGCTAGCTAATCAGTGCTGTAGAACAGTTGAATTCTGTAGAAGATAGAAAGCTGATTCTAACAAATTACTAGAATATTAGACTAGGAATGGACTTTAGAGATTGTGTCACTTGACCCCTTTATACCTGAGGAGACTCTTGCTCAAGGAGTCAATTATATAAAGTCACAGTTATAAAATAGTGTCTGATCCAAAATTTGGGATGCCTGACTCCCTAACCAAATGTACTTTAATACTTAACATAATGAAAATGTAAATATGATGATTTTCAGTTTTTCTGGGAGAAATTGGTAGGAATCTCCTAATGTTAATATTGCCACAATCTCTTCTTTGGGGGAATTATTAATTTTTGCAGTGAAAACGTTTTTCCAAGTTAATTCTCTGAGGTCATGGCCATGTCTCATTGGTTTCAAAGTACATAATGATTACTCAATTTTCAATATCCATACATATTTCACAGCAGCATTCATATGGAACTTTTTAGCATAAAGTTTACTCCTTGATTATGTATTTGATACATTAACCTTCGTTCAAGCCCAAGTATTCTTGAATCTAATTTCCAAAGAACTGGGCCTCTCTACAGTTTCCCTATGTGCTTTTTGTTAGGCACTGAATTGTGCCCCCCTTCAAATTCATGTTGAAACCCTACCCCCACCCCTACTTCAGAATATGACTGTGTTTGGAGAGAGGGCTTTAAAGAAGTTAAAATGAGGGCATTAGGATGGGCCTTAATCTAATCAGACTAGTGTTTATAAAAAGAAATTAAAACATGCAGAAACCCCAGTGGAATCTCATATGCCCAGCCAGTCATCATAGCCCTTTATTTTGGTACCTGGTGAGATCAATTATTCCATTCTCAGCTTTCAGCATTTTGAGCAGCTAATTTAGACAGGATGTTTTTTTTTTTTTTTTTCAAGTTGTGATATAACTGACAATATTGTGAGTTTAAGGTATACATATGTTAATAGTTGTAACAATATGCCCACCATAACATGCCAATCCTATTTGTCATATATTTTTGTGGCAAGAACAATTAAGATCTAGTCTCTTGGTGACTTTGAAATTTCTAACAGTATTGTTGACTATAATCCTTATGGCTTAAAAGGCTTATTCTGTTTCACATAAATTCATGGCTCCTGCTAATGGATTCTCTACTGCCCAGACTAGCTTGAATGCGCTGTGGCCTGCCTAGACTCATGGTGGGCACACTGGGAAGAGAATGGATGCCTATATCTGGGAGCTGTGAGGAAAGGGGTAGATCAGAAAATGAATGAGCTGGAAGAAGCTAGACCCACTAAGTGTGCCTTTGCTCCTTAGTTCTCTGTGGACTATGTTTTCAGCAATGGAACCAAACCTCAACTTTTTAAAATAAACCTGCTGTCTCACTGCGAGCAGGAGACTGTGTATAAAGATTCCTTAAAATGACTAATATGTATTGTTAGGGCCAGGCCTAGGATTCTGGAGGACTAATTTCAGGAACAAGACTGAAGGCTTCTCTTGGGGAAAAAAAAAAAAAATCTTACTTAATGCCTGAAGGTTTTCAACGGAGTAGAGCTACAAAATTTTTCTTCCAAACCAGCTCTCTCCACTGAATTCTTTCAATGATGTATACCAGTGATTTTACTGAATAAAGATGATGCTTTTAACCTCTTGTATGCTATATACATCTACAGTCTACCTGCACTTGGAATAAAAACCTTATAATCATTGAGACAAGTCTTAAAATGAACATTTTAAGTGGAAGTTAACACTTGTGAAATTCATTCACTTGATCTCACATCAGCCTTTAAATTGGTAGGACTGAGCACTTGACCACTGAGTGATGTTGAAATCTGAGATGCAAATGACAAATCCTCAGCATTTTAAAGTAGTCAAAGGCCAGTCTCATTCATCTCCAACTGCACGTACAAACAAGCAAGGTACTGAGGCTTGGGGGGTTATTTACAGCCATGACAGAGACAAGGTTTTGAGGAACACATTCTAACCAGCCTTGTTTTATAGAAAGCCCAAAGGTAGCTTACCTATCAATGTCTGATACTCAAAAAATATATCCTGTGTTTCAAGATTCTACTTACTGATACTGATTTCAACATAATTTTCTGAAAGCTTTTGTTACTCTAAAATACTGAGTTTACTTTTTTCCTTTTGCTCATATGGGGAGGGGGGTCGGGAACTTACAACAGATATTGTTAACTGAAAAAAAAAAGGAACCAAAGTGTATGGTAAGATTCCAATTGCATGTGTCTGTGTGTATGCTGAATTCTTAGCTATGTACATTTACTTCTTCTGTATGTAAAAGATAAATTATAATAAAAATGAACATAACCAAACTTCTGGGAATTTATACAACAGAAATTAAAAGTATAGTGCATAAGCTATGTATTATGGATATTTAATGCAGCACTATTTGGGGTTTTTAAAAAAACTGCAAACCCATCTGAAATATCCATCAATAGCGGAAATAGTTGAATAAATTATCACACATTTATGCAATGATAGTTAAAAAACTGGTTTGCAGGCAACAGAAACTTGCTAGTATATATGCAAATAGAATTGGTTGGAAGTACAGCTGACTTTGAACAATGAAGAGATGAGGGGTGCCAACCCGCATGCAGTCAAAAATCCACGTGTAACTTTTGACTCCCCTAAAACTTTACAGTTGTGCCTTGGTATTGATAGGGGATTGGTTCCAGCACCCTCACAGATACCATATTCTGTAGATGCTCCAGTCCCCTACATAAAATGGTATATAGGTCAATGCATATAGCTGATTCTCCACATCCTTGGATTCCGAAGCATGGGTGAAAAAAACAGTACAGGTATCTATTGACAGAAATCCATGCATAAGCAGACCTGCACAACGCACAGCAATGTTTTTCAAGACTCAAGTATATACTGATGTTATTTGCTTCTGGACATTTCCCTTTATGCATTTGATTTTTACATAGTGTAATTATATATGTAATTTAGTATTGTTTTTATCATGCAAATTTAGTGATATCTAGGTATATATTTTTCTTCTGTTGCTAGAATCAAGCCATAGCATATAAAAACTGCAGAGTGCATAGCAATAATTTACTTTTATTAGACTATTAACTTTAATTAAATTTACTACTTCCCTATTATAGGATATTTAGGTTGAAACCAATCTGTTCCCTCTACACTGTTATGTGGCTTTAACTAGGGGAAGCAGTGGAGATGGTGAGAAATAGTAGAATTCTGATATATTTAGAAAGGAGAGTCAATACTATTTGCTGATGAATGGGTACAAGATGTAAGAGGAAGTGGAGTCAGAGATACCACCAAGGTTTTTAGCCTTAGCAGGTGGAAATATACAGTTGTTTTCAACTGAGATGGGGGAAAACATAGAGGGTCTGGGAGCGAGATTGAGAGTTCAGCTTTGGACATCTTAAGTTTGAGGTATCTCTCAATAGTTACAGTTGGATGAGTCTGGAGTTAATGAAAAGTCTGAGAGCTGTAAGTTTGGGAGTCATCCAGCATACAGGTGGTATTTAGAAGTTAGAGAAAAGAAAGGAAGAAGTTGAGGGACAGCTAGTGAGGTAAAAGAAAATGTCTCCTCAAATTTCAATTAGAAATTATTCTTTTCTGATAGTTAAGAAAAGATAGTGGTCACCAAAAATTAAATTATTGGTCGACATTCATCATTGAAGCATGGAGACAAAATTTTAAAAGTCACCTCGATATTAAGGAATATCAATTTGAATAAAAACATTTTATCCTCAAGGTTGTATATGATTATTTTTTTAGAATTGTATTCTCTAAGATTAAAAAATACAGTGGATAGATAATAATAGATGTATTGGTTTCCTAGGGTTGCTGTAAGTTATCAAAGCTGGGTAGCTTAACAGAAATTTATTCTCTCACAGTTCTGAAAATCAAGAAGGCCAGAAGTCTGAAATCAATCAGGGTGGTCCTTTCTGGAGCCTCCATGCCTCTCCTAGCTTCTCGTGGCTCTTCACATCCTTAAGGGGTTCTTTGGCTTTCTTTACTCTCTGCCTCTGTCTTCATATGGCTTTCTTCATATGTCCCTCTCTGTTTCAAATCTCCTCTCTTATAAGTCATTGGATGTAGGGTCCAGACGAGAACCAGAATGATTTTATCTGAGATCCTTAAATCTATAAAGACTCTATTTGCAAATATGGTCATATTTATAGCTAGAGTAGGTTAGGACCTGGATACACCTTTGGGAGGGACACTCTTAAGCCCACTACAGATAATAAAAAGGATTGCAAGATCAGCAATAAATTTCTGGCCAATTCTTAAAATATACAGATAGAAGTTGTTGCTAAGTCCTAGTTTTGTGGTAAGAAGAAATAAAAAGCCCTAAAAATAAATTTAAGGAAGTATTTTTCTCAAATTAACTTGGAGAGCATACCAATTTTAACACTTGTCTTTATTGATAAAATGGGCTCCTTTGCACTACATACTTTCAGACATAAAATTAAGGTTCTGCTTAAAAGTATGGGATGAAAAACTGTTGCTATATAATAAAGTAAATGTCTTTAAACACCAAGATCTTAAAATTATATCCAAGTAGGAAGACTATGAATAAATTAACTTATTTACAAAAATAATTATTTACCAAGTAATGTTTTATAATAGAGCTGCCTCAATTAACTACCTCAGACTTAATCTCAACTGTATAGCTTATTTTCTTTAATTCTAACTTGGGATAAAAACGATATGAATGAATGTGCCATCAAATTAAGAGATACTTTCTGAAAAAAAAAAGTTAAAAAATAAAAACTGCCATTTATTTATAAGATATTAAGGCCTCTGAATGAGAAAAAAATTAACATAATGTTTGGGCCAATAGCCCTATTCTATTAATCAGCCCTATAAACCCCACTTACCCCAAACTTAAGATAGGAAAATTCTGAAAGTAGTTCTGAATTTTACCAGTACACAAAATTATACATAAAAATTTCCATGTACATATTCAACAAATTATATATTCAAAAGTGACTTTTCTATTGTGCTAATTTTAATCTGTATTTAATATAAATGAGTATATTTAATCATATCTGACACTCTTCTTTAATCCTTTTATACTATAATCACAAAATAAGAAAAAAATAGATTTCAACTGATATTAAAGCACATTTCTATTTCTGGTGGCTTTAAAAATTTACATACTGGATTTACATATTTTATAAAAAAAAAAACAAATACTTCTAACTCCATAGGCTTTTTTTATCCTTTTGACTGAAAGGTTACAAGAAAAATCTTATAGGTTATGAGGACCAGATGGTGCTGAAGAATAGATCTAGAAAGTTTTTTTGAAATTTTAATTTACTTTTTCTGTATCCCTTAAGAGTATGAGGGTCCTATGAGGCAGAGAATTTCCCAGTTTATTCTGAAATAACTATACCTAGCTTGCTATATCAAACATTTCAACTCTGTTAGCTAAATGATCTATATAACATCCTTAAAGATCAACCAGAGAAGAGAAAAATCTCATCTTCATTATTTAGAACCAAAACTTATTTTTTCAAAGGAGTAGTTTAATCTACTAAATATATCTCTTATAAGATCTTTCTTAGAAAGTAGTATTCTTTCTCTTTCATTCCTGAAATATTTCATATATTTAGCAAGTTATAGACAATTGTTAGCTGAGTAGTAATTATGGTAAATTAGCTAAACTTACCTCTTTTTTTTTATGGTGAGTATAAAACATTTCTATAGCCTTTCAAACTGAATTGTCTTTGACAAAAATTTAAATTAATGGGAAGGCAGAGAGGCAATCATTAAAACTGAAGTCTCCTGGTAGGTAAGTTATTTGCTAACTTTGACACCAAACAGGGAAGATAAAACTTAGTATGATGATCTTCCATTTATCAAACTGTGGCAAAAATCTATATTTTAAAATTGGGATAATTTTATGAATTCCCAAACATTTATTGGGCATCATGTTTACCTAAGTATCATCCAGAAAGGCAACAGCACTACCGAAAGCTCTTAATTTGTTCAGCAGTCACTGTGAAAACCTTCAATTTGTTCACCAATTAACAAAGGCTTAGTTTTTACTTTTCTATTACATTTTGGAACAAAGTCTTTGACCATGAACAATGCATTTTTTGTTGCTATCTCTTAAAAATATCATTGCCAGTGCCCTGTATATATTACAAAAAAACAGGAGGAGGGGGTAGCTTGAGATCGATCTTTCTGTTAACTCATTCACTTTAGTAGTTCAGTCCCAGCGATGGTTTGGAGCCTTGTAAAGCTCATAGAAGCTCTTCAGTTCTTCCTCAGACTCAGGTCACTATTGGTCACTAATGCTGACAAAGACGTACTTTCTGACACATCGTCTTTTCTAAGGTTCAAAAATGATTCTCGAGTTATTTGAAGGATCTCTCTCAAGCCTTTGTTTTCTTGCTATAAGAAGGCAACCAAAAAAAAAAAAAAAGATTCAGTCATGAAAGCAGGGACAAGAGTACAAACATAGCTTAAGAAAAACCAAACATGTGACAAAAACAAAGCAAGTTCTGTAACTGGCAGAAATGGGCTAAGTAATAGCTAACAATGGACTAAGCTGAAGCTGACAACTTGAATCCAGGAAATACTTTTTAAAGAGGTAGGACTGTGTTCAATGTCTTCCACCACTGCAAACCTTATTTATGCAGCTGTGATTGTAGATGGAAACTTAGAAACTACCTTATTCTAAATTCATAGTATAGATGAAGAAAATAACATCTAGATTTATATTTTTATAAACTCAGAAAGTTTATGAATAATACCCTGGGACTAGAACCTCTTAGTACTTTAGTACTTTTATTATTTAGTAGAATGCAGGACAAGCCATCTGGTTTGCTTCCCTCACTGAAATTTGACAGCAGCAGGGCTGGCTGAGTGGATGGTGATATTTTTCAAGAAGGAAAGTAAGTGATCAAATCTAGCACTGGTAAATAACTTTGCTTTTTTCTTCCCCCTAGATTAGTTTCTGTAAGAAATTTGTAGACATTTAAAAATAACTTTCATAATTTATTCTCTACTACTTTGTCTTTGGTCTTACTTTTTAAGTAAGAAAAGTAAAAAGGAGGTGTAAAAAGGAGGAATCAGCAGGCTACAGCCTGTCTTGCGGCCTATTATTGTAAATTAAATTTTACTGGAACATAGTTAAACCTATTTTTTTTGTGTGTGTATGTCTTCTTTTTGCATTACAATGGCAGAGTTGAGTAGCTGCAACAGAGACTGTCTGGTTTGCAAAGCCTAGAAGATTTACTCTCTAGCTCTTTAAAAATTTTCTTACCTGTTATAAAGAATGAGAGAACTCTGTACACTTAGAGAAACAATTTTTGGCCCTCTATAACCAATTTCTCCATCATGATTTCAAAATGAAGCTTTTAAAGCATAAAGGTCTATTCTACTAATTTGGATTACTATTCTACTTGTGTTCATTACCACAAAATAAAGGATGGATGACACAAAAGATTTATATTCCTCAGAAAAATACTAGAGCTCAAAGAATATTATTTGTGGATTAAAAAAAATTTCCCTGTATTACTGTGATCTCTAATAGCATTAAGAAATTTTAAACATTACTAAATTAAAGAAGTTATTTCACCTAAAAGCAGAAGCGACATAGAATCAAATTTTCTCAAATACTGTTATAATTTACTGCTGATCCTGGACTCTGGCATTAGTACATAAATGGTCTTGTGTTATATAACCATATAACCAGTATCCAGATCAAGAAAAAGAACATTACCAGTATCCCAGAAAAGTGCACATGTATATATGCACACACTTTTAAACAGGGTATAAATCTTTGGCATAAATCTTTGGGCAATTTTCACCTAAACTGCAATTTTATACTTACTTCAAGTTGAAATATTCTTTCCTGTTCCTTGCAACCCTGTTGCTCATCAATTTCAATGGCTTTCTTCATTACTGCTGCCATTTCAGTTATCTGGTCAACATGAGCTTGTAATTCCTGAAAAAAAGAGATAGGAGTTGCAAATCAGTAAAATACTTTCTTCTTTTTTTTTTTTTTAATTTTTGGATTGTCTTCTTTTAATAAAACCTGCATTGACACTTAATATGAATGTAATATTCTTACACTGTATTTAACATGATTGAAATTTATCAAACCGATATTTACAAGAAAGCTGACTGACCATGAATGTGCTTTTGAAAGCAAATTTCTGTTAGGACTAAAATTAGAGATAAGCAGCACAATGTTACTAAACTCACTAGAAGGAAGAGTAGTCAGTCATAGTTCATATTCCTCTCACCACAAATAATCAGCAACTTTTTCTTTTTTGTATCTACATATACTATTGATCAAAGTAATGGTAAATCAATCTCTTTTCCCGACATTTAGAAATCTTTTTTTGTATTTACCACACCTAAAAATTGATCTCAATCCAATCTAGAACATTTTCTGTCTCATAATCCTCTTTGAGAGCAGGAACTGTACCTTGTTTATATTTCCCTATTAATGTTTAGTACAAAACAGATAATAAATATTGAGTAAAATGAAAAGTTCTGGTTTTAAGAATTAAAATATTAAATGGTCTTCTTTGCAAATCGTTCAAATATAATTTCAGTATAAAATAAATATCAATTTTTTTTTTTTGCAAAACAAGTAATATAAATTTTGTCCAATCTCCTTTTTTTTTTTTTTTTGGCATGCCAACAGTGTGCCAGACATTGTGCTAGGCAATAGGAATATGAATCCTGTTAAGACATGTTCCCTGATTTCAAGGAGCTTACAGTAAAGTGAAAGAGACAGACAAAAGGTTTAAAATCAACAGAAATTTGAGAATAATTATTTTTTACTTTGCTTATAAAGACCATCATTCACTGGAAATCAAGGGTTATTTTATTATAGTAAGGACAACAATTAAATATAAGTTAATAACTTCCCAAATGAATATTAAGTCTCTTAAATAGCTGTATTCCCTATCTGTAAAAGAAATTTGAATGAGACACCAAAACACCTACAAAACTAGTTAACTGTTAGAAATAAAGATGGAGAATAGAAATAACTTTAGCAAACACACATTTAGCGTCTTTCTAAACAATAAAAATGCAGAACCTTATATTATTTAATGAGGAAATCTATATAATGCTAGTATGCAGGAAGAAGGCAAAATAAGGGACTAATTGACACTGTTGAATATGGTGCTATATAAATTTATATTAATTAAAATCAAATACATTTAAAAACATTAACAAGTCAGTTTCTCTGTTGCACTAATGATACTTCAAGTACTCAATAGCCACATGTGGCTGGTAGCTTCCATAATGAACAGCATAGATTTTAAAAAATTTACACCATTTCAGAAAATTCTATCGGACAGCCTTGGATTAGATTATGGTAGCAAGAATGTTAAGACAAACATCTGTCATATTCAGCAATAGTTAAAAAAATGACTAAATTCCTCCCAATATATAGGGAGTATAATGTTTAAAAGTAAGCAAAGTAAAGATTAAGTGCAGCAGCAAACTGAATAAGGGTACTGAGTAAAAATTTTGAATTACAACAGTTCTCTCAGTTTACAATTTGGTATCCTAGGGCACTGACCTAGGTTAAAAGACAACACGGGAAGCAAATAATTCTTTGCCTTTAAAATAGAAAAAAAAAAGATAATACTAATTTTTTTTTGAGTTCAGAATGTGTTCTAATAAAATCACCATGAGAAAAAAAAATACAATTCTTCAAAGAAAACAATATTTTTACAGGTCCGGTATGTGAATAGTTCACTTATTACAATATTACTTTGGGGGAAATATCACAGATCTTTACTGGGCATAAGAGGCCAAGTTCTGTGCTTTCAAAACTTTCTTAAAGGTACAAAGGGTCAGCAACATAATCCTTGAACTGTGTTAAAATGCTTTTCATTTGTAACTTTTGTTTTAGGTTTATTTCAACTTTGCTCAAAAAGACCTGCCACAAGTTAGGGGAAAAAAAAAAAAAGACAGCTAAGAAATAATAGAATGTACTATTATTATACTAAATCATAACATCTAAACAAATTTAATTTTATTGTAAACTCACAAACTATCAAAAATCTGAATTAAAACAGTTCACTTAACAGTGTGATTGAACAAAATTTGTATGAAATCAGATTAAAAGTACTGCCAAGGAAACATCTTTGATGTCCGGAAAGAGGATAACTGTTTAAAACTTACTAAAATTTTGCAGCAATAGCTGAAAAGAGCAACAAAATGTAAAGCTGGCCTAAATAACTTTTAAAACCTGCCTTTATCTAACAATGTGTGTGATACAATGCATAGACAATTGACAAATTTAACATTTCTTCACAGAATATTTCTGCATGGGTATCGAAAGCACAGAATTTAAAAGAGTGATTTCATTTATTTGGTGATTTAATCTGGCAGAAAAATTCAATGTAAAAGAACTTTTTAAATGGACCCCCCCTTCCATCCACACCCCAAAAGTTGACTGCTTTATTTAGTGTACATTCTGATTTGCTTCCAAGTGTCTCCTCTCCAGTCCATGTTGAGGTGCTTCAAGGATGTGTCGAGATGCATCAAGGAAGAATCCTTCGGAGTTGTTACGATGTACCATGTCAATCTGTAGTACAGAGTCATTATAATGTTAATACGGACATTATCCGTAATTTAAAAACTGAATGAGTGTTAGTTCATGCGTGTTAGCCAACTGGTTGAAATGTTTGCTTTTTTAAGATTTCCAAAAAGGCATCTGTTCAAAAATAATGTAAAAATGAGTATTTGCATGAAAATGAGTACTTATTAAATTTTTAAAAAATATATTAAAAAAATTTCTGATTATTGAAAATTCTATATTATAGTAGTTTCTTATTTCTTAGTAGGGTCTCTTATTCCAAAATGTTATTATGTATGACTCTGTTTGTCACTCTTAAATGAGTTATAAATTTATTTTTGTGTTTAGGTATAACAGAACACTAGTACCTAAACATGTCCTTGAATCTCATATTTCTGTGTCTTTATCATATAAGTTTCTCTGTTCACCCACTTCTGTTTGTTGACATGAATTCCCAAAAATTAATTCAAAGTTGTATTTAGATGGATTTCTTCCTTTCCTTGGCATCTTCTCAAATTCTCTTTATCCTCTAATCTTGTTTCCTCTAGTATTCCAGTAATAATTCACATTTCTATTTTAGGATTCATCACAATCCACCTTATATCAATAGTTATGTTTTTATCTGTATCTCCCATTACACTGTAAGCTCCTATGATAGAGTAATGAAACTAACTCATTCATTCATCTTATTATTAATAATAACTAAACCAGTACAAATGTTAATAAATGTTTAAATGAGTCAAAGTGTCTCCTTTTTGGGAAAAATCAAAATCACAAACATCCATATGTATTAGTTAGAATTAATAACAAGTAACTGAATAGTCATTTTATGGAAGGCAAGAATCAGCACTTACAAAAATGAATTCAATTTACAGAATGAAAAAAGATGGTTTATAGCTACCTTAAGAAATGCTTAACTTTGCTAATTAATAAAACAGCTGTGGTGAGTGGTAAGCTCTAATGAGTTTTAGAAAACGGCTTCTGTTATAGCTACTACCAGACGGAACTAACAAGCTACAGTATCTTATTCTAAGCAGTTTTTTTGTCACACTAGTCTTCTCTTTATTTTAGATCTTTAAAAAACTATTTCTTAGATTTTTAAACATAAGGACATTTGAAATTCTCAAGATTACATTTATTTTTACCAATAATTTTAGTCAATTCGTTTTTGTAACCTTTTTAAAAAACAAAAGTTATACATGTATTTTTATTCTATTTGTTTGTTTGTTTGTTTGTTTATGCATGCATGCATTCATGCATGCATGCAAAGCAACCCTTGCTTGACCTTGCAGATTGCAAGAACCTTGTCAGTTTACAATCCCTTATTTTTTAATTTTTACACTTACAGCACCTGGTCTTCCTAGGTGATCTCCCATCCAAGTACTAATCAGGCATGACCCTACTTAGCTTCCGAGATCAGACGAGACCAGGCTTGTCCAGGGTGGCATGGCCATAGACCCAAAAGTTATACATTTAAACTTAAATATTTTTATAAAAATCTTGTTTAATAATAGAAACATTTTGAATTAAAAAAAATTGCACTTAAACATCCAAGGTTTTCTTTTTGGTTAGGAGATGAATAGCATACTTAGCTGATATTAAACTCATTTATTAATTAATTATTTTACTATTTGACACAAAAGGTATCTGTAACTAACTTCCTTAATATGTACAGTTATCACATAAAGATTTAGTAGGTATTTAATTTTAATAGAATTAATCTTAATTTTAAAATACCTACAATCATCAAGATGGAATATTTTAAAGAATCTGAGATGTGTTTCAGTAATTGAGAAAGATAAAAATGTCTTATTACAATCAATATTTCTTAAAAAATATTAGTTATTAACTAATAATAAGCTCACCAGCCTAGTAATCATATTCTATTCTAATATTTTTATTTCACATCAGCAGTTAAAATTCAGTTTAAAACAAAAGGTAAATAGTAAATAATTGTCTTTGTAGCAGTCGTTAGCAAACACTGGGACATACACAAAGGCAACAAACACAGAAATGACAAGAAATAAGATGGCAGGAAAAACATTAATTTCTGACCAGTTCAGTTCTGTCTCTAAAAATTATGCTCCCGATAATATGACATGATGGGAAGGGAGTACATTTTTAATATGTTGGTTTGTTTCCTCTCTCCGACCCCATAGTTTTTCCATTATAATCAGGATTATTTATAGCTGGAACAAAATAGCCTCATTTCGAAAATAGTTTTAAGGAAACAAATCTACCTTTGATTGCTTTCAGGTTTTTAAAAAAGTTCTCAGCATTTTAGTTTTTGTTTATGTAAGAGATGGCAATAAAGAAATCTATTATGATATTTCTTAAAAGTACATAACCTTATAAAAATAATTTTGAATTGAATACTTACCTGTATTTTCCAAACAGAGTTTATTTTTTAATATATATTAAAGCTGCTAGGAAAAATGGAAGTTAGAAGAGTAAATCAAACAAAATGATATAAAAAAAATGAAAAACATAAAAGCAGAAAATGTCAAAAAGATGTATTCAATATCATGATAGAGACCAGTGATTAAAAAAAAATCTGAACACACGTTAACTAATTGTCCTTCTTTTTCATTTCAAATTATATTTATAGAATAAATTACCTTGGAGTGCTGCTCTTTCAACTTCATTATTATACCTGGATCATCTTTTTTGCTAGCCATTAGCAATCTGAACATTTGCTCACGATATTTGCTCATTATAAGTTCTAAGGCAGACTGATGTTCTTCCAGGGATGTACGTAATTCTATCAAGGATAACAGTGTATTTTATTCAAACTTGAGTTAAAGATGTACAAAACATTCTCTTCCATATTATATTTATCAAAAAAGCAACTTACAAAGAGGACATTTTAAAAAGAAAACATGATGTATAGAAATCTACTTATATAGAAATAAAGCATACCAAATGAAGTCCTTTGTTAGTTTTTTAAATGACCACTTTAAGTTCAGTTTTTGCGAATCATTTCAACAAATATTTACTGAACAATTAAGTATCAAATGATGATCTATATTAGGAATATGAATACCAAAAGGCCATGGAGCTCAGAGTCTAGTGGAGAAAACAAATACATAAATAATTATAATACAACATGGTCAGAGTGGAGCTCTACTCAAATATATATGAGAAGTCTGTGGGGAGAAACTGGTGAAAGCTTCACTGTAGTATTGAGATGAACTTGCACTTCTTAACGTGAAAAATAAAGGAAAGGGTGTTCTAAGCAGGGAGGTGTGAAAGTGGATGTGTTCAGAAACTAGTTCGGGATGGCAAAAGCAAGGGTTTCATGGAGAAGAGAGGTATGGGAAGAAGACAAAAAAGAAGGCTTGGAATTGACCTTCAAAGCCATTGGATAAAGAAATAAGTATACAATAAGTCCTTACTTAATGTCACTAATAGGTTCTGCAACTTTAAGCAAATTGATGTTTAACAAAATTGATAGGCAAACTAACATAAATAAGAGTTAAGTTCCTATGGTATCTCATTAACATTATAATGAAACAAAATTGAACAAAATGCTGTTAATTGAGGACCAGCTATACAACGAAGGTTCTTAAAAGAATAATATGATCAGATACGTTTTTGAAAAATTAATGTGATGCCTGTGTTGAAAATGGATTGCAGGGGAAAAAGAAAATGGAATCAGAAAGACCAATTAGAACAGCTCAAGCAAGAGACTATAAACACCTAAGCTGGAGACCAAAGCAGTGGTACAAACTAATATTTATAATGAGAATCTAAGATGACTACAAACAAGGTAGACATTGAAATGTAGGACAGGATAAAGAACAACAAATATGATTTAGACTGTGAACTAGAAATGAGATTAATGTCAAAAAGTAAATTTAGTTTACTGTTTTCCCATTTTTGAAAATATTAAAATATTAATTGATCCCAACTTGATAGTACAATTACAAATTAAAGTTCTCTTGATTTGCTATACATAGTGATACTATATCTTGCCTTTGTTCTCTTGCTGCAGTTCTCTGATTTGTCTGTTTTCTTGCTGTATTCCCATAACTAATGTGGACCGTGGCCGGTGTCTTGCAACTTCATTAAGTTCTTGAATTTCTTCCTGATACTAATAAAAATATTTAAAAAAAGAAAAAGAAAAAGAAAAAGAAAACATACACGTGGGAAGAAAATACTTGAAAATATCTATCTGAGACATATATCTGATAAGGGGATAGTATCCGGAATATATAAAGCACTCTCACAACTTCATGATAGTAAGAAAAATAATCCCATTAAAAGGTGAGCAAATTAAATAATAATAAATCTAATATAGAGCATGAATAACAATACTGCATGCTAAGACAGTGGATCCTAAATGTTCTCATCACACACACCCGAAAGGTAATTATGTGAAGTGAGGGAGGTGTTATTGTGGTACTTCGCAATATATAAGTTTATCAAATTATATTGTACACCTTAAATTTATAAAATATCATATGTCATTAATATCTCAGTAAAGCTGAGAAAAAAATTAAAAAGTAATTTGAAGAGACATTGCTTTAAAGAAGATAAACAAATGGCCAATAAGTACATGAAAAGATGTTTAACATCATTAGTCATTAGTGAAATGCAATTCAGCAAGAGATACCACTTCATAACTGCTAGGATGATTTTAATAAAAAAGACAAATAATAGTAAGTGTTGAAAAAAAATGTGTAGAAACTATAACCCTCATATATTGTTGATGAGAATGTAAAATGATGTAGCCACTCTGAAAAATTCTGGAAGATCCTCAAAATGTTAAACAGAGTTATTATATGATCCATTCATTCCATTCTCAGGCATATACCTAAGATAACTGAAAATATGTCCACATAGAAACCTGTATATAAGTATTCATACCAGTATTATTTATAATAGCCAAAATACAGAATCAATCCAAATGTCCAACTGATAAATGGATACACAGAATGTGTCCTTATAATGGAATTTTATTAGGCAATAAAAAGGAATGAAGTACTGATACATACTATAATACAGGTGAACACTGAAAACATGTTAAGAAATTAGTCACTAAAAACCAGAGATTGTATGATTCCGTTAATATGAAATACCTAAAATACACAAATCTATAGATATAGAAAGATTATTGGTTGCCAGGAGCTTGGGGAAGAGAGGCACTGGCTTTTGTGGTGATAAGAATATTCTGGAATTAGTGAATATGCTTGCACAACCTATGAAGATACTAAAATCCAATGAACTATACCCTTCGAGGGGTAAATTTTATGGTAAGTGAATTACATGTCGATAACATATGCAAAAGAAAAGCAAAATTATTGTTTTTTAAAATTTTTAATAAGTAGGAATCTAACTTTAAAATTGCACTCCCTTATTTTCAAGGCATTTTGATGAGCCACTTAGTAACATATTCATTATAATATTCTTGTTTCTAAATTTGGTTGTCAAACTCCTTTTTTTACAACTAAATACCAGATATGTCTACTGGAATACATGAGGCAAGCTGGACAGTTAGGGAGGTTTGTAATCTGTTTGGGGATGCAGAGTTGCAAAATAAAATAAGTAAATTTGCAATTATTTCCAGTAGCTTTGATAAAAGTGGTATTTTGGGGTTCCTTCCTTCTACAAAATAGAAGAGTTTCAGGTGAATAGGCTATAAATATACATTCCCCCCATACACTGACTTCCATTACAATACCAGAGATTCGATAATTCTCTTAGAGTTGAAAATTTTTATCAGAAGAGGGCTTAAAATGGTAGCTAAATTCCCATGGCCCACTGGAAAGTTCTTATATACACAGTTAAGGATAACAAGAACTGAAGCCCTTTTCATTTCTTCTTTAATTGGCAGCATTAAATAAATAACAAGGTAGCAAGTACAAATGCAATAACTATGTTAAGTTATAGAATACATACTGTCTTGCATCACAAAAATTTTTTGTTATTGTTAAAAACCAGCATGTGAGTACTTTTATAAGAAAAATAGAAACATTTCCACATTATAAAACATGAGACAGAATATGTGTCCATGCTAGTAAAAGATATTATCTGGTCTTTGTCAAAAGTATCTAGACATAATAAATTCATATATTTTCTTAACTCAATTGTACATCAAATCTAAGAAAAAAGTGATTAAGTCTACAGGTTTTAGAATATATATACACATACACACGTCACCTGAAGATGACAAAACTATATTCTAATCTAAAGTAAAACTGAAATACAATTCAAAGTACTTTTAAATTTTAGAAATCATTAAAAAAAATAACTAACAATTAGGCAGAAGTTTATAATTCAAAGAATATATAAACGTCAATGACTGCTTTTTTAAAAAATGGAATCAACAAGAAAGAAAAAAATCAAACCTGCTTCATTGCTTCTACTCGCTTGTTGAGAGCTGTGGTTTGCTCAATCAGAGATTCTGCTGCATCGTCATGATCTCGCAATCTTTCAACAAGAGCTTTGGCATCAGCAAGTGCCTTCTCAATTGTGCAACTCATTTCTAAAGGAATACCTACAATTAAAATTAAAATCAAGACTTAAAACAAAGCCAGTATATCATCTTATTTATTTCATGTTAACACAGATATGCTTCTGAAGCTACATTTGTTATAGGATTGTTGTCTGGGAAGAGAAAACATCTAAGAACGCCTGGGGTTTTGCTTGTTAGGATGGCACAAGCTTGAAAGTGAATTTATAATGTTCTAAAAAATTAGAACATACACAAACAATTTGCAGACATAATCAGTATGTATTTAAAATACCCTGAATTTATGGTGAGAAAAGTACACATCTAATGAGTACGTTTTATGTTGTATAGACACTGTGCTCTTTATAAGGTCACTTTATTAACCTCTATTCTAATGAGTGTCTGTCTCTGACTATAAGAAGATCCTCAGCCTTTGCCTGATCAGGTGATCTGAGATGATGTTCACAAATACATACTAGCAACCAACCAAAGTGGCTTCTATGCGCCATCTGTATCAAAGTATCAACCTTCTTCTGGAGGAACTTCTGCTGCTTATACGAAGTTGCAGTATACTATCCTAACTCTTGCACTTTCCTTAGCACATGGCAAAAAAAAAAAAAAAAAAAAGTTTTGACTTTGAACACACTGGCTATCATAGGAAACTGTTTTTTTAAATTCCCACTTCTTCCTCTCCTCCCCTTTGGCAACCATCAACTTGATCTCTATAACTTTGGGTCTGTTTTCATTTGTTTCATTTTTTTTTTTTGACTCTACGTATAAGTGAGATCTATGGTATTTGTCTTTTTCTGACGTATTTCACTTAGAAAAATACCCTCTATGTCCATCTATGTTGTGACAAATGGCAAGATTTCACTTTTTTTTTTATTGCTGAATAATATTTCATTGAATATAAATACCACTTCTTTATCCATTTATTTATTGATAGACATCTAAGTTGCTTCCCTATCTTGGCTATTTCTAGTAGAGCTGCAATGAACACATGGGTGAATATCTTTTCAAATTAGTGTTTTTGTTTTCTTTGGATAAACACCCAGAAGTAGAATTGCTGGGTTGTACAGCAGCTCTATTTTTAATTTTTTGAGGAACCTCCATACTGTTTTCCATAGTGGCTGCACTAATGTACAATCGCAACAACAGTGTATGAGAGTTTCCTTTTCTCCACATCCTCACCAGCACTGATTTGTTGGTTTCTAATGATAGTCATTCTGACAGGTGTGAAGTGTTATCTTGCTTTAATTTGCATTTCCTTGATTAGTGATGTTGAGCACCTTTTTATATGTCTGTTGGCCATCTGTATGTCCTCTTTGGAGAAATATCTATCCAGGTTTTCTGCTCATATTTTAACTGGCCTTTTTTAGTTGTTAAGTTGTATGAGTTTTTTATATATTTTGAATATTAACCCCTACTGGATATATCATTTGTAAATATCTCCCATTCAATATCTTCTCCCTTTTAGTTTTGTTGATGGAATCCTTCGCTGTACATAATCTTTTTAGTTTGATACAGTCCCATTTATTTTTTTCTTTTGTTGCCCTTGCCTGAGACATATCCAGAAAGACATTGCTAAGAGCAATGCTGAATAGTTTACTGCCCATGTTTTCTTCTAGGAGTTTTATAGTTTCAGGTCTTATGTTTAAGTTTTCATCTCTTTTGAGTTTATTTTTGTATATGGTGGTCCAACTTCATTATTTTGCATATGTCTGTCCAGTTTTCCCAATACCATTTATTGAATAGGTTGTCTTTCCCCATTATATATTATTGCCTCCTTTGTCATTGATTAAATGACCATATACACCTGGGTTTATTTCTGGGCTTTCTATTCTGTTCCATTGATATATGTGTCTGTTTTTATGCGAGTATCATCTTGTTTTGATAACCACAGCACTGTAATAAAGTTTGAAATTAGAGAGTGTGAAACCTTCCACTTCGTTATTTGTCAAGATTTTGGGGGGCTATTTGGAGTCTTTTGTGGTTCCATATAAATTTTAGGATTTGTCATTCTATTAGAAACTTTTGATATGTTAAAATCAATAACTAATATGTTTAAGAGGAACAAATCCCTACTGTTAAAGGAAACCATCCTAAAATTTCTACTAGCTGAATAATTATGAAATATTGTTATTTTTTTCATTTTCATATTACCAGCCAGTGGTTTAACTGTCTTACCACAACGACTATACCTGTTGAAGGAAAATTTCATGACTATGTTTCCATAAATCAAGAAGTGTCCAAACCCAAAACAAACCTTTTGAATTCTCTATACCAAACCTTGATTTTACTGTTTGTCAATGGCTTAAAAATGTTTTTGGTCATTGGCTTCTTTAATTAGTTAAGAACACAAAATGTAACAGGCAGGTCTGTTTAAAACAAATTTAAAAGCTCTGTTCTTCCCAGTTCTCCCCAAGTCAGATAGATAGATAGATAGACAGACAGACAGACAGACACACATATACACAAATTTATAAAAATGTTATATGAAGATGTCATGCACAAGAAATTTAACAGGTTTTTATTAAACACAAAAAGTGACAATGCCAGGCTTGATATACATACATACTTCAGTCACTGTGGTAAAATTCAATTTCTTACCAGAAGCCAAACTGATCAAACGACTTAACTGTGGCCCTCTAAGACAGTGTCTAAAATAAAAGAGTAAATTTATATACTGATACCTGGATTGTTTTTGGAATAATTCATATCTTTGAAATTCTGCAAAGAAAAAAAGTTCCTCAGATATTCCTTAAGAATAACAAATACATTAACTACTTGATGGCTTGATACTACCTAAAACAATAAAAGTAGAGACATGCAGTAAAAAAAAGCTAGAATAATATACTACAGATACTATGTAACAATATTAAGGTACTCTATAAATAGACTGCTTTGGCTAAGTGTAGGTATGCAAGGGCCTCATATAAAATAACAAAATCATAACAAATTAATGGAGAAGTTCAAAGATTCCACTAAAGACACACAAAATCTGCCCTGATAAATTCCAAAAAGAAACATGATGACTGAGTTATAAAAACCATTAGATAAGAGCTGCCACTATCAGAATGGCTATCTGATAACACCATATAAAATCTCAAATGGCAACTGAAACTACAGAAACATTTCATATAGTAGAAAAAAAAAAACTGGCTACAATATTAAACACTAAAAGAAAATTTCTTGGATAGCAAATGATGTGACCCAGTGCATGCCTTACTAATAAATAAGCAAATATGGAAAAACTATAAGGGTGAAGCAAGCACTAAAACCATCCCTAAAGGATTTTCTGAACATCTCCCAGTGGATTTTATAGGATTACTTCTCTCCATTGTTTAGGAATTTGTAACATTCCTAAATGTACTAGTAGTAGACTAGTATGTTTGTGTTATGGATTGGTTTAAAAAGTCCCCTGTTGAAAAGCCATAATATTTATAATGGTTAAAATACTATTATAGCTTGTGTGTCCCACCAAGGACATTCTAATTTATCGATCAAGTAATATGAAAACATATTTAACTAGAACATTTATGAATTTATTTATTTATGAATTTAAATTATGGTACACTTTGCCTCCTTCTAAGGAATTTTCCTGTTTTCATCATTCCCAGTACTCAGTAACCCCCAAAAGGATAAATCCAAGAAGGTCCAAGCTCAGACGTATTCTAAGAAAAATCTTAAAAGGCTAGTAGACAGCGGAACACTTAAAGTGCTAAAGGAACAGAACTGTTAGCCCTGAATTCTAATCTGAAATAAGAATCATTCTCAGATGAAGAAAAAAAGAATTCATTTCTAGTAGATCTGTTCTAAAAGAAATTCTCTAGAGAGAAGCAAAATATCAAAAGGAAAGTTAGAACATTTGCAATAAAGAGTAACAGAAATCAAATATCCAGGCAAATATAATCAACTATTTTTCATCAGTGCTTTAAAATATCTGATGTTTGAAAACAAGAACTATAACTTTTGTCTGAACTATAAGACAGATGGAATTTTCAATTTATGTAGACGTAATATGTAATACAACTATATAACTGTAACATAATGGGCCCATATATTGAGAAAGTTCCAACATTTAACTTGAAATGATAAAATATCAATTGGAAGTAGGCTATGAAAAAGTTATATACATACATAGTAATTCTTAGAGAAACCCCTAGGAAAGCTGTATAGTGATAATGGTCTAAACCACAACAGATGAATTAAAAAATTAAAAATGCTCAATAATCCAAAAGAAGGCAAAAAAGGGAAACAAAGGAACAAAATATTGAACAAGCAGAAAACAAATGATAAGATAGTGAATCTTAATTTAAAAATGTTAATAATTACACTAGATATAAATGTTCTAAACACACAAATTAAAAAATTAAAAGATTTAATTAAAAAAAATTGCCAGGATGAATTAAAACAACAGGACCCAACTATAAGCTGTCTACATGAAACTCACTTCAAACATGATCTAGGTAGTTTAAAAAAAAATGAAAAAAGATACACTATATAAATGCCAATTGAAACAAAGCTGGAGTGCTAATAAGCACACGAAAAGATGCTCAACACGATTAGCTATCAGGAAAATGCAAATCAAAACCACAATGAGATACTTCACGGCTACTGTGATGACTATAAAAAAGGACAGATGATAGTGCTGGCTAGGAAAGAGAGAATGTGTAACTTTCACAAAGTGCTGGATGGAAAGTGCAGACACTTTGGAAAAGAGTCTGGTAGTACCTCAAAAGGTTAAACATATGATTCAGCAATTCTACTCCTAGGTACACACCAAAAATGTAAACATGTCCATGCCAAAAACTGTACATGAATGTTCATAGCAGCATTACAGTCAAAAAGAACTAACCCAAATGTCTATCAAATGATGAATAAATAAAATGTGATATATCCATAAAGTGAATATTTTTAGTAAAAAAAAAAAGAAATGATGTATTGGCACATGCTGCAACATGAATGAAAATGGAAAAATTATGCTAAGTGAAAGAAGCCAGTCACAAAAAATCATACATTTTATGATTCCATTTATATGATGTCTAGAAGAGGAAAATTCATAGAGCAGAAAGTAAATTAGTGGTTGTCTAGCATGGTGGAAAGACGGGGAGGTTGGGGGTAAGTAGCGGGGAATGGTGAGTAATTATTAATAGACATAGGATTTCTTTCTGGACTGATGAAAATATTCTAAAATTGATTGTGGTAATGGGTTGCACAATTCTGTAAATATAAAAAACTTCATCAAATTGCATGTTTTAACTGGCTAAATCACCCGTGTAAACAGTATGTGAATTACAGCTCAATAAAGGTGTATGATATGTGAATATGTCTCTATAAAGGTGTTATTAAAAAAAAAGAGCTGAAGTGGTTATATTAATATGTAGATGAAGTAGACTTTACAGGAAAAAAAATTACCAGGGACAAAGAGTACATTACATAATGATAAAAGGGTCAATTCACCAAGAAGACATAAGAATACTACATGTGTATATACCTAACTAGAGAGCTTCTAAATACGTAGAACAAAAACTGAAAGATCCAACAAGGAAGTGGACATATCAAACACTTACTTCTGAAAACTTCTGTACTTATCTTAGTAAATGATAGAACTTGTACACATAAAATCAGCAAGAATACAGAAGAAATAAACAGACACAATCAACTAAATGGACTGAATTGGTATTTATAAAAAGCTACAATCAACAATAGCAGAATACACATTAAATGCACATAAGACATTCACTAGTATAGATCATATCATGGATCATGAAAAAACCTTAAGAAATTTAAAAGAATTGCAATCATACAAATTATGTTCTCTGACCATAATGGAATTAAAGCAAAATAGATTAAGAAAATCTCCAATCATTTATAAATAATACACAAGTAAAAAATAAAGTATTTTTGAAAATTAGAGAATATTTTGATCTAAACACAAAACACAAGAAAACAAAATTTTGGCATGCATGTAAAACAGTACTTTGAAAGAAATCTATAGTACCAACTTATTAGAAAATGAGAAAGATTTATTAGAAAATGAGAAAGATCTCAAATCAGTTATCTATGTCTCAACTTTATGAAATCAGAAAAAGTAGAGCAAAATAAACAAAGTAAATAGAAAGTAGGAAATAATCAAAAAGCAGAAATCAATGAATTGAAAACAGGAAAGCAACAGAGAAAAACTAATGAAACCAAAAGGTAGTTCTTTGAAAAAAACCTGTAAAGTAAGTCAACTTCCAGCAAAACTGATCAAGAAAAAAGAAATAGAGAAGCTACAAATCACTGTCAGGAATGAAAGAAGAGGTATTACTGAAGACTCCTAATTCATTAAAAGTGTAAGTGAATACAATAAATTCCATACACATGAATTGGATACTTTAGATGAAATAGACTAATTCCCTCAAAACTACAAATCACATAAAGTTGCACGACAGTAAAGAGATAATGATAAATAGTTCTATAACTATTAGGCATAATTATAGTTGTAATGATTAAAGTTCTATATAAACTATTCTACAGACTCCTATAACTATTAAAGAAACTGAATTTGTAGTTAAAAATATGCAAAAAATCTCAATTTGGTTTCAATGGCAAATTTTACCAAACATGTAAAGGAGAAATAATAACTATCTTACACATGCTCTTTGAGAAAATAGTCTTTTTAACAAACAGTGTTGGAAAACAGGACATCTAAATGCCAAAAATTAACCTTGACATAATTGTTACATTTTATACAAAAATTTACTCAAAATGGACCACAGATCTAAATGTAAAATGAAAAGCAGAGAAAATCTGTGTGACCTGGGGCCAGGCAAAATTTTTTAGACATGATACCAAAACTTGATTCATAAAAGAAAATTTTAATAAGCCAGCTTTCCTTAAAATTAGAAACTTGAAAGTCACTGTTAAGACAGTCAGAAAACAAACTGTAGACTGGAAAAATATTTGCAAATTACATTATCTGACAAAGGACTTTTTATCTAGAAGACATATATAACTCTCTAAAAAAATGATCTTTTTTCAAATGAGCAAAAGATTTTAAAACTTAACCAAAATGGTATATGGATGACAAATAAGCATATGAAAATGTTCATCATCATTGGCTATTAAAGAAATGTAACTGAAACCATGATGAGATCCATTACAGCTAAAATAAAAAGTACTGACATACTGAGTGCTGACAAGGATGCAGAACAAATGGAACTCTCAAACAAGGCTGGTGAGAATGAAAAATGATATGGGTATTTTGGAAAATGGTTTGGCAGTTTCTTACAAAGTTAAATATATAGCTACCATATATCTCAGCAGTACTACTTCTGGGTATGTTCTGTAGAGAAATAAGTGGATAAATGAACTGCAGTACATATAATCCATACAATGGAATATGACTCAGCAATATAAAACAAACTACTGATATAGACAACAACTTAGATGAATCTCAAAGGCATTATGCTGAGAGAAGATAGATAGTCTCAAAAGGTTACATGTTGTTTCCACTGACCTGGCACTACCAAAAGGATAAAACTATAATGACGGATAAGAAATAGGTGGCTGTCAGGAGTTAGGGGTGGGAAGAGGGTGTGGCACAAGGGAGTATTCTGGGATGATGAATAGTTCTACATACTGATTGCAGAGGTGATTACATGACCCTGTATACATGTTAAAATGAGAACTGTAATCCAAAATAAGACTATATGTTAATTTTAAAACTTAAACAAAACCACTCCAGCCCCAAGGTTTTGCCTTTATCTTTAATTCACCTGGTGTTCATTTGCGTGTATGGTATAAAGAAGGAATCTAATTTTTTTTATTCTTATTTTTTATTACGGGGGCAACTAGTTGCCCCAGTCTCATTTATTGGATAGTACATTCTTCCCAGAGTTTTTTAAATTAAAATACACGTGACATATAACATTATGTAATTTTAAGGTGTACAATATGTTGATTTGATATACATTTATATATTGTAATAAGATTGCCATCTTAGTGATAATTAGCACCTCTATCATGTCACACAATTATATTTTTTGTGGTTGGAATAATCCATGGAATGTTAAAGACACACCTGTTTGTTTGTTTTCAATAAATGTTATGGGTACATTTCTGAGATCCCTAGTCTATCTGGGTCTATTTATCTATCAATATATCAGCACCATGCTGCCTCAACTGTTAACAGTTGTAAAATAAAATTACTAATATGGCAAGTCATCTTTTTCTTCTTCAAAACTACTTTACCTATTCTTAGCGTTCTTTCCAACCTAATTCAATCCAATGGACCTCTATAGCACTGAAGAGTAAAATTAAACTGCTAGGTAATAATTTCAATTAATTTGAACTCTTGGTAGCTTTCTGAACCTTAGAACTACTACCTTAAATTGTCTTTTGGTAAACATGACAAGAGTTATTCCTATTTTATCAATGAGAAAATAGAGATTCCAAATGCAAGGAGCTGAATGGCAAGGAAGGAGCCAAGCCAGATAAAGAAACAGACTTTCTGATTCCCAGTCTAGTGCTCTATTCAGGAGCCAAGTTCGTGTAACCTTGGGGCCCTGTTTGCTTTTACCTATGTTAAAAAAATAAAATAAAATAAAATAAAATAAAATAAAATAAAATAATAAAATAAAATAAAATAATAAAATAAAATAAAATAACCTTGGTTTCCCATACTGGAAAAACAGCAAATTTCCCTGACTCTATTTCATTAATGAGACTTCCAAGATAGTATAAAAATTGCATTTCAAGCCAGAAAGAGAAAAATAAATGGGAGTATAAATGAAGATGAAAAAAAAAATTCAAATATTTTCCCTTATAATAAAAACCCAGCACCCATTTTAATTAGACATTATAGTAACAAGACCAATAAATGTTTACTAACATGCTTTTTGAAATTACAATATCCATTTAAAATAACATTCACTAGATTGCATAATGAAATACCACTATAAAAATAAACTATATTTACAATGTTTTGTAACTATAAAACTATAGCTATTCAGAGAAAATAAATTATAAACATCAGGTAATTCAAAGCATAATTTTATTAACACTTCAGAAAAACAGTGACACAGAGTTTCTAAGAATCTGCATGCTCATTTCCTGTATGTAAAACCACAGAAAAGTTCAAAATATTTTATAATATGCATGTACTTTGCCACCTTTTATGAAAAATATTCTGCTTTTCTTCTTTTCTGGTTGGTAAGTGGAGTGGGAGAAAGGTTGTTTTCTAAACTCTCTCAAAAGCTTTAAATTTTAAAAGAGAGACTCCCATAAAAAATATATATTCTCATTTTATCTGTCTATTTTCATAGTGCTTATCTTAACTAGTCATAGTGTACTTGCTTACATTGTATTCTATAGGTAGGCCCAAAATTACAGGTGAAATTTTTCTAAAGCAGGTTTTCTCCTGCATTAGTTACATTAGTTACTCGCCTACTTTACCACCCAAAGGCATTCATAGTCAGACTCCTGGCACACAGTTCAGAACATTCTGCTGCTGATAAAAGAGAAAACACCACCCACCCATGACTGCAACTGACAGTTGTTTAGTTTTAGATTTGGCCAAGAAAATTTTAAAGAAATTCAAGCCACTCTTCCTTCTCTTTTATGCACAAATCCAATCATTCTATAGCTGGATCTACAGAAATATTGTGGCTACTGATATGCCACTGAAGTGACTTCAAATGTCAACAATCTAGTTTAGTTAAAAATTTTCATTAGATTGTTCAGATGGGTACTTCTAGTGTTAATTAGTAGATAACATTAACAGACACATATGTAAACTGAAAAATAAAATGGCATAGCATGGCTTTCTTATAAATTTATATAATCTAAGGAGATCAAGAAATAATGTATGTAAACTACATATAAAAATAAGCATCTTGAGACATATCACTCCATTTGAAAGCACAGGACATTTATCAATCCCTGAAAATGATAGAATGAACACGTTTCAAGTTTACGAAGCAGCTTTATGATGCAGATGAGTTTTTAATGTTGGAAGGAACAGAATCTGAAAGGCCAAAGCTAAATATACATTGCATATACATAGATGTTCAAACAAATATGATAATTCAAGAAGGAACTAACCTAATCTGAACCAATTATTTCTAACCTATGGGACAAGGAATCACTGGAAGAGTTCTATAGATGTACATATATCGAGGATGGCCTACTGTCTAAAACATTTCTCTCACACATATATTCCACTATTTTCCAAATACAGACACATACTAGTATGATAAAATACAAAATACTAAAACTATAATTAAGAGGTAGAGAATTTTTCATATTCAAAACAGGTCAGTGTCCATTTAATACAGGTTTCTTCTGCCTGTAAAAATTCTATGCTCTTAAGGGCACTCAGAACTTCTATGGTGAATATTTAGAACTATTACATTATATTTATACATACATACATACATATATATATACACATATATATAAATAAATGCTATGTGTCAAACATTGGACAAGCTTTTGTTACAAAGATGAATAAGATATCAAGCTTAAACTGGCACGAGACAGATACATGAACAAATATTATAACCTAAACCTGATAAATACTGCAGAACTGTTTCAAGTGCTTTGAGAGCACAGTGGTTTTACCAACATCAACTGGAGGAGTTTGAGGTGACAATGATCTATGAATTGGGTTTTGACAGGTGGTAAAAAATAAAAATAAAAAAGGAAGAGTAAGCATTCTAGACAGATGGCACAGCACATACAAAGGCACAGAGCTGTGAAAGAGCATGACGTGTTTGGAGAAACAGACTGATATGGTTGGATAATAACGTATTTGGAGAAGCAAGATGAGACTAACAAGGTAAAATGGATTGGGACATATAGGAAAAGGTCACGAATGAAAATGGTTAACCGTGAGAAGATAATTCTGTTAGCAATACAGTTAATCCAAGATGTTTAAGGAAAGGAGTGATTAAATAAACAGATTTGCATTTCAGAATGATAACTGAATAGAAAGGATAATGGTGGGAGATCTTCGTTGACAGGGCAAATGGAAGAACTCTGGCGAAAGAAGAAATAATATACTGCAGAGCGAGTGGAAATGCAGAATCAAAGACGAAGGTTTCTAGTTTGGACAGCAGAATGGAACACTGGTACCATTACCAAAAAAGGGATACAGAAGAAAGGCAAGAAGAAAACATGGAAAAGAGTAATATTCCCTGAAGGGCAGTTTCAAGAAAAAGGGAATAGTTATCCATGTTATATGCTGTGAAGAGGTAAACCGAGCCCCGAAAAGGGTCCCTCTTCCCTCCCGTCAATGGAGAGCTCACAGGTGGGTACATACGGCAGGAAGAAAACAAGATATGGAAGATGTGCCCATAGAATTAGGGCCAAGACTTTCCTTAAACTTTCCACACCTCAGTCCCGGAAAGGCGAGCTCAGAAGCAGAGGCCGGGGAGGGGAAGCACCACTCCCAGGAGCGGGTAACCAGCAGGGGAAAACGACCAGGATCGGGCGGCCAGCAGTTCAACTGATGCAAAGCACTAGAGCGGCCCAGGGGGCGGAAGCTTCCGGCTCCCCACGTCTGTTCTCCACCCTGGGTTTATTCCACTTACTCTGGTCTCAATCCCTCGCAGCCGTCAGCTGTGGGTGGCGACCAGGACTCAAAGCCTCTGCCAACAGGGCACCTATGCACCCAAGGGGAGAGCCTCCTCTCGCCTGTTCAGTGTCTTCAGCAAGCAGACGCAGAACCGGGTGGCGCCCGTCGGGGAACGGCTGGGAAACGCGCGGGGCTCATACCCATCACTGGCTCGGGGTGAAGCTCCGCCAAGCGCCCCGGCCAGGGTTGCCACAGCGCGCGCTCCAATCTCGCGAGATTTCCTTCCTGGCGTCACCGCGGAGGGGCGGGGGCGAGAGATGTAGCGCAGCTTCTCGCTGACATGCGCGGGAGCTGGGGGCGTGCCCACTCCAAGCCCCGCCCCTTCCATCTACTCACAGGGTTTTGCTTGGCCTCTCCCAAAGTCTCGCGAGTTTTGTCAGGGAACCCGGCAGGGGTGAAGCGACCCAGAAGGGGAGGCCGGGTGGGAGGACCTTGCGCTTAAGGGGCCGTAGCTGGGTTAGCCGGTGCTGCGGTTGGTACTTCGCTGTTGGGGAGGCTCTCTCTCTCTCTCTCTCAGGTCGCCCAGAACAAACTTCCCAATGGGTGACTGGGAAAATTAGCGGGTAGGAAATCTTTTAAGGGTCGGAGGCATTATTTTCCCCTTGGCTCCGCCCTCTTCCTCTTCAGCGAGCTGGGCGCCTGGCCCACCGAGGGGGAAGGGCGGCCTGGCGGGGCCGTCGAGGAGTGCTTTGGGCACGCGCGAGTCCCCGTGTGTGAGCGAGTGAGTGTGTGCGCGCGCACGCGCGCGCTCCTGCATCTAGGAAGCTTGGGAAGACTCGGTGTCCTAGGAGATGAGCGGGGAAATCCTAGTGCCCTGTCTTTGGTGCCAGACACTTCTGCCTGTGCGCTGACCCTCCCCACCCAGCCAGCAGCCTTTGCCAGAGAGGCTGTGTCCATAGCCTCTGCTCGTTTTCCCTGCAGGACCAGGCACGAAAGTAAGCGAACCTCAATCCTGAGGTCTTCATTATCCACTCACCTTGTACTTTCCACCCTCGCACCCTCCCGCAGAGCGTGTTCAGGTTGCTCAGGGAAAAGTTCTGCGCGAAGGAGAAATGCTTTTGAAAGCAGGAGAAGGAAATCGCGGGATCGTAAGCAGTCAGTTTTGTTTTGATGAACACTCGGTCTGCTTACCATGTGCTTTTTGAATGTGGGTTGTCCATTCAGGCTAAGGTTTTATGAGCCAGAGTTGTTACAAGAAGTTTTAAAAGTTTCTCCTCCCCACCGATGTGATAGTAGCAACTAAGTTTCCGTTCTACGTGATGAATTGCTGTGGTGTTTCGTAAGCGAAGGGGGAGAGTGTGAATTTGGGCTCCTTGTCCTAATACGAAGACCCAATATAGTTATGTTCGGGGATGTCTGTTGTGCTTTGGTCTTTGCTTTTGCTGTCACTCCTCTTTCCTGTTAATTCTCCCCTAACCCTTTTTTCAGAAGTCTTGAGACTTTTTGGAGGGAAGCTCAAAACCGGTGACTTTGGTTGGTCTGAAGATTTATACGTGATTGATATCAATTAGCAAGGATTATCGAAAGTCTATTTGAAGAGTATTTGTCGTTTATTGTGTTTGATATTATGTAAGGGAATCAAGTACAATTTGTAAACATATTTTCTTATGACCATTTTAAATTCAAAAAGCAAAAAAATATATA
Source organism: Cynopterus sphinx (assembly GCA_030015415.1). Classification (NCBI taxonomy): domain Eukaryota; kingdom Metazoa; phylum Chordata; class Mammalia; order Chiroptera; family Pteropodidae; genus Cynopterus; species Cynopterus sphinx. The sequence continues at coordinate 141,480,086 of CM057380.1, forward strand.
TGGACTGTAATTTTGCCTGTGACTGATAGAGTGACAGCTTGATATGGTGTAGCTCATTCCTTGAATTGGAGTTACTTTCTGATCATGACCTCATTAAATCTTGTCCTTTATTGGATGAATTTCTTTGGGTACTGATTATTCATGTTCCCTAGCAAATCTTGAAGAAAAGACACATTAGAAATAATTTAAAACGTGTTATATATGAGCCATTTGGCTAATATATTTTGTCCTTTACAGGTTAAGACAAAAATGAAGATTTTTTCTGAATCTCATAAAACAGTATTTGTTGTGGATCATTGCCCTTACATGGCAGAATCATGCAGACAGCATGTCGAGTTTGATATGCTGGTGAAGAATAGGACCCAAGGAATTATCCCTTTGGCCCCCATTTCTAAATCGTTGTGGACTTGCTCAGTAGAATCTTCTATGGAATATTGTAGAATAATGTATGATATATTTCCTTTCAAAAAGCTGGTGAGTGTGAAGTATAAGCAAATCATGATTTTGGAGATGTACTTAATTGCCTGTTACATTATATATATATGAATTTGCTGTAGATTTGACTTAGAACTGTTTGTTTACTAATTTTAAAAATGTAGAACTTCCCTTTGGGATTAAATGTTATGTGTATTTAATTGGGACCAAAATAACAGCTAATAATTAAAGAGCACTTAACATGTGCCAAGCATGTTCAAAAGTGCTTCATATGTATTAACGCCTCTAATTCTCACAAAAATCCAATGGGCTAGCTACTATAATTACTGGGATGATATTCAAAGTATATAATAAATAGAATGGAACAGGCACTGACCATTGATTGTTGCCAGCCTAACCAGAAGGGAGATGTTGGCTGTAAGCAATTTGTTTGACTCTGCTGTTATGTACCATCTGACTATCAGCCTTGTTTATTACTGCTGTATTGGAGATGCAGAAACTGAGTTTAAGAAGAAACTTGAGCTGAGTCACGTAGCTAGTTAGAGGCAGAACCAGAATTTGAACCTAAGCAGGCTGGCTACTTATACATAGTCCTAATAACTGTGTGCTATACTGCTACAGGATTTGGCCATATTAGAGAAATGCTCTTAAAAATGCTAAGCAGAAATTGTTTTTATTAATAATAAGCAAAGATGCATATTGATAGACATTTTCAAGTATAAAAATTATCTTCAAGTTTCAGAATCTCAACTGTCTTATTTTGGGAAAGTCATTTGGTTAGCCATAAGTGGGTGATTTTCTTTCTGTCTCAATTTGGAGTGTCCTAGTCAATTCTTAGACTGGCACAGGCAGAACGATAACAGTAACACTGAACATAGAGAGTCTAATGGTATAATATACATTCATATATATTCTAAATTAAATTGTAAGTTTTTGTTCCTCTGCAAATTGTGCATTACATAGGGTAAAAAAAATAGAAAGATAATGCAGCGATTTATGATACAGGCTTTGGCTCAGATCCTGGCATTATTAGCTATTAGCAGAGTGACCTCAGTTATATTGTTTAATCTCTCCAAGCCTCAGTTTCCTCACATAGAAGCATAACACCTATTCCTATGATTGTTATAATATTTTAATGAGATAATATAAGTAAAGTGGCTAATGAAATGTCCCTGTTATATAAGCCTATGATAGAAAGCTACTTATCAAACTTATTGGGGAAGCAAAACTAGTATTTCATATTATTATGAAAGATAATGGATTATTTTAAATAGTTTAGGGAAAAGAAATAGCACACTTCTCCAAAAAGGGAACATAGTCATCATTTGATATATTTCTAATATATCCTTACTGTCATTATCATCTTACTTGATAGTATTTTTTTTGTTTACATTTTACTTTAAAATTTAGAATAAGGTCCATATCCATTATTTTAGTGTTCAGTGCTCTAGGTGATATGGCTACTGCCTACTTTTCTGAGCTTATGTCCTGCCTTTCTGCCTGCTCTGACCTTCACTTGTTTGAAGATACCCACTTAGAGGCCTTTGTGTTTGCTATTCACTGTACCAGGAATTCTCTACCCCCAGCTCATTCTGTGGCTGGTTTCTTTTGGTCATTTTGAATTTCCCTCAATTGCCTCTTTAGTCCTTCTCTGTCCAGCCAACCTTAATTAGCTAACCAACTTCTTGATCTTCACATTTATCATTCTCTGAAATTGACTTGTTCATTTATTTGTTTGTATTCTCCCTGCACTGCCCTCTATCTTGGCACACTCCTGGCTTTCCCCACATTGTGAGTGTCAGAAATGTTTTATTCATCACTATATTCCCATATACCCAGTGTCGAGAATAGCATCTGGTGCGTACTAGGCATTCTATACCTATAAAATGAATGAATGACTCAATCAACAAATCAGTACTAGAGACTGTATTATTTTATTTTGAATTACTTTTACTTTTAACTAGTAGCAGACTTTACATTTTAAATATGATGTGATCAGGTGGAATTGGAATTGATTACTAATTATTTCTTTGAAATCTATTAGGTGAATTTCATTGTGAGTGACTCTGGAGCACATGTTTTAAATTCTTGGACTCAAGAAGACCAAAATTTGCAGGAGGTATGGTTAGGTTTTGAGCTGTGGCCTTTTTGAAAATTATCAGAGTGTGATAATACTTTATTAAAAAAAAAGATTAATTTTTTTTATCAATATAGTACTTGTAGTTTTAAAACATCAACTAATACTAAAAGAAAAGTAGCTATCCATTCCAGTCTTTTCCCACTTCCTAGAAGCAAACTTTCAACTGGCTTATTTAGTATTTATTTCCATATTTCTAAATAACATTTTTTACTGCCATTTATGGAGTTCTCAGTAAACTTTATCATTATTGTTGATGAGGATTTACCTTGTATATTCTCTCTTACCCATGTCACTATGCCTGCCTCCTTCTTTTCTCTCATTTTCTCAAAATTTTTATATCATAATTTTTGGTTAATTTAAAAATTTATGTTTGCTTTATAGTGTCTATAAATAATAAAGTGTTGTCGACTGTTAAGTAATATATATGATTATTTTCTTTCTTTTTTAAAGGTTTTATTGAGATATAGTTGACAGTATATATAGTGATATACAGCACTGTATAAGTTTAAGGTGTACAGCATAATGATTTGATTTACTTATTATTTCCTTGTACAACTTTTTGTTCCTGGAATTTATCATTTCCTTCTTTTTCTTGATTTGCTTAGTTTTCTGTGTATCTTGCTGCTTTTCTTCATGTCTCTACAAAACTGCAAATTTTTTTTATTATAAATATATTAGAAATTAAGAGTTTGATTTTTTTTTTTTTTTTGAAAAACTTTTTGGAGAACATTTTTCTCACCAGTTTGAACTGGCTGCTTTCTAGGCCCAGTGCACTGCTGTCATTCTCCTCTACCAGTCTTTCAGATCCCAGTTTTTTCCTCTCGTGTGTGTGTGTGTGTGTGTGTGTGTGTGTGTGTAATCTTAAGTTTTGGTAAAGTGTAACCTCCAGAATTTCTGTAACTTATACTTTTTTGATTCTTGGGTTATAGAAATTTAAGTTTGGAAATAACTTATTCTCAAAATTCTGAGGGCATTACTTCACCATTTTATAACTTCTAATGTTGAGAAATCTAGTACCATTCATAATTTCTCTCTGAAACTCTTTAGAATTTTTCTTTCTCTATTATGTTCTGAAATTTCTCAACGATGTGCCTTAGTGTTATTCTTTTCCCATTCATGTGCAAGGCCTTATATTTTTTAGGAAAATTTTCCTGTATTGTTTCTTTGATAACGTTCTTGTCTCTGTGTTCTGTGTCTTTCTGGAATCCCTATTAGGAGGATATTGGACCTCCTGGACTAAATTCCTAATTCTTTTTCTCATGGATCCTCTTATTATTCTGCTTTCTGAGCCTTTTACCTATTTCCTTTTAACCCTTACCTGGAACTTTTTATTTGATTGTACTTTTAATTTCCAAGAACTTTTACTTATGCTTTAATTATGTACATTTTTGACATGTTCTTTTCCTTTATGGGTGTAATTTTTTAATGTGAGAGTATTAATAGTTTATTTGAAGTTTTCTTTTGACTTCTCTATGTTCTCAGAGTTCTTTTCATGTTGAGGCTTTTCTTAAATGCAACCTCTTTAAAGGCAAGTCACTAAACAGCAGGTTAGAAGATTTGCTTGTTGTAGAGTAGGTATTCTGATGAAGCTTCACTGTGGTTTAATTATTTTCACTGGGTGACCTCCAGATGTGAGAATGAACAGATCATCTTCCCGGGACTTCAAGGTTTCCAGAGAAGATCTTCCATTGTTCTGCCTGTATGCTATAAACCTGGTTGCCAGCCTTCTGGGAGACAGGGAGGAGGGGAGATTTTATCATCCAGTAGGCAGACTTTCATTCAATCTTTGTTTTTTGGTCTAGTATTGTGCTATCCAATATGGGAGCCACTAGCCGTTTATAGCAATCATTAGCTATTAAATAGCTACTATTTAAATTTAAATATAATAAAAAATTCAGTTTCTCTTTAGCACTAGCTATGTTTATCTGTTTGGTAAGCTATATGTGGATGGTGACTACTGTGTTGGACATCACAGGTATAGAACATTTCCATCATCACAGGAAGTTGGGCAGCACTGGTCTAGTATCTTACTCTTATACTCTGTTATGCTTTGTGGAATTCATCCTTGGTATCTTTCTGGTTCAATTCCTCCAAGGAATGCCAGCCTGTACCTGGAAAGATCAGGAAAAGGTAGTCACTTACATGGGTAGGGTTTGAGTAAGATATGGGAGTCAAGTTGTTCCTTATACTGACTTTAAGCCATTCATTGTTTTAAATATCTTGCCTTACCCCTGCTCTGTGTGATACTTGATGTCTCCAGTTCCTAAACTTCTAGATTTTGAAGGTCATATCATCTTGTCTTTCTTCTTCTGTAGGCATTTAGATTTCAGCTTATTCAGTCATATAAAGTCCATTACTATTCCTCTGTACATTTTGATATTCTTGTTGACATATCTTATTTGTTGTCTCTCCCATTCTCTTTATCTTTGTGAGTTGGTTTGTTTTCTTTCCCCCTTTGGTTTATGCTTTTTAAAATTAAATTACTACAGTTTTAGTGCAGTTTTAGGAGGGAGCAGAAATAAACCCATGCTCAATCCAAGTTTATGCTTTTTAAACAGTATTTCTCTAAGGATATTGAGTTTGCGGTTGATTACATTCTTTGCTATTGTTTAGTAGGATAGATGACGTCAGTCTACTGGGTTCTTCACTGATGAATACGAACATGAGGGACAGGCAATAGTGAAATATTTGAATACATTGTTTTAATTATTTCATGTTAGAATTTTTCTGTTAACGGACGTACTTCAATGGAAATAATCTCGTCCAAATGTGTTTTAAGTGGAACACTTTTAAAGAAAGTGTGTTTATCACAGTATTTAGTCTTAAAATGTTGTGATTAATATTATAATATGTAAACACATGTAACCTTTCATTCTTTTGAGGTAACTCACTCAAGGGGTAGGCTTTTATTGGCTTAGCTTTGCATTTATATCTAGAATAATCTTCATTCTTTCATTACTTGAAAAAAAATAATATTAAGGATTTTATTCATTCTCTTAATTCTGAATTATCTTTTTGAAATGGTGTGTATTCTGCTTTCTTTTAAGAGGTATTGCGAAAAGCTTGAAGTCTCTTTAATATGTGAATAAAAATAAGTACAAATTTGTACAGATTTTCCTTACTTTACCTCTGCAATGCAGTAAAAGGTATGCATTTGCTAATGGTAGGTATACTGATAAGAGAATTACTACTTCCCTCTGCTTTCTGAAGGTGAATATACATTATGTCACATTCATTGCTTTTAAATTACAGAATGGAAACTCCAGTTGTGAAGGCAACTACAGAGCAAATCACTGATGTTTCAGATGATATAAAGTAGTTAACATTTTATATAAATTATATATAATCTTGTCTATGTTAACACATTTAATGTTTAGCTTTGATTATTCATGCACACCTTTCTCTAGCTATTGTGAATAATCATGAGTAACAAGTGAAGTAGATTGTAGAATGTTGAATTTGGAAGGATTGTCTACATCTTTTGCTTTGACTCTTTCATATGCAGATGAAGGGTCTGAGGCCCACAGGAGCCAGAAGTTGTTTGACGTATACTTGGCTCCAGGCTCTTTCTGGTATAGCACCGAATTCTATCCTATACATCTTAAAATTTATTACAAAAAATTTGTCAGAATTCAGGAGTTTTGGTCTGGTTTTTGTTGCCTAGATTATAGTTTGGAAATATCATGCTATATAGGACATTTTATTATTATTTTGACTTTTTGATTAGAAAAAGGGCTAGAAGAGATTGACCAAGTTCACCAAGTAGTATTAAAAGGCAGAACCAGAATTTCAATTCATTTCTGACTTTAAAAGTTAAGCTTTCTTCTGCTACTTTCCCCAGGACCGCAACTCCCCTTCCCTTATAACACTACTTTTAAATAAGCTACTCCTATGTACCAGGGGCTTTATGTAGTATTTTTAAATACACTGTATTTTTTCTTTCTTTTTTTGATTACTCTTTATGAATAGGTAATAGCTACATAGTTTTAAAATAAAATTTACCTATATACATATATGCATGCATATGTACACACGTGTGTGTGTGTGTGTGTGTGTGTGTGTGTGTGTGTGTGTATTCAACCAAAAAGTAAACCTTGACAAGTTTCCCACCCATCCCCTGTCTCCATTAGTGATACGCTCGAGCCAGTTCATACCAATTTAGAAGAGCTGGGTGTGTGTGAGTCTACCAACTTCATATTCAGTGAAGCTTAGAGTTGGTTATGGTCAGAATATTTAACCATAGATATTGGCAAACACTACAAATTAGGGCTTTTTTTTTCCTTTGGAGAGTTGGTTTACTAGCATATCATTCTTTATTCCTACCACTATTAGTTTTTCTTTTTAGAGCATCTTTATGCACATACAAAGCAAAGTTTTCCTATTTTGTTCTTTTTCAAGATTATTTTTGCTATTCTGGGTCCCTTGCAATTCCATATGAATCTTGGGATCAGCTTGTCAATTTCTACAGAGAAATCTGGATTCTCACAGGACTTTTGTTAATCTCTACTTCAGTTTGGATAATTGCCATTTTAACAATGTTAAGGCTTCCAATCCTTGCACATGGGATGTTTTCTATTCATTTAGATTTTTAATTTCTTTTAAAATGTTTTGTAGTCCTCAAAGTATAAGATTTGTACTTTTTTATTAATTTATTCCTAGGTAGTTTATTTTTGGTGCTATTATAAATGGAATTGTTTTCTTAATTTCATTATTGAGTGGTTTGTTGCAAGTGTATAACAGCACAAATTTTTTTTGTGTGTGTATCTATGATATATCCTGCAACCTTGCTGAACTTGCTTATTATTTTTAATAGCTTTTTAGTGGATTTTAAAAGATTTTCTACGGACAAGATCATATCATCTGCAACATAAAGATAGTTTTACTTCTTTCTTTCCAATCTGGATTCCTTTTATTTTTCTTTCCTTATTCCCCTGTGTAGAACCTCTAGCACTGTGTTGAATAGAGTTGGGAGAGTGGACATCATTGTTTCTGATCTTAGATGGAACACATCCAGTCTTTACCATTAAGCATGATGTTATCTGTAGGGGTTTTGTAGATGCTTTTTATCTACTTGAAATTTCCTTGTATTTCTAGTTTGTTGAGTGTTTTTGTTCATGAAAAGGCTTTGGATTTTGTCAAAAATGCTTTTTCTTTTTTTTTTTGCTGATAATCATGTGATTTAAATTTTTTTATTGATACAGTATATACATTAATTGAATTTCACATATTGAATCAACTTTGCATTTTTTGGATAAGCCCTACTTAGTCATGGTTTTTAATTCTTTTCATGTATTGCTGGATTTGGTTTGCCAGTATTTTGTTGAGGAAATTTTTGTCCATATTTATAAGATATATTGGTTTATAGTTTTCTTTTCTGGTGTTGTCTTTATCTGACTTGTATTTACTTTTATCAACATAGTTGTTTTCCCTTTTACTTAGCTAATGGCAGCATTAGCTGCTGTTGGCCCTCCTAATCCACGGGCAGATCCAGAATGCTGCAGTATTCTGCATGGTCTCGTTGCAGCAGTGGAAACCCTCTGTAAAATTACAGAATACCAACATGAGGCCCGTACTCTTCTAATGGAGAATGCAGAACGTGTTGGAAATAGAGGACGAATAATTTGCATTACTAATGCAAAAAGGTGAGATGTTAATCATGGTTATTCTTTCACAGAAGGAATTTTAATGTCTTGTTGCTGCTTTATTTAAAAAAGCAAAGACAACATGTTAGCATTAAGGATATCACAGGTGGCCTTTATAATATTGAAGCTGTATTTGTCCAGTTCTATAATAAAGACTCATCTCAGTGAAAACTGCTTAGATTGTCATCATGTCAGTTAATTTGACTTTTTTTTCTCACTAGTTTTTTAGCTGGTTGTTTTGTAATGTGAATGAACACTCTAGAGACAGTCCTTATTGAAGTAATTTTAAATGCCTATGACAAGATACTACAGCTAAGTAGTATTTAATTTTATTTCTCACTGATTATTCCTTTAAGTTTGTTATATCTTTTTTATGCCATTAGTGATAGTCATGTGCGAATGCTTGAGGACTGTGTCCAGGAAACGATTCACGAGCATAACAAGCTTGCTGCAAATTCAGATCAGTGAGTATAATCCATAAATGAAATAAATATTTCATTTTATAGTCATATGTATTTTATTATAATTATTCCAATAATTTTAATAATAATTGGTTGAATTTTCTTGAATTCTCTACTGGTTTTATAGATTAGTCAGAAAATGTATGTTTGATCAGACCTCTTTTTCCCCATTTTATTTTTTACTTTAAAATTGTAATTTTTTTCAATAGGAAAGGTGATTAGAAAAATAACATATTACATAAATTTATAATGCATATTTGTTTTGATGGCTTACTCTTATACTGTTTCAAATTTGTAAAATGAGTAAATTATTGGTGGCATTATTCAGTATGTACCAAATCAAAATATAGCAACTAATTGCATTATATAAATTTTTTAAAAAGAAAAAACTTAAAGACATTCTTTGGACAGTTGCAATATAGAGTCTATATTAGATTGAGCTATTATTAATTTTCTTAACTGAACTATTGGTATTGTTAATGAGTGGGATTATTTTCACTAGGAGAAGCATGCTGAGGTATTTAGGAATGAAGTATCATTTCTTCTACAACTTATTCTCAGGTGGCTTAGGGAAAAGACGTGTATCTATTTAGATATATATAAAGGAAACAAATAGAGCTAACATTTAGTGAATCTAAGTTAAGGATATGTGGGTATTCATTGAATAGTACTTTTCTTTCAACTGTTCTTTAGGTTTGGAAATTTCAAAATCGAAAGTTGAGGGAAACTTTAATGTTACAGATCCTGTATTCTTGAAATAACCAATTATAGGTAATAGTATTGCCTGAGTTTGTCCTTAAAAACATTAGTAAAAAGGAAACTAATACATAATATGTTGATTTACTATGTGGTAGTTATCTATTGAAAATTATACCTAATTATAAGAATTTTCCCTTTATTTTATCCTGCAAAGACACAGAAAATTACCATTTTGCATTTGAATTTAACATATTCATTAAATGTTTGTACAAATACAACAATTATACAATTTTTCTAAATATTTTTCTAAATATTTAGCTTTTGTGTTAATTAACACTAGTATCGGATTATAGAGATACACTGTTTTAGTATATCAATCTCTGCCTAGACTCTTTATGTAGTATGTATTTTTATATTCTAAGTGAAAAGTTTCTCTTTAAGCCTTATGCAGATTCAGAAGTGTGAGCTGGTTTTGATTCATACCTACCCAGTGGGTGAAGACAGCCTTGTTTCTGATCGTCCTAAAAAGGAGGTAAGTGCAGAAGTAATAGAAGAAAAGATCATTGTTCATTATTATTAATAAATGGTGAGAATACTTAGCATTATAATGATACATGGACAGCATTTTCTGCCAAGAAGATATTGAGAGTTTTCAAAGCAAGATGTATAGCAAAATACCTGGGTTGGTTTTTTATCTTATAACTATAGATTTTAAAGTGTTTTCCATATTGCTTGCCTGTTGATGTTAATTAAATATGTTGCAAAACCATACACAGTTTGTATTGTTCCTGAAATTTCAATTATTATAATAGATTTCAGTTGCTGTAATGACTTTTTATTCTGTAAAAATATTTTTTTCCTTATTAGAAAAGCAAAACATCATTTACCAAAAATATACTCCAATAACAAATTAATTTTACCCATTCAGCTGGGGAAAATTCTTGGTTTTACTTTTTAAATAAAGATGGACAATCTTAAAGGAAAGATAAGTCTGTTGATTGTTAAAAAGATTTCCATCATATAATATTCTCTGTCAATGGTCTCTTTAGAAATACAGATATCTGTATTTAAATAATTAAATGTATACAGTCTTATGTTCTGGTTTTTTATTTAGCCTTATTTAACATAAACATGAAGTATTACCTTAGTCTATGAATGTTTTATAGTTAAGTGATGTTTTTAGGTCATTAGCATTATTGTGTTTTTAGGTGGTTTCCAATGTAAGTCCTCCTTTTACTAACTTTTCTGCCTCTTGCTAATGTGGCAGTATATTGGCTTTACTTTGTGATAACTAAAAATAAAATTTGTTTACAATAAATATTGTTACCCTAGAATTATTAAAATTTTGTGTTACTTTGTTATAAGTAACTTTGCCTTATCGCATTTATTGATAATAAAATGTTTGTCATGATTTCCTCATTTTAAGTAGTTTTATCTTCAGGGGTTTGTCCTTTCCATAAAATGAATTATTTTTTCCTACAATACTTCTTTGGGCCACTTCAAATCCATTTTGTGTATAAATAAATAGAATTAAAATTATAAATTAAAATGTATATTTAAATTAAAGAATGTTTTACTCTAAGTTTCATGAGGACAGGAACTTTGCCTGGTTACTGCTCTATCCTCCAATAGTTCACACAGTTTCTGGCGCATAATGTAGTAAATTCTGCTTTATAGCTACCTATCTGTTGAATGAAAGTATAAACACTTATTGCTAGAATAATGATCGTGGTTAATTTATGGACTTTTTTATGTTTCCAAGTTTTAAAAAGTAAAACCTAATTTTTATGGGTTGAAGTAAAATAGCACTTGGTTACAACGTAGTAATGTTTTGTGGGGTTTTTTTTCTCCATATTTTTCTGTAGTTGTCCCCAGTTTTAACCAGTGAAGTTCACAGTGTTCGTGCAGGACGGCATCTTGCTACCAAATTAAATATTTTAGTACAGCAACATTTTGACTTGGCTTCAACTACTATTACAAATATCCCAATGAAGGTAAATAATTCTCTTTTCCTGCTACTGTGAAAGCTTTGTTTTGCTTTTTAAATATTTGTTTGACATGTATTATTTATTTTAATTGAACCTTAATTTTTTCTCCCCATATCATGTTTTCTGTTTTGCTAGCCCACATTCAGTGTCTTTGACCAGGTCAGTAAATACTGAAAAGCAACAAGAAAGGATCACAGAACAAAATGCTGTGTTTTTCTTTGCAATAAAAATACTCTATCAGCCTTTTTGTTTTTAACTATGTTCTCATTATTTTCATCAAAATATGATCTCTCTCTTAAATGATTACTTTTTCTGTGATTCTTTTTCTGACAGTTGTGTTATTAGATTTTACTTTCATTGCTTATTCTAGTGGATCTTTTACTTTCTGTATTTTTATTTTTGCCCACCCAGTGTAAAGGTGTTTGTAACTAATAAGTCTAACTAGGGAAAAATAGCTCAAATTTTCAATAAGTTTATTACCCTGGCTGAGAAACCAAGAACGTGAGTCTTACGATTTTGTTAATGGATTTTCTTAGGAATTTTGTTACCTGTTCCTTTTCATCATATTATCATTAAGTTCTTTAGAACCAGTACACTGCCTGGCCCATAGTAAGCTTTAGATGAATTTTTACTAAGTAGAGTTGATTTTAATTTTATTATGTTTACAAATAAGGTAACCAGTATACCTAAAAATGCTCATAAGCTTACTTATAAGTTCCAGTTTCATTGTTTATCCACCATTTGATGAACACTAAATTGCACGAGAAATATTTCATTAGTAATTTCCTCCTTATATGATTGGCTGGCTCTTTAATAGAAATGGTAGCTTTACCCAGTAGAATGGTTTGGATGCAGAAGCAGTCAACAAGTAAAGTAGCATAATAGGTGCTCTTTAATATATAATTTCATGAATTATAAGAAAAATACTCTGAGGGTGACAGATAACTTGCTCTTAAAATTTATATTTGTGTGCTACTGGTGTGACTTCAATCTGTCTTTTTTTGTAAGTAGATAACACTGAAGTTTCTATGTACTATTTGGTGAAAACAAGTTACTAAACTTGTTTATTAGTCTGTATTTGCTATTTTATATAATTGGTGTTTGCTAATTTACTGTAGGTATTTAAAGATGCTATTTCCTTTCAATTTATATAAACTATTTCAATTATATTATATTTGTATATAGACAATTTGTGTATATTTGTGCAAGACAATGCATTCAGAGTAAAAATATTTCTAAAATTTCTGGATTAATCATCTATGTTAATTCTGACATAATGTAAGAAAAATTATTAACTATTGTATTACTTATATATACCCAGCAGTTTTTTAATAGAGTTCATATTGCAGTGGAAAACTATTGCATCTTTAAATAGATTAATTACTGAGCAAACTATACCATTATTGTAGCTAATTTTTATTGGGTGTATTTGATCTCATTTTAAGCAAAGAGAAAAATGAAATTTAATAAAAATTATTTTGAAAAAAAACAAATTATTTTAAATTTTGCTTTAAGGAAGAACAACATGCTAACACATCTGCCAATTATGATGTAGAACTACTTCATCACAAAGATGCACATGTAGATTTCCTGAAAAGTGGTGAGTAAGAGGTATTGGAAAGTCTTCATTTGTAGGATCTAACATGAGAGAATACTAAGTTTTGAGAAATTCTTTAGTAAACAATCCTGATTGGCTTTAGTTTATTCCTGTCCAAACTTCTCTGACAGTGTCACCAATTAGTGGCCATTTACTTTGTGAAAGACTAAGCTAATGGAACAATATTGAGAAAGTGAGCCATTACAGGCATGTCGTAGTTTCTCTTTTGTAGGCATTCCACCTTGGGAAAGGAAAAGAACAGGATGATAGACTTACTGCTTATCTGGATAAAAATCAGTTGTTTTGAAATTTAGTGTAATTTTTTCCTTTAAAAAGTATTTGAAACAGTAGGTGTCTTTTCCAACACTATGATTTCTGCAACCGTATCAGCATGATTTAGGAAAGACGATTGTAGAGGTAGGAAATAAGAGCTTTAGCTAAAGCTTAGCAAGTCCCAAGTATCTTTAGACTTCAGTTTATATACTTATACGTTAAAGGTGCTGGATTAGATGAACTGTAATGTTCCATTCATTCCGAAATTCGATGAAATTGCCTTTAAGATTTGACATTTTGTTAAAGCATTTAGAATGTCATCTATGTAAATTAATGCTATCAGAGAATTAAATGGTTAACTTTCATCATCTTGTATGTATTTTTTTCTGAAGTTGGTACCATAACCCAAACATAACATTGGTTACATGTATAAGGAATCTTACAATGAGCATAACATGAATTTCTAACAGGAATAACACTGTTAAGGCAAATACATATAGAACGTTTAACAAAGGAATGTAAAGAACTTGTTTTTGAAAATATAATATGTGGAAATTACTAAGAACCTGTGAGGTAACATCAGTTTTTAATTATTTATTTTTAAAACTTAGAAAAATGGTAAAAATCTTCTATATAACACAACATATTTCTCTAAAATAGTTGATTGACCTGTAGTTCTATGTATTACACATGTACACTATGTGCAAATGCTGTGGTAGCGATAAGAACATAGTGCTGTGGGATCACAAGGTTGTGCATGTGATTATGCATCTCTGAATTATGTAAGCTTTATAGAACAGGTGACATTAGAGCTGTATTTTGATGAATAGGTTTATACTTTAGCCTAGATATCTTCTCTGAGCTCTGGATGTGTACAGATGGTTCCCAACTTAAAATGATTTGACTTGTATTTTTGATTTTTCAAATTCATGATTGTGTGAAAGCAGTATGCATACAGTATAAACCATACTTCAAATTTTGAATTTTGATCCTTTCTTGGGCTGGAGATATGCAGAACAATAGTCTTTTATGATGCTGGGCAGTGGCAGCAAGTTGCAGCCCCAGTCAGGTATATGATCACAAGAGTAAAAATACAATACATAGTGTACTGTGCTGCCCATGGTTTTGAGATACTGCGTTCTGAGTATGTTTAGGGTAGGTTGGGCCAAGCTATGATGTTCAGTAGGTAGGGTGTATTAAGTGCATTTTTGACTTATGATCCATCCTAAGTTGAGGAGCATCTGTATATTACTGCCTAATTATATTAAGTACTCATTTAATGTTGTGGATAGGTTCTGTGACTTTAAATGAAACAATGTATAACAAAACCAGTTTTACCTTTGGCTAGTTGATATAAATAAGAGTTAAGGTCCTGTGCCATCTCATGAGTGTTATAACAAAATGACATTGAATTAAACTATGTAATTCAGAGGCCTGTTGTATATCTTTAAGATGTCTCAGGCTCCTAAAACTCAACAAACCCAAAACAATTTATGGGCTTTACCCCTGACCTGGTTTTCGAATGTTCTCTGTCTCAGTGAATGACCCTGTTATCTATCCAGTTAGTTATGTAAGGCAGAAACCTCAAAGTCATCTTCGAGACATCTGTCATTCTTTATATCTAATCATCACTTTTTCTTATGTAATCTACTATCTCAAATACTTCCACATCTGCATCTCCACGACCTTTACCATTTCCTTAATCCAGCCTATTTTTTTCACACCTAGTATCCCATAGTAGACTCCTAAATAGTTGTTTGTCTACTCTTGACCTGCCAACTAGAATAACTTTCAGAATGCGAATCATACATATTCTCCTTATCTTAAAACCTTCTACTACTTTTCTATTGCCCTTATAAGGCTCTGCACTGTTCGGCCCCTCCTCTTCTCCATTCTCATCTCATAACATAACTCCTCTCCTCCATGTGTTTCAACCACACAGACCTGAAACTCTTCATGCTCCCTCTGGCTACAGTATCTTAGCATCTGCTGTTGTCCTTGCCCAAATACTCTTTCCTTTTCTTTAGTTAATTTCTATTTATTCTTTTAGAACTACAACTAGTTTTCACTTCTTAAGCCTTCCCTGATGTCTCAGTATAGGTCAGATCTCTTTGTATAGATGCTCATAGCACTATATACTTCTTCAAAGCTTTGTCATCTTCAGTTTTTTATTCATTATTGTTTTATTAACATCTGCTACCATAGACTGCATCAAGGCAAAAAATGCTCACTGTTTATCTATCTATCTAGGTATCTAGATAGAGAGAGAGAGAGAGAGAGAGAGAGAGAGAGAGGCAGACAGATAGATAGATATAATTTTTTTTTTTAGGTGAGGCAACCCTTGGTTGACCTTACAGATTGCAAGGACCTTGTCAGCTTACAATTCCTTATTTTTCATTTTTTGTGCCTACAGCACCTGGTCTTCCTAATTGGTCTCCCATTCAAGTACCAACCAGGCCCAACCCTGCTTAGCTTCTGAGATCAGACCGGATCAGGCTTATTCAGGATGGCATGGCCTCACTGTTATATTTTGTATATTTACTTTCTAGATTCCTTATTTTATGTTCCTTCTCATAAATTCATTAGAAGTCAGTATCATTAGTTGGGTATTTTAGATTCCTGTGGCTTTCTTTAAGTATTAAACCATGTTATTATTTAATGGTGTCAAAGGGGAGCAGTTGTAGATTCTTGAAATCAAAAAAAATTATGCCATTGACTTTTAGTGCAGGGACTGAGATAATTAATTAATGAGTAATTTGGAGGAAACTTAAATATTTATTTTACTCCTAGCTAATATCCAATCTCTATTTGGTATTTTTCTAGGAGATGTCATTAAAAAAAAATTCTCCTAGAGGTATTTTCTCATAAAATTTAAACTCTTTCAGAAATCTTGGGTAAACAATCTTGTTTGCATCTATTTAGTAATGTTACTGTTTCTCTGACTTATTTTTAAAGGTGATACCCACTTAGGTGGCAGCAGTAGAGAAGGCTCATTTAAAGAAACAATAACATTAAAGTGGTGCACACCAAGGACAAATAACATTGGTAGGTATTTATAAATGATTGAAAGAAAAAAGAAATAAAAGGTTCTTGAAGTGTTATATAGGGCTCATTAATTTGTTTTCTTTTGAATTTTTGTTTTTCATTATTTTAGGGGTTCAGGAAACAAGTTTTGTTTTTCTTTTAATTGTGGAAATATTTCTTTATATTCTTTCAAATCAGTGTTTTCTTCTGTTTCAGAATTACACTATTGCACTGGCGCTTATCGAATTTCACCAGTAGATGTAAATAGTAGACCTTCCTCCTGCCTTACTAATTTTCTTCTAAATGGTAACTTTCATCATTTAATAGTTGTTTGATTGAAATTATCACAAGTGAAGTCATTGGTGAGAATATGTGAAAATGTGAATTTTGGAAAGCGATTTTCTTCAATATGATCATTTTATTTCCTAAAACTATTTTTAAAGTTAATAGTTTTGCTAATGTTTAAAAATAAGATGAATTTATGTCTTTAAACTATTATGTCTAAGTAACTTTTATTGGACATTTTTTTTTAGTATTTTTAACTTAAAAATATGCTACAGTCTATGTTGATGTTTTTTGAGAGATAGAATAATACAGACCATTATCTTGGCCTATTGAATTTTAAATACGAAGTATATATATGGACTTGCATTTCTTTGAACACTACACCTTTATTATAAATAAACATTTTTAATGTACTATATGATTCTTACACATACGGCCAAGGAAATTTGTGGTTTTCTTAAGTGAAAAAAATTTTTTAAAAAACCGTGTTATTTGATTTTATTTACTAAATCTAAATTCTAATAGCTTCTCTGGTGATTCTTATCAAATTGATTTTTAAACCATTGATATGATGAATTAGGTTGCCTTTATCATAAGGTTAATTTCATTGTTATATTAATCACAATTTGATTATCAGATTATGTAAAGTCCAGATTAAATAACATTTGGTCTGTGAAACAGAAAGTAGTTATGATAACAATGCTGATCCTGAGGTATTGTGGAAGTGAATTGAAACTGCTTTCTCCTCCAAATGTTTTGTAGCTTTGATAACCTGAGGGGGTTATCCAACAGTTGTCTCATGTTTCTTCCTGATGTCCAGGAGAAAAATTTTATATGAACTTGTAATTGAATAAAATAATCAAACATTATACTACAGACCACTATTTTTATTTTAGAATATCATCTGTATAACCACGTAAGCTGGGAGTGGCCAAGAGAATGCTAAGGCTAGAGTTCAGACTTTTTGAACTTGAAATACAGATAGTACTAAATTAGCAGTGCTGGTTAAAATATGAGGATTAATAAGCAAAACAAAAAATCTAGACATAAATCTTAAGGGAGAAAAATAAGATCCAATCTGAATTTTATTACTTTTGACAGGCCGTTCTGTTTTATTGGAACAACCACGAAAGTCAGGTTCCAAAGTCATCAGTCATATGCTTAGTAGCCATGGAGGAGAAATTTTTTTACATGTTCTTAGCAGTTCTCGATCCATTCTAGAAGATCCGCCTTCAATTAGTGAAGGATGTGGAGGAAGAGTTACAGACTACCGGATCACAGTAAGACTAATATCTATAAATTTTATGTTTTGAGTCTGTCATCATTTCATCAGGTAGTTACTGAGTGCCTGTTATATGCTAAGATCTGTGACAAAAGGGTTTTGGAGTTGATAATTTATTATTATTTTAATTAGGTAAATTTTCTTTAATGCGTACTCAAAAGAACTATTTATCATTCTTCCTTATGTATTCAGTTATACTCAGAAGTATCTGAATAGCAGTGACATACTAGAATTATAGGAAAGAATGAAAATTGATTTGAACTAATATTTTAGGTGGAACTTTATTTCTAATAACTTAAATGGCAAACAAAAGCATTTCAATATTTGGATTGCTGCTACTTTTAAATGAAATAACACTTAATTTTTGTGTTATTTAAAGGTGCACATAAAGAAATTGTGTTTATTTTTGTTAGAAATTCTGTTGTTCTGATTTTAATTTTTTACTCTCATTCCCCTCACTTATATTCGATATTTTATGGCTGCTTTTTGATGTGGTTGCAAAAATTACATGTGATTGATGTAGTTTGTAAACCAAATTGATATATATTGTAAGAAATTGTTTTTGATTAGGCTTTTCTTTATCGCTTTTACATCCTTTTTTTTTTAATAAGGAGAAAACTCATAAGTACTCATTGTGGAAAATTAAGAGAATATAGATATCTTTTAAAAAAAGACTAAATTATCTTTAATTCCATAATTCATAGATAACCACTATTAAAATTTTGATGTTAAGTTAATTTCTTAAGTAAGCAGATTGGTACTCTAATGTGATTAATTCTTTTATCTGTATATGATATAAAAGTTAAATTATAGAAATGAAGAAAAAGTGTTCCTTGGTTTGTAAAAAATGGAAAGAACCATGAATGCATTTATGTTTGAGGTTTTCTTCACCTTTATTATAATAAAGGCTTATAGATTTCAAGTTCAAAAAGAAGGAAAAAGTAGTGGAGGAGGTGGAGCTGTTAGAGAAAATGCTTTGTTGCATATCACAGGACAGAAGACATCAGGGAAACATACTGTTACATGTAATCCATACTGAAACATTAGAAAGTAGTTTCTAACTTTATCTTATTTGGTTATC
Organism: Cynopterus sphinx; assembly: GCA_030015415.1. NCBI lineage: Eukaryota > Metazoa > Chordata > Mammalia > Chiroptera > Pteropodidae > Cynopterus > Cynopterus sphinx. Next base: position 141,498,993 of record CM057380.1, read on the forward strand.
ATTAGGATTTTGGTGAATTTATGAGGGAAAACAGATTAACTCCTTTTCTAGACCCCAGATATAAAATCGATGGAAGTCTTGAGATCCCTTTGGAACGAGCAAAAGATCAGTTAGAAAAACACACCCGTTACTGGCCTATGATTATTTCACAAACCACCATTTTTAACATGCAAGCGGTAAGTGTTAAATATTTTATACTTTTCTTCTAGATTAGTTATATATTCTTTAGGCAAAGAGTAAAATATGTGAGTTTGCTACAGTTAAAGAATTAGTAATAAAAAATTGAAGTGAAGTTTATGTGTTCTCTTGCCATGGTGATATTTAAAATCAATTGAAGTTCTGCCTAAATACTTTGGTTATTTGTTTTTCAAGACAGATTTTTTTTTTCTTTCTTTTCTTTCTGTTAAATCTCACAGGTAGTTCCTTTAGCCAGTGTTATTGTGAAAGAATCTTTGACAGAAGAAGATGTGTTAAACTGTCAAAAAACAATATATAACTTAGTTGATATGGAAAGAAAAAATGATCCTTTACCTATTTCCACAGTTGGTACAAGAGGAAAAGGCCCTAAACGGTAGTGTTTTTTACCTTGTCTATATATCACATTTACTTGATGCATACTGTTTTTTAAGCTAACTTACTCTATATGTAAATTATGTTTGGAGGTATGTATATATACATGCATATGATTGAGATGAAATGATATAGAACATAGAAGAGCAGAATTGGATACATTATAACTTAGAACTGTATCATTAACTATCTAGAAAGAGAAAAGAAGTTCATGTTTAATTATTTTATTTTACTTTGCCAGTAGCAAGTGACACTTTATTTAATGTTAAAGAGTATGTCTAAGATTGTTATTTTAAAACTTTACTTCAGAGATGAACAATACCGTATCATGTGGAATGAATTGGAAACCCTTGTCAGAGCCCATATCAGTAACTCGGAGAAACATCAAAGAGTCTTGGAATGTCTGATGGCCTGTAGGAGTAAACCCCCGGAAGAAGAAGAACGAAAGAAACGAGGAAGAAAGAGGGAGGACAAAGAAGACAAGTCAGAGAAAGCAGTGAAAGATTATGAACAAGAGAAGTCTTGGCAAGATTCAGAGAGGTGATTTGTTGACATTGATATAACATCATGGTGCCTTATGGCATACCATATTCTGCATATAGAACATTCAAATCTCATTTAATAGAAGTTCATTTAATATGTGTTTATTTCATTTGTAGCTGAGATTTTATCATTCTTAAAATCTAAAAGATCTTGGATTTAAAGGGTTATGATGTTTTTTACTATTAGGAGCAAAGGTAGTGTTTAGTTTTTTTTCCCAGTTACCATCTGAAAATTATAATTCATGATGTTTGGTATCAGTATTTCTCTTACATGTTATGAATATCAAAGAAATTGTTTTATTTCTTTGTTTAGTAAATATTATTGAATGCCTGTGATGTGCCAGGCATTTGGCATAAACTCCCTGCCCTGGAAGAACATACAGTGTTGTGGTAGAGATAGATGAGTAAGTGATTGATTACAGCAAAGTGTGGAAAATGTTGTTATAAACATAGGCACAGATGCTCTTGGGAGCACAGAAGAAGAGCATAGTTCATATTCTGAAAAACTTCATCAATAGTACATCATTTTCCCTAGTTTATAATTTATATAATGATGTTGAGTTTAAATTTCAAGAAACATAAAAAGTAATAAAGGCTTATAAATAAAAGTATCATAGCATATTAGCTGACTTTGTCTTCTACCTCCTTGCCAGAAATTCAGGTAAAAAATCAGGTAAATATTATAATGGCAAAGTAGTAAGTCCTTTAAAAATAAATCAGAACTTATGCAAAATTTAAAACATATAAGCAGTAGAATAAATAGTTACTCATCATTTACTTTTGACACTTATCAATGCATGGCAGATCTCACATTATATATATCTACATCTAGTACCCTCACCACCATAACCATCCACCCTCCTCCATGGGAACATTTTGAAGCTAATTCTAAAAATCGTCATTTCATCCAAAAATAAGTAGAATATAGAAACTTTTCATTCCCTTTAATCTTAGAATTTCATGTCTTCTTTAGGGCCACTTAACTTTTCAAACAGAATTGGCTTACTTTAAGAAGAGGGAAGAAAAAGTATTCTCATTCACAGCCCACTGACATTCAAGTATATCTCTGTATATAATTTTGAAACTTTCTGTTCCCTGATGAAACAAAATAAGTTTGGGGTTAAGTTCCTAACTTGTGGGATATAAATACATTTCCACAGTACATAAACTGGGGAGCAAATGACAATAGATTTCTTAATTTTTTTTTTTAAATTTGAAATAGTATTTTGTCCATATCTTTAAAAATTAAAATGGTAGTGTTTCTTCCAAATATCACAATTCTGACCTTTTTAATTTTAGCTTCTTAAATTTTCCTTCATTTTTTCATATTTTACAGCTAACTACATTACTGAATTATTACATTATTATGATGGAGGAAAAAGGGAAACATATTTAATCCATTAAACTCTTATCTGATTTTAGATTGACATTTAGCTTTTGATTAGTTTCTAGGTTTGGTATGTGAGAGCAGCTATCTTTTATTAAGACTGATATGCAAAGTCTAGTTTAATTATTGAACCATTTAGATTTCTAAAAATTAAACTTTAAATTGTATTACTTGTCACCCTAAAAGATTAAAAGGAATCTTGGAACGTGGAAAAGAAGAGTTGGCTGAAGCTGAGATTATAAAAGATTCGCCTGATTCCCCAGAACCTCCGAACAAAAAGCCCCTTGTTGAGATGGATGAAACTCCCCCAGTAGAAAAATCAAAAGGTAAGGCAGAGCTGTGGTAACTATGTTTGTAAAAGTTTTTCATTTTAGTTCTATTTGTCATTTACTGTTGCATATATTGGAAAGCACTACTAACTGTTGCTCTTTAGAAGATTCTTTGTTTATAGCTTTTGAAAATATAGGCAGTAAATATATTTGTCCGCATTAAAGAAAAAGTAGTGTCATACCTTCATTCATGAAGGCTTCTGAAAATAAGCGCTTTTACTATAAAGTGTGTGTTTTAAGAAATTTTAATTATGTAAATTTAAATCTGTTTATGTTCTTGACACTATACTAAGTACTACATTATTGAAAGCAAACTATTTTCCCTAAACTTTTACTGAATTTAGAGAAAGATCTAATATCACTTATATATTGATAAATTAAAATGTGGTATGAATGAATTTCAGTAAAGATATTATAAACAATATTTTCATAATAAAGTTTTTTATCTCATATTTATTAGCTGAAATGTTTAATTTCCTCTTGAAGGAATTCTAGGCATCAAAGGTATAATTTAGGTTTGGGAACTTCTGAAATCATGGTAGGTCTTAGTTATTTTGAAGGAAACTGGATTTAGTCTTTTAGGATAAATGAGAAATGGTATGATAAAGGACTGTCTAATTTCTTACCACTGTGCCTCTCTTAAGGCGATAAGACCTCAGGGCTTGTCAGATTATGATTATTGGCAGCTCATCCTAGAGAGAAGCTAGGCTTGTTCGTTATTTTAATATACTTCCACTATAGTATATATATTGTGCCCATTTTACTGATTTCTTTGAAATCAGAGATAAGGGCATCTTGTCATATTTGCCTCTCAGGCAACTGCCAGGTTCCCTGGAAAATGATTAAACGGGTTGATAAATTATTCTACTTCTCACATGCCAAAATGCGCCACTGATTAGGATTAATGAGAAATTAGGTTTAATATAAGTAGTACTTCACCATTGCTTGGAAAATAGAACTATAAATACTACTTAAGATGGCAAAAAGTTGCAAGCAACCAAAACACGTATTTGTAAGAAAATGACCTAGTGATGGTGTGTCCGTGGGATGGAATTTATATAGCCCCAAAATAATTATTGCCAAAAATGGCCACTCTTCCTTCTTGCTAATGTATATTATTTAGACTTTAGCTTAAGGAAGTCCTTTTTTCAGGAAAGACTTCCCTGAACTCTTTTCACAGTTAAATCAGGTGTTTCTTTGTGTTTCCACATTGCATCCCAGGATTACTACTGTGAGAGCACTTTGAGTACTATATTGACATTGCTTATTGATATCTTTCCTCTACTATTAGTCTGAAACATTTAAAGGCAGGGCTTTTAAATTTTTACTTTTATATTGCTACCACTACCCAGTCTAGTACCTGGGCCATAATAGAAATTGTTATTATCTGTTGAATGAATAAATAAGTGAATGAATGGGTAAGTTTTTTTTTCTTTTTTTTTTTAAAGCAGGCTGTAAAACCATCTTACACTGATCTTCATTTTTTTTTAAAGTTTTATGCACATATACACTAGTTTGTCACTTATAATTAAGTTAGATAAATCCCTGATGTCTTTCACCCTGGAAATACTATATAGAGGGCCCATATAAGACATGACTTGATTACAAATCACTGTCTGTCCTTGTAACTTTCCATTCAAGACTGATACTTGAAACTCGTTTTTTCTTACATTCTGTTTTACACCTAAGTCTCATGTCTCGTCTGATCTGCAACTTATGTGGTGTTTTTATTGTTCTTCAGTTTCATCTGCTTTGGGAAATGACTTTCTAAGACTTTCCAAAGCAAATACTGTGTCTGTTGCATACTCTGCATGTAAGATTGGGCTATTCCAAACATGAACTCTGGATTTTAGAAAATTTATTCAGCTCTCTTTGTATGATGCAGTAACAGAAAAACTAAAATGTAATTTTATAGATATAAGTTGACATTGAAAAAAGACCAGACTAGTTGTTAGAGCAGTGGCATTATGGATGATTTTATTTTCTCCTTTTTATGTTGTTTTTAAAATTTCATCTGATGAACATGTATTAGTCCTATAATAAGAAAAATAAAAGGTTTATTTAAAATTAATTTTGAAAGATTTATATGCAGTAATATTGACTTTTTGATATATAGTCCTGTGAGTTTAGACAATGCACACTGTTGTATAACAACCACTGTTAGAACCAAAGTATAGAATAGTTTCATCATCCCAACAGTTCTCTTGTACCGCCCTTTTTGTAATCATTCTACACTCCCCTTAACTTCAACCATTCATGACTATTGATGTGTTGTCTCCTCCTATAATTGTGCCTTATAAATGGAATCATGAAGTATGCTACCTTTAGAGGTTGGCTTTTTTCACATAGTATAATGCATTTGAGATTCAGATTTATCTATTTTGTGTTTATCAGGTTTTTTTTTTTTTTTTTTTTTTAAGGTGAGGCAACCTTGGTTGACCTCACAGATTGCAAGAACCTTGTCAGTTTACAATCCCTAATTTTTTTATTTTTTATGCCTACAGTACCTGGTCTTCCTAGGTGATCTCCCATCCAGGTACTAACCAGGCCCAACTCTGCTTAGCTTCCAAGATCAGACAGGATTGGGCTTGTTCAGTGTAACATGGCTATAGACTTCAGTAGTTTTTTTATTCCATTATGTATGACTAACTTTATTAGAAACTTCCAACTGATTTTTCCAAAATGGCTATGCCATTGTACATTCAATTAATACCAGAGAGTTCTGATTTTTCTGCATCCTCAACAGCACTTGCTAGCGTCAGGATTTTTTTTCTCTTCTAATGCATATGTGGTAATATTACATTGTGGTTTTAATTTATAATTCTCTCGTGACTGATGAAGGTGAGCCTCTTTTCATTTGTTTACCATCTGTATGTCTTCTTTGATGAAGGATTAATTCAGATATTTTGATCATTTTTAAAATGGGCTGTTTGTTTTTTTATTTTTGAATTCTAGATTTTTTTTTTATTTATTCTGGATACCAGTCTTTTGTTGGATATATGATTTGCAGATATTCTCTCTCAGTCTGTGTGGCTCTTTCTTCTCCTAATAGTGACTTCTGAAGAGCACATTTTCTAATTTTGATAAAGTCCAATATATCATTTTTTTCTTTATGATTATGCTTTTGGTGTTCTGTGTAAGAAGTCTTTGCATTACCCTAAGTCACAAATATTTATTTTTATGTATTCTTTTAGGAGTTCTATAATTTGAGATTTTACATTTAGGCCATGATCCATTCTGAGTTTGTCTTTTTTTTTATAAGTTGCCAGGTATGGCTCAGTGTTCATATTTTAGCACTAATATCCTAATTGTTTTAGCAGCATTTGTTGAAAAGATAACCCCTCCTCACTGAATTGCCTTTGTATTTTTATTAGAAATAGATTGATTTTATACATGAGAATATATTTCTGGATTTTCTTTTATGTTCCATTGGACTACGTGTCTATCCTTTAACCCACACTACTATCATGATCACTACAGTCTTAAAATCACATAGCGAGTCTTCTAATTTATTTTACTTTTCAAAATTGTTTTGACCATTCTAGTACTTTTTCATTTAGAAGAAAGTTAACAGAGCAAGCCTAAGGCTAATTAACATTACAAGAGCCTGCTTGTAAGTTTGGCGCTTGGCTGGCATCATCGGATACACGGCTTTTAAAACATTCCCTAAATGATGAAGTTATTTTGCCTTATGTCTGAACTGAACACTCGCTTTCCTGTTGGGAGTCTGGAATTCTGGTAGTTGTAGTTTGGTAGAGAATGCCTGTATGACCAGCCGCTACTAAACACCCTGGAGTTTGAGTCTCAAATGGATTTCCTTGGCAGCAATATTGTATACACATGGCTCCATTTTTGCTGCTGGAGGGAGTAGGCATTTCCATGAACCCTCACTGGAGGGAGAGGGTATAGAAAGCCTGCGAATAGATTTCTCTAGTCTTTTCCCTACTGGCTATGTATCCTTACTATGTTGCTAAAATTATTCTTAGTGACTATAGCTTTGTTTAGTCATTTGAGTCCTTCCAGCAAATCACCAAACTAATAGGTGGTCTTGGAGACCCCTAAACATCTACACTTTTGAATAAGGAGAAGATGATATTGCTTTAATTGTATAAAACAATAGAATTAAAGGTAAATTTTTTAAATTAGTAAAATTTAAATAATAAATTATTCTACCTTTTTTTCTTTTTTTAAATACAACACCAGGGCCAGTGTCCTTATTATCCTTGTGGAGTAATAGAATCAATACTGCCAATTCCAGAAAACATCAGGAGTTTGCTGGACGTTTGAACTCTGTTAATAACAGAGCTGAGTTATATCAACATCTTAAAGAGGAAAATGGGTTTGTATTATTTATTGTAGAAATTGCTTTTGTTAATTACCTTGTTATAATAAGTTAAATGATAAGCATTGCTTGTTTGTTGTGTTCAGAAATTTCTTATTACTAATATTATGAATTGATATATGTTATATATAAAGAGAAAAAAATTAACTCTTTGATTTTTTGTGCTTGTAAAAGACATGATTATATTGATTGTAACCCTGAAAGTATTTACTTCTTAGAGCACTTTTTTCACTGCTCAGTAAATATCACAGAGGGAAAAATCATAAAGAAAACTTAGTATGTAATACTGAATCTGTAAAAGTACCAGGGGAAAGTATTTTTTTATTAATATAGTATTAGGAATATTGATTTTAATTGAATAAATCTCAGGTCTTAATATTTTGATTTCTTTTTCAGAAGGCCTCTTGAAAATATATTGGTAAAGGAATTTCTTTAGTGGAAAAAGGATATAAATCCTTGACTAAATGGCAAAGATTTTACCCTTAGTTTTACTTAGAACAGTATCTTGAAAAAAAAAGTCTTTGAAAGGAAACCTTAGAAAAGTCATTTGATCTCTTTGGGCCTCAATTTTCACTCATCTGCAAAATGAGAACGTTAAACTATAGAAACCCTAACCTTAGTTCTTTTCTAAAGTGCTGACATTTTTCTGTTCTATGAATATAGTAGAGTTTAATTTCATGTGAAAGTAAGGAGAAAATATGCATAGTTAATGAATGTTTTTTTTTTACCAACTCATTTTTTTTCTTCTGTTTTTTCAGAATGGAGACAACAGAAAATGGAAAAGCCAGCCGGCAGTGAAGGGTGACTTAAGGAACTAAATTTACTATATTGCCTAAATATTTTGAATGGAATTTGATATAAGTACTTTTACAGCAAGATTGTATATGTTGCCTGGACTGGTTTTTACATTTTTAAAGTATTTCAACTAACTTTATCTTTTTTGTATTAATTGTAAAATTGGCAGATACGTCAAAAAAAATACATTTGAGATTTGTCTTCCCAAATCACACAAATTTATTTTATGGTAAAGGGTTTTCCCTCTGGAAATGTTTTTTAAAAAATTCTTAGGCTTCTCTTTGCCAAATAAAAGTCTTGAAGTATCTGAAATGCAAAATATTGGAGTATTCTTTTTGGAAAATATATTCATTTAATGACTGACAACTTTTAGAAATTAAAAAGAAATTTTATCAACTTAGGTGAGATTTGCAGTATTTAATATAAAATCTAGGCTGTTAATCTGCAGCATATACAGTGCTTTACTCAGAAGAACATTTTTGCTTAATCTCTATTTTAAATATTTTTGTTTATGTGTTGCCATTTAAAAGCAGAATTTTCAGGTAGTTGGCATAAATTTGTATTTACCCATATTGGATAATGTTACATTTTTTTCTTGCTAAAAATTTACTTACCATTGAATTTTCATATTGGAAAAGAAGCATAAAGGAGATTACAGACTTAGAAGAAAGGAAAGCCATTAGGCTCTTTTTTTCTTTGAACATAATCTTGTTCTCATCTCAGAAATGTCATGATTTTATAGTACGCATTTGATGAATCTTCCTGTGCTTCTTCATTTGGAAGCTCATAACATATTCCAAGAAACTTGTTTATTTATATGGCAAATGCTAATTCTAGGCTTGTCATTTTTCTTTGAGCATTTAGTAGGAGAGGGAAAGAGCTCTTTGATTAAATATAGAGATTCATTATTTTCTATTTAAAAAAATAACTGGTGTTTAAGCAGGGGTTCAGCAGGCTCCCTTGTCAATCCAAGAAAATTTACATTGCTCTCTTTTATTAACTCCTGTCTCATTCTCAGTCCTTCTATCTATCCTCTCCCCTGAGCTAGAGCCATTTTTATTCCTTATCACTATGTTTAGATATACACCTACACAAATCACACATAAGCCTTAGACTTTCAAGATTTAATGAACAAAAACTTAGTCCTGGAATATTGCATAATACTTCTGTTTGGGTTCTAACCTTTTGTGACTTTTTTTTCATTTACAGTTGACATACAATATTATATTAGGTTCTGGTGCACAATATAGTAATAAGACATTTATATAACTTACAAAGTGATTACCCTGATAAGTCTAGTACCCATCTGACATCGCATGTAGATTTTATAATATTACTGACTATATTCTCTATGCTGTATTTTATATCTGTGACTTTTTATAACTGGTGATTTGTATTTCTAATTCCTTCACTTTTATTGTGTCTTATTTGTGTCTTAATATCTGTTTCTCAACTTGTGCCCAGTTGGGGCCCCTTGTTTGTTTATTTATTTTTGAAGATCTAATTGGCTTTATTAAGTGTTTCATGAATTGGGCTATATCCATCTAGCAAGTAGAATGGTGTTCCCCTGGTTTATTTCTTCATCCAAAAATCTTTTTTCACATCTCATCTTCAAACACTGGGATCCTTTTTACTCTAAATTTATGCTTCTCTCCTTCCAACATGCTAAAGCCATGCTACCTGTTGACACAGTGTTATCTGCATTTTAGTCTCCATTTTTAGAAACTATTTATGAACTGTCTTACTAATGATCTACCAACTGAGAGGATATTTCTGTGGCTGCATATTGAAGTACAGTGCCATTAGCTTCCCATATTGTTTCATGTTGTTCATTGCCAAAGGGTCAGGCTATGCAAGGTCTTATCTTAAAATGCATTTCCCAGCCTTTTGGTGGGTGTGACCACTTTTGGAAAAAAATAGAGGAATGATTGTTGTGGGTTCTTTTATTAGTCAAGAGAAGTGGACAAAATGGTAAAAAATATTATCACCCGTTTAATACTGGAATCTACGGATAAGCTCATACTTAATGATTCCAGGACTCAAAAGTTACTCTAGAGAGAACAGGTACTCTTTCAATTATATTAAAAGATTCTGACATCAGCATCACTGTACCAAAAGATATTGCTTATTTTTGCCCACCCCCAACCCACAAAAATTTGGCATCTATTCACAGACTAAAGTGCCATTGAGGGAGCTGTGGGTTCCAGCATCATCTGCTGAGGGACCTGAGAGGAGCCTTGCCCACCTGTGTGTCAAGTAATAGGTAGACAGATCTAAGTCTCAGCTGTGGATTCTTCAGTAGCTTCTGAACAGGATCCAGCCTCTCACCCATGGTCCAGGAGCCTGTGGAAAACACTTTCCTAGACAATCACTCATGGGCAAGAGAGCCTTTATGGAAGTCCAGGTTTCTAGAGGAGAAATTTTAGCACACTTTAGGCCAAGAAAATACGTCTTAAATAGGTAAGAGAAACAGCTTGATTTTACCTGCATTACCTCACCAAGGTGGCATAACTTAGGGCTTAGATCTCAGCCCATGATTTCTCCCACAAGGGAAAGCACAAATGTATGCATGAATATCTGGCTTTCCCAGCTGTGCAGGATGCTGCTAAGGGGTCTTATTTCTTTTTCATCCCATCCAGAGTACTGAGTCATGAGCTATGTGACTTGGAGGCGAGGGGTTGGGAAGAGGCTAGGAGAACATCAGATAGAACTCTTAAAGGTTATTAGAGGGACCTACTAACTGCATTTCAGAGTCTTATCAAGAAGCCTGTCCACGAGCTAGTGGGAATGCCTCACCCATGGATCCCCACAACTGGCCCATGGGCAACCCTTAGTGCTCCAAGTGCCTCATATGCCTCCTCCCACTGACCTGTGGCCAACTTGCTTTGCACACTCCTGTTGGCAGTGAGAGCGTGAGCTTTGACAGCTAGTAACTACATGCAGAAAGCTGGCTTGAATCTGTAGGCCAGGGAAAGACCATAAACTTGCTTTAATGCCACCTTTGGGAAAATAAAAGAGACACTTTTGTCGCTCCACCTGGTACATTGTAAAGAAGGCATACAACTTAAAAATTTGTTAGAAGTAGCAAAAAGTGTGGAGTGGGTACACCCAAGGAAAGTCTGAGATAACCTTAGAACTCCTAGCAGGACTAATGGACGATACCACTTTCCCATAGGCAGTTAGTAAAGACTGGAAGAGGTGACTGCTATTTCATATACAAAGACAGCAACACGAAACTTCAAGGAACATGAAAAATCAAGGGAACATGATAGTATGAAAGGATCAAATAATCTTTCGGTAACTGAACCCAAAGACATGGAAATTTACAATTCAATAAAGAATTTGAAATAGCTGTTTTAAGAAAATTCCATGAGCTAGAAAACACAAAGAAAATTCAACAAAAACAATATATGAACAAAATGAATTTAACAAATTTTTTAAAATGGAAAGTTTGGAGGTGAAGAATACAATGAATGAAATGAAATGGGAAGTGCAATAGACAGCATCAGCAACAGAAGATCAATCAGAAGAAAGAATCCGATGTAGAAATGGGCTGAAATTATTTAGTCAGGAGAACAAAGAAAAAAATGGAAAAGAGTGAAGAAAACCTATATGTTCTATGAGAAAACGATCAAAAGAACCAATTTGCAAATTATTAGAATTTCTTAAGAGAAGAAGGAGCAGAAAGCTTATTTATAGGAGTAATGGCTGAGAACTTCCCAAATCTTGGGAGAGATTTGGATTTCCCAAGATCATGAAGCTTATAGGTCAATAAACAATTAACTTAGAGATCTTCAAGACACACTATAATAAAATGATAAAAATCAGACAGACATAATCTTAAAAAATAAGAAAAAAACTTGTAACTTGTAATCTAGCTTTCATAAAAACTATTAGCAGATTTCTCAGCAGAAACCTTACAGGCCATGAGAGAGTGGACTATATTAAAAAAGCTGAAAGAGTAAACTGTCAAGAATACTTTACATGGCAAACCTATCCATTAGAAATTTTGAGAGAGAACTTTCTTAGACAAAAAGCATGAATGCATCACCCCTAGACCTGCCTTATGAGAAATGCTAAAAGGTTCTTCAAGTTGATTGGAAGATAAATAGTAACATGAAATCATGGCAGTTACCACCCATGGTAAAGGTAAGTATAGTCAAATTCAGAATACTACTATAATATGGTGCAGTGTTATCCACTTTAATATGAAGGTTAAAGGACAAGAGTATTAAAAATAGCCATATGATAATTTGTTAATAGACACGTAACATAAAAAGAGGTCATTTGTGACATCAAAAACAAAAAAGTAAAAGCAGAGAGTTTTTGTATGTGTTTGAAGTTAACATAAATAGACTGATAATCTGTAAGGGTTTTTACATGAGCCCCATGGTAACATAAAAGACAAACTCATAGAAAATGGAATAGTGGTTACAGGGGACAGAGGGTGGGGTGGGGCAATTGGGGAGATGTCTGTCAAAAGATACAAACTTTCAGTTTTAAGACAAATTAGTTCTGGGAATCTAATGCACAGCATTGTGATTGTAATTAATTCTGCATTGTATATTTGAAAATTGTTAAAAGAGTAGATCTTAAATATTCCCCACAAAAAAAATGGTAATAATGTGACATGATGGAAGTGATAGCTAATGCTATGGTGGTAATCATTTTGCAATATATAAGTGCATCAAATGTACATCTTAAGCTTACACAATGCTATATGTCAATTATATCTCTGGAGGGAAAAAGAAGATTCCACTAGAACCTTTATTTTTGTAATCATAGTATAAGACAAAATTTTCACAATTCTCTTATGATATGATTGACAAATAATTACAGTCATAAGTACTGTGAGATTTTAATACAGAAAGTTCCAGTTTATTTGAATATTGTTCACAATTGTGTGGGTATGTGCAAACCTCATTACAACTTATGTATAGACTTATTAATATATGGATTGACTGACATTGGTGCTTCATGCAAGTATTAAGAACCAGCCCAAACAATTCTCAGTGTTGGAAGAAGGTCACCAAGTTTTGAATTATTGAATACTGCACTTGTATTCCTGACTTTACAGTATACATAGGTGCCCTTAGTTGAAGGCAAAACAGCCTACAGTACTTTGAGATTTTTTTATGAATCAGTGAGTTATTTGCTTTGTTATTTCTAGCACATTTCAGGTAAAGTCGCCAGTACAATTGCACACATGTAGAGAACAAAAATGTTCAGATGCTAGTTTTGTTATAGAAGTGCTACTAATGCAAGCAAATCTGGGAATTTCTATATTATTGTAAAAATATTTAAAGCATTAAACTTAAGTTAGAAAATTCCAGTGCCTGAAGTTATACTTTTCAAGTTTGATTTAATTGAGATCTCTGTATGATTAAAATGAACATATTCATTTGAACCATATGAAATTGCCATTTTTTTTGTAAAACAATTAAATATTGACAATTTCATATGGTTCAGAGACTGTATAGAGTCTTTATGTCCCCTCTGAATATTCAATAGAAATTGTAAATGTAGCCGATTGTGTATATTGAGACAAGTTCCTCCTAGTGAAAGGTACAAACTTTAATGTCTGATTAGAAGTGTTCCTATTTGTAAGATTTCAAATTAATTCCATGGTTGCTCTTAATTAAAAATGAAAAGCTCCAAAGGAGAAAGCGTGATATTGAATTGAAATGCCCCTATAATTTCTTTCTTAGTAAGAAATGGGGTAATAATAAACTATCTACATTAGAATATTAGAAGGAGGGATAAAATATTGGCCTACTTTAAAATAGACATTGAATTATATTTATATACTTACCAAGTTCATGGACAGTCATGGAGATAGGTGAACGGTTAGAGTTAGGAATAAAGTGTCACAGGACCTGTAGAGAGATTCAGAAGACTGAAGACTGAGATAATGCCAACTGAAGATATGCCACTAAGATGCTAGTAATTCCAAAAACCCATTTCTGTGAAATGGTGGCAGTGAAAACTAAATTACAGTGATTAAAATGTTATTTGAATGAAGTTAGAAGTAGAGAATGTGAATGTGGTCAGCTGTTTCAGAAGTAAGGCAACTAAAGTGTCCTTGCTGGTTATGGTAGCTTGATAAGGGAACAGAACTGAAAGAAGTTTTGTTGTTATTTATTGTTAGTCTTTTAAAATCAGTATGATGAGTTTACTTATAATCTAAAGATAAAAATACAGTGTAAAGATTCAATAAGTCTTAGCTCATACATTGTAGAACTTTAACTTATTTCAGAATTTATTATTGTTAAATTATTCGTGTCTTTATGCTGTAGGTTGTAATGAATAATTTGTATTGGCAGTTTACAACATTTTTCACATTTGGAGATGGTGTTGCTGATGGTGCAATGACTTTCCATAATGTATGAGCCATTACATGAGTAGTTTATGGTAGTTTGGTCTGGGTGACATAAATTTATAATTGACCATCTGGACTTCCAAGGGGAAATAAGTGATTAAGAATTAATTGATAGTGTGTTAATACAATTAACACAGGAAGAATTATTTATTGCTTACCTTTTGACACAATTCAAAAATTGTTTATTTTTATATCAATTAGCCTTGTTTCTTATGCAGTTATTGATGCACTTAGGTTTCTGATAGCATTACTTACTTTTCCTCTGGTTAAGGAAAAATAATGGCTAATGAGATCTCTGGCTAATGAGATCCATTTCATAATGGAATGGGAGTTGACGTTTTGGAGGTTGGGAGAATGGCGGCTCTTGTTTCTGTGGTAGGGATCACCTTATCTTTGTAAAGGTGATGTTGAGAAGACAGTGGTATCCCTCTTCATGATTGAGATGAATGTGGAGCTTCACATTCCAGGATAGGTATCTTCTGAGGCTTTAGCATATACATTTATTGGTTGGTATTACTTATTAAGATTCTCTCTTGAATCATCAGAGAGTGAGGAATAAGTCTTATAGTTCTTTCTGAAATAATAAACTACACTTGCTGCTGCTGTCACAAATATGCTCACTGCTGCTGTCACAAATATGCTCAATGAGGAAAGAATGCTGTTTTCAATTAAAGATCCATTGTCTGGCTCCAGAAAAAGGCAGATCCCACTGTGATATGTGTTCTTAATTGTGCCTTTATAAGTTTTTCTGTTAAGATACCATTTCAGAGAACTGCCATTGACAGAACATAAAGTTCTCTTATACCAGGATATAATAGTAGATCCAGGTCTCAGGATAGTTAATGTATTTTGTTCAAATCTAGTGGCATTTAGATAGTCAATGAGTTTAGCAAAAGCAAATCAATTCTCCTTTATAAATTAGTAGAAACTGTCTTTTGTGTGCAGAGTGTAATTGGGCAGGCAGTACTATTGGGCAGCTTTAGTTCAATTGTCAAAAGCATCTGAGTAGCCAGGCCCCCGGAATCATGGGTTCAAAGAATAAATTTCTGAGAGGAATATTGAAAATTCAGTTCTAGAGGATATCTCTTTTGTATTTGATGAGTCGCATTACATTGCAGCCAGCTTTCTGGGGCTGAAGGATATTTATTTACTGATTTTATTACAAGCATCAAGTGAGTTGGGTTGCCATCTTCCTGATCATAAAATGTGTCAGGAGGGATTGTGAAATTAAGTTAGTGCCCAATAATTGCTGTTATCAATTGAATTGGATTAACAACTATTGGAAATGTGTTGAATTGACCCAAAAGAAGCAAACAAGAAATAAGTTTCAACAAATATCACTCTTTATTTAAATGTTTTAGGTTGTCTTGATGATTGATTTATTTACCCCATTTTCACTTTTTGGCCTGATTTGCATAGGAATGTGGGAAATTATCTCACACTCAGTAGGTATATGTAGTAGTCTTTTCTATATTTAGGTACTATATAAGTAGCTACAAAGAGAAGTAAAAAGGACTGATTTTTTTCATCTCTGTTTTAGCCCTTTGTTTGGGGACACTTTCTCCATCTACTCAAGGGTCAGGTTCCATCCATCTCAAGCCCTGGTTTCCTCTTCTGTTTCTTTTTCCCACTTACCTTTTTTTATCTCCTTTGTTCATCTTCTTTTTATCATCAACAGGTATATTTTGCATTATAACCTTGCTGCTGCTTCTACATATTCATGGAGTTTGTTAGTTTCCAGATTTTCTAATCCTTTCAACCTTAAGTTATAGTATGGAAGAAGGTCATGAAATTAGTAGTATCACATAACCAAGTCTGGAAAACAATATTTTGGCAGCAGGCCCAAATTTCTAAACTAAATAAGTGAGTGAGTGAGTGAGTGAGTGAGTTTTTAAAATCACAACAGGGAAATATTTTAAAGTTTAGGACATTAAAGTTGTATAATTGAGTAAGGACATAATAATGAACCCAGTGTTCTTATTTCAGTTAACACATTTAAATCTCAAAGAAGCTAGAATAACAATTCAAGCTCTGCATAGATATGGTTTGGTGTTATCTGAGAAGGAAGAAGAGGAGACTATCACAAAAATGGGGATATGCTGTAATATAACAAAGACAGGTTTTAGATATTATGGGTTAGAAAGAAGCGGTGTTTCATACTATTGAATGAATCTAGAAGACAGAATGGGGCAATCACTTAATGAACAGAAAGACTATTTTAAAGTGAGATTTGAATACTATTGCATATTTCATGAGATAGATTAATAGTATATGGTCTAACTATTAGGGAGATAAGTTTCAAACAGGCTCAAGTTTCATCAGCTTTACCATTCCTTGGTGATAGAGTTGCTTACTTGTGTGTGACATGTCCTCAGTTTTCTGAGATTCAGAATGGATAGCACATGTTGTCAGAATCTTTGTTTCTTTTTCTTATTTTTATGCCTACAGCACCTTGTCTTCCTAGGTGGTTTCCCATTTAAGTACTAACCAGGCCCAACCCTTTTAGCTTCCAAGATCAGATGGGATCAGCTTGTTCAGTGTAGCATGGCCATAGACAGAATCTTTGTTTCTTAATGCAATTTATATTTAGTGAAAGACAAACTGGTTGTACTTTGTCTAAATAATGTTTTGGAAGCTCTGTCATGAATCTGAATAAAATAGCATCTATTTAATTTAGATGTTTAATCCAAATCTTCCAGAATTAAAAATCATTTATGAAAATTACCATGGAAGTTACCATATAAGTATGCTTCCATGTGCAGTAAGTTCTAAGAGAATCAGTGACACAGGTTATCAAGTTTGTAGAGGAGAGGATGAGCAGAGAGGATAACATCTTACATTTAATGAACATTCAGTATATGCCAGGCACTGTGCCAGATGCGTATTTCATTTCATCTTTACAGCAAATATATTGGGACAATTAATATTCTTGATTTATAAATAATGAAAATCAGTAATAAAATTAAGTAGCTGCCCAAGGTCACTTAATAGTATATCATAGAGCTAGATTTTTAACCCCTGTTTGACTATATACTGACTTCTTAATTATAATACTGCCTGGATTTGCAGCATGTCATGAGAGAGAAGCTAAATGAAAGAAGATGGTCTTTACCAATTAAGATTGAGTTTGTTATCAAGTGTTTTTCTAACTATGGTGGAGCAGAAGGTTGCAACAGATGATAAGTATGTTTCTGAGATAATTTAGGAATAATAACTAAACAGAGCATGGTCTAAATTATGACTTGAAGTTTCTTGCAGGTTTGTGAACCTTTGATAAATCTGAATGTTGAATTTAATGTGTATAAAGCATAAGAGAGGTACTGTATTTTGTTGTAGACTTTTGTTACACAATATACTCTTAAAATTTTTTCATCCCCAAAGTCACAATTTTTCTTGTAGAATTATTGGAAAATACAGAAAATATATAGAGAAGAAGATGCACTCATAATTTTATACAGTTAACATTAGGCACTCTATTTTAATCTTTACATTCTATTTTAATCTTAAAATTTTAACCAATAATAGTTGGTTACTGCTTGTTAGTGTAAAAATTCATTGAATAGAATTCATTGAATAGAAAAGTAAACAACTATCACAATCTTACCTTGATTATTGTTAATGTCAGAAATAGCTCTATATCTTGTTGTCAATGAGTTTTTGGAGGTCTACGGGTGATTTATTACCATGACAGTAAAGTCCAGGTTTAACATCGTGTGCCTCTTCCTTTCCCACTCTATAGTGTCTCATTTTTCTAGTAACATTGATGCTGTAGAAGTTCTACTCTGGAGGAAGTTCTACTCTGGAGGAAGTTCTATTCTGGAGGAAACAGCTCTTAATACCATAGAAGAACTGACCTCAGGGAAAGCAAAAGAATATTCAAGGTTTGTTGTCAAGGACATTTTCTTTAATGAATTCTGTGATTTTACTGTATGCAGTGGACTTGTATTCTTCATGCATCTTAGTGTATTTGGAATAATGCCACAATCAGGAGTAGGAGTTATTATCAGTCTTAAGGCAGCAAATAAGATGAGAATTGACAATGTCTCATCTTTAGGGATCCAAGGTGGGTAACGAAACAGAGAAAAGCTTGCTTACTTTTGTTGTCATCTCAGTTGACTCCTTTGTTGTGACTGGGGTAGCCCTTAAGTGTCTGAGTCTTCTTTGACATTTTTGAAGTAATCTTCAAACTTTAATCTCATATCTTAAAATTTTGGCAAGATAATTAGAGGAAGTATTCTGTTGAAAACTTGGCCTTAGTTCAGGTAGTAACATAGAAACCTCATACTCAATAGGCCAATGGAATTGTACAGAGTCACCTTATAAAGAAATGACATGCCTAGGATCTTCAGCCAACACAGGAAGATTCCTCAGGCGCTTGTTTATCTTGCTTCTGCATGGGATCATAGTCATTAAAGAATGATCCAAGTGGAAATAGTCTGTCAGTGTGTATACCAGAAAGAGACACTCTTGAACACCAAGAGTTTCAGCAGCTGTTTTGAGAGTAATTTTGGCTATAATGATGGAAAACTGTTTTGAGCCTCCTTGGGCCCTAACACTGAAGATTTAAAAGAATAACAGTATGGATTATTATTTATTTATTTTTTTTAGCAATCCTTTCAGTATCTTCACACACATCATCTCATTGCTAACTCCAACTAACACGGAAGAAAGCACAATTATTATAATACCTAGTTTATAGTTGCCGAAACAGATTCAATGTGGCTAAAATGCCCAAAGGCACAGAATAAAGTACCTGATCTATGCATTCTAACTTTAAATTGGAAGGTGGAGATTTCAGTGGAAAAGTTGTGGGTTTTGGATTTAGGAAGTTTAAATTCAGTTTGTCATTTAGACCAGTTATACCATTTTGAGATACTGCACCTTAAATGTTAGTCCTGCTTTCTAACTTAAATGGAGGTGCAGTTTAAGTTAGAAAGTAGGAGTATCATTTACCTTGCAGAAATATTTTGACTATTAATTTATATAAGGCTGTTTGCAAATTACCTGGCACACAAATAAGTCCTTCATTCTACTTTTTCTCTTTTCCTGTGAATTTTCTTATCCTTCTCTTTCCTGTTTTCTTCTCTATGTCCTTCTCTTCATCCTATCGCTGTCTTTCCTTTCATCCTTCTGTATCCTTCTCTTTCTTTCATCCTTCCCTTTGTTCTGCTTAGTTATACTTCTCTATCTCACATCTTCTGCATCTAGTCCAACTGTGGATATCCTCTTAGATGGAAGTACTGATTAAAGGTCCCTGCAGTAACTAAATGTGCTCTTTTTAAGTGACAGCTCATGGTGGAGTCTTATGGCCAATATCTGGAAAAGTGTTGCTTTGCTGAGTGGAAACTTAAGTTATAATCCTCAGAGATCCAGAAAGGCTCTGAGGGTTGGATAGCTTTAGTTTACTGTTGAAACAAGCAGACGAGCTAAACTGAAAAATTAAGTGTAAAAAAACATTTAAAAATTCTAGGTCTTTCAAGAAAAAGAAAGTACGATTTATTTTCAGGATGAAATAGATTGTTTTTAATGTATTCATAAGGCTTTGTTTTCTTTCCTCCATGTCTAAGACTTTCAAATGTAGCAACTGTCATGGAGTCTACAAGGCTCTTCAAGATCCAGGCTCTGCTAACTTCTCGAGCCACATTTCCTGCCACTCTCCAATTTGTACTGTGTTCCAGTAATGTTACATTTTGCATAGTTTCGCAAACATACCATGCTGTTTAAGTTTTTGTAACTGTTAAAAAGTTCCTTGTTTGAGCCTATAGTGCCTTTCCTCCTTTTCTGGGTGGTTGACTTTTTCATCTTTAAATATCCGTCACTGACGGGACCTCATCCAAAAAGGTTTTGCAAACATTATCCTCTAAATTGAGCTAAGCTACTAATTTAGTCTCTATGTCTTATGTATGGCTCTGTTATTGCATTCATTACATTACTTTTATTTTTTACATTGATAGCCTACTGGGCTGTTAGACTGAGTTCCTTGGTAGCAGTTTCTTCATATATTATTTCCTGCTTCTAGCTCAGGGATCTGGTAAACAGTAGGCACTCACCATCAAATTCTTATTGAACAAACAAGTGAATAAATGAACAAAAGATGAAAAAAGATGCAATGGTATATGTAAAAACACTTTATAAATTGTGAATTGTAGAAGTTATTGTTGACCTGAAGTATATTTTGCATTAAAAATTTGTTATAAGTTAAAAGTAACTTTCTAGAGAAAAACTTCAAAATTTTAGATTAAAAGGGATAGTAAACAGCATGGTTATTTCCATATTGGAAAATAATTTGAAGAAAATAAAACATACTAAAAATGTGTAGTTAACCTATGTAAACCTACCTTTTAAATTATTTTTAATATATAACACGTGAATACAATATAAAATTCACAAGGTACCTTTTTTATCCCTTCACCCTGGTTGACCAATCTCCTAGTTTCTCTTCCTTATTGTTACCATAATATTCAGATATATTCTATGCTTATAAGGTATATATGTATAAATAGGCTATCTTTTGAAAGAGAAGAAGAGAAAGGACTGTTTTCACTTAGTGCATGGTAAAATAAAATGGTATAAGAAATAAAAACTTAATTCTTAAGAATTCATTTATTTTTGAGAGGTTTTCCAACTCAAAGACATTTCCATAATAAGCTTTGTTTTAAGATCCTATTTATTAACTGCATTGTGAAATATCTCTACTTCTTCCCTTTATGATGCTCTTTGTTCCTCCCTCTTTCTTTTCTTTTTTTTTTTAATGCCTGCAGAACCTGGTCTTCCTAGATGGTCTCCCATCCTAGTACTAATCAGGCCCAACCCTGCTTAGCTTCTGAGATCAGACAAGATCCTGCACATTCAGGGTGGCATGGCCATAGATCTTCCCTCTTTCTTTAATATAAGGTTTTACTTCTTTAAATTTTACTTTTGCTCTACACACTTACCCACTTGGAGAAGGAATCTAGCTTTCTTCCCTCACTTCATTCCTATCTAGCACATAAATAGTAAAGATGATAGAGCCTGTCTGTGTTTGCTGGAAACAAAACCCCGCAGATACTAGTACCACGATCCTCCCTCATCTTCTGAGGGCAGTACTTGCAAGGTTTTGATAGGAGAATTATACTCCAGCCATCTTGGCAGTTTGACATTATGGACCAGTATAACCTGTTTGATTACATATGATAAAAAGTCTGAACGTGCCTTTAGGAAGAGATTTTAAATTTGTTTACTCTGTCTCTGTGGCAGAACATTGATATCAAGAGTTAAAGATCTCTGTGGAGGGTATAAATGTTAAATTTAATCATAAACTAGTTTTTATAGAACCCTAAAAACAGACATTCTTTCATCTCCAGCTTATAAAGTCCTTATGGAAAACACAAACTTTGAGAAAAAAATTACAAAGTAACTCATTAAAATACTTAACTATTTCACTTAAAAATAAAGTTTACCAAAACCTAGCAATTACTTAGTATGACTGACAATTTGATTAAATTCAAAAACTGAATTGTTTTTCAAATTCTCAGACTGCATTCCTCATGGTAGATTGTTATTTGTGAGCCTTTAAAAATATTTTTATTTTTTGGTTAGTGCTCTAAGACACCTACATTTGAATTATTACAAGGAGCAATTTGGAAATTTTGAGGCTTATTTATTTTTAACATCTATAAGAACACAGTGCTGGATAGGTTAGAGATACTTAAAGGTTTGCCTGAAACTGACTTATTTTCCTCTGGAAGGCATATAGTGAAATTGGATAATAGAATAATTTTCCAATGACACCAACTGTGTCTGGCATCCTGTGAAGAACCGGTATCTCTTTACATGCAGAGTGAGTGGTCACACCCAGCATATTTATGGAGACAGATGTCAGTGCCAGCAGGTTTGGTATTGCTGAAACCTTTCTCACCCAGTTTGGAGACAAACGGACCAGCGATTGATTGCTCCATTGAATTTCTTACTGGTATTCATTGGCTCAGAGTATAGTTAGCTCCGCTCAGATAATCACTCCAACTGGATATCACTTTATTGAACCTCAAATTGCTTAAAAACAAAAGCAACAACGCTTGAGCTCAACCCATTAGTACTTCTTGGGAAGGGCAAAATAGATTTTCTCTCTCTTCAAAGAAATATGTAAGGTTTAGAATCCTTTTGTTTTCATTTATCATTCATATCAACTAATGGAAAATTAAAATAAAAATTTCTATTATCTCCAAACATTACTGCTCTGTAGTGACAATAAATTGAGTAAGAGAGGGAGACGAGTGGTACATTTTGACAGTACCTGCCTTGCATTGTTTTCTTTAGTGATGTCCATTCAGCTCCACCTAAAGATTAATATGGGACTCTTAAAAGGATGAAGTAATATATTACCGTAAAAAACAAACAGAGAATAACTACTAAAAGCCTTCCTCAGAGATAGCCTTATTCCCATTTTCATGTGTCCTTGTGATAGACATCAGAAGTTTCTATCTTTTCAGCATCCCTGTTCCTTTTTTGATTGTAACAACCTCCCCTCTCTTATGTCATGATGATCTGCTGTAGCTGCCAATCACAGTTACCTATCTCTCTGACCAAAGGGGTGAGCAAATCACTCAGGCCTGGTCATTCATATATTCAGTGACTTTTGCTCTGGGAGAAAGGACAGGTTTGGATAGGAGACCCAGGCTTGCCTTATCAGAGTCTTTTTCTATTTTCTGAGATTTTTATATGGTAATGCTGGGACATAAAATCACTCATTTTTCTCTCGGCTTGCTATGTTAACATTCCCCTCCCCCCTCCACCTCGGTCCCCGCCCAGCACCCCCCGTCAACCTTCATTGGGTTTCTATGTCTTATTATGGAACAGCCTAGTCATATACAGGCGGTCTTGAAAATGTCAAATAACCAGTTCCTGTATCTATTCTGTGATAATGGATTGGTCTTTTTAGCATTTCTTTAATGCTAGAGCATGGTGAGCATGATGCCAGTAGAGGGCACAAGTGAAACATTGCAGGAAGAAGGAGGCTTCTCCAGGTTTCATTAGGCCATGTTTTGCTTTTGCCAGCCCCTGCTGTAAGGCTTGTCAACGTTGCATGTAGAGAGGGACATCCAGGGCACCTTGCACCAGCCCCACCCTGTTCCTCGCTGACCTCATAACCCTGCCCAGGCCCAGCTGATCACTTCATCATGACAAGGACACTGGCATGTGTTCCAGGCTTTCTGTCAGTACCTGGACTCTCTCTGTGCACCTGCCCACCAGCCTTCGCTTATCTGTGCCCTGGAGGGTTGTTTCCTTCTGGTTGGTGACTGTGGACCAACCTTGGCTCAGGTAAACTAGCAAACGTCCGTGCCATCCTGTGGGTGGAAACTGCTCTCTCTCTAATGAGGTCTGATTCCCTTGGGCATTCTCCAGCTGCCCTAGTTACCCTTTAGAGTTCTCTTTATATTTTTTAGTTACTCTCCTATTCTAGTTTACTAATTCTTTATATACGATCTCCCCTGTTCATATTGCTATGTATTTTCTGTTTCTTGATTGGACCCAAACTGATTCACCTTTTACTCTTAATATTATTTTCAGTTTCTGTGATTGGCTTGGCTCTTGCCTCTATGTTGTTTATGTTTTTATTATTATTATTATTATTATTATTATTCCACCTCTAAAGTCTATGTAAAACGGGATTGGCAATCTCTATCTTACCTTTCGTCATGCATATAAAAGTTTGTAAATTGTAAAATGGCATGTTGTTTGTTGTATTCATTGTCTAACATCACCTCTTTATATCTTTGCTGGATTTTCTTTAGCCTCACCTTTTTCTCTGAATATTTCCAGGAGGTTGGTTCTTGACTTTTGCCTTATCTCTCTTTGCTTTACATATCTTTAACTTCATTCTTGCTGGAACTCTACATCAATTTTCAGTGCTGTGTTCTCTACTGTCTATATACTGGAAGATAATGTCCTAAAATTTTAATTTGCTAGTTAAGCTTTCATTAATTCAACATACATGAGGACCTATAATACACAAGACACTATTCTAGGTGGTGGGCATATAGAAATGAACAACATAGGCAAAACCTTTGTTTTTATGGAGTTTGTTTCAAGTTTAATCCTAATCTATCCTTCCATACTTACCTTTATGCATTAATTTGTGCTCCAGGGAAGAGTGAACATCTCAGTTATTTATTTATTTTTTTTACCTCTTTAACAGTTATCTTCATCTTCTCTATCTATTTAAACCCTATGCTTTCGCCAAGACCCAGTTTAAACCCATCCATGAATCTTTAGGAGACCAGTCCCAAAGCACTTCTTATAACAGCAATGCACAACTTTTTCCCATAGCAATTTATTTGAGATAAAATGTGCCCTTTTGTTACAGTGACTAAATATACATCTATTTTCAATGGATAAAGGGTTGGTTTTTACAGAATCTCAGGATGTAGGTGTGGAGACATGTAGAATTTTCAATTATCCCTAGTAATTCTGATAATGTCTCCATAGAAGGGTATGGCTCTTTCCCTGTTGAGAATCACTGGTCTAAACCTTGTGTTTCTCAATCCAATGTGTGCTGCTTTAAAAATATTTTCTATTATTTAAGTTCTCACAGCTCATCTCTTAAATGAGTGTTAATGCATTAGAAAGAAGTCAGTGGGTCTACTACTTCTTGAAGTCTTCCTTGCCCACAGTTCTTGGTTATGTATATTACATAACAGAATGTTAAGACCTACTGGAATGATTATTGGTTTTATTTATAAATTGCTATCTATCCATCTAACTACATGCACGTGTGCACGTGCGTGCACACACACACACACACACACACATACACACCACACACACACTGTTGCCCAGTACTTTTTTTTTTTTTTTGCCAAAGGATTCCTGAGACTATTCCTTGGTTTTGTGTCTTACACTTAATATTAGATAGAAAAATCAATGTTACCTCCAAATATAAGAGATGAAGCTATAAAACTTCTAGAACAAAACTTGCAGAAAACTTTTTTTTGGATTAGGCAAAGAGTTCTTACATAGGATATAAAAAGCAAATATTTCTAGAATGGCTAATTTTTTAAATTTTAAATAAAAATTTATTTTGTTATTAGTTTCAAGTATACGGTACATTGGTTGGACATTTATAAAATTTATGGAATGGTCCCCCTGATTGCTCTTTCTCTCATCTGGCTCTACACTTAGCTATTATATTCCCTATGCCATGCTCTCTATCTCCATGACCATCTATCAGCTATGAATTTGTATTTCTTTAACCCTTCACCCCATTCTCCCAGCTCCTCAATCCCTCTCCCCTCTGGCTGTCACCAAATTGTCCTCTATATTTGTGAGTCTGTTATTGATTAGTTTGTTCTTTTTGTTCCTTAGGTTCCACATATATGTGAAATCATATGGTATTTATCTTTCTCTGTCTGACTTATTTCACTCAACATAATAACCTTTGGGTCCATCCATGTCATTGCAAATGGTAGAATTTCATTTTTTTAAATGGCTGAGTAATATTCCATTGTATATATGAACCATAACTTCTTATCCAGTTGTCTAATGATGGGCATTTAGGTTGCTTCCATATATTTCTATTATGAATAGCACTGCCATGAACACAGGAATGCAGAGATCTTTATAAATTTTTGTTTGGTTTTCTTTGGATAAATACACAGAAATGCAATTCCTGGGTCAAAAGGTAGATCCATTTTTAAGTTTTTAAGTTTTTGAGAAATCCTCAGACTGTTTTCCATAGTGGCTGTCTCAACTTGCAATCTCGCCAACAGTGTAGAAGGGTTCCATTTTTTCCATATACTCGCCAACCCTTTTTCTTTGATTTATTGATGATAGCTTTTCTGACAGGTGGGAGGTGATATCTCATTGTGGTTTTAATTTGCATTTCTCTGATGATAAGTGACATGGAGCATATTTTCATATGTCTATTGTCCATCTGTATTTTCTCTATGGAGAAATATCTATTCAGGTCTGCCCATTTTTTAATTGGATTATTTGTTTTTGTTGTTGTTGAGTTGTATGAATTCTTTTTATATTTTGGATATTAACCCCTTATCAGATGTATCATTAGTGAATATCTTCTCCCATTCAGTCAGTTGTCTTTTCATTTTGTTGATGGTTTCCTTTACTGTACAAAACCTTTTTAGTTCGATATAGTCTTATTTGTTTATTATTTCTTTTATTTCCCTTTCCTGAGGAGATATGTCTGAAAAAAAATGACTGCTAGCAGTATCAGAGAGATTACTGCCTATGTTTTCTTCTAGAAGTTTTATGTTTTTGGGTCTTACATTTAAGTCTTTAATCCATTTTGAGTTTGTTCTTGTATATGGTATAAAGTGATCCAATTTTTTTTTTTAATGTATGGACCTGTCCAATTTTCTCAGCACCTTTTATAGAAGAGACTGTCTTTATTCCATTGTATATTCTTGCCTCCTTTGTCACCTATTAAGTGAGCGTATATAGAATGATTAATTTTTTTAAAGTTGAAAATACCAAGTATTGACAATGCTGCAGAAAAACTGGAACTCTCATACATTGCTAGGAGTTGCAAATGGCACAGCCACTTTAAAAAACACATTTATGCTTGTACAAAGTTAATCACAAATTGTCATAGAATTTAACAAATATATAGTTTATTGTTATTTTTTAGTGATAGTGTAATAATACAGAACCTCAAATTTTGAACTACGTTAAAGATTAATATTTTGCTTTTCAATGAGTCAGTTCCTCCCTACAATATCTCTTAATGTATTTTTTCTACATTTAAATTACCACTTAGTTGTCTCTTATTTAACCTCCCCACCCACCTCATTAGACTTCTGAAGAGAAACCACTTCTCATCCTTTAGGGTTTTTAGTTGCTTATCTTAGACCCTCTTTAATTTCTCCAACTTTGTTTTACATGAGGTGTGTAAAAGATAGTAAGGAAAGGTTTCATCTTGTCTTGTTTAAAAAAGACCATTTCACTAAAATGATTACTGAGGAGAAGAAAAAATGTAATAAGGCACTGGCAACATGTTTGCAGATGCCTTTGGGAGATTAGTGTTCTGTATCAGAATAACTGCCACCCCTGCAGGTTTCCCACATCTGCCGAGATATCATCAGCCTTTGAACTCCCTAGGAATAGAATGATGGTGCCAGGAGGGGACACATGTGTGTCTCTGAAATGGAATGTGGATCTGGACAAACTGCCATTTGTTTCGCTGCAGCATCTTGGAGTTAATGACCCAAGAAAGTTACAATCCATCATTCTGATAAGTCCTGCAAATAGAAAGCATCTTACAGTCAACAGTTTGTACTCTTCTTATTAGGCATTTAAGGCTTTAACAACAGAGTGGTAAATGGAAAGTGGTAGAAGGAGCAGGAAGGGAAACTCTGCTAATTGGAGGGGGTTTTAAGAGACCTGGGTTCTTGTTCCTTTTGCAATTACTAGCGGGGACACCTTGAGAAAATCACTTCTTTTCTCTGGGTCTCAGATGGTGCAGTTAAAGAAGGTCAGACTAAAAGCTAACTATGGTCCCTTTTGGTCCTTGCATTTTATGATTTTATAGTTACAGGTGTCAGGAATATTACTAATGTGAATCTCGTGGCAATCAAGACAGTTAACAGAAGTAACTGCTCTTGTTACTTGGCTCTCAAAAAGAAGCACTTCAGTGACTCCAGAGGGTCGAAGAGACTGAACATGTCAAATTCCATTTCATAATATGTACTATTAAAGAAATCCTAAAACATCTATTAGCTTGAGAATGTGATTGAGTCAGAAAGCTACTGACAATTTAAATATGTAGGAATTTATGTTTGTTTCTTTTTTTCTAGTCCCTGCAACAAATGAGAGCAGTCAGAATTTAACTAGTTAAATCAGGCTTTGCTAGAGTTTTAGATTCTCTGTTCCTTTTAGTGAACAGAATGATAGATGTAAACAATAGAGGATAATCCCATGATTTCAAAATCTTAACTTTAAAATATTTTCCCAAAAGAAAATAACACTTCATATGCAAGATCTAAAACCAGGCCAATAAAAACAAATCTATGGTTAGAAAATTCATGAAATTTTGAGCTTATGAAGGTTAGAGATTGCTTCTATTTCCTCCCTTAGAACTCTAGCAGCACATAGATACATTACACATAGTGGTTGCCTAGTAACTGCTTGTTTACAGTGACTATGAGGGCCACTTCAGCTTAATTTCAAAAGTAGAAAAGTGAAGGGAAATAAAAACACTAAGTGATTAATTTCATTATCAGCTTGATTTTACTGATTTTCAGTCCTCTATTCTTATGTTTTGGCAGTACTAGCTTTAAATAGCTGGATTTTTAAAAATCCAGTCAGACGTTTACTTTTTTTATTGTGAAAGTTTAATACACTTGCATTTATTGTGGTTATTGAAATATTAGGATTGTAGAAATCTTATGTCCTTTCTGTTTCTGCTAGTTTTTCTGCTCCTCACTTTTATTGTCTTTCAAATTCATTGTTTCCCCTTCCTCTTCATATTTGATTTTTCACATGTACTAACTTGGAAGTAGTATGCTTTGTGTCTTTCACTTTGGTGGTTATTCAGACTATTTTAATGTGAATACTTGTCAGAGTTTACAGTTATGCAAAAATGCAAAGACTTTAGAATATCAACCCTAACCGCCCCCTCACTTTTTATAAGCTACTGTAACATTGATTTAGGCCAATCATTTCCATGGTTTTTTTTTTATTACATTGCCATTAATGAAATCAACTAATCCCGTTTTGCCCACATACTACTGATTTTTTTGTGTGCCATGTCTTTTGCAACTGAGTCCTTCCTTTAAAATTCCTTTAGTGAGCTCTTATGGTAGTAAAAATCTCTCCATTTTTTATTTATCTGAAAATTATTTAATTTCTCCCTAGGTCTTAAAGTATAGGCTTGACAGTCACTTTAACTCAGCCTACCTTTTGGCTTCAATGATTGCTGTTGAAAAGTCAAGTGTTATTCCATTGTGAGTAATGTGTCGTCTTTGCATACTGTTGAAATCTTTTTGTTTTTTGGTGTTTTACTATTGTGACTAGAGATGGATTTTTGTTTGTTTGTTTGTTTGGATTGGTTGGGTTTGGTTTCACTGGATCTTTAATTCTTAATACTTCTGGAAAATTCCCAGCCACTATCTTGATAAATGTTGTTTCTTCCCTATTCTGTTATGTCAGTCTGGAATAATTAGACCTAACTTTACATTCCATGTCTTTAACTTCTATTTCATATTTTCATCTCTCTTTGGGATCTAGTCTGAATTTCTTTGTCTCTTCCAGTTCTCAAATTCTCTCTTCAGGTGTAGTCAACCTACTATTGCTGGTACCCATTGATATTTCATGGATTTAGTTTTTGACTGCTAAAAATCCTATTTGTTTTTTAAAAAGATCTGTTTGTTCATCTTTATAGTCTCTTGTTCTTTGCTCATATTTTATTTTCACTTTATTTCTTTAAAGATTTTAAATATAGTTATTTTGTGTTCTGTGTCTAATAACTCCAACATCAGAAGTCCTTTGGGATCTTCCCCCCAGTTGTTTCTGCTATCTCTTATTCACAGTGCCTTGTTTCCTTGTGTGTTTTGTGATATTAAACTGTAAATTACCACTTTTCTTTTGATTTTTTTGGGAAATTTTGAGAATTGGATTTTATTTTCTTCTGCCAAACACCTAGGTGACAATTTCACCACTTTGAATACAATTTTCAGCTTAAGTTTTTTCGGATTGTGGCAATGTGAATGAACCTGTAAATTCTCGTGAAAGTCCAGCTGTATATTTTTGTAAGAGAATGCTTTTATTTGGTTTGAAGATATGAATGTTTCTTACATTTCTATTATTTTAATCCAACATTTTATTTGTTCCTATTGGGAGAATCACTAAGGGCATCTTACCTACCATACAGCTGGAAATAGAGTCATCTTATGAAGTTCCAAGCCAAATGCAATTTGTTTTTTACACAAAGAACACGGTGACTAAAAAGCCACATAGTTTGGATGAAGCTTAGCAGAAAGAGTAAATGAGAATTTATTGCAAGGTAAGTGGGATTATAGTCTGTTTCTTTTGTGACGTCCATGGAGCAGGGAAACTGACACTTGGCTGGCTTTCAAGATTTGCTGTATTTAAGATATGTATCACTGACTTTTGAAATGTGAAATGTGAGGTTTAAGAGAGACTTGGATGAAATCCTTCCTAGTAACTTAGTGTTAGTAACCAAGGCATACTGATTTAAGTGGAACCATTCTGGGAGTGGTTCATATTTGATACTTGATAGGGAGGTATAAACTCTCACTGATGGATATAGCCAGGTGTGTGGTGTGTCACCCAGAGAAAACATTTGTTTTTGTTCTTCCTTTTTTCTTTTGACTTGCTCAGTTGCCCTATGGGCAGAAACAGGTATTGTTTTCTAAGAACATTTCTGAAAAATAGTTCGCTTTGGAAATGTATATGAATAAATAACTTAATGCAAAGAGTGAGATGGTAAATATTGTGTTCCTAGAAAAAGGCATTGGCTATCTCCCTGTTTCTTCCTCAGTGGGATACAATGAAACCTGCCGAAATAAGAGTTCTTCAATGAGGGGCCACATTCAGCTACCAAATGGTGAGACCATCCCCTTCCTCCAAAGTTCTGTTCAAGTAGGCAATCTAGAATGCTAATCAAAAAGAGATGGCGAATGCCTGAGTAAAGGATCTCATAAATAGTAGCTTATTCGATAATTTAAAAAATATTTATTGAGTGCTTACCATGGTCTGACATTGTTCTAAGTTCTAAAGAAACAATGGCGAGCAAAATAATTCCACCCCTACAGCTCACAGTCCTCTGGTGAAGGACAGATAAAAGGAGAGATAATTCCATTACAGGCATACCTCGTTTCATTGTGCTTAGCTTTATTGTACTTTGTAGCATTTTTTTGAAATTTAAGGTGAGACGCTCCACCAACAAAAAGATTATGACTCACCTTATTGTGATACTCATTTTATTGAGGTGGTCTGGAACCAAACCCACACTGAGGTATGCCTGTACCGGAGTTAATGAGGGCCTAGATAGGGGCAATGAAAGAAACTACTGCCTAAACCATTCCTATGTCCACTTTACTGGTTCCATATTGAGCTTTTGGTCAAAATTGTAATACATATAATAAGAAAAGATATAAAATGGTATGCTAGAAATAATCTGCCTAGCATAAAAGAGATACGAAGGGTTGTGGAGGGTGGAATGAGCAAGGAATGATGATGAAAATATTACAGTTATTTGACCCTTTTTGATCTTTTGGAAGAGTTGAAAACATATCAAGAAAGGCTGTTTATTAAATGAAACATTGGTACATTTGCCTGGCATATGTAACTTTTAGATAAGAAAGAGAAAAAAAGTGAAAAAAATGTTTAGCTTGTAACTAAAAAATTAAATTATTTAGTATTCCATGTTTATAAAAATAGTCTTATTTTTGAAATTAAATCTTTATGTAAGGAATTTTTTTTAAGGCAATCAAAGTACTCTGTATGATATCACACTGATGGATACATGTCATAATACATTTGTTCAAACACATAGATGGTGCAACACCAAAAGTGAACCTTAATGTAAACCATGGACTTTGGGTGATAATGATATATCAAATCAAGTTCATTAGTTGTTACAAATGTACCCACTCTGGTAGGCTTGTTGATAATGGGGGAGGCTATGCATGTTTAGGGCAGGGGTGTATGGTAAATCTCTGTAACTTCTACTTAATTTTGTTCTGAATCAAAAACTGCTCTAAAATAGTAACATTTTGATTAAAAAAAGAAGAATATTTACATCTTGTTTTTTGAGCTCTGAACATACCCCCTTATAATGCAGCCAAGTAAGTGAATCAGGTATTACACACAAAAAAGCCCATCAACATGCAGGCTCTCCAATAAACAGGAGTGGCTCTAGCACTAAAATGTGTTGGAGTTTTCTCAGGAATACTAGTCAAATAAAGTTTAATACCTCACTGGGACATTAAGACCATTGTAGTTACTCCTCAGGAGCCAGGCCTGAGTGCTAGCTTCCTGCACCAGTGCTCTTCCTTTCTATACACTCACACACGTTGCTGCTTGTCAGTACCTGCGCTCTCAGTGTCCTTTCTTCTTGAGCTCTGGGCACAAAAGTGGAGTTTGATCGTTAAGTATTTTAGCAACTGTCTCCATGGAGACTGTGGCAGGAAAAAATCTTTGAGACTTTCTCTATTGTTTGTAGGGGAAGCCTGGCTCCAGACCTGAAAGTTTTCTTCTGCATCTTGTCTGAAAAAGGCAAAGGCTGACATGTTTTCCCCTGGGTCCTGGCCATCTGGCTTACTCACCATGTATTGTTTTCTCTGGATCAGGAGATCAGGCAAACACCTCCCTGTGTGGGAGCACATGAAGAGGGGTGTGGGAGGGGGAAAGCCTAATTTGAAACAGGATAGGATATCTTTATTTTTTTCACATCATCAGCAATATTGTGTTTATTATGCCTTTCTCATTGCTAGTCTTATCTGAAATTTTCACTTATTATCTTATTGAGAAAAAAATATGTATTCAGTTAAAAACATTACATTATTTACAGAGCTAAGTTTTAAGTGTTTGGCCCTGCGCCACACATACAGGTCACAAAGAAAAGTTGTCTCAGCAATTAAGATATAAAAGAATGGTTTCATTAATCTCAGAAAAATGAAATGCTATTTCTTGGCAGGATGCTGTGTGGGAGCCCTGGGTGCCAGTCAGTCTTGGTGGAAGTGAGTTAGGCATCAAGGAAAAGGAGGGATAGAACATGAAAGAAGATAACTTGGACTACCTCATATATTTGCTTAGGACAGAATTAGAACATACCACTTAGCATACATTCACCCAGAGGTAATTTTTGTAATCACCAGAAGGGGGACCTAGCTGACTGTAGTCAGGTGATTGCATTTTGAACCCTCCATGCAGAGAAGAAAAACCTACTGGTTTTCAGCACGAATTTGGGGACTTGGGTTTTTGCATGTACCCTTAAATCAGATGCAGCTTCATGCTTTTGTAGATCTTTATTGGTAGATTAAATGATTTGATTAGACTGAGGTTTTGTTGTTTATTCAATGACAGTTTCAATTTTCACTAAGTTTAAAAAAATTTGTCCTCACCCCCCACCCTTGTTTTGGTTTCTAGTTAGCCAGCTTCAGTTGTTTAAACCCACCCTCAGCACATTTTATCCATTCATGTGAAATTCCAGATAACTGTGACCTGTGCAGGAATCAGACATTATCCTTTCCTGTACTCTTCTATCCAAATCCTGTTGGTTCTTTCAAAATAAAAAGGCTGTGTTGAGGTTTCGTGCTAGCATTTGAGTTCATGGATTTATGTTATTATTGCTTTTTTAAAATCCATTTTAAGAAACGAAGTATTTGTGTTCATCCTTACTGCTTAGATGATTTAAAACATACTTTTATACATGATTTTTAAATAAAAAAGAATAATAAAAATATAGTATATTCCTAAATCAAGCATGTTTTAACATTACCATCTTAGCCCAAAACTAGTTAGTCTATTTCTTGGACCACTGAAATAGCCTCGTAACTACTTTCTTTACTTCTCTACCTTTTCCCTTTCTACCTACTTCAGCTGTCCAGTTAGGCCACCGAGTTTCCACAAGTTCAAATGACAAATTTTTTTTCAAAGAAATGATCTTGGTGGTCACTTCCCCTCCCCCAGTTTGTCTCCTTTATCTGGATGGTCATCTCAGGGTCATCCCCTGACAGGTGATGTATGGGGAATTGGAGATTGCATAAGAACAAGAAGCTGCTGTGAAGTATGAGACACAGAGAAGAGCCATGGAAGGGATATTCTAGTTAATGTTGGACAGGAGTATTTTTGCAAAGAATTCAACCAATAAATGACTCACCTCAAAAACTCTTGCTTCAAAATAAACAAGTCCCAGGATAAAAGTTTAATATAATCAGAGACTTTGAAGGATACAAGCAGAAGATCCCATATCTTGTGAGGAATAAGGTCCAGGAATGTTCAAACAAAGAAAAATGTGGGGCTATCCAAAGAAATAGAATGACCTCAGTGAATAGGATAGCATTAAATGCAGGGGCCAATTTGCATTTTAATGAATTTTTTTTACTCTAGATTTCTATTTGTAATCTTTAATTACAATTCCCTTCTCGATTCTTTCTGAAGTATGACTACTGCAGATAGAACTATATCAAAATGAATGCCAGTCAGCAAATTTGACTGCAAGAAATTTGTTTGTTTTCTATTACCTAATTTCTGTTTTGAGCCCTCTTTCTCCAATGCAGAGAAATTAATCTCTGTCAATTTGGGGATTTCCTCCCACCCTTCCCTGAGTTGCGTCTAATTTCTAGAGGACATTCCAAGCAGCAAAGGTGGGGCATGGGGCTGTAGGTTTGAGTCTGGTCTCTGGTCATCACTTGTCCATTCTGGCATCCATTGAGATGATGGACCCTGGGGACATAACCTTCAGGTACTCAAACTCCCACAGGTACAACACCCTCTATTTATCTATCTGCCAGACACACCTCACAGTCATTTCTCTTCAAGGTTATTTCTGATGTGGGAATCCACAGTCTTCTGGAGCTTTGGTAATCCTTTCTTCCCATCCTACACTTGAATGAGTGAGGGAAAAGGAGAAAGGGCAAGCCACATTAGCCTCTATGTTCTGACTTCTTTCTAACAGTCTTCTTTCCCCACAGCAGGCAAATCCTTGTGTAATCTGAGGTGGGAACTCTTCCTCTAAATTATCAATTAGGCATCTAAATCTTATTTATGCCCTACATTTTTCCCATTTTCCTTGGAACCCGGATTTTGGATATTCAAATTTCAAAAGAAGCACATTTTTTTCTCTGCTTTTTGTTAATTTATTCTCCCTGGGGGTAATAGAACCTGTAATAACCTATCTGCTGTTTGAAAGATGGTAAGAATGAAGAATTAGAGAAAATATTAGAGAAAAACATTGACTAATACTACAGAAGTGTGTCTCCTACTTCATAACTTTCTATTGATTAACTCCCTAATAGAGGTAGCTGGAATGGCAACTGAAACAAAGACTAAATCTTTTAATGTATGCTAAATGATGCATACAAGCTCTGATAAAATACATTGAAGCTCTTAAAAATACTATTTGTAACAAATGGAAATTATTTAGAGTATAATCAGATTCTATGAAGTCCATTTCTACTATGATCTGGCTGTGGAACCCTAAGCTAATCACTTTACCTTCTAAGCATAGATTTTTTCCATTTGCAGAGTGTGGATAATAACCTCTTCTTCACAAGTTTTTTGGGAGAATTAAATTACATTAAATAATTTAATGATGGTCATTAGTAAATGCTTGCTTGTTTATTCATTCATTCATCCATTCATTTATGTGTTCATTCTTTCTTTCATCAGGTATGCATGCCTTACTCCTATATAGCAAGACTATAGCCACTGTTAATAAACCTTTTGTAAAATGTACAAATAGATTGTTAGGTGGGTGTCACTCCCCTAGCCATTTATCTAGTTAATTTCCATTTATCTAGTTAATTGTAGATAGAAGCCCTAAGTGTGATCAGTGAAGGTAAGCCCTAAATTTACTAATCCCATGGATCTGGTGAAGGATACCTGTGACTAGGGCCTCCCCATTGTCCTTACTGGCTTCTAGTGAATGAGTTTTGGACAAGATAGTACCTTTAATGACAGCCTTTAATTATGCACCACATAAATAATAGCATCCCCCTCACGTCTTCTCTAAACGAATGTTATCAATGATATTTTCCAGGCTTCAGATAAAGGGTGGGATAAAATCTTAGGTCTCAAGAGCAGAATTCATTAACTATTCTTTTTCTTTTAATTGAAGTATAATTTTTATACAATAAGATGAACAGATCTTAAGTGTTCAGTTTGATGAGTTTTTACAATTCTATACATTCCCTTAACTACCACCCTAAACAAGAATTTAACATTTTTATCACCATCAAAATTTTCACCATCAAGATTTTCACCATCAAAATTACCATCATGCTTCTTTCTAGTTAATCCTCCCCTACAATATGGCGGCATTTTTTTTCTTTTATTGTGAGAGCTCTCAAATGTCCTTAGAGGTGTCTTCTGTTTTATTTAACATATGAACTCCCTCAGTTTCCTTCTATTGGAAGTAAAATAATGAGAACCAATGTCTGCTGAGAAGTTGATATACATCATCTCAATATTCACAACTATTCAGTGAGGTAGAAACTATTACTTCTCTCATTTTACAGATGGGAAAGCTGAAGTTTAATAAGATAAAGTTACCTCAAACTCCAACAACTCTCAAGGAACAGAGCTGGGATTTGAACTCAGAGTGGTCTGATTCTAGAATCTAACTTTTATGTCACTATGAGAGAAAACAGATATGCCAGGGTTAGGTAATGATTGCAATTTTCCTGGGTCTGGATTTTGTGCATCTGCTATTGTGACAAAAGGAGAAAGAGTAAGATGGTTAGCTGGTTGATTTAATACCATTTTACAGTATAATGTCCATTTCCTTTATAATATCCTCACAAGGCTTGTTACCCTTTCATTAAGTTGTGCCTCCAAGATTTTTACCAGTTGACCATATGGAGATGATAATTATGATGACAATTATGAGAGCAGACATTTTGAGCCCTTGCTATGTGTCAGGTGCTACACCTGAATTTCCTCATTTAGTTCCCATAACCATGTTCAGGAGAGGATTTGTCATTAACATTTTTACAGACTAAAAATCTGAGACGTAGAGAGACTGTGTGATTTGCCCAATACTCCACAGTTAGAAAGTAGTAGGGTTGATTTTGCATCTTGTCAGGCTGTCCTGAGAGCCTGTAGTTTAACCAGTGCTACATACAGCCTCTTGATCCTCTGTTTATGTCCTCAGTCTTGTTAATAAAGAATGGTCTTGGCTTCTGTCTAAACTGGATTTCACTGGTATAAATATGTGAATGTGAACTCTGCCAGCTGGCACTCTTTTAGATAAGCTCCTGTTAGTCCCAAGCACTGCAGTCCACCTGGGCCACAGAAACTTGGAAAATAGCCAGGCTGGCCCTTGGTCAAGTTGTGAAGTAAATGAAGTTTGTCTTGGGCGTTTTATGCTCCTCTGCCATACCATCTAAGTATCTCATCAACCAAAAACTCCTCTACCTTTTAATTCCTGGAGCCTAAATTTTGCAAGAATGACAACCCTTCATCCTAGACCTGTTTACTTGTTGAGAGCCCCTGTTGTTTCTTTGGGTCCTCCCCTGCCCCCAGCCTGTTGATTTTCCTATCAGTTTCTGAGCCAGTTTCACTCTGACTTCCCCATCTAAGCCTGCGCTGTTGTCCTGATGGCGGGAGGTTGGTGGAGGCACTCCAGACACCTGAGGCTTTCTAGATAGGACTCTTATCTATTTTGGCAACCTCAATGGTATGTCTCCCAGGACTGATAGCAAAGGAACAGAGCAACCTTAATGATAACAACAGTTAATTATACAGCCTTTAATCTACACCCTGCATTGTTCTAAGTACTTAAGTAAATATACATTTATTTAATCCTCACAACAGTCCTATGAGGTGTGTTAGTCAAGGCTCCAGCAAGAAAGAGGAGGCACACACAGACGGAATTCTGAAGAGAATTTAAAGAAGGGACTATTTGCAGGCAAGTAGCAGATTTAAGGGAATCAGTCAGCAATACTGAGGCACCCATGAAACTAGTTGCAGTAGGAAGCTGTTCCCACTCCTAGGCAGAAAGTAAATGGTATAACTAGAGCCAGATGAGGAGCTGTTCTAGGAAGCTCTTTGCAGTCATGGAGGAAAGTGGCCAGGGCCCTAGTGGTGTGGGGGTGGGGATGGCAGGTGAAGTGAACAGTGAAGTGTCAGGGGAACAAATACTTTAATACTTCCTTCCTCCTCAGGAT
This sequence comes from Cynopterus sphinx, assembly GCA_030015415.1. Classification (NCBI taxonomy): domain Eukaryota; kingdom Metazoa; phylum Chordata; class Mammalia; order Chiroptera; family Pteropodidae; genus Cynopterus; species Cynopterus sphinx. The sequence goes on from CM057380.1 coordinate 141,537,183, forward strand.
TTCCGATTTGCTGAAACAACCTGATGCCTAAGGTCAAGAGAGTCTGGGTATCGGTTGCCAAGGGGCTCAGTATGGGGCATAAGGACAAACAGAGAATAACCTTGAAGAAATCGAAGCACAGAGCAGTGAAGCAACGCAATTAGAAAGTGGCGTAATTGAGATCTGAACTGAGGTTGTCACGTTGCTGGTGTTGAAGAGTTCTCTCATGCTTACATAGTTTCTTGTGGTTTCCAAAAACACCTTCTCCAGGGAGATTTGGAAGGCTCTTGAGGGAAGTATTTTGAAGCAAGTGTCCCAATTATATTATTCCCATCAAACTGTGGCAAATTCTAGAATCAGGCATTTGGTGCCCATTAATAGATGGCACCATTGAGATGAATCTGATCCAATGCATGGAAGTCTAATTGTGTCTTAAATTGGTTTCCACTGGTGACAGAGAGGAGCTCCTATTACAAATGACAGAGCTCTGTACATCTGTTTAAAATGTCCCTGTACACAGAAGACCCCTAGCGGAAATCACTTCATGACAGATTCTGGTAACACCACAGGCCTAGGGCCAGTTCAGTGTGTTAATGATAACTAACATGGTCAGTTTTCTGAAAAAGAAGGATTATGAAATAGTAAATTTTTCAGAAAACTGCAGATAAGACGATTATTTTGCCTCAACTTAGGAGAAACTAAGACCTGTGGTTTCTGCGTGAGAGAAGTCAGTATTCAATTTGAACAACTTCTGCAAAAAAAAAAAAAAGAAGAAGAAAGAAAAAGTCACCCACCTGCGTGGAGACGTTTCCTGTGAAATGAGAAGAAGAGGTACAAAAAAGTATTTTTTGTGTGAAAAAGACAATTCAAGATAAATGAAATGATCAGAAAAAGTTTTTTATAGTAAAGAAGTGTTCTAATGATAGCCTTCTATAGTTCATTATTTTATTTCTAATCAAGTTTTTGTTTTCTCCTTGACAAAATTAGGCAACAAGTTTACTAAATTACACTTTTCATGTAAGCCAAACAGCGACTTCTACCAAGAAAAAGGGTGAATGTAGGAAAGAAAAAAGAGGCTTATGATGATCATTAGGAGGCACAAGAGTATAAGAAAAATACCAACATTTCTTATGTAAGTTAGCAACAAAATATGTAGCATGTAATAGGGTGCTATGGCTTGGCATTATCCCTGTAATTTGAGAAAGCAGCCTTACAGACCTAACAGTCTTATGATAGAACACTGTGAAGATTAAATGAAATGTACTCAGTTTATAATCAAACCGAAGGTTATAGGCCCAGAGAACACTCTTTTCTATTAGACATTTTTATCTCTTCTACTGTTTGTTCAAAAAGTGTCCTTTTAAAATCCCATTGTATTAAGTGATTTGAAATGTGGAAGTTGGTGTTAAGATGCAATTTTCATTATTTATTATAAAGATAGAATATAATTGCCTGAATTGTTATTCTTTCCTGAAGTTAGCTGTTTCTTGGAGTTTATAATGTTTATTATATAGTAGGGTTTCAAATTACAACTGGTTTGTTTTAAGCCGTAAATACTGCAGGCATATTACATATAAATAGTTATATATACATGAAACTAAGTGGACATCATTGTGGGCAAAGAGAGCTCCAAAAGCCTTTAGTGCAAGTTAAAGAATCAGCTTCATATTTCACATTTTTAGTTTCAAGTCCTAGCTCTACAACTAACTAGTGTGTGACCTCAAGCAAGTTACTAAACCATGTGGGGCTTCAGTTTTTTAATCTGTAAAAAGGGATAATAATAGTCTCTATCTCTTACAGTTTTTATAAAGATTGAGTGAATCAGTAGTGCATACCTACAATAAACACCAATAATTTTTCATCTGTTACTGTTGTTACCTTATTATATTCCAAACTATTGATATAAATTGGATCTTTTGAACATTGAATATTTGGCTGATCTTTAATAAAGTCTGCATCTCTAAATCTTTTATTCCAGAACAAATCAAACAAAACACACAATCTTAAGATACTTTTCTATTAATGTAGAAATTCTTTGCTTGGTTTCCTTTCATTTCTGGGCAACAAATATTTGCTAAGAAAGTACATGGATACTATATTGATTATTGTTATTTTCTAGGTCATTATTATTATTTTAATATTCTAGAATATTGATAAGAAAATTAAAATTAACTTTTATATAATTTTTTAAAGATAAGCAATGTGTAGGTATTCTGATACCTTTTCCATAGAGTACGTGTGTTTTTGAAAAGAAAATTATACTCATCAAGCTGAAGCTTATAAACTTATTGTTAGTCTTGAGCAAGATTCTAGATCATATTATAAAGAAGTGATTTATGAGCTCCTAGAAAAGAAAGCTATGGTCACCAGAAACCAACACAGATTCACAAGGAACAAGTTCATTGGATTGATTTCATCTCCTTCTTTGATAGGATTACTGTCAGGAAAGTGTGGGCCATCTCAAGGCTTTTGTGAAGGTCTCATGGTATTTTTTGAATACCACTGAAAAATAAAGGTTGAATGAAATACAACAAAGTCATAGATAAATGATGATTCCTAAAATTTGGAGAGAGGTATGTCTTTCTTGGTTTTCCCTTTGTCTTTCCCTATTAAACATTTCGATCAGTGATTTGATTAATGATACAGAAAGAAATGTTGATAAAAGTATCAGTAGATTTCATGAAGATGGAAGAATTATGCACACTTGGATATCAGAATAAGGTTTTAATAAATTCTTGACAGTTAAAAGAATGAGGTGGAGCAAGCAAAAATAAAATTGATGAAAATAATTGTCAAGGTTTGTTCTTACAACCAGAAAATCAACTATATAAATGTAATATGGAGTTTTGCTATAATATTTATGAACAAGACCTATATCAACAATAAAATATTATTTTGATAATATGTAATAAGTATGTCAATCATAAAGCAAACAATAAAAATAATATATACTCTAATATTTCAAATGAAAGAGATTATAATTTCAATCTATTCTTCCTTACCAGAGACTACCTAGAAAATTTTGTTCAGTTTTGGACATGACACTTTAAAAAAAATCAAACAGGCAAAATCAAAAAAATATTGTGAAAGGACATAAGAAGGAGAAAATAGAATAAGTTAGAGATGTCTACTGGAGAAAGAAAGTTGGAGGTATGAGAGCTCTCTTCCCTTTTTACAGGGATAGCATATGGAATAAACATTAGAGTTGTTGTGAAAAACTTCAATGTGATAAACTAAGAAAAGACCTGGAAACATCAGGGAAATGATGTCAGTTCAATGAGAGGAACTGCTGTCCAGCCTGTAATGAGTTCCCCTTGAGAGCTGTTGAGTTCTCTTTCCCTGAAGACTCTCATACACAGACGCCTTGTGATTTATAAAAGTAATGCAAACATACGGAGAGTACTGAGCCAGATGAATTTCTATGCCCCCCTGCATATTTCTTGTTGATTCCAGTGACTAAATGCCTGTTCCTCCTTGAGAAAAGAAAAGAGAAATAGCCGGAGCAGGAGAGCCAGTGAGCAGATAAGGCCTTTGTAACGGTCTAAATAGGCCGTTTTGATGACTGACAGATTTATGATGGAATAATTTCCTCTCTTTGTCCTGTAACGGGTATGCTGCAAACTCCTTGCCCTATGAACATTTCCAGCTGGGTTTCAAAGAAAGGAAATGGTTTTGCTTAAGTGACAATGAACAGAATTCCTGCTGATTAGCTTTTTTCCTTATTGTTTTCAATCACAGACAAATAGGTGGCTATTTGTTTCAGAGTAATACATCTAAAGTCTTATAATTTCAAGATACATTTAATTTATTTACACAGCATATGATTTCCTTAATGTCTAAAGTTTATGTGGATTATTTTATTCTGAACAAAGAAATATGAACTGTATTTCTACCTAGCAGTATCCTAACACCCTCTCATAGCAAATGTTAACTTTCCACCAATCTATTCATTTTTCATGCTACGGATAAGAGTTTTCTTAAATTTCTCTTAACTTCTCTCTCTTTGACTATTTCACATTTCTTTTCTCTTTTAACCTTGCCACTTCCTCCCATTTCTCCCTTTCCTGCATCCCAGTTCATTGAGGAAAATAAGGAAAGTGCTCTCATCTTCACATTAGCAATCCTGTGCACATACCCATTTCTACACCCACCCTCCGCCTCTTTCCCACTGTTTCAACAAAAGAAGTGTTCCTCCTCCTTTCTTTTTTTTTTTTTAACTTGAAAATAACTTTTTCGTAAAGATAAAAGGGGAGCTAAGTCCTCTGTGAATTAGAAGATATCATGGTAGAGAGTAACAGGCCACATATGAGCAATAAATGTGAGCTAAGCTTATTTTTGCTCCCATAAAAAGAGAAAAATAAAATGATTTTCCGAATTCCTACTGTGCCATCTAAAATTGGTTGCATTCAGCTTGTGACATTGAGAAAATCAGTCCATAGTATCTATTACCCTTTAGCTAATACACAGTAAACAGTTTTGTTTGGAGATGTGTGCATATTAGAATTCAGATATTGTGATCACATTATATTCTGCCTTCACCTCAGGCATGAACTTATTTATTTTCTGAGGCTCCCCAGAATTCTTCCTACTCTTTTTCAGATTTTCACATATTTGTATGTTAATCTTTTCACCTGAGATGAAGTTTTGCCTTTGCTACTGGCTGGATAAACAATTACTGAGACTGCATGAAAAAACAGAAATTTGTTGTATCCTTTAAGAGACTGTTAAGAAATAACTGGCCTTAGAAAGTTAATGCCATTCTATTACCCTTAATACACAGCTTCCCACAGGACATTTGGGTATATTTTCCTGAAAGTGTGTGATGACTCTGAACATTAGGATATAGTGTCTTTTACAATTATTTTTCTTCTTCTTGACTTTTGTCCCATTCATCATTAAGTCTTTTGATTCTACCCTTAAAATAATTTAAAATGAGTCCACTTTCTTCATCTCTACTATCACCACTAGAGTTCTCACCAATATTATTTTTTACCTGGACTACTACATTAGCCATCTCACCAGTGCTCCCATATTGTTTCTTGTTCTTCTTGAATCCTTTCTTCACGTATCATGGACTTGTGAAAGTTCTGTTACAATTGACTCTGTTTTGTCAGTGAAATAGGAAGCAAGGCTATCAGCAGAATGAGAGTAGCATTGGGGAGGAGCTGTTGGCATTTGAGGAGGGAGGAGAAGGTATGAAGTACTCATCTAGAAGAGTGGGGGAGTGAATGAATTAAGAGAAATTATTATGACTGTCACACTTCCTTGAGGTCTAGTAGTTGTGAATTTAAAATGAGACTGGTCAGTGCGATTTTACATTTTTCTCTAGTATTAGTCAGCAGTTCAGGTGTAAAGCAAGTTGAGCATTGGCTTTAACAAATGTTGGAGTTTCGTAAGTGAATAATACAAAGAGAGAGAGGGTGAAGAGAGTTGAGAATAGCACATGGGAGTGATTACAATGATCAACTCTGAGTAAGAAAAAAAAACGGTGTGTGGGAAAGGTAGGTTACTATGTAATAATGTTGGATCAGTGGGTATAGGAATTAAAAGCTGTTGGAGTTAGGGTAGTTGAGACTGACATTATGGGTTGTAATTATTGGTAATGTAAAATCAGTGGCATGTTCATAGAGCTGAAGCAGAGAGGAGGCATTGGGGTTAATTAAGTCAGAGGACAAGATGTGAGAAAGATCATTTCTATAGATATTGAAAGTACTACGTTATGACCAAAGATGTATTGGCCAAGAGTAATAGTGACCCAGGAGGTAAATCTGCAAGGCACTGAGAAGGATGACTCAGGATGACTGCAATGAGGATGATTAAAGCCTATTTATAGTCTTGATGACATAGAATATTCAAACCTGGGCACCACAGTACAGTAAAACTAAAACCATGATGCTGTAATGTAATAAATCTCATAAAAGAGGCACAGTGTTATGACAATTGTTCTCAAATTTTAGCAAGGATCAAGATATTTGTTAAATGATTTGTTAAAATACAGATTGCTGGGCTATACCTCTCAAGGTTTCTGATAACATCAGTTCTGGGATGGGGCCCAATAATTTTCATTTCTAACAAGTTCCCAGGTGGCACTGATGCTGATGGTCCAGTGGCCACCTTTAAGAACTGTTATTCAATGAAAATTCAGAATAAGGAGGGGTTGCTTTGGCTGGAGAAATAAGGAAGGTTCATGAAGAATATTCTTTATTTTTCAGCATGTGATTAGAAACAACAGAGTTCGACATCATCAAATACCATACATTGACTAATAAGAAGATAAGTCATACTTTTTGGGTTATGTATTTGCTTATTTCACAGGACAGAGGTGCAAAGGAAATATAGTTCCTTTATTTGTCTACGACTTTATTGTATGAAATCAACACACTGTATACCATGAACCAATGTGGTATGTCAATAAGGCTAGAAAGAGAAATAAAACTGCATTGTTTAACACTGATCTTCACCAAGATCTCACCTGCTGGATGGAAGACTGGGAAAAAGCTGACTCAGTTACACAAATTTAAAAAAAATCTCTTTAAGTAATATATATTATCTATTTTGGGTAAAATGTTTCAGCTTTTAGATTTCACCTAGAGGGATATGGTTTTTTGACCTTGTGTCCTTCATCTTTGCTTAGGCTTCTCAGTTCTCTGTGGCAACGTCTCTTGTCTGCCAGGTTGCCACTCACTCTGCTGACATTCTTGGCTGAGTTTATTGCTGTGTAACTCATGGTCTTAGCTTGGTCACTTAGCTTGATTCAAGCCCAGTGGTTCTCCTTGACCGACCTGGCATTATCTTGCCCACTGTGGTCCTCTCTGAGTTTCTGTCCTGTTTTCTGTCTGGTCACTGGCCTACTGGCTTATGGGTCATTTCACCCTTCACCACAGTTGGGAGGGATTTGCTGCAGTTGTTCTGTGGCAAACCCATTGGGTCTCAATCCACCTGCCTTCACATTCTTACCCTTGGGACTAGCACTTTTAGGTCCCATCTGCACCACATAGGAATAGAAGCAAAGTTTGGGCACCTGGTTTCAAACTTTCCTCTCTGCCCAAGTACACTAGGTAACCCTTTTTTATCTGACATGGTATCCTGCCTCTCCGAATAGTTTCTCCTTTTGGAAACCTAGGTGGAGACAGGGCAAGACCTCTCTCTGCTCTCTGCATTTACCCTCAAACTAGCTTACGAGCCTTCTTTCTTCCTCTGTCTCTATAGCCCCAGAGTGAGGTAATCAGAGTGTCTCACCCTGCCTCTCTTGCCTCTTTTCTTGTCCATTCTTTCACTGTATTTCATGCATTGTAAGGTGCACTTTCCACCCTCGTCCATATTTAACATATTTGAAATTGGGTCGTAGAATTTATAGCATATCCCAGTTTTGCTAGCAGAATATTTTCTTTCTTGGTGGATAATAGTACATCTTACAATTAATGCCACTTAAGATTCTGTAAAATACTGCATTTCTCCTATATCACGTTCTCTTACCTTCCACTTTATCCCCATAGCTGAGTGCATTAATGGCACCAAAGGCACCATCTCTACTCTGTGGCAGGTGTTCTTTGTTGAACTGAAATTAAAGAATTTAGTTAATTCCTTTTCCGCCAGCTTGGCTTTCTAGGTTATTGTCTTGATCAAGAAGCCCAAAACAGGCCATTCTAGCCCTAGTATAATAAGCCTCCAGGGCTTGGTCTCTGAGATGGAGACTGCACTGAAATCTGATTGGGGGCCTGAGGGCAGGAAGAAAAATGCATCTGTTTAATAGTTGCAAAACAAATATGATACTTGTTATACATTTAAAATATCAAGGCAAAAAATACTTTTATAATAGTATTTGCTGATAGCAATCGCAGCAATTTTATGCATATGGTAGTTTTTCAATAAATTTTAATTGCTAATAATGATAACTAATTTTCTAAAATTGATTGGAAATTAGTATAGATTTAACCATCTTTTAAAAATGTAATTCTTTATAATTGAAATAAGTATTTGAGAAATGAGGCACAAAAAATTTTATTCATAATTGAAGTATGAGAATGTTTAGTAAGAAATTTGGTTTTCAAATGCTTTAGATAGAATTCTTATTTTTGTGAAAACATGTTATTTATGTAAATATACATAAGTAATAAATGCTACAAAGATATACTGAGACGATTACTTTTCTCTGGAAGGGTAATTGTTAGTTCTTATTATTAATCTTATTTTCTATTTTTCTACTATAAGCATGATTTATTTGTATTTTATTTTAGAAAACTAAGCATATTTTTACTGTTATTAGGATAACTGTTATTAAGATTAATAATAAGGAAAAATAGATTGTATATGATACAGTAATCTGAGAAGAGAATGGGAAGGTTATGATTTGATTTCCAATTTATGGGTGAGTCTTCTAATTCATCTGGTCTTTATTTTTTTATAACTTGTAAAATGGGCAAAAGATATTCTTCTAGGTGTGGAGATATTATCAAATCTGGGAGTGTTCTGCTTGTAAAATCGATAGGAAAATTGAGTTCAAAACAAAACAACAAAATAGAGAGCAAAAACAGATACCTAAGCTTAAGCTCCAGTATATGGGCTTAATCCTTTCCGTATGAATCATCCAGAGAGTTACTTTGGTTCTCCACCTCATTTTGCATTGTTAGTAAAACACCAGCAGAAACACTGACAAGATTAAATGTTTTAACTTCTTCACCAATAAAATCTTAAGGAATTTATAAATATTAACTGATCCTGACGGTGTCCCTTAGCTCAGACGCAGTCGCCTCATGTCCAGGCCTCCATCCAAAGGGCAGGCTTGACATCTGTCAGAGACCCAGTCTCGGGCTGAGCAGGCCAACTGGGCCTAGAATGCAGCCCCGGGCCCCAGGCAAGATAATGCATTGGGTGCTGGCATGCTGCTCCCTTCAGTACGGTTATTTTTATTAGAGAAAATTTGTCCTTGATTTCGGGAACAAAATAAATTTAATATAGAAATTAAAAAAAATAAAAATAAAAATATTAACTGAAAATTATATAGAAAATTATCACTGTATTCAGGATATTAAGAATAATTAATACTGTTGACTTGGTTATTTCTCATAAGATTGAATAACACAAAGATTATGATTATTGATTCCTTCCACTTCTCTCAGGCACACCCTCTGCTCCTATAATCTATCTTGAATTATATGTTATGTTTTGTTGAACAAACTGATGAATAATGAATTTCCTGTTCATTTGGAAATGCAAGTGGTACAGTAAGATTAAGAACTTTCTTTGTAAGGGTAATAGTGATTTGTAGAATATCTGCCAAGAATATAGATTTTATCATTACACAATTGTCACAAATTTATACGGCAATTTTCTTCAGATGACATAAAATTTAATAATATAACCTTTGAAATTGTTCCAAATAGAAAACTGATGCATTCTCTGATAATAAAATTCAATTTAAGAAATACCTCTAACTCAGAACAAATATGAAAAATCTGGAGGTGGACAAATTAAGTATGCAGCTGGAAGCTATTGGGTACTTTTAATTACATATTAGAGGACTGATAAAATATGAGAAAATGCAACTTATTTTTATTTTCCCAAAAATGTTACCAAAGAAACGAGTTCGGATAATCTAATGATATACATTACAGTTTTGTTTGCTTTTATTGATATCTTCCATATTTTCAGACCTCTAATCTTTTACATTTTCTTCCTCTTTTTCACTGTACCTAATTGAGTGTAGCTCAACTGGATGTAAAAGTAACTCTGAAAATTGTAAAAACTCAAAATAAATGATAAAGCTATTCTAATCAGTCCTTGTATAAATGGGTAGGTAGGCTATGAGAATTTTGTTATAAGAATTCATATTAATTATTAATATTTAGACCATTTTGTTAAGGAGTGATTGTGATATTGAGGTTTCTTCCTTCCTGGCCTTCAGTGAGGTGTTAGTTGTCCAGGTTAGTTGTAAATTTAATGAACAACAGGTAGTCGATGGTGTACTTTGATTTGATAATTATCACAATTTCCTGCTTTGTTTTGGCTTAGCAAACATGTCTTTAGAATCCACAATAATACATACTAGAAAAAGACATAAGATCAATTAATGTATCCGCAACTGCAATTGTTGTTGCGTAATGCACATTTATGTCAAATGTGACATAAATCCAAAATATACTGTAGATTTGATTAAAATTGATATGCAAGTGCTAGTATTAGTTATTTGGGAACAAGCTAGATCCTGGAAGCAATCAAAAGCTTGAGGAAGCAAAATCAGAAATTCTTAGTGTTTAGTTGTTTAATTATTACACATGAGAGGTGAATATTTTCATTCAAAATGCATCTTTTTATTCTCTGAAAAGCAGTCAGTGAAAGCATCTATGGTGTTGACATTCTAAAACTCTAAGAAATAGGCTCATGCCAGTGAGTTAGCTGACCCTAAGGAGGTTGGCTCTTGTTAGCTCACCCTGCCTATTTTATTCTGCATTGCATTCTAGGGAGTAGTTTTCTTCATTATTCTCTTCCTTTCCTTCCCTTCCTCAGCCTTTTTACTCTTTCCCTTTCTTACCCTTCCATTCCTTTTGTTTTTCTTCTCTTCTCTTTTAAGCTTGCGTAACTTAAAACAAATTCCTACATTTGTCTTCTTTAGAACTGATAAAACACACTTGTAAGTGTCTGATATAGTACCAAAATAATCCTTGGTGATAAGAAATTCACACACACAGAACACATAATACATCTATTTCAATTTGGCATAAATTATGGAAACAAATAATAAAACATGTTTGGCTTCTACAAGTAGAATATACTGTTCACACAGATGCTCAATATTTTTTGTGGAGCTAATATTTTAATATGTTTATATGTGAAAATATTGACATCCCTTCATTGTCAGACAAACCACTCAAATCCATCTTTTTTTTCCTTGAGAGCCTCTAGAATCATAGTTATCTTAAAAATACCTAAGTTTCTGGAATTTTTTTTGTATATATGCTTTGGAGAGTATGTACTATTATATTAGACTTATTGTTCATGGATGACAGTGTATAGATTGTTTTCCTTTCCTCAAAGCAGCAGTTTTCTAAAAGCTTCTCCCCCCTGCCAGAGAAAAGGGGCAGACCAAGAAATCCAGGAGCTTAACTTTTATTGTTAAGTTGAAATATAGTGAAATTTAAACTTAGATTTTAATATTTTGTTTGGAAAAATAATAATTTTAGTTGTGAAGATTTTGCCTGCCCATCAGTGGGTGTAACTTCTGGAGAGAGCATTAGAAGGAAGTTGTTCATATGCTCTTTTCTATTTCAGTAGCATCATATCTTTAAGAGCATGAGTATATGAGAGTTCTTTATGAGATTCTAATGCTTAAGAAATAATTTTTAAAATTTTATTCAATTTTCACTTTAATTTTGATTTTAGAACTCAATCTTTATGATGCAACTAGACTGTATGATTCATATAATATTTATTATCAATTTTTTTCCTTAATACCTATTTGATTTTACATGACTTACAAAAATAGGCTGGCATTTTCTAAAGAATGTTTAAGTCAAACTTCTTGAAAGCAGAAATGATTTCTTGTCACTTATCATATATCACTTGTCACATATCAAATAACTACCACTTATAGTTCCTGGCATGTAGTAGGTGCTCAGTAAATTTTTTCAGAATGAATTAAATGACTGCCAGCAGATCCCATTTACTTTGAATAAACTGTTACATTTAAAGCATTTAAAATATTTATGTCTACTTACATCATAAGAACATTGTAAGGTGGATAACAACACAATTTGTTTTATGTGTCCAGATCCCGTGTCTTATTGGTTAACAAGCTGACCTATTCATAGATGATGAAAAGAACACAGGGAGAAAATGAGGGCTGATGCTTTCACCAATTTAGTGGAAGAAATAGGTGGATATTTAGAATTGGAACAACATGAAAGCATGAAAGCATCTAATGCAACAAACTTTAACAGGGCTCTTGGAAAAGAACAGAAGCTAAATAAGAAATAAATGTGAATGGTGCCTGGTGGATGATGCTACTTGGATTGGTGGGCAGTGTTGCAGCAGGGGTGAGAGTAGAAAACATGAGATCTCTCTTTTTCGATATCTCTGTCTTTGATCCAAGAATACATTCTGGCTGACAATAAGAAAATCTGTGAAGGAAAAAACAATTGGATATATACTAAGCTGGAATTAAATACTAAGGAGTAAAGAAGAATGATTAAAACTCTAAGAATATTACAGATGTCAAATTATAATGTACATCTAAAAATTATGTAATTGTATTAACCAATATTACCCCAATAAACTTAATTAAAAATCAAATAAAATGAAACTCTAAGAATCCAAAGTAAAGTTAACATAGATTTGTAATATAGCAGCCAAAAAACCAATTGGTACAAATTTTCATGGGTGTGTGGTGCTTGTGTATTAGAAGAGATGGCATATATTAAAGAATCTTAGCATCAGAGATATGGACCATTAAGGAACAACTCTAGGGGAGAATATTTCAAATGACACGGCAATGGAGGAATTGTGACCAGTGAGTAAAGTAATGTATTAATCAGAAGCAAAGAGAACGGATACTGCCAGCAAATTGCCTTAAACTTCCTGCCACGACTCCCTATTCACCCACTGTCACTTACACATCCTTTCAGAAATTCTACAGTGCAAAATCAGACTCTTAAATAGTCTACAAGAAAGTGAGCACTTTTTCCAAACCTGGTGTTGTGTTATCTTAGTTTACACACAAACATGAATAGGAAGTAATGTATGAGGCAGGTGTCCAACCTTTCAGGGAAATGAAAGTCTGTGTGAGGCAGCTGTGATGGGTGCAATATTTGAAGAAAAACTGAGTTTTCTCTAGTGTAAACCTACTTCAGTAGGAAAAGTACTAAAGCCTTATTCAATAGTTCTAAAACATTCTGAAGAGTAGATGCAATCTGATTTGGGAGAATTGCGGGGAGCTGAGTTGAGGCCCATATATTTGAATATATGTAAAAAAAAACTATTGAAAAGAATTTAGCATTTTATCTCTCTACCAATATTTCTGTATTACTTATTGCAAAGTATATTGAATACCATGTCTGCTACAGTTCGATAAGCAGAGATTATAATGGTGAATAGGGCCAAATCCTTGCTTAGCCCAAGGCCTATATAGCTAAGACAAAAATGGTAGTAGGTTTAGTTACCAACACTTTCCTGGAACATGGTACCCATAAATAAGTAGATCCTAGATACTGATAAGGTTGTCATGGAGAACTACATTCCAATCTTAAATCTGTTTCTGCCAGGAAGGGTGGATTCAAATTCTATCCGCTTCTTGAATTTTTCACTTAGCACCTTGTCTGCTGAGATGTTCTGAAAGATACCAGGAGACACAGCCCAGCAAAAACTGACTAAATGTCATGAAGCTGTATGTGCTCTGCTTTTGATTTCAATTCAAAGAACATGATCAACATTTTCTTCAAAATATGCATTAATAGAAAAAGAACAACTAAAACACCAAAATCAAAAGATAGTTTAGTTTCTTAGCATGTGTTCTACAAAGCTAAATCTGATTATTCTATTTTCCACTGTTTAGTCTTCACTCTACTATGTCAACTGTCAACTTAGAGTTTGTTTAAAAATCTTTCTCATAATTTTCTCTTTTGGAATTTTTCCAATGAAAAGCAAATGTCATTTATTGCAGAGTGTTTTCACTTTTCACTTAACAAATATGTAATTTTTAAAAGATTAGGAAAGTAGAAAAGATTACCCATATTTTTATAATGCAAGTTTTTATTTCTGGTATGTTGTTTTTTCCCTATATTTTAGTGACTATACTCAAAATAGAACTTTTGTTCTTTGAAAGTTATTATATAAATCATTTTATATATTATTACACAGGCCTAATAAGAATCATAGGCTTCCTACCATGTCAGCTACTCCAGTTTACATCACTAATTTGCTATTGTTCAATATTTACCTGTTTCCAATTTATTATTACTAATATTATGATAAACATAATTTGAACAAAGTATTTTTATATATAGAATTATTTCCTTAAGATCTAGACCATATTGCCATTTAAAATGGTTGTACAAGATAACAGTATTGGTTAGTGTGACTAAAAAATATTTCTGATATGTTAGAAATAATCTCACTATCATATTACTTTAAGTTCTTACATATAACAAACTTTTTCTTATAATATTTGTTGCAAATAGTTTTCCTATTTCTTTGTTTTCTTTTAGATTAAGTTCAGTAGAGTTTTGACATAAAAATTTAAAATCAGATGAAGTTTAATTGATATTTTGCTTTATGTTTTTATATTAATATATACATTTATAAGCTAAAATTACTTATTTGTTGCATGTAAAATATTAAATTCCATTTAAAAATATCAAATAATAACATGTTCACCCAAATCTATTTTTAAGATATTATGTGATAGCCTAAAACTGTGCTAACCTGATATTCTCCATATAGGTAAATAATCACCTCGACATCATTTCTTGAATAATCTCATGCTTTCCCTTTAGATGTTTTCTTTATCATATATTGAGTTCTTGCAAATAATCAGGCTTGAAGACTGTGGCCATGTGTCTACCTGTATAAGTAGCTGGTACAGCTCCTCCGCCCTGCCCCCCAGCTGTTTTGCTTGGAGACTGTTTAAGTGCACATCACATTTCCAGGAACATCCTTCAGAAGGCCCAAATTTCTGCTCTCTCTGAGGTTTACGCCCTTGGTGCTTTACACATGTGCCTAGCATTTAAATAAACACATAACCTTGCTCCTTTCAGTCCTTTAGATATTTACTTGGCACACATACTTCCAAAACACAGAATAGCCCTTGGGATGCAAGCCCATCTCCAGGGCATTTGCCCCAAGCAGAGAATGGCCTGGAAGTATTAATGAATAGGATTCAAGAGTGTTTCCTGGGCTAAGGACTTCAGCACTGTGTGGGTGTGAGGGGACATGCAAGAGAAGCGCCCGACTTGCCTTGAACAAACTCATGTTTTGGTTGGGTAATCAGTTTGGAAATGCCTGAAATAGTGCACATGAGCAAACCCACAGTACCACAATTCATACTGTGTACACAAAAGAGTGGTAATAGCCAAGGCAAACTTGGAGAAGGAGGCTGGGTGTATCCTGCCTGGTTTTGCCCTTTTCTGAGTTGTAGTGCTATTTTTCTCTTTTCTCCCCATATAGCTTACTAACTGGGTGATCTAAGGTAGTTTCCTTAGCTTGTCTTAGTTTCTTTAGCCATAAAGTGGGGCTAATAATAGCAATTATTTCATGACAGTCAGATAATATATGAAGAGTGCTCAGCAACAGAGACTCAAACATGAAAGTGATTAATGTATGTTAGTTTCCTTTCTCACAGTTCATCTCTTTCCCCTCTACCAAAAATTGTTCTCATATCTTTTATTCCCACAGGCATTTACCAATTGGTGAGTTTGGACTTTGTTTCTATTCATTAAGGCAGGTAAAAATTCCTGAAATAAACCTTTAAAGGCAGTCCAGAATTCTGGGGGATCTTGGAACCTGGACTATACTTTGAAAAATCTCTCTTAATTTGGATTTTAGAAAATTAACTTCAAGCTGCCTTTCTTATTTATGGTTACTGGAAGAGGAGAGGGATGGTTGAAGTTCTGCATCATGTTGTCGCCATTATCATCTAGGGGACCACAAGCATGACAGCGTTCTCTGGTGTTAGATGGCAGTTTTCTCTGTGGGATTTATCTGCTCTCTTTGAAGAGATAAAAGCTGTCAACTTGTGGAAGGAAGAGCTCCCACATGACATTTTGGGTGGTTCTACAGCACCAGGCTGGAGATTTATTCACTTTGTGTCTGTGTGTCTGTGTCAAAATTTGTTTTCCCTATTATGTCTGAAATTTCCTTATTAAATATTAGATTTTATTTTTTTACAGTCACTTTAAAAATTCAAATATTTTTGAAAGAGAGCAAAATTTCAATAATTATCAAACATTTACGACTGTTTACTGAAGAGAGTGATGTGTAAACAAAAGAGCTGTTGGTGCTAGCTCAGTTCCTTGTGTATTTTCTTAAACAGGTTACAAAATCTTTCATGCTTGGTTTTCTCATGACCCGCAACAGTGATTTCCTGTCAGATAATGATAATCATAAAAATAGCTAACATTTATTGAGCACTTACTTTTGTACCAGGCACCATGAGAAACCCTTTAAGTGTATTTTTTTCATTTAAACTTCATAAGGACCGTAAAAAGTAGACACCATTATTGTATTCATTTTACAGATAAGAAAAATGAGGCCTCAGAGGTTAAGTATTTTGAGGAAGTAAATTAGTGTCTTAGTAACTTAAACCACTTCTATGGGATGCTTGTATTCTTAAATATTTTGGTCTACAGTTATGAGATCCTTTTAAGTGATTGATAAATGCTGTCCTGATATTTATCTGGGAACATGAAATTGTATTTGAGAATGAATTGTTGTAAATTAAAGTAGGCAAAATTTGAAATATTCATATATTTTTCTTTAAAATCCCCATTCTTCTCTGATATCAAGACTGGGCCATGAGCAATTTAATGACAAGTGATATAAGCATCTCTAAGAGCCTCTGGCCCTATTAAATAGGTTGAAAGAATATTTTAATCGATGCTAAATCACAGTTTTCAGGGAGGCATAAAATACAATAAATAAGATCAAGATGCAAATTTTGAAAGAAAACGTTTGAAAACCAGGACTATAATGCTCAAAAATCCTTCTCTTAGACTGAGGATATGAAAAAAAGTGGGCTGTTGGGAATCAGAGAGGATTTTTGATAATGAGTGCTTTGGAGTGAGCTGCTGCTGTTTTCTGAGTCCCACCCTGCCTTGAGTATATGAGAGAGGACTGTGTGTGTGTGGGAGGCAGTGGGGGTGGGAGGGTTGGGGGTGTGGTGTGAGGTGGTGAAAGGTGATGATTGACTCATATCTTGTCTAGTAAGAACTTCAAAGGTGCAATTTGAGGAGCTTGGTGTTCACCCCCTGCGGGTAGGGAAACAAGACAGACTGATGTCAGACTGCAGCTTTGGGAACAGAGAGGTTAAGGGTCAGGAGATGGGCTGGACAGCATTTTTGGCAGGAAAATGAGACTTGCTGCTATTTTGATATTGGTCTCCATTTCTGGAGTTTTCCCAGGTTAAGGGATTGGTTTTTGTGAACCACACCTTGAAAAGAGAGCTAGTTTGAGATTACTCCTAAACTCTTGTTGACGAGACAATATATTATTGACAGTGATCAAAACTAATGTCATCAGCAAGGGGGCAGGTGAACATTGTATGACTGAGGTCAAGGTACTAGGGAAAAAAAATACATCATCAGTTGTATAGTATTCTGGCTGGAAACATTTAACCTCATCTAATTATGAAGAAATGCAAGACAAACAAAAATTGAAGAATAGTCTATAAATAAATGGCCTGTATTCTTTAAAAATGTCAATGTGATTAAAGACAAAGGTTGGCAAAGGAATTGGTACAGATCAAATGTGACTGAAAAGCTATGAGAACTAAATGCTATATGTGTCCTAGAGGGAAATAATGCTATTAAGAACACTGTTTGGACAATGATACATTGCAATATAGACAGGAGATTAAAATTTTAGAAAATTGTTTTATTTTCTGAACTTGATAGCTGTTCTGTTGATATATGAGAATATATTCTTAGGAATACTCGAAGTATTAAGATGTAATGGAAATGATGTATGCAACCTACACTCAGCTGGTTCTGAAAATAAATCTTGTATGTGTGTGTGTAGAGAAAGATAATGATAAAACAGATATGGCAAATCATAAAAGTTGCTGAATTTGGGTCAGAGTTATATATGCTTATATACTTTTTTGTACCTTTTCTGCTTGAGATTATTTCAAAATAAAAATAAAAAACAAGTCATTTTCTTAGCAAGGCCTTCCCACAAGCCTAGGTTTCAACCTCGCCTCCCCCTACCAATGCCCCCACACAACCACCCTCTTCAGAAATCTTAGTAAGTCCCAATCCAAATCTTGTAAATCACAATCTCAGGGGATGGGGCCCTGGGAGCTGTGTTTTATTTATTTGGTTAGGTTTTTTTTTTTTTTTTGAGCTATGTATAAGAACCACTCTCCAGGTGGTTCTTGTACATACTTAGGTTAGAGAAGGACTGATTTAGACCAGTCAGGACTCATGCTTACAGCTGGGAGGTGGTGTTAACCTTATTCCAGCTGTTAGACATGGGGAAAATGTGGACAGTATTAGAGAGGTGACCACAGAATCTACCTCACAACAGTGGTTGAGCATAGTTATGAGATTCACTTTACATAGTCTCTTTACTATCTATCATTCTTTTTCTGTCTGTACCTGGAGGCCTCAAGTACACAACAATTTTTTTTCTTTGCCTCAAATTTCACAGAAGAAATATAAATGACTAATGTGTATTTATTAGAGAAGAATTCAATAGAATTCTTTATAGTGAATATAGATTATTGTGTACTGGTAGGAGCGGTTCACTTTTGACCTAGTGAGGTAGTGAGGGATACTCTTCTCTTGTCGCCATGGAGGATGCTTTGTAGGAAAACTTGTAGGAGTGGTAGTACACGTGAGAGAAGGAGCCTGGCCTTGATTTTCTCATTGAAGACAGCTTGGTTGGTACTTGGTTTGTCAGGCTTATTGATCTCTCTGAGTAGGGAAAAGAAAATTGGAGAGAGAGAGAAAGATTGTTGGAATGGGGGAGACCAATGGAGCAGTTTATATGCCAACTCTAGTGTGGTAAGGATGTCTGATTCCAAGACTGGTTATATAATTTGCAGGGTCCAGTACAAAATGAAAATGTAGGCCTTTGCTAAAAATTGATCAAGAAGTTCAAGATGCCAGCAAAACATCAACTCAAGCATGAGGCCCTGTGCTACTGCACAGGCTGCACGGCTGTGAAGCAGGCTCTGCCTGAATTTCCCATGGTGAACAGGAGGGCAGACTTGCTAGAATTCCACACAAGAGGTCTGCCTGTGGATATTCTGTCAGTGTCAGAGCTAAGTAGTTTTGAATGAAGTGAGGCTGGGGTCAGCTCTTCCACTTCAAAGAACTGTATACTACTACAGAGAGGTTCTTCAAAGCTATAAAAATCTCACCCATGTGCTCACCAGAGAGCCATTTGACATCTACCTGACAAGAAGCCCTCTGCAATCAGTCAGTGTTGGCTAGACAAGCAGCAATTGTTGAGAGGACTGAAATTACACACCCAGTTCAGAATGATATGTTTGCCCCTTTTATCCTGATCTGACTTCCCAGTCCCAACACTCAATGAGCTCAAATGTGAAGATGTGTGGGTAGAATTAAAAAAACAGATTACGCCCCTTCCTCATGGCCATCCCATTGATCTGATACTGTCTAGAAGAGAGACCAACATTTTAAACTGGTTTGTGAGTGTGTGTTTACCAACTGAAAGTAACTAAATCCAAGGCTGTCCTTGGAATATCATTAAGAAACAGAACATGTAGATTTGATTATTACAAGGGAGTGATTTAAAAACCAATATTTTATTTGTACATCATTAAGCACACTGCTTACTAAACCAGTTACATGTTAAAAAGCTCTTCATGAAAGACTCAGTTGACAGGTAACAGACTAAAAACACTTTCACTTCTAGTATTGATCTTAGCATAACCAAGTGAACACTGAATATAAATTACCCTGAAAACAACTCCTATGCAAGAGCTCTTTACTGGAATCTTATTTTTAATATAGTCAATCCAACCCTTTGGGAGTAAACATTTCAAATGTAACACTCTGCTCTATTTATTACTTCCCCCTATAGATTTTTTTTTAGGGCAATGATGACTAGGGTTTTTGCACAGGAGACTCTTTGAGTACCATTTAGTTTCTGAGCTAAGCAAATGGAAGGATAGAGGTAGCATAAAACCTAAGGCTGAGAAGACCCTTTTAGGAGGCTTGGCTGCTGTGGAAGGAGCCTTTGGTGATTGGCTCACCATGTCTGCCATGCCAACACAGAAATGTGACCAGATCCAGTCCTCAGACTATATTAGACACCTCAGTGGACAGTGAGTGGTGGAAATGGGGTTATGTGGAAAAAAGACCTTGGACTTGAGTACATGGCTTGAAGTTTGTACCTGTTCATTAGCCATTAACAGAAAAAACCAACCACTTGTTTTGTAATGTGTTGTCCACAGATAGTAAACAAAGAAAATATGACTTTGACCAATAATTGTCCAGCATGCATTGTATATAGGGCACGGATAGTGCAACATAAGGAACCATAGAATATAATCCATGGATTTCTTTGATAAACAGATACCTCCATTTCCAGGGTCGTAATCTTGTTCCAACTCAAGCTTTTAAATAGTTTGTCCAATGTCTTGGAGGCTCCCAACAGTAATATCATGTTTGTAATATCAGAAGCATCTCTAAGTTGCTAAATAATCTTTTCCAAAGGAGAACACAGAAATAGAGAGAGATCTGCCAGCTTGCATGGTAGGACAATGACTGGGTCCAGTTTATCTCAACACACACAGGCTTTGCACCCACATTTCCTGGATTCTGGGTCCCATACTATTCTCTAATATCCTCCAGGCTTTCTAAACACAAACATTTGCATATTAAGCTTATTCATCTTTCATAATTCATTATGAGATTGTCTCAAGGCAAACCATTTTTGACCTGTAAGACATTCTTGAACCGTTCATTTAGACTTTAGTCAGTTGCATCGTTTGGCACGACTTGAGTTTCTTTACCTTTCTTCAAATCTTGCTCTGTGGGGATTGCCTAGGTCACAATTTTTTGGGCGGGGAGAGTCATAACTGCAGCCCAGAGAGCTCTCCCTCCCTGGGTCTTGAGGAAAGGCAGAACAAAATGATTCTAAAATGATATTCTAAGATGAGGGCTACAAGAGCAACAGAGAAGGTGTGGAAACGTGTCCAGCCACCGGTTTCATTTGCGATAGCTGAAGCTTTAAGCGTCAGCAGCTTTAAAAGTAAACAGACGAAGTCTGTGAGTGAGACGGTGACAGTGGTCTCTGGGGAGCTGGGAGTTTAAACTTGGGCTTGGAGTTTACAACAGGAGGGGCAGCCTTGGAGGCTTAAGAGAAGGGTCACAGCCAACCGTGGGCTACCAAAATTGCTAGCTCGCTCAAGCGATGTTTTCCGCCGCGGAGGATGGCCTCCACCTGGACATCTGCTGACAGGTCAAGTTTCACTAACGCCGTCATACTGGAGACAAAAACCAAAACTACGCACTCTAAATAGAAACCTACCTACCTCCTGTCCTCTCTCCCTCCCTTCCTCCCTCCCGCCCTCCCTCCGCCCCTTATTTTCTTTCCTATGTATTTATACCTTATTTCTCCTTCCCCCTTTACTGCAACACCTTCCTCTCTCCCTTAGTCACCAAGTTAGCTACCCCTAAATATCCCCCCACCCCACCCTGGCTGCTCTTGGGTTCCTCCAGGCGTCTCGCGGGTTCACACCGCCACTCCGGTCCTTTACTCCCGCCCGCCCCATCTCCTGCAGTTCTGTCTCACTGGCCCCCGCAGTCTCGGGGAAGGCGTCTCGGCCCCGCCATCCTTCGCTTCCCTACGCGTGCACTGTCGCACCCCAGGTCTCTCCTCTCCGGGGGTGGCTATGCACCGCTCGACCGCCCCGGCTCGGGGCCCCGGCCACCCCTCCAGCGCCTCCCCGGGTCGCGTCCGCGCCCGGGTCCCGGCGGCCTCCCCCGAGCGCCCCGCCCCGGCCCCGCCCCGCCCCCCGCCGCCGCTCCCTGGTTGGCCGCCCGCCCCGGGCTCCTCTCCTCCCCTGCGCTCCGCGGGCCCCGCCACCTGGTCCCCAAAATTCCCCCGGGGGACACCGAGGGGCTCCGCGGCCACCCGCTCCCTCCCGGCGGCGGGGACGGCTGCGGCGGGGCGCAGGGAAGGGAGGGGACGAGGAGGAGGAGGGGGCGGAGGAGGAGGAGGAGGAGGAGGGGCAAAGGTGTGGGAGAGAAAACTTCTGAAAGGAACAGGAAACCTGCCGCGGCGGCGGCGGCTGTCGGGGCGCCCGGGCTGCGCTCGTCGCGGGGCGTCTGCGGCCGCCGCGTCGCCCCGGCCGGCTCCCCGCGGCGGCGGCTCGGTCGCTGGGGCTCGCTGGGTCGCTGGGCGGCTCGGGCCGCGGCCCCCGCCGCTGCCCCGGGCACTGCAGCCGCGCTCGGGTCCGGCTGGCGGCGAAGGCGCCGAGAAGAGGAAGGACGTCCCCCTCTGGGAGCATGAAGCAGCATGTCTGAGAACATGTCCAGCTTCCTCTACATCGGGGACATCGTGTCCCTGTACGCGGAGGGCTCGGTCAACGGCTTCATCAGCACGCTGGGGTAAGCCGGGGCGGGCAGGGCGCGCCGTCCCCGCGGAGCCGGTCCCCGTCCGCGTCCCCGTCCGCGTCCCCGTCCGCGTCCCCGCCCCGCGCGGTCCGGCCCGGCCCGGCCGCGGGGCTCGGCGGCTGCGCCCGCGGACAGCGCGGCGCCCTGGGCGCCCTGGGCGCGCTCGCTCGCAGGAAGCTGCCCCGAGAGGCAGAAGACTTTCTCGGCAACTTCACAATCTGAAACCCAGAGACACATCCGAAAAGGAGGAAGTGACTCCAAAGCCCCGAGACAGGCCCGGCGTCCCCGCGGGTGGCGTGGACGACAGCGCCGCGTCCTCCCGGCGACGGGGAGCGAGCACACCCCTCGCCCCCTCTTCCCTGCGGCCGCGCTCGGCCTCTGGCGATGCAAGGTGGTGGCCGAGTGTTGAGCCAGAGGGTGGCTTTGCCCTGCGGGAGCAGCTCCCCGAGCCCGCTTCGCAGAAGCGATTTCCTTTCGGCCTTGCCAAACCTGGACTCACCCCTCGGTCGGGGGCACCCCAGGGACCCTCCGAGGTCTTGGTCTCCTGGGCGCTTGAACTCAGACCTGCTTTCTCCACTTCCCGGGCCTTGGCCCACTGAAATACTAAAAAAAACCCTCTCCTGGACTTCAGCCAAGTGCAGGCAGTGCTCTTCACATTCAAATTGATCTATGAATGGGATACATATATACACACACACACACACGCCCATCCAGACGGGGTGCTCGATGGTTAACCGAGCCTTCCTTGATTATTAGCATATTCTCTGTCTTGATTGAGAACACTAGGTCGCAGTTTAAATGCACACTGCCATATATCTTGATGGGCATGTATTTTTTGTTGTTGTTGTTGTTACTTCACAGTCACAGCACCGTAGACTTCTCAGAGGATTAAGGCTTTAGAAATGCTGTTTCTGCTCATGGCTGGTCACTGTTTTCCGCTGTTAAGGTTTTAGGGTACTGTGACTTCACATGCAGTGTCCCTGGACTGTGACTTCCAGCTATGTGATAACGGAGTGGTGCCTCCTCAACAGAAGGCGTGGAAGTCACTAGAACTTACATTGTTTCTGTTATTTGTGCATCTCCCTAAGTGGGTGAAAAAGGGAACATAGATTTAATCTCTTTAAGATCAATGTTATTTACTTGGGAAAATGAAGTGTAGGCGAAAAAAAGTGGCAAGTGCTTATGCTGGGTTCATAAATCATGAACTACCATTTGATTCTGAGAGAATTCATGGGGTAAGTTCAGTTTTTGGGTCCCCAACAGCATTTCACAGATGTACTCTGCGTCATTTCACCCTTCCCCTCCATAGACTCTTAGTGTGTAATGAGGTGGTAGTTAAGCAGTGGGTGCTTCAGGGCCCAACGCTTGGGGTTAAATCCTGGTTTTTTTACCTGTGAACCTTATGACCTGGGGCAAATTACATAATCCCTCTGTATCTTAGTTTCTTCAGGTCTCAAAAACAGGAATAATAATGGTTTCTATCTCAGAGTCTTGTGGTGAGAAAGAGTAAGTTAATATATGTAAAGTGCCTGGTAATTACTAAGCACTTACTTAAAGTGTTAACTGTGAGCAATAGTTATATACTTGTGGCAAGATAATAAGAAGGATTAGGAATAGAGCATCAAACCTAGATAAAAGGTTAGCAAAGCTATATGTATGGTTAACTATATACATATAGGACTTTTGATGGCAAGTCAGGAACTATAATTTTAGCAGTTGTGGAGCCTGTCCTGCTTATTTTAGAGATACAGAAACTGAGGGGGAAGAGAAATAAAGAGAATTACTCAAGAAACAGAGGGCATTAATGCCAAAGCTGGAACTGTAACCACGTCTCTGCCAAGCGAGTTTCTTTGGTTATACACAGTAATCTTTAAGACTTGAGTAAAAAATAAGCTTGACCTTTCATATAGCATATATGTTTGCATAAATATTTATTTGTATTCAGTATTTCTTGCTGGTGTTTTGAATGTTGAGTTTCCTTAGAATGTGTTTGTTAAAAAATAACAGAATTATTTTTCTGTTAACAGACTGAGTCTTGTTGAGGTTAATATGACAAGACTTCTATGCAGTTGATTCTAAGGTGAGATAGGACCTCTAGAAATGCTGCTTTTGGAAAGCTTGGTGCTTTGATTAGATAGGTAGTCTTTTTCTTTAACCAATGGGACCACATTACCCTTAGATTTTTAGGAGTTTTAATGCTCACAGGGGCATGTACATGCCACATGAAATGTTATCTAGGCCGAGTAGCATCACTTACTTAATTAACTTAGAAGGTAATTGGTAGGTATTTATTTTGCAACCAAAGGAGCATTGTAGTTATTATTTTCCATTATATTGTTGTAAGGTCATTTATACACTTTCTATATCAGAGGGTGTGTAATTCTAGTTGAATTTCCTTGCTCTTCTGTTAATTGGAGATCTTCCTGTCCTAGGTGTTAATTAACTATGTGATCTTGTTCATGTCATTTATTCTCTTTTCATGTCAGCTTGTCTTTCTGGAGACTAAGAAGGAGAATATATGCTATGCCCACCTCCCTGGGGTATGATAAAAATGAATAAAAGAGACAAATGAGCCCGATTTTAGTTTTTAGTAAGTTGCTAGGTAAATCTACATTATGCCTATGTTTTTGTGGTCCTTAAATTTCTTCAAAAGGTACATGAATTTTTAAAGTGAATTGAGAACTGGATTGGAGACATTAGCATTATATCTATTTAGCCAAAATAGTTTGTTCTACTGTAATATTAGAAAAGCCAAAATTAGACTTAAAGTTTCTGATTCTTATTTGCTCTTTGACACTTTTGAGAGCACGATGATTTTCAAAATTCAGCTTAAAAGGGTCGTTAATGAGAACTGAGTTTACACAGCATTTTAAGGTAATAGATATTTATTTGCAAATAAGTTGTTTGATTTTAATATTTAATGTGTAAATAAGTTTGGGAGGATATGCATTATTATTATTTAGCTTTGGGGAATTTTTTCAGTAAGGTAACACATTTTTCAGCTGGAAAAAAGCTGGGTTCACTATATTAGAGTTTAGCAGGCCTGTTTTAGAGGCCTTAAACTAAATGTGGCAGGATTTTCTTAGGTTCTGTGACCTAGCTTTTAAGTTTGATTTCTCAGTCTATGAGAAATTAGAATGCCCCAGTTACAAAGATTTGCATTTTCCCTTTTTCCTTCGGTTATTCTTTAACGAGTATTTCCCTGATGTTTCTGAATCTTGAATTGTTGCTAACTGAAGCAGAGTTTGTGTAGGTACAAAAGGGGCCTGCTTTATATTTTCTAACTTAGTTTTTTATCTAAATATCTATTTAGGGCATAGTTATATTCACTTAAGAAAAATTGCTTTAAATCTTATTGAATGAAGAAGGTGAATATATTTTAAATAAGTGAATTATTTGCTACTGGTACATTGTTGGGTTGTAGTTTTCATTTTTCTTTTATAAGATAAGGAGGAAGTTTTGGAATATACCTTATAATTTCAAATGCAGTGTTAATTGTCCCTTCCCACTACCTACATTTTCTTTATACTGAGATTTATTTCCCTGCTCCTTGCCTCATCTGACCTTTCATGTTTCTGAGTATATCAGCTTGATCACTGGTCAGGTACTACACAGTGGGAGAGAGCAGAATTTCCAGGATGGGTGGAATAGCAGAATAAGGAAAAGGTATATAAGTCCTTCATTGTTTATTCTCTGTGTGTTTGATAGGTTGGTAAATGACAAGTGTGCATATATGTATTTGCATGTGTGTGTGTCTGTCTACATATGTTGAAGTGATTGCTGCCTTTGGCTTGAGGTTTCTTCTCAGGATCTACCAAGTATCAACACCCTCTAACTAAGGTCTCAGAAAACTGTCAGGCGATCACGTATTGATGCAGTGACTGCAAAGCATCATAATAGTCACGTGAGACACAATGAGGCTTCATTCAGTGACTGACAACATATATGATGGTGGTCCCATAAGATTATAACGGAGTTGAAATCCTTATCACCTAGTGACCTCTTAACCATGCTAACAACTCAGTGCAACACATTATTCATGTTTGTGGTGATGCTGGTGTGAACAAACCTACTTACAGTAGTAGGCTATTCTATCTAGGTTTGTGTAAGTCCACTCTATGATGCTCATACGATGACAGAATCGCTTAACTGCACAATTAAGTGGCTCATGACTGTAGTGTCTTAGCCAGAGTGACAAAAGTTTGGGGCCCTTATTTTTACCTCCTCGTTGATTTTGGCCAATTCAGTGACCTCCTCAATTTCGTTGTTTCCATGTTTAATGAGGGACATCAGGTATGGTGATGAGGGGTGGGTCACATGGTTTATATAATTCCGACTTAATTCTTCAGATGAACAAGAGTGTGTAAATGCTTACATTTTATTGTTCCAAATTATTATTCCTTGAATTTTTCTTCCTGATCTCTTTTCTGCTTAAACTTTTTGGTTTCTAAATGTTTGTGGATTTATTATTGCTTTTTCTTTTTACTTAATTATGCTGTTCTTATTATAGTTTTAGAAATCTTTCTCTTAATAGGGCAGTTTGATCAATAAAGAGTCATAGATGAAGTAAAGAATGGTTATAATCAGCTTTTGTTTTTACATAATTTGTTATCTGTATCTTTCAAATAGAACCCTTCCAAGTAACAACCATAATTTCTGGCTATAACTAGGTATATGAACTTAGCTTTGGTTTGACTAAGACATATGTTATTATAATAAAAAAATCTAAAATTCCATTAGACATTTGCATATATGTTTAGTGGAGAATATTGAGTTGTTTGAAAAGTCTAAGGGTTAGTAGCGACATGTTATGGAACTTGAAATCAGCTTAATTTAAGTACAAAGACAATTTCTGAAGCGGTGAACATAAAGTTTATTTTAAACTGAAAGGTTGACTGTTTTTTAAACTTAGAAGTCATTCCATAAATAACACTGCAGCTTCTAGGCCTTCTATTGGAGAACTCAGTCAGGTAAACAACCATCCCTCCTCAGTGCCTCTGATGCTTGTTTCGGTTGAGTAGAGTTCAGAGACAACTGCTTGGCCTCATTCTAAATTTAACAGAAACTTTTTTTTTTAATAGGTAGAGGTTTTGATAATCACATTTTCCCTTAGAAACTGTTCTTGTACAGATAGTATGTGGATAACTATTACAGATTATAGGCAGAATATTATAGATGCAAACTTTGAAATTTAAATTTTTGGCACAGGGTGTGGCTCAAATATAAATATAGAAGAAGAAATAACTGGACTTTTATGACAAATTTAGAGCATAATAACAAGAATAAATTTTCCTTTTTTTACATAAGATTTGGTGATGGATATGCACACTAAATTATAATTATAGTAGTGAAACTTTAATGATTGTTCAGTTATTTATTCATTTATTTAATGTATAAAACTGTGCCTTTCACATGTGTCAATGCTTTTTTTATGGTTATTTTTCTACTCCCATACAGATATAGGTGGGAAAATTTTCAATATATCACTTTAAGAAACCATAATTCTAATTAAAAAATATAAAAAAAGATACATTGTAAACAGTGAAAGAAAATAGAACACCATATTAACAGTGTGAGCATTGCATGGTGAATAGATGGGTGATTTTAATTTTTACACTGCATATATTTCTCATATTCTACATATGTTTCATTAATTAGACATCTATTACTTTCATATTCAGGAAAATTAACTAAAATGAAAATAATGTTTTTAAGGATTCTTCAATTTCTTATTACTGTTAATCAACAATATTTATTTTAAAAAGCATAAATAAAGCATTTTTCTGGTCATGGTCAGTGGAGGAAAACCACAAACTAGGAAACTACATGTTACTTAAATAGATGGTCATACATTTACTATAAAAAAATTTGTTCCTGGTTATTATTGGTCTTTTAACATGTATTATGGGAAATGTCTGGTCAGCAATGCTGAGCAATTATGAATGATTGATTTAACTTATGCAGCATATATATATTTATAGTCTGTTTAATTTTAGAAGTTTGTTTATATGTTTAAGAAGTATATACATTAGCATGGCTGACTTGTCCATTTTAGTGATCTTAGTACTCACTATGATACTTTTATTGTCTGAGTTAGTTTCTATAGGCATTAGTTTGTGAGTGTGTGTGTGTATGTGTGTGTATGTATGCGTGTGTGTGTGTGTGTGTATATATATATATATATATATGCATGTGTGATTGAATCAAGCGATTGTGTTTTTATTGAATATCTTTGAAGTAGGTGGATTATCTCTCTCAAAATTCAAATCAATAATTGGTTAACAATAGCTATTTTATAGCTATTTTATAGTTTATACTAACAAACACCCACACATCTCCAACCTTAAATTAAGAATAAGTTGAATGATCAGGTTATTCAGAAAAAACTTAATCTTAAAATTGAAAATGTGCTTACTCTATAAATCAAATCCATGTGATGTTTCTGGTGATATGGTTTGTACTGGAGCATGCTGCAGACTGAATCATTAATTCACTCAACAAATAGTTAATTTACTCAACACATATGCTGGGATACAATATGAAGAGATGCCAGATGTTAAGTTATATTTTATTATTATTTCAAAAAGTCAAACTTTATTTGAGAATTTGTAGTATGACACTTAGCTAGTATCTATGGGAGACAGAAAGGCACTTTGACACCTTTGCTCTCAATATTGTAAATGCCACAAGACTCTGTCTTTTTAATCCTTGTATGCTCAGCGCCTCACAGAATTTCTGGTGCATAGTAGATGTTTAATAATTGTGAAATCAATGTAGTAGTTATTTAGTAATGGAGATAAGACCAGTATTGAATAACCACAACATAAAGCAATTTTTTTCAAATGCTGTAATGATGATTGAAGATGGTATCATAGGGAGCCAGAAGAGGATTCTTTCTCTCAGATTGTTATGACCTGAGGAGGGCTTCACAGAGGAAGTGACATTTGAGCTGAATTTTGAAGGATCATTAAGATGGCTATGTGTCTCAATTCTATACAAATAATTTGAGCACATATTCTTAGTACTTTTTCTTTCATTGAAAAAAAAATGGGTGAACTTTTATTCTCCATTCTAATAGCTCCAAAAAAATAAAGCTAAGTATTTGTTATTATCGGGATATGCAAAAACAGAAGACATAATCTAAGAACACATTTTATGTTTTCTTACCAAATGTGATAACTTTAAATTAGATTCAGACCCTCTAAGTTTATTTAGATTGCCTTCAATCCTTGTCATGTACACTGAATTTACTGAGACCTGAGATAATGAGAACAGGAGTATAAAGTCCAGTCAAGAAGAAATTTGACAATTATTTGGGAGAGTTTATGCAGTGTTTCTAACTCCTTGGATATTCTATTTTTACTTCTTTCCCTCTTGTATCTTCCCATTCTCAATGTTTCATAGTTTTTCTTTTAATAACGAACTTAAAGTTTTATAGATCTCTAGAAGCTTTGAGAGTAAGAACAGTTTTTCACCTAAAGTAATTCTAAATGTTTTGGCTTCATTTTTACTATGACTGTTAATTTTTTTCTCTCTCTCTCACTCCTTAAATCCCTCCCTCCTTTTCTCTCTATCTCCCACCCACATGATACAGAATACCTTTCTGGTATGTACAGAGTCCACTGTAACCTTTTGGCATTTTAACAAGTGATAAAGGCCATAGGTAGATTCCTGTGATGCAAGGAAAAACTTAGGAAGTGAGAAAAGAATCTATAATCATATCTAAATTCTTAGAATTTAAACTTGTATTATTGAGGTTCTATTACTAAGATGTTTGAGCCACTGTTAAAATATAATAAATACCTGTGGAAAATTATAAAATGATGGACTTTTATTATATATTAGTTATTCAAACATTTCCTCATACAGTTCTAGAGATCTTCAATTAAGTAATTCCTAGATGTTTAGCTCTCCAAGACCTTGTGGTAATGACTAATTATGAAACACTCACTAAGGGCAGACAGTATTGCTCTTCACATATTATCTCCTGCTGAAAAGAGGATTCTTTAAATTATGTAACAAATTATATGGATAATCAGAGCTAAATATAAAAGCCCCCCCACCAAACAAACAAACAAACAAACAAACCAATGAAAAACAACAAAACTGGATTAAAAGTTGTTAAGTTTTCCAGTGGCAAATCAAAGTGTATTTGTAAAATTTTAAGAGAATAACATGCTTTCCAACTTATGTTCCAACTGTCATTTAGTTAAATTATTTGCAACCCTTGTATTGAATTGCCTTGGAATGCTCTAAAAACTATCTATAGATATCCTGTGCTATCCTAATTCTTAGTATCTGATCTCAAAAGCCTAAAGGATTTGGAAAGCAAAGGATACTTACATATCACATTACCTCATGGATAAAGCTTGACTTGAAAGATTATATTATATTAGAAGTAAATTTCTTTTGTTTATAAGGAGCAGAAATCATCTTTGGATAGCTTTGACAGAGAAAGATATTTATTACAAGGATACTAGGGGAACTCTAAAAAATTGAATGATGAGTTCAGCAAGTGAGCTTTAAGAAAGGCAGAAACTCACAGCTGCTGTGGGAATCTCAAAAGCAGAACCTTCTTTCTCCCTGGGCCCTGCCATTTACGTGACTCAGATATAGCAATTTGTTTACTGTGTGTCTTTGAAATTCTTAAATTTCACAATAAAGAGTGATAGAATTTGGTCCTACTTGGCTCTGCTTCCTCCTAGGGGAGTGTGGTATGGGGGAAGGACAGCCAAAAGGACCTGGTCATGAACTCAGATGTTATCATGTAGTAGATAATTTAACTTCCTAGTGCCTTTTAAAGTAAATTGTGCTAAAATACACATAACATAAAATTTACTATCTTAACTATTTTTAAATGTAAAAATCAGTGGCATTAAGTGTATTAACAATATGAGCCACTGTCACCTCTATCCATTTCCAGAATGTTTTCTTCATCCTAAATAGAAACTCTGTACCCTTTTGACAATAACTCCTCATCTGTCTCCCCTGCTCCCCATCCCCTTCACAACTCCTGGTCCACTTTGTGTCTGTGAATTTACCTATTCTAGGTGCCTTATATAAGTAAAGTCGTATAATATTTGTTCTATTGTGTCTGGCTTAATTTGATTAACTTAGTATTTTCAAGATTTCATCCATGTTGGAGCATGTATCAGTACTCAATTCCTTTTTATTGCTAAATAATGTTCTATTGTAAGGATTCAGCACATGGTGTTTATTTGTCAGTTGATGGACATTTTGGTTGTTTCTACATTTTGACTTTTATTAATAATGCTGTTATGAATATTTGTGTATAAGTTTCCATGTGAATATATGTGCATAATTCTTTTGAGCATACCTAGCAGTGGAATTGCTGGATCATATGGTGACACATTTAACATACATAACATTTTAAAATATTTTCAAACAACCTCAACAACCTTCCCTGTTTGACTTATTCTGCTTTGTTTTTTTTTTCCACATCATTTTATTACATACAATATATTTTACTGTTTATTGTATCCAGTATTTGTCATCTGTCTACTTTTGGTAGAATGTAACCTCTTTGAAAGCAGGGATCTTTCTTTTGTTACTGAGTATCTTAAGGGCTTGGCTTCATAAACATTTATTGAATGAATATTTGTTGAATTAGGATATACACATTCTTAAATCTATAAGTAGCTGTGAGCATCAGTTCCTTTCTGGAAAAAAGTCAGTGTAATTGTTCGTATAATTAAATGTTTTGAGACTCCATATAATTAAAATGGATGAAAGTTATCATTGGATTTATGGTGCCATCTAATCTTGCTATAATAGGTACTTAAATAATCTTTCGGGTTATATCTCTGCACCTGCCCAGCCCAACATCTGATAAAACCTACAATCTGGAAAAAATAACTCTATAGCTTTGTTTAATGGTTTACACATTATAGCCACATTAAAAAAAGTTGATATTTCTGAAAGTTTAGCTTTGTTTTTACGTGTGAGTGAATTTGTAAGCATTTTGTGAGACCATTTTTTAATTGAGATCAGCCCTTCTTCTTGGTGGAGAATATATAAAACATCCAGAAAAACGTTTTGAATTATAACTGCTATTGGCAGAAAAGTTTAGTTGGAAATAATTTGCAAATTACAAAACCAGAGAGTAGTTGAGAAATTTATAGAACTTAAGAAATATGTAAGTGGGCATATCACAAGTTGTAATTCTTCTTTTTGAAAATTAGGAATGTGTCTTGAAAAGGATAGGCATGTAAATATAGGTCGAGGAGAACAAATGGGCAGTATTTTTGCTCTTCATTATTTTATTCTATTGACTAAGTCTGTTATAATGTGTTTTGATTCAAGCTCATTCCAAAAGGTACATGTTTGTCTCTTCTCTTTTAAAACTTTTAGTTTTCCAGTATTGTTATTCACTCTTATTCTTGGAATCCTCACTGGTAGCAATGTACAAATGAGAACTTCTTTGAGAGTATATTTGTGTATTGTACAGAGAAATAAAGTGAAAAATATAGGTATGTACAAATCACAAAATAATTTAAAATATTGTAAAACAACCTCATTTTATTCCCTTTAGTTCTACCATGCTATAATCTTCTCTGATAGATGTTTTAAAATGTAATACCTTTAGGAGAGTAATTTTGAGATGAAAGATACCAAGTATTATTAGAGTTTTGTTTCATTTCTGTAACATCCAAATCAATTTAGTTGAAGTATATTATACCAAGTAAAGATAGTGACTTAATAAAATCTATTACCCAAATCACCAAATGCAGTTACATTAGAAATTCAAAGTAAGTTAATGATTTAAAGGCTAGCTAATTGTGTTTGGCTAAAATGTTCAAGGTCATTGCTAATATCACAGACATAACTACTTAAACATTTGCATTTTAAGTAGATTTTCAACCATGCTTTCAGAGAGGGTAATTTCAGTTGTGGTTTGTTAAGCAGGGAAGGTAAAGAAAGGAATTTTGTTGTATTCAGGCCTCTGTACTTGTGGCTAGGAATGGTAAATATTGTGACATTTCAAGTCAAATCAAGACTCATTGTCAATGAAGGTGTTGGTTATTTAAAACTTTACTAAATCCATTTCTAGGATTGATAACATATGAGAAAAGGGCCTGTATTTACCTTTCTTCCCTATTTACCTGGCAGGACATGATTTATTAGATGAGTTCCAATTCTAAATTTATGTGAAAAATGAGCCTTCTTTCCTGATCAGTACAAATAAAGTCACTGTTACCTGTTAAGATGAAACCAAGTGCTTATTTCTAAAGTCTTAGCTGCTAGGGAATCACTCAGTCTTTAAAAATATGATCAGATTGTAAGTTCAAAAACACTTTGTTAATTATTGGAGAATCTGAATATAAATTGTTGAGGTAAATTGTCATGTAGAAATTTTAAGGGACAGCAATTAATTTGGCAATAGATATCCCTAAAATTATACTATAAACACTTTCTAAAACGTATGTCAACATTCATACTGTACATTTGTTCAACAAAGAAGTTGTGATTAATGTAATAAACTAAAGAATATCAGCCGTATCTTTTAGTTTGAATCTTAATTTATTTAGAAAAATGCATATTAATTTCAGTATCTCAGAGACTACTAGTTATTTCTTCTAATTAATTTTTTCCTTTTTCCATACTTGAGTTTATGAGTGCCCAGAATAAAGACCACATTTCCCAGCCTCCTTGGCAGCCAGGTGTGGCCAAAGACTATGCTTTGTGTTTGGATCTTCAAAGGGAGCTTTTACTATCCTCCTGGCTCTAATCCATGCTCATCCCATTCAGCTATTTGTAATAAGGATGGGGAATAAGCCATCTTGAACCATGTTGATGAGGCTAATAATGCATTAAGAATAATAGAGCATGAAGAAATGAACTGGCTCTTTGGACATCCTCAAATACTGACTCTACTATAATCTAACAGAAGATAAAACTAGATGTGAGCAGACAAGAGCCAAATCATATATTCCCCATTAAGCAACGTGAACCATTGGAGGATTTTTAAGCTGGAGAATAAAATAGGTTTTGCTCTGGGAAGATCAGACAGTAGTAAAGAAAAAGAATATAGAAGAAGGCTGCAAATGGTAGGCGTGGAAGGAATCAGGGTAATACATGAAAGCAGCCTGAATCAAGCCGCTGTAGTGGGGATAAAAAGTAGCTTTCATCAGAATCATCCAAGGGACAGAGTCTTTGTTTAGTGTTTCACTTTAGACCTAAAAACGATTTACGGATTAAGATATTCGTTGTTATTTTTCAGGCTTCATTACTTTTAAAAATGGAACATATAGACTTGAAAGAAGTTTCTCTTTCATTTGCTTACATTTGGATAAAATGTTGTTAAGCCCAGCATAGCTTCCTGCTCTCCAGAGTTCTGAGATACAAGCCTCATCTTGTATCATGCTCTTTTCCTCCTGCTCTCTGCTTCAGGCACAATGCCTGTTTTTCTTTTCTTTTCTTTTCTTTTTTCATCACACAACCTTTCTGAGCTCCCTCTTACCACAGGACCTTTTCACATACTTTTTCTCTGTCTGGTAGGTTTCCCTTCTTAACCTCCATGCCTTTCACTTAAATAACACCAATTTATTATCCAGATTTCAGCTCCATGACTCACCTTCAGTGAACTTTTCCTGGTCTCCCAGACCCTGTGAGTTCCTTTGGCTTTATATGTGCTCATACAGCACTGCATGTTTTTACCTTCAAACAGAAGTTTTACTTCTGTTTCTATGATTATTGGATTATGTTTGTTTCTCCCACTGGACTTTAAACTCTGTAAGGTTAGCGACTATATTGTTCACAGCTGTGTCCCTAATGCATTGCAGAATATCTGTCACACAGTAGTAATCAGGAAATATGCTGAATGAATGAATAACAGTTTAGCACAATGGTTTAAGAGGATGGGTTTTTGATTCAGACAAACCTGATTTCAATTACAGTTCCACTCTTATCATATGATCTTTGGAAGTTAGTACTGAGAGCCTCAATTTCCTTTTCTATTAAGTGGGATTATTGCTTATAGTATTACTAGGATGATTAATGGCAATTGATGTATGTAAAACACTTAGTAAGTACCAGGACCTTAGCATCAGGTACTTAAGTTTAAATAGGTGGAAACCATTACTACTACTACTACTACTACTACTACTACTACTACTACTACTACTACTGCTACTACTACTATTATATCTGAAAAATCAGCATGAGTGTCTTTTGAAGCTTGGCTGACATTATATTGCATTGATGTTAAAATTCTGCTGTATATTACTTATAAAATTTTGCAGTAAACCAGTTTTTAAGCTGGTATTTGTTTATTAGGCTATTCAAAGGCATACTGCCTTATCAATTATTTATTTTGGTTTGGTCTTTTTCCCCCTTCCTTACTTTGATAATGCATGTTACTAAATTGCAGGCACTTATTTACCTTTTATTAATGATTTGATGCATGCTTTCCTTTGACGTAATGCAAACACCTGAGCTGTATCAACATTAATAATAAGCTTAGAATTATTTGGCATCTACGTACAATACCTTCATTGAGTAGAATTTTCAAGTCTTGCTACATTTTAAAGCCAATGTGTTATTTTAGTTGCTAACATTTCTTTCCTACTAGAATATAGAGGTAAAAGAAAATAATTTTGTTTTATTTATTGAGACAAAATAAATGTTTGCTTTGGCACCATCAGAATAGAGGTTTTTCACAAATTTCCAATAGGCAGCCAGCTGCTGCTGTTTTTCTTTCTGTGAAGTTTCCTATTGGTCAAGAATTTGAATTGAACTTTTATGGGTATTAGTAAAAATATTCATCTAATATAAATAATTAATCAGTTTACAGATAAACAAATTTGTATAGGACAGTCTTGTCATATTTTAAACTGACAGATCAAGTCACCATGGTTACTTGGGAATACTGATGATTTCTAGATAAAATAATAGGGATCCAAAAGGCATAGAAAATGTATCTTGCTCGTTCCTCTTAGATAGACCTAATGAGCAAAATTATTTAGGCTCTAATCTCCTTTTAGTTATGCTGTAAAAGGAGATTTTACTATTTACTGGAACCTTGGAGTATATGTGCGTGTGTGTGTGTGTGTGTGCACATGTGTATTATATATATAAACTATTGAATAACATTTGAAAATTAAAGCACTAAAAGAACTTTTAAAAAAGTACTTTGTCAACAACAAAAAAACAATCCAATTAAAAAATGGGCAGAAGACTTGAACAGATATTTCTCCAAAGAGGAAATGCAGATAGCCAACATGAAAACATGCTCAAGGTCAATAATCATCAGAGAAATGCAAATTAAAATCACAATGACATATCATCTCACAGCTGTCAGAATGGCTATCATCAGTAAATCAAAGAACAACAAGGGTTGGTGAGGATGTGGAGAAAAGGGAACCCTTATACACTGTTGAGGGGATTGCAGATTGGTATAGCCGCTATGGAAAACAGTCTGGGGGTTCCTCAAAAACTTGGAAATAGATCTACCTTTTTACCCAGCAATCTCACTTCTGAGTATTTATCCAAAGAAAACCAAAACAATAATTAGTAAAGATCTGTGCATCCCTATGTTCATGGAGATATGGAAGCAACAGATGACTGGATAAATAAGTTATGGTTCATATATACAATGGAATATTACTCAAACATTTCAAAAAATGAAATCCTATTATTCGCAATGACATAAATGGACCTAGAGGATACTATGCTGAATGAAATTAGACAGAGAGATAAATACCA
This sequence comes from Cynopterus sphinx, assembly GCA_030015415.1. Taxonomy (NCBI): domain Eukaryota; kingdom Metazoa; phylum Chordata; class Mammalia; order Chiroptera; family Pteropodidae; genus Cynopterus; species Cynopterus sphinx. The sequence goes on from CM057380.1 coordinate 141,574,181, forward strand.
TATTTTTTCACTTAATTTGCGGAACCTAAGGAACAAAAAGAACTAACTAATCAAAAACAGACTCACGAATATAGAGGACAATCTGGTGATGGCCAGATGGGAGCGGGGTTTGGAGGCTGAAAGAAAGGGGTGAAGGATTATAGAACTGCAAATTAGTAGTTGATAGATGGTCACAGGGATGGGGAGCATGGCATAGGGAATGCAGTTAGCATTAATGTAATGCCTAGGTGTAGAGCCAGAGGAGAGAAAGCAATTAGGAGGATCGTTTATAAACTATATAAAGGTCTAACCAATGTACCATATAATTGAAACTAATAATAAAATAAAATAAAATAAAAAAGTACTTTGCAAACTCTTGTTTAAAAATTACTCTATGAGAAGATATTTCCTTTCAGCTAACGTAAATTCTTTATAGTACAGCTTATGTTAGTTTGCTATGTCTAGTCATATTAGAGTAGCTGGTAATTTGCTATTTCTAGTCATATTGGAGTAATTGGATGAAAGCTTGACAAAAACCACATTCCTTGTTATGACACAGAACTAGTGAGTCTGAAGACCATTTATTTTTTGGGATTTTCTTTTTTTGGTTGAAAGAAATAGAAAACACAATTGGAACAATTGTCAGCAAAGAAGAGGGTTTTGCTATCCAAGAAACCGAAAAGTCCAGGCATAACGTTAGAGACTCTTTCCCCTTGATTCTGTTTTATCATCCATATGCGTCCCATCCTCAGCCAGGCCTTCTGCTGCTGGTGACAGCATGGCTGCTATCAGCTTCTGCCTTACTGTACCCTATCCTCTTAGAACTGAAGCTGAAAAGAGAGTGCCTTGTTTCTTCAAACTCTAGAAGTACTACTGCAGTCATCACTGTTGCAATGACTAGGATAAAGGTCTCGTCTTTAGACCCTGTGGCCAAGGTATGAGATGCTCTGATTACAGAGGTGATGTCATCATGCTTTGAGTGGGAGAAGAGCCCTTCTTCATCCTCTGCCAGTGCTCTGTTGTTGTCAGAAAGAAGGAAGGCAGTAGATCCTGGAAAGGCTAAGACAACATGTGTGCACTGTAGCCAAGTACGACTAACCCTGAGCCTTCACGAAGCCACATGTCCTGTGTCTTCACAATCATGTTTTAAACTTTGAATTCCTTAATTATTTTAGTATTTCCATAAGACTATTTCTCTTTTCAGGTTACGACTTCAGGGCTTTATGCTAGCACTGTTTTAGGTGGAGTGTATTTACTGATGAAAAAGAGAATTATCTGAATACCTTTACATGCCTCAGTAGTCTGGGCTGGTCTAAATCTTTCTTTGGGGTCAGCTCTTGAACATAAGGATTCTGAAGAAATCAAGGATGGGGGTCATGGTGCGGGGCCAAAAAGGGAAGTATCACCATGATACTTCAGTAATGTTGCTATAAAATAAAAAAAGGAGGGGGAGTTTATGAAATGAACTATCAAAATGAGTATTTTTTTCATGAACACATGAATGAATATGCTTTGATAAGTGAATCTCAGTCATGAAAGTGTATGTATTTGAATTTCTATTTCTCGCAGTAAATTTGATCGTGAATGTATTTGCTTTTAGTTTAGATGGCCTTTGTTTACACACATATAGGTTATATACTCTATAAAGTAATTGTGATGTCTTATGTGTACATAATGTACAAGAATTAGTTATAACAATGGAAATGTCTACAAAGCAGGGTGCAATATAAGCAGGATTTAAAATAAAAATTTTTAAGTTGAAAAGTCATTAAAATAGTTCCCCAAAATTAGAAAATTTGTTGCTAAATGCTTTTAGTTAAAAATTCCCCAAGGAAAACATATATTTTGTGCCAGACTTAGATGTGTATTATAATTCCTAATTAATATGTAACATTTGAAATGTGATCTTTGTATAACCTTTTAGAAAAGGCACAGTAGAGTTTCTAGTTGTTAAGAGTCAGTGTCTTTAACTCATTTTTTAACTCCGATCTTAAAACTCAGACCTATCTGGAACTGTTGAAAAAATTGATAGCTATGCCATGACTATCTAGAAATCATATATAATTTTAAGGTTGAAGATAAACCATTGAAGAAATTTGTGTTCAATATTGAGTTTTTAAAGGCAATGCGGATTTTGGAAAGAGCTGTTTACTTGCTTAGGTTTGAATTCTTTTCTACCATGAGAAGGTTCTGAGAATTTAGACAAATATTTAATCTCTGAATTCAGTTTCTCATCTTTAAATTGGGAATACTAATAATATTTCTGTTCATCAATGGTCCTGTGGGAGCATGAATGATGTTATACCTGTGTAAATATTTGGAAAGCTATTCTGGTATGTGCTAGATATTTTAAAAATTAATATTAGTTTTTTAATGATAAAGTCATTAGGAGATCACCTAACCTATTTGTTAGCAAGAGCTGAATCATACCACACATTTTAAAATCAATGGCTTATTTTACTAGATTTGCTATAATTTGAAAAGCAAGTTGTTTTCCCTCTAGCAGTGATGATAATAAAAAAAAATGTTGCATTAGTTACATAATACAGAATTTTCTTGATTTTATTTTGTGTTTATTGATGAAGGAACATATTTGGACAAGAGAAATAATTTATTTTAGTTAACTGCATAATTAAATATATTGTTTTAGGCCGTGGTTTTAAAACTACACTCCAGATATAATTTGATTGCAGTTTGGCAGATCAACACATTTGGAGTATCATCAATAACCTATGTTATTACTTTTTTTTTTTCAACTTGAAACATAAGAGGAGATGAAACATAGATTTCACACTTGTTCATTGTTAAAAAAAATTTTTGGTTAAACTGTTTTTGAACTCCAGTGTTCAGAGAAGTGTAAAGGGTGAAATACTAATATGTCTAAATCAAGATATTCATAAATTAAAGGAAATGTAACATTAAGTGAGGGAAAATAAAACGTCTATTTTTTTTTCTTTCCTGTTTTTAAATTCCAAACTCTTTAAAGAAAACTTTTAGCTACTTAGCAATTCTTTAGGCCACATTTGGAATGCTTATGAGTCTGGCCTAACTAATAGCCTCTGTACTGCCAAGTTCTTGGAATTTAGATTTTTCACAATTAGGGAAGAGGTTTTGATTGGTGGGAGGACTCAACATCCCTGTGGTACTGTACTGAGGGGAAGGGAAGAATGAAAAAGAGTGCACACAGGGAAAGTGGCAATGAGAGATGCCATTTTATTGATTTAACATTGAATTATTGGACACTGTGGGGGTGACTATAAGGACTTTTGGAGACCATTTACTGTAAGGACTATCCATGAAATTACTTTGAGAGAGGAAAGTAAAAAAGGAACAAGGAGGTGCTATTGGTAATACTAAATCTCATCCCAGAGTGAATCATGTACTTTTCACAGACCTTCTTCAAACAGGACGAAAGCAAGGGCCAAGTGAGATCATGTAGATTTTTAATTTTATATTATTTAGGGAAATTTCTACTCATCCTGGGAGCAGATGCCATCATCCTGCATGAATGTGACCTTTTAACGACAAAGTCCTTGGTGTACAACCCAGAAACAACACACAGTTGAAGAATCGTCTCCTAATGAATGTATTTTTTCCACGTAATTTGTTAATAAGAATGGCGTTATGACTTAAATGTGCAAAGCTAAAAGAACTTAAAAAAAAAAAAAGCTGAAAGTGGCATAAGTTTGTGGGAAAGAGTGTATAGATTACTACATCAACATTTGGTCATTATAGTGTGTCCAATAAGATATGGTAGTTGTGGCGGTTTTGTCTTTTTCTTCTTGATTAGAAGTATGGTTGGAAATCATCAATTTGGTAGAATGACTAGACCTTAAAGACAGTTTCTCAACAAGACAGTTTAAAAATATTTTGGATAAGTTATACTCAAAATCTGTTTAAAGCTTGACACAAAGTGGAAAGAATGAAAGAAACATAGATGAAAGAGAGCGTGTACTAGAAGACAAGAGCTGGTTTTATTCATGAGGCAAATGGCTGCTGGTGGCACTGTTTCTCTCCCACCTTTCCAGGAAGCAAGAGGTCATACCATCTTGGAGGGAATTGGGACAATCTTACCAGAATGTCCATGAGGTTGCTTATCCTTAGAAAGACATCTCTTAGAGAAGAGTAAAGGTGCTTGGTGAATATGAATCAGTGAATCATTGAGGAAGATAAAAAAGTATTCATTGTTTGCGTTTGATTACTTGGTCTTCAGTTTCTTTAGGACAGCAGGAGGTTGAGGAATAAGTTCTTTTGCCTTGAAAAGGAATCTGCTTTTGGTAGCCTAGAAGTAGGAGTAGCCAAAATGAAAGTGATCAAATCACATTTCCAGAGGAAGTTTTGGAGAGAAAATAATTATAATAAATAAGCTGCTACATGTTTAAACATCTCTGGAAGAACTTTTTTGAATAAGAGAAAACAATGACTTTGCCTGCCTGCCTGCTTCCTTCCTTCCTTTTTCTCTTTTTCTTTTCTTTTCTTTTTTCTTTTCTTTTCTTTTCTTTTCTTTTCTTTTCTTTTCCTTTCCTTTTCTTTTTTTAAATTTTTCTTTTCTTTTCTTTCTCTCCTCTCCTCTCCTCTCCTCTCCTCTCCTCTCCTCTCCTCATCTCTCCTCATCTCTCCTCTCCTCTTCCTTTCCTTTCCTTTCCTTTCCTTTCCTTTCCTTTCCTTTCCTTTCCTTTCCTTTCCTTTCCTTTCCTTTCCTTATTCTTTCCTTCTTCTCTTCTCTTCTCTTCTCTTCTCTTCTCTTCTCTTCTCTTCTCTTCTCTCTTCCTCTTCCTCTTCCTCTTTCTCCTCTCCTCTCCTCTCCTCTCCTCTTCTCTTCTTATCTTTTCTTTTTCTTTCCTTATTCTTTCCTTCTTCTCTTCTCTTCTCTTCTCCTCTTCCCACCCCACCCCCATCCCCTCCCCTTCTCTCCCCTCCCCTCCCCTCTCCTCAATGTTAGTTTAGAAGAAAACCATTTTGCAGACAAAAGGAGTTAACTTTCCTTTTGAGTCCAGGAAATGCTTGTGTGAAACATAAGCTGTATCTGTGCTTCAAAAGAAATCAGAAAATAGGGACTGAGATATTCTCATCCCTTCAAATGAAAGGCAGAATGTGGAAGATGATACCTTTCTTGAGCTTGTCTTTGTGGAATTATTTTCACCTTATTTAAAATTCTAAAGATGGATTATATAGCTTCAAGAGAAGCTTTTATAATAGTTTTAACTATAACTTTCTAGAATTGTTGACATTTTGCTTGTTGCAACTTGATTGCTCTTTAGAAGTACTAAATTAAAACATAGTGACTTCCAAATTCCAGTTAAGTTGCTAAAGGAAAAGAGAAAAACAGAACTAGCTATTGATGATAGCAATAATTGTAAACTTGGTCTTTTAAAACTTAATGGGGTCAGGGGGGGCAGGAGTATCATCCTTTTAAAGAGATACGTACCATTCATTTGCTTCCCATGAATTAAAAAAAAATTATCAAGTTACATGTGTCCACAAATAGCATCTTAGAAAGATAACACTATGTGGTTTAGAGGAGAGCCTCTATTTTATCCTCCTCTCCATACAGCCCTTAATTATAGAGGTAATATTTGAGATGCCCTCTAGCTAATTAGGGGTTAAAGCAACCGGTTGTTAGCTGTTAGTTTTGTTTTCATAGAAAGGGAATTACTAAAGGAGTTAGCTTCATGCTGTATTTTAAAGAAGAGCATTATTTCTGTAAATACTTGTTGAATAGAGTGTGTTCTTTTTTAAATTATTTTTTTTGAAATAATATTGGTTAATAACATTATATAAATGTCAGATGTAGAACATTATAATTTGTATACTCTACTGTGTGCTCACTACCTAAAGTCTAGTTTCCTTGCATTACCATGTATTTGATTCCCTTTACGCAATTCACCCTGCTCTCATCTGTCTTTTTTGAACAAAACTGTGCTAAGGTTAAGATGTGAGAATTTGCCTAAGAACTTTAAGACATCTTGATCCTAAAGTATGCTTATGCTCTAAGTTTAAAAAAAGAGTTTTTGGGAAGTCATATGTCCCTTTGAGAATAAGAGAAAATTTGTGTTGCAACTTACCATGAAGATACAGAAATAAGAGTTTACATATATTTGAGTGTCTTTAAAACTCCCTGAAATCTACTCTTTGGACCCTGCGTGAGAATACTCAAAGTAACATGCAATAGTGGCTCTTAAGCTGAAATGTAAGCTCTGGTCTACAGCCATGCCACCCTGAACAAGCCCGATCCCATCTGATCTCGGAAGCTAAGCAGGGTCAGGCCTGGTTAGTACTTGTCTGGGAGACTACCTAGGAAGAACAGGTGCTGTAGGTGTAAAAAAAAAAAAAGTGATTGTGAGCTGACAAGGTCCTTGCAATCTGTGAGGTCAACCAAGGATTGCCTTGCCTAAAAACAAGAAAAGTAAGCTCTGGGTTTTGTCCATTTTGTATTTTGCTGTTTCCACAGTGTCTAGGACCGTGCCGGCTTGTAATCAGCACATAATGGATGTTGAATGAATGAATCCCTAACAAAATGAACATATTTTACTTTTTGGTATGTGGCTAGTCTGGATGTTCTGGCTGCTTATACTTTACCAGTTCTTTACTAGCTATGTGACCTTTATTTACTTCTTTTGCAAGAAACAGAAACCCAGTCAGTTAAGTGAAATAGAGGCTTTTTGGTTTGCATTACTGGGAAGTCCAAAATCAAGTTCTAGCTTCAAATACAGTTTCAAATACAGCTTGAACAAAGGGTTTGGTTGATGATACCAGGGTTTAATTTCTTTCTTCGCTTCATTCCTTCTTATAAGCTTTATTCTCCGGCAGACATTTTCCACCCATGGTATGGAAAAATGGTTCCTGGCAGTTCTAGACCTATACTTTCCCTCGTAATGCTTGATCTTTGAAGGAAGCAAAACCTTTTTCTTTTTCTTTCATTGTTATATCTGCTTCTGTAAGGGCACTTTGGCCCTGCCTGGTTATGTACTCCCCTCTGGACCAAGCACTGTCTTGGGTAATAGAGAGAGGGGCCAGTCGAGGTCTCACACCCGCTCTTGAGTGGGAGAAGGGTCCTGTTGGTTGTTAACCATGCCATATGAAGAGTTTTAAGAGGAAAAGGGAAGTTTCTAAAAGGGTAAGGGGAAAGTATATAGTAACGTATGTACAAGACAGCTTTTATATGTGCAGTTCTGTGCTGCATAACTACGTTCTGGTCAGTGGCAGGCTGCATAAATGACAGCGGTCTCATAAAATTATAATGGAGCTGAAAAATTTCTATCATCGAGTGACCTTGTAGCCATGGTAAGGTCATAGCTTGAAGGTCAAAAGAATCAACAAGGCTGTGGCTGAGATGGCAAACAGCTTTAACCTGGGTGTGGATGAGGATGACATCGAGGAACTCCTAGAGGTAGTTCAGTGGAATTCACTAGTGTGGAGTTGTTGCAACAGGAACAGGAACGCATAGCTGAAGAAGTGGCAAGAGAAAAGGAAACTGCGGGAGAAGAAACAGAAGAATTTCTAAGAAAATTCACAGTAAAACTTCTGCAGACTTTCACCAGCTCATTTAAAAAGTCTGAAAATGTGGACCCCCAACACCAAAAGATTTTCATGAATAGAGTGGAATGTTCATGGTGGACTATCTGCTTACAAGCAAATCTATGGTGAAAAAGACACAAACTGAGCAAACCACTGTGGACATATTTCTGAAAAGAATGATACACCTCCTCAAGAAGAGCCTCAGTCCATTCCTTCAGGAGGTATTCCAGAAGAAGGCATTGTTGTTATAAGAGATGATACCTCTGTAGAGCCTCCAGTGGGTCAGGATGTGGAAGTGGAAGAAAGTGATATTGATGATCCTGACTCTGTAGGCCTACTAATGTGTGTGTTTGTGTCTTAGTTTTTAACAGAAAAAGTTTAAAAAGTAAAAAAAAAAAAAAAAATTAAAAATGGAAATAAGCTTATAGAATAAGGATATAAAGAAAATATTTTTGTACAATTACGCAGCATGTTGGTGTTTTAAGCTAAGTGTTCTTACAGAAAGTCAAAAAGTTAAAAAGTTTATAAAGTAAAATGTTAACGTAAACTAAGAATAATCTATTATTGAAGAAAGAAAAATATTTTAAAATAAATGTAGTGAAGCCTAAGTGTACAGTGTTCAAAAAGTCTACAGTGGTGCACAGCAGTGTCCTAAGTTTTCACGTTCACACACCACTCACTGACTCACCCAGAGCAACTTCTAGTCCTGCGAGATCCATTCATGGCAAATGCCCTATGCAGGTGTGCCATTTTCTTTATTTTTTACATTTTTTACTGTATCTTTTCTAGGTTTAGATATGTTTAGATAGACAAATAATATTATAATTGCATTCACTATTCAGTACAGCAACATGCTGTACAGGTTTATAGCCTAGGAGCATAGTAGGCATAGTGGTAGGCTATAGTATCCAGGTTTGTGTCAGCACTCAGTGATGTTTGCACAACAAAATCACGTGTCTCAGAACGTATCTCCATTGTTAAGTTGTGCATGACTGTAAACTAATGTTTAACAGTGAGCTTCATGAGCAGCAGATATATGCCATTTTTTTTCTATTAAAAATCATATTTGAATAACATTTTCACCAAGAGGTTGAATGCATTAATTTACTGAATTAAATAAGTGATGATGAAGTGTTCACTCTATGCCAGACACTTCTAGTTTTTTAACTCTGAAGCACCTTATTTATGGTAAATACTATATTGTGACAATAATAATTGTTATCACACTATATGGTAACTATAAATAATATGTATAATTCTACCCCCAAACCAATATAATAGCCCTTAAAGAGACTTTAGCTATTTTTATATCTGTCCTGAATTTTCCTGCTCTTCTCCTTAGTTAGAATACTGATTGTATTAACCTTTGCTCTTCTCACCTGGATTACTGTGTTCGTCTCCGAAGTGGGCTCTACTTCTATCTTCCTCTCTCCCACCAGTCTTTTCTCAGCTTGGGATCTTCATACTTATAAGCCAGATCACACTAAGCTCTCTCTGCTTCAAACCTTCCAGTGGTTCCTATCTTAATCTCACTCACAGTAAAAGCCAGAGTCTGTACAATAACATAGGAGGCCCTTTAGGATCTGGCCTCTCCCGTTTCGTGGCCCTTCTGATCTCCTGTCCAATCGATCGCTCAATTACTTACTCCCTCCCATCAGCTGCATTGGCTTCCTTGTAGGTCCTCAAACATGACAAGCATGCCCCACTGTAGGGCCTTTGCACTGGCTGTTCCCTCTTCCTGGAATGCAGTTCTCCTAGACATATCCCTCACCCCCTTAAAGTCTCTTGCTGTGTTTTGTTCCTTTTTCCCCCTCTGTAACATTTATCCCTTAGCACACTATATAATTTATGGATTCATTATGTGTATTGTTTTTTATTTGTCTCCTCCCTACACCCCTCTGTAAGAGTCTTTGTTTTATTTGGTCTTAGAACAAGGCCTGGCACGTAATAGCTGCTCAATAAATATCTGTGGCATGAATGAATTTCCTGAGTAAGAGATACAGATTAATATTTTTCTAAAGTGATAACCTTACTGGTGATTTTTTTTCAACAGTTAAATGTTAAGAATAAATAATGAAAATGATGATAGTGAATAATTATTGAGTATATACTTTGTGCTGGACATTTATAATAAATGCTGCTGCTGATGATGGCTGTTATTGAATGTTAACTTTGTACTGGAAATTCTGCATTATCAGATCAGTTAATTTTCAGACCAGTCCTCTGAAGTTAGTACTAGTATCATTTCAATTTTATGGTTAGTCCAGAGAAATAACTTCCCAACATCACACATTTATTATTACACATTTGTCACTACTGTGATATTAGAATCTTAAAAGGAAACATGTTGTTAAATTTGTATTATCCCATTTTTATTCTATTCTAGCAGAAGTTAGTATCTCTCTTTGGGAATTTTTACTTGTGGTTATGATGATCACTCTCTGAAGAGTTCGGTATTAGAATTAGGAGTATTATTGCATTTAAAGATAAATTTATTTACCTAGGATTGATTACAAATTCTACTTTAAGAGTACTACTATTCTTGCCTCTAGGAGTTGGCAAATTCTTTTTTTTGTTCAAGCTGGAAGCAAGAGAAATAATTTAACACATATATGTGTAGCTCCTTTTAGCCATCAGACTTTTCTGCTTGATGTTTTTACCTTTGGTTTTACCCTCAGTTGGCTCTACTTTCACAGAGATCCTATGGGTTGCTTCATTATTTTTGGGCAAGGATTCATGCACTCCATCCTAGAAAGAGAGGTCTCTGCTCTTTAATTAACACACTCAAAGGGAGTTTTGTCATTTCAACCACAATTGGACCCTTACCAGTAGCACAAATAAATCTAGGATTATTTTCTTTGTGCACAGAAATGGTTTCAAAGAGTGTTTTATGCCCATTGAGTCCATCCATACTAATTATAGGTGTGACTTTAGAATGACATCTGTGGGTTTTTTATAAACCCACATTTTTTTCACATTTAGCTACTCTTAATTAAATGTTGGAAGCTGTGTTCCTGAAGGAATTATGTGAGAATGAGAAATTTCCTTTGTTTTTTGTTTTTTTTTTTGGAAGAGTTTTTAGCTCTTTCTTTTATTGGCAGTTCTTAGAAAAGTCTCAGTTATTGGTTGATTAGAAACAAGAGGCCTCTGCTTGTAGCTTTAACAAGGTAACTCTTATATCCTGCAACTTTCTGGGAAAAAAAAGTCTAGTTTCTCATGCTATAAGGATTGTGGAAATTGGTGTATAGTTTCCAGAAGGTTTTCTTGCCCGGGAACTTCTCTTGCCAACCATTTCCTCCTAGATGCATTTCTCTTGTATGTATGATTAGCCAAGAAGTGGTAAATGGTTCTCATACTCATTTCTTTTTGAAGAGGGTACTATACTAAAGGAACAGGGGAGAGGCAGGTCCTTTCAGCTATAAAACTAATCATAAATCTTGTTGTGCTCTGAAGATTTCAAAGGGAAGAGTGTTTCTGGCTAACTTCTGTTTAGGAGCTCTTACTGATGGGATTATTTTTTGAGATCTTTTAGCCATTCATTTCTAGAATATATATACTTAAATGCTCCTTTATGATTTACTGAGGGGATGAGTCAAGGATGAACAGTTGTATCATTATTACATACTTCATCTTTCCTTCCTATGATCTTTCTGCTATTATATCATCAACCTCATTTGTCTTTTGCAGTTTCGTTTCTTTACCTTTTGCAGTCCATTAATGTATCAGTTCACTTTTCAACAGTCATTTTTTGTGCACTGACTGCCTGCCAGTCACTGTGCTAGGTAGGTGTTGAGGGTATAAAGATTAAAAATATGTGGCTGCAGTTCCCATGGAGCTCACTGTTTGTTAGAGACATGTAGCTGGAGATATGATACAACAAATAACAGCCTGAAAGGGTACATATTAAAAATATGGTGAGATCGCAGAAGAAAACCCTAAACTTCTGGATGATGGATGAGTATGGGGATTTTAGCTATATGTACATTCACTACGAGCCAAGAGAATAATATATTTTTAAAAATGCTGTTAATTTAGACTATATTTTAGAAATGCTGTAGGGATATTAAAATCATACAATTGAGGGACCTGGTATATTAGTTTCATATGTACTCAAAAATAAAATATATTCTCCAGTTGTTGAGTCTCATATATTTCCATGAGGAGTTATGTTTCGTATACATCCTTTTTTGTGTGTATATTTTTAAGTAAAAAATTTTTTTGTATTTTTTTAATTAAAATTTTTTTCTATATGTCCTTTAGATCAAACTTATTAATTATAGGTTTCAAAGCATGATTCCTTACTAAATAGTATCTGTTTGCCCTATGAGTAATTGAGAAGTATGTTGAAACCTCCCACTACGATAATGCCGGTTAATTGTTCCTTGTAGTTCTTTCTGCACATTTTGTTTGATATAATTTGAGATTATTACTTATAAATTTAGAGTTGTTATATTTTCTTAGAGAACGGAAGTACTTCTTATATAATAGCCCTATTTCTCCTATTACTTTTTCCCCTCTTAAAGCCTATTTTTCTGATACTATTACTGCTGCCTTATGATCTAGGTATGACTCATGTAAATAGCATATGGCTGGATTTTTCATCCAATCTGAAACTTTTTTTTTTTGTGAAAATCTGTCTTTTTAAATAAGTTAAAATTAAGCTTATTATAATTATTATTGACTTATTTCTACCTTCTTTGTGCTTTATATTAATCATAATTTTTCCCTGTTTTCTCTTTTTTCTTAATTCTTTTTCAATACATTATACTTTCACTTATTTTTCTTCTTATTCCATTCCTCCCTCTTTACTGGTTTTGTATTTATATTCTCTGTTTCTGTGGTTTTAGTAGTTTCTTTTTATATTATGCATACTCAAAATATAAAGTTAATATTTTAACTTAGTCCTATATGATTCAAAACCATGGAACTGTTGAACTCAGATCACTTTCTTTCTGCTTATATGCGTTGTCAGGTATTGTAGTGCTGTGCTTTTTAAAACTAATATGTTAGCCATTACTTTTAGTCATTATTATTCTTTTATACTGACAGTGTTTAGATTAATTTGTTTAGATTAATTCAAATGTTTTAATAATTTTCCTCCCTATTTCTTCTCAGTACTCACATTCTTCTACTAAAATAATTTTTCTTCTACCTAAAGTATGGTGAAATTTTTAGTGGTAAATTTTTAGTTTTTATTTATCTAAAAGTATTTTGATATTACCCTTATTTTTGAAAGTTCATTTTGCTGAGTACACAATTTTAACTTGAAAGCTAAATTTTCTCTCAGCATTTGTAGAATTGATTCCACTATCTCTGTTTTGTGTTGTAGAGTCTTAGAAGTTAACAGCCCAATATGTTGTTTTCTGTATCTGTAGATTCATATTTTTCATTAACTCTGGAAAATTCTCAGCCATTTTCTCTTCTAATATTGCCTCTCTTCTCAAAGCATGATACCACTTGTTGGTCGAAATCATGGGGTCAGCAAAGCAGATCTGCTTGTGCCTCTCAAGGCTCAGTAAGTGTTTCCAGTCTCTTGGAGGCCTCTTCCAGGCTCTGTGTTTCAGGTTTTCTGTGGTGACTGGTAAAGTATGAATGTACTGACTCCCCAGATTAGAAGGCTCTATCATGATAAAATGCTTCCATTATTCCTGTTCTGTATTGATGTCTTGTATTTACTGGGATCATAAAATTTCTATGTATAGGTATAAATTGAACAGCAACAATGCAACTTTTATAGTCATTGAATGTACATGTCTTGGAAAGAGTGAGGGAAATTGGTCCAAGTGTGGAATGATGCCCAGCTATACTGGTGGATTCAGAGATCTCATGTCAATGCTAGTGTCAGATGGAGAGAACTAAAGAATACTCCAAAATGTCTAGCTAACAGTAATAAGATTTGCTCCTGAAATTTGCAGAGATAGATGCAAAGAAATTCCAGAGAGAGAGGGTCAGAGGATTCACAAAACTGTTCTTTCTAGGAAGTGAAGAAGGAACATTCAGAACACAAAAACCTTATAAGGCTTGCACGTAGAGCCATCTGATAATCCTAAGGTAACCACTGAGATCTGAATCTGCTCTTTGATACCTTCTACAGATGACTAATCTTGGGGCGCAGCACAGCCAGGTCACAGAAATCTCTCTAAAAGGAATTCATTACACATATCTGCATCAACATAACTCACAATTCTTAGTCGTCCACTTTTTCCAGTAAGGAAAGTAAAGGGAGAAAATTATCCACAAAGGAAAATAAGAAATTACTTATTTTTTACGTTTATTATGACAAAGAAGTTTTTGCTTAAAAAAAAATTTCCTCTCTTCTAGTCTTTCCTTCCAGGATGCTAATTATATATGCATGGTAACCTCATTCTCCCTTTTATATTTCTTAACCCCTCTTTCATATTTTCTCTGTCCTTATCATCTGTTTCATTTTGAATAATTTCTTAAGATCTATCTTTCAGATTATTAGTTAGCTGTGTCTAATTTACTATCTTAAACCCACCTACTTATTTCAACAATAGATTTTTACTTATAGAAATTCTTTACCAAATTAGTGTTTTTATCTTTGGATAAATACCCAGAAGTGGAATTACTGGATCCTTCTTTGACTCTTATTATAGCCTTAATGTTAAAATCTATTTTGTCTAGTGCAAGTATTGCTACTCCAGCTTTTTCTTTGTTTTAATTTTCATGAAATATCTTTTTTTACCCCTTTACTTTCAGTCTTTGTTTGTCTTTTTATCTGAAGTGAGTCTCTTGTAAGGCAGCGTATGTAAGGGTTTTACTTTCCTATCTATTCAACCACCCTGCGTCTTTTGATTGAAGCATTTAACATATTTACATTTAAAGTAATTTTTGATAGATATGTAGTTATTACCATTTCACTATTCATATTTTTGATCTTTTTTTTCTTTTTCAAGGAGCCCCTTTAACATTTCTTGTAATTCTGGTTTGGTGGTGATGAACTCCTTTAGCTTTTTCTTGTCTGGGAAACTCTTTATCTTTCCTTTGATTATAAATAATAGCTTTGCTGGGTAAAGTTATCTTGATTTTTGGTCCTTGTTTTTCATCACTTTAAATATTTTGTGTCAATCTCTTTTGGCCTGCAAAGTTTTTGTTGAGAAATCAGTTGGCAGTCTATGGAAGCTCCCTTGTAGGTAATTAACTGCTTTTCTCTTGCTGCTTTTAAGAGTCTCTCTTTATATATAACCTTTTTGGAATTTTAATTATGATATTTTAATTATGATATGTCTTGGTGTGGGTCTCTTTAGGTTCATCTTGCTTGGGATTCTCTGTCCTTCCTGGACTTATACGTCTATTTCCTTTACCAGGTTAGGGAAGTTTTCTGTCATTATTTCTTAAAATTGGTTTTCAATTCCTTCTCTCTCTCCTCTTTCTGGTACCCCTACGATGTGAATGTTGGTATGCATGATATTGTCCAAGAAGCACCTTGAACTATGCTCATTTTTTTTGGATTCTTTTTTCTTGTTGCTGTTCTGATTAGGTGTGTTTGGCTACCTCATCTTCTAAATCATTTTGATCCTCTGCTTCATCTAATCTACTATTGATTCCTCCTAAGGTATTGCTTATTTTAGTTATTGTATTCTTCATTTCTGACTGGTTGTTTTTTATTTTTTGTATCTATTTTTATGTTTTCTATCTCTTTGTTAAAGTTCTCACTGAATTAATCTATTCTTCCCCTAAGTTCACTGAGCATCCTTATAACCAGTGTTTTGAACTCTGCATCTGGTAGATTTCTCATCTCCATTTTGTTTTGTTCTTTTTTCTGGAGCTTGTTCTCTTCTTTTATTTGGGACATTTTTTTCATCTTCTCATGGCTGCCTTCCTGTGTTTGTTTCTATGTATTAGGTAGAGCTGCTATGTCTCCCACTCTTGGTAGAGTGGCCTTGTCCTGTGGGGACCAGAGGTGCAGTCTCCCTGATCCCCTGAGTTGGGTGCTCCAGCATGTTCCTTATGTTGGTCGTGTATGCCCCCCTGTTGCAATTGAACCTTGATTGCTGTTGGTATGTCCAGGGAGGAATTGGCCCTTAGGCTAATTGTCATGAGGACTCACCATGACTACAGTGGAAAAGCTGTTGTGCAGGGGCTGACATTATGGAACAGGATTTGCTTTAGTGGGGCTGTGGTGCCTGCTCTGTCTGCCCTTTGGGTGTGTCAATTGTGGAGGTGGTTGGGCGGTGCTTTGGTGTAGCTTGAAGCTGGTCAATGGGTGTGCTGATTCTGGGGCCTTATGGGAGGGACTCTGGGGCAGACCAAGGTCAGCAGCTCCCTGTGCCATGCCTGGGGCCACTTTGATATAAGCTAGAAAGTGATCTGAAGATGATTGTCACTTGTGCTGGGCTTGGAGGTACCTGGGAGAGGCTAAGCTGAGACTGTGGGTGGCTCTTATTAGTGCTTGGCTTGTGGCTGCTTAGCAAGAGGTATGGGGCACATGAGGCAAGATGCTGCTTGTTGGGGTTTGAGAACCTTTGAGAGATTTTAGAAGAGTCTGAAGCATAAGCCAAGTCAGGCCCTTCATATTGAAAGGCCACTAGGAGCAGCTTGGGTGGGCTGGCAACCTGGGTGGGGTGCAGTCTCAGAATCACCAGGGCTGGTGACCAGTGTTTAGCCATGTTGATGGAGACTCAGGTATGGCATCCATCTGCAGTGCAGGCTGTTTTGGAGGAGGGCCCAACAAAGGAATAATGGCTTCTGCCACTCCAGCTCTCACCCTGAAGCCAGACGATTCAGTTTCTACCTGTATGTCTCTGGTGCCTTTCGAGCTGCTGCTCCAATCAGTGTTGGAACTTAGAATGAGTTGATCAGCGAGTAAGTTCATTTACAGGGACTCCTGCAGCCCTCCGTCTTACTCAGCCACAGTCTCTGCTGGTTTTCACAGCTGGAAGTTATGGGGACTTTTTTTTCCTGGCACTGGAACCCTGGTCTGGAAAGCCTGGTGTAGGGCCGGGACCTCTGCAGCCGAGATATCCCTCCCAATTTTTACCTACCACACGTGGGACCATCCCTTTCTGCGTCTCAGCCCCTTCTACCAGTCTCCACATGACTTCTTCTGTATATCTTTGGTTATTGGACCTCTATTCAGCTAGACTTCAGAGGATTCTCAATAATGGTTGTTCTGTAGTTGTGTTGCAGTTTTTATGTGGTTGTGGGAGGAGGTGAGCACACTGTTTACCTCCTCCACCATCTTGACTGAACGCCTCCCTTTGCCCTTTGAAAAATGTTTCTTTTATGTCTGTAAATATTCATAATAGTTATATTTTGTAGTTAATAATTATAGTACCTGTTTGATGTTGTTTTTGCTTATTCATGCCTAGCAGTTTCTTGTCTTACCAGGATTTTTAAAAACATTTGAGGTCATATTTCTTGAATTTTGTCTCCAGTGCAACAACCATTAACTCTCGACAAAATATAAAACCAGACATGTGAAGGTGTGAAAGAATGACCCAAAACAGGCAGAAACATAGGGATGGGATGTATCTATACTTGAAATAAGAGAGTGTCACTAGGTTGTTTCAACCTTATGGCCTTTTTCCTGAGAGCACCTCCAAATTCATGCCAACCATGTGGTGAAAACTCAGGAATGGCATCTGGACATGAATTTTTCCTAGTGAGTCACTTTTTCTAGTGCCAGTGATTTTCTAGTTCTTTGTAGATGATTGAGAACTGATAGTACTTAAGGTCTTTGGGGCAAAGAGGTCGAGGAGGCAGGGTAGGGAGGATTAGGAACAGGAAGTTATTAGATTCTAGAGAAAAAGGTCATGATTTCTTTTTTTGCCTGGATTAGGGCTTTAAGAATTCAAAGTATATGGACAAATTTTTTTCTGAAATCATGGTTGGATGTGCATGTTTCTCTTTAAAGGCACTGTGTTTCTTTTCCCACCAGTTTCATCAGCATACATACTTTGAAGATAATTGTTTCACAAAATGATGGCTTCTTGCAGTATTTTTGAAAAGGTTAATATGTGGGCAACAACATTCCTTTTGTAGTCCACGTGATAACCCATTCCTTTTAAAGGTTTTCAGGTCATTTGGTTTAGGAGATAACACTGATCAAAACATTTAAACATAAGGATTTATCCAGAATTTTTAGGGGTTTATATGTAGTAGCGCTTTCAAATTTAGTGTTTATGCTGTAATTTAAATCTGGTTTCAATTGATTTTATCTTTAATGGAAAAATAACTGGAAACATTTTAAATACCTAAGAGCAAGCACAATTTTAACTTTTGAAGGAACCTGCTTTAGAGATATTATCAGCAACAAGTTGTACATGATTGAAAAACTTATACATGGAATTAAACATCCTTTTAACTTTTAAGCTTAAATACTTGTGTTAATAAAAATATTATTGAAATAAGACATCTAAAAAGAGAATATAGTATTACATTTTATTGGTTTAACTTTTAAAAACCTCACATTTCAAATGGCAAACAAAAGTGAATTTAATTCTTATTATCATGGGAAGGCAAAATACATACAACTATAAGAATTGAATATGTTGCATCTGCTTTGCATTTACAAGTTAGAACACTCTTTTGCAGAAAGTTTTGCAATAAAGTTACTTCCTTATGCTTGATTTCAGTTGCTTATGGTTCTGTGCAGGGGTGTGTCCACAGGACCTATCAGGTATAAGGCATGAAATTATACATTTATAGAACCTAGTATTTCTTGTTAAGTAACTCTGACTGAATTAGGAGACACATTAATTGGCATACAAACAAGAGTTTACAGGCCTTTAAGCTTGAATATTCATAAGTAAAATAGTGTCCATATTACTAAATGGCAAGATCATAAGATTTAATATAGAGTGTTCTAAGGACTTTGCTTGGAAAGATGAAATAATGCATAAACTTAAAGAAAATTGATACCAAACAGTTAAACTTTCAAGCTGCAGTGTGTAAAATATTATAAATGTCAGAATCTGCTAAAGAAGGCCGATACTACAAGCCAACTCTAATTACAAAATAGGATCAGAGAAATGAATAACTACAAAAATAGAAGGAACTGGGAGAGATCACAACTGACCCATTCAAAAAATGAGGCAAAGAGACGTTAAATGACTAACAAACACAGATGGATGTGGAATGGCAGACCAAGGATTAGAACTTTTTTTTTTTCCTCCTCTTCTATTTTAGTCCTACTTCTAAAGGAGGGTGAAGGAGAGAGCTTAATGATATCCCAGGGTGGTGGGGATCTTTGTGAAGGAGGGACAGTTTAGGTAAGAAGCCAGAAGTTGTACTTAAGGGAGAATGAAAATCTCAGGGCTGGGGGTAAGTTATTTGTGATAGAGTTCTGAATGTACTTTGTAAAGGCAATTCTGTCATGCTTATAAACCCAGCCGCAATCATAACTGCCTTTATTGCTATAAGATTTTGATAATGTCCATTGTAGATTACCTGCCTTCTCTTTCTCCTCAAATTCACTTTATTTAAATGTGTTTCAGTGTCATTTTGTTAGACATGAACTATGTTATTTGATGGTACAAGAGTCAGATATATGTGGTAAGCAAACATCAGAAAAACAATACACTTATTTTATAAAATATTCGAGGTAAAAGTCCTATTTATAGCTTCATAAGTAAAAAGTTGTTATGCTTAACATATTTTACCTATTATGTGGCATTTTTTTTTTGCAATTGATGGAATAATAAGGGATTAGAGACCAAAGAATAATTTACTTTCTTGGGAAATCTATTTAAAAATCTTATATCCATGTATTTTTATATAATAATTTATTTATATACCACACGTGTTCCTAAATTATATGCTATTTCGTTTTGCCTAGTTCTTTCTCTTTCTCTCTTTTTTTGGCATATGAAAATTTATTTCTACTGTGTTTTCACAATCAAAAATTATTATCTTGGTCTTGCCTTCTTGCCTTCATATAAAACCAAAAAGAGACATTGGCTACTTTGACAACCTTAAAGCAGACTCCAGGAATGTCACCAATCGCATGAGCTTTGCAACCAAATCCAGCAACAAGAACTTCATCATTTTTCTCAATAAAAATTGAACAGCCATCTTTGGCTACAAAGGCTGTGATCTTTTTGCCATTCTTGATCAGCTGGACCCTGACACACTTCATGATGGCAGAATTTAGTTGTTTGGCTTCAACCCTTACTTTTTCCAGCACAATTCCCTTTGCATGGGATGTGCCTCCAAAAGGCTTGGCCTTCAGGGCTGTGCCCAGATGGGCTTTCTTGTTCTGTTTATCATGCCACTTCTGATCTTACGATGGCTCTGGACCTTCCTGGCAGTACCAACACCGTGATGCTTGCCCATCCTGCCGGCACCATAGGCCTAAGCAAAAGAGCTAGTTTTGCTTATTTCTAACATAAATGGGGTTATATAACATTTATTTGCTTTGGGGGCTTGCTTTTCTTTTTAGCTTAGCTCTATGTTTTTGAGATGATTGTTAATGTTGTTGCATGCAGCTGCAATTTATTCGCTTTTTAAATAGATATCCATTGTATGAAATTATTCACTTGGTCATTATTCATGCTAGTATCGATGAACATTTTTTTTTTATATTTGGCTTTTATGAACAGTATTGTGTCAGGCACTCTTGTACATGTCTCTAGATTCACATTTGTAAGATTTCTCTAGCGGTATATCTATATATCCAGTTAAAATTTGACTTTTTTTGGCTCATACTTTTGATTCATACTTATGTGTAAAGTCATTGAAAGCAGCTACCAAAATCTGCCTATTGGTACCTTGGAAGGTCTAATAAATAGTTGAATGATTTGTTTCTGAAATTAAAATGTGCAAGTACTTTACAGTTACCATATGAAGAGAAGGATAGCAGGTTTCATGATAGTTGAGTTTCAGTGACAGATAGAGAATTTTAGGCTAGTGCTATAATTGCCTGCTTGGCTTACCTGCTGATTTAAACATGAGAAAAATAAATGCAGCCCATTAATAAGTGCATTAACATAGTGTGTTGAAAAGTACTATATGAGATATTGTTATTTAGAACAGGCCATCTTGGCCTTTTTCAGGATTTTACATTTTTGATAATTTTATCAGACACATCTGAATGGGGAATATTTCCGACTGTTTCTTCCAGCTACTATTAGGCAACCGTTTGTTGGTTCTAGTTATTTTTACTCTTTATATGATCTACAAAAGTAACATTGTTGACTTATTCAGTCATTCAAAAAGTCACTTAGTCACTCTCTCAGTTCATAATTACTTAGCACCTCCCATGTTTGAGGCCTAATACTTAAAGCTGGGCATATTATGGTGAGCAAAGCAGAAATGGACTGACTCCCTTGGAACTTATATAGTGTTGGAAACGTATGTATAAATAAGAAATTATGATGGAGTGTGATAAGTTCTATTGATAGACCAGAGTACTATGGGAGTGTAGAACAGGTACTAACCCATGTAAGGAAGTTAGAGAGCTTTTTAAAAATACAGATTCTTAGTCCTGATTCCTAGAAAATTTTGATTCTGTAGGTCTAAACCAAAGAAACATTGTTGTTGTTGTTGTTGTTGTTGTTGTTGTTATTAATTATTATTATTATTATTATTATTAATTTTAATTCCCCATAGGATTCAGCCAGTTAACCAAATTTAGGAAACACTGTTTATGAGTGATTAAAATGGGCAGTAATCATGACAGGGTCTCTAAATGAATTAGCTAGAGATGGAATAGATGATTTTCAGGTGATTTCTGCTCATTGGCCAAAGGTTGATATTTATATTTATCTGTATTCAATTGTCAATTCTTGATCTTGGGTTATAAAAGTTAAGTGCCCTGATACTGGATGGCACAGCCTGTCTTATCAGTACTACATGTGAAAAAGACCTGAAATTATTATTTAGCTATAAACTCAATGAAAGTCAGAGATAGGCTCGAGTGTCATTGAGCTATTACAATCTTAGGATACATAACTGTAAGCTTAGTATCTGAAAGAAGGAGGGAAGTCTTCTGTCCTTGTACTTGTTGGGTACACCCTAGTGGATAGTCTCTAGGCTCACATTTAAGGGGCATGTTGACACTTGGGATAAATGAAAAGATGTTGAGCTCCTTGGTAGATATCCAAATGAGGAAGAACTGGATAGAAATAGTCTAGTTCATCCCAGAAAAAGAAGAGTTAGTCTATGCAGTTCCAGAAAAAAGGACTGGAACCAAAAAGGGAAAGTTATTCAGGAAGCAAGTCTTATTTATTCATTGACTCTTTTATTCATATAGCAAATATTTAATGTCTATTGTAACTAATTCTAGAAGATGCCAAGGAAATAATGGTAAATGAGATGGATTTCGTTCTTGACTTCATGGAGTTAAAATTTATTGAAAGATCCAGACAACTAAGCAAGTAGTTAAAAGAAAATGTGATAAGTACTATGGTTGGAAACACAGAGTGCTATTTCATTTCCATATAAAACACATTTCTAAAAGTAGTACTGTCATAAATACGGTAAATGGGGGAATACTCTGTGCCTGGAGGTATTCAAGGAGAGGGTGTTGGGTATATTGTAGAAGTTGTGCCGTTACCATTAAAACTCTGCTTAACTTTTAACTTCAATGATCGTATGTCTTTGTAACAGATCTGACTCCTTGCTTCTTTATACCCTTCCTATCTTACCTTTCTTTTTCTTCCATTCTCAGTTCCAGCTCTTTAAGTCTGCATGACGAAATGGTTGTCTGTGATTTTCACAGATATTTGGATATTAGGAATAGGACAAATTCTTAGGATGGAAGTCACTCTTAGTTATATTTTTATCTGTACTGTCAGGCAACTGAGTATAGGCATAAGTGTTTACCACATAAGTGCACTGTGATCTAATTAGTAGCTTCAGTTTTTCCATTCCTTTTGATGGCTAGCCCAAGCAGATGGGGACTCCTAGGGGGCATTCTGGTGGGAGCCTGTAGTTCTGTGGGAATGGGTAGTCATGAAGAAGGAGTAGAATGTTGATGCCACTTTTTATATAATTTTAGTGTGCTCTAAATAAGACTATGTTTTTTTTATCATTATGTTTTGAATTCTTAACATGTCTTAACTAATTAGAAAAGCTGACCATTCCCTCACAGCATTAAAAAAAAAAATTAAATGCTACGTTGTGACATTCTCAGGACTCATTGAGCCTTTTGCATTCAATGTTACAGACTGAAGTTGGATATTGTAGAGGTCTGGGTTTGCTTTCTCTTGACCCTATGTGACTTCCTGCTATGAAAACAGTTTGAAAGACTTTTAAAAGGAATTTCTTTCATGCTTGGCAGCTCTTGTAAAACCACATTTTAGTAAACCAGTGCGAATGAATTATATTAAAAAAATCAAAGGAAGAACCATATCACTTGACTAAATTCATGTTTTGTTTTGTGAAGCTGGATTTCGTAGAAGAGTCCAATGATTTAGGTAGTGTCTGCTTTTAATAACCATATAAACCAGGAACCAAAGTTTCAATTTGATTGATCATCCTAGTTCAAGGGGACATTTGGTCACAAATTGGGTTGTACTCCGTGCTGGTGTTAATGCATACTAGTGAATCTGGTTAATATGTTTTTTTTTTTTTTAATTGCAGCTTGGGCATCTCCCTTTGAATAAAATCATAAATTTGGAGCTAATTCAGATGTATTCTGAAAATGTACTAGAAAAAAAACACAGTTATTTCCCCCACTCAGTCAATGGAGAAAATGAACGTTAGTAAGTTTTTACTAGTTAGATATTCTTCTGAACAGATGATTATGTCACTTGGCTGTCAGGGCAGAGATTCAGCTTCTTGCTCTTGGAATTGTCTTAGCAACTGGCTTCTTATGAATATTTTGATAGAGATGAAACATGTTTTATAACAACAAAGGCAATTTATACGTTTCATCAGTAATTGTTGAGTATCTACTATGTGTCAGGCACTCATCTAGAATCAGACAGTATGGTAAGGAATAAGACAGGCAAGATTATTGGTTTTATTTATCTATTAAACACTTAATTAAGGGCTTGCTATATGCCAGAAACTATACTGGGTACTGTATGGATATTAAGTCATTTAATTTTCTAGCAATGCTGTGAGGTAGGTACACTTATCCTTGTTTTATAGGTATAAAGAAGGAGGTCCAAAGTCACCTGGCTAGGAAGTGGATGAGCCAGGGTTTGAATACAGGATGAGTTCTCATAACTGACTCTATGGTTGCTCTGAAAGCCTGACCTTATAAGCTTACCTTTTCCTCATTAAAAAACAAACAAACAAATAAACAAATAAAAAAACACACTCAGAGACAAAAAAGGAAAATAAAAACCACGAGGAATCTAACCAAGATTAATATTTTGGTGTCTGTGTTCCATTCCGTATAATGTGTATGTATAGAGGTGTATGTGTGTGTGTAAACATACATGATATCGTATTTAATACCATTTATTTTCATAGCATATCATAAATGTTTTGCAGGTCAGTGTATTTTTTAAATGAATTTTAAATAGCTCTACAGTGTTCATGGTTTATCTATTTCATAATTTATCCAACCAGTTTCCTGTCACTTAACAGTGTTGCTTACTACTGACTTTCATAAACCCTGCTTTTATTAATACCTTCATAACCAAGTCTTTTTACAAATCCATAACTATTGGAAGTATTTTAATGAAGAATGGTATTGAAACTTTTTGTAAATATTTATGTAATACCCATGTGCAGTTTATATTTTACGAACATGACTGTTAATAATGCAATTATTCTTTTCCTTCTAGGTTAGTGGATGATCGGTGTGTGGTGCACCCAGAAGCAGGAGACCTTGCCAACCCTCCCAAGAAGTTCAGAGGTAAAGAAAACAAATATTTTTTATTTTGTGACCCGGGGAGTGGGGGTTATTTTTGTGTCTTAAATAAGTCATGTTAAAATTTATTCAATGTGAAGCTATAATTATGTTCACTGAAAAGTCTTTCAGAAGTTTCTCTGCTGTTTTTTTTTTCTTTTACACAGTGAAGGATTTATAATGAAATAGTTCAAATTTTTGTTTTGCTGACAATAGTTTATCAGAAAGGAAATCTTGGTAATTAACTGTAGAGGCCACTTTTCAAACCAGTAAATACAGCTGAATAATATATAGCTATATATTTCTGTGACAGTTATACTATAAATGTTAGTTTTTTATTAACAGCTATTTAATTTATCTTTGTAAAATCTCCAGGAGGGTGACAGTGATGTGTTAGCTTAGCTTTTAAAATGTCACTTTGAATCGCATGTAATAACTAATGGTTGTCTTAGAACTCTTTTCTAAGTATAATTTTAGAGATAGCTTGATAATATCAAATGAGAAATTGGTCATAGCAGGAGACATCATTATTACATTGTTATGAAACGAGGATTAATGAAATAAGCAAATAATCATACACAACTAAAACAAGTAATTAAAACCTTGCTCAAATACATTTTATAGTTTGTGTGTCCTTATAACAATAAAAATAATTTAAAAACAATATTCATTTTAAATACACTGTATAAGTATTCTTCTCACAGTGGTGAAAAGCATTTAATAAGGGGGAAGAATCTAGAAAGGGAGTCAAAGGGATTCCCTAGAGCCAAGTCAGGATGTGCTACTTACTGTCTTGGAGAGGGGAGATGTTTAACGTTTGGCAAATATTTCTCATGTTTCTCCTCCTGTGATAGACACTTTCTACATGATTCTCATTATAACAATATCATATATATTTCATCCTCCCTAAACTTAGAACTTTTCAGAGAGAGTGATGAAAACAGTAAATGTCCTTTGAGTTAAATTGGTCACTTTGAATAAGATGTCCAAATATCTCCCCAGGTAGAAAAATTAACATATAGCAGGATGCAGGAGATATATTTCCTATTAGAAGCACTTATAAAACCCCTCAGTAGGGACACCCCTCCAACTCTGGGCAAGTGAGGTCTTCTTGCCATGACAGTTAGTGCTGAAGATGTTACTGAAACCCAAGTTCATGTACCCGACAGTCTGAAAGGCCAAAACTCAAAATATCAGAGTTTGGAGTAAGGAAAAATTTATTGCTCTAGAAGGCACCATCCAAGAAGATGGGAGACTTAATGGTGTTTCAAATCCACCTTGCTAGCTAGACTTGGTTAAGGGTTTTTAAGGGGTTAGGGGGAATAGGTGTGTGGAAGTGCTGGGCAAGTTATAATTGGAGGACTTTGGAATTGGGCCATTTATGCTAAAGGAGTGTGGACACCAGATCTTCCTGGACAAGGACACTTGGCTTCTGAAACAGTTCTCATGTTCAAATTCTGGTTATGTTCTGGTCCTTTGCTTCTGTAGTGATGTGTGTTGGGGAGGTGAGGGTGTTGCAGGAGGACGGGAGACTTTGGTTCCTGGTGCAGCTACAGGTCAACGTCTTTTCCTCTATGAATGCTTCAACTGCATGGCTTGCAGTTTTGGTCAGTTGTCTCTGAAGGACAACTCAGTATCTTGTTAAACAGGATGGGACCATTTTGAGCGGATTCTGCGGTTACAGGGGTGGACTCACAATAAAACTACCATGAGGTCATGTTAGTAGTTGTAACCAATAGATGAGTCATGCGCCAGAACCACCTGCCAAAGACTATGCAATATACGTGTGGAAATGATTTCAAAGATAAAAGAGAAGAGGGTAGAGAAGCCCTAATAGAAGAACAGATAATATGAAAAAAGAACAGATAGTTGCTAAGAAGTTTAAACTAGAATATTACATAAAGATGAGAGAATTGGTGCTTTGGAAAAGAGATCTGAGGATCTCACCCAGGATGCAGTACAGAGAGGTATCAAGAGAGGAAAATATTCATGAGTCATGAAAAGCTTGGAGGATAGACTGAGAAGGATTGGCAGTACCTAATCAAATTCTAGAAGAAGCTAGAGCAAATGAGAATGAGGCAATACGTGATGAAATATGAGCGAGAAGTTTCCTAAACTGAAGAAAAACACTCTGCCTCAGGTGGAAGGGGCACGGTGAGTTCAGGGTAGTAACGATAAACACAACCAAATCCACAGAAACTCTTTTTGTAAACTGTAGTACATTAAAGATGGAAAAAAAAAAAAACTTTTAAAAGCAAACTGGGACAACAAATCTGTATTTCTAAGAGAAAAAAGCAGTTCAGGTTTTGACTGTACTGCTCTCTGGCTGTGTCATCTTAAGTAGGTCACCTAACCGCTTTGAGTCTCAGAGGACATCTGTCATTGGCTGGTGAAGTAGGGTGATGATAACAAGAACAACGCCAACCACACAAGGCTTTGTGAAGCCTTGAAATCTTTCCAGAGAATAAATGTGAAAGTGTTTTAGGTTGTTATACAAATGATAGTTAACTTATAATATAGAAGCATAATGTATTTCCTTTAACATATTATTACCTCTTCAAGGGCAAGATTTTATTTTTTTCTCTTTGTGTTTTATAGGCATAGAGCTTTGCTTATAGTGTATGTGTATATATATATATATATATATATATATATATATATATATATATATATATATATGAACCCTTTAGATGCTTTTGGATGAGAGACCCAAACTTTGCCTGGGATCATGTGATAAAACTTGGTTCCCAGGGGTGCCCCACACTTCACTGCCAGGAGCGTGGGTAACCTGATTTCTCTGTCAGTCAGGGAGGATTAATCTTTGAAGCTAACCCTTCAGAGTTTGTGGCTGCCTTTTTTCTCTTTCTCAGCGAAGTGAATTGTTTTAAATATCGTTTTAGTGTGCCTGAGGGAACCTTGGGGTAACAGCTCTGTACCCAGTATGTATGTAATTATATACATATGTATAGATACTCAGTATTATATTATTCAGTGGGGCGTGGTTCAAACAAGAATCACCCCGGTGCTCCATCCCACCCCTGGGAGGCTGGCTGTCCCTGTAATATAATATTGTCCTTGCTAGTTTGTTCTCATTTTCTACCTCTAGTTTAAGACTAAATTATTTCTCTCACTCCATCATGAGAAAAGGAATGTCCTTTCCTCCTGGAGATTCAGGGTTCCCTTTTAAAGCTCTGACTCTTTCCCTGTGATGCTTGGAACCCCATCCTTATGGGATAGCAGAGGAGAACTCCATGAGGGGGCTTGTCTCCACCTTCGTCTGCTCAAGTCATAAGCAGACTTTTGTGGTCCCAAATGCCTCATCCTTTCACTTGGCTTATCCTTTCACAGCTCTTGCATTATACCATTTTCTGCCAGAATGTATTTTCCCTGTTCCGCCTGGCTTTAAAAACCATTGCTTTTTCATAGATTTGCCTCCCAGAATCACCACCCCTGAATTTCCAGACTCCTCTGCCAAGTTTCCAAGCACCCTCCCTTATTGTTACTTTTTAAGTAAGTGAAGAAACAATAGCTTATCAACAGTTCAGTTACACCTCAGTTCCTCTTACCTCAGCCAGACACATGGTATTCTCAAACTGATTTGAAAAAATTTTTGTTTTTCGTACTCAGTGATTTGTTCATGTGAGTCATAAAATTTGAGAGCTAGGTGATTAAAAGTAAATGTAGTATAACTGCCCCAGTTTTTTGAATGAGGAGCTAAAGTTCCAAAAATATTAAAATGAGTCTCCCCCATATACAATTACTTAATGAAATGTTCTTTTGGCTATGTCACATTGCCTCACATATGAACAGAGGAAACTAAGTTTTAATGAGTAAACAACTTCCCCAGGGTTATTTAAAACCTGGTGGACAGCTATTTTTTCAGTAGAAACCATACAATCAGAATACAATCAACAGAAGCACAGTGGCTTTCTCTCACATGAGTGTAAAATTATTTTAATGATAAAATATTCTCTGCTTTTAAGAGATAAACTTTAAACTTTGGAATAAATTTAGATGTACAGGGGAGCTGTAAAGGATGTACATTGATATTTGTACATTAACATTGACTGAATTCTAGACTTTAGATTTCACATTAGTTTTTCCATGAATGTTCTTTTCCTATTCCTGATCCCATTCAGGATCCTACATGGCATTTAGTTGTCATGGCTTCTTAGTCTTCTCTGATCTGTGACATTTTCTCAGTGTTTCCTTGTTTTTCATACCTCGATCCTTTTGAGGCATGCTGGCCAGGTGTTTTGTAGCATGTCTCTCAGTTTTGATCTGCCTGATATTTTTCTCATGATTAGACTGGGGTTAAGGTTTTGAGGCTCCCACCGATGTTAACTCTCCTTTTGTCATATCAAGGGTACATAATGTAAAAATAATTTATCACTAGTCCTAAATTATGGCAGTTATTTTTGTTGGCTTTGTTCTTTTGATTTTTTTTTTTCCCCTAGTAACTTTATGTACTTCTCTCCTTATTCTCTAGAAGACTTCTCTCTGGTGTGGGTGTTTCCAAAAGTCTGTGCCTATTGGTACATGTGCTTTTTCTGTTAGGAGGAGAAGCTGATACAAGTCAAATCAAGAGAGGTTGTGTGTCCTTTTATTACCATTAGGCTGATAAAATATAGAAGTCATGGAGAACACAGGAAGCCACTCTCCAGGAGGGCTGAGGGAAGAGAAGATGACCTTTTCTCTTGATTGGTTAGATATTCCCCACAGTTGGGCCATTTGGTCTTGAAATTTGCAACTCTGAGATTCTGTGGTCATTTGACATGTGACTATTTCATAATCCACCTTGGCTACCAAGTGGCCATTTCTGGCAAGCAAAAGGTTATTCTGAACCAGTAAGTTGGAATGCTTCAGGAATTGGAACTAAAATAGAGAATTTCTCTGCTGTGTAGTGGAACACTAAAGCAGGTAGTGAAAATTAGGGTTTGGAGGAAGATTGACAAAATTATTTCTTTAACTCAATTCTTCTTCTAGATAATTCAGGGAAGTCATTTTGAAGGCTGAGACTCTCACCTTTTGCTTCTACACACGGAGGTGGAGGTTAAATGCTCACGTGTATAAGTGAAAAAAGTCATCTTGCTAGGTGGTGGCTTTGACTTTTTATGTAGTTGAATGTATCAGTCTTGTCTAACAGTGATTCTACAGTACGAGCCAGTTATAAATACTTCCTCTACCAGCTTAACAATTGGTAAATTGAATTCCTTCAGATTTGGTAGTAGAATTTTTTTTTTTGATGAAGACTGAAACAATTTTAGATTTGAAATAATTAGTATTTCTTGAAATTTAATATGTGCTATACAATGCGTAGGGCTTTCCATGCATTATTATTTAGTAATCACAAAACCCTGTAAAGTGGAAATTGTTGCTATCAATTTTGAAGTTGATAGAGTTAAGTATAAAGAAATTATGCAACCATCTCAAGGTCACCGAGTTCATTACTGGTAGAGTTGGGATCCAAACCAAGTTTGTCTGACTCCAGAGCTGTTTATTCTTAACCACCATATCATACTATCTGTTGAATTATGCCCTCCTGTAAATTTTACCTATTGGTCCTATAAAATCACTTTGATTAAATCTAATCCTTCTTCCACACAATATCCTTTAAGTATTTGTTTAGAATGATCACATTTCTGCAGATCTTTTCTTATACAGTCTTAATTTAAAAAAAAATTTCTTTCACTTGTTGCCAGCTACAAATTCTTTAGTCCTTTCTCTAGTCTTCATCGTAGTGCCTTGTTTGTCCTCTGGTTAGGCTCCTATTTTCCGGTAAAATTCTTAGTGGTGTAGAAAGAACTGAATATAGTACATTGGGGAGCAATCTGAACAGAATCTCCCTCTTTTTTGGATGCCACAATTGTAGCCCAAGAGTCCTGGGAAGGACTCCCTAATTACTTCCATCTGTTAGTCAACCCAAACTTCTGATGCTTTTTCATTAGCATTTCTGAATCCTCATGTCCCTTTTCCTGGTACTTTGGAACCAGGTGGAGGATCTGTTACGTTTCATATTATTAGCATTGGGTCATTGTCCTAGCCTTACTCCCTCTTTCTCTCTCATCTTAACTCTCATCCAAATTATTTATTCAAATGCCCAGCTTCATGACATCTTGAAATTTATTAAGCTGATAAAAAGTATATGTGTGATTATCTCATTTTATGTGTTATTGAATATATCTGAGGGGAAATAGATTAGGCCTGTGTTAGTTGGAGTACCTACAAATCATATCCTGGAAGACTTGGATAGAGTTCATGTTTGGGAGGTGATCCCTGGAAGCATGGATGAGGAAGTGGGAGAGAATGAGCCTAAAGGAAGAGAAGGCACTTTAGTTCCATAATGTCCTCCACTACTGGCAACTGGGGCTCAGTCCTGCTGGAGTCCTCTGAGAAGCCGTGAGGAACATGTCTTCCTCAGAATCTCCAACAGAAAAGCTGCAGACAACTTCCATCATCTGTGGGTTGCAGGTTGCCCCTAAGGGTGTAATTACCCACTTCTGCAACATACTCTGGGTTGCTTCTGCTTGCAAGTTTTCCTGGTGTCAGGGAAAGCCCTCCTGAAGAGAAGGAGAGAGATGAAGGAGCCTGAAGTGGGAGTCTGCCATCATGCTGGAAACTGTCCACTGTGGTAGTTAGTGAACTTGGGCCTGAGAACACATGACTAGTGCTCAGAATTTGTACTCATTTCTTTATTTGACCTACAGTTAGAATGTAAACTGTGTGAGGGCAAACACAGTGTTAGCCGCTCTGTTGAATTACCAAGATCAAGAAGAGTGTTTTACATATTGGTGCTGAATTAATTTTTGTTGAATTAATGAATAAAGCTCTAGAAAATCTCATAATTCTTAAAGGCAATATAATTTCAGTTCTTTCATCTTAATACTGCCTAGCATGTATCATTGCTCTTAGCTGATTACGTGTTTTATGATAAAGCAATGTATATTATTATAGTCTTATAGTCTTAATTTCTCCACCTCTAAATTTAAGTTCATTGGTGTCAAGTGTGCATTCTAACATAGATACCTATAGTGTCAATAGCAGAAGACAAAAACTTCTACATGTATTAAGTGAAACTTTTTTGAGGTTATTGCATTTTGTAGTTTGCTGCAACTTAAAAGAAGTTTAGAAAATTGCAATGGGTTTGCAAGCCAATGATTATATGATTTATACTAAAACATCTTTAAAATTCTCCAGTTGAATGTTATTGCTGTGTTGATCCTGTGTATTTCTGCTGTCTTTATATTAAGAACCTTTTATTGCCAATTCCCTATTATTAAACTCTTAGGTGGCAGAGGAAATTGGATAATAAGTTTACTCTTCTCAGTGAGCTTTCAGAGAAAGGCCAAAGGATGCAATAAACAGATTGCATTGCCTCTTTGCTTTTCTTGTTGAAGCTAGTCAAGATTGTAAAAGTACTTGCACTTTCAAATACTTTAGTCTCTACTGGAGGGAAGTTGCTGTGCTTCTAAGTGGTAAATAAGACTTCATACTGTGAAAGTGCCATGAATTGCTGTTAAGGCAGCACTCATACAATTATGTCTGTGATATACACAGTGTATGGACTTTGATTGATTAGTAGCTTAAAACTGTGAAGTTTAATTCTCTCTCTTAAGAGTAAGAAATGATGGGCAGAAATTTAACACTTGTGATGCATGTGCTTTTGAGGAATGAGAACTATTCTCCAAGTCCTTCACTTACTAATCACGTGTCCAGGGGCCAGTTTTCCTGAGCTGCTTACTGGCTTGTGTGTAAAAATCTCCCTTCTTGTGCTGTGTATGAAGTTGGTTGTATGTCCAAATTCATTTAAGTACTGAATAAGTACCTTTTGTCTGTGAGTATTTTAACTTTATACCCAAGATGACTCTTTCTAAGAATAGAAAGTCCTAAATATTGAATTTTTAACTTCGAGCACTTATGATGGTCTTTATCCATGTTACCTTATTTAATTTTTAATAGACCCATTTTACAGATGTGGAAACTACACTTTCAAAAAGTAAAGTAACATGATTAAGGTCACACAGCTTGTAGGGTGAGGCAGGCTTTTTTTAAGTTGGTGTTTTTTTAACACTATAAGATCTTGGATACATTTAATAGTGATTTATTTAATATCTTCTGTGTGCAGTGCAGTGTGTGAACTAGTTGCTGTGGTTCAAATGAGTCAGAAATGAATGCTGCTTTCAAGGAATTTATAATCTAATGAGAGAGATAAGACGAGTCTATAAATAATTATAGCACAAGGGAGACAGTGATAAGGGCTAAATAACGAGGTATGGTGAAAGTATTACGGGAGGATGAAGATTTTAATTTCCTGTCTTGAGAGGTGAAGAAAGCATCTTAGTGAAGACAGCATTTAATGTGTAACTTGAAAGATTTGTGGAGAAGGGGTATCCAGGCTTCTCAGGCCTAGTATACACCTTTTCATTAAAGGAATTCCTAGGGTAATAATTGATATGCAAAGCTAACTTACATATCCTCTTTAAAGTAATGGAACATTTACTGTTCTTTTGAGTATAATACTGAAATGAAAGTGCCAAGCCATTACCCTGCAAAATTTGGTCTTCTGCAGGAAATAGATGAGTAAATCTATGATAACTAAATGTGACCAAGACCACTCTACTATCCCTGCTGCTAATCACAAACATTGATTTAGTCCTTACAATATGTCAGGTGATGTTCAAAATGCTTTATATTTTATTAATCTACTTAATCCCTACACAACCCTATGTAGTATATAGTATGTATCATTAAGGTATTATATGTGCATGTATTAGATAAAGTTCTATAGATGAAATAAAACAACAAAAAAATGGCTTATATAAGAGAAATTTATTTCTCTCTCACTTAATAGTTCCTAGGTGAGTGATCCAGAACTATATTATAGCTTTACACATGGCTTTCAAAGTTGCTCCAATAGTCACCATTTTTCAGTTAGTAGAAAGTGGGTAAGAGGAATCAAGAACAAGAAGATTCTTTCATGACAATATCTGGAATGACAAATATCACTCCTGTTCATATCTTATAGTCACTTAGTATTTTGGGTTGAATGGTGTTCTCCTCCCCACCCCCAATAAACGCATATCCTAATTCTCGACCCTGTAAACGTTACCTAGTTAGCAGAAAGAGTCTTCAAAAATGATATTAAATTAAGAATCTTTTTAAAAACCTTTTTATAAATTAAAAAAAATTATTTTTTTAAGCCTACAGCACCCAGTATTTCCAGGTGGTTTCCAATCCAAGTACTAACCAGGCCCGACCCTGCTTACTTTTCAAGATCAGATGGGATTGGGTGTGTTCAGGGTGGCCTGGCCATAGACTAAATTAAGAATTTTGTGATGAGATCATCCTGGATTACCTAGGTGGGCCCCAAATTTAATGACCAGTGTCTTTATAAGAAACAGAAGAGAAGACATACGCATAGAGAGGAGAGGCCATGTGAAAACAGAGAGAAAATGGAATTAGGTTGTCACAGCCAAGGACTACCTGGAGCTATCAGAAGCTGAAAGAGGCAAGAGAGGATTCATTCTCTCCTATGGTCTTAGAGGGAACATGAACCCGAAGACATTTTGACTTTGGGCTTTTGGCTTCCAGAAATAGAAAGGAATAAATTTCTGTTTCTTTTTAAGCCACCAAATTTATGGTAATTTATTATGGCAGCCACAGGAAACCAATATGCACAGCTATACTTTGGTGCAAGGAGGCTGTCGAATGTGCTATTGGGCTGTCCATGTGCCTACCTCAAACTCAGGAGTTCTGTTACCTAAAGAAGAGGATAGAGATGTTGTGGGAGAAAGGGTAACATTCTCTGTCACATCTCATTTTATAGATGAGGACATTGAAGTACAGAGAAGTTAAGTAACTTGCCCAAGGTCGTACAATTAGAAAGAAGCAAATCGTTGATCGAAATCCAGATCCTTAACCACTATACTGACAGGGCCTATGGAAGTGCTGAGAAGAGGGTTGTCATTGGCTTGGGAATTCAAGCAAAGAATGGAGGTGAGCTAGAGCTATGGAAAAATAGACAGTTGTCAACCAGGTGGGAAGGAGGGTATTGAGGAGAGAGAGACATTTTTGGCTGAGGCACCAAGGTGTGCAGTAACATGACCGTTTGTGGTCATGGCTTTTAAGAATGTTTAAAGCTTAGAAGAATGGGGAAGGATGGTAGAGATGAGCTTGGAGGAGGGTCCAGTGCCTAATGGCCTTGTATGTCATACTGAGGTACTTGATTTTTATGTTCAAGATAGTGGAGATTTATTCTCTTACATGGGGAGGTTGAAAATGTAGGATGGATTTTCAACTAAGAGACTATTAAAATAGTTCAGAAAATTTGATAATGGAATAATATAATAGCTATAGATGGAGAGAAGGGGATGTATTTAACTATATTAAGACTTGATGACTAATTATATGTGGGAGTAGGGTGGGAGGTGGGGGTGAGGGAGAAAATGTGTCTTAGAATTCTCCCAGGTTTCAGATTTTAGTAGCATTCACTGAGATATGGAATATAATAGAAACTACATGACAGGGCTTGGTAATTGTATCAGTTTTCTATTATTGTGTAACAACTCACTTTCCCAAACTGAGTGGCTTTCATGGCATCATTATATTTAACTCATGAATCTGTGGGCCTTCTGGCTGATTCTTTTGTTCTGAGCTGGCTTGGCTGCTCTCTGCAGAACTTGCTCTTGCATCCGTGGTCAGTTGGCAGCTGGATGGTCTAGAATGGTTTCACTCACATATCTGCCAATGGATAGGTTTTTGATAGGAGTGGCTGGGCCATGTGTCTCTCATTATCTGCAGGCTAGCCGAGATTCTTCACATAGGCATAGTGTTGTGAGAATAAGGGCACACCCCAGTGCTCAAGCATTATTCAAGTTTCTACTTGTCACATTTACTGATGCTATACGGTTAAGTTCACATGCAAAGAGTGGAGACATTGACTCTGCCTTTTGATGGGAGGAGCTGCAAGATCACCTGCAAAGGGACATGCATACAGAGATGGGAAGAATTTATAGCCACTTTGCAAGTTACCGCAGTAATGAATTGGGTTCTGACATCCTTTCTGCCAGAGAAGCAGATCTAGAAGATTGCTGGATATGTTAATTTGGAGGCTCTGGAAAGAAATCAAGGTGGAAGAACAGATTTGACATTTATTAGCATATGGATGGAATTTAAAGATGTGAGAGTGAGAAGAAAAGAGTATCCTAAATGGAATCCCTGAGAATAGCAATATTGAAGGTGCCTGAAGAAAACAACAATATCAAGAGCCACAATGAAGTACCACTACAAAAATGGCTAAAATGAAAAAATACTGATGATACTGAAAATGCTGACAACAGTACTGTTGTCAAAGATGCAGACCAACTAGGTCTCTCATGCATTGCTGGTGGTGTACAAAGTGCTATAGCCATTTTGGAAAAGAGTTGGCAGTTTCTTATAAAGTTAAACACATGCATACTACATTACCTCCCAAATCTCACTCTTAATTATTCACCCAAAGCAATGAAAACCTGAGTTCACACAAAGATCTGTACATGAATGTTTATAGCAAAAACTGGGAACAATCAGAATCTCATTCATTTGGTGAATGAATAAACAGTACACACAGTGGTATGTCCACATAATGGAATACTACTCAATACTAAAAAGGAAAAAACAACTGACACACCCAATGACATGGTGAATTGCAAATGATTTATGCTAAGTCTCAAAAGGCTGCATAATGTATAACTACATTTAGAGGCCATTCTGGAAAAAGCTGAGGCTGGGGGTAAATCTAGACGACTCAAGAAAGACTAGCCTTGAAGGGCAAAAGCAGTTCTGAAGTGGTTAGAAGTTCAGTTGATCCAGAAATATTCCCTTGACTTCACTGAAGAAAAAAAAAAGGAAGTTTTCCCACTCTACTATACTTCTGTGACTTTTTTCACCTCTAAGGCAGGCTGTGTGGAAGATTCAGAAAGAGTTTATTCACTCAGGATTCTTTGCCTCTCTGGGCCTTCCTTAGGTAGATCTTTAGTGAGGTCTTTAGATATAGTTACAGTTTTAATTTTGGAGAAACGAATGATCTTTACAGTAGTACAACAGAGTACATTTGAACCACTTTTATAGGGTATTTGATCTTCTAAATGATATGGAGGGTGAGAATATTTCTCTCTCTGCTATATTGATGGTCAACTGTGTATTTCTTAGGAAAGCAATCCCAATTATATTGTTCCAGTAGAATTTCCTATAGGAATGCTTTTTTAAATAATATATTTACTAAGAACATATTGTGTTGAGAAGTATGGAATGTTTATAGATCTGAAACTATGGCTCACTCAAAAACTCAGTGAATTAAATGGTAGCTATTTTTAAGTAAACTATTTTCCTTATCCTCCCTTATCTTGTATTAGGCATATTAAAAAGTCAAATCAGGACCTGGAGGTTATTATGCTGAGTGAAATTAGTAAGACAGAGAAAGACAAATACCATATGATTTCACTTATATGTGGAATCTAAGGAACAAAAAGAACAAACTAATCAAAAGCAGACTCACAAATATAGAGGACAGATGGGATGGGGGTTGCTGGGCTGGGATAATGGGGTGAAGGGTTAAACAAGTACAAATTAGTAGTTGATAGGTGATCACAGAGATGGGGAACACGGCACAGGGAAAGCAGTTAGCATTAATGTAATGGGCAGGTGGAGAGCCAGGGGAGAGTAAAAGCAGTCATGGATTGCTTCATAAGCTATATAAATGTCTAACCAATGAACTGTATGCTTGAAATTAATAAAATTAAATTTAAAAGAAGTTCAAATTACTTCTGTTTTCACATACTTTTTAACAAATTATCTCCAGTAGGAGAGAGTGTCATACACATATTTGTTATTTTAAGTGGAAGTATATATGAATTTAGATTACACTTCTACAGTTTATGGTAGGTGGGCTTTTCTTATTTTACTCTCTTCCGAATATTAAATAAATTCATAAAAGTTATATTTTGTTTATGAGAGTCTCTGTGTATCTTCATAAAGCTTACTAATCATTAACCTATTCAAACTACCACTAAGAAAAAAGCTCCATTTATATATCATGTGTTCAAGTCCAAGTCTACTGCCTTTCCTTCCCATGGGTTGATTGGGTGAGTGAGTAGTTTAAAGATTTTCTCTGATCAGGTGCCCTTATTTACATTTTGTGGTTTTCAAGGTAAATACAGCAGTTTCAGAATAAAGCAAACATTTCTGGCAGGTGGCTTTGTTTGCTCTACAAATGCTTGGAAGTAGTTTGGAAACTTTGTCTTTTAAGGAATAAGATAGGTAAAAACTTAATAAAGCGGCCCTCAAAAGTAGAGCTCCTGCCTCAGTTTGTTATATACCACTGAGTCACCTTTGCTCGTCTGCAGCCTTGCATACCCATTTTGTCTGGGGATACCTACAAAGGGAGATTTTTGCCCTGAAAATAAAAGGTTCTCAGGAACTCATTGAGTCTGGGTGCTTCTGTCATGTTTTGCTGTATGACTGACTGTTGTGTGTGGGCCTGTGTACATATGTGTTTGAATCTTCCGCTGGATGAGTTAGAGGTGGTTAAACTTAAATTCCCAGAGGTTCTCAAGGGCTATGAAAACTGAAAGGTAATAAGTTCATCCAGAGAGTGTCCTTACATGGAAGCAGAGGTATAAATAGGCTAAAAATGGTTTTGAATTCGCATTTTCTAAAGGACAGGAGCTTCAGCTCTGTTTAGAAATAAGGCTGTGGAATTCATTCTTCTTATGTAGATGTACTTCATAAAAGCACAGTGCAGCTGTAATTGTTGTAGAAAGCTTCACAGTTATGCAACTTGTACTCTGATTGTATGTACATAATTAAATACCTTGATGTGGGTAAATATTGGAAGGAAAGGAGTTAAACAAAGTGAATTGTGTGGTTAGGTTGGGAGTTAGGTTCTGTAATGTTATTACATAAAGGAAAAAATCCAATACTTAAAATGTCACATTAAAAAAACAGTATGACTGTCCAGAGGTCAAATGTAAAAACAAAACAAAAAGCAAATTATTGAGTGTAATTAATGTCTTGACTTCGTAATAGTGGAAGTCCTTTAATTCCTGTTTTATTCTCAGCCTTATTTTCTTTCTATATATTTGGCCAGCATTGTTAATAAAGTTAATAAAGTTAAAGGCAGGTATCTGTGCTAATCGGTATATATATATATGAAAAGATCTTTACTTTCATCGTAACAGAAGAGATGGGTAGCACTGTTCTAGAGGCTTCTTGGGTTATTCTGTGCTCCTATTAAATTTTATTAAACAGCCTGGATTTCTATGTTTCATCACTTAAGTATCCTAGAACATAAATAGCTTAGAAACACTGACTTAGTTGAATTAAAACCTGTGGGACTTGGATACTGATCATTTTTTTTGCAGAGAAAGGAAAGGCAATAAGGAGCCATGCTATCGTGGTGTATAGCAATCAAGGAAGCTGAAGACACTGCAGCTCCCCCATCTCCTGACATGGGCCATGAGAATTAGGTGATACAAGAAATCATAGGACAGAGGTCTAGATGTGGTTCTCTAGCTTGGGGGTCCTCAAGATCTTTTTGGGAGGATCTGCCAGATTCAACTGTTTTCATAATGATACTGAGACATTCCTTTCCTTTTCCACTTTAAATCTTTCTTGAGCATGCAGTGGAGTTTTTCAGAGGCTATATGAACTGTGATGGTATCCTCTCTCTTTTGGCTAATGAATTTGTGCTTGTGTTCTATTTCATATTTCTAATTTTAATTTGTCATTCAGTAAATAGAGAAACAGCCCACAGAACAAAATCTTTTCGGGATCCTCAATAATTTTTAAGAGTGTAAAGTGATCCTAAGACCAAACAGTTTGAGAAATGCTTGCTAGAGGGTCAGTCAGGTAGCAAGGGTTAGGAATAAGCTTAACTGAGTGATGGGAAAAGGCATGTGTGAGAAGCAATGGATAGGCAAGGAATAGGCAAGAACAGTAGTTGGGGAAAGTAACTGAAAGTCCATGAGCAAGCAGGTATGCCAAGGAGGCAGGACAAAATGAGGGAACAGAAGAGTTATTTTTCTGAGAGTTTATCAAGGATCAACATTGAATCTCTAGCACTGTGTCTATAGTAGGGTAGGCCTCTGATAAATGTTTACAAATGATCTAATTGATAAGTGTAAAGATTGTAGAACCAAATAAAAATTTGAGACACATGAGATGTGATGTTTATCACAGTATTACTTATAATGGAGGAGACTTAAATATGCAAAGGGAGGAAAAAGATTTGTACATCACGATGGGTCTTAAGTGGAAATTTAATGTTTTCAAGTAATATTTAATGACATTAGAAAATATAGTAGGAAAAAATTTTATGTGAAACTATATATAATACATTTTCAGTTATCTAAAATATATATGCATGTCTAAGTGTATATGCTGGCAAATGTATCTGTCTGTTTCTCTAAGGCTATACACCAAACCTGTAACCATGATTAATTAACCTTGGGACATGAAAAGAGGGACTTTTTTGTTTATACTCTTAGATTTTCTAATTATTTTTGTCAGTGATATGTCAGTTTTATGTTCAGAAAAAGACCCCAGGATTTTTACTCATACTACACACGCAAACGCACGCACGCGCGCGCACACACGCACACACGCACACACACACTTTTAAAAAGACACTAGAAAAGAATTTGAGTCATTTCATATTGAGATAGTTTTCTTTCTTTCTGTCTTTGCTGTCTGTGTGAAGCTGGCCTTAATGTCTGGACAGTCAGGTGTGAATTCCAGGCAGAGGGGGAAGCCCTGGCAACCAAATATTGGTTACCCTTTCTGGAGGAAGACACAAATTCAAGAAGTCACTTTAATTTGTACTGCAGTACCTAGTGCTCCATGTGAAGATCTTTAACAAACTCCAGACCTGGAAGGAGGCCTGGGTGATACATAGATATTGAGGAAAGGACAAGAAAGCTCGTAGCAGAACAAGAAGGTAAAGAAGGAATGACTGGTAGATCGGTAGTTTTGTTTTCCCTTTGCCATTTGGAAAATGATAAAATCTAGGCCTATATCAGGAGGATTGGATAAACACAACACGATATAATTACTATAATGGAACATTATTTAACTATAAAAAATAGTGAAGTACTGATATATAGCCAACATGTGATAAAACATTAAAACACTCAAATAATTGTAAGTTAAAACAACTTTTTGTACTATTATGTCTGTCCACTCAGCCAAAATTTGTAAAGATCATAAATTTTAAGAGAGGCTCTGAGGAAATAAGCACTCTCACACTGAAGAGGAAACTGCAAATTGGCCCAGACTTTCTGGAGAGCTGTGAGGTGAACCAAACATGTTTTACAAGGCTTTGGCTCAAGAAGGAAAGTATAAAATAGTCAGCAAGAAAAGAATTCTTATCTTAAACGTTAAATAACAAAGTTCCATTTCTACCTCCTCATTAGCACTCAAGTTCAACAATGAATTGGCTCGTATTACTAATTTAACATAGGCTGTTGAGTCAATATAGGGTGGGCAAAATTCAAGGCAAATAAAGGTATATTTAGTAGTTCTGTTGTATATCCCATGGAGAATACCGGCTATTTTGTTGGGTTTTCATACAAGATTTTAGGGTATTGCTTAAGTTTCACATACAGAAAGAAGTGTTCTAATTCATGTCAGTTAGAGCTTCCTTACTGTCCGTCTGACGACAGATCTAGACCTCGGCCTGATAATATTAGTTTCATTGCCCTAAAAATTCTCTGTGCTCTGCCTAGTCATCTTGCTTGCTTCTGAATTTTGGCAATTATTCATAAAGCTGCTAGAGATATCAGTGTTCAGGTTTTTGGTGGGCATAAATTTTCAACTCATTTGTGTTGTGTGACTTCTGCATTAAATGTTAAGAGTTTTTTGTTTTGTAAGAAACCACCAAATAGTCTTTCAAAATGGGTGTACTATTTATTTATTTTTTTTTTGCATTCTCACCATCAGTGATTGCGAGTTCCTGATGCTCAACATCCTTGCCAGCATTTGATGTTAGTATTTTAGATTTGGGGCATTCCCATAGGTATTTAGTTGTATCTTGTTTTAATTTGCAATTTCCTAATGAAATATAATGTTGAGCATCTTGTTATATCGTTATATGCCATCGTGTATCTTCTTTGGTGAGGTGACTGTTTATATTTTTTGCCTGGTTTTTAATTGGGTTGCTTGTTTTCTTATTGAGTTTTAAAAGTTCTTTGTTTATTTTAGATAACAGTCTTTTAACAGATATATCTTTTGCAAATATTTTCTCTTGGTGTGTAGGTTGTCTTCTCATTTTCATGACAGTGTCTTTTGCAGAGTAGAAGTTTTTAATTTTCATGAAATTCAGCTTTTGAAATTCTTTCATGGCTCTAATTACTCTTTAGTCTTTGAAGGAATCTTTCTTACCTTTTATTAGGTACTTTGTGTGTGCCAGCTAATAATATTAGTAATTTTGTATTTAATGTGTCTGGATTTTCTTGGTGTTTGCAAAGTTAGTGTAATTTCCTTAGGTAAGATATAATTTATAACTGAATAACACCTCACAATGTAAATAGCAGCTGTTAAGGGAAGGCAGACATTTACCATCTACTCTTTCTGTTCTTTTGCAAAAGAGCTATGCTGTGGTGAAATAAATAATGTATTTAAGGTCATACTAGATTTGCTACTGTGGTTTGGATTTACATGGACAAAGGTAAAAAAAAAAAACTACTCATTTGAATTTGTTTTCAAATGCAACACAATTCTCCTCTAAGAGAATTTTGAAAGAATAACTGTCTTGTTACCAAGAGAAGGAAATTATTTCTGTTCATTTCTGTAATGGTTATGGCCCATCACCTACTTTTTGAGAGGAGTTTTTCTTTTGAAGGGTGAGAAGTTACGTCTTCATTTATTTATTTCTAAAGTACTTACCACTTTTTATGTTTTAGGTACTTTAAAAACTTTTTATTTTTCCCGACTTTATGGAAAAATAAAATTGTACATATTTAACATGTATAGATAGCATTATGATTTGATATATATATATATGTGTATATATATATATATATATATATATATATATACATATATATATATATATATAATTTCAGTAGACACTGGACATTTTATTGTAAACAATGCAGATACTGTTTCTGTCCTCAGGATGCAAATGGTCCACTATGTCCAGAATTTAAGTTTGGCTTCTTGACCTCGGTCATGGAGGAGACTATGTGAAGGGATGGATGTGGTCCATAGACGATGAATAAACTTTCATTTGAAAAAACATAGGTTTTGTAAATGTTTCCTTTGATCATTACTTTGACACTTAATAAGAAAATTTAAAATAAAATTTTGTCTAATTAAATTTGAACTGAGAATAATATAAAAAATCCCTCTTCTCATTCACATGCCAGTTCAAAAGGAGGAACCAACCATAGGTGAGCATGTAGGTTGCAGCATGTGACGCAACCATAGAGGAAATTGAAACTGCAGGATAGTCTGGTTACTAGATCAGCTATCATGTTATACCTGGAGCTTTTCCTTAAGTGTCTGATCTGTGAAGGCTTGGATATCCTCTTTTCTTCTGTCACCAAAATTTGACCTCCTTTACCCCTATCTTTTTCCCACTTCCCTCTGGTAACCACTAATACAGGGTCCAGACCACCTTTTTTCTAATAAAGGGTTTTATGCATTTGGTTTATGTCTTTTAACATAAACATTACAAAGTTGGGGTTTTTCAGAGCAATTATGACTAGTAAGACTATGTTATAGGCAAAAGCTAGTGTTAAAATGTGAATTTTCCCCCCTCATTAAGGACTATTGATCTTGACAAAATTAATCATTTGTATTGCAAAACAAACAACAAACACATAAGTGGGGGAAGGAACTAACATTAACAAACATCTATTATGTACTAAGTAGTGTTTGGTTATTGCTAGATTTTCATGTTCATCTAATCTTTTAAAAATGAGAAAAGGAGACATAATTTATGTTAAATGGATGCTTAAAATATACATGAACATACTGTTAGATTAATGAAGAAAGAAGATTAGAATTGGGGGTGGGTGGGTGGTGGAAAGTGAGAAAAGTGGGAAGAGGAGATGAGGAAGAGACTGGCTCTTTGTGATATAAGACAGAGATGGATGACAGACCCATGTGGAGGGAAGAGGAGGTAGGAAGAGAGGTGCTCACTCCAGACTGTTGATTTGAGCATTTTTCTTCAGAATCAAATGGTATTATTGTCCTTTGGAATTCTAATTAATACGTAAGCAATTATTCTGAACACTTCTAGAACTGTCTTTGAATTTCTACAAATTCTCAGGTAAGTAGAAGAGTCATAGCTGCCACCTCCTTCCCTTACTTTCCCATCTTCTATACCCCAAAGGGGTATTTTCCAAAGGACTCTGCCTAAAGAATGATCACAACATGGGGTCCTTCCTGAGAGTCCAAATAAACTCAAACAGAGATGAATTTGGATCAGATAGAGAAAGAATAAATTGAGTTAAATTAATGTTTTTCATGTATGTGTGTATGTATATATATATACATAGACACACAAAGTAACTAGTGATGACGGTTGCCGAGTTTGGTTCTTTTTCTGGTCTGGTGGTTTGCGGTACAACACTCTCTTGTGATGACGAGCAGCACCAGGGGGCTTTGGCACCCAGTCGGCCATGTGGTCATGAGAGTACACTATAATACTTTATAGTGTAGTATTAATACATTTTCAAATTATAATATTTTTAGTTTAGGATGGGTTTATCTAGATGTAACCCCATTGTAAGTATCTCAACTGAGGATGCAATAGGAGAGACAGGCTTAAGCATTCTGACTTAGCACAGACAAAAAGAACTTTATTACTCATAAAGAGGGATGTTGAAATTGAGATGAGTTTTTAAAATGTCTAAAATAAAATATTTAAAAGACTTTTTTAAAAAAAGATCGTTTACCCATGAAACTATTAATTAATCCTGCAGATGCATTTTTACC
This sequence comes from Cynopterus sphinx, assembly GCA_030015415.1. NCBI lineage: Eukaryota > Metazoa > Chordata > Mammalia > Chiroptera > Pteropodidae > Cynopterus > Cynopterus sphinx. The sequence continues at coordinate 141,618,423 of CM057380.1, forward strand.
TTTCAAGACTATTAAAAAGTAGAGTGAGGCACATTAAAATTTTAGAGGAAACAGCAATTCTAATTGGGCAGCACCAAATGGAAAGTGACTAGGAGTGTTCCAGTGGCAGAAGCTAGCAGCAAGGTTTTTGTGGAGAAGACACTGAAGCAAAGCAAAGAAATTATTTCATTGGTTGTAGGATAGTGGTTGTAGGTTATGTGGGAAAGCCTAATTTGCTGTTTATGATTGGTCATTTTTCATTTCATTTTCTCAGATTCCAGTTCATTAACTCTGGCTTAGGTTTGTTTTCCTTAGGTAGGTCAAGCTTTAGAACCATCCGATCTAATGTTTAATTAATTTAACAAGACATGGACCCATGGCTTCATAATTCTGTGGGGTTATGCTGGTGGTAAAGTATTGTTATGTCTGGGTTTAAAATCATGTTGTTCTATAGCGTTGTGTAAGGACCTTTAAAAACTTCTAAGATAACATCTTACTTTTGACATTTCAAACACAGTTGATCTGAGTTGATAGAAGTGTATTGTTGGAATGTCTGAGGAATGAGGGAGAACATAAATCAGTCTTGGTCATCACCACCTCTTGGCTATGTACTGGCTCTAGTAATTTGAGATTAGTCCTGGTGTTCGCACAATGACCGTAAGATCTGTCTCCTCCGAAATGGTCATTCATTGCTCTGAACTCTAGGGCAGTGCTCTTTCAACTTTTTTGATCATATGCCCCATCAGAAAAAAAGTAAGCATAATGGATATACATTTACTTGTAAATTATGCATATGTATTACTATAATACTGAATTATATACATTATTGAACATGTACACAAATTTATAAATAGAAGCTAAGATTAAATATAAACTTAGTTTCTAGCATGTTCTTCCACACCCTGCTACACTTGACGCTCCCTTGGAATGTGCACACCGTTTTTGAAACCATTTGCCCTGTTTGTTTGTTTGTTTGTTTTGCCATTATGATGACTCAGCTGTTTTCATCGCCTGGGTAGTGTTAATGGGCTGCATGATTTTGGGTGGATATCCTCATATAAATTATTTGTAAAGTGTGTGTGTGTGTGTGTGTGTGTGTGGTAATTGCAGCCATCTCATATATTGCCTTGGAGATTAAGTGCAACAAGATATCTAAAGTTGTTAGCACAGTGTCTAACATATTAGCTACTTTTCTAATATCAAGGAGGAGTTTCTCTTGATTCCCTGTTTATCTCACCTCTCTGTTTACTCATGATGCCTACTACCTTTTCTTCTGTCTTAGGATATTTTACTGCTTTCATTCTGTGTGTTTTTACTGGCTTTCTTCTTGAGTCTCATGTACAGAGAGAGGTTCTGTTTAGGCTGTTTAGGCTAATTGGTTAGAACTGTGTGTCCCATTTTGCCTTGGAACAATACTGGTTTTTGACTGTTGTCCCAGTGTAATTACAGTGCTTCTTTTAATATTTAAAGATGTCTTGGTTTGGAAATAAAGGATGTGGTCACCCTATTAAGCAGTCACCAACTATAAAGGACCTCTGTTGGGGCATACTTACATGAAGGCCACCTCCTTGGCACTGCACAGCCTAGGGATGGGTATTTTCAGATGGTGTATTAATCTCTAATTTATCCCAGCTGTTAACAGAAGAGAGAGGTCTAAAGACTTATTGTCCATAGGGAAATGACAAGGAGAGTGTTGAGTGTGGCACGCATTCAGAGAGATGTCTATTGTAAGAGGTAACTATAAATACATAGAACAATGTGTTTCTTTATGGAAAGGCTGGGCAGTTGGAAGCTATAAACCATGGTAACTGTTTACCTAGATTGCCAACATGAAAATCAAGAATTTATTGGTTATTGAACTTGGATACCTAAATCTGTGTGTGACTTGAAGCTCAACATCATGGTGAATAACCGAGAAAAAAAATTTTTGATTTGGAATGAAATGTACTACTATTACATAAAATTACACTAAAATTCATAATAGTATTTCAAAATACATCTTCTTGTTCTCCAGATGACTCTCTAGAAGGACCAGAATAGTTTTTTTTTGTTCTCCTTGTGAAATACTCAAGACTGTTGCTCTTTATCTTGTGAGTTTTTTCTATCCTGGCTCTGTACTTTACCCCTGTTGGACACTTAGCAAATATTAATTGGCCATGGTGAAGGTTATTCTAACAGTACCAGGAAAAAAAACCCAAAACTATGTGATTAGTAAATCATACACACCTTGTTTACTTTCAAATGATTAGTATTTAAAATTATTAATTGATCCTGGGTGTTACAGAGGACACACATCATAATAAAGGAAATGAGTTTTTTGGTGTTTATTCCTACTTTTATGACATTTGTGGAAATTGATAACATAAGAAACTAATAGACAATTTAACTTTTGCATTACCTGAGATCTGTAGATTCATAGATCTAAAATGGACATAATATTTGGTTGTGATCCTTAGACCTGAAATGTTACAATTCTGGCACCATACTTGAAAACAAGGGTCTTTATTTCTTCTCACAGAATCAAGAGCAGGTGGTGAATGTAGTGGAACTACCAATGTTGAAATGTTTTTCAATTCAGTAGACTGAATTATTCAGATGATAGAATAACACACATAATAAATCTCTCAGGCAGGAAATGATATGGGTTTGGGAAAGGGAATTTTCTTGTTTAGAACAGAGATTCTGTTGGAGAATAATGAAAAAGGTTAATGAATTAATGACATAAGTTAGGAGACTTGCTGGTAGACAGTCAAGAGTAGCTAAATAAATTTTCATTTGATACAGAAAAAATTTGGATAGAAAGATACATTTCTTCAAATGGCGTTGGCAGAAATGGATCCACTGCTCCTGAGACTGAATCAGAAGGGGAGTAGGAGTGATGTAGAGTCAGGCAAAGACTCAGTAGCACTTGTCCTGCTGAGAAGTGATGAATGATGAGCTTCAGCGAAGTTTATTTAAATGGGGGAATGGTGACTGTAAAAATAGAACAAGAGAAATAACAGAAAAATCTTATGAAAACTGATGAGAGAAAACTTTATAATATTTGAATGAGTAGTGTGAAGAAGACAGTTGAAGATGTTTTTAAACATAAAGTGCGATCTATATAAAATTACCAATATTTGATTTCTTAAATCTACCAAAGTGGCAATTTTATATGGTTCTTTGTAATACACACCCGCTGGATATGACTGCTCTCAAAACTAAATAATGGTATCAATGAAGAAGCAAGAATTTCAAGGTAGCAATATTAACAATTAAGTGAAGACAGAGGTTTAAGTGATTATAGGTATTTTCAGAGCTCTGTGATGGGAACAGAATTAATTGTAGACCCGAGAACAAAATGAATGAATGAATGAATGAATGAGTGAGTAAATAAGGGCAAGTTTTATGAATTGTTTTTCTTTGAAATTTTAAACATGTACATTTTTATGTACTAACCGAAAGTCCAGATAAAACAGTATGGCCTTTGAAACAGGAGTAGGTGCTTAACCCACATAGAGAAACTTTAGAAGATTGATTATCTCTTCAGACAGTTTGGTCCTGACCTAAGCAATGCTTCAGTTTTGAATTATTTCGATATTTAGCAGCAAAAAGCATTTTTGTGAATTTGAAAGGGAAGCATGTTTTCCCAACTTTTGTAGTCATTCTTATGTGAGCTATTAAGAGAATTAGACTCAAATTAATTAAGAAAATGAAAATAGCAAATACATTTACACGTGCACACACAACTGATAAGAGAACATGTGAGATCTTTGGAAAGAAAGGCAGGTTTATATAACAATGCAGTTTCGAAAAACCCAGTTTTGTTGAATTACCTTGAAAAACCTCTACTTTTCTTCAAGCAGATCTTATTGATGAGTACTATATAAATTACCCCTAAATGGCCCACATTTGCTTCAGTAAGGAAGAAGATGAAGTTGGTGATGCTCTCAGCAAACCAGGGGTGGTGGGAGTCTGGGTGAAATCTCTCACAGATGCCTTTGAAAAAGATTTTGAGTCACCAGACCAGATCTTCAAGGAGGCATGCTACACTAAGTAGCACCAGGCAGCAGCTGAGGAAAGAAGCTTACATGTTTTAAAGTGGCAAATTGTCAGGTCGTTTCTGCTCATTTTCTATTCAAATTCATGTCCAGCGCTTCCTGAATACCACAGAAAACACTGGCCCTGTCTTCTCTAAGCTCAGTGAATATGGGACAGGGGGCAAAGTAGAATGGGCTCATTCTCCAGGTTCCTTCTATTTGCATGCATATTTTATTGGGTTTTCAAAGAAGCAACTCATGAGATCATAGAAGAACGTGTGTGTGTTTTGTAGGAATATTACATTTTAAGTTGTTTATGCTTACTTGGGGTGAATAGGGTGAGATGTTTCATTTATAATCTCACTCTGTGTACCCCCTGGTTAGGTACTGTTGGCTTATTCAAAACAAATTTAATTCTCAGTCTCTGAATTTGAGGGAGTTGGGAGATAAGTTGAGAAGATAAGCATCTATGCATATAATAATTAAAGAACAACAAAAATAGTTTAATTTATTTTTGGAGAGTAAGAATTGTAGGAGTCTTAGAAGAGGGTTTCTTGTGAGCTGATATAGTCAGAAAGGGCTTCTTAGAAGAATGAGATTCACACTCTAGAATTAATTTTCAGTTACACTGACATTTATTGAATATATACTATGTCAGTCTCTGTTCTCAGTAATGGAACTAAAATTTGAGTGTAAGAAACCACATTGGTGTCTATGGCCATTCTACCCTGAACAAGCCCGATCCTGTCTGATCTCACAAGCTAAGCAGGGTCAGGCTTGGTTTACTTGGATGAGAGACCATTTAGGAAGACCAGGTGCTGTAGGCATAAAAAAAAAAAAAAATAAGGAATTGTAAGCTGACAAGGTCCTTGCAATCTGTGAGGTCAACCAAGGATTGCCTCGCCTAAAAGAAAAAAAAAAAAACACATTGGTATAATTCTCTTTGTAGAGGTAAGATAGAACTACTTAAAATTTTTTGATCATTGTGTTCCACCAAACAACATTAAGACCACATTTTTTCTTTCTCTTTTTAAAATCAATTATTTCCTAATGTTTGCTTGGTTAAATTGTGATTCCCCTATGGATTTCTATACCTTCCGTAAGTGAGGATTTTGTTCAGCAAAATTTTCTCCTTTCTTGAGGCTATAGTTATGGGAAGGAGTTCAAGGGTGCTTCTTTAAACAATGTGAGTCACCTAGCTCAGTAGCAGTTCTAATAAGCAGATAGTTCAACTTTGCAGTTTGGGCTATTGAAAAATAATCCAGTACCATTTACCAGGTTGTTAGAGTCTCCAGTATTTATGCCTCAAATAAATTTTTATGGCTGGGGTGCAGAGGGTTGCTTTTGTCTTTGGCCTGGATCCAGTCACACAGAATGGGAACATCATGATATGTCATCATTAGAAGTGCAAGCCAAACTGCTCATCAGTTGAACCAGCTCATATTTAGTGAAGTCACATCTGCTTTATGTCTGTGTTTGTTCAAGGATAAAAGGAAAGAAGCACCAGGCCTCCTTTATGTTCCCACGTTTTCATCTAGCAGGCGAGGAGCATGGGAGGTCTGTTGTCCGTCATTCCTGGATAACTTCAAAGCCCGCCCTTTCTGGTCATGACGGCTGCTAATCTGTAGGCAGCATAGACCTCTGTGACCCCTGAGAACATTTATAACATTGCTACCTGGGAACTATTTCTCACTTTTGCAAAACATCGCATCTGAAAAAAGTTGCATCTACCTTCATTTGCCCAACTCTTAACAGAAAACTTTGGACAATCCATAAATAAATAGCATTTTCCCTGCAACAGTATTTTCCTCCATACTTACATTTTCCTTTTAAAAGATCATAGTAACCACTTTCTAAATAAGGCCATATAGATATTAAGATAATCAAGAAAAGAGAGTACATTTCCTTTTGCCTTATTGTTTTTGTTTTATTTTTTGGGCATATCACAAATAGAATCCAGTTAAATTGCAGGTTCCTGTGACTGTGTCTTAGACCTCCTGTTTCTAGTCAAACTAATCCACACTTATGATAAAATATTCAGTTGTATCAAAGATTGTGGGGTTTTTATTCAACAGCTAGGAATTAATATAACTAATACTTATTCATTTCTTTTGTTTATTCATCTGCATGTTCATTTAATCAGGAAACATTCACTGAGCACCTACTAAGCACCAGGGATTCATCAGGTGATGATATACTTTATAGAAAAATAAAGTAGGGTAAAAAGGAGTGCAGGCTGGAAAGAGGTTGCTTTTTTATAGTGTAGGAAAGGCCTCACTGATCTTTGAGTCAAGGGCTGAAGTAAGGGAGAGAGTTGATTATACAGCAATCTTGGGGAAAAGGTAATGGCAGAGGTACATCAAGGTCAAAGGCCCTGAAGCGAGGTGTCCTGGATAAGTGCCAGGACCAGTAAGCAGAAAGAGTGGTTTGGGTGGGGCTAGGCTGTGGCCTGGGCATAACAAGTGAGGTTGAGAAGGTCTTTGGGGTGACAGAGGCAGAGAGCCTTTGGAGGTTTTGAGCAGAGCTGACAGGACCTAACTTTGGAGAATCAACAGAGGGATAGGAACAGAAAGATGGAGACTTGTTAGCAGGCTATGGCTGTAGCCAGGGGACAAATTATAGTGATTTGAGATTAGGTCAATGAGTTGGTAAAGAAATCAGATTTTAGCCATATTTTAAATGTAGAACCTATAGGGGTTAACTGAGCACATATTATGTGCTAGACAATAGTCTCTGGGGTTTTTACATGACCATAGTGTTATAGATTTCAGAGAAAAAATTTTCTCAGAAAATACTGTGCTAAAATACTTACATTCGATAAAACAAATAGTAAATGTAAGCTTAAGTGTTTCAGGTGTAAGCTTGATAAAGTTTTACATGTATAGCTTCACACAGCCACCATCTAGTTCAATATATAAAATATTTCCAGCCCTTGAGAGATTTCCTCATGCCCTGACCCCCCGTCAGTTCCTCTACTAATCACTGTTTTTACCTTCATCACCTTTCATGTAAATGAAAACATCACATGTACTCTTTTTAAAATTAAAGTTTTTTTATTGCATTGTAATTCACATATTATAAAATTCACCATTCAAAGTGCACAATTCTGTGTTTTTTAATGTATTCACAAGTTTGTACAACCATCACCACTTCCCAATTCCAGTACTTTTTCATCACCCATAAAAGATATACCCATTAGCAGTTATTTCTCATTTCCCTGCTCCTTCTATTGCTGACAACCACTAGTCTACTTCCTATTCCTGTGGATTTGCCTATTCTGGACATTTCATATAAATGAAAACATATAAGCCTTTTGTGACTGGCTTCTGTAGAATAATGTTTTTAAGGTTTATCTGTGTCATGTCATGAATTGGTAAATCATTCCTTTTTATGGCTGAATAATATTCCATTGTCTGGATATACTGCATTTGTTATGTATCCTCAGTTAATGAAAACTTGGGTTGTTTACAATGATTGGCTGTTATGAATAATGTTGCTACACACATTCATATACAAATTTTTGTCTGGACATATGTTTTTAATTCTCTTGAGTCTATACCTAAGAGTGAAAAGCACATATTCTCTTACAGCTGGCTTCTTCTGTTTAACGTTATGTCTATGTAATCCACTGATGATGTTGCATGTAGCAGCAGTTCATTCTTTTTCTTTACTTCTTAGGATTCTGTTCCGTAGACATACCAGAATTCATCCATTCTTTGATAGATGTACATTTGAGTGGTTTACAGTTTGGGGCTATGACGAATAGTACCACTGAATAATGTGAACATTCTTTACACGTCTTTCACTGAGCAAAAGCCCTCATTTCTTTTGGGCAAATACACAGAAGCAGGGCTGCTGGGTCATTCTTCCTTTTCTTTATCTGTCTTTCTGCGTCATGCCGGCATGCTTGTTTGCGTTGGTGCTGGGCACTCCCTTGGCTTCTTGCAGACATGTTACTGGAGTTCCTCCCTGCCTGGGCACATATTTAGGACTGACACTTCTTTCTGTTCCTTCTAAAGATTCGTGTAACAATCATCTTCTTTCTTATTTTTTCCCTATTGATTAACAGAGCAGTTTATAGCTCGTGGCTGCTATGACTCACTATGTTTGTACAGTTACCAGCTTGAAAGTTTAAGATGGTGTATATTGGTGCATTCCCTTATAAGTTGTGGTTGCTACGGGTTTTTGAGGGGCCTAGATCCCTCTCAGAATCTGATAGAAAATCTGATAGAAAATGCACTAGCAAAGACACACATAATTTTTCTTATACTTTTTAGAGGGTTTATGGACCTGTCTGAATCCCATCCAAATGTGTGTTTGTGGTTCCCAGATTAAGAACCTTCTCTATTTTGTAATGCCTTAAAAATTCAGTACTATTTAACCTTCCCTGGATTCTTTAAAATCTTCTACTCTAAGCTGTCACTGTCAAACGGCATAGAGATGTGAAGGACCATATATGCATAGATATAAATCTGGCTGATGCAGAGATCCTGACCTAAGTGGCAGGAGAGGTAAGAATTACCAACGCTTAAAAGTCATTTTAACTTTTGTGGACTTCTCATTCTTAGTTCTTCTAGCATTTGAGAACTTTTCTAATTGTATCCTTCACAACATCTGTTAAACTGCTTAACTAGAGATTAAAAGGAATACTTTGCAGTTGAGCTGGATCCTCCCATCCGCAGGAGACATTGCCTTGGCCACAGGGACAGCTGGCATCTGAGGAGGATGAGCATGCCTTCCCTCTATCTACCTCCCTCCCTGGGAATCTTCCTTTCTCAAGCCTGGATTTCCTGTCTTACGTTTTCTTGAAGGGTGAATAATTGGGTGCTACTCAACCCAGAGTCTATGGAAAGAAGATATGTGGACCAAATGAAGTAGAAAAATAGTCCCTAATAAATTAGATCTTTTCCATAGAAAGGTTATTTAAAAAAATTTTTTTAAATATATTCATTTAAGATTTTTATATGAGTAATAAAAAGTACAAAGTAAAAACCATTTTTCTTCCTCTTCATGCCTACTTCCATTCCTCAAAGATAACCACTATTAAGAGTTTATCTTCCCAGAGTTTTTATCAAGCATATAAAAGCATGGTATAGATTTGTTTGTATTTACAATGCTGGGATCACATTATGCAGTGTTGTGTAGCTTGCTTCTTCCATTTTGCAGGGTAGCGCAAACGTGTTTCTGTGTGTATGTGCTGATCTACTTACCTCTTTCCTTGTCTTTCTTTACTAATGCACATTTTCATCTCCTTAATTCGTTTCAGAGTAAGCAGTTGGTACCTTAACCTCAAAAGATGACCAATAAGTATTTTTTATAACTAAGAACTCATGGATTTTAAAATATTTGTGCTTTAATCTAATTTAGTCATTAATTTTGAAATTCAGATAGTCTCATCTTTGTTCAATGGGAATCTCTTGAATTCCTTTTGATGTGACTCGATAGCCTGTACTGGCTTCTTCCCTTTCATGTATTCCAGGATATTCTTTTTTCCAAATTAAAATGAAAATTTGGATTAAGCCCCAATTTTATTTCATACTGTATTTAAGAAAATGTGCCTTGTTAGTTTTAATCAGATCTACTTGCTGCACATTTGGGTGTGCCTTATCAATCACCAAATATTTTTGAGAGCTACCATGTGCATGATGCCAACTAGATCCTGTTATGTAGCAAACAAATCACCTTAGTCTTGTTCCTCCTCTATCAAGTAAGCTACAACCCAAGCAACAAAAATAAATCCTTATGTCTTTAAAATGTATCTTTTATGTTAAGGAAATTTATGGAAAACCCATGATTCATAGAAAAGTAAGCAATTGAAGGCCATAAACAAATATAGTAATTAATTTTTTTTCAGTTTTATTGTACAATAAATTACATACAGTAAAATTTATTCACTTTAAGTGCTCATTTTAATGAGTTTTGTTGAATTTATACAGCTGTGCAGCCAATACTGCAATCATACTTCCATTACTCTCAAAAGTTTCTTCTTGCCTCTCTGTCCCCACCCTCATTTCCAGGCAACCAATGACCTTTGGATGACATAATTTTACCCTTGCTAGAATTTCATGTAAATGGCATCTCATAGATGTAGCTTTTGTGTTTGGATTCTTTCACTTAGTATGGTGTTTTTGAGATTCATCCACGCGGTTGCATGTTTCAGTAATTCAGTCCTTTATTTATCTATTTTTTTTGCTGAGCAGTATTCCGTTGTTAGATGTACTACCACATTTAGAATTGGATTGCCCCTCCCCCCACTTTTTGGGGCTATTATAAATAATGCTGATATGAACCTTTGTACATAAGGCTTTGAGTGGACGTATGTTTCAATGCTCTTGAGAAATACCTTGGAATGGAATTGATGGATCATATATTAAGTGTACATTTAACTTTGCAAGAAATTATCAAATGTTTTTCAAAGTAGCTGAACCATTTTTCATTCATAAATGAATGAGGGTCTGACTGTATGTATGTATGTATGTACCATTTATGGGAGTTCTGGTTGCCTTATATCCTCACAAACACATGGTATTGTTATTTAAAAAAATTTAGCCTTTTAGTGGGTGTAAACTGGTATGTAATTGTGTTTTTAATTTGCATTTTCCTAATGACTAATTAGGATCTTTTAACGTGCTTGTTGGCCTTCTATATATTGTCTTTGTGATATGTCTGTTTATATCTTATTGGGTTGTGTGCATTCTTTACTTAAGTTGAAAGTGTACTTTATTCTGGATTCACATCCTCTGTTAGATGTGTTTTGCTTTTGCAGTTTAAGTTTAAGTAGAATTTTGATAAGAAAGATTTAAGCTTGTCCAAAGAAACTAACGATGCATTTTAATCTCATTTTTATAATTATGAAAAGAAAGAAAAAACTAAAGACTAAGCTCAGAGAAATGATAAAGGTAATTTTGGAAAAAGAGTGCAATAAGAGAGGTTAAAAGGAAGATGATTAGGAAAACAGAAGGAGGTAGCACAAAAAAGAAATAGAATGAGAGAGAACCTAAGAAATGGAGCAAGACAACATCAAACAACTTTAAAATTGAAGAGGAAAAAAAGAAGAATAGATTAGAAAGAAGAAGAGAAAAAAAATGCAGGGAGAAGAAGATGCCATAACCATTCCTTATATTTCCCACGTCTTATCTCCTGCATCACTATGGTTTCTTATCTGTCCATGCTCTACTTTTCATTTCCAGTCTGCTTTCTGGAAGTCCCACCTTTCCTTTCACTTCCCAGTTCTTCAGTATTTTACTGCTTTGCCTTTCAAGTGTACAAAATAGCTGGGTTGTGTGTGTCCTTTCTATCTTTAGAGTATAAAAGCACAGACTTTGAAGTTAGTTGTTTGGTTTGAATCCTAGCTCTGCTTCTTACTTACTCTGTGACCCTGGGCAGAACATAATTTTCAAGCACCAGCTTCCCCATCTATAAAATGGGAATAAAACTAGTACCTGTTCACATATTTTTTTCTATGAAAATGAAAGAATTTATGTGGATCTCTTACCATAGTGTTTAACCATTCAATGTTAGCTGATATTAGTGTGTGTTTTTGTTTGTGTGTGCACTGGGGGAGGAAGTATTTCTTGGTTATCATTCCTTTAGGCTTTGATTGTTCATCTTTTTTTTTTTTTTTAATCTGGGAATGTTTTACCAAACAAAAATACTTAAGTGACAAACCAACATGCTTCTTATGCTCTGAGATATAAACACAACTGTATTTGTTCATCTGGGATGTAAAGTTAGAAGTAATAATAATGAATATTTACAGAGTACTTTAACTTTGAGCATTTTAAGCTAGTACTGACAGATATTTGGTGGTAGAAGACTTTTACAGGGTCCAGGGCTGGAATTTCCTGATCTCTGTAATAGTGAGATGCCAAACCAAACCACAGTGTGGTAAATACAGCTGAGGCAGGTGAGACTTCTGAGTTTTTATCAGTAAATACAAAACATGAACTCTACTCCATGCCAACCATCTCTGCCACGATTCCCATCATGACACAGAAGGTGGTGTTTGGAAGGAGCCTCCTTCCCAAGGCAGAATCTCTTCTGCAGCATCTTGCGTCTGCCTCTGCTGGAACAATGCTGTTCCAGTTTACTTGTCTCTGATTAATTTGTATTTTTTTTTTTGACTTTTCTAACTGCTGTCAAGAGTTTCCTTATGTTAAACAAAATTTTGCTCTGATTCTTAGATCAACATAGAGAAAAGTTTCTTTCCTCTTTTACATGTAGGTCTTCAGCTGTATACAGTGAGATTATGCCTACCCTTTATTTTCTCTGTTAGGCAGCATTACCCAATTCCTACTATTACTAATTTCTATATTTTGCATGCTTTCCCATTTGTCTAACTTCAGACACAGGCTACTTTGTTAGGGTGCCACTTAAAATGTGGCACCTATAACTGAGCCTAATATTCCAGATATGTATCATTGAGCCCAAATAGTCTGGATGTATTCCTGCTTCCTGTGGTTGAAACTCCATTCTCTGTTAATCAACCTACAATGACTATGTCTGCTTTTTCAGCTCCCACATCACAGTATTCATTTTTTAAATATTTGGGGTGGTCATATACTTTATTGTCTCAACCAGCACACTTTTGAGAGTAAAAGAGGACAGACACAGTTATTGATTAGGCTCAGGCAATAGGCATAAACCAGAATTTTCCTGGGTACACAGGGATATAAGGTCACTTTAATTATATTAAGTTGAACTCAAAAGTGTGTTCCTTAAAAAAACAAACAAACAAAAAAAAACAAACATTGTTAATAGCCATGGTGCTCCCCTCTATAGTCTACATAAGTAGTTGAATTTTTTCTGAACACAAACACAGAACTTCCCCAGATCCGCAGCACCAATGCCCTTCACTCTCACAGAGCTTTCAGGCTCCTGTGGCAAATTGAGAACTGAGATCTTAGTGTGTGCCCTTCTCAGGTATTTGCATTTTAATAGGAGACAGACTGTAAAGCCTTTCAGAGCAGAAAGAACATATATCTAATGATTGTTTCTCTGGTAACTTGGCAGGAGTTTTCTTCTGCTGATTCTGAGCATCTTACACATACCAGATAATAGGTGCTGAATGTAGTCTCATGCAAGCAGGTTAACTAATAAATATGACATTTTCTATTACAAACATAATATAAAAGATAACATTTGAGAGATAGGTGCTATAGTAAAGGTAGAGGTCAGCCAGAGTGGGGGTAAAAAGATTTTTAAAAGGTCATCTTCCTGTTCTATTGTAATTGCCTATATAAAAATTTTATGGGGTAATTAATAAAAGGATAGTTTTTATGGATTTCAAAAGTCATTGATTGAACAAAAGAAAGTTCTCCTGGTTATTTTAATTTCTTTTCCTCTTGTCCACAAGATTTCTCTCTCCCTCTCTATCTATGTATATATGTAAATATATATAAAATGAATTTAAAATTTTTCAGTTTCTTTAACCCTATCCTGTGCACATGTGACTTTCAAAACACTTTTTATTGCAACTCTAAGAAATACATTTTACATTGTGATCCACTGTGCATGTACACATGTATACATATGTACATGCACACACCAGATACAAATTTCTTGAAAGAGTACCTGTTACTTGCAGTGTCCTCTATTTCCCTTCTCTTTCTTTTCTGTTCCACTCCATTCCATCTCATTTCACTTCACTCTATTCCAAAAAGCCTGATTGAGACTAAATAGATTGATCTTAAACCTGGTATGCACAATTACAGTTTGTAAAACACTGCTCTAAAGATATTGTTCATTGACTCCTAAACTATTTATAGAGGTAGATGCTTTATGGTGATAATAATCAATGGAAAACTAGTCTCACTTGGGCATACATCAACAGTAACAATAATTAGGACGTCATGATCTCCTTCGTTCTAATGGAAAGATCTTCACTCACAGAGGAGCTAGCACAACAAACTGATTTTGCTTTAGGTCTCCCATATGAGAATAGTAATTACTTCAGTCACTAGACAAGCAACAGTAAGCAATTATTCCATATAAATAACTATTATGTAACTATAACTTGGCATAAAATAGCTGTGTTACACTTAAAAAATTAGGCCAGAAGTTATTATTGTGATGCTAAAATTGGTTTAAAAAGATAAGCCTATCTCTATAAAGTTAATTTACTTGTATTAACAGTTTAATTTTTTAGCTATTCAAAATAATTGCTTTCCAACTGGTGGACTCGAGGCGTAAAATTCCCTGTCCCAGTTTTTCTAGCTTCTACTTCACTAGTTCGATTTGGTCCTATTTACAGATAATCAGATAGTCTCTTTTAAGTACATTTTTGGGTTCTTGTAGGAGTTTATCACCTTTTGGAGTATGAAACCAGGGAAAGCTAGACTATCATGTTGTATGTTTTAAGTTAAGTGAACATACTTAGATGCATTATTTTGTTTTAATTTGAGAAATATTGAGTGTCTTTTTTTAAATGATGAAGATGGGCTTTGGAGACAGATTGATCTGAATTAAGTCTAAAAACTAGAATTGTGACAGTAGGGTAAATCTCAAAAATGTTCCAAATTTCTCTTTCCTCATTTATAAAACTAATACTTACCTCAAAGAATTTTTAGAAGAATTAAATCAGGTAATGTATGTGGTAACCTGTGATATATAGGAGAAACTGTAGAAATGTATACTTATAAATAAAAATACAAATAAACATATAAAAATATGTGTAAAACTGTTATACATATGTTGTCTGCATGTATGTGTGCATACACATATACATATGCATATTAATATACACATTTATGTATGGACAAATTTATTTTCTTTACTTTTGGACTTGATGTTTATGTAGTGGGATTTAGAGACTTGCAAATTGATTTCTGAGTCAGTCTGCTTATTACATTTTTTTGATTATCAGTGTTAATATGACACTTTGAGAATGAGAAAATTAATTGAAAAATTATATGTTAGATAGAAATTTAACTTATATCTAGTGTAATGGTTTGCTTAATGCTAAAGTTAAACCTTCACAAAAATGAAAATTAGTATCAGTGCATTTGAATTTTATTTTTTCTCCCTACTCCAAATGAAGCAAAAAATAGTTTCATTCCTTTTTCAGTATTTACTCATTAATGTATGCCTCAGGTAATTAATATTTCTTGAGATTAAGATTTTATAACATTCTTATTGATGTCTTAACAATTAACTATATATGCACATGTGGCATATTTTTCATGGAAAACCATTCATTAGTTTCTTTTGAGGTCTTACAACTGTTGCATTTATATACATATCTTTATAATATTTTCTAGATGTTGAGTTTATTGCAAGACTGATGGGCTAGAAACTGAGACAGATCTTATTTTCTGGCCAATATTTTTTTCAAGGTCGATACTGGCTAAATACATTAATAAATGCATAATAAATGTCTCAACAAACCAATCTTTGATTGAGCAAATTATTGTGAGGAAAGAGATAATCTTAGTATTTGGTAATAAAAATGGTATTTTTTGAGGAGATCTTGTCATCTTAATCAAATTGAAATCAGGTAGGGATGTGAGATGGATGGTGTCTTAGGGTATTTAAGGCTGTTGTTTTGAAGCCAGATGAGATTTGTTCTAAATGACCTCGAGGTGTATATATGTAGAATTATAAACAGCATTTCAGGTGAGACAGATTTTTCTTCACTTTGACCCACCTGCTCCCAGAAGGCACATTGCATAGTGGCAGAATATTGAATTGGGTTCAGAGGATCTCAGTTCAAATTCCTTACCCATTTGTGGACTTAAAAATAGTCTTAGTTTCCTTCTCTTGAAAATGGAGAAAATGATCCTTAAGGTTATTGGGAAGATCAAATGACCTTTATTATCAACATATAGTGCTCTTTATAGATTACAGAGTGCTCTATGGTTGTAAACTGTACTGAGCAAATCAAATCATATTAATGTCCCTACCACCCAGAGACCAGAGGGTTACTTGTCAGGCATTCGAGCACTCTATGTGTGGTTGAACTTGTTCATATTTATAATTTATTTTAATCTAGAGATCCTATCACAAAGGATGTAGGCAACTCACTCTTTATTTCAGAGAAGGAAAAGGTCAGATTTTAGAGGAAGCTCCTTTGAGTTCTAACATTTTAGTAGTCTATAAGCCAGTAACTACAAAAGGCCATTTCTCTCCTTCAGTATTAAAATAGTTGACTTTCGCCTAGAGGAAGTTATCCTGCAGTATTCATGGTTGCCCATGCACGTGTTGTGATACATTTAAATGTTTCTTAAACCTGTAATAAATTCATCTTCGGCCTTTGAAAAATTCTAGAAAACACTTTACCTTTTAGAGACCCTCCCTACAATTGCCTTACCCTATGATCGAAGGTGGTAGAAGTTTAGTTAGAAATTTGTGTGTGAGCTAAGTGTTTTACACAAACATTGCTTCAGGATGTGTTTCTTAGGAAAAGTGAAAAATAGAGAGCTACAGCGATATTTCAGGCTAGTGAGTGTGTCCCTCTTCCCTGACCAGATCTGAATTCTAATTGCCCCTTGTCTGCCTGTTCCTTACCCCAGGGAGAGTTAGCTTACCACTTTCTGTTTTATCACTGGGAATGTCCCATTGTCTTCATTTGAATTCTGCTGCATCCTGTTTATATCACAAAGAGAGAAAGAAAAGCTCCAGATGCCCTCCCTCCCCACCTTTCTCCACGTGGAGATAATAAAGGCCTTGGCAACGACTTTCTCTGTAATCAGTATGAGGTAATTTTACAAGCTACCATGAAAGAGCCGTTTGTTGAATGTCCGCTTTGTGACAGGCATTCGCTGATGATTTAATATGTCTTGCCTCATTTAAACCTTACATCTTTAGGAGGGAAGGGAAATGAAACAGAAAGTGTTCCTTCCACCATTACCGGAGGAAGTTGCTGGCCACTATGTAACTTGAACTTTACATAGAATAGCCCCATGTGGAGTCCTCTAGACAGTTCTAGGGTGAATAAACTGCACTCAACACAAATAAGAAAGTGCTTTTATAGGTACAAAGCAAAACATTTCAAAGCTACTTAGATAGGTATTGTAAGTGGAGGTTTTGACTGGTTTCCTGCCAGATTTACCCAGAATCACGTGGGAAGATTAGTTATTTGATTTATAGTGTCATGCTGTACATTTTGTGCTCCACACCAATCGAATGGCTTTCATATTCCTTCCATCCACTAGCATTTATAAGCCTGCTAAAGATGCTATGCTGCTGACTCTTTCAGTTGAAAGTAAACACTTCTGAGCTGAATTTCCTTTCGCAGTTGTAAAAAAATAAAAATAAATGTTCTCATTCTAGGGCACTGTTCTTATAATATTGCCTGACTAAAAAGAGCACATTTTGTCATATCTGACGTTTCTGAACTTCTGTAGTTCTGAAAAATTGTTGGCTTCAGGTCTTAAGATTAAGCTTTTAAAAAAAATTTTTAACTCAAATTGCTTCCTTTTATTTGTGCTTTTGGTGTTTGCTCCATGAGGCCAACCTTTCCTTTTTGATTATTATTTGAGTCTTGAAATGCTGAAAAAAATTGCTGTTACCTAATTAACAAACAACACTGTGACGCTTTCTAATTGGAACCCCCCTAAAACTTATTTGTTAGCAGTATGTACACCTCTAATGTTCAAGAATGAGCAGGTCAAGGGACACTAGAGAGTTCGTTTTCGAAGAATGGTGAAGAGGGCAGATGAGAGAGGACAGTTCTGAAAAAGATGGAGTCCTGCTTGCTGAAAAAGTGTGGGAGGCTTGTCCAGGGCTGTACCCATGTTGGTGTTAGTGATTATATCTGTGTATTTTAAAATGTATTGTGAGGTAGTGGAGATTGCATCCACTACTCACTGCCATGCTGTTGCAGGATATTTGAGAATTTTATACAAAAACATATTGTGGCATCTTAAATCAAAGAGGCAAACACCTTTTTGCGAACTGGACACTTTTGGATCAGGTTGAACCTGACAACTCTACTTTTTGTTGCTTTTTGCTGAGAGCTCTGTAATGGTTTAGTCATCTTTTAGTGAAGCTATTGCTTGTCAAATGAAATAATATGAATAGTAATACCTGCATTTATAATAGGGCTTTAAAGTTCATGGAGTACTTTCACATAGATTATCTCTTTGCATATCTCAGCAGCCCTGTAGATTAGGCGTGGCAAGTATTATTAATACTTTAATTGTGCAATAAATTGAGAATCATAAAAAATATGTGACTAGCGTGAGACCAGTATATTTTTTCCTAAAAGAGGCAGAGAGAATTAAGCGCACACACACAAACACAGAAACACACAAACACCCATTACCATCACCACCATCAACAAAAGCATTTTTACAAAAGTCAGTGTGTGCTCTACATTCCTTCCCACTAACCGAAATAGTTCTTCAATATTAGTTTCCATGCATAAACAGGTTGGTTATTTACTATTATATAAAATGAGATGCTACCTGTGGGAGGTTGCTGAGGAAGACTAGATACTAAACCCTGCAACTAGAAAGGCCTTTTGAAATCTGAGGCTTTGTATCTCAGAGTGGGTGGAAGCTTGTTCAATTGTCCAGCCTCACTTTTCCTCTCCCTCACCTTATTCCACTGTACCTCTAAGAGATTATTAAGCCTGTGGATTCTGCCGTTTTCTTTGAAATCACTGGCTACTTTACGATTACCATAGAGTCTAATTCAAATCCTCACTGTCTCTCAGAATGTTGACAGTGGACTTTTGTGCTGGTATTCTTGCCAGTCTGTTTATGTCACCTTTCACGTGGTATAAGAGCTTAAAACGCTGTAAGAGTTTGACATCTTCTATGAGGTAAAGTCCATACACTTTACCCTAGCACATCGCTCTATGCAGACCCTGACTTCAAATCACTCCATTTTCATTTCACAGCCTGGGCCATAGTTTCTCTACAAGGTTAGCAGGTCCCTCAGCATTTGCCTTCTCTGTCTTTGTGCCGCCTTTGGTTCTTTTTGAAATACCCTTCCCTTCTGAGCTCTTGAAGCCCCTTGTCAATGTGCTAAATTGGGATTGGTTCCTCAAAACTTGGCCTGTGTCTTCTTTGGGGAGGCTTTCTGGCTTCTTCTGAGAAGCTGGCTACATGCATCTTCATGTTCCACAGCACCTCTCGACAGTTCCATTGCGAAACTTTAACACATGGTGGATGCCTGTCTTACCTACTAGGCTGTGAGCTTTCTGAGGAGAGGATCTGAATTTTAGCAACCAGAAGTACAGCCTGACCAGTCAGCCTGGGTTAGATGAATGTTTTGTTTTACTTCACAATAACTTCAACCACAAGGATCAGGACCATGACATGCACACTTTCTTTGCTAGCTACCCAAATATAGCTCTAAGAAGGAGTGCTATGGAGGTGGTCTAGAATTTAGGAAAAATATTTTGTCAAGGAGTATTTCCTAATGAACTTAATTAGGGATTTGAAGTAAAGAACACAATTTGTTCCTTTTCAGACATGAAGAAATTCAGAAATATAGACTACAGATTAGAGTTTATTCTACTTGAATAAGGATTTTTGCTGCACTGAATTTGGATACCTGCTTAATATAGGATGGTCAAAAATAGTCTGCATTAAATCGAGAGCACTCTTTGGAGATACCTGTAAACAATCTCCACATTTGTTCTTGAAGAAAATTTGTATGTTTTTTGTAGTTGCTAACATGTAGAAAATAATTTTTAGGGAGTATAAGATATGTTGTGAAGGAAAAGTTTCCAGGTCTGTTTATCTGGTTTTCACATACATGTACCAAGTGGTGATTCCTGTGTCATATTGCAATTGTGACTGTTTCTCAGCTTACTTTTGGTAGTTAGAAGGTGTCTGTTTTTTTGCTACCTATAAAATATTTAATCATCTACATCAATAACTGTTAAACCAGAAATTAATAATTTGTTTTCTATATAGCTTCCTGTATGTATGGGGGAGAGAGGAAGAGGCAATCAATAGAATTTGTGTTTATAATTGCAGACTTTATTTAAAAAGTTATTATTTCTTCTGAATTTTTAAAATTCCTCCAAAAATTTGCAGTCACAAGTAAATGAAATTTGAAGAGGTCAAGTCCATATCAATTTTATAATTAATTTAAAGAGAATAATAAAATTGAGCATGTATAATATAGTAAAAAATGTGGCTTAAATGGATATTTGAGTTGATTGAGTTTTATCTTGTGATAACTATTAGAAAAATAAGAATGATCCTAAATATTACAGAAGCAACCAAAATAAATTTGTCATATTGAATTCATACAATATTTTGTAAGAAAAATGAAAATAAAATTTGGATAATCTATATCATTATCCATTATAATAGAATATTTGAAATTGACATTTGTTTTACATTGTAATCCATTCCACAAACATGCAGAATCATTAGCATATGAAAGAATTCTTTAGTCAAGCTTCTATTTTCCTCATTAAAAAATATATATATTTTGCTTTTTGATTTTGACATATCACTATGTTATTTCGCTGCAATTTCCTATCTTGATATTGAGTAGTAGAGCTAGGACTATAATCTTTTTTTTTTTTTTTTTGGTAAACATCTGTGTTTAAATTGATGAACCTTTTTAGTTTTTGTTTTGCTTTGTTTCTTCCTTATAACACACTGCTTCTCAGATTTCTATATCATATTCATTTCAGGTATGTGGAAACTTAGGGAATGAATGACTGAAAGGTGATTGTTGTGATTACTGTGATTGTTTCTATGTTTTTCATTCCTTTGGTATCAAAGAAGGATACCATTAGTAAGTAATTCATTGTGCAAGGTTAGGTTAGGCAGTGAAAATCACTAACATCATTCTATTTGCTTTTTGAGACGAGGCATCCCATTATAATTAATAAGTGCCTTCTAATATAATGATTGCATTAGTTGGATATCTCTATAAATTCTACTAATTAAAATATCCTTTAAGAAACTTAAATTAATGAAGAAGCAGGTACTGTACAGTTTAAAAAGTTATTTGAAAAAGGTGTCATAGAGAAAATTTAAGAGTTGGTTGGAGGATGTGCTAGATAATCTTTAAATGTTCTTTATTCTCAGGGATTCTGAGATTCCGATGCTAGGCTAAAAGGAAATCTAAGAAATGTTGGTCACTTTAGTTACAGTGTTTTTGTTTGTTGTTTTTTCATAGACTGCCTCTTTAAGGTATGTCCTATGAATCGATATTCTGCCCAGAAACAATATTGGAAAGCTAAGCAAGCCAAACAAGGGAACCACACAGAGGCAGCCTTGCTGAAGAAATTACAGGTAAGGGCCAGACTTTGATTTGTTTGGTTTAGGCTAGATCAGGTACTGCAACGACAAAAGCTTAGTGATTTTACTCAATACATAGAGATTTAGAATAGTTGTAGCAACACACTGAAACTGGAAGGGACTTTTAATATATAGGATGTGACTACTGATTTCCTGGTGTGTAGGTAATAGATTCCTGCTGCTACTTTTTAGAGATTCACCTCAAACTGGAAACCAATTCAAAATCTCTGTAGGAATATCAAATCCAGTTATATTTTTCTCGGCATAGTACTAAAAAATTTTTTTCTAAAGACTATGGAAAAAAAAAGTATGGTGTTTCTGATTTGGGCTGAGTGTCAGTTTGATAGAACTTAATTTGTATCATTAAAATTTCTGTTACTTTCAGAATTTAAACTGTATTTTGAATCTTGAAATTTACTTACTATCCTGGTTGGTTTCTCTACCAATCTTCCTACTGAAAGTAATTTTTACAAGATTGAAGAGCCTAGTGCTTTTCTGAAATTTCTAATTTAAAAGCAAGATATTGTTGGCTACATTTCAGCATTGAATTGAAAGAGTTATTACACTATATTATAATCATGTATTTAATTATTACCCCCTACCCTCAAGCACCAAAAGTAAAGCAGCTGGCCTATTTTATTCATGGTTGTGGTCTTTTTTTTTTCCTAAAAAACTAATTTCTTTGTCAATTATTATACTCACTTTACTATGTTTCTACACTGAATATTTATTTGATAATCATTTTATAGCATGCTGCAGAACTGGAGCAAAAGCAAAATGAATCAGAAAATAAGAAACTGTTGGGAGAAATTGTGAAATACAGTAATGTTATACAAGTAAGTGTCTACTTTCTTTTAAAAGAGATGACTTATGGGTAATTGCATATGATAGGAATGCCAAATAGCATTAAAATTTTAGAATACAATAATTGGTTCTTTGGTGGGAATTATAGATATTGTGATATTTTCAGCTGATACTCACCACACTATTTTATATGGGAATAAGTCTGCTGTATACTCAAAGAGGTGAGCTTATCTAGATGTATGGCCAAGTTGTTATACCAAAAGGAAGATCAGGAAAAAATTTCTAAAGGCCTGTAATAAAATAGTCCTTTAGTAATAATGGGACTAATGTGTAACATACAAAGCTTTATCTTTTAATTTTATTGAGAGAAGAAAGTTTTCAGTTACGCTTTTAGATAGAAATCTTCCTTGAGTTATTAGAAAATCTCCCATTTCAATTAGTATGCACACTGATTTATCTCAGCTGCATTCCTTTCTTGTGCTTCACTTAGATCTTTTGGCTTTTTACTTGGTTATATGTTAATATATGCCTCACCTTGTTCTGAAAAGAATGTAAAGGCATTTTCAAAAATACCACATAACAAATCAAAACAGACATAAATAAAGCAACTGGGTCAAAGGGAAAATAATAGTTGAATGGATAAGGTGAAGTCAGGGGTGAAGCATGTTTATAAAACCATGTGGTAAAGTCTGGTAAACTGCTTTGAAGCTTTTTTGTTGCCTACTTAGCTAGCTATAAAGGGAGCGTAACATTACAGCAGTCACAGAGGATGCCCATGACACAGAACTAAGGGAGAGGTCTAGTAACACAAACATTCCCAGGAAGAAGACCAGAGTTGTGTTTTTCCAATGAGCTCTCATAAAGAGGGCACTGTTTAATATGGTAAACAGTAATCTTAACAACTTCCTTACAGTAGGTGCTACAATGAGGCTTTTCATAGAGCTCTTTTAAAAAATAATATCCTTTGATATTTTGTTATTGGCCAATGGTAAAATCCCAGAGCATAGTGCAGTCAAAGCAGTTTTCTGATGGGACAAGATAAGGGTGCCTTGTTGCATCTATAGCTCCTTGAATGATGTATGAGTTAATATCATGATAGATTATGTTATACCTGGTGCTGCGTGTCCCCTGGGCAATCCTCCATAAATAGAATTTCTCTTACCAAGTTTTGATCACTATTAAGTTCCAGCAAGTGGGCTTATATTTTTTGCCAAGAATCTGAAGTGCAAATGTTTGGGTGGTCAGTTAGGGACAGTGTTGGCCCATGAGGATGTTCTTTGGTTTACGGTAAAATGAGAACCCAGGATATTATAATGAGTTCTGCAAAAAAGCTGATTTATTTTTTTCATTTAAAGAACTGCTCTTTAGTTTGAGATAATTTCCTTCTTATATTGTGAGAATTGACAACTCTTTTTTGAAATGATTATAATAGACAGGAAGATTGTTTTAGTTTTCCTACTCAGTAGATTAGTGTTTTGGGAAAAAAATTTCCCATGGAATCCAAAAAATTTGAGAAGTGGTGCTTCTATGCTTATCTAAGAATGGGGTGAGTGCAGCATCCTCTTGTGGAAGCTGCAGTGCTTTCCTCTTCACAGGGGAAGGGTTTGGGCTGTCTGTGAGCAGTGATAGTTAATAATACTAAGTGGGTCAGTGCATTATTTTAGTTTTGTGATTTTTTTTTTTAGTATATTCTGTTTTTGTGGCTTTGTAGGAATTGGTTTGAGGGAACTTCCAGGTCTCCTTTGGAGAGCCTGGTTTATTCTATTATTTATCGATGGATGAAAATCATTCAGAGGTGCCCCCCTGGTTTGATTTCCTCATGTGCCCACTTCATTATAAAGCAGAATTTGGGGTGGAGGTGAGCAGGAACCCAGCGAAAATTAACTAAGGAAGATGGTAGGTGTGGAGTCTGAAAAGAGCTTCTTTGTTTAATCTCTACCTCAAGCTGTGTTACATAGGCATGTGATATACATATAAACACACACATGAATTTAATAGAGGATATTCAGGAGTAAGGCAGTAATCCGTGTCTATTTCCTACAGCTACTGCATATCAAAAGCAACAAGTATCTGACTGTCAACAAGAGATTACCTGCTTTACTGGAGAAGAATGCCATGCGTGTGTCCTTGGATGCCGCAGGAAATGAAGGATCTTGGTTTTATATTCATCCCTTCTGGAAGCTGAGAAGCGAGGGTGACAATGTATGTAAATATAAAATTAAGAGAAAAACAGTGCATACATAAAAACAATGATTTTTAATAAGAGAGAATCTAGAATGTAAAATGGAGGGAGTTTTTAATCTTCAACATATTATTTTTATGTTAATATCTTTAATAGGCTAAAAGTATATATAGTAGAAATTGTGCTCAGGAATCATAGACAAAGTTCAGATTAATTTAAAGTCATCTTCCCATTAGAATTTGGGTCAAAGAATGGAGGTAACCTTAATATTGGCTGAGCCTTAGAAAAGAGAGGAAGAGTTTGCATCTCTGTCTAATCAGGAGGAAGCATGGCTGTCAGGGAAAAGAACTGTGCTTAGAAAGTGGTATCTACCTCTTTAAATTAATAGAATAACACAGTGAATCATGACAATATTTTATTTACTAGCTCTATGGTTCACTGTTTACAGTGTATACATCTTAATAGATGTGTAATGAATGAGGAACTATAGATTGACACCTGCTCATTGATGACAATTAGATTTAATATACGTTGTGGAATATGCATTGTATCATGTAAATTTTAGTGATTGCTAAAATATTTTCTCCTTTATAGAATAAAGAAAATAAAAATTATGTGATGCAATTCAGTAGGATCAATAACTGATAATTTTGTGTGTAATAAATAACATAGCGGGTGACAGTCCCTAGCACATGGTAGATGCTTAATAAATGCTGGTTGACATTGAATACTAAATAATTTTCCTAAACAGAATACCTTACAAATATTGGCTCACATGATCAAAAAAAAATAGTTGAAATTAGAAAGTGAACAATCTAAATTTAGAGCAATATAAAAAGATAACTATTCTGACAGTTTTCTCAATACTTTGATTACATTTAAAATGTTTTGGATATTTCTTACCTTAGAAATGTCTTCTTTTATAGTGAATCTGTTTTTCAAGTGAATTTTGAAGTACAAAGTCAACTCCACAGGATGCAAGCTTTATGGTTTAATTTGGTTAATAAATTATCTGGTGATATCCTCCTTAGGTAACGTTTGGGAGAAGCATGGCATGCAGGAATGTAATGCACTTTAAGATGAGTGTTGGATTTCTTAAGAAACAAGTCTTACTTTTTTTCTTTTGGCATCAAGTTTTTGTGCTGTGAGCATGGTATATATTTTAATTTCCTTCAGTAGTTAATTACAATCAACTCTCAATTATTTAGGGATCAACTCTGTTTATGAGCAACCTATGTTTGATACCCTTTCTTGCAATACTTATTCCCTCTGTCCAGCCCCCCACTGAGTAGTGTCCCTGTCTGTAGGTGGTCAATGAAAACTAAGTGTCAAACAAAACCTGAGCTCAGGCTGTGAAGGAATGTGATGAAATTATTGGATAAATGGGGGCCTTTAGATTAGCTATAGATTTTATTAATGCCTTCTATACTATTTATTTATTCTATCTATTCTTTATCCTGCTCCCAAATACCTTTATAGGATCAGCAGAGAGTTGAATGTAATGAACTATTTCAAATAATTAGTTGTATTGGGGAAATGAAAACAACCTACCACCCAAGCACTCCATCTTGGTTAAAATGGATAATGTAATTGTTAAGCACAATAAAAATTCTTCTTATATAGATGTGTCCCATAAAGCATGGCTGAAACAACCTTCCACATTGCTTTTTGCTGAAATGACTCACTGTTTTTGCTCGCCACTGTGTAGCTTTTGTGTGTAATTAAGGATGCTGTGAAAGCATAAGCACACACACAGCCCTATATTTGCCACTTAAATGATTGTGTTGTAATGCTCTAGGCAGCGTTTTTCTAAAACATAATCCTACGTATTTTACTGAAGGCAAATGGAAATGCAATTACTTCATAACAAGTGGTTTAATTTTTGCTGATTTTCTTTGAAAGCATATTAAACTAAAGAGAACTTGCAAAGTTTAAAGGACTTTTTAAATTATATTTTATTATTTAGTAATTAGTTAAGTTATGATTAGGTTGTAAATTTCCATTAAGATGTTTGGTGGTTGAAAGGAAATGCAAGAATGAAGCTGATGATAGTCTGGAGAGAACAATGCTCATATCCTCAAAAATCAATGGTTTCTATCATTTAACTGCACCTTTGTCATGACTTATACAATTGCAGAATAGTTTTGGGTGAAAACAGATTAATAGATTCCTTAGCTTTCAGCTGTATTAGAAGCCCTTGTTTGCTGTTGAGTGGTTAGAAAGTCACTGAGGGCAGCCTTGAGCAGAGTACATAAATATTTCATTTTCATGTATCTTCCCATGACTTTTTTTTTTGCAGAGAGCGCTGAGCTTTATTTGCAAACAGTCACAGAATGCCCTTACCCCCATGCTGGGTTCCCCGCTCTGTCCCCAGGAAAGAGACATGCCTGGGCCTACCCAGCCGTTCAACCTAGGAGGGTTAATTTTTCATTTTCAACTTTAGAAGACATTAGTTCTTTAGCATGATGGTAGACTTTAAAAGTGAGGAAAGGCCAGATTTTATTTAATCAGGAGAAAAATTCAACTTGTCAGGAAAGAGCCCCTTCAAATAGCAAATAGATTTTACTATTTGCAAAACTTGATGCCTTGGATTTATAGCAAAGGCAGGACTAAAACTATGGTG
Source organism: Cynopterus sphinx (assembly GCA_030015415.1). Lineage (NCBI taxonomy): Eukaryota > Metazoa > Chordata > Mammalia > Chiroptera > Pteropodidae > Cynopterus > Cynopterus sphinx. The sequence continues at coordinate 141,645,243 of CM057380.1, forward strand.
TTTTTGTTTCTACCACAAGGTTTTTTTCACCATACCAGGTGCCACTTCAAAAGAAGGGTAGCTGCTAGTGATATTATATTGCTCTTTATTTTCAATAAAATCTCTGCTTGACTCTCACAGAGTTATTATATAGAATCAACAAAAGTGCTTTGGAATTGTAGTTTTTTGTTGTTGTTTGTTTTGTTGTTTTTTTTTTTTTAAAGACGTTTGTGCACTAGAGAGAAAGTGATGTGGCAGAAAATGACTTTATCCTCAAATTCTATATTTCATATACAGCTTCTCAGAAGGCATCCCCATCAGTGGATCAGGCCCCATGCTGTACTCTTCTGAGAATATTACCAAATTCCATGTTAGCAACTTACCTAATTAGATGTGAATTCTTTGAGAATAGGGACCATTTCTTGCACACTTATTCTTCCTGGCACCTCTTACTGTTCTTTTTATTTTTTATAATTGGCATCTTGTCCATTTTATTTGCAAGTTTTATTCAGCTTCGTTAAAGTAATCATCAAGAACATGACCGAGGACCTGAAAATTGGTGAATTAATGTTAGATTCTCCTTGTGAATACTGTTCTTTTGAATCCTTGGAGACTTTATAGGTGGTGTTTTGAAGTACATATGAACTGGCTCAAAGCTTGTTTGTTGACAGCTATAGTAAAATAGTAAGATTTAGAACAGTGAATATAGTTGTAAATGGAAGTATTATTTTCATTGGAAGGACATAACTAAAATATAGCATTACATTTAGCAACTTATTGCTTAATATTTACTTTGGTGCAGATAAGAATGACATAGTAAACCAAACCCAATTTTTCTTTAAGAAATTGGAGGACCAGATATAGCACTAGCAGGACGTGGTATCAAGTCTCAGGATTTATAGTATAAATGACTACTCAGACTTCTATGTGACTATGAGACTTGGTGGCATATGTAAAAACAAGTTTCTTATTTTTGAGGATTTTGGAAATTTGTCTATGTCATGTTGACTTTTATATGTTTTTGTTTGTATTTAATTTTTAAAATACTAACTCATGGTTCAAAGATAGAAAATAATATAAAGATATATTATGAAAAGTCTCTCTTATCCTTTTTTCTTATGCATATACTTTTGACTACCTTCCTTCCATTTTACGCAAAAATAGCCCAGCTCACTTAACACTGTTTCTTAATGATCGTTCTTAATCTGTACATAGAGAACTTCTATGATGAGTGTTTTTGTGAGTCAAATCTGACTGATGGTGGATTTGAAAGACAGGGTGATGTATAGAGACCAGTCATGTAAACAATAGAAGCTATTTCTGCAAACCAGATGTAGTTTGTGACAATAGTACCCATATGAATGTAATGCTTGTATATAATCTATGAAAAGTTAATTTATATTGAAAATGTGAAATTATGTTCCTTAAAGTCTTGATCTAGGTTAAGATTCAGGGAGAAGTTCTGTTTATTCTTATTATTTAAATCCTCATATGTTTTTCAGTAATCTATCAAACTAATCTATTCTAATATTCAGTTGGTATGAAATATGCAAAGGGAAGGTTATTGGTTTTTATTTCTGAAGTGGTGAGCAATTCTGTAAATGAGAATGTAGGTGCTACAGTAAGAAGTCTTCAATGGAATGTAACAACAAAAGTGACCTTAATATCTATAAAATTAAACTGTTTATTATTATCATTAGAAAGCACAACCTCATTTCCCCACAGTTTGAGTTATGAATAAAAATACTTGAAGATAAAGCAGACATTGTTAATGATAGCTTAAATAAAAAATCAACTTAAGCTTCATTCTCTTGAGCATTTTTCCCATAACCAATTTTAATTTTTATTTAAAAATGAATACCAAGTTTAAAGAGCAATGTTAGTTTGGTATATTTGAGATAAACTTGAACCAGATACCCAAGGCCTAAATAATAAATATATTTCTACAAGGGTATACTTAATTCTGCATTTCTTAAATCCAGATGACATTAGAATGTTTAATAAATTTCTGAGATAATAGGTAAGATCAACTTTAACTTTAACAGACTTACTTGATTCCAGAGATAATACAAAAGTATAATATTTTCTACTTGAAGTGGTTCTAATATTTAGCCAGATTGTTTATTGGGGGCAGATGCATTCGCTTATATCTGCTGTGCTCATAACATAAAACCACATGTTGTGGGATTTATCGACATTTAAAAAGCTCCAACTGAAATGGGAGACAACTAAGAAAAAATCTATGTTAGCTTTATAAATCCAAACTAATGGGCACTGTGGGACATGATTAATTGATTATTTATCAGAAGATTTTTAATTCAAAGAGAATAAGAACTAAAATTTGTATGGAGGACAAACAGTTCAGGTCTTAGGTCGATAATGAAGGCTTCCATGCAGTTATTTTTAGCCTCAAATAACACCACCAAAGATCCATGCACTGTCTCAATTGCAACTTATTTCTGATTCCTAGATTGTTGTAGGAGATAAAGTTGTTTTGATGCCCGTGAATGCAGGACAGCCACTACATGCCAGCAACATAGAGCTTCTCGATAATCCAGGTTGTAAAGAGGTAAGTTGAGGAAGAAAGGAAATGAATTTGTTGATTTTTTTCATAAGCCTAATTCATTATGCTAATTAATATTTCTAAGGTACAAATAGATACTGATTGGTTATTGCTATTTTCAGATGGTCCTTGAAGGCATTTGTGTTGAAGTGCATACTAATTGTCCAAAGTTGTCTTTTTTCGCCTTTTACTAGTTGAAGTAATAATTTCTGTTATAAAATGAAATCTGCAGTCTTATAACTTAACATTTCTTCATTAATAGGTGAATGCTGTTAATTGCAACACGAGCTGGAAAATCACTTTATTCATGAAATATAGTTCCTATCGAGAGGATGTCCTGAAAGGAGTAAGTATGTCCTACACAGAACACTTGCTGAAAAAATTGAAGGTAATCTTACTGAATTTCCAGATGCAATACCTGTGTGTTCACTGGTGTTATAATTAGGTGACTATAAACCTATAAACCTAGAATGTAACTATGTATGCACTGTGTTTCATATCTCCTGTATATTTTGAAATATACCAATGATCATAAAAAGCCAAGTAGCTAGCAATATCAAAATTAGAGACACCTGCTTCTTAGGTCATGTTTTCTTGACTTGTTTTTTTTAGGGTGACGTTGTTAGGTTGTTTCATGCAGAACAAGAGAAGTTTCTGACTTGTGATGAATATGAGAAAAAACAGCACATTTTCCTTCGTACGACCTTGCGTCAATCAGCCACTTCTGCTACTAGTTCTAAAGCACTCTGGGAAATAGAGGTGTGTAAATACTTTTTTGGCTTTTACTAAATATTTATATTAAAAAGACAAGATTCACTAGGCTGATTGTTTTATTGTTATAGCATCATTGGTGATAACCAATAAAACAATTTTTATAAAACAACTTGTGCCTCTTTATTGCTGTGATTAGTTTGAAATTTTACTACTTCCTTTACCTGCCTTCTCTGGTGCATTTCTGTCTCTCTTGTTTAACATGGGCGTATATATGACTTTGCTTTTTAGAAATTTATTGTGAAACGTTGTCAAGATTGATTAGACTGAAGGCCATGTGCCTCAAATGGCATTGGAGTTGAGAAGGAGTAGGATGACTCACTTTAGGTGAAGATTAGGACTACACAGTCTCTAAAAAGGACATTTATTTCTTTTAGGTATGCTATTTCTATTGGGGAGACTCATAGTAAAGAATTATTCAACCTTTGAAAAGTATTTTTTAAATGTTCCACTATGGTAGAGCAATAAAAAAATATAAGATATGGATTTTTCTTTAAAGGACCTTTCTAAACAGTAAGGAAGAGATAAGATATGCATAATTACCTATAAATAAACTAACATCTGATAAAATTCATCTTGATTTAATGGACATCCAGGCCTATAGTAGTCATTCTCAACTACTTTAAACCCATATATTTTGTGGAATTTCCTTTAATATCCTAAAATGAAATTCATAGGTGATATTATTTATATATTGTGATTAAAAATGAATAAAATACCCAAATTCTAATTTAAAGAATAAATGAAAATAATTTATAATAAAATAATATGTATTTCAATATGCAACTACATACTCTAGATGATATACATTTATACCTATCTTCGATTTGGATTTGAGAGAAGTAGTAAAAGAAAGTATCAGAAAACTAATTTTAGAAAAATAATTCTATAGAAGTATAGGAAAACGAAAGAGTAGAGGGTTCATGTGGACTTTGAATTATCTAGTCTTAGAAGTAACATTAGAACAGAGTTTTTGTATATGATTAAAAAAGAGAGCAATTACCATAATTAAAATTGGGATAGATAATAAAGCAAATTATAGACCATTGAAACAGAAGAAATGGAGCAGTATGGTATTTATGCAAGTGAGCTGAACCTTAATTATAAATTTAACACAAAAATAATTCTTTAAGTTATGACATGGTTTGAAATAGAGATGAAATAGAACAAAAAACATATTTTCTAACATGAAGCACACTACATGTTGAGGCATACTTCCAGTCTCTAGCATTCAGGAGAGACTGTGTCCTTCAATATATTTGGAGACCATATCCTTCAGCAGGGGATTGAGACAGTGTTGGGGACAACAACCATCACCCAAGAATTCTACCTGACAACTTCCCTTATCATGATAAGACTGAAAGATAACAAGTAACCCAAAAATAAATACTTAGTTAAAAAATATATTTTCACACCATAAATTTCTTATCATTGTGCCTTAGATATTTGAAAAGCATAGGGATAACAGTAATGTGAGATAATATTTAAAAACTTTATTAATGAAATACAGTGGTGAAAAAGTTATGTAGTTACCTTCCTATACAATGAGTTGCCTGCATTTCATATGTCTCTGCCTATTTGATGTTTGGCTCTAAGTCTGTTAAAAGGAGTTATGAAGCTTCTTTCTAATATATTTGCTATTCTTTTCATAGCTTTTGCTGTAACTACCACTGCACTGAAATTCATTACAATAAAATGCATAGTTGGATATGCTATAACCCATTGAGCAGTCAGAAAGGAGGCAGTGAATAAATTATTCAGTAATTTTGAGATAGTCTTGAATTCATTTTAACTGCTCTCTTTGTACTAAATTTCTCTTAAATTATTGGACTTTTCATATAACTTGCTGTAAAAACTTTTTAGTATAATTGCATATCATAGCAATATATACTTGTGGTAGGTTTATTTCTGTAGGCGATTTGAAAGAGGAGGCTGTGGGACATTTCTCTATTGTGTGCTAAATCAGTCAGAATGCCTGAGCATCAGGTGTTTCAAGCAGAGATATTTAATACAGGAAATTAGGTTTAAACGTTATTGGAAGGACTGCATGGGAAATCGGGATGGGAAACAGTGGTGTTACCTAAAGATCTGGCAGTGTGGGGACCCACTACTGCCTTTCAAAGTCTGCAAGTTTCCCCTCCTGTGCTGCAGGAGTCCTCACCTACCCCACGCACCCTGTAGGAGCCTGTACTAGGCAGCTGTTATCACCTTTACTAGAGCCAAAAGAGGAACCTCTCTCCGCTTTCCTCTACTTTCCATTCTAGTGGAATGTTTGCAGAACCCTGCTGACCAGGCTTCCAGCCCCTGTGATACAGGAGAGCACAGAAGGGTGAAGGGTGAGGATAATCCAGAGTGCCACACACAGTAGCTGGAATGTGCTGAACTCTCCTGTAAATTATGTGGTATATTCTTGGCCACTGCCCAAGATCCCTCCAAAATCATATTGTAATAAATGAAAGCATATTCCTCTCTGTATCTCCAAATTGTTCCCAAGGGAGCTGTACCACCATTGCTAGACCTCCTCATGTATAGGATTGAAGTTCTTAATCTGGCATCCATGGTGAGCTTCAAATTTGTAAACCTCTAATAACTGTACACATAGTATATGTGTGTATGTGAGATAACCATTAGATTTTATTGGATTCCCGAAGGTATCTATACCTCCCCCAAGGGAGCGAGAGGGAGCAAGAGTTCACATGTTGATAAAGTTACAGTTGCTGGTGTGATCAGTAAAGGATTTGAGGAAGACATTTGATTTGAGAACTGAACCTTGTAGAATGGGCAGGTTTTTGGCCACAAGAGGGGCATTTTAAAAGACTTCATCTACTTTGAAGGATGTTCATAATTACGATCTTATTTGAGATATTGAAGTAGGGGAAGACACACAAACTGGACTCTAACAAAAGGCATTAGGAAGTTATAGATTAGCAAACAGAATTTAAGCCTGGGGCAGGAGTCCAGAAGTCGTGAATATAAATAAAAAGAAGACAGCCTGTTGAGGGAGAATAATGAAAAGTTCTAGCACTCTGCTATGCCTTACGTTATTTAATCTTCACAACAGTTCTGTGAATTAAACCCATTTTGTCCACGAAGAAACAGGCTTGAAGATGTTACATTATTTGTTATGATTGTACCTTATGGTAATGGTTGGAACTGGGACTTGAAAATAGTCATTTTTAGACCATAAAACCTGAGCCTTGCTACCGTACCAAGCCGCCTGTTACAACCAGCTGTTTCAGAGCTGCTGCTTTTATTTTTCATGAGCCTAGTGGCTCACCATCTGGGGCAAGGCTGGTATCAAAGGACATGGTGTTAGTACACAGCACATGGGAAAGAGCTAAGAATTAAGCTAGTCCAGACCTCCAGGCCTTGGCATTTGTGGTTCTGTCTGCCTGGAATGATCTCTTCTAGTCTTTCTGCATGACTGAATCATTCTTATTCTCCAGGTTTCAGCTCACATATCATCTCCTCAGAGCGGCCCATGAAGATCGTCATATCTAAAGTAGCTGTCCCTGGTTATTCAATCGTGTACTCTGTTTGCTTCCTCCCGCCGCTTGCCAAAGCTTATTCATTGAAAATGCTAGTTTTGTTCACTGCTGTGTCCCTTCCTATTGCCTAGAAGAATACCTGCCACACTGTAGGTTTTTAATACAGTCTGTTGAATGAATGTTTGAATAAGAAATGGAGAACCCTGCAGTATTTCCAGCTTTGGCCTGGGAGACATATTTTTTTGGAGTAAGCCTGTATTTGCAGATGTAAGGGATGAGCATTTTGCACACATAGTGAGTTCACTGTTATGTTGGTTGCTTCTTTATGGAGATGAAAAAAAATTTTTTGCCACATTGTCCTCTTGTGGAAACAGTAGATCTGACAAGTTAGCATTAACAGGCAGGCTCCCCAAGTAAACTGTTGGCATTTGCTTGTCAGGAACATGAATATTTTTAGCCATTATTGTCATTGCTCTTTTTGTCTGTAGGTGGTTCATCATGACCCATGCCGTGGGGGTGCAGGACAATGGAACAGCTTGTTCAGATTTAAACATCTTGCTACTGGGAACTATTTAGCTGCAGAGGTAAGACTAATGGATGTAGTGCTATTAAATCTCTGACTCTGAAACAGTGAAATAGGCCGTCAGAGTCTCCAAAAAATGCATCTGTAGAAAGAAATACAAATTGGGAACATTATACACATTTGATTGTTGCCTATCACGTTCAGGGTTGGCATATAAATTATTCTTAAAATGTAAATATTAACTGAAGCCCCAAAATAATCTGTCTTGAAATCCAACAACAACAGTAACAACAACAGAATGCTTGTGGTTAATTTACTGTAAGGTCAAGTGTTTGCATATGTATGTGATTCGTCTTAAAATTTTCTTTGTAGCTTCACTCAGAATGTCTGCATTGGAGAGGTAGATGATCAGTGCATTGTTGATGTAGCATAGTCTGGATGGTTTCAGGTTTACCTTCAGTGGCCACTCTTTCACTGTTGGGTGGCTCGAAACCATTGGAGAAATAAGAATTTTCTTTCTGAGACATGGAACTGTCTGAAAATTTAATAAAATGGTAAAAACATTTAAATGTTTTTTTTTTCTTTCTTCGCTAAAAGCATGTTGACAATCAGGTAGCTATGGAGAGTGGGTAGAAGTAATAGCATAGAAGTTTTAGAAATGATTTAAAGGTTGGTTATCTAATTGGAAATATTTTGAAAGTATTTGTTTTTATATGAATGAAAATATCTATTCATTCTACTCTTCTCAACTCTGTTTCTATTTTTAAAATTAGAGTTTCTTCTGGGATTCTAAACCAGAATTCGGTCTTAGAATTTTTAGTGTTACTTATCTAACTTTCGGTTTTAGTCATGAGGGAAGGTCAATTAGGAATAGAGAACTGATGAAGAAAATGTGTGGGAAACAGAAAATTTTTATAAACATGCGGACCTCTGTCTAAACTAGCACCCAATACCATTACCCTCTCCATTTTATTAATCTGTGATAATTTTCTTAGCAGTATATGATTTATTGCACATTTTATATTATATATACATATTATATCTCTCTTGTCAGGGTGTATGCTCTCTTAAGGCAGGGATTTTTTCTTTTTTCTTTTTTTTTAAGCATCACTACTGTGTCTCTAGCACTTAGGACAGTGCCTGGAACTTAGAAAGCATTGGGTGAATATTTTTGAATAAATGAAGGTATATAAAGAAGCTATTTAGGCTTCTATAAGCTCAGAGGATGGCAAGAAAGAAATTTAGGGATTTGTATCTGAGAGGCATTTGGAATCATATTTGGGCAAATTAATCTCTCTAAGCTCCAATATCCTCCCCTGGAAATTGAGGATAATCACAATATTTGTATAATAAGATTATGAAGAGAATTAAATGAGGTAAAGTGCTTGGCATAATGTGTGGCTCATGGTGAGCATCCAGGAAATGACGTCAGCATGATTAATTTTATTCTATGATAAATAGGAATTGTTCTTACTTTTGTAAATATCTAACTCATTTATGAATCTGCTCAAGTAAATGAGATATAGCTTTGAAATTTATCGGCTGTTTACACTGTAAATGTTTTGAAGTAAGTATTTTGAATAGTAACCCTTTGAAGCAAAATTAAGCAGTAAGGTATAGAATCCTGTCTAAAATGAGAATTAGAAAAGTCTACTAGATGTCCTATAAAAGATAAGAAGTTAGAATTAAAATTCTCTTGGCTCTTATGTTAGTGCCTTTTTTCCTTAATTCATTTTTAAATTAATGGTTGTTTTAACTACTACTGTTATGTAGAGAAATGATGCAATTACCCACTGTTAGTTTTCCTTGTTAATGCCTGTAATTAAAACTTGTATTATTTGATACATCCAAATGATTAGCTTACTAAGAATGAAATTGTTTTTTATCTTTAATGATGATCCAAGGCCACAATACATAAAGAATTTATTAAAAATTAAAAAATAGAAAATAGTTTATTCCTGCTGACTGTCTTTTCATTTTATTTTAGAGAATATGACTTTAAATGCCAGATACTATTTTGTCCATTAAAGAGTCTGGTGTATTTGTAGGATCTCTTCTTTGACTGTTTATGCTTTAGATAATATCATTTTTTAATTCAAGGTGAGGGAAGGATAATTAAGCATTAAATACATACCTGAAAATGGAAAGCTAGGGGTCTATTTTCCACTGATTGTAACTAGCATAACGGAATGGGTGCTTCTACGTAATGTTCTAACATCAAAAATAAGTCATAACCTAAAAATACTGACATATGTAAATTGGGGTTTTATATTTCATATGTCAGCTAAGTTCAGACAAGATCCCAGCGCAGTCACATTTCAGATGCTTGTCCTGTTGATGTGAAAGTGTCCAGAGGTATGGCAAAGTCACAGTGATTGTAGTCACTATCACTTGATAAAAAGTTAATTTACAGTTCCAATTCCACAGCAGGTGGACACTAACCTGTGAAAGCAGTTGAAAAACAATAATTATCTTTTTATCATTTTGCTTTTTAAAAATGCCCCGGTCTTTAATTTTAAAGCATTATTCATGTCATCGAGGTGAGGTAAGGAGTTCCCAACACTTTAAGTCGTAACTTCCCAGCATTATTTGTTTTATTATATTATATCCTTCCTCATAGGGGAGAAAAGACTCCATAGCTTTTATTTATTTTACTATTTCAATTTTATATTTAATATCTAGATACTACTTAAAAAATAAGACACATGTATTAAGATGTTGAAATGCAAGAATTGGGAACAATTATTTTTGGGATTCATGAAAACAGCAAACATCATCTTTAAGATTTTATACACCTTTTAACATACATTTCTTAAGTTCCTGATAAATGCATAGAATGGTAGAGAACACTGCAGAGAGAGAGGGAAGCAGAGGAGTCAATCTTTGCCCTTCAAGAATTGACCCTGTAGTTCGGAAAAGAGCATACAATAAAGGATACAGTGTTATCAGCAGGCAAGGTCATGCATGGCTAATTATGTGTACAGGCTGAGTTGGGTGACTGTGAGATTAGCCAAAGAAAGCTCTTGCTTGGGGTGAACTTTTTCAAGATTCTCCAAGAAAGTAGTAGACACGGGTTGTCAGAGAAATCAAAGGACAATCCTTGTAGAAATTATCAAGAAGACAGAGAGATGTGGAATGTCTAAATATATGTAGAGAATGTAAAAAGAGAAGCCAGCCAAAAGTAAAGGGTGCAAAAAGGAATTGTTGAGTGACAGATCCCTTTGCTTGAAGATTTTGAATGAAGGGTTTGGATTTGAACTAATTAATAATAGGAATGAAATTGGAAGCTACCTTAGAGGTTGGGAAAATGGACAGCTATTAACAAATATTTGGTAGACAGCAGAGAAATTAGAAAAATCTAATTCTGTTCTTGATGAGCTCTCAGTACAGTGTGATAAATATATTGTAGCAATACGAATTGTGGAGGACTCATGCAGAAGCATGAAATGATTAAAATAACACACCTTTGGTAGAGGTGCTGGGGAGGTACAAGGACTGATGTGAAGGCCAGAGGGGGAGCTGCTTGATGGAAGGGTAAGGCAGATGGGGAAGAGAGAGAAAGCATGGCAGGCAGAGAGGATAGCTTTTACAAGGCTGTGAGAATTGCACAAACTAGTTTCAGATGTATGATACCTATGTGTATCCCACATAGGCAGCATATGAGTTTGGGAGTAATGCTAGAAGGTGGGAGAGGAGTGGTGGAGCTGGAAATGTATGGCAGCTGACTTTTTCAGGCCACATATTATTAAACTAAGGAGAATGAATGGATTTTATCTTTAAAGAAAAGAACGATATTCTTAATAAATCTCTGCTTAAAGCAGAACACTCCAGAATCTCACTGTCCAATGTGGTAGTCGCTAGCTACAGGTTGCCTATTTCAATTTAAATAAATATTAAAATAAATATAATTTAAAAGTCAGTTTCCCAGTTGCACTAGCCCCGTTTCCAGTTGCTCGGTGTCTACACAGTATTGGGAGTGCAGGCGCAGAGACTTTCCACCACACAGGGAAGCTTCCAGTGGACAGTGCTGCTCGGAAGCCTTTGTGAAGTGACAGGGAGGGACTGACTTTAGATTCAGGGAGACCAGATAGGAGACAAAGGTATGATACCTTCAAGAGAATGACACTGGGAGTGGCAAGAAGGAGAAGATGTTTTTAGAACATAGAATCAGTGGCATTATAATCCACAGAATGTTGGGAGTGAAGGAATAGGGGGATTTGGGCTTTGCAGTACTGGTGATGTCATTTACCAATTTAGGGAAAACGGGAAGAGAGGCAAAGTTGATGAGGGAAATAATACATTCAATTTTGACTATGTTTAATTAGAGGGGCTTGTAAAATGTCCAGGTGAATATGTGTAACAGACACAGGTTTCACAACATCTAGAAGCTTGGGGATTGGCAAAGGCTGAAGAAATAGGCATGGTTCTCGTCAGCCTGGACGAGATTATCGGAGAGTATGAAGAGAGCAAGAAGATGGTTCCATGAGGAACATCGTCTTTGAAGGGTGAACAAAAGACTGGGAGGCCGAGTCAAATAGGCCAAATCACAAATGCTAAGCAAGGAAGGACAGAGTTTCAAAAAGGAGAGAGTACGGCCAAAAAGGTTAGAAACAGAATGTATTCACAGCATTTGGCAAGAACACAGTCATTTGTGACTGTATTGAGAAGCATTTCTAGTGGAAACCAGAATGCAGGGGGTGGAGGAAAGAGGAGGAAACCAGCAGATGGATGTAATGTAGACTGGGTTTTCATAATGTGACTGTGAAAGGGGAGAAACAGGGCACTAAAAGGAAAGTCAGGGTCCTAGTAGACAGGTTTTTATAAAGTTTATTTGAAAAAATAAGATAGATGAGAACTGAGTTGTTTTTGCATTAAAGGAAAATACCTATCGGGGGGGCAGATTTGTCAGTGTATTATTTTTCTTCTGTCAGTCTTTTCATGCTCAACGTGCATATTTATAATTTGAAATATTACTCTAATGTGCTCGAGGCATTCCTGGTAAATTGGATTATGTGATTTTTAAATTGCCTTTGAGTTTATGGTGTTTATATTGGCCAGTGTGGTAAAGAGAGCCTAGTGTAGTGGGGAAAAACAATCCCACGTGTACCGCTCACAATCTACGACTCTAAGCAAATACTTAACCTCTCTAAACCTCAGTACTCTTGTGTGTAGAAAAGGTGATCATATATGTGATATGGGATTATCCTGAAATTAAAGAAGATGGAGAATATTCAATACTTGCATGTAAAAGGAATTCAATAAGTGTTAAGTCTCTTCACTTTCTTTGAGAAGAGGGGGAGCGAAAATGCAAAGTACTGTTTTTTATTACTGTTATTATTCAGAACTAGTATTTCTCATTAGCCTGATAACTGCAAAGAAGGGGGAATTCTACTGGCTCACCCCTGGATACCTTGTGCCTAGAACACTGTCTGTAATTTAATTCACATTCAGTAAATATTGAATGATCAAATGGATGACTCATAGAGACTGTGAAGTTGTAAATCCAATCATTTCACTTTACAGGAAAGAAAACCCTGGCTCAGAGAGGCATTTTTTTTTTTTTGATCCAAAGTTTAAAAACAAGATAATGACAATATTTGGGCTGAATGCTAGACCTGCATTGCTTCAGTGGTTTTTGGCTGCCCCCCGACCCCCACCCCAGAGGACATTTGGCAGTGTCTGGAGACATATTCAGAGGAAGCTACTGGCAGCTAGAGGGAAGGCTAGGCGTGCAGTTAAACATCTTGCAGTGCACATGACAGCCCCCACAACCAAGCATTATCTAGTCCCAAATGCCAATAGTACTGATGTTGAGAAACCCTGGTTTATACTATACTAAAATTATACAATCATTTATTGACTGCCTGCTAGGTGGAAGCACTACTCTGTTATTGTGAAAAAACAAAGACGGTTAGCATTTGATTCTTATTCTCTTAAGAGTTTGCAGTTTAGAGGAGAATAATATTAACTCAATCACGTGGACATTGATATCTCTTTTGCAATTTTTCCATCATACGTTCACATCTGAGATAACTGGTTTTGTGTTAATGTTGAAATTTTTAACATCTATAGGTCAAAAGGAAAGTTTTTTAAGAAAAGGAGTAATGCTTCACAGGCAGAATGTGGTCTCAGAGGCAGAGAGTGAGAGGGACCTATATTTCTTTTTATAATTCACAATATCACAGATACTAATGTGAATCAAGGTTTAGAAGTGAACTCTTATTCAACCGAGGGATTCCAACAGTATTGCTTTAGAGAATTCAAGATTTATTTTTGAGAAAAATATAATGCTAGAAGGCCATGGGCAAAGTGTAAAGCAAAGTATTTGATGATGAATTAGATAATAAAGACAATTGTGACTTCATCAGATAATGCATTACAGAATCATACTATAACATTACTATAACATCAGTTTCTGTGGATCATACATGTGATATGAGGGGAAGAAAACAGCCATATATTTTTGTCTTTGATACACAGCACCATTTGTCAGCTGTCAGCAGACTTATTGCCAGTTTGCAGTAGATCTTTTACTAATATCACCTTTTTGGTGCAGGAGCATTCACAACTATGTTTATGAGGGAGAAAGTAATTTTATCCTATTTTGAATAGGATAATAAGGGAGCCTCAGTAAATAGTTCTCCCACAGTCATGGGAAGAATTATAAATCAAGTGTCACAATTTATGTTCTGCTGCTTTCTACATTTTCATCCTTTACATGTTACTAAAGCAGTAACTTCTGATGAAACAAGATAGGTTGATTAGTACAAAATAATTTTACTTATTAAAGATTCTATATTGCTTTTTTAAAAAATTAAGTTTATTGGAGTAACACTGGTTAATACAATCATATAATTTTCATGTGTACGTTATCATTTGACATCTGTATATTCTATTGTGTGTTCGTCACCCGAAGTCCAGTTGCCTTCAGCTACCACACATTGCCTTTTTGAAGACAACTTGCTTATTTGTCTGTAGAGAGGCAAAACTTCCACCAGATGGCAGTAAACACTTATTTCCTAACTATGCTAGTGTTTGGATTTAATTAATTAGTTAAAAACTTAATATTCAAGAACCTGTACATTGGCGTAGAATCTTATGAATATTAGGGTGGAAGTTTTAAATATCCCTATGTTTAGTCCTCTATCAAATGTATCAGCCACAGTATCTGAAAAGGGCAGGGTTTGTATGTATATGTATGTTTATGTACATAAATATAGTGGAACATACATCTGACTCTATACACATGTATAAATATTACATATCAGAATATAAATTGTGCCTGGCACATGTAGCATTCAGTAAATGTTATTTTTCTCTTCCTTTCTTTTTTAAACTTATCAATCAGATAATAGGATGGCTCTGAAATGCCAGTCATTGGAAAGAAGGACATACATTTAAAATTATTTAAAAATTCACACATGATGATTTCATAACTTTAATGTCATATGTAATAAAAATAGATCAAAACACATTTAATTATTAAAAAGTAACATTTTATTTTGATGAAATGAGTAATATTTTGACCTGACTAGCTTTTCAGTCTGCTACTTGCTAATGTTAGATGGAAGTTGCAGTTGTCTCATTTGATTGTGATACAGTCACAATTTTCACCAGCTAGGTGTTTACATTACTCTTTTTCTGCCACTTCCTATTCTTACTTGTCACATTCTCTACGTGACTTCTTTCTAGTCTTCTTTGGTTATTTAAATGAAAACTTTCAAAGGTTAGTAGCGGGTATTTGTTCTTTATATTCTCCCTTTGCCACTCACTCCCGTGGTTGCAGTGGTCCATGGATTTGACCTCAGGTCCTCCAACTACCATTGAAAATCAATAAATGTACCTAAGATTGAATTGTTTCCTAGCAAAACAGTGAATCTTCTTAGTTCAGAGTTAAAAACTTGAGAGTCATGATAAACATATTTTTCTCTCTGTTTACACACTCAGATTCTTCTGAGTCTGTCTCTGTAAAGTCTTCCGCATCCTTGTTCTCCTTCCCATTTCAGCATTGTTGTTTATGTTGGTGCTCTACTGCCTCTTACCTGAACTACCATACTTGGTTACTTTGCTTCTTTCATCCTCTATCTCCTACTAACCATAGCCAGTTGAGGATTTTTAATGTCTCGTTTCTGTAAATATTACTCCAAGGCTATTCAAAATGTTTCTGAAAAAACAAAACAAAACAAAACAAAACAAAACAAAACAAAAAAACAAAACAGAAACAGACTCTTAGGTGCAGAGAACAAGCTGATGGTTGCCGGATGTGAAGGGGGTTAGGGGCTGGGTGAAAAAAAGAGATTGAGAAGTACAAATTGGTAATTACAAATTATTCATGGGATATAAAGTAAAGCATAGAGAATATAGTCAATAATATGATAATAACCATGTCTGATGCCAAGTGGGTACTAGACTAGTCAGGGGGATCACTTTGTAAATTATATAACTGTCTAGCCACTATGCTATATACCTGAAACTAAGATAAAATAATACTGATTGTCAAATGTAATTGAAAAAATCAAAAGGAGGAGGAAAGGTGAAGAGGAATAAGAGATTCAAATTTCCAGGTGTAAAACAAATAAGTCATGGGAATGTAATGTACAGCCTAGGGAATAAAGTTGTAATATTGTGGTACTGTTATACGGTGTCAGATGGTTGCTGGACTTATCATGATTGTTTTTTTAGATATATAAATGTTGAAACTATTACAATATTGTATGTTAGCTATATTTTAATAAAAATTAAAGGAAACTTTCTGAAGATACAAACCTGATAGCCTGTGGTTTAAAGGCCCCGTTAGTCTGGGCTGACCTTGGATCACACCCCTCCTCTTTAAGGAGGAAAGAAGGAGGTCAGTTGCTATTGTAACTGAAAGGTGTAGCTTTGGAACCATCAGACCTGCGCTTCCAGACAACCCTGTTATTCACCAGAGTACCTCACCTGATGTGCCCCGTGTGCCTCATCTGTAAAGAGCGTTTAGAATTACTTCTAATAGGGTAATTGTAAAGGGAAATGATTAACTTTTAAAAGCATATAAAAAGCATATAAAAAGTATTCCATAAATGACATTTATGGGTCTTCTCTGAACAAGTCTCGTTTTCTTACCTATATAGCATTTGCTATCCTGCCCTGCCTGTTTTCTTCACCCCCTCTTTTCTTCTCTGCCAGTTATTAAGGCTACCTGTCCTTCAAGGCTTATCTAAATGCTACCTTTTCCATGAATATATTCTTGAATAAATTTGCCCTCCTTCCTGTGACCTATATTATTTATAAATTATTCATTCTGGTCTTATATCTCGTCACATTCTATTCTGTATTATAGCTAACTGTATTTATGTCTTCTTTCCCTCATAGATTGTAAAGTCTTGTGGTCAGAAACAATATTCCTGTTCTCTTTGCTAGAATACCATACACCACAATGCTTTGCCCATTATAGATGCTCTATTAATATTTATTGAATAAATGATTGAATAGCATATTAGATCGCTCTCTCCAATGCTAGATTTATAATTTATTTTTTAGCATAGGGAATATTTTCTTTAAAGTCTCAAAGATTGAGGAATCTCCACATGACAATTTTTTCCTTCCTTTTTAGAAATAGTATTTTTTTCAATTCATTCTTAATCTACTTAATTAATAATTACTGCTCTTATTATGTTTAGAGAAGGTAAGCAGAAGTATAAGTAAAATATATATTAAAAATGTATTTATTTGACCTTTAGTTAATATTGGTGAATTAAAATGGCATAGGTTTATTTGGGTTGCTTCTTCCTCACCCTCTTCCTCACTATTATTATCCCTTTAATGAACTTACTGAAGCAAAAACTCTATATTAATTATTTAAAAAACGTGTTGCAGCTTGAGAGACACAAGAGGAGGCACCATCTTTAGAACAGTTGCTGAAGATATGAATATGTACAATTTAATGACATATAAGTATAATTAGGCTTTGGTCATAGACTTTTCTCTTTTTATCAGTGAGGACCCTGGGTCCCATGTTGGTTAGGTGACCCTTCCTAAGGCCCATGGTATTTCCTTACAGAGCAGATTCTGGAATCCAGTTCCCCAGACATTCCTCAGGAATTAAAATGGGTGATCTTAAATGGATGGAATAGGTAAGTGAAGACTGAAATTTAGAAAGTAACAGTGTCTTTTGGGTAGAATATGAGCTAAATTTCAGAAGGCATAAATGATTTTGCTGTTAACTCAGGTACATTAGATTCTTATTTCTGTTAACATTTTTGTTATGTATGCATCATGGTTGCCAGCATGAATTTACTTTACAGTGTCTGTAACCAATTATTCTGATGCTTATTGAATAAAAACTTTGACCGCAAGGTATATTCTTGGTTAAATATATTGCATATTTTTGGATATAAGTTAGCTATAATTTTAGTATGGATTTTTTAATTTAAGAGGATAGTCTGAATTCTTCAAAAGCTGAAAATAAATTAAGAAATATAATACAGTAATACTCGACTGAAAGAACTGAATAAATCCCTTCTGGGGACTAGGCTAGAACTTTCATTGCTACCATATAAAAGTATGTTTTTCGAGGTTGATTAGTCAGTAGACAAGAGGAGGAGAGTTAATTAACTATTTTTGGCTTTCTACCTTTCACTCTTGGATTCCAAAAGCAAGATAATCTTCTTTTAGAATTAATTCTTTTATTCATAATTCAAGGAAATGTAAGGAACCTAAGGTACATAGAAAAGTAAAGTTTAGTCTCAAATCTCCCTAGTTGCTGGCCTAGCACTAACAGGTAACTGGATTTCCAGTTTCTCACCCTGCACCTGCCTCATCCCCCACTGCATGTCAGTGCTACAAGCTGAAAGACTGTTGTCATGTGACCTTGGATAGGGTTTTGCTTTCTATCTACCCTCCCTTATACCTCCACTTACATTCTGATTTGATTTATCATAGTTTACTTTTATCTGTTCTTAGATTTCATATAGAGTCATACATCCATTGCCACTATTTATAAATTTATAAATTTTGTGTGTGTGTGTGTGTGATGAGAACTTTTAAGAGCTCTCTTAGCAACTTTCAAATATGCAACACAGTATTATTAACTGTAGTTACCATGATGTACATTATATCTCCAGGACTTATTTTCTTATAACTGGAAGTTTGTACCTTTTGACCACTTTCACCCATTTCGCCCACCCCAAATCCATTGCCTCTGGCAACCACCAGTCTGTTCTCTGTATCTGTGAGCTCAGTTTTTTTAATTGCGCATGTAAGTGAGATCATAGAATATTTGTCTTTCCTGTCTGACTTATTTCATTTAGATAATGCTTTCAGGGCCCATCCACATCATCACAAATGGCAGGACTTTCTTTTATGGATGAATAATATTCCATTGTATATATTTTTGAGATCCATATTTTGTTTATCCATTCTTTTGTTACATGATAAGCCTTTGTGTCTAAGCCTGATTTCTCCCTCTGTTTCTGTCCCTACTGTTCTTTTCTCTCCTTTTCCCACCCCCTTATTGTTCTCAAATCAATATGTCAGTCTGTTTTAGTTGATATTCCTGGAATACAGTGACTTTTGCATCATAGTTCTTTCTTCACCTGATGAAAACTTTATTTTCTATTATCTTTTGATTTTTCCTTGTGTTCTACTTACTTTTTCCTCTTTTTGAGTAAACCTGTCACCTATTAGTTGACATGTCCTTTCTGATCCTTCATGACTATTTTTCCTAATTTTCCTTTCTTTATACCTTTCCTTTGTATTGAGAGATAGCTGTTAAATTTTTTTTATCCTCAACATCACTCATTTTCCATAGCATTGACTATCCTATTTGTTGCCAACATGAGCTTTAATTTTATATTTGTGTTTTCATTTCTAATGAAATCTTTCTTAACTTTTTATAATTCTTTATATCTTTACATTATTTTTATTTATATTATTATTTTTAATTATATTTTTAGCTGATCATGTTAATTCTGTTGACTTCACATCGGGGTAATGTTTACATTCAAATGGAATATGCCAAACCATTTACAGAAAATTTATTTTGCATCATAACAGAAAATGTAAAGACTCTGAAAAAGAATTTCACCTTCTAACATACTTTTTAATCAGTCCCATGTCATTTTTTTCCTTCCTTCCTTATTATCCTCAGACACATTAGCTCTGTGCAGAAGCAGATGAGTTGAGTGGATGGTCTTTTGTTCCATTTTTTTTTATTCTCAATTTCTAAATCTTCAGCTGCAGGGCAGACTGGAGGGCACATTCCCTGTGTAGTTCCCAGTGCTGGCAGATGCCAGCTGTGCGCACCTGGGCTGCATTGCAATTGCTTTGCTTTCCCACCCCTTTGCCATTTCTGTCTTATTACGCAGTGTAAATCCAGCACAGAGCAGCCACAGTCCTTTTTTTCTCCCCTCTCGCTTTGTGCTGTGCTTCTCAGAAAGCCCTTTGCCATCGTCTGCTCCCTCTGCTTACTGCCCATTTGTTTTCTCTGCTTTCTCACATCTCTCTGGTCATGAAATGATAGAAATAGGTAATGGGACAGTGGATGGAAGGACTGAGCAAACCATTTTCTGCTCAGTCTAACAGCAGCTTCTTCAGTGCTAGAGAAATACTTCTGGTTTTAGTTGGCAAATCACTGGGTGTCTGAGTCAGTGGATAAATCCTAGTGGGAACCAACCACAGCAAGTGTCCTCTTAACTGTGTTCACATTAGCTTGAAGTGAGGTTAACGTTCCATGAATATGCCATGAGATAAAAATTGGGGCATAATCTGCCTCCCTCCTTCTCTAATATTGTTAATTCATTGAAGATTTTGGGGGGTTAGGTTGTCTTTTGGCTTTAATTTTCAGTGAGATTGAGGATTTTTTATTTTGTTTTGCTTTTGATCTTTTTCAGCACTTTCACTGATATTTAGAGATAAATTGGGAGGGTCATTTCTCAGAGCCACTAGCTAAGTGTCATTTTGAGAAAGACTCCTGACCTTACATTTTAAATGGTAACTTTAACTACCCAAGGTTGCGTCCTGTATACACGAGCTGCTTTACATTAAAATGATTACATTCAGTTGGACAACTCACTATTTTGAGGAAAACACCTTATAATTAGTTGTTCTGCAAATTATGAACTAGTTATTTCAGCACAACAAAGAGACTGTCATTAGGTGAGAATCAGTTACAGATTCTAACTAGGTGGAAATGTGTGGGCCGAACTCATCTTTCTCACCAGACCAATCTAAACTCCACAATCCAAACCCAAGGACAGGTGCCCTTGTTTGTTTCAGTAGTCCTCATGCATTAGCTGCATATCCAATAGATATCTGATATATTCCTCCTCTTTTGCTCAGTTTTCCTTCCAGTTTTCCTACAGCATGTGGGGCATGTCTTGAATCACTGTTAATACTTTGGTCTATTTTTTAAAATCGATGTATGAGTTATTGGTCAAAGGCAGATTTTGTGGTGTGCAAAATAATGAACTCCTAAATGCTGCCTCAGATGAGGTGGGATTGTCAGCTCTCAATTGTTCAAAGATGTCAACTGTTGTTATAGAAAAAAAGGCCATAAACTTGGCATTTTAGCTTGTGTCTCCTGCAACTAGGGTTTAAAGGTAATGTTTTAAATTATAAATTTACTTATGACTTTTTTCTTAGCTTTTTTTTTATATTAAACTTTGTTAAAGGTACGGTCGTGAACTGAATGAAAGATCATTGGTCTTGTTAATGTGCATTCTCAAAACTAGTTTTGTTTTGTTTTTCAGCTTAATCCTGATTATCGAGATGCCCAAAATGAAGGAAAAAATGTGGTGAGTAGAATTGTTTCTTCCCCCAACAAATCCTGATCATACTGTCCATATTCTGCATGAACCAATTGGAAAGGTAATAGGAAATTTCAAAACTAGGGAGTCAGAGAGATCTTCTGAGTAGAGGCTGTGGATCGAAACTAAAAGGTAAAAGATAATATGACTTAGATTATATGAAGATGTTCAGTAATGGGTATTTAGGGAGATTTCTGGCACCTTGGATTTTGTGATTGAGCACTGAAGGCAACTAGTATCTGGGAGATATGGTGAATCTAGGTTTAGTTTTCAGAAGTGAATAGAAATTAGGAAGGAGAAATGGAATTACAGGCATGATATTAAAATAGGACGGGACAATCTTTTATGATTAGAAATAATCTTGGTTCTACTCAGGGAGAACTTGTAGCATCAAAAAACTAGATGACTGATTTTCTGTAAATATCTCAATCTCATTTTAAAGTCATTTTTCATTATAATGTTTATACACCTTGCTCATTTCATCATCATTGTACAAAAGATTATTTTATGATGACGACATGACTTAATTAAATTAAAAATTCAGGAGAAGGATATTTAGTCATTTTTGTGGCTTGGACAATGTCCATATTTTGTTGGTATTCAGACATGATTATGGAGTGGTGGTGTTTTGTCTTGATCCATTCTAGTCACGAAGTAGCCTTGTCTGATGTTAATATTTTGTGAAATTATTCATGTTCAACGAGAGAACACCATCGATTAGTTATGGGGGCCAGGCCAGCAATACCAAGGCCTGGCTGATAATACCAGGCCAGCTGTTGAATGTCAAGGGCTGCTTTTCTCTTTATCAAGGTTTATTTTTATGATCTTCAGTGTGACTTCTTCAGCATGGTATGGGGCCAAGAGAGTTCTACTTCTAGAACCATGATTACTTGTGTTGCCATGGACAAGTCAGAGAGCTTTCTTGAGGCTCAGTTTTCTCACCTGTGGGATGAAAATGTTTACCTTACATGCTTTACCTGCCTGCCATGAGGTTAAAATATGATCAGACAAATGGAAAGTCTTTGAATAAGAGATGTTAGTTGGCTAAAAATGCAAGTTATTTCTACTAAAAGGGCACCATATCAGAGCTTCGGATTTGTGCAATTGAATTAAATTTCTGAGCTCATCTCCTTTCCGTTATATATACTATTTGGTGATGATGCTACCGATGATTCTGGGCAGAGTTGAATAGGAGAATATAGAGTATGAAGTTTTATGGAACAGCATAAAAAATATAAATAAGTAACAAATCCATTATGAAGTTTACTCTTTGTGTTAATTAAGCTTTTAGGTAGATTTAATAGATTTTTTTCCTTTTTATTCTGAAATACAATTCACCTCTAAAGAGGAGAAAGAACATTCTTCTGTTTTAGCAATACTTTAATAAAAGTATTGCTAAATATAACAGGTGAGTAGGCTGTAGAAATTTATGGCTGGATGTCATCTGTCATCACAGAGACACATTCAGCTGGAGACATTTGTTTTCATTTTTTCTTCAAAATCCCTTTCTTGACAGTAAATAAAAGATAGGGAACAATAAAACTAACAAAATGGCTTTTCATTTTATAGACTATTTCCATCTAGCAATAATTATCTTTCTGTTGAAAAAAGAAAACAGAGGAGCAGTTAGAGTTTAGCCTGTGAAAAAATGAAATCAGTTTCCCAAAACTCAATGCTCTTTTACCTCAGTTCTGGGTTACAGTAACATTGAGTTCACTGTGACCATGCTAATTATTTTCTTTCCCAATTTTTCTGATGTTGTCTATTTAATATCCAGTTAATATTTTTCCTGTAATTTGGGAACCTTTATCAAAATGTTGCCTTCCACTTTTGAAGTTTCAAAGGTTAATGCACGGTGCTGCTGAAATGAGGTGGTGTGTGTCAGAGCTCCCATTAAGACCCAAATTGCTGTATTTATTCTACAAAAGAGCCTATTATTTGCAATCTTACAAATGTACAGCATCCACAGGGACTCTGTAAACATTGGAACTATGTCAAGCCCAGCTGGGAACCTGACAGTCATTTGTTTCTTCTGCTTGAAAGGCTGCATCTTTTCAACTGTCTCTTTGAAGGAGAATTATTTGGAATAACACCTCTCATTTAACATTACTGTATTTATGTGGAATGTGATCTGATTTTTCAAGGGAGTGCATTTTGTCTGTGCTGGGGATTCTCCATCTAAGTGGTATTGATGTATTGGGCCAGATAATTCTTTGTTGGTGGGGGCTGTCCACTGTAGGATGTGCAGCAGCATCCATGGGCTCTGTTCACTAGATGCCAGTACTAATTCACCTGAACCCCAGTTGTGGCAACTATAAGTGTTTCTGGAAATTGCCACATGCTTTCTGGAGGCCAGACTCTCTCCCTGTTGAGAACGTTCAGTCTTTGTGCATAAACATTCATAAACTGAAATGTCCTAGGAACCATGAAATTTTGCTGAAATATACTTGAAAATTCTATTGCATTATTTTTCTTTTAGGGGTGGGTATCAGATTCTGAAAGGAGACCACCAATTTTTTTTCAAGTTTTACTATACATCACTGGTGAGGTGATAAGGAAAAAAAAAAAAAAGAAGGGTCATATGAGGAATTAGTTTGAGAGTAACAGATTGGTAAGGAACCATGGCAAGAGAAGTGTTTGCCCCTTTAAATGGCATGACTTATCTGTTACATAAAGTCAGCCAGAATTGCCCCAGAGGGTCTGAACAAAAACACAGATGCCTGCCCTGCACATCGTTATGCTGTTGTGGTCTCACACAGGTCTGAATCAGCCCTGAAAACGCATACGTTGTTTCTTACAGAACGTCTCTGGCTCCTAACAACAGAATTGCAGCGTGATGTCTCCACTAAAAATTTGATGACTCACAAATGAGTCAACACAGAAGGTGTTCCTGGAGGCTAACTGCCCTGCTGCCACCGGCAGCCCCCAGGATGCGCTTCTGCCCAGCAAGCCATTCGTTTACTGGGCTGGCTTTTCAGAAGGGATTTTCTGCCTGTATAACCTGAGAGACAGTGTGCTTTTCTTCCCAAGTGAAAATGCTAGTTTCATAAGAGCCCAGCAGACTACGTTAACGTTTTGAGTCCCTGCATTCTCTCAATTGAGAGTGGTTTGGATGACTGGCTGATGTTAAATTTAACACCTGTCTAAGCTCTATTGTACTTCACTGTATTTTCATGGTGCAAGAGGGAGAGCATGGTGCTTCTGTAATTCCGAGTAGGGAATTAGTGTTTTTATATTTTATGGCCAAATAATGTTCCATTGTATTCATATACCACATTTTGATTATCCATTCATTATTTGGTGAACATTTGGATTGTTTCTATTCTTTGGCTGTTATAAATTATGCTGCTATGAACATTCATGTACAAGTTTTTGTGTGGTCATATATTTTCATTTTTGGGTGTTAGATACCTAGAATTATAATTGCTGGTCTGTGTTATAATTCTGAGGACTGCCAATTCTTCCTAAATGGCTACACCATTTTATATTTCCCCAACAGTATAATGAGTTACAGTTTCTCCATATTCCCATTAACACTTGTTATTGTCTGTTCCTTTGATTATAGTCATTCTAGTGTATTTTACTAATTAGTAATGACATTGAGCATCTTTACATGTGCTAATTAGTCATTCATATACATTCTATGGAGAAATATATATTCAAATTCTTTGCTGAATTTTTAACTGTGTTGTCTTTTTGAGTTGTAAGTGTTCTTATATATTCTGGAAACAATTTTTTAATCAGATATATGATTACAAGTATTTTCTCTCAGACTCTGAGTTTTTAATAGACACTATTTTTTTAGAACAGTTTTAGGTTCATAGCAAAATTCAGTAGAAAGCAGAGGTCCCATATACCCTCTGCACCCAGACAAGCACAGCCTTCCCCACAATCAACATCCTCCACCAGTGAGGTACATTTGTTACACTTATTAACCGATATTGACACATCATTATCACGAAAGTCTATAGTTTACATTAGAGTTCACTTTTGGTGTTGTACATCTATGACTTTTGACAAAACTATGATATGTGTCCACCATTACACGATTATATAAAATAGTTTCACTGTCCTAAAAATCTGCTCTGTTCTGCCTTTTATTCTTTCCTTCCCCCTAATCCCTGGCAACGATTGATCTTACTGTCTAAATAGTTTTACCTTTTCTAGGATGTCATACAGAAGTAGCCTTTCAGATTGCCTTCTTTCCCTTAGGAATATGCATTTAAGGTTTCTGCATGTCTTTTGTGTGGCTTGATAGCTCATTTCTTTTTAGTGATGCATAACATCCCAGTGTTTGGATGTCCCACAGTTTATTTATTCATTTACCTACTGAAGGACATCTTGGTTGCTTCCAAATTTTGGCAATTATAAATAAAGCTGCTACAGCCATCTGTGTGCAAGTTTTTGTGTGGACATAACTTTTCAGCTTATTTGGATCAATACCAAAAAACATGATTGCTAGATCATATGGTCCAGAGTATGTTTCATTTTGTGCAAAGCCACCAAGCTGTCTTTCAAAATAGCTGTATCATTTTACATTCCTACCAGAAATAGGTGAGTCTCCATTGCTCCATATTGTCATTAGCATTTGGTGTTGTTAGTGTTTTGTGTTTTGGCCGTTCTGATAGATGTGTATGGTATCTCGTTGTGAGTAGTGTCTCATTACGGAATGTGCAAATCCCTAATGACATAATGTTGGAGCATTGTTTCATGTTTATCTGCTGCCTGTATGTCTTCTTTGGTGAGGTGTCTGTTCAGGCCTTCGGCCCATTTTTTAATTGAGTTATTTGTTTTCTTATTGTTGAATTTTGAGAGTTCTTTGTACAGTTTGGATAACAATCCTTTATCAGATATATCTTTTCCACATATTTTCTTCCAGTCTGTGTCTCATCTTGTCATTCTCTTGACAGCGTCCTTTGCAGAGCAGAAGAAACTGGTGTCCATTTAAACCAGTTTATCAGTTATATCTTTCATGGACTGTGCCTTCGATGTTGTATTTTTCCTTCATATTCCTCTTTTTCCTTTGGAGTACCACACTCATTTCCCTTTCCTTCTTCTTCTCCTGGTCCTACCTTCCCATTTTAACTATTTCTCTTTTCCTTAGGTCTTTCTACAACCCATTATAAGAGTTGTAATTTAGGAGATGAACAAAACTGTATAAAGGCTATCTAAATTTCAATGGAATTGTTAAAAACCAAAATCATTTTAAGACCCAAAGTAATAAATTCTAAGTAATAGACTTTCACTTCACTGGCTACTGCCAAAAGGTGTTTGGGAAGAACTCTGTTTTGCTCACAAGACTAGTTCCAAGGTTGAGATTTCATGATCCTAAGCTGTCCTGTCACCTAGGCAGCCATCTCCCCCAACTCACTTGTCTGGCCAGGTTACTCTTATTGCATTATATAACATTCTGATTTTCTTTTCTCAGGATGTGAAAGTGTTTTTGTCCATCACAGATTTTGTCTTCAATTCAAAGACTTTTATGACCTTCATGTGAATTGGGTCTCTTGAGCCATGAAAACTTTTTCACTTAAGGAGGGTTCTTAGCCATGAGTTAATGCCTACCCTTTGAGGAGTGCTCATTCAGTGTTTAAGGGCTCCTGCCCAGGCCTCTGGCTTTAGTTAGCTTGGATTGAGGCATGACTAGTTGAGTTTTGAGTTTATCATTCACTGCCACCACCCATTGCTTTCTTCTCTTTCTTCCTCTTCCCTCTCCTTTTTCGCTTTTAAATCACTTCACTCCACCTTCTTTCTCTTCTTTTCCTCTCCTTTTTTTTTTTCTCCCCCTCTTTCTCTCTGGTCCTTTCTCTACTACTTTTTTTCATCCTTCATCTCTTCTAGGTAACTGCACTCACCTCTTTGTTTAGAGGAAATGATAATACTCATCTTTCTCTCAAATTTTCATTGTAAGATTAGTGAGAATGACCAAGAGAATGATTGGTGTCATAAGAGGCGTTGCGTAAAGTCAAAAGTATAGTTTTCTTACTGTTTCTGCATTTCCTTCTTTTCTATATCCCAACACTCCTTTATGATATATAGTAAGTTAAGTATGACTTTTTTTGATTAATAAACATAACTCATAATTACTGATTAGAAACAACTATCATGGGGTTCAAAGAACCTGGGGAGAGGTTGCTAGGCCCTTACCTTCATTTAACTCTGAATTTTGATCTCTGTGGAAGACATTTAAGGCAAAGATAATGAGAGCTGCCAGGTGCTCCTGCCTTAGGAACCCTGGCTTTTCCTGTACCTGTTCACATTCAGAGGTGCTACCAATTTGTGCAGCATTTACAGAAGACACCAGAATGAAACTACAGGGTTTTCTGTTGCAAGGAACATGATAGTCTCAATCTTGGGATAGAACTTCAAGTGAATATTTTGGAATGACCAGGTGTGATATTTCATTATCATAACAGCCATTAAATAAATGCTCGTTGTTGGATATGGACTGCTTTCATTTTCCTTTTGAGCATCCCTTCCCTCCCTTGCTTTTATTCAACTTCCTGTTATGGTACAATGACAATTCATCTCCCTCTCATTTTAAAATTTCATTTGTTTTAATAAATGTATCTAAGTAATTATTTTTATGTACTTAATTCCTACACTTGCTGTATCACATTTTGGCCTCCTGTGTGTGTGCCTCACATTCTTCCATGGGGTTTGGGACTTGGGGAAGTTCAAGTAAAAATACTGAATCATTAATCTTGTATGGTTGCCTGCTTAAAATGGTAGAGGTATACTAGAAATATTGACTGAGTTTCACTTCATCTTGAAGGCTTCTATTTGTAAAGATGTTGCTTATTTTTACTTTATATACCATTACATTATGTTCTTGGATCTAATGGAACAAGCCTATGAACTGAATGGGAATGTTGCTGTTCTCTCCAGCTTAATGTCACAATTATGTTTTGGGAATTAGGCAGGAACTCTGAAACACCACCATGTTAATCTATTAAATCTAGATGATTCAACACACTATTTCTTCTCAGTGTTTGTTTTAAATGTGGAATGATCACAATTACTACTGTGCAGATAGGTTTAGTACAGGGAAGGGAACATAACTATTGTGACTGTTAATGCCTTGATAATTTGCCCAGATCCAGCCAACCCTCCAGGAGTGTGTGACTTATCACTCACTGTTCATAATAATTACCTCAAAGGCTAGCAGGCCTGACCTGCTCTTTTTGTTTGATGCAAAATAGACATCTCTATGATCCAATGAAGAAATTGGGTTACAAATTTAAACTTATCTCCCAATGAATTGGAGAGTTTCATAATAAACCTAATAAAAGTAAATAACCTTGTACTTCCTTACCAGAGAGATGGAGATCTTCCAACTTCAAAGAAAAAACGCCAGGCAGGGGAGAAGATCATGTACACTTTGGTCTCAGTCCCACATGGAAATGACATTGCATCTCTTTTTGAATTGGATGCCACAACTCTTCAGAGAGCTGACTGCCTGGTTCCAAGGTAAGAAAAATATTATGGTTAAATGATAATATTTCTTTGAATAATTTTACTCGTAGGTAAAGAATTAAAATCATAATGTTACTATAATCTTTGTGATATGAAGGGAGCAAACAAGGATGAAGAACAAGTGTATAAAAAAAATCATGCCTCTTTTTGAGTAGGTTAACATTGTTTTATCATAAATATTAAAATGTGCAGGACCAAAGAAACTCTGAAAAGTTCATAAGAATCATTTATTCCTATTACTGTGGCTTTTGGTTACTAAAATGGAAAATAATTTAGAAGTTTTTTATTAATACTTATATCGCTTATTTTATCATGTCAAATTCCAGATCTTTTTCAGTCATTCATTCAGTCATTCATTCATCTATTGGTTTTTTACTTTGGTCATTCAGTCAGCAAACCTTTATTGAACATCAGTTACATTTCAAGCATTACCTTTGGCAATGGGAAGATAACAGTTAATAAATTGGTTATGCACTTAAATTCAAATTGGGGAGGGAGGCAATAGAAAAACATAAAATATAAGGTTAAGTAATGAAAATGCTTTGAAGAAAAATTGCAGGGTATGGAGAGGGTTCTTTTAGGTGTGAATGGTAAGAAATGGCCTCTCTGATTTAGAATATTTGAGAAAAGATGTGAATGATTTGAAGGATCAAGTCTTCTCCATTAGAAGTGTTTCAAGCAGCAAGAACATGAAATGGAAAAATCTTAATATTTGCTAGGTGTGCTGAAAGGCTAAGTTGGAGACCAGTCGGACCTGTGAGATGATGAGGTAGCTAGAACTTAATGTAAGAGAATGTCTTACATTCTTTAGCTTGGATTGATTATTTTTATTAAGCCCTTCTGTCTGCAATTGTCTACCTTCTACAAATAGCATTACAATGCATAGAGGAGTTGTGCTCGTATTGTGAGGTCTAGTGGGATGGTTTGATATTGTCCTTGAAAGAGCACAGTTTAAGGTGTGCTCTTGGGCAGATAGCAGTGGTTAGACTGAAAGTACCTACACAAAATGCAGACTTTGTTGTGTAGGTTACTTTCCGGGAGGGTGAAAAGTTACTGTATTAACACTGCTGAGAAACACAGCTACTTGAGTGCCCCAGGGTGTTTCGTAGATATTCCCGTTCATGGGAACTGTTGCTGAATCTTGGCTTTATGTGCACTATTTCTCACTGTTCCCTGTTCCACCAGTAAAGCTGGTAAAGAGATTCCCCTCTTAAGGTTTTACCTGATCCAGGCTTTTTGGCCTTCACTTCTGAATGTTGGGATCTTAATCCTTACTATGACTAATCATTTTAGATTTTAACTCAACAAAAATGGAGTCCTTCTTGAACTTTAACCAAGAAAGTGTGCTGAAGGAAATGATAAAAAAGATGTCATTATAAAGTGCATAGACCCATGACAAACCTCTGAGCCTTGCTTTTACATGGAAATGTTAACCTTTTACTATTCACAATTAGTGAAGCCCTTCTCAGTATAGAACAGAATTTTGTATTAATATAGGTTTATTTGTCATTAATTATATTAAAGCTAATGTTAATTAACACTTAGTAATAACTACTGTTATGATATAACTCTTGAGCACTTTCTAAGTGCTAAGCCCTACATATATATTATTTGTTCCTGGCAGCAACTCTTACAAATCAGAAACTAGAGACTTTGGTGGAGCAGTGCTTTTCAAGTTAACTCTAAATTGCGGTCACCTGGGTGAGATCTCTATGCTCTGGCTGCACCAAGATGAGTGAAATCAGAGTCTTGGTGGGTGGGATGCATGCTTTACTTTTTAAAATCATTACCTGGGTATTTGATCCCAGAATACATGTATAATGCTTTCATATTTTAGGTGGCAGAGGTCCTAAAGAGTTATTTATTTCTAAAATTCTTGAAAATTTCAAGTTTTTATACTCATGTAATCTGTTAGTTTGGAAGCCAGCAATCTAGGCTGACTCAATAAATACATACTGAGCAAGTATAAGAATAAGACTAGGCGAAGTGGCCTCATGGCTGAATAAAGCGTGACTCCACTTTCCAGATTTTTATAATATCTTAGGGATGACAACTGAATCCACATAACATCTCCTGTGTAATTCAGTGCAGAAGATGACAAATGGTAAAACGATATATCAGAATTTCTGACTGTTTGGACAAGGATTGGATCTTTGCTATTTTAGATTTTTGAAACTTAGTTTCTATTTTATCTTTTATGAATGAGCAGAACCTTTATGTTGAATGAAACATTTTCCCTGAGGCCCTTGATATTTTATTTGATTTTCTTTTATTGATTTTAATGGTTTCTGTCTCATGTTATATGACTCATTTATATCTTATCTTTCCTACTGAAGTCTTAGGAGCTTGAAGGCAGAGAACTTACAATTTTTTTTGACATTTACCCCATATTTATTAAAGAAATGATAAAAGATTCACTAAAAATGGATAACATTTGAGTTGGATGAAGTTCTAGCTGTTGTTTCTCAGCCATTCTCATGATTTATATACAGGTGGTTCTTGTTATTCCTGGTAGGTCAAATTAGCAACTACTGAGCCATTGCTCCTAGGGAAAATACAGGGTTAGGATCCTGTGAGCCTTTGGTTATAATATTTTCAGCAATCAATTAATATATAAACTTCTTTTATGTGTATTTCTGTCTAAAGCACCTTATTTAATATATAATGTTGATATGTGAATCCTAAACTCATGTTTATTGGCACTGTTAACTCGTGTCTGAATGAAGCTTATCTAACATGACTTATTTTCTCTATAAGGCATATCACAACCTTGCTCATAGGAATAGTGGGGCAGCACTCCAGCACTATGCTTGGGGACTGTTTTATATAGCACATTCACCAACAAAAAGCACAGAAATGTGAAAAACATGGCACCTAATAGAACTCAAAAAAGACATTTGTTTACAATATGAGAGCAGAAACAAGAAGGCAAAACATTGCCTTGTTTAGCCTGACTGGGCATGTGTGTGTGCGTGGAGGGTCTCAAATTTTTACCACTCTGCACATGTTGGAGGATGGCCACGAAAGGGTCCTGAGTATTGATTTGGGGATTCAGTCGAATAGGTAAATTCACAAGTACGGAATCCATGACTAATGAGGTCCACTGGGTATACTTTTACATGCAGATTTAACTGAGGTGCTTACTTGAACAGAGCAGTGCTTCTCACTTTAGCAGATATCAGAATTGCCTGGAGAGCCTGTTAAAATACTAATTGTTGGGCCCCACCTTCCGAGTTTCTGAATCAGTGGCCTGGGGGTAAAGGCTCAGAATGAGCATTTCTAAAAAGTTCTCAGGTGATGCTGATGCTGCTGTTCCAGGCACCACACTTTGGGAACCATTGGTCTGGGTGATAATACTATATAATTTGAAATAGTCTACAGTTCAGACTGATCTATACTTGATTTAATTACTAGTCTGAAGCACATTTATATTTACATCATGTATGAGACTATCAAATAATATAGAAGTGTGCTAAGCTTTTATAATTTTAAAATATTATTTTGCCTTTAGGAACTCGTATGTTCGGTTAAGACATTTATGTACCAACACGTGGGTAACCAGTACAAGTATCCCCATAGACACAGATGAAGAGAGGCCTGTTATGTTGAAGGTAAATGTTTCTGAAAATGGTTTAATTTTAAGCCAAATATTGTGTGAATAGGATTGGGGGTGACTGATATGTTCCTTATCTTCACTAGTATTAGAGTTTATTGCCATTTGTTCCATCAGGTACCTGTGTCTGATAATTGCTTAGGTAGCTAGGCTGCAGCAGGTCTGTGATTCAGGAGGATGCAGCATAAATACCAAAAGAACGTGAGCAGCATATTAGAAGGGACAGAAGATTCTAGGAGTGTGTTTTCTCTGCTCTATTTAAACAGAAACAGAAGGCAAGTGTGCAAGGGGTGCATTTTCAGTCAGGCTTTGGACAAGGCAGGAAGTGGGCCCGGACGGTCTGTGTCCCTTCTGCCTTTTCTAGGGGGTGATGCAGGTAGGAATTACTGTGTTTGGATTATCTACTCCTGTTTTGTATTTCTTAAACCGTGCTAAGATGTGTTAGTGAGGAATATTGCAGTTATTGAAAAAAAGAAACAACTAATCTTAATGGAAAAAAAACACATTGCAGATTGGAACTTGCCAGACCAAAGAAGACAAAGAAGCATTTGCCATTGTGTCCGTCCCGCTGTCCGAGGTCCGAGACTTAGATTTTGCCAATGATGCAAATAAAGTGCTAGCAACCACAGTTAAAAAGCTGGAAAATGGCTCAATAACTCAGAATGAAAGGAGGTTAGTAACTTTTTTAAATGGCTCTTAAATCATTCGGAGTCGATTGACAAACGCTTGCAGAAAACCTCAAGTGAATCATGACTCCTATTTAGAATGTTCTCTATAGCAGCACACCTGCTTCCGAATGAGCAGATCATGGTGAGTGAATGAAAATGGTGACATTGAAATCTGGTGGAATATTTACTTTTTCCATTTTAGCTTGGCTTGAAAACAGTTGTTTTTTGGTTACTCTCTGAACTTTCCTTTTAAATGTTTTATAAGAGATTCATAATACCTTTTGCTGCACTTGATTTGATATTTTGGATTTCTAAAGGCTGTAAAAGAAGTTTATGTTCTTTTATTCTTACTTAGTCGATATATATTTCTCTGCTCAAGCACCATCAAAGGAACACATTTTTCCTATCAGAAAACAATCTTCAAGATATAGCTCTCTGCCACTATAGCCCTCAGAGAAACTGGTTCTTCAGCTCTGGTTTTGGAAATAAGTGAGAAAGAGAATGATACTGATAGCTATCAATGATTTTATCCCTCCTTTGTGTTGATACTGTTTTAGGCACTGTAAATATATTTTATCTAATCCTTCAACCATCCCTGAGATGGGCACTATTCCATTTTACACACAGGAAAATTGAAAGCTTATGTAAACTGGAGAAGCTGCCACAACTGGTGGGGGTTTCAACCATGTGTGTTTTAAAAGTACATGTGCACAAGTGTTCTGTGTATTTCCCCTCTCTTCAATCTGCTACATACTTTTAAATTTAAACAGGAAATAGCTATTTACCAATTTCGCAGGCATTCATTCACGGGAACTCTCATACACATCTGGTGAGATAGAAATTGGTATAAGCACTTTGGAAAATAGTTTGACAATAACTAGAAAAGTTAAAGGAGCAATCACTTCTCATCTAAGTGGTATCATACAGTGTGTGTCCTTCTGTCGGCTTATTTAATTTAGCATAATGTCCTCTAGTTTCACCCACAGTCACATGTGACAGGATTTCCTTTTATAAAGCTGAATAATATTCTATTTTATGTATATATTAGCATTTTCTTTATTCATCTAGTGATGGATGTTTAGGTCGTTTCCATATCTTGGCTATTGTTAATAATGCTGCAAAATTGTCTAGCTCATAGAAACAGAATAGAATGATGGTTCCCAGTGACTGGGGGATGAGGGAGGAAGGGATAAATTCTTAATTAACAGATATATAGTTTTATTTACACAAGATGGGTAAGTTTTAGATCTTCTATATAACATTGTTCATATGATTAACAATACTGTATTGTACACTTAAAAATTTGTTAAGAAGGTAGATCTCATAAGTGTTTTTAACACACACACACACACACACACACACACACATGCACACACACACACACACACGCACAGAAGCAAACAATCCGTGACTCACCAGGTCCACTCCTAGGCTGAACATTCTTGAACATCTATCCAAAAGAAACTCTTACACATGTGACCAGGACACCTGTTTAAGAGTGTTCAACCTTATTCTAAATAATCCTGAACTGAAAACCTTCCAATTATCCATCACCAGTTGAAAAAGTGAGTAACATTTTAGTATATTCATACAATAGAAGACAACATAGCAATGAAAATAAATGAACTACATCTATGTATAACAACATGAATAAATCTAATAAGCTTTAGATTATGAACTAGACAATCATATTTATTATAATATTATTTGTAAAGTTTAAAAAACAAGCAAAACTAAACCCTTTATTTGTGGTGCTTAAGAAATTGGCAGAGCTAGAAAGAAATGAAAGAAAATAATTGTCACAAGAATCATGAGGTGTTCTACTTTGAAGGGAGGGGTGTAAGGAGGCTCCTGCAAAGTTTCATTTCCTGTTCTAGGTAGTGGCTTCATGGGGTTCACATTATAAGTGTTTCACAACTAAACATATGTTTTACGAACTTTTAGAAATCTACCTTACTATACAAAGGAAAAAAAAATCTAACTTGCTTCCTTCCACCCCTATCAATAGAAGAACATCATAAATATGCAAACAAATGGAACAGCTGTTTATCAGCTTTCTCTGTTCTTACCTTTGTTTTCCCCCCAACAGACCTGCATTTGAAGACAGCTATTGTGTGTTCAATCATACCTCCACCCCTGTTGGGGGAAATGAATAAAGGCCAGAGCGTGACACAACTGTTTTACTCTTCTACATATAATTAAATATCAGAGCTAAATTATGACAAGTAGTAGAATCTGATGTGTAGATGGCACTTTTTATTTGATTGTTTATCTACTAACACTTCCTTTTGATGAGTCTGTTTGTTGCTTTCACATATGCACAGAAGTTTACTCATCCTCACTTAAAAAGTCTCCTTTGCTAAGCATTACAGTGTTCCTCGAAATAAAAAACAAAGATTAAGATTACAAACACTCCACTATTGCTGACTGTAACCCCATTCAAGCTACTTTTTCAATTACTGCCAGAGGGAATCTTAATTTCTCAAGATGATTCTAAGGAAGGTAGTGGACCAGGACTGATGAAGGATCATGCATTTTAATTTCCTCTGCTTCCCTCCCCACTGCTTTAGAGTAAAAAAATCATAGCAAAAAAAAAAAAAAAAAAAAAAAAAAAGATCTTGCTTGAGAAATATGAAGTTGCAATTATTAATCTTAATTTAGTAATTTTGGAAAAAGCCACCTTCTATCAAAATTCATTCAAAGCTTCCTATCAGTACAGTAGAGCTTATGGCATAGTTGAATGCACTTACATAATTTTCTTGGTTTTAGAATTCAATATAAAATTCTTTCTGAAAATACCTCCCAACTCTGACTTTTTTTCTCTGGAGAATAAAGTTATTATTAGATACTCTTTTACTCTAGGAAGAATAATACAAGGTCAAAGGGAAGGTGTAGCTGTTTTTTTTTTTCCCTCCACTTCTTTATTGGTTTCTGTTAGACTGATGTTTATATTTTCTCCTCTTCTTTTTTTTGCCTCTACTGGTTTAAAAATTATAAATCATATTTCTGTTCTTCAGCAATTGCTCTTATGTTCACAGAACATAACATTTTAACAATACGTTCAAACATTTAAACTGTATATTCTTTTTTATAAAACTCAAACTATTTCTTTCTTCTTCATGAGAGAAAAGTACCTTAGAATGTTTTAATTATGTACTGATATTCTGCTTCCCATATTTCTTGGAATAGTTATCTGAAACCATAGTTTTACATTTATTCTTTATATTGAAAAATTGTATTGTATTGTATTGTATTATATTTGATGTATACAAAGGAAATAGAAATGTGTAATAAATTATGACATACCACCTTTTTACTGAAAAGTTTAGTTTCTAAAAATGATTTTTTATTTATAAATTATATATCAATATATTTTTATCTCTTCCTCTGCTTGCCTTTAGTTATTGTATTTTACTTTTCTCTGGGTTCACTTTTCTTGCTTATATTTATTCTTTATTTAATGAGGTTATAAATCTTATTAGTTTTTACACATATGTAAACATCTTTATTTTACCTCCACTCTTAAATGATACTTTATATATGGAATGTTAGATTGACAGTTATTTTTCTTAAGTATTTTAAAGTTATAATTTAATTATTTTTAATCTCTAGTCGCCAATAAGAAATCTGCAGTCAATGGAATTGTTATTCTTTATTGGCATTTTTTCCTTTATTTTCCAGTAATTTTGTTGATTTTTTTTGTCGTAAAATTTTTATTTTTGTTTGTCTCACTAGAAATCAAGGGTATGATTTTAATCTGAATATTTATGTTTCCATCAATTTTGGATAATTTTCAGACATTTTCTTTCAAACATTGCTTCTTTATCTTTTCTTCTTGTCTCTTGGAACTTCTAATTAGATACATGTTGGAGCCTCTTAATTTATCTTCCTCTCTTTTAACTTTTTATATTTACCTTTAAAAATTTTTCCTGTGCTTTTTTCTGGATCTGTTTCTTGATACCACCTTATAATTCATTAATTTTAAATGCAATGTGTAGGCATACTTTTACTCTCATTAATTAGATTTTTATTTAAATAATTATAATTTTATTGCTCAGATTTATTGCATCTTTTGCTTTTTCTACGTGTTCTTCATTTGTACCTGCAATTTTGTATGTATGTTTTTTTCTTTTTTGTACATAATTGCTTTATTTCTTTGAGGATTGAAAACACACTTATTTAAAAGTTATTTAGAAATTCTTCTGCTACTTGCTTTTTGTTGGTAACAAATTGGCCTTCTGATATTTTAGTATGATTGCTTACTCTGCAGATCATTTTTATTTCTCCTATTTTGTACATTGGAAAAATTGAAATGGTGAGGACTACAAATGTAGTTTGGGTCAATTGTAAAAAAATAATTTGAATATAGGAATTTAGAAATATAGCTGTTCTCCCTTAAGCAGAAATATTTTTAATTGCTGATCAGTCATGGAAAAGCATTGGTGGTATCCTTCTATTGACTGGTCTGTTGTTGGGGCTCACGTGGCTTTATTTCATAATAGTCTTTAGGCTACTTGATTGGAGCTAGAGGTAGGAGTGGGGACTAGAGGAATTGGAGAAGGAATATTCTTTTAGGGATTCAGGTAAGGTTAACTGCATTAAATATTTTGTTGATTAAAGAATTTTCATTAATAAATACTTTCAGGTTTATAGTGTTTCAGGTCTTAGTGTTTATTAAAAATTTTCCTAAAATTGGCACCACAGAGTGAAATTTCTTTTTCATTTTATGATAGGTTTGTAACCAAATTATTGGAGGATCTCATCTTCTTTGTTGCTGATGTACTTAATAATGGACAAGAAGTTCTGGATGTGGTTATCTCTAAGCCAAACCGAGAACGTCAGAAATTAATGAGGGAACAAAATATATTGGCACAGGTGAATGTTTTCATGTACTAACTTTGCATATTTTAGTTTTTGAACGATAGTATTATAAAAATCCTTGTATTAGTTGTCTATTGCTGTATTATAAGTTACCCCAATACTTAGTGGCTGAAAACAACGGATACTTATAGTCCTTGTGGATTAGGAATCTAGGAGTGGCTTAGGTGGACAGTTCTTGCTCAGGGTATTTGACAACAAGGCTACAGTCAGATGTTGGCTGGGGCTGCAGTCAAGTCAATACTTGAATGGGGGAGGATTCACTTCCCAGCTCATTATGTGGGCCTCTCCACAGGGCTGCCAAAGGAGTTGGCAGCTTGCTTTTCTTCAAAGTGAGGAGTCCAAGAAAGGGCACCTAGATGGAAGCCATAGTCTTTTTATAACCTAATTTTAGAAGTAACATCCCATCACTTCTACTGTGTTCTGTTTGTTAGAAGTGAGTGATAAATCCAGTCCATAGTCAAGGAAACAGGTTTATACGTAGGATATGAGTTCCTGGAGGCAGGGATCATTGGGGGCTCTCTTGAAGACAGCCTAACACAGACCTCTAAAAAGCCTACATGGTCAGACTATCTTCAGAAGTACACTGGAATAATTTTTTAGGTAAAATTTCCAGGAGAATTTGAAAAATGCCATCTTTATCTGCTTCCTACTTCCTTCTCTATCTTCCCCAGGAAAAAAGAGCAGTTCTTCAATCAGCTAACAAGTGCGTGATACAATTTTCTAGTATTTTTTCACTGGAAGTCTATAGCTGCTCCTGTACTGTGTCTTTCTGAAATTGTTCAGATGCACTAGTAAATTAATTCACTTACTAATAATATGCACATATGAACATACCTGCCCATATGCATTCTTTTTATTCTGTTTATTGCTATATAAAGTAATGGGCTTATGCATTCTTTAAGGGTGGACTCAAGGAAGATACTTAAATAAAAACCATGTTCTTAATATGCATATTTTTGTGAAGTTGTGAAAGGAAAGTGGTAGACATACTGTCAATTAATAATTCTATAGCTGATTGTCTGAAAATATGAAATCAACATTTTTCTCAAAGAAAAGAAAGGTGGCAAATCTAATGAGACAATGTCTTTTCGACATTAGCATTTCTTTTGTATAAAGCATTTGATTTCAAGGACCTTTAGGACCTTAAATGATTTATTAATATTATTTTAACCAACATATATCAAAACTTTTTTTAGTATTATAAATATAAAATTCAAAATTTAGTGAATACAGAATTTTTGAAGAAACTTTTATTTATATCATATTTTATGCACTACAAATGATCATTTCTTTCCTTTTTTCTTTCTTGTTTTAATGCTTATGTCCAGGTCTAGATGCTCTTTCATAAATAGTTTACTCATTCTACTATCTCGTCTCCAGGTAGTCCTACCTGCTGCCTAAAAAAGTTATATTCTTCAATGCTTTTAAATACTTCCCAACCACTTACCTTCTTAGAAGAAGAATCTGGGTCACTCAGTATCACCAGTTGCCCATGTGGGTCCTTATTTGTTACATTTGAATGCTGATGCATTCATTGGTTTGGCCATCCCTTTATGTAACAAGAATAATAAATTGTCTATTTATAAAGAGGTTAAGAAGCAACATTTGGTGGCAATTTTCTGATGTCAGCTCCAGATGAAAATAAATGTTTCTTTATACTATTTTGATTTTAGAAAGTTATTGCAGATAATAGATATAAAGCCTATAGAAATCAAATTGTATTTTAGTTCATCTGAATATGTTTGTGTAACTTGGTATAACCTAATGTTTTTTTATTTTCTTATTTTTTTAAAAATATAATTTATAAACAAAATTAAGTATTCTATTTTAATAATATTTTTGTCATTAACAGGTAATCTTTTTAGCAATATTTTTCTGTTTCTTAATATGTTGATCCTGTATTATAAAATAAATCCTTTTTTTGATCTATTATATTTCAAAAGTGTTTTTGAGTCAATGTGCTTATTTAAAAAAAAATTAAAACAAATTGCAAAATGTATACCTTCATCAGAATAGGTGTGTTTTTGTTTTTGTTTTTCCTGATAGGTATTTGGGATTCTTAGAGCACCCTTTAAGGAGAAAGCAGGAGAAGGCCCAATGCTGAGGCTTGAAGATCTGGGGGACCAAAGATATGCTCCCTACAAATACATGCTGAGGCTCTGCTACCGTGTGCTGAGACATTCACAGCAGGACTACCGGAAAAATCAGGTCAGAGGGTGGCCCTGAACATTTAAAGTATGGGCAAGGTTCTTTGGAAGCTCTTCTAGGACATATAAAACAGGAATGAGAAATTCCACTTTGCAGTGAAATGTTTTATATTGGTAATACACAAAAATGAACTATAAGTATTTTTGAGCTAAGACATGCAATTATTTGTCCATGTAAACTTGAAATTGATGGGGAAGATGTCTGAGTCCTTCTGTGTGTATGGAATTAACTCCTGCTGGTCAGGAGGCATGGTGGATGCATTCTGTAAAGAGGAATGAGACATTTCTAGGAACATGCGAAGAACATTATCATGTAAAGGTCAAAGAGGTCCTTGTCTTATGGAAAAGGTAGGACATGTGTGCATCTAAAACAGAAGAGAGAGGCAAAGAGGGGACATGAGAGATAAAAGGCAGTATTACAGGAATTCAGAAGAGAGAGAGAGCTCAGTTGTGGCTGGGGGAGCCTAGAGAGAGGGTGCTTGGAGAAGGAAGCGTTTGAGTAGGATGAGAATCATTTTCATAAATTGTACAGGAATAAGCTTTTTAGCAAAGAGGGATGTATGAAGAAAGAATGATGGAAGCTAGGAAGGACACTTTTGTCCACAGATTATCCTAACTAAGGAGGACAGGGAAGCCAGGTGTGTCTTGGGATGTAGATACGTTACCTACTGCGAGTGAAATTTCTTTTAAGTCTCATTTTTTTTTAATCTTAAAATAAGTAATATTTCACAATGTGTTCAATACATGCATGTTTATTTAATATGAAATTGTTTAAAATGAATCATCATTTGGTAAACCAGTGTCCATGTTTCTCTTAGTTTGAGAGATGAGCGCATAGTCAGTAAATTTCCCTGACGAGTTTAGTCCAGAAGACAGGATGTTGGGAAAGAGGGCCAGTGAGGCAGATTGGGCTAAGGCACAGGGGGCTTAGGATGTCAGGCCTTGAGAGTGAAGGCTATCTGGGAATAGTTAGTAGTATTTATGGAGTTCTCACTTTGTACCAGGCTTAGCAATAAGCACTTTTCGCAGTTTAATTTAGTTAATACTGAATTAAGATGAGGAATTGAGGCACAGAGAGTTTAAATAATTAGCCAAAGATTACACAGTTTAAAAATTGGAGCCAGTGTTCAAATCCAGACTCTTAATCATCACTGTATTTTCTCTTAGTAGTTTGAAAGTTTTTTGGCAAGAAGAAAATTACTGCTTTAAAAAAAATGTGTTAAAATACATTGACTTTGAAATTCTATTTAAACATTTAAAAAGTCTACAAAAGAATATGTAAAACAGATTAGTCAGGAGATAAAAAATATGCAAGTGAGGAAGGGGACAGTATGAACAAATCCTTAAACACTTTTTAATATAATCCTAGTTGTAAACATCCTTCTTCCCAGGTGAAAATGTTGTCATTGGAATTATTTTTCTCAGCCTCATTGTATTTCTTTAAGATGTCAAGATAAAGTTGGTAGAATTGTTCGTATTTTACTGAAAGAAAAATTATGTTCCAGAATATTAAGTGATAAACCTTCAAGCACTTACAGAATCAGTGTCCCAGAATCCCCAATATGAGGACCTACGTTGTTATGTGGAGGTTTGTGGTGGGGTGAGCGGGAGATAGAGGTTGCTCAGTGTACTCCGCTTGGCCTAGTTTCTTCTCTTGGGTCTGGAAAGAAATTCTTTGCTAGGCAGGCAGGCCACCATTCACACATACAAACTATTGTTATCAGATTGAGTTAAGTAAAAAAAAATAAAATCAACAGGTCTATAGAGTTTACCTGGTTCTCAGTCCCACGGGCCAACAGCATGCACCTTTTTTGATTGTGCTCAGCCTTGGAAGGGTCCTGGGTACCCCCTTTCTACAGCACTGCCCTGTGCTTCAGTGTAAGTCTCTTTGGGTTTGATTGTTCTGCCAGTCCCTCGTAGGTTGCCTGGGCAGCACATCTTAACTGGTGTCTTTTCTCAGCCTTTCAAGGTGTGACACACAAAGTTCTTTCTCACTCCTCTCATTCTTAGCTGGGGACTCATGAGCCTAGTGTGCTGAGGGGTGTGTAATTTCTTCTCTGAAAACACGCATGCTTTTGATAAGTAGAAACACACACACACATGTGTGCACACACACACCTGCTTCTATAATTTCTCCTCTCCTTTGTTCTCAGTTCACTCGACCTAGGATTATCACATCTGCAGGCAAATGTTTATTTACTTTTGGGAATCTGCTTTTCAATTTCTTTAGAGCGTATGACTATGGGTGGACCACTCATTCTCTCTTTTGAGCTGTCTCTCCAGGACGTAAGCCACTGAGCTGACAAAAGTAAAAAGAATCCCCAGCATTCACTGAAGGCGAGGCTTTATTTTCCCTCACGTTCTTGTGCATGCTCCAATTTGATCTCAGAGACAGCTGAAAAATATTTTTTTCATTTCTCTTAAATTAAGAATGCTTTGTGTTAAGCATAAATGAGCTTTCTGATGTTTTTAGAATGTGATTTTAAAATATAAGGAGAATTACTTTCTATATTTTGCAGAATTTCCTTTTTTTCTTTCAAAATTTGTCCTTACCTATATTTTATAGTCCTAATTGGGAGTTCTTTTGTGATTTAATGCTAACCCAAGTCTTTCATATTGAGCCTCTGTTTATTATTATGTATAGAATTCAGTAACAACTCTAATTTTTTTTGATTATTTGTCAACATCTTGATCTATTTATCAAACATCTTGTAGATTTATACTATAGCATGATTACAATAATCATAAAAATGTGTAAATCAATACATACCTTTAAAATGATACACTAACAGAAGATC
Source organism: Cynopterus sphinx (assembly GCA_030015415.1). Classification (NCBI taxonomy): domain Eukaryota; kingdom Metazoa; phylum Chordata; class Mammalia; order Chiroptera; family Pteropodidae; genus Cynopterus; species Cynopterus sphinx. Next base: position 141,687,994 of record CM057380.1, read on the forward strand.
ATTACTTAACTGGCTATCCAACATAAAGCCATCTTTTGAAATGCCACAGAATTAGTGCCTAGAATACAGTTAGATTTGTGCAATCAATATCGTTTTCAAGGAATAGGTAAGTGCCATTAAAAAAAATTAAAAACTACTTTTTAATTTATGAAATTTTCCAACATTAAAACAGAAGTACATTCCCAAGGAGAATACCCAAGAAATTGAGGTAAAACGTTCCGATTTGGAATGGGACAGGCTTACTTACCAGTTTTATGGTTGTGTGAGGTATTTTCCTTATACACAGAACGTGAGAAATGAGAAATAGTGGCTGAGAACATATCAGAGTTTGTGTGAAGAATAAGAAACACATTAAAAATGCATGATTGAAACTCCCCAGTGGCTTTCTCTTGTGCTTAGAATAACATCTTTGTTATTAATAACATTTTTGTTATTAATAACATCTTTACCACGGCTTGCAAGGACCTCCCTCTCCAACCTCAGCTCTTGCTTTCTCCTCACTTACTGTACTCTAGCTGCAGTGGCCACCTTTTGATCACAAAACCTTGGTTCCACTACTACAGAGCCTTTGCACCTGCTACTCCGACTGCCTACATGGCTTCCCTCCCCATGCTGCTTCCTTTTTATCATTTTCATTATTTCATCTTTTTAATCAATTGAATCATTTCCATCCTAGCTCAAATGTCACTTCTTCAGTGTCCATTCTGTCTAAAGTTGCCACCTTTTTCGATCTCTCTGTTTCATTTTGAAATTTCACTTACTGATGTGTAAAATAATCAGATTTATTGCCTTTTTAAAAACAAGATGTAATCTCCATGAGAACTTATTTATTTTCTTTACTTTCATATACCTACTCTCTCAAACAGTGTCTGGAATGTAGTAGGCTTTCAAGAAATATTTATTGGATAAATGGTTCTTATCAATATAGTGATTAATCTTATTACTTTGTTCCATAGCTTTTTAAAGATAAAAAGTCACATGAAATTCTCTTCTTTTTAAAGAGAAGATTTGCTAGATTATTGTGATATAACATACAAAAAAGAAATCACTGAAATCTACCTGCGATCTTCAAGTAAACTTCATTAAGGATCCATGCCTCATAATCTAAATATCACAGTTATTTCCTTTCTATAATTATGCTGAAATTATTGCTGAAATTATTGGTTATGACTTTTAATGAGAGTTAGAAGGGCCTCTGTAAGGGTGGTGAAATCCTTAATACCAATGTCATAAAAATTGTTAAACTAGGTTTATTTTGTTTTTCCCATTTATACTTCAAGGATATAGGCACCTATATTAAAAAAATAGTTCTAGGTATTGAATTTAAATTAGATATTTGGTAATATTTTCATTTCCTTCCTTAACAAGTTCTATTTACTGAATAATTATTGACTTGCTCTTTTTTTTGATAATTTTTAGTGAGTTTCCTTTTATGAATAAAATAATCAATGTTTCTGACTCTAATGGAAGGAAGCTGTTATTTCTCAGCTGTTTGGCAGTGGATTCTGACAGACTTTCTTTTTTGCAGGAATATATTGCTAAGAATTTCTGTGTCATGCAGTCCCAGATTGGCTATGATATTTTGGCAGAAGATACCATCACAGCTTTGTTGCACAACAACAGAAAACTACTAGAGAAACATATCACAGCAAAAGAAATAGAAACATTTGTCAGTTTACTCAGGAGAAACCGTGAGCCAAGGTTTGAAGTGGTTCATGCAATATTCTTTTGTGAGGGGGATTGTGGCTTTTTGCTTTATTCTTAGAACTTTTTAAAGTTAAAGTTCGTTCATATCCCTTTCATGGACAAAACTATATTGGACTCATTGCTATAATAGTTATGCATAACGAAGAGTTGTTACCTTATAGGAAACCAAAACTCTATCTAGACATATTTAAATGTAATTTGATCACTTATGTTTTTATAGTACTTTATAGTTTTAAAAATATATTCATATACATTGTCTCATTTAAATCTGCATATTCTCATGAAGTATACTGGTTGTATATTATTATCCATATTTTAAAGGTGAGAAATAAAAAATTGAGAGGGCAACTTGCCCAATAAACCCAATAGTAAGGAATAGAATAAGGGGTAAATCAAGGATTTCTGATCTACATCAAGTTCTCTTTCTCTTGCACCATGCTGCCTTATCTGGGAGAGGTGAATGCAGAAAAGTCATTGGATTGGTAAAGTTTTCTTAACTATTAACATCACAAATAAATGTTAGGAGGCAGAAATGGGCCTCTGGCTCATGGATTAAGTGCATGTTGTATTCTAGTTTTACACAGTACAGCAACTAGCTTTGATCTGCTTTTGTTTTAATATTAAATTCTGGGGTCATCTCACTTTAAGGCAGATAAATGATTTTCCAAACATACTAAGTTACAGTGCTGTGGGATGAACATGATCTAATAAATACAGGCAAACATATCCTTTTTTGAAATAAGATTTGTACTAAATACAAATAGTTAGATGTTTAATTTGTTTCTAATGATGCAGAGATAAGCAATACAGAAAAACGTTGCATGGAAATAATTTCAAAGTATGTCTTAAAGTTATGTTTGTTATATCTCATAGTTTATTTTCATTTCATTTTATGAAATGGTTTTTATTAACATTCAATTTAATTTTTTTTGCCAGATTCTTGGATTATTTATCAGATCTGTGTGTGTCTAATACCACAGCTATACCCGTAACTCAAGAACTCATCTGTAAATTCATGTTGAGCCCAGGCAATGCAGACATTCTCATTCAAACTAAGTAAGCATGGATAATGGAGGCATCTTTTTCTGCTCATTTATTTGTAAGCATTGAAGCTCTTTATCATATTCGTTAGTGAACTTCTTAATAGATTTTGTATGTGTTATTAATTTCAAGGCTGGTTTCTATGCAAGTGGACAACCCCATGGAGAGCTCCATCCTTACAGATGACATTGATGATGAGGAAGTTTGGCTTTACTGGATTGACAGCAACAAAGAACCTCATGGCAAAGCTATTAGGCACCTTGCTCAAGAAGCAAAAGAAGGCACCAAAGCTGATTTAGAAGTTCTTACCTACTATAGGTAAAGTATTATAGAGAACTGTAATTTCCAATCTTATATGCATTGAGAGAGATTCTCTGAAACCTCTAAAAGTCAGGTATCTATAAAGAGGAAATTTAAAAAGTCATGTCATTACTACGGTAGCTGAAATATTTAGTATTATTTAAAATATTCAAAATGAAAGTTTTTCACATATGCCATTTACAATTTCCTGTTTTCCCAGAATTAGGGATTATTGTATAGCATAGGGTTTTCTCTTATTATTGATTGGAGCAGGTATAGATGAGAGACATGTTGGGACCTGGGTAATGGAGTAGAGAGAGAGCTGGAATTGGAGCTGGGGAAGCTGATTCAGCTGCAGATGTGTCCTCAGAGAGAATTAGCTGGTAGTTAATAGTTTACAGTGCTTATAAATACGTGGAACCGTAGGGCTTAAGAGAAACTATGTGTATAGTTTTAGCAGTGGCATGTGGTAACAGATATTCTGATGGTAGTTCCCAGTAGTCAGTATATTGGGAGCAAAAACCTAGCTGGTGTCTTTGAATTTAAGGGGTAAAAACTCAAGGCAGATGCCCTTGGGCCAAGTTGGGCCCAAATGACAGAAACCTGAGGAAGGCAGGGAATGCCTTCTGTCCCCTGATTTCTACAGCTCCAGCAACAAAGCCAGAAGCTAATTCTTGATCTCAGAGAATGATGAATCCAAGTGTATGCCATTTGGACTGATCACATTTGATTTGGGAACTGAATGGATCTAAACTTAGAGTGTAGATACTAGAGCCCAGAGCTGAGTGGGACAGGGGAAGGTAGAGAGAGATGGTTTCGTGTGAGCTCTTACCCATGGTCTTCAGGGTTACTGTATTTATAATCCTAGAAAGCCTAGGATGGAGAGCCTGATGACCCCCTCCACCAGACACATGTTGCTGGGATGAGTAAGAGAGTGGGCATAAAGACAATTCCATGTATATGTTGTTATTAGATTATTTAATCTACTATCAAAATAGTTTGACTCCAGCATCACATACACTTGGAAATACTGTTATTATAAGTAGATACTGACTGATACCATGATGTTCAAGGTCAAGACAAGACAAATAATGTAATACATTTAATATTTTTAAGGTATCAGCTAAACCTCTTTGCAAGGATGTGCTTGGATCGCCAGTATCTGGCCATCAACCAGATTTCTACGCAGCTCTCTGTTGATTTGATCCTGCGGTGTGTGTCAGATGAGAGCCTGCCATTTGACCTCCGAGCATCTTTTTGTCGCCTCATGCTCCACATGCATGTTGACCGGGATCCCCAAGAGTCCGTGGTTCCTGTTCGTTATGCCAGGCTCTGGACAGAAATCCCCACCAAGATCACGATTCATGAGTATGTTTGGAAAAATTTCTTGAGAACTTTAAATTCAGCAAATGAACTTGAAACAGTGTCTTTAATTTTGAAATGAAATATATGGAAAAGCATTTCTATGTGTAAACTTGGGTTGCTAATCTTCCAAATACAAATAAGATACTCTTTTTGGGGAGTAAAATGACAACTCTTGATAATAGAAACATCATTCTGGAAACCAATAAACAGAAATCATATTACTAAAAGATGTAACAATTTGTTAAGTGCTTAATGTTATTGTAGACTCTAGTTTAAGTGCTTTAAATTTGTTTCACAATAGCCCCATTTTCTGGATGAGAACAAAACATCTAGAAAGGTTATTTTACTCAAGCTTAAGAAACCAGGAGATTAATGTATATTTTCTTATTTTTAAATGATTATAGTCAATTTAACTTGCTTATATCCTATGTTTCCAGATATGATTCTATAACAGACTCTTCTAGAAATGACATGAAGAGGAAATTTGCACTGACAATGGAGTTTGTTGAAGAATACTTGAAAGAAGTTGTAAATCAGCCTTTTCCTTTTGGGGATAAAGAAAAAAACAAGCTGACATTTGAGGTATTTTTAAAAACAATTCATTCACGAGGTTATTCAGTTTTCCCTATCAAAAATTAGAAGCACTGAGCATCAAAGATTTTTTTCCTTTAATATTTAAGATGTTTTGGTAATTGGGTAATTTGGTTCATGAAAGTATGATTCCTCTCCCATTTATTAAAAAATAGATTTGATGTTTTAATCATATCTGATATCTAATACAAAATATTTTATTTATAATTATGTATTAGCTACTGTATTTCCTGGTATTTTTTTGGGGAATTCACTTTATTTCACTTACACAAGCTTTACTGCATTTAATGAACAAAGACAGTTTTCCATATTTATAATATGCTTAGATAAATTTTTTTCATCTTTATGGAGGTGATATTTTTAGCCTCATTAAACTGATTGAATTATTCCAACTTATAATATCATTTTGGGAGATATAGCGACAATACTCGAGAGGAGATGCTGTTATTTGATACCTGTTACTTGCTACCTGCAGGTGGATACCAATTTACCCCCAAACTTAGCAGCCCAAAGCAACAAACATTTAGTATCTCACAGTTTCTATGGGTGAGGAATCTGGGAGTGTTTACTTTTTCAGGGTCTCTCATGAAGTTTTAATCAAGCTGTCAACTAGGTGATAGTTGTCTGGGGCTAGACGATCTGCTTCTAAGCTCACTCATGAGGTTGTTGGTGGCCATACTTTCTTGCTAGGCTATTGACCAGACACCTCATTTTCTTGCCATGTGGGCCTTATTATAGGATGCCTGTGTCCTTATGGCATGGCACTTGGCTTCCTCCAGAGTAAGCCATTTGAGGGAGGGAGAGAGAGAAAGAGAGAAAGAGAGAAAGAGAGAGAGAGATTGATTGATTGATTCAGAGAGAGTCTAAGATGGCAGTTCAGTCTTCTATAAGCTAATCTTGGAAGTAACCATCACTTTTGCTGTATTTTGTTGGTCACACTGATGAACACTGGTACAGTGTGGAAGGAGACCATATACTGGGGCCAGTTCTGAGAGTTGGCTCTCATGTGTAGTGTGTCTTGCATCCAGAAGACCACAAAGCAGCATAGGAACATATATTTCTGGATAATTTAATGGATAATATCCACTTACTAAAGCAATTCATTAATCTAACCATTTATTAAGTGGTATCCTACTGACTTAAATAAGTTAATAATTATAATAATTACATAATTTAATTAAGAGGTAAATTTTTCTAATGCAAACTTTTAAAACCACGTTATACACCTAAAATCTTATCTTCTTGCTTCCTTGCTGGATGTTGACCAGGTACTTCTTCTTGTCACATGGGCCTTTGATGGCATTCTCAATGAAGTAGTCATATTTAGATTTAATCCTAAACTTGAATAAATCAGAGTTCAGTGTTTACTTTTGCAGGTACTTTAATTCCTCAGTGTTAAAGAATTAGAAAATTTGGAAATATCTGCCTTAATTTAGGTAATAAAAAATCAACGTTAACTATAGTTCTAAATGGTTTTCTTTTCTACCTTCCCCCCTTTTTTAAATTAAGGTGGTCCACTTGGCTCGGAATCTCATATACTTTGGATTTTATAGTTTCAGTGAGTTATTACGGCTAACAAGAACACTTCTGGCTATCCTAGATATTGTACAGGCCCCCATGTCATCATATTTTGAAAGATTAAGCAAATTTCAAGATGGAGGTAAGAATTCTGAGATAAGTTATAATCTTTTTTGTGAGATTAAAAAATTCAAATATACAAAGAAGTGATTGTTAATGTGTACCTGCTAATATATGTGTACAAATGAAAAATAATTCTATGGTAGGACTGAGTGATAATAGGCTGGAGTTATAAACATGCTTTTTTGTTCTTAACACTAAAGCTTTGAGAGACAAATTCATAAGGTCAGTGAATTCCATTTTTAGCAATTAATATTATAGCTAATCTGCCAGTGAAAATATTATATCTTAAAAAATAAAAACATCTTAATATTTGTGATCATCCTGGTATGTGCTGGGATGAAAAATGCAAAATACAGACCCACTAAGGGTCGTACCAGAGAAGCAGTGAATGCAAAGCCAGTGTGCGAGGCAGTACATTGAAGTGAGTAAGAAAATGAGCTTTTGAGTCAGAGTACCTGCATTCAAATTCTGCCTTTACTGTTATTAACTTAGGCAAGTTACTTACTTTCTGTATGAATTTCTTTTTTCATCGAAGATATGAGGATGATAATAATAGTATTTTCCTCACAATTTTCTTGTGAGAATTAAGTCAATGTGTACAATGTATTCAAAACACTTCAATAATGCCTGTCTCATAACTCAACAAAAATCTTTTGATGGTGAGTGTCTTAGGTTGGATACCATGAAAATCCCCTGAAGTAGAGAATTATTGGTAAAAGATATGCTGAAGAGTACATTTAGGAAGTGCACCTGTAAGGCAGAGGTCTGGGCAGACAAGAGGAGCTGATCCACAATGCAGTTGCAGATTCTACAGGGAGTTCTGGAGCTGAGATGGCCCTTTGGAGTGGTCACAGAATCCTTGTATCAGCCAGCTCTTGACTGCTGGCTTTGTCATGGAGTGGGTGGGATGCCTTGTGTAAGGCACTTCCCTTTGAAGAAGGGACATTCTTAATGACAGCTGTGAGAAGTCAGGAGTCATTATGTCTAGTATCTGTGGCAATAGATGCCTCAGCTCTGAAGAGGGGTTATGGGTGGGACACAGTGTATGCACCTCAGGATCCACTATAGAATTAAAAAGTAAAACTAGAAATCTAATTTCAGACATAAAGATATAATATCTGACTAGGAATTATAAATATAGACCATCCAGGTTGCTGAAACAATTAATTACTGCTACTTAAATCTGAATTCCTTCTACATCTTCTAAACATCTATGCAGATCAATAAGAAGTAAATTTAACCACATAAGTCCCTCACCTTCAGCAGAACCATAAGACAGAGGATAGTACAAGTTTCAGTTATTGTAGTAGAAAAGTGACATCAGTTTTCAGCAGTCATCTCCTGAGCACTCATTGCAAGTCTTTGTGGGCAGTTAGGGGTTTCTGGAAAAACCATGTGGAAGAGACAAAAGAGGATTGTATGAAAATCACCCTCAGAAAGAGGAAGTTTATCCTAAGGGTGAAAATACTAAAAGGGAATCCAACTAGATAGAAGATTTCTGAATAAAGTGGAAGGGACTTAAGAGTGAACAGTAATAGCATTTGTGTGGAAAAGTAATGCCACTAGGGATGAACAAGGTTAAAAGTAAAGAAGAGGCACCCTTTGGAGTCTTGATGGTGAAGGGAAAAGAAGTGAGGAAATTTAGAATACCACAAAATAAAACAAAAAACAATTGAAGGAAATATAACATCTCCACTGCCTCCCACCAAAAGAAACTGCACTTCGTGACTCAGACAAGAGAGAGCACTCTTGAATTAAAGATCATGTAAACCAGCTCACGTTGTAGACCGTGTCCAAGAAATGGCAACATGTAATCATTCCTTATTTATATAAAACTACTATAAGATCAAAATAGAACAGAGAATCAAAAGCATTTTAGTTGATGGAAATTCTTCTCTATAAAGCAACCATGAACCAGAAGAAAAATTGTATCACAACACTAAACTGAGTTAAATGTCTTTGAACAAAAATTGGGATACAAAAAACAAAAAACAAAAAAACACCTTTGAGTCCTAAACTCAGAAACTAAGTTTAGAAAAAACAGGAAGAAATGAAACTAAAGTTAGTTAAACTCAGAAAAGTAATAGAATAAAATGGTAGACTTAATTGTTTTAGAAATACAGAATAAATTACAAATTGTCAAAGGGAGAATAGATTTGGATGGAAGTTTAATAAGCGCCATTGAAGAAAGGAAGGCAAACAATGAGGAGAATGGCAATAATATAAAGAAACAAAAAAGGTTAGAGAGAAAGTGGTAGAAATGGAAGAAAGGCAAAGAAGATTCATCATGTAAATAATTGGAGTCATTGACGAAAGAAGTGATGGAATAGATCTGATATTTAAAAAGTACAAACCAAGAAAACATTCTATAATTAAAAAGAATCTTAATTTTACATGGTTAAATTGTCCAGAATGGTAACTTCCAAGACATAGCAGAATAAAACTATTATATATAGTATATATTCAGAGAGAGAGAGTGGCGAGGGGGATACAGGGGCACTATGAAAGCAAATGGAGAAAAAAAGGAAAGGAAAGATGTTTCCTGCTATAATGCTTTTACAATTTCCAGTTTATTTTAAACTAAATCAATCTTAAAAGGTTAGAAATTGATCTTGACTTTTGGTCTCAGGGCTTAGAGTCTACTTTCAGAGATTTTCTCTGAAGAAAGTATTTTTCTTCCTCTGAAAATTTGCTCATATCTTGTTTGTATTCTCTACTGTCCTGCACATGTGTGCTCTCTAAGACATACTTTTTACTCTTTTAAAATATTTTTTAATTGTCATATTTTCTTGTGAAATCCATTTGCCTCTGGATATCTTAATAATTCTTTCAGCTAACTATCTGAGAACCATTAATTAATTTATTCAATAAGAATTTATTAAAAATAGCATTCTAGATACTGTTTTAGTCACTGGTAATAAACAGTAAACAGTATAAACAAAGTCTTTAGCCACGGAGGGAACAGACAATAAATAAATAGACACCCCTCATTGGGGGAGATCATCAGATAATAAATGAATATACCCTGTAGCATCAGATAATGCTATGAAGAAAAATAAAGTAGGAGACTATGGCAAGTGATGGAGTAAGGGAGGGGCAACGATTTTTAGCCAGAGTGGCCTGAACAGCTTCTCTAATGTCTGAGCAGACACCTACATGGATTAAGGAAGACAGCCCTGAGGCAGAGGAAGCTTGATCTGTGTGAGGAACAGCAGGAAGACCATTTGGGCTGAGGTAAAGTGAGAGAAGGGCAGAATGGTAGGAGGGAAGGTTGGAGAAGCCCAAATTGTGGAACCTCACAGATCTTGAATTTGAATTTTGTTCTGAGTTTGATGGGCAACCTCTGGAGGGATTTGAGGAGGGATTGATAGGATTTGATAATTCAGCTGATGAGTGGAGAGGAGAGGATATCTATGTGGGCAGGGTGCTAGGGAAGAAGACCTTAGTTATGAGGCTGCTGGGAAATAGGATAATGGTGATGAATTAGGTAGTAGTGGTAGAAGTGGTAAGAAGTGGATAAAATGCTGCCTAAAAATTGAATCTTGGGACATTGCAACATTGAGCCATGAGATGGAGGAGCCAGCAAGAAACTGAGACAGAACAGTCGGTAAATAAAGAGGAACATCAGGAGAATGTGATGTCTTGGAAGCCAAAGGAAAAGTCATACTAAAAATTTAAATTGTTGGCTTATATCAATACACTTCCTAGATAGCTAATGTCCATTGAGTACTCTGCGTGCTAAGTGGTTGTACGTGGATTACCTCCCATGGAGGAGTATGACTTGTGTTTAACCATGACACAAACTACTTTAATTCATTATTAAAGTATAAAACACCATAATTTTACTTCAGGATTAAAAATTAATTCATGATAGTTTTTATTAGCCAATTACAGTTCTCTAAGAAACTCTTTGTTGTGTTGCTAGGAAATACCTACATATGTACTGCATGAACCAAAACTCAGAGGTTTCTTCCTTTTGAGACTGCTATGTCATGTAGAACAGCGTCTCTTCATTGGGGGAAATGGATTTTCCTAATTTGTGGATTTGGGCTAGATTTTTGGAATCTGAATGTGCTTATCCCCCTCTACATGGTTAATGCACAAGAAATATGTAATTCTAGTTCTTGGTATATTGAAACTAATTTGAATTTATGGATCATAGTTTTAAGATCACTTCTCTTTATATCTGCAGGTCAGAAGGTAAATTATTTTTTTTATACATTTTATGACTGGGTACATGATGTAAACTGTGAGGAGATATAGTCTGTTTTTAAGCATGATTTGATAACAATTATAATTACAATACAGATGATACATCTGAGAGAAGTTGTTGGGGGGAGCTTTCTTCATTCCTGTGAACCCTAAAAGTCCTTCTCAAGGAATAATTATTGCTTTTACTAACATTAACACTTATTCAATATTATTAACTCGCATATACTTTGACAATACTTTTATTTTTTATTATTTTTTTAAATTTAGTTTATTGGGGTAACATTGGTTAATACAATTATATAATTTTCAGGTGTACATTATAATTTGACACTTGTATATTCTATTGTGTATTTACCACCCAAAGTCCAGTTTCCTTCAGCTACCATATATTTGATGAAGGACAATACTTTTACAGTAAAATATTCCAATCTAGATTTCTTTGAAGCATATGTATACTTGCAAGACAAAAAATAAGACACTGTACTTTTTCCCAATATCGCCTTGAGGTGCATTTGGAAAAGTGAATATGTGGCTTTATTTACACTATCTAAAATAGAAAATAATGTACCTCACAGGGATATATTATTTTCTCATAAAGTTGCCAGTAATGCAAATGTAATTGAATTATGCATGGATTTTTAGCTTGTTTAGTAAAACATTTTCTTTTAGACTACAATATAGAAAAGCATATTCAGGGAGATGAATTAACTTCCCTAAGACATGTTAGTAAGTTAATGGCATTGCTAAGAATTAAAATGCAAGAAATTAGTCTTTCTACTCTTTGTACTACTTAATTATATATTAGTCCAATGACCTAATATTTTTGAATATTGAGGTTAGAATTTCGGTTCATAAAATGTAAAGTTAACACTTATGTAGAGGATCAGTCTAATATTGCCTTTAAGTTAAGTATACAATATACAGAGTTTAAAATTTAAAAAAATTAGGATAAAGCAATGTCCCGAGCCTCTAGATATGATGCAAACAATATTTCTGACAAAAATTCACACCTTCAACCAATTTCAAGGAATTGTAAAAATTGTAAGTTATTTAGTAGAAAAACTGCCTTCAACTCTTTTTAAAAAGTCAATATCATGAAAGATAAATAAAAGTTGTGAAACTTTCAGATTAAAGAGACTTGACAACTAAATACAATATGTGATTTTTAAAAAATTAATTAATTTTTATGGTGACATTGGTTAACAAAATTCGGTTAGTTTCAGCTGTACATTTTAACAGTAAGGCATATATATATTTACATTGCGTTCACCTCCCATAGCTAGAGTTCTTTCTGTCACCACATGTTTGACCCCCTTTACCCCATCTACCTCTCTACTCTCCCCTTCTCTTTACCATCTGGTAACCACTAATTTCCTATCCTTGTCCATGGCAATATGTGATTTTGGATCAGGAAAAATATCTCCATTATTGGCACATGAATATATATTATATGTTAGGTTGTAGTATTGAATCAGTTAGATTTCTTGAATTTAATAGTACTGTGATTATGTAAGAGAATGTACTTGGTTTTAGCAAATACATGCTGAAGAATTAAGGGTTAAAGGTCACAGTGTTCCAACTAATTCTCAAATATTGCTGAAAAGATGTAATATACATGTAGAGAGAGAGTTCAAGAGTGAGGGAGGATGCAAATGTGGCAGAATTTGTGAATATAATAAATCTGGGCAGAAGGTGTTAATAGGAATTCTTTGTATTATTCTTGTAACTCTTGCCACAAATTTAAAAGTATTCCAAAACAGTAAAGTTAATAACTTAAATAATTAGCCAAGTAGGAAAATGATTTATTATATGTAAGACACTTCAAACTTAAAGCATTATTATCCAACTCTACTAGGAGATGTGTTATTAAAGCTCAGTCCTATTAGACTATTCCTAACAGACTGTTAGACTCTATAAATTCTTAACAAAAGAAGCAAGAGAGAACACATTCCTGCACCCTCCAAATGAGGAGACAGGATTTGTGAGGCCTTGGAAAGAGTCCTGTGGTACAGGGTGAGACAGAGGTCAATGCCAGAGAAGAAATTTCTGATTACAGAAAGTACCTGGGGGAAAAAAGAACTGTTCCTTTAAGGGACAACTCATGGGAGCCACAGCAATGCTGCCACATTGCAATACCCAGTATATTGTCACTGTGGCTCTCTTATAGTCAAAAGACCTGGATTATATTTTTCTATTTTAATGAAAGTTTATTTTCAATTGGAAGTCATCTGCAAAGCAAAATTTTTTAAAAATAGGAAGTAATTTTATAAGCATCGTTTCTAGACAAACCCATTCCTTCAATCAGCGATTATAGTTCTCTTTCCTTAGACTGTGTCAGGAAAATTTTTTACAGTAAGTAGAACCAGGTCTTTTTTTATCCTGATCTATTTACGACTTACTGATTCCGCTTCAGCACAGTTAGGGTTGGACAGTCAGAGAAACGTGTTTGGTAGTTCGGCAGGTCAGACCCAAGGGAAGATGAGGCGTGTCTAGAAGGAAAAGGCTTGCAGTTCCCAGACTTCCACTGCGTGCTGGCCTTGGTGGCGCCTGTCTTAAATAGGATGTGCACACACAACCTTCATGTGCTTTTCTGGGAAACCCTGTAGGTTTAGATGTCAGTGATTAGTGTTTGAAGTGATGGGGATGGCTGGTTGGAAAGCAGCAATTATAGAAGTTTTTCTCTTCTGGATTTTTTTGGGTACTGTGTAGCCCACCTCCATGTCACTGTGAGTTGTCTTCATTCTCGAGCTGGTTGGGGATCTGAGTCTGGCTCCCAGGCCGTGACCACGCACCATCACAGTGGCTTTTAGTTGGCATGCTCAACAGAAATTGCTAGGCTCAGAAGCAGCTTTTCATTTCTGTGCCCCAGAGGTGGTCCATTCAGGAAATTAACCAGGCTCGCTCACATGGAGACACAGGGAGTGGTGTTGTCCTGACCGTGACTGCGGAGAAACAGAAGATTCTCATTTTCAGAACTATCAATCTAATACCTTTCTTTGGCTATGCCTCACTTAAGAAAAGAAATATTATTTTCAAACAAATGTATTCACTCCCAGCAGGCTATGTTGTTAAGTTTGCCTTGCCTAATACCTATCATTTGCTCTCAGCGATTTAAAATGCACAGGCACCGTTCTTTTGGGTGGAAGGATTATGTTAAGCTGTGCTCTTTGTCATGTATAGAAGTTAAAAGCAAGTGTATATACTGGCTGATAAACGGGGCATTTTCAATATACTTTCGAAAGTACGTTCTATTTAAAATATATTTTTATTCTCTTTATAAAGAAGGCTATAAAGTCCAAGGATCACTCTTTACCGCAGGGTGAACATATGCATTTTGTTTTACTAGTAAGTCATTTAAATAGTTGGGGACAAATGTGAATCTTACACATTCCTATGATGAACAGTAGAACATGTTGACTCTGGTGAGAGTATCATCCCCATTTGAACAGAGTACAGAATTTGACACAATCTAGAAATGGTTTGGGTCTAATTCATTATTTAGTTATTCTGTCAATACCCTTCCACTTATGTATTTGGTTTTGGAATGGAACTGGGGTTCAAATTTGAACCTCCAAGATGGAACAATAAAGTTTTAACCACTGGGTAACGTTTAGGCCTAGATAGAGCCTATAGGACACCACTATCATTTTTCATAATTTTCTCCCCGCTGTTGAACTCTCCCCTTGTGAAAAGGCAATATAGCGGAAAACTGCCAAAAGACCAAATGAGAGCCGAATAGTTTTTTTTTTTTTTTTTAATCTTCTATTATTTTGCTTTTTTACAACTTCAAATTCTTGGGAATTTCCATAGTTAAGCCCTGAAATGTGGGCCTGTTCCCAGTTGCTCACCAGATAATCTCTTTTGTTGGCATGTATATTATAGTATTGAAAGTGAGAAATCACTAAGAAAAATAACCGATGCAGAATTTTATTTTTAAGAGTTTCTTTCCTTTGAGGTTTCAGGTTTGGCCTTTGTCTTAGAAAAGAAGGTACAGGTAACCATGACAGCCTAAAGTTATCCTCTGTGCTTAAAGGATTCAGGCTGCACTGGGTGATTTACAACCCTGTGGGCCCAGACCTGGGTAGGGAAGAGATATACACAGTGGGTAGTGAGAGGCACTTTGGATGTTTGTCTGTCCTGAAGCACCCTTTGCCCCAGGAGACTTGGGGAAAAAAGCAAGAGCACGCTAACTCTCCATTTACTGGCAAAGAACCAGCTGTTTCGTTAACTGTTGTTGTTGTTGTTGTTTTTTTTTTTTTTTTGCCTTGGCAGGGACTTCACATGATCCACCTTGAAATGCTTTTTCTGGCAGCAGAATTGCTGTTAAAAAGGAGAAGGGAAATTGAGATGAGAGGTGGAGCAGACACGTTTTTTAATATTGTTATATGGGTGGGAAGGAAGAAAATATTTGAGGCAAAATATCTGCCAGAAAATAGTTTCTTTCTTTCTAAGATTAGGAGGTGAGTCTAAGTATGATCTTTACAATCTTTTTTAGTTCAAAACTGTGATTCTTTGAAGATTAGTGTGTAATTCTCATTCATTCACTGAATGGTGTTTTATTTAATATGTATTGCAGAAAAAAAAAATCTCCTTTTAACAAATAACCATGAAGCATATCTCTGGGTTAATAGCTGTGATTGCTCTTTGTAAAGACACCAGCTAGAATACCTTGAAACCAAAAGCCTTAGTTTACTTAAAATATCACAAAAATAGCAATTAAGCAAGAAAGAAAAGTCTTCCTGGATGCTAGGTGACTCTGAAGAGGCATAAATGTGGAGATGGGTGATGGACAAGAACAGAGCTATGGTTTAGTCCATAACCGAAGGGCAAGTACCTAAGGAATAAGGCAGCTTCATTTTAAGGACTCTTGTAAGTATTCCTTCATCTCCTTTTAATTTTCCAGCTAAGTTTGCAGTAGAGTTCATAGTGCTCAGAAATGTGAGGAAGGTTTACTTGCAGGGGAAGGAAACCACAATACCATTCTTATTTGAAAATTCCTTTCATTGATTTCTGGACTTAATTTCTCCCAACATCCTTTTGCCTCTCAAGATTCTCCTTTAGATGGCTTCCTTCTACCTACTATCCCTCATCTTTGCTTTCAGTGATGTCCCTTTGCTTCAGACGGAACTCTCTTATGTCCACTGTGTCCTGTTCCTCACACTGGCCTACTTCCCATATGCTCTCCCCTTCTGCCTACACTTTCGTTTTATCCAAATCATATATTTTCAGTAAAGGAACTTTAGACATGAAGAAGAAGGTTCATGTGTGCAATTCTTTCTGTAGTGATAGCTTTTCTCTTGTCCTTTTATGTATGTGTGTATACATCTGCCTTATTCATTGCAGATATGTTCCAAAATCTGCAGTGGATGCCTGAAGCCAAAGATAGTACCAAACCCTATATATATTATGTTATTTCCTATATACACATACCTTTTCACTTAAAGGAAATTAAGTGAAAAGCTTTTATTTTTTATTTATTTTTTTAACATATCTTTACAGCTTCCCTTTGGCATACCTGAATTGCCAGCATCACCACTCTTGCTGTTTGGGGAAATTATTAAGTTAAATAAGAGTGATTGAACACAAGTACTGCAGTACCATGACAGTCACTCTGATGACTGAGATGGCTACAGCATGGAGATTTTGGATGAAGGGATGATTCCCATTTTAGGGACAGTGCAGAGTTTTAAACTTATGAATTGTTTATTTCTGGAATTTTCCATTTAATGTTTTTGGATTGCAGTTAACCATGGTTGACCGTGGGTAATTGAAAGCAAAACTGGATAAGAGGGGGCTGCTGTACCCTGTCAAGGTAGCAGGTTCTCATAATGCCTTGAGGTTCTTACATGGATTTTTAAATAACAATGTCAACAATCTCCCAGCAGCCCTAGAATTATTCCCCACAGGTTGTGTTTTCCAGGAAGCAGACTCTGAGATAGAGTTTAGTGTGAATGAACTTTATCAGGGTGGGCTCTTAGGCTCGACATCACTGGAATGGAAGTGAAAGAAATAGGATTGAGTGAGGGGAGAAATTGGGTTGTGATGCGGTCTTGGTGGAAACCTATAGGAGGTCTGAAGCTAGGATGTCTGTTGGAGTGAGAGAGCTGAGCCTTTATGCCCCGTAGATTGTGTGGCCTTGCTTGAGGTAGCTCTGTCTAGACTCATCAGTCCCCATCGAAGGCTGGCATTTGAGGGCTGCACTCCAAGTAGCACCTGCAGCAGTTGAGGCAATAGTTCTTCATTCCTGAAAAGGAATCTGGGCAGGGCCATCACAGCACCCATCAAAGTATCTTCCAGGAAACAACCATGATTGGAAAAACTGTAGGTCGAGATTAAGATTGCATAAGAGAGATTAGAGAGAAAAATAAAAATGACTTGAAAATATTTAAAAGCATAATGAAGTTCTGTATGTGAAAAAAAAATTTCTAGAATCTACCTATGTTCACATGCCCCAGAATCACTGGCATCAGAAACATGCTTTAGGCAGCAAGTATTTTCTGGAATTCTCTTCTTCGGTTGTTAAGGAAGATTTCTGTGACATTCTGATCTTCTGAGTCTGGTTCTCCCACAAGCTTTGTGTTTCGATGACTGCACCTCCCAAGTCATTTCTGGTTTAATGTGTAATGTCCTTTACACTTTTTCTTTTCTGTTTACATTTTTATAAGTTTTAGAAAAAGTACCTGTGTAACTTTCAGGTTTTCTCTTAGTTCTCAATGGTGCCTAAGAGGACTTTTCTTCAACCTGCTTTCTGGGCTTAAATTTCTCCCTATATATCGAGAAGGTATCAAGGTATCATAATTTACACTAACTCATGTTCCTTTTTAAAATCAAACACATATGTAAAAATTGGCAGAAAATAAATATGTAGTATTTCTACTTTATGCTGAGTTTCTATCATGTTCCAGACCAGTCAGATACTAAGAGTATCTATGATTTATATTCAACACCTAGCATACCTCTAGATCTTTTGCATGCATTTTTCTTTAACCCTTACCTATTCTGGCAAGTTAGGTATTATGGTCACCACTTGCTCAAGAAATTGGCTCTTGGAGAGGTGAAATACATTGCCTAAGACTGTATAGCTTGTAGCTTACTGAACCAGATTTTGAATTCAGATATTTCTTTTAGTGTTTCTCCCCTTCTTTAAAAAAACTCTGCAGCCCTACAGTTGATATTATTTCTGCTATTAGCATACTGCTTTCTACATAGAGGACTTCCCTATCTGCAGGGACTGTTTCGTACTCTTTCCAAGTTACCCCAAGAAAGTTTTATATAAAACAGTAAGCATTTACTATAGACTTTTGACTTACCTTGAAATAATTTTATAGACTGATCAAAAACAATTTTTTAACCAAGAATTTCTTCTTCAGGAGTGGTCGTTTGGCTGGTTTTAGTCACAAGTCTTAAAAGTTTTACTATTTGAAGAGCTCTTGAAGCTGGATGTTCTTTGTTCTCCGAAGTACATTTCTGAATGGTCCCCCTGACTGTTTTTGGCTCTTTCTTCACATTCCAACATAAGGATTCTTCCAAATCACATTCTCTACCTCTAGACTCTCTCAGTTCTCAGAGACTAATAAACCATTTCCTTAAGTTGGTGCCTAAGGTTCTTCATAATTTGAGTTAGATGTCTCTAGCTTTATTTCTTGCAGTTTTCCCGGCACTACTGAACAATTTTATGTTAGATACCCTTCTATGAATTACTTCTATATTTTATATATGCTCCCATAACTCAGTTATCGTTAGATGAATGTATGTAAATAACATGCCTTATATAAATATGCAGGCATTTGAAGAACCAAAATATTTAGAAACCCTAATATTCCAAATATATATTTCTATTTTTTGTTACTTTTGTAGTTATTTTTATATGTCTGTTTTGCCTAGTAGACTTAAAAAAAAGTCCCATGATTCTTTGAGTTACTACACAATAAATATTTAAATTTACTGAGTAAGAGAAGAAAGTGGGGAGAAAAACTATGTAAATAGATTTTATTTCTGGTTCTGTAGCTGACTTGTACTATGCCTAATATGCTATTATGCATATACACACACAGACACAAAGACACACACACACACACACACACACACACACACACACACACAGGGCTTTCCAAAATATCTATTGAGTGAAAGTCATTTGATGAATGTATATAAATTACATATCTTATATAAATATGTATGTACTTGAATGATAAAAATATTTTCTAGACCTTGACATTCCAAATATATCAGTTTTCTTTTACTACTTATAAAGTTTTACTTTGGCTTTCCAAACTTCCATTGAATTGGAGGCAATGTGGCAAATGCCAGTTTATATTAAAATACTTCGTGGTATTTTGTTCCTACAATTTTATTGTAGAAATTTTAGTGATTAATGTTAAACCTTTTCAGTGATCTCTGATGCACCATCTTAAGAGAGTAATATGGTTCAGATATTCTCTTGTTATCTGTGTAAGTTAATAAATTTCAGAAGGACTTAATGTGATGCATGCATAATTTACAAACTGCATTAAGTCACAAAGTGATGCTATGACTTCCTTATAGTTCTCTCAGTCAGGGTGTACTCATATAAAGTTATAATACATAAAATTATTTTTGTTATACTTTGTAATTTGTCTCAGTAGAGGCAGAAGACTCTCATTCTAGGTTTGTTTGTGTTTCCGTGGAATGTGTCAGAAACAGTGGCCTCATCATGTAGTATTTTGGGTTTTGGTTTCCTGAAGGTATCAGCTACACAGTGGGTGAAGTTTAGTGTAGAATTTATTTTTATTTTTTAAGATATAAAGTGACTGAAGCCTCTGGAGTTACCTAGGAGTGATTTGAATGGTTGTTGGCACTCAGGAAGAGCTGCTCATATTACCAAATTGAATTAATAGAACAAAATCAATAGAATGGCCTCACAAAAAATGAGAATGACTGAAGAGGACCATGTAGTCTTTACCTTCTCTCTACTACAGTTCTTCCTTCTAATTTAAATATTGTTTGAGCGTCAGAATCTGATGCCTCAGGATGTTACTACACTGGGATAGGTTCCCCAGTTCTCTCAATTTCTAGTCAAGAGAGCCCACCGGTGATTTAAAATAAGGTGTACTATTGGAACCCAAACGTGGATTTTAGAACATTAGCATGTAAAGAGATTGTAGAAATCATCTACACAATACATTAACTTCAGATCTTTATAACATTCATTACAAATTGTCATCTAGGATCTCCTCTAACACAGGAGTGGCCAAGGTTTTATTGCTGCAAAAAGCAGCTCCTTCTTATTTCTGACAGCTCTAATTATGAGGTCTCTTATGTTAGGTTATCTGAAATATGCCTCCTTCCAACTTCCAACAAGCAGCCTCAGTTTTGTTTCCTGGAGCCACACTGACATCTAACATCATCTCTGCATGTTCGTTCTTTCTATGTGTGAAAATGGCTGACATATCAGCTGAATGTTCCCTTCTTTCTGTGTAGTCATCTGCAGGTCCTCTTATGACTCAAATATCACTGATCACTAGTTTGACCAGCATATAGGCAAAGATGGTTATTTTCTCATTCATTCTGAATACTTTTGCAATGCAGCCTAGGTGAAAGGAGTGCTTTTGGTAGTGATGACACAGTATTGATTCCTATTGAACTTGAACACAACTAAACTTCTAATTTGTGCTCTGTTATGTCACATTTTCCCCATCATATACTCGGTCGGTTTTAGTTGAACCTAAGTGCAGGTAATTTTATATTTTGATTTTACCTTGTATTTAACCCATTAGTTTTCAGCCTGTCAATGTAGTAGTTCTGGGATTTGATGGAGTCGTTCACTCTTTTAGTTATCCTTCCTTGTTTATGTTATCTTTTCATTTGAGAAATATGCTACTTTGCTCATCACTGACAATTTATCTGATTGTGCAGCAACAACAGAAGAGCAATGATTGATTTCCTAGTACTGTTGACTATAATCATTTAATTGAAATCTTATCTATGAAACTGTATAGTATTCAACATATATACCTCTAAGAGCTTTTGGTGTTGGTGCTGAGGAGGGATGTAAAAGAGATTAATTGGGAAAAGGGGCACAAAGATGCTTTCTGGGGTGATGGAAATGTTTACTATCTGGATGACATGTGGTTTATATGGGTGGATGCCCTTCCTTGTCAAAACTGATGAAACCTTTCATCAAAGAACTGTACATTTTACTGTATTTAAATTGCATCTCAATTATAAAATTCATTTAGTATGTAAATTCATTTATTGCTTGGATTACTAATTTAAGAATTAAAGATCAGTTTTGCAAGTTAAAATTTTAAGGTTTGGAATATTGAAATGACTTTGTCAGTATTTGACAGTGATGAAATCCAGAATAAGATGTAGAGCTCAATCACTGTTTTGTATAAATTGCTTTTTCAATTCATCCTGTGAATAACACTTATTAGGGTGTGGGATGGGAAATAATTTTCTTTTAAGCAGTCTACTTGATATTCAGAAAAAGATGGATAATAACTTTACTATATTTTAGTAACATCTTTTCAATAGGTATTGCTTTGTTCTATTTCTAAGCTCTTGGAAAGTTGGAATCTGTAAATGGGTTATCCAATGTTTATTTAGAATGAAGAAAATTGGGTGTCACATTATCTACTTTGTCCATTGAATAGTCTTTAGAACTACTCCTCTGAGGGACTTTAGAGGCAATATTTTGTGTCAGTCATGCCATAGTTAAGAGGTTCTGAGCTATATTATGTGATGGAACCACATATTCATTAGTAAAGTGGTGACTTCTGTAATAGAACATATTGAAGTTGAGAATGGTTTTTCAGAGGTGTAGTGAAAGCATGCACATGTTCTCCACTTTTCATTTTGAAATGATACCTTATAATTATATGGTACTTTTTATTCTCCATGACTTTTGTGCATATTGCATAATTTTATTCTCAAAATGAATTAAAATTTATTTTAGTAGGATTAAGATTCTGAACATTGGATGATGAAGTAATTTGAGAAAGATCATATTCCTCTCATCTAAATCTTTCACTCCATTCAAATCTTAGGTCAAAATTGTATCTTTTCAGTGAAGCTGCTCTTCACTCATCTTATCCTAAGATAATCTTCCCAATCAAAAACAATTTCCTAAACAATTTTTTATACTGCTCATGCTATACCATACTGTCCCATCTGCTTTGTATTTGTTCTTAGTTTTTTTTTCTGGACATGTTTTATGTTTTCCTTGCCATATTGCAAATTCTTCTGTTTCTCTTATGTCCTTCCACCCCAGTGTTGCTTGTGTAGAGCCAGATGGACATTGGCTACTTAATAAGTACTTTCTGAACAAGGGCTGTCCTCAAAATTAAATTGTGCAATATCAACAAAATGCCACATGTAGTGTGTGGCCCATTATATAATAACTGGTCGGATAAGGTCACTTGAGAATAACATGAACAGATTTATTATATGATTAATAGTAATTCCACATTTTCAATATACAATTCTAATTAGAATGTTTTCTTTCTGCATCTGGTCGGTTTTCTGAGTTCTAGTATAAAATCTTTGGAAATGTGTAAGGTCATGGTCTATTATGGAAGCAATATGGTTTGGGAGGAAAAGATGTACATTGTCATCAACTGACCTAAATCTGAGGCTCTGCCACTTTCTGGCTGTGTAAGGTGGGATGGGTTCCCCCAATCCTCTACTCTGCAAAGCACATGAGATATGATATGCCCTTGACAAAGGAAGATTCTATGATTTCCCTTATCTCATTATGTTTTATTAATTTTTTATTTAAAAAAAATTTTTTAAGTAACATGAAATTATATATGCTTTTTGAAGAAATTTAGAAAATTTAGGAAAGGATAAAAGCAAGCAAACAAGCAAAAAGTTACCCAGATGAAAAACGGAGTACCTTTAATGTAATGATATCCATTTTTTTTTATACAAGGCTTAAAAAAATCATTCTTATTTTTAACAATTCATTTGTTAATCTAATCTTTCTCTTTTATTTGTGCATTAATCTAGCAAACATTAATTGAATGGCTAGTGCATGCCAGGCACTATTCCAGGTTTTGGAGATAGAATAGTAAATTAAGTGGAATCCCTCTCTTCATGGATATTATGGTCTTTTTTGAGGGGGAGGCTCTGGCAAACACACACAAAAATATAAACTATAGTGTGTGATGGTGATAATGCCACAATTGAAATGTAAAGCAGGTGCATGAATGCAGAGTGATTGCAGCCCTCTGTTAGAGAGGGTGGTCAGAAGAAGTCTGAGGAGGTGACATTGCACCAGAAATCAGAAAGGGTCGGAGAACAAGCCAAGTGACCATCTGGATAAGAGAGCTCCAGGCAAAGGAGCAGCAAGTTCCCTCCAGACCTAGCACATGTAGTAAAAACCCGACATGGACGGGATGTCTAGCTCTCTAAAATCCTGTGGTCTAACTTTGAACTGAGAGTGCTGTTTATCTGTTGTCTTCTTAGGGTGTTAAATCTTGATCTTTCATTTAATTCAGATTGATACCCTGTTACATATTACTCTGCTTATAGCTTGAGACTTTTATCTTGTGATCATGTTTTTGTTTTCTTTGTATACAGAAAAGTCCGTTTATAATCTAGACCCTAAACCCCTGGGAGGAAATGCTGATCTAAAGAATGTTCGAAATAGAAAATTGCTCTAGAGTTCTAGAGTGTAGGCATTTTCCAGCAAGTAGAGGTTCATAAGGAGCTGCTGAGCTGGGATGGGGAGTAGGAAGAGTGCCTGAATCATATCTTTATGGTTTAACATTATTCTGTTTCAAATGAATTATTATAGCAGCAGATGCATTTATTCAAATCCAACTGTAAAAATATATTTCAGGGAAATAAGAATGGTTTTTAAATGATCCATTTTTTGGTTTCTATTATAAAACATTGAGCTGTAGTAACAGAACAAGTAAATTGCTATTAACAATTATTCATAGAATTCTTCAAACAAACATGTCTATTACTTTTCATAAAGCTCAGAAGGTTGTTTATTTATCGGAAATCTAAACAACTGGAAAATTCAAATTGTCACTTTTATTCTTATGTGTTCATAGAAGAAAAGTATTTCTAATAGAAAGACATAACAGATAAAGATGACTTTAAATAAAATAAAACGCCATTGGATATAGGGTAAATTTAAATGAAATAAGATTCTGTTAAATCTCTTATGCCTTCTATAAATCCATATACCTGTTAACAATTGTTAAATTTTGTAGTGATTACTAATAGTAAAATGACTTTTCAATAGAGAAAAATTAAATTATGGCCAATACAGCTTTAGTGTTATGTGAATTCCTATTGTCTTAGAATTGGAAACTTGGCTCATCGAACCATCAAAGAACCATAGCAATGTATTCTCAATCCATTCCTAGCCATCATTCCTAGAATGCATTTACTATACCCATCTTATTTTTGTTTTTTGTTTTTTTTTCTCTTGAAGGGATTTGGAGTAATAAAAATACCTATGTAATCATGTAATGACAGAACCTGAAAAGTCCATTTGCCTTTGTTTCTAAGGAATTCCATCATTATGTTTACTTAATAAAAATGACTCCCATTTTTCTCCTGAAACCATTTTAATACACTTTATAGTTAAATCTAAAGTCTGACTGCTAGGTTAATATCAAAGACATAAAAAAACTGAATTTCTAGAATTTAATTTGTCCAGAAGATTTATATTACAATATGGTAAGTAGACTTTTCACTAAAAACTTTTCAGTAGTATTAACTAACTACAGTTGTGAAGAGAAATAGTGAAGTTTCTTCTTTTTTAGTGTTGAGGACTGACTGATCACCTCTGACTTCACTGTTTAGAATTAGAAATTTTTCTGTGCAAAAAATGGATATCAGAGCCTTGCATGTCTATGATTTATGTGGCACTTATGTTTTTCAAGCTGTAATAGTTCACAATTTAAGCACTTCTTGTCACCACCAAGCAACTCCAGAAAATATAGTATCTTTTAATTTGAGATCTCTGAGTTAGCCATACATGGAAATGATAGGAAAGTTTTGTGGTGCCCATGTGCCACAGGCATCTGAGGATGTGGTACAACTGGAATGGACCCTCCTATTTCATTGACAACATGTGTTACATATTATTATGGTCCTGGCCTCTAGATTTTAATTTCTTGGTGACAGGATCTAAATTTGGGGAAAAGAATTGTTTGAGCTAACTTTTAGTGTTAATAATTGTTTGGATTTAATAATTATTTTCCATGAAAATCTAAATAAGATGCAGACACTGTGGGTGCCAAGGATTTCTGTGTGAATCAGAGGTAAGAATAACAAAGGAGCCTGTTCTGTGTTAGTGGTGAGAAAGCATCTCTTGGAGGCGAACACATATACATACTCAAATCAAGACTCAGGGAGATGTATTGGGTGAACATTGACAACCCAAAACCATTGCCAACAGCCAGATGTGCATCCCTGCGGTCCATGTAGCAAT
Organism: Cynopterus sphinx; assembly: GCA_030015415.1. Taxonomy (NCBI): domain Eukaryota; kingdom Metazoa; phylum Chordata; class Mammalia; order Chiroptera; family Pteropodidae; genus Cynopterus; species Cynopterus sphinx. The sequence continues at coordinate 141,713,285 of CM057380.1, forward strand.
CAGCGGGGGGTATTTGGAAATATTCAGCTTTTATGGTTGTTGGAGAACCACAGACAAGAATGCATTCTGCCTCGAGGTTATTCTGATGGAAAATAGGGCTGTCTCAAGTCTTTTGTCTCAACCTTATCCAAACTTGGAAATTATCTTCCATATTTTTTTCCTTGCCCACCCAACCCCCCGCCTTTTGGCTTATGCAAGCAGCAGTGTATGTAATAAAAGGTCCTAGACTCTAAGAATGAAAAGCCAAGTTAATTTCTTCCTGGAAGATGCCATTCGAGACAAAAATGTCTCTTCTTCGCCTACTCAAAAATGTGCTATTTGAGCATCACCTTCTTTTATGTATATTAATTCCATATATGGATAAGATAATGAATTTTATAACGTATTTTACCTTTCATAATGTACAAATATTAGTGATTACTAGTGGCTTGATGGTTATTGTGGTCTGACCATCAAGATTCTTTTGAGTCATCTTTTGAATATTTTTTCTTCTCTTTGTTTGTTTGTCTTTCAATCCTTTAGGTATTCCTGCAGTTTATATTCTTCACTTAGAGCTGAGGGTTCTATTTCATGGCATCTTATTTCCATTTCCCTTTCTCTTGGTTTGCACCTCAGAAGTGTAGGAAAAGAAAAATTCCTGCTCAGATTCTCGGGTCTTTGCTTGAGGCAAAGCTCCATGAACACTCACAAAGCAGAGACCACTGATCTGAAAGGAGACAGTTGTTTTGAATCCCCATTGCTTGTTGTAGGAATTTAGAAGTGAGAAACAACAGTCAGGCTGGAGAAGGTAAGTTGTAGCAGTGTCAGGAGGATCCTTTCCTATAGTTGCCTTCTTGTGATGAGTTTGAGTGTAAGGAATGACTGTGCACGTGCAATTTTATTTTTAAGGACAAACTCAGAAGAAGATGGAGAAGGGGAGTGATCCCTCATTGAAAATGATTATGTTTTTCACTAATTTGTTTCCAATGACCTCGAAAATAATTGTCTTTTGTGGATTTTGAATAATTTTCTATTCAAATTGGATGTGGAATATGAAGCATATTGGCTAATATATGCTTCTTCTCTAGATGAAACTTTCTTTTTCTTAAAATGAAGTTGAAACAATCCTTCTCATAAGCTCTTTTTGTAAACAATATGAAAACGAAGCTAAAAAGTTCTCAGTCTGAGGGTAGGATTAGGACACTAGTCACTGTGTAAATTATTTCATGTAATCTTTGTATCCTCACAACTCTTTTGATCATGGAGATGTATAACCTTCCTTTCATGTTATTATAAAGACTTCTGGTGTGATAGTTGGTAGGACTTACTGTGTTCCAGAATGACATGATTTGGGTGTCTTTAAAATTGCCAACAGTGCACTCTTGGTGCATCATGTCACAGCATTTTCTGAGAAAAGTAAGCTTTCATTTTTAAAATCTATCACTTTGAAATGTGTCCACAATATCTTAACTTTATTTGCAAGGAAAGAGTCAGACCAGTGTTGATGCTACTCTTTCCTATCCTTAATACTTTTCCTGTCATGTTTTCAATCTGGTTGTGACTAATTGGATATTATAGTTGTTTCTCCAGGTGTTGTGTGTGTTGACCTAGAGGTGTTTCTCGTGCCAGGAAACAATGTCATGAGAACCATTCATGGGGTGGGAGAGATGATGACCCAGATGGTGCTCAGTAGAGGCTCTATCTTCCCTGTGAGTGTGCCTGATGTTCAGCCCAGCCTCCACCCCAGCAAGCAAGGGAGCCCCACCGAGCATGAGGATGTGACCGTGATGGACACCAAACTGAAGATTATTGAGATTCTACAGGTATGTTGCATCAAGAAAGCAAAGTGACAAAAACCTAGTTCTACCTATTGGTTTCACTTCTTATAGTTTTTGCTCCAAATCACTTTAAACGTTCTGAAATGCTACTGATTAATTTCACTTCTTTCAAGTTAATGATAAGCCTGGTAAAAAATCTTGCTCTGACACTAACATTAATTACATTTGGTCATTCTCATTAAATACATTAATGATGGTATCTAAGGACTCCAAAGTGCTTTGAGGTTGACAAAACCTCTTTAACATGAATTTTGTTTAGTATTGTCCCTAATTTATTTTACCTTCATTTAAGCAGGATTCCAGAGCTAGCAAAGCTAATGATTGACTTTCCATATATCCGAATTTATCATTGGAGCAAGAAACTAAAATATTATTTATTATTAACAAAAACGTTAATGCTTGGTTTAAATTGGTTTTAGTATTTTATATAAGTGACTCTCTCTCTTCGTGTTTTTGTTTCCAAGAGGCTAGGAATAACATTTATGTATGTATTAATTAACCTTGTCTAATACCTAGCTCTATGAATTTAAAGGAGGTAAATTATTATTTCATGCCCATTAGTTTAGTGAGTACATTTCCCATTATTGTAGCTATGAATTCTTTGCATCTTTAAAAAAAGTTTGAAAGAGTAGTTTTATGACACTTAAATTATATATACAGCATTTATTCCAGATTTGGAGAATGAAGCCTGAAGCTTTCAAGGATGCATTAAGATTCTGGATACAGTTTACTGTTTTTCATCATAATTTAAAGTAGACTGAGCTACCAGAGTGGGTTAGTAGTCCAGGAAGGACCCGTACATTTCTATTTAAAGTAATTAGATTTATAATTTACAAGGTTTTACAATTCCTCCAGGAATTCCAAAGGTCGAATCCTGAGAAATATTGGCAGGCTTCCCAAACTGTGTTCATGACCTTGAAAAATCACTTATCTCCTTGTTCTTAAACTAAGAAAGGTAGTGGTCCCTCAACTTGTGGACCCACAGCTTAACATCATCCTACTCATGGGACAACCTCTAAAATAGATGACCTCATTTTAGCCCACATTTATAGAAAGAGCAGCATGTAAAAAAACAATCTCTGATGCCTAAAAAATGATGAGATGGAGAGACTATGGCAGGGCAGTTCAGGGCTGACTCATTTTTGCTGCTTCTTTTGGGCTCTTGATGTTTTTCTTGTTGAACCTCTGTTCTCACTCTGTTTTATGTGTCTCTGTGTCTGGGTCTGATTCACTGTGTCTGTGTCTGTGGTCCTACGGATTGCTCTTGAATGTGTTTCTTAGAATGTCTAAGAATTTCTCTGTAGCTACGTTCCTTACACAAGTCCCCTGTTTTCTGCCAGCTCTTCCGCTTTGCTCAGGATCTTCCTCTTTTTCTCCATCACTTTGCTTATCTCTCCTATTTTAGTCTTTTTATTTCTCTCTCATTCTCTCCCTCTTTTTACATCTGGCCCTCTGTCAACACTTTATTTACCTTTGTTATCATTCTTCCCTTTCCTCCTTTTCTTCTGCCCTCCATTGATTTTTTGCAATTAAATATATTAAAGGATGGCAATTTTTGTTTTTGTTATATTTATAAAATACAATTCTATGAGTACTAAACTTCAACCAAAAGTTAATGTGTTTCATTAATTTGTGTTTTATTAATTTGTTCTCTACATATGTTCTTTTTTCTTTCTTACATATGTTCTTTTAAAAAAAACTTTAATTTTAAGCATTTGCAATCTGACTTTTCCCACCCTTCTGCTCAAAGCTACCAAGTCCACTGACCCTTTCTCAGGCCTCTTTTTCCATGATCTGTGTTCTGCTTTGGAAATCCCCTTATTAGCTAGAATCAGTTCAAACAATATGTGTTGCAGTGCTCACTACATGTTAGTAAAAGAGTCTCTTCGGAGTTTATTTTTTCCTATAGATTATATGCTCTTCAAAAGCAGGTCTTATGTCCTTGGAACCTATTTTGTACCCTTATCATCTTCCTGAGTACCTAGCTTAACAAATGTTTGCTGAACTTAACTGAACATAGCTGACGTGGAGCATGTTTACTGTCCAAAAGGAGCATAAAGGTCTAACAGAGGAGAAAGAGCGATAGAAAGAAAGTGGGGAGTGGGGGAAAGGGAGAAATTGAGATTCATCTTTGGACCTACAGGTGTAAATAATGTGTTGGGTGAGCAAAAAGAAGAAAGATTGATCTGAACTGGGGAACCAAAGAAAATTTTATGAAAGAAAGGGTTTAAATTCAACCTTGAAGGATAGCTCAAAAGCTGGTTGTTAGTGGGTGGAGAAGAAGAATATTCAGGATATAAAGTTGACCCTGAACAAATGTGGGAAGGCAAGAGGGATCTGTAGGTATTCCACCATGTGCTGTTGGAACAGAGAAATGTGGGATGGAATGAGAGAAGTGGGGGCAGGAGGAAGAAGGGTGGGAGAAGTGTGATAAAGGAGTGACATAGTGAGAAGTAAAGCTTTTGTGACAATTGTTTATTGTTCAAATGAGACTTGTGAAAGTCTGGGGGCACTGACCACCTTGCTGGGACCAAAGGTTATCTCAGAGCCTTCCACAGGTACACTGGGTGGAAGGTAACCTAGTGTAAAACCGCTTCTCTGTTGTTTCCTTTCTCGACTCAGAAATCTGTAGCACATACTTTTCCTTCAAGGATCACCACTGTATTCTATACCACGTGGTTTAGCCCATAATAGTTTCCTGATTACGTTAACGATTCTATATTTTGTTTTCCCAACTCGATCATTGGCTTCTTGAGGCCAGTGGGCTTCAAGTGTTTGCATTCTTCATGGTGCCAGGCACAGACGGGAGCAGAGCACTTCATTGCTGTCAATGAATCAGTGAAGGACAACAAAGACAGCGACACAAACCCCAGGAAAAATAAGCACCAGTGAAGCACAGCCATGGTGTATTAGGATGCTGTTACTTCAGGTGCCCTTGTAGCCTAGATGCAGCACTGGTTGTAGTATAGCCAGTGTCCACACTACTGTAGCTGGAATTTTGGCCTTTCTATGCGTGAATGAAGATCATAGCTCCAGCGTTCTCCTCTCAGAGCCTGTGGATGCTCTGCAGCGTGCTCAGTGAAGTTATGTCATCATTACTTTTTCATCCAGACCCATAGGATACGTCTACCTGGAATATTCAGAGAATAATCATAGGGAGTCAAATTTTCTTCTTTCCAAAACTGTTTTTGGATTTTACTGACATTGATTAATGAAAACGCTTCATTTTTCTTAGTCTTGAAACTGATGAACATGTATGTAACTGAAGCATTAAGTATTTACCAATAAATGTTGATAGTTAGGTTGTTGTCGGTGTCATGTAATGAACTGTACTTCTGAACACAATGCTAATTGAAGACAATTATGTTGTTTTTAATGTTTCTCATAGTTTATCCTTAGTGTCAGACTAGATTATCGAATCTCGTATATGCTATCCATATATAAGAAGGAATTCGGAGAGAACAATGAGAATGCTGAAACATCTGCTAATGGCTCTCCAGACACATTACTACCATCAGGTACCTCCTTTGTTACAATTTGCTCTTTATATATATATTTTTTGAGAACCTGAAAGTACTTTTCATACTTTAAAACATAACAGTAATTCTATGAGACAACAATGTGGAAATAATCTCCACCGATCACATGAAGGGACTGAGACAGAATGCTGAATAACTTGTCTAGGATGGCAGGGAGGATATTTGATCTTATTTGGTGTTAAGTCCTTTGAATGCAGTTTCTTTTGTAATCTTTACAATTCTGTGAGTTGGAGGTACTGTTTATTATTGTACCACTTTACAGATAAGAAAACCAAGGTTGAAGGGGTTAAGTTACTTGCTAAAGGTCATGAAAGTAATACGGCAGGGATTCCCTCTGAAGTCTCTCCAACTCCGGAGTCTGAATCTTTTAAGCATTATGCTATCTGGTGAAAATCCAAGGGGATTTTTTTTTTGCCTGGATCAAAGAGCAATGTGAAGATGAAAAGTGTTTTGTAGGAAGCTGTTGCCAATGCTTAAATAAAGACATAGCATTTCCCAAAGGTGTGGATATGGGTGTTGGTTTTTCTGTGTGTGTGTGTGTGTGTGTGTGTGTGTGTGTGTGTGTGTTGGGGATGGGGGTTTACTTTGCATTTTTATAAACTAGTACTATATATATTTTTTTTCATATTTAAAAAGTGTAAGAATAATGTCACCCTATCTCTGAGTGTAGTAGTGTAAAAATTATTGTAAAAGAGCATAAAAATTATTGTAAAAATTTTGTGATTACAGAAAGTATCTTTTGAAACCTAAGAAATATTAAATTACTATGTTCTGGATAGATCAGGCTAGTCATGGCAGGCAGGTAACTGTTGCATTAAAAGATTTAGTCAGTGAACAGATTTTTTTTTTTCCTGTGAATAAGATTGTACACAGATATGAAACTTTCCTGTAACCACAACTACTGTGATGTCTGGAACCCTACTCTTCCTTGACTGTCAATCAATATGACAGAAATGATTCAGTGATTTTAAGTATGTAGGTAAAATAGATGCTGGACCAAATGTCCCCTTGTCCGACTCATTAGTACCATCCGAAAGGAAGCAAGTCTCTACAGATGGAGATAATCTTGCCTGAGTGAGAAGTCACGTCTGGCACATTTGCAACAGTATTGTTTTTATGCTTCCCAGAAGTGTAGAGCCCCAAAGGGCTATTTCCAGGAATGATATGGCAGAACCAGAAAGTTTTGCTGGCGGTCACATTGACAGTAGCATAAAAATTATTGGCTCTCAGAAGCCAGACTTCTGGAAACAGGATCTCTAAGTGTCAGTAAAATATGAGTGGAGAAGTCTAAGGGCACCCCCAGAAAACCAGTTCTCTGATTTACCAGTCTTCTTGCATTGGTTATATCTGTAAGAGAGAATTTTGTGGGGAGAATTCTTTTTCCCTTTTTGTTTCTTGTTCTTTTCTTTTTATGCTTTAGAGCCGAGTAATAAATTGTCTACTTATTATTTAAACATCTTATCTTAAGAAAGATATCTAAAATGTTAGTAGTGAAAATGGATGAGAAATCATAATAGGTACAGATGAAAAATTTTAAAGCACCGTGTCCCACAAGAAGAAGGGATGAAATTTGAGACGTACAGTTAGGTAAAAAGGCCATGTTGTTTTGAAGTACCATGTAGTAATGAGATTCTTTATAGATATATTTTGATTCTTCTAAAAAACATATTTCTATTGCCCACTTAAATTATATGTTTATATACATAAGTGTGTGCATATAGTACATGCATGTATATATATACACTTACATAGATGAGGCAACTATGTAGATGGCACGTTCTGATTTTTAAATGTATCTTTATAGAAATGTATATTTAAAAATGTAAAACTCAATTTAAAATGTTGATCTCTAAAGTTGAACTATGTTGTAACTTTTTACACTCTTAATTCAACTTTTTGTGGCTAAAGGAAATTAGACAAAATATTTGTAGGTATGCTAATATTAATATACATGTTTTGATTCCTAATTATGATAAGATAAAGAATAGATTTTACCACTTACTTTTGCAGCCATCGTTCCTGATATAGATGAAATTGCAGCTCAGGCAGAAACTATGTTTGCTGGAAGGTATAGTAACATTTATATGTCTTTATCTTGTGATTAAGATTTTACTTAGAATTTCATTGATCCTTTGTGTTTGTTCGCCTCCCTGTATCTATTTAATTTTAGATCCTTTATTGTCGCCAACATAATTTCCGCCAGAAATGAAGCTGCCAATTTACTGTAGAAGAGAAAGCATAGCTTTTCTTTAGGTCAGGTAGAAAGAAAGGGCAAGAGATAGGAGATCATCGTATAGCACTTTTCCCTGAATTCTTTTCTTTTCTCAAATAATGACAGCACATGAGTGCCCTTTAACTCCCTTGGTAAAAATATTGCTGCATCCTGCAAAACACTGCTTCCCTGAGAAATTTGAGGCAAGAATGTCACCTTTTTCAGTGTCATCATTAACTTTATATGTGAGAAATACAGGTATTTTCTGTTGATTGGAGATATCCATGATTAAAGAAGATGAAATGCCTCTGGCATCCCTGCCCTCCTTTATGATGATGAGCCCCCTGCCATTTTTTGTTTTTAAGTTTTTTTTTTTTTTTGTTGTTGTTGTTGTTTTTTCAGCAATGAAACTAATAGCAGTCATAAATGAAACTAATAGCTTTGTTTTAATACTGTTTTGCCAGTTTTTCTTGTTGTATTTTCCTACTCAAGTGTTTCATTATTCCTGAGAAGAGAAAATAAATTAGTGTATGACTTTCACCTTAAAATAAATGGACTTTTAATCCATTGTGCTCTTGTTCAGACTCCCAGTACATGAAATATACAGAGCTGCTCTGGTGATGGTGGCATGTGTACTGTTCTTGCCCCACCCCTCACCACCTACCGTAGAGAGGTCTCTAAGGCTCTAAGGAAAACCAGTCTTTGGTGTATATCCAACCTAGGATGTCTTCTCAACAAACCCTTTTGGATTGATTCTGAGTCCTGTCTTTTTTCTGTGCCGTAGGTGACCACTTCCTCCTGGTTTGCCTGGTACTTTTCCCAGTGCAAACACTGAAAGTCCCCCATCCTGGGAACCCTCTCAGTCTTGGGAAAACTGGGGTGGTTGGTCATTCTTGCTTTCATGGACAGACAGAAGCTTTTTTTCATGCTTTGTTTCTTCATCTGTTATATAAGGAGAAAATAATGTAAAAATGTCTTCATTTTTACTTTTTAATTTAGGGGGGAAATTGATATAACTTTGAGAATGTATACATCATTTTAGCTATTCATGAGTAGATTTTATGTAAATGTAAGTTATTTTAGAATTATTTTTGGTTTTGTAGAAAAGAGAAAAATCCAGTTCAACTTGATGATGAAGGAGGCAGGACCTTTTTACGGGTCCTTATTCATCTGATCATGCATGACTATCCTCCTTTGCTGTCAGGAGCCCTGCAGCTTCTGTTCAAGCATTTCAGCCAGAGAGCAGAAGTTTTACAGGCGTTTAAACAGGTAAGATCGAGTACCCTCAAAGATTCTGTAGCAGAAGCTCCTAAAATATTGTTTATAACATCTAACCTGACTTCATGGTTGCAGAGTTAATGAGATTGTGTGGCTTTTCCTGGGGACACTTTCTATTTTTAAAGATAATGTGGCCTTGTCATAGGCCAAGACATGATCGATTTTAGAAAGAGTTCCCCACAAATGATTTTGAGTTAATATCTTTAATGTAAATGATAGGCACTAAGATTTAGGAAGGCACTGGGGGACAATACCATATTAGGAACTTTGTTACCACTGCTGTTATTTTGACCTCAAATTTATTGATGAATTGGGTAGGACACACATAGTGGATATAAATGTCTTGTGAGTGAAAAATGTTTACATCGAAAAGGAAGGAACTATTATAGATCTAATTTTTTTCTTTGTCATCTTCGAATGACATCAATATTGAGACTATTAATGAATAATACCAAAAAAGTGCTTACATGTGTTTCACTAATATTCATTTTAATTAATAGAGCATTGATTTTCATTAGGAAGTTTTATAAGGATATGTTAAAATATGAAATAAAAGAGTATTTAGACATAATTATACATATACTTATAGATGTCTTATGATACATATAAATTATGATAAAATAAAAGTTGATATCATGAAGTTTAGACTGTATCAGTATTTTTTCCACTTATTTTTATGTTTCTATTAAAACAGATATAGTCTCAGAAAAATTAACTTTAGCAGTGAAATTACAGTTAGTGTATCTTTGATTTTAAATTACTCTAGCACTTTGAAAGCTTTGCTATGGCTTTACTCTTTTTATATAATATATATCATTTTTTAAAAAAAATATGATAATATAGTGGGTACAATTCATAGATACTTCCAGGTAAGTTTTCATGGTCAATATACTTCTAAAATATCCGTGTGTATTCTAGAATATTAAATTTCAACTGACAGGCTAATAAGATTTGGAATTAAAAGACAAGATTTTAGACATAAATGAAATAGGAATAAAGAAAGTTCATTAGTTAATTGAAGGTTGAAATTCTTTTGTTTTTAGGTGCAATTGCTGGTGTCCAATCAAGATGTAGATAACTATAAGCAAATAAAGGCAGATCTAGACCAGCTTCGACTAACTGTAGAAAAATCTGAGTTATGGGTTGAGAAGAGTAGCAACTATGAGAATGGAGAAATGGGTGAAAACCAAGTAAAAGGTGGTGAAGAGCCAATTGAGGTTTGTTTACAATATCTATTTTGAAATAATTCAAACAATATTTTTAAATTATGTGCTTTATAGTCAAGATTGTTTATAAAGAAAAATTTTGTTCTGAGTTACAGAGCATGAAATTTTCATTTGCCAAATCAGTTAACTCATAAACTTGTACTTTGGCTAATTCTTGTCAATTGCTACCACTTCTTATCTCATCTGCCTTCCTACCCCCTTTTCTCTTTTCACCAAATCTTTTAATCCAGGAATCAAGAGGGAGTGAGAAGGAGAAAAAAAGGAATGGGTCCTAAACCCAGATCTCTAGAAAGAGATGAATTTTTGTTGTCACCATTCACTTTGGCTATTGCAACCTGTAAATCATTTCTTTCATTATTGAATATCCTTATGCAGTATGTAAAAATGGAAGGACAGTATGTTTTATTGCCAGTATAAATAATGGCCAGATAATGGTCATAAGTCTTTTGTTCTATTAGTTTTAGTTTTCAGTATGTTGTCTAGTTACTGTTTTCACATTTCACTACCAGAAACCATTATATTTTTTTAAAGCATTATTTTAATAGTAACACTTAGATAAGCAGATCAGTGCCAATGTCATAATTGATAATACATTATTTCTTATATGTCTATCTCTTGTTTTATTTAGTTGTTTGTTTTTAATCTGTAGGAATTTAAACTATATTTAGAGGGGGTTACCTAATCCCACTTTTCTGTTTGTTGGAATACTCAAAATATTTTGCAGTGAAGGGTAATGACTGAGTGGGAAAGAGTCAGATAGAATGCTGAAAAATTCCAAAGGGAAGTTTATCTGGTTAGTTAGTACTTCCTGTTTGGCTCAGTACCAATTACCACACATATGCACAGAATTTTTTATTTAATCTTTTAAGAACTTTTTCTGTGATTTCATTTGTAAGTTAGTAGGATGTAGAATTTCTGCTCCAGAGAAAGTTGTTTTATGCCTTTTTTGTTGTTGTTAAAATAGAGTTATTCCATAGTATATTTAAGAAAACAAAAGAAAAATTAACATTTATTTAGTACTTCCTATATGCTGAGTCTTATGGCAGACATTTTTATACATGGTATCTCTTTATAAGTGTTACAATAAACTTTGGAGATAGTTATAGAGATCACATTTCCAAAGATGAATCAACTGAAACTCAGAGAACCCAAGAATTTCCTTATTGTCATGCAGCTCTAAGTGACTCAACTGAGATTTTAACTCAGGTCTTTTCGATGAAACGTTCCAGGCTCTATAATTAAGATTATACTTTATGATATAATATTTAAAGATATTAAGAGATATATTATGCTTTCACATTATAATACCTCTTCCTTTTTCAAATATATATTTTGCACATATTTTATGTATTCTGTGTATTCTAATGTTGCTTCTCCTTTCAGAACATTTTATTCTTTTTTTGAAATAGAGAATAGTCTAAAGCTTATGAAAATGCATTATACTCTTTGTAAACATTTGGAAAAAAAGAATCACCTACAAGTATAGGTGAGATGTTCCATGAAGGATGTTAGTCACTAGTCTACAGGTTAAGTTCCCAATCACTGGGGGAATGTAGACAAAGAACCTTTAGCATAACGTATAATTATGACATCATCTTAGCAGTTTAATAAACAGTTTGTATTGATATAAGAGATGAAGAAGTCATATGACTGGGGATATCTTAAAGATTAAACTGTGGGTTATAAAACCATTTTTATAGGGAATTCAGGTGTATATAAGTCAATGAAGCTGGAATCTATTTATTTATTTGTTGAGTTCAGGACTTACCAGTTCATGAAGTGGTAGTAATTTTAGGTACTTCAAGCAAGAAATGGTTTAATAAAAGGAACTGAATTTTTATAAAGTGTGGAAGAGTACAATTTGGAGGCCTCCACTGGACTATTAATTTCAGGGTCTTATAATCATAGCTGTAATTGAGATGTCAAGAAGTTGCTTTAGCTGCTGCCAACACTGCTGCTGTCACCACCACTGACTCACTTTAAAAGCATGTGACTAGATAGTGGATCACTTATATCTATTGGGATTTCTTTTTTTCAGCCCTCATGCCACAGGAAAATAGCCTCAAATTGATAGGATATTAAGAGCATGAATTTCGTAGTCAGGCATCCAAGAATTTGCCATATATGTGTCTTTGGACAACTTATTTTAATTCTCTGAGTTTTGTTTTTATTGCCTATTCAGTGAATATGACAGTGGTACTTGGCCCATAGGGTTGCTGTGAGGGTCTAATGAGCAAACTCTGTGCTCATGGTGCATCACCTAATTTGAGTTTAGTGGAAAAATAGAAACAATGATGTGACATTATTATTTACCAACAAGTCAAGAAGTAAAGCTCCAGCTTTAGTTAATTTATTGTCTCAATGTTGTCATCATTCACCAACAGACTTAATTTTGAGGCCGATCTTTCTCATGAATGCATCATGGCAGCAGAACTCTAAATATAACAAAATCACCAAGAAAGGATATCTATGCATTTCTCGGTTTCCTGCTTAACAGCAAGAAAACCATTTCCAGGTGTCCCTCTATAGATTCTATCTCTTGTCTCCTTAGCCAAAGCAGGGCCACATGTTTACCTCTAAACCAATGGACTATAAGTTTAGCTTAAACTAAATCTCCCTCAAGCTGGGATACCCTCCATATTAGGTTAGGATAGATGGCACAATAAAATTGGAATCTGCTAGCGAGAAAGAATGAAGAAAAGGTGTTGGTAAGCGACAAACAGTGCCTGCCAGAGTCAGCAGTCAGTGAATGCTTGTTATAATTGTTATCAGTTTTTATGTGCAATGTATTGTGCTGTTCACTATGGTAGATATGGAATTATGAAATCTTACAGTTAAAAGATACTTATGGGGGTATTAAGTTCAATTCCTATGTGGTATTTGTTTTCATTTTAAATAGCTCATCCAAGTGAGATATTTCTTAAAACAAAACACACTTCTGTGATGTGAATTTCAGTATCTCTTGAGGTAACACATTCTGTTGGAATTAATGTATAGCTTAAGAAATCGAATATTATTATTTAGAAGTCTCTATAATTACTCCCTATATCCCAGAGGAAAATGCTGTCATTAATTTATGTTAATAATTTTCTTGCTTTTTAAAAATGATTTTACCACATGGGTTTGTATTTTCAAAACAGATGAAATATATGAAAAATGATTGCATTTAGTCTGTTTGTGTATGCTTTTATCCTTCAACCTTGTTGATGTTTAGCTGCAACTCATTCATTTTCTCTAATACATGTTATTACATTTTATTTGCATATTGTCCAGGTAACTGTTGATAGACATTTTGGTTCTTTAGAGTTTTAGTGCTTTAAAAGAAAATTTGCCACTAAAAGCATTGCTGCTATAAAAACTTTTGTATGTTACCTAATGTACATGTTTAAGAAACTCTTCAGGATACATATTTAGGTCTAAAACATCTAGAATGTTCACTTTTACCAAATAATGCCAACTGGTTTCTAAAGACCCAGTGACACTTCCTCCTGCAGTACATGAGTTTCCATAATTCCCCAACTCGTGACTGCTGGTTTTCTCATTTTTCCATTTTGATAATTGAGTTTGTTTAACATATTATCTATTTTGTGATTTTTTATTTTGCTAAATCACTTATGAAGTTTAACATGCTTTATTGGCCATTTCACTTCCTCTTCCTGTTTAGATTAAGCTACATTCCGTATAGGTAGGTAATTACCTACTATTAAGGTTTAAGACATTTTTCATTTCAAGTCATGGTGATACTGTAAGTTCAAACTTAAACACAATCTTTATGTCTATTATTTTTTTCTAGCTTTATTGTACTGGTAAGATTTTTCAATACAGTGTTGAAAAGAAGTGGTGATAATAGGAATCTTTGTCTTGGTTCTGATTTTAAAGGAAACGATCTTAATATTTTACTATGGAACATAATGTTTATTTTATATCTTTTTGGTAGACACTTTTATTGATTAAAGAAATTCCTGGCTTTTCCTAGTTTGCTAGCTGCTGCTGCTGCTGCTGCTGCTGCTGCTGCTGCTGCTGCTGCTTCTTTTTCTTCTTCTTCTTCTTCTTCTTCTTCTTCTTCTTCTTCTTCTTCTTCTTCTTCTTCTTCTTCTTCTTCTTCCTCCTCCTCCTCTTCCTCCTCCTCCTCCTCCTCCTCCTCTTCCTCCTCTCCTCCTCCTTCTTCTTCTTATTATTTTGACTATAAATCATTATTGACTTTAATTAAATATACTTTATGCATTTATCAATATTATAGAATTTGTGTTTAATCTTAATCTGCTAATTTTAATAACATAAATCATGAGTAGAGCTTCTACCATAGTAACTTTTCATTCTAGAATAAATGTATCTTGGTGATAGTTTTTACATATCACCAAGATCCAGCTTGCTAATACTTGTTTAGGATTTTACATCTATGTTGTTGGTAAGGTTCATCTCTCTTTTTTTTATTGTACTCTTCCTGTCAGGTGTTGTTATCAAGGTTAGACTAATCCCATAATGAAATGAGTTGCAGAATATTGCCCTTTCTTTGTGTAAAATTGTAAATTTATCTTCTGTGACTGGTGAAATTTATTTGTAAATCTGCCTGAGCTTTGGATTTAGTTTGTGGGAAGATTTTAACTACTGATTAATTTTTTAATGGTTATGTATTCATTTAAATTTTCTTTTTTGGGTCAGTTTGCTGTATGTTTTTCAAGCTATACTTTTTAAGTTTTCAAATTCATTTGTATAAATTTGTTCATATTTTTTTATTATCTTTTAAAATTTCTTTTGTATCTGTAGCTTCATAACCCTTTTTCTTTCTTGACATTTTTAACTTATGTCTCCTTTCTTTTCTGTAGCCCAGTCTTGCTAGAATTATACATATTTTCTTCATTATTTTTAAAATTTTTTGGCTTTGTAAACTTCTGGATTTACTTGATATTTTATTCTACTGTTATCTAACCTTTTATGTTGACACACTTCTGACAGTAAAAAATTTAATGGTTTAATTTTTTCTAAGGAGCTACATTCCACAGGTTTTGACAGATGGTATTTTTATTATTGTTCAGTATTAGATATTTAAAGATTTCTATTGTGCTTTTTCTTTGGCCCAGAATTACTTGGAAGTGAGTTTTTTAAAGTTTCCAAATGGATAGGCAAAATTTACTCTTATTTTTGTTATTGAATTTTTAATTAACTAACTTGGGACAAGAGAAGGTGGTTATGATAGTTCTCCAAAATTTTTTGAGACTTGCTTTTTGGCCTGTGATACTATCAGGTTTTATAAATGTTTCATGTAGGCTTGAGAAGAATGTGAATGAGGGCAGGACTCCTTATATATGGCTAGCAAGTCAAGCTTATAAATTATATTTAAATTATCTATTTACTTACTGATATTTTTGTTTTCTTGATGTATCAGTTATTGAGAGAGATTTACTGACATTTCCCACTACAGTGGTAGGTTTATCAATTTCTCCCTGTTCTATTATTTTTACAGCTTTATTGAAATACAATAGACAATTAGTTGCTCATATCTGCAGTGTACAATTCAATGATTTTTTAAAATTGTAGTTGGCCTACAATAATATATTGTTTTCAGTTGTACAGCATAGTGAGTAGAAATCTATATGACTCACAAAGTGATCACCTCAGTAAATCTAGTACCCCTCTGCCCGCTTACCTATTTATTACAATATTATTGATTATATTCCTTATGCTATACTTTACATCTCCGTGATTATTTTGTAACTATCCATTTGTACTTTTTAATCCCTTTGCCCCTCTTTACTGAACCCCCCAATACCTCTCCCATCCAGCAGCCCTCAAAATATTCTATCTTTGAGTTTGTTTCTGTTTTGTTGTTGTTGTTGATTTCACATGTATATGAAATCATATGGCATTTATCTTTCTCTATCTGACTTACTCCATTCAGTGCAATACCCTCTAAGTCCATGACACAATTTCTTTTTTCATACCTTTACTTTTAGTTTGTGTGTGTCTTGTAATCTGAAGTGAGTCTCTTGTAGGCAACATATGTAAGGGTCTTGTCTTCTTATCTGTTCAGCCATTGTATCTATTGATTAGAGCACTTAATTCTTTTTCATTTGAGGTACTTGTTGGTAGATATGAAGTTATTACTATTCTTTATTCATTTTTTTTTGATACATATTTTTTCTTCTATTTAAAGAAGTCCCTCCAACATTTTCTGTAATACTGGCTTGGTGGCGATGAACTCCTTTAACTTTTTCTTGTCTGGGAAGCTCTTTGTCTGTCCTTCAACTCTAAATGATAGTTTTGCTGGATAGAGTAATCTTGTGTAGTAGAACCTGGGTTTTCATCACTTTTAAAATTTTGTGCCAAGCTCTCTATCATGCAAAGTTTCTTTTGAGAAATTAGCCACCAGTCTTATGGATGCTCTCTTGTAGGTAACTAAGTGCTTTTTCTTTGTTGCTTTTAAGACTCTCTCTTTGTATTTTAATTATTATGTGTCTTGATGTGTGCCTTTTTGGGTTCATCTTTTTTGGGACTCTCTGAGCTTCCTGGGTTGTGTCTATTTCCTTCACCAGGTTAGGGAAGTTTTCCATCATTATTTCTTCAAACAGGTTTTCAACTTCTCTCTCTTCTCCTTCCGATACCTATATAATGCGATTACTGTTAAGTATGATGTTATCCCATAGACTCCTTATGTTACCTTTGGTATTTTAGATTTTTTTTTCTGGTTGCTTTTCTGATTGGCTGTCTTCCACTACGCCATCCTCTATATTGGTGATTCAATCCTCCACTTCCTCCTCTCTATTGATTCCCTCTTCATCTCAGAAATTGTATTCTTCATTTATGACTGCTTCCCTTTTATAATTTCCATCTTCATTTTAATGTTTTTTTTTAATGTTTTTTTATCTCTTGTTAAAGTTTTCACAAGTTCATCTACTCTTCCCTTAAATTCATTGAACAGCCTTATGACCAGTGTTTTGAACTCTGCATCTGTTAGATTTCTTGACTCCATTTTTCCTGTAGTTCTGTTTTGTTCCTTCATATGGGACATGCTTCATTGTCTCCCCTTTTTGGCTGCCTTTCTGTGTTTGTTTCTATGTACTAAGCAAAGTTCCTGAGTCTCTGGGTCTTATTAATGTGGCTCTGTGTAGTAGGTGTCCAATGTCACAGTCCTGAGAGGGATTTAGCTGCAAGGCAAATTTGGTCCCAGCCTGTACCCCTCTGGAGCCACGTGTTAAGATTCAGCAAGCAGTTCACAGGTGCTGTGCTTATAGTTGTCTCAAGAGGCCACACCGGAAACCAAGACCAGGTTATACCAGTGTGGGATTTAGAGCTGCTCAGCAAGGATCACAGGGCATGCCGAGGACACCAGTGTATGTGGCTTAGGTAAAACTGCAAGTTGGGAGAGGTGAAGTTTCAGGGAATCCTCTGGGATGAGCAACCTCTGATATTCAGTTTGATGATGTCTCAGCTATGGCTGTGTCTGTGTCTGTATGCTATCAGGGGAGAAGCTCGACAGAGGACCAGAGGGTGCTCCTAGCACTTCGACCCAGAAGAAGGCCTTACCTTTGACCCTCGTTCCAACACAGGATAACTCGGTGTCCCTCTGTAGTGCCCCCCGAGCAGCTGACCTGGTGCTGGTCCTCAGAGTGAGAGATCATTGCCATGAAAGTCTGATTGTGGCCACGCTAATAGGAACATTTGCACCTGCCGGGTGCAGCTGCCTAGCCTTGTCTCACTCACCTGTGTGGGACCCTGCAGTGTGCATCTCCGCCCCTCCTACCGTTGCAGGGTGATTTTTTTTTCTCTCAAGCTGTAGGGCTTCTATTTATCTAGACCCCAGGTGATTCTGCTTGCAGTTTGGTCCATGAATTTGTCATAACTTTGGTGTGATTGCAAGAGGAGGTGTACAAAACCTCTACCATCTACGCCATCTTGCCTCTTCTTCTATTAATTTTTATTTTTTTATGTTTTAGGCTATTTTATTAGATGCCTATAAATTTAACAATATTATTTTTCTGGGAAAAAAGTACTTTTATCAGTTGAGAGTTTCTCTCACTTCTGATTATATTGTTCAATGTCTTCTGGCTTCTGTTGCAGTTGGTGAGATGTTCGCTGTCTGTTGAACATGGTATTGGTTTAAATCTAAAACTCTACTTAAATGTATGTTAAATCTTATTATTGCTTCCAGATTTAGTAGTTTTCTTTTTTATTTGTCATACTTGGGACTTTGTGCTGTAGTTGAATAATCTCTTCAGGTATGTCTTATTGCCAATTTACCTACTGATATTTTAATTCCAGCCAGTTTTCATACCTGAAATTAGATTTCTTTTCAAATCTGTTTGGCCATTTTTGATCATCTTTCGTTGCTTGCTATTTTGGTGATCCTGAATATGGCTATTTTATAGCCTGTATGTAATAATTCCAGGGTCTGAATTAGTTGGGGGTTTCTTATGATTCTCATTCATGTCATTGTTTCATTATATTTTTGGTCATCTTCGATTATTTGCTCATATCTTTTTAAAAATAGACTTTATTTTTAGAGAACTTTTAGATTTAGAAAAAAGTTATGCAGAAAGTATAGAGTTTTCCCATAAATTAAATCTTCTTCTTATTTCTCCCTATTATTAACATATTGCTTTCGTGTGGTGCATTTGTCAGGATTGATGTGCCAGTATTGATACAGTATTGTTAAAGTATATAGTTCACTTTAGATTTTACTTTTGGTGTTGTACAATGCAATGGGTTGTGACAAATAAATGTCATGTATATTGGTTGCTTTCAGTTCTCACCGTTATGAGCACAGCTGCTGTAATCTTTTGAGTGTTGGTGTTCAGCTCATGTGTTTTTGACTTCAGACCTGGGGGTTGAAGTCCGGCATGTTTTCCTCCTTCGAGTATTTGTGATTGCCTCGGCCTGTGGCCAGGGGGCGCCGTTAGCCTGAGACCACGTCTGAAGTGTGGAGGCGAGGGGTGAGCTGGCCAGACTTAACTCTCGCTGAGTTGACTCAGCCTCTGGGTTGCAGAACTAGTGGAATTGACATTTGCTTTCAGGGAACCCTGACAAGTTTTCTCGAACCTTGGAGCTCTCTGGTCTGGTTTTAGGTTCCTTTTTTTTCTTTTACAGATGGTAGGTGGGGTCTTTTGGAGTCATCCTTTGTATTCTGTAAGCTGAGAAATGTACTTAAAATAGGTTTCCATATCTAGGATCCCGTTTTGTAATAGGAGGGCTATTGGCAGTTTTAAATTCGCTGTTCTTGCAGAAGGCCTTGAGAATGTGTTTACATAGATATTTAGTAATTAAATAAATTTTTTTTTTTAATGAATTTAGATTCCTTGGAACTTTATCTGTGGAATTCCTCTGAGGCTTGTGTTTAATCCAGAGAAGATTTCATTTGCCTCTGTGAGACACTTTGAAATACTACATTTTGTAATGACGTTAAACAGAGTTTTTGGCTTGAGACTTTTAGGACTCCTTTATTAGTGGGAATCCTGCCTCCAATCTTTAGTGAAAATGGGCTTGTCTTTGTATACAGGAGCTTTGTATACAAGAGAGTCTCCTCATTTTTTTTTTTTTTTTTTTTTTTGGTTTTGACCAAGCCAAGGCCAAGACAGGTACCCTGTAGGTCTTCTGTGGACCACATCTTTGCCTGGTTTATCACTGTGGGTGTTTTCTTTAGGTATTCCTGGTTCTATTGCAGGGTCTCTGATCAGACCTTGCTTGGGAACCAAGGTTTATTTCCTTTCTGTCATGTGCATATGTGAGAAACATTAAAAAACTCAGTATTTAAATTATCAGGCACAGACTGATGTCTTCAAGGTCAACAATAAATACAGTGCTTGATTACTGCTTGGAAATTTTGATGTATTTTTATGGTTTCTGGCCTTCGTGTGCTTCCTTCTCTTTACTAAAAGGAGCTATTTTAGATATTTTTCTATGACTTTTAGATACTGTACACTCACAGAAGTTTCTCTGCATACTTTGTCATATTCTATTTGATAGTTTTTAATAGAGGGGAATTCTTTATTTTGAACCCATGTATTCTTTTAATGTCTGTTTACTGACACAAGGTTTATGGCAATGTGGGCCTTATTGAACCTCCTCCATTTGATTACTATCATTTTTCTGCAGCGCAAACTCATTCTTTTAAACATTCTGCTTAAAGTGTAATTTCAGTCCGTTTACCATCATGCTCATTTGCCTTTGTACATACCTGAATTTTTCATTTCCTTTCTTAAAGTTTGATACTTAGACTCAAATCTAATATTCAAGATATGGCTCTTGCCCTTGAGAATGAACACACAGAACGGACACCCATAAAACAGTATGACAGAGGTCTGATTCGATACTGAACTGTGTGCTACAGAAAACGAAGAGTTCAGTCAGAATAAATGGTTTGCATTTGAAGTGGCTGGGCTTTGGGAGCCTTTGAAGATTCTTGGGTAGAGGGGTGAGTATACTTTCTTGGAAAATAGTCTCTCAGAATTCAGGGTGGTTCAGCAGAACAAGAAACTAAAGGTGTGAACCAATTAGAAGTCTCTTGCCCAAATTCAGGTGTGAAGTTGTATGAGCATAAACTAGGGAAATAGTTGTAGAAATGCATACAAGTAGGTGGATTGAAAACTTAGAAGAATGGTACATTTGTAGTAGATTAATATAAAGAGAAAAAAGTGAGAAACTACAAAGTCACAAACTTGTACACAGCTTAATAATCTATATTATGCAGTGAACCAACTGCCAAAGATAGAGACAATTTATTGTAAACAGGATTAAATATATCACAATATCAATGGAAACAGCCAGTAGCAGGCAGCATGCAATCTAGCCAGCCAATAGAGATAATAATCCTTTGTTGTTTAGAAAATCTTTACAAAGGCTCTAAACACGGGATGATTGGCATTGTTTTAAACCAGCTCAGAATGGCCTTGCTTTGTGCCTGCTTAGAGAGCTGATGACCAGATAATACTAACATGGTTCTTCATTTTATTAGTAAAAGGTGTTTCCAATAACATAAAGTTTTTTTTTTTTCCCTCAGTGGTAAGTTCTGTTTACTTTGGGCAATAAATGTGAATTTATAATTTGTCTACTAACAAATATTAGCACATGATCCAAAATTATCCCATTACTGTAGTTGGTCTTTTATAAATAGGGAAGAGGATGGGATTGATTTGGTCATCTAGTAAGCCCATTGCTTCTATAAGCTTTATCACCTATTGTACAGTATAGTGATTTTGATTATTAAACATCTTCTATGGCATTGCTTAAAACTTAAAGGCTAGAGTATAACAAGTTGGCAACATCAGTAGCATTACTAATTCATCACATTCAAATACATGTTGACTTCTAAATATAGGAAGGAGGGATTAACACAGGAAACCATATCTGAGTGGGTTAAGTCAGGATTGCCCTTTATATTCATCCACCTCTTTATTAAGGGTTAAGAAGCAGGTCACTTGGACATTACAGTGCTTCTGAGAGAAGTTCCCACTCATGTTATTTATTTGTGTTGTTGGTTTTTCTTCATAATGATTGTGTGTCTATATCTGTATATCTCTACATCTATCAAGGTGATTGCCTAGATATGGTTGCCTGCTTCTTAAAAAGCAAACAAACAAACAACTTATACACTCACTGATCTGAAATCTGATGTTTAAACCATCTATTGAGTTTTTACTTCTAAGACTATATTTTCATTTTTCAGGATTTCTAATTGGTTCTTTGTTATATCCATGCATTCTAAAATCATATCTGCCTGTTTTTACTTCATAATTTTTGTTATTTTAGTGAATGTATTATATCCGGGACAGAGTTAGATGAAAAACACCCCTGGGAGCTCACTCTGGGTTATTTGGACAACCAGCTGGCCAGACTGTTTGCCAGAGTGGGGTTGGGTGGAGGTAGGAGGGTTGTTTTCTCTTCTAAGAGGCTGTACCTTAATTTTTGTTCTCATGGGAACTGTGGCTTCTGCCCCTCAGTAGAAACAGTCTAATTTTTGTGGGCTCCGTAGCTGATATGCTTGATCGATTCCTATAAACAACAGGCACCTAAATCTAGACTGCTTGGTGCCCAGGAAGTTTGTGTATACTTTAACTGATAGGTTGCTCTTAAACATGGCCTGTAAGAAGTTGCTATGAGGTAGAGAGGGTGGGGATGATCACTTGGAAATCTAGACACCCATATTCATGTTCAATGGAGGACCCAGAACTTCTCTGTGGGAGGATGGAAGGATGGGGGACACATCCTTTCTCTTCTCTTACTGAAGCTTGGCCTGTAGTTTCCCCTTTTTTAATAAAGCTATCCCTTATCCATACTGAGTGATGCTGTGGAGTAATCCTGAGCATGTGGCAACTACAGAGGAGTCCACTTCTGTAGAGAGATGTTGTTTCTCACTTTATCTCTGATTTTATACATACTTATATTGAAAAATCCTTTCAGATTTTTTGATGTTTTACATTTCACTGGGAATGGTACAATCTCATTATTGAGTTTTTGTGTTGTCTTTCTTAACATTAACTTTTATCATAGGTATTTGGATTGTAGTTTGCAGATTTACCTCAGTGAGAGAATGAATTTAATTCCTTTCTTTTCTCCCTCTTTCTTTTCCTTCCCCTCCATTGCTTGTTCTCCATTTCTCTCTAGGCATACATTCCTTGTCTGATGGTTTTTCTGTTACCTCCACATTCCATTTCTCTATAAAAGCAAAAACTAGTTTTCATTCTTTACTTAGTACATCTGATCTTTTTTCTTTGATAAAGCAAGTTGGCAAGGAGGCAGATCCCTCTAGAAGGATATCTTGAAAGAAAATTGTGCTTTTCCAAGTGTTAGTACTTTGATTCTGCACAGCAGGAAAATAGTTTTACACAAACTTTTTCTTCAGAAAAGCTTGTGATTGACTGACTCGTGACAGAAGTAACTGGTAGAACGTCTGACCCTCATGGCTTGGTAGAGAAAAATCCATGTGTTTTAGTCAGACTGATTCTACATGATCTTATTAGCAAAGGACACTATGGTAATTGTACGAACTTTTACTCATTAATTTTGGAGATTGCTTTTTTGATTTTCTTTCTATGAATTTGTTTTATTGTCTGCATTTTCTAATTTTGGCCCAGACCTCGTTGTTTATTTTGTTTAATCATCTAACATTACATATTCCTGTCCCTTATGTCTGAGCTAATGTTCCTGAAAGTGATTGCCAGATGAGTATCATTTAATAAATCCTTTCAGAAGACATACATTAGAAAACTAATTTTTCATTTCGAGCCAAATGCTACTTTATACATCATAATTCTATTTGGTTGTAACGCAAATTCTTATATGTAAAACTTATATCTGCTGAATTTGTTTCTTTGAATTACTTCTGCTATAAGAAAAATTTTCCCTCTTGTCTTCTGGCCTGCTTTTAAATCAATACCATTTTAGCAGAAACTTAGCATTTCCCTTCATGTTATAAAGGACAGTTATAGTTACTATCTTGACTTGTTTTTTTTTCACTTTGACATTTGTTCTTAATTTAATATAAGTTGTAAGTAAGTATTAAAGTTTCTGTATGGTTTCTTTTCCTCAGCAAGTGGCTTACAAGGAAATTATGTTGATTTGTTAAAATCAGAGCAAGTATGCATCATTTGGGCAGGCATGAACATTTCTGTAATGACTCCTTGCTAACAAGTGAGTCTAAAGAAAATTCTGATTATTTCCTTTCACATTCTATGCATATAACCCCCTCCTTGTATCCACATCAGGCTGCGTTGTATTGTGACTGTGACTGGGGAGCTTCCTTCGTGTCACATAGCAGGTACCAGACAGTCTCTACAGGCTCTGCTGTGTCACAAATGTTTCCGTTTCCTGTACCGTGCTTTGTTATTCAAGGTCATCCTGCTAACTAAATGGTGGCCTATTCTTACTGCATTTTATATAATGATGGCAAGGGTTATATAAAAAAGTATTATATATATTATGCCATATAAATAAAGTATTATAAAAAGTATATAGAAAGTATTGTACATTGCTGTATTATAATGGGATTCTGTTGCATTCTTATGAAAACAGCTGTTCGTTTACATCAAACATGGCTATCATCAGTATATTTTTTGTTTTTTCCCAGTATTTCTCTAAGCAAAGAGAATGCAGTTCAGTGGTTCATAGATTTTTGTTACCTTCTTCATCACAGATACAGGTAGTCAAGGATATTTGGGGTGTTTTCTAAGACCTCTGATTAGACATTATCAAATTCTAATCCACATGACATCAAATGGGTCAGAAAATACTATTGTATTTGTCTTAGAACAAAGGGAAAGAAAAACAGATTTGGAGTAAGGTCAGGAATATGTATGTACCCTCTGGAAGGGAAGGAATTTGGGCCTGAGTTGAGCAAAGTCTGGAGGGAAGTTATCCACCAGTAATGACGGACACAGCCTCTTCCACAAACTGGGCCAAGTCTTTAAGCAGCCTTAGGCGCCAACCAGGGAAGCAGAGACTGTCACCCATGACCCCATGATAATCCAAATTAGCTTTACATCACAAGGTCAGATTAGTTGATCTAGGGCAATTTTAGGGAATCCTGCAACTCCCTAGATATCTTCTAAATGACTGGTATATGTTACTCTTAGATGGCAGGGGAGAAATGCCTGTGCCATCCCATGGTGAGGTTATCATTCAGTTGTCTGAAGGTGACAGTAATTATGAAGAGCTTCAACTAAATTATAATCTGGTCAGTGAAGTATAAAAGACTGAATATATATATATTCATATATATGTTTATATATATACATATACATATATGTATAATTTATCTAGATAGATAGAT
The DNA here is from genome assembly GCA_030015415.1 of Cynopterus sphinx. Taxonomy (NCBI): domain Eukaryota; kingdom Metazoa; phylum Chordata; class Mammalia; order Chiroptera; family Pteropodidae; genus Cynopterus; species Cynopterus sphinx. The sequence goes on from CM057380.1 coordinate 141,738,118, forward strand.
AGATAGATAGATAGATAGATAGATAGATATGTTTTATGGGGAAGTAAGAAGGGAAAAGGAAATTTCTGAAGTTGGGAGGTGGATAACTTGGTAAATGATGCAACTGATTCAGTTGAATACTGGTTACAGAAAGAGAGGCTAGGGATATAGATGGTGAGCAGAATGCTCTGAAGTCTTGCTGACTTGATGACATTGCTGAGGAAGGACGTCCTTTTAACTTCAGTGGATGGTGGGGACAAAGACAGACATGCCCTGAGTTATTGTAATCATGCAGTAGTAGGTAGTTCTGCATTGTAGGATTTGGACAAAAAAAAATTTTAAAGCACAATTGCTCTTGTTTAAATGAAAGAGACAGATCCCCACTAATTGGTGCCAATATTTAGTTCACCCTATAGTTTGTGCAATATTATTTTTTTGTATCAGTTTTGTTCTTTATGTAAAAGAGTTTCCTTACCTGATGCAAGATTATTTTTGGAGGGAAACTGTATTCAGTACCAGTATTTATTTAGGTATTCTCTATTTGAGTCTCTACCTAGAACCCTGCTGTGTTTCCAAATTCCCTTTAGGAAATTTCTAGACCCTCCTAGACTATTCTTACTATATCGTTTCTGAATTTACTGCTTTATGGTACAATATTTATTATGTGATTAAAAATCTAGCTGCCTCTATAAAATCAATTAACTAAGCAGCTTTTTAATATTCTATTAGAAATAATAAATTTAAACTCTTTTAGATGATAGGAAGCCACTACAATAAAGTGCAAGTACTTTTGGACTTCCATCTTTATCCTTCATCACAGTTCTCCAAAGTACAGTTTGGATATCTACTATAAGCATGACACTGTTCTGTTACACAATTTTTTTAAAGCTTTCTCAGCTCTGGGACACTGCATAAAGTTACACTTCTACATTTTGCACCTTACTAATATTTTGTCATTAGAATAAAGCCAGGGCTTTGTAGATTTGGCCACTGACCTAGGACCAAAGTTATATAGGGTATAAAAAATATAACCAATTTTCACTCTTTCTATAGGAAAACTCTTAGAACACCTTCACTTGGGGCATTTTGGTATTAAAATAAGAAAAAGAGAACTAACTGTAGCTATATAGTTTATGTATTTCTTAAATTCCCCTGATCACTCCTTTTATAATCATCCAGATGTTCTGTTGGTTAATATTTTTGTTCAGTTTAATTACATTGAATTATTTTCTGAAATTAAAAAGGGCTTTTTATTGAATTCTCCAGTGTTGCCTCCTTTTGATGACTGCTGGCAATTTTAAATTAAAATAATTATTCTTCATAGTTCCCATACTTACAGAGGTTAACATTGTCTATATCTTCCCTTGGGCTGTACTAAAGAACTTTTTGTAATGTAGTATGTTTTGCCTGAGATTACTTTTCTTAAAACAAGACAGTTGCTTTTTTTTTTCAAGTTATTGTTTAAAAAGTAGACTTAAATATATCTGCCACAGTTTTGCCTTTATTTTAAACTGATTTTTTAAAAAGTTGACATATATCAGAAAGATCTCCTTTGCCAGTCTTTAGATTTGATATCCTAATCCAGCTTTGTGTACAAAATTGGGTTTTTTTGTTTGTTTGTTTGTTTGTTTGTTTGTTTGTTTGTTTTAATATTTCTTCTCTTACAGACAAAAAAGAATATGGTCTTTTAAAAATTCAATCTCAACTTCTGTGAACAGGAAAGGAAATTGAATTTTATTTCTAGCTTTTGCAATTTCTACTTCTCATTAATAAATTACTTTTGCTATCAAATAGAAACCCTGTTTGTCTCATTCTCTCACCTCCAGTCTCTTTCCATCTAAATAGTTTTCATTCATATTAGCACTCAGGCTCCTTCCCTCTTCTGTACTGGCTTCACTTCCACATACAGTTTTTTATTTTATTCTACAACTTTTTAGCATTTACTTAGTATTTATTGTCTTACATACAATATTTTGCATTTTTTTCTCTTTTATTTACCTTGGGTGCATTTCAACTGCTTTCATTTTATTAGGATAGATAGATGACATAACCCTGGATTCTAGCAGTAACATTTTGAATGATTTTAGTGTTTATACCTTTTACTTTTTGCAGTTCCAATTCTCTTGAGTGAAAGAGACAAGGTGGTCCAAAGGTAAGAAGGTAATCTCAAAAGTATATCAGGTCACAATAAAACCGAAAGAGTGGGGTTTAAAGAAAATGGTAGTGAATCACAGAATAAAATGGTAAAGAAAGTTTTGGTGATTATGAGTCATTGGCAGGGAAAGCAATTTTTGTTGTAGATTATTCTTTTGAGGAAGTGTTGTAGATTGTTCTTTTGAGAAATTTAATGGGAACAATAACCTGAGATGCAAGACTACTTCCCGGGATGGGCAGGATTACTGAAAGTGTTTGGTGAACCCCAACTGGGCCATATTTTAAAAAGAATGGAAAGAGTCAGTAGAAGGTACAACCTGCCCATACACTTAGAAACAGAGATGAGCAGGGAGAAGAGGCAGGCAAAATGGAATTTAAAAAATCCATACGTCAAACCTTTTTTTCCGAGACACAGTGGGAAAATAGTTTTGTGGATGACACTGGAAATTTTCAGATGGAAAAAAGAAATTTCATGTTAGAGGGATTTCCATATGTTCAATAAAGTGGGAGAAGAGGTTACTTGCTAAGGTAGAGGTCAGATTGGGAGCCTCTGTCTTAGACTATATTTGCTTGGAGAGAAGCCAAAAAGGAATGCAAAATTTACCAAGGAGTGGTGAAGGCTCAGCACTGATCAGTCGCTCTCCTGCTTGAGACATTTCATTCAAATTTTTTGACTAGCAAGGAAAGTATTTTTTTCTTTCTTTCTTGGCTTATAGTAATTTTGTGAGTTGTCACAGAACACAATAGAAAGAACAGATTGGGATAAATGAAATTATATCAACTGGCTTCATATATTTTTGTTACTTTTTTCCTGAGGTTAGATTTGGATCCTCTTTAACTGAGACAGTCAAGCACCATCAATATAGTCAGGAGTATATGGTGTTTTTATGACCCAAGCTGAACTTGAAATTTATCCCAATTGCAATTTTGTACATATTGTAAATCAGGGAAGTAATCAGGGCTCACTTTACACAATTTCCTACTCTCTTACAACACGCATTGTCAGTTCTTGCCACTTTTTACACTGTTACACTTGTTCTTTATCTAAGGTGACTTCTTCACCTGACAGATGTCCCCTTGCCCTTCTACATGTCTCTCATACTTAACTAGTTTTTATCTTTCCAGACCTTGCCTTAAACTTGACCTCCTTCAAAATGCTGTCTAGAGTTTTAGCTAGTCTCCCTCTCTCTCTCTGACTAGTGAATTCTGCTCAGTACAAATCATTATTTTTATATTTCTCCCCATTTTCTTAGGTAGGCTGTAATTTTCTTATGAGAAGGGCCATATCTTTTATTTCTTTTAGATCCATTCACCTTGTGTAGTACCAGGTATGTATTAACTCTTAATAAATGTTCATGAATTAAATTGTTTGTGACTGGTGTATTATTTTTATATGGTGACTGCAATAGTTAATTAAAATATGTACACTATTTCTTACTCTGCTTCATCAATTTAGTAATTTAAAATATTATTTTTAATTTAAATTTTATTTCCTTTCCTTTATTTTCATGCTTTTGTACATGCTTGGTTGGCCTCACGTCATTAGTCTTTAAGGATGTCATGGTAACCTGGCAGAGAATTCTTGGGTTAAGGTGTTCTTTCCTACTATTTCTGAAATGTTTTTCAGTTGTTATGATAGTCTTCTTCATTCTTTTTTTTTCCCTGAAGTTCATTCTTGATGATATAATTATACCTTTTATGCTCTGGGTTTTTACTGTTCTTTTTTCTATAGGAAATATAAAGCCATGATATGTCTGATATGTTTACCATAAGAAAATGCACTGACATGTAATAGCTTTTTCTTTTTACCTTAGCCCATGAATTATTTTTAATTACATTTATCTTGTAATTTGCTTATTAGTAAGAAGTGGTAATTTGCATAACTCATACAAGCCAGAGAATTTTTTTATTGGATAAATACAAAGGAAATATTTAAGTTGAATAATAAATTTATTACAAAATAGTTTTAAAATATATTTATTACTTATTACAAAGTAAATTTATTACAGTGCTATTTAAGGCATAAAAATACATATTTGTATTTATTTTAGGAATCAAACATTTTAAGTCCGGTGCAGGACGGAACAAAGAAACCACAGATTGACAGCAATAAGAGCAATAACTACCGGATTGTAAAGGAGGTCAGAGGAAGTAAAATATTTTTATATGGTTTTATATTTTCATGGCAAAGAATTTTTGCATGTGTGTTATATTTAATGTTATATTTGTTACATTTACTGCTTTTCTTCTTTTTGAAGATTTTGATTAGGCTAAGTAAACTGTGTATACAGAATAAAAAGTGTCGGAATCAACATCAACGATTACTGAAAAATATGGGAGCTCATTCAGTGGTGTTGGATCTTCTGCAGATACCCTATGAAAAGGTTAGTTCTTACTTAAAATTTATTTTTATTTTGATCTAATTTCAAACATTTAGCAAAGTTACAATGAGGTTTTTTCCTTGAACTCATGAATAGTAAGCATTCAATTTGATGCCCCATCACCCCTGACTCAGCTAGTGTCTTATTTCCTACAAACCAGGACCCTTTTCTACATAACCACATGACAACCTTCCAAATCAGGAAGGAGTATGACAATTTACTGCCACTTAATTCTCACAAGCCATTCACATTTCTCCCATTATCTCAATCATGTCCTGTTTGACAAGGAGATCTACTAAGAAACAGGTGCTGTTTTGTTGTCATGTCTATTTAAATCTCTTCATTCTTGAACTTTCATGACATTGAAACTTTTGGAGACAGACCAGCTACTTGGAAGACTGTCTCTTAATTTGAGTCATCTGATATTTTCTCGTGATTAGATTCAGTTATACATCTTTGGCAGGAATGTAACAGAAATGATGCTAAATTCTTCCTACTACTTTATGGGCAGCACACAATTTTGATTTTTCTCATTACCAATGACGTTCGTGCTGATCACTTAACTAAGGTGATGTGTGCCAGGATCCTCCCCTGTGAAGTACTCATTTTCTTGTATAATTGATAAGTATTTTATAGAGAGGTTCTTTGAAACTAGGCAAATATCCCTTTCTTCATCAAATTTTCAGTGTGTTCATTTATTTATTTTTATCATTATGAACTTGTGGATGCTCATTTTATCTAATAGATTCTACTAAATTTCAATCATTATTATTTTGATTCTCAGGTTGTTCCAGATTTGGCCAATGGAGCCCTTTCAAACTAGCTTCTCTGTCCTGTGACTTGTTCTCATAAGTAGTTTCTTGCTCTTTTGCACACTGAAATGTTCCATGCTCCCCTTTCATTCTTCTTGCCAACTCTGGAATGAGCCATGTCTTTAAGTAGCCCCAGTTCTCTTTGGGGGAGAATGGCATTAAGAACCAAAGTTCTGAGAACTAAGTATTCTTATTGCTATTGGGATTTTGCCCCTCCAGTCCCTCTAAATAGACAAAGCTAGGGAATATGTGCACATGTGCGCATATAGTCATTGATTTATGAATATAATAATAAATCTCTCATTGCTACTGCTGCCTTTTCTTCCACATGAGTGCCCTCTGCACCCCATTCAGGCTCTGACACTCCCAGGGTAGATGCCCTTTTTATCTGTCTTGAACACCAGTATGCCATGCCAGGCCTCTTAGTGCATAGAGGCCCCTCCCCACTGGGACTTTCACTTCTGATACTGGATCCACCATCCCTATCCACCCCCTTGACTTAGTTACTTTTAATATGTACATTTATAAATTCCTTAGGTGGAATAAAAGAATTTAATAAAAGAATTATTTAAAAGCAACAAAAGGTATTAAATCCTCAACTTTTGGTATCCAAATTATTTTATCTTTGATACTGTAACATGGGCATTTGACAAATTTAGCATATTGATCAAGTCCCTCCTTTTAAAAATGTAACTGTAGCACTGAGTATTTTATTATTACTTTTGTGTTTATAGGTTTATTCAGTTTTAATAACTAGATTATTCAAAAACAAAAAAGGGATGAGAATTTTAAAGAAATATCAAATACAGTAAAACTGGCCCTAGTGTTCTTCTGTACTGTTCAGCTTTTCAGTGGGAATTGGGTAGTCTTGTGGCTGAAGTTTCTTATGTCTTTTTACTATTCCTGGATTATATAAGTATAGGAAAGTGTTAGTAGATTTTGAAATAAAAAATTTCCTATTTTAAAATTAGGAATGGAGTTTTCATATTTATTTATTATTAGTCTTATTCATCCCATTTTATATATGAGGACATGTGTCTATTAATGATCTTAGGCTGTTTGTTTAACTGTCAATGTCATAAATTATAGACTCTTAGATTAGGAAAAAAGAAAGTATTAAAATTATTTAATATAAACTACTACTTAAAACATGACTCCAGTTTGTATCTCTGACATGAACCACATGACAAATAGGAAAATCAACTACTCAGGCAAAGTTTAGATAGTTTCAGTGATATTGTTAAAAAACCACCTTTAAGAAGATAAGTTTGCATTCTTTGTGAACTTGAGGTTTAAGTTTCTTAATGAGAGTCCTATAAGCAAATGATAGTATTATGGAACTTTGGAAAATGACAGTGAATAAGGAAAGCAACCTAAAAGTACATATGTTAAGAAAGGGGGTCAAAAGAAAAAGAGAGGGAAAAGATTAGGAGAGAAAGCAAAGGGAAAAAGGAAAAGAAAGATGTGGAAATTGGAGACCAAGTCAATAGCAAAGAAGAGGCAGAGAGGGGAGCAGAGAGGACAGATATAAGGTTAGAAAATAATAGAGAAATTTACAGGGTAGGGAATAAGAGGAAAAATGAGTGAAGAAAAGAAAGAGAATAAGGGCAAGACAGGAAGACAAGGGAGCAGGAGCAGGAGTGGAATAGAAGGGACAAGAAGAGGAGGAAGAGATGCTGGGAGAAGCAGTGGAAAGGGAGAAGTTTGAGAAAGAGGGGTTATATAGAAGGTGGTGAGGAAAGAGGAGAAGCAAAGAAAAACAAATAAGCAAAAAACCCTAAGAAGACCCAGATACCTGGAAACACCAGGAAAGAGTGGAAATCCAAGAAAGGGAGGAGAGAGAGGGATGGCAGCAGTGAAAGCTGAAGAAACAGAGAGAATGGGGCCAGAGAAAGAGAGAAGGATGACGGAGGGGTTTGAGGCAGAGGCAGCGGGGTGGGGAGGAAGAGGCAGCTACGTAAAGAGAAGGGAAAATGAAGTGAATCAACAGAAAGATTGGGGAGAAAGAAAGTCTGTGAGACAAAGAGGATATTGAGAGTGGAGTAGAACTGATCATAGGAGGAGGAATAAAGAGTCAAGAAAAATCTAAAACTGGTGGAAGGGACTGTTCTGTGGGGTTATCTGGGAGAGTCATAGAAACAGAAAGGGCACAGATAAAGGAGAGTATAAAACAGTGGTTAGGAAGAGAAAAAGTGCACATGCCTCCAAACATTATTTTTTGAGAATACTTTTGCTGTGCTATGTTTGTTTCTCTGTATCACATGCCTCTCTTTAACTTACAGAATGATGAAAAGATGAATGAAGTAATGAACCTGGCCCATACATTCCTGCAGAATTTTTGTCGGGGAAACCCACAGAATCAAGTTCTCCTTCATAAACATCTGAATTTATTTTTAACTCCTGGGGTAGGTATTTTAGTGACTTCTAATATTTACAGTAAAGTGTCCATCAGATTAATTTTAGCAGCATTGATGACTAGAATTTTATGAGTCTTCATCACCTCATTATTTTTTTCCTCATAGGGGTTTTCTCCCTCAAAATGAATATTATTTCCATTAAAGAAACATTTACGGAGACTTGGAAAAAATTACCTGCAAATAACCATTTCATTTATTTCTGTATAGTTTTATGTTAGGAAAACGATGTGATAGAACAAAGGACTAGCTCTGCAGTGCCATGAGTAAGATAAATACGGAAAACTCAAAGGTGGAGTTTGCTCTGCTCAGTAAAATATGTGTAAGCAGGTACTATGGAAGAGCTAACTTTGAATAACAGATACTTAAATTAATCTCAAAATACTGTTGCCAACATGTTGACCTTTATGATAATAAGTACCTTTTCCCAACTAAATTTCTTTGTGAGCACAGTTTTCTTTCAGTGGTGAATGACCTCATTGCATTTATGGCTTTGTATAACATATAAAACTGATCACAAGCAGGGAAATTAGTCTAAGTACTGTAGCTTAGAAATCTGATCTTTTCAGAATTACAAGGGCATGTTCCTCTCTGTTCAGCTCCTTGAAGCAGAAACCATGCGGCACATCTTCATGAACAATTACCATCTGTGCAATGAAATCAGCGAGAGAGTTGTGCAGCATTTCGTGCACTGCATTGAGACACACGGCCGCCACGTGGAGTACCTGAGGTTTTTGCAAACGATTGTAAAAGCAGATGGTAAATATGTGAAGAAATGCCAGGATATGGTAATGACAGAGGTAGGTTCTTGGTTTGTCATCTTATCAGCTTCACAAACATTATGCTCAAAACTTAGAGTCAAAGAAAATTCAACGATGTATTTTGGAAAATAGTTTAATCATGACTAAAACTGGTGGTAGGGGGTGTTAAATTAAACTATTTTGGAAAATAGTTTAATCATGACTAAAACTGGTGGTATTTTGGTTAAGTCTAGTGAAGTATAACATAAGTTGATTTTATAATTTTCTACGAGTGTACTTTTATTTTTGATCCTTAATGAATTTGTGTACTTTAAATGATGATTAAGATCCTATGAAATATTGTAGATTATTTAGAATGAAAATGAGAAAATTTTATACTTCTAAGTTTTTAACATATAACAAAGAAAGATTAAACTCTGCTTTTCCAGTGCCTTTTTACTCTATTCCTGCAGTATAGAATGGGTGTTCTCTGCTACTGTTTGCAGAGTTCTTTAAAGGGAATGAAACTAATTAATAGAAAGTATTCATCAGGGATTTATTACAAGTGAAAACTTAGCTATTGAGAGTAAGTTAAAAATTTAAGAAAAATGAATGAAGTACTTAATTTATTTTGTCATTTTCATTGTGTGATTTATGAAATAAGTTACTCATTGAGAACCACGTGATATGGTGGAGAGCTGACAGCTCTTTGAGCCCATTGGGTTAAATCATGGCTCTGTGACAATGTTTTTCTAAAGGATTGTATGAATTAAGGTAGCTTTCAAATATAGCTACCAGTTATATAGTAGATTACATTGTTTTGGGGGATTTTCCCAATATATAACTAAAATTTAGGAATGAGGGTGATTTCTATTTTCATGCAATGTGAGTCCTCCTTCTCCACAGAAATGTTAAAATTAATCCTGCATAAAGCTTTGAATTTTTAACATAAATTTTTGTTCTTAAACAGTATAACGAACATTTTCACTTGTAAACGTTACCTTTTTCTTATCTACATTTACATCCACACTAGTTCTTCATTGCCTAGAAATGTGTGGGATCCAATCTGATTTTGTATTATGATTATCAAGGAAAGAATTGCAGTGCGAAAGCAGCAAACACTTAAGTCAATTGTATGACACTTAGGAGATGAAGTGTTCCTAGGTGTAAAGAAGAATTTGTAATATTATATTGTATAAAGATATAATACATGTTTCTGGCACATATACATCATCTTCAACAAAACTTTCAAACTAAGCCAAATAATTCTTAATTTAAATATGCCATTAATTTAAATAAAACAGAAAAAAAATTATATGTGTTACCAAAATATCTCACATTGGGGTTAGAATATATAAATAAAATAGGAAGGAAAATTTGTGTCCTAAAAGCATATTTGTTTTGTTTCCTTCTCTCTTTTTCAAAGTTCTTCTTTTTTCTCTTTATTTCTCATCTCTCAGCTTTTACTGATGCTTATGACACATGGAATTTCCAGATTTTTATAGAGTTGTGTTTAGCTAAATGTACTTGCTTACTTATTTTGTCACTGTTGAAAGGGATGGGGATACTTTATTCTGCTTTAGTAAAATTAAATTTATGAGATTTCTCATGCTTTGAAAGTAGAGTCTTGCATTTGAAGCAGAGGGAAATAACTTTATTTGAATATTTTGCAGGTTTAATTTCAGTGGGCAACTCACTGATGAACAATTTGCTATCATTAATGTCATTTAATTCTTGCCCCCATCTGCCATTCTTGTAGCTCCCCTACTGGTTTTGATAGCATTCATAATTAATCGCTTGGCACATGACTAGAATCTTTTTACCATCCTTCCTTGGTATAGTTCTACTTTTGCAATATTATCTGTTATTTTTACAAAGACGTACATGTGTTTCCAGATAGAAGAAGCCTTTGGCAATAACTGCAAGGACTGCTATATAGACTCTCTTATTATCATTTCAGTTGATAAATGGGGGTGAAGATGTGCTGATATTTTACAATGATAGAGCATCATTTCCCATCCTTCTCCAAATGATGTGTTCAGAGAGAGACCGGGGGGATGAGAGTGGTCCTCTGGCCTACCACATCACCCTTGTGGAGTTGCTGGCTGCTTGTACAGAGGGTAAAAATGTCTACACTGAAATCAAGTGCAATTCCCTTCTGCCCCTGGACGACATAGTGAGGGTGGTGACGCACGATGACTGCATCCCTGAGGTAAGCCTGGCAAACACTTAGGAGCTATAGAATTGAAAATAATTTTTAAAGTGCGTAAGTGCCAGAAGTTCCCAAAATGCTATTTATAATGAGATAGTATATTTAGTCAAGGAATTGTGCTTAGTTATATAATTATGAAAATTTAAAAAGAACATTAAAAAGTTTACTTTTTTAGTTCTATAAGAAGCTATGAAAGACTATAAATCTTTTTAAAGTATAGGCATTGGAAGCTACTACAGGAGTCTCTGAATTCTAAGTATGGCAAGTGAACAAACTGAAAAATTTACTTGTAAGTTCTAGAATATTCTTGATAATGTAAAAAACATTTTGTAAATTATTCACAGTGATTGATAGGAAAGAATAGGATGGTGCTGTAGGATCATCTATATGACTCTGTAGCTTTACCGTGCTTTATAGAATAGATGTGTTCTTGGAAATATGGACACACATTTTGCTTTATTCAGACATCATCGTTTACCCTCTGTCCTAGTTTGGCTGTGACGACAGGAAAAAAACTCATTAGAAACTGCTTGTCTGCCAATAGGATTAATGAGGTTTCCAGGAATGTATATTGTACTGATGTCTTTCTTTTCCTCAGTTGTGTACTGTTGCAAAATTCATAAATGTGTGATATGCTGAATATGATATAAGTCCAAACATTTTAAATCACAGTAACTTAAAAAGTTGTCAGGTTAGGTTGGCTTCCTTACTTCCAACTGGTCTGACGTAGTGATGGCCTTGAAAGTGTAATTTTGTGGAATTGTTGACACTTAAAACCAGGGGTACTTTATGACTTTGTTGGTTTGAAAGATGGCAAAGAAAAGAAGCATAGCATAGAATTTGAGGTCTTGATTCTGACCATGCTTCTTCCCATGTGCAGTTGTCTCTGACAATGCCACTCCTACCTCTTGTGTACATCTGCTTCACTCATCTTCATTCTCAGACCTTGATCCAGGCATTATCCTTTCAAGGAAGACTTCCCTAGCCTCCTGTAGTAGAGTTTATAATTTTAATTTTGACATTAGAATTTGATTAGTTAATAAATATCTGTAGCCCTCACATCCTCTCCCAAGATTATACACTCAGTGAGGGTGCGAACAAGATCTGTTTCTAATTTACTATTATAGTATCTGAGCCTGAGCCTAAACTTAATATATATGTTTTGCATGAATGAACAAGTGAATTAAAAACATGAGTTGGAAACCTGGACCCACTACTTCTTGACTGTGTGACAGACTCCAAACAGGTTATTAACCTTTTTCATCTTCAATTGTCACAATTTTAAAGTGAAATAATTATAGTATGGACCTGATAGGATTCTTGAAAGATAAAATTAAGTAAGATATTACATATAAAATGCTGAAGGTGTTTGACATGTAGCAGATGATGAATAAATATTAGCTTCTGTCAAGATGACTATGATAATTCACAGAATGGCTCTGATGTTTCCTTACCCTATGGCCAGTCCTTGACACAGGCATCCTGCCACTAAAGGCTTGTTTTAGACCTCAGTCAAGTAGGAATAAGCACGAAGGACATGAAAGCTGACCCTGTATTACTTATGGTTCTCCCTTGGATTCCATGAATCCCCTGAAATTGTTTATATGATTTCTTACATATATACACATTTTTTTTTTCTGGAGAGAATGTTATAAAACATTCATCACATTTTCAATAAAAAGAAAGTAAAGAAAATGAAGAACAAAAACTACTCTGCATACACAGTTTAGAAATGGTGTATGTGGGTGAAACTCATCTCAGTCCTTTATGTGGAATTTTGCTAAATCTAGAAAGGAATTTTACTACATCTTAAAATAAAACTGCTTTTCAGAAATAGTAATTTAAATATTTTTGAATGACAATAATTTAGTTGACACATTTAAACACTGTATTAGAACTCTCTTGGTTGCAAGTTATAGAAACCTAACAAACTAGTTTAACTTTAAAAAAAAGGGGAATTTAATTGGCTCCTGTATTTGGGAATTTGAAGGATAGTTGTTCAGATGGATCAGGAGCTTCAAACAGTGTCAGAATTCTTTCCATCTCTTGTTCCCTTTTCTTTTGTGGTTTTGCCTTATTTTCTTCTTCCGAGCATAATTTTCCTTCACATGCCTAAAAAACGTGGCCTCTTGGAGTCCAGTTTTAGCTTGCACCACTTTTTAGCAGTGAGAGGGAGGGGAAGAGAGAGTGAAAAAGAGAAAGACTATGACAGAGACAGAGAGAGGACAGGGGAGGGGAGAAGACAGCAGAGGAAGGATGAGGGAATGGGGAAGAGGAGAGGGATAGGGGATTTTGACATCTAGTGTCTCAAATTTGTTAGATTTAGTTTATGTGACGTGCATATTCTCACACCAGTCATTGGGCTCAGAGGAATCAAATACCAGGTCATGTGTTTACCCTGGGTCAAGGGATGGGATCAAGTGTCTTAGTGATAGACGGAAAGTGGGAATGCTTTCAGGGTAGACAGAAGACATGGTTAGTCCACTGTGGGAACTAACGCAGATTTTATTTAAACTTTCATTATTGATGTTTGAAAATGAATAAAGAAAACCCTCTTTTGTATTTGAAACTTATACAGGTTAAAATTGCATATGTGAATTTTGTTAATCACTGTTATGTTGACACTGAAGTGGAGATGAAAGAAATCTACACAAGTAACCACATTTGGAAATTATTTGAGAACTTCTTGGTGGATATGGCAAGGGTAAGTTACACTTTGACCATTACTTACTACTTGATGTTTAGTAAACTTTTCAGCATATATTTCACTAAACTGTTTCAAGGATCTGGATAAAAACTCAGAATTAAACCTATTACCTTTGGATGTAATCTATTATATTAAAAACATTGTGAATGAGTTTTACAAGGTGGTGAGATTGGATGAGTTAATATACACAAAATACCCAGTACAGTTCATATAGCAACAAAGTTGTTCATTTTTACTTTTACAACTAGGTTGGTCTGTTATTAAATGGAATTTTAGTGGCCTTTCTTACATTGATTAGAGAAGACGTTTGTTAGAGATCACTTTGTATTCTCCCTCCTATCATAAATGCAATTACAAATCAAAGTTGGAAAAGATCTCAAGTCTTGCCTACTGCTTTCGGAAAGATAGGTACTGGGCCTGACTATTCAGGACTTAGCATTGCTCTCTGTTGCCTATTCAGAGTCTTCTTTAGAAGTGTGCTTTAGTAATTAAATCACCTAGTGTTTTTACTCAGGCCGGTCAAAATATATTCTGCTTTAACTTTGGGTACATTTCTTCTTGTTTGGCTTTTTTAGGGGGAGTATGAGGGCAGACATGTGGAGCTGTTTGGCCTTTTCTAGATACTGTCAAGCATGTTTCACTTCATTAATCTTAAGTAAATGAATGAGAAAAGGAAAGAAGGAAGGAATTTTTAAGATAAGATAGCACTTCTCCCTTTCTTTTTACATGCTAAATTATCATAATGTCCAGGGTTATTATTTTAGTGTTCTTTTGGATCCTCTATGGCTTTCTCTTTGAAGTATGAGGCATGATGTTCAAATAACAGTTTTGGTAATAGAAGAAAGTATATAGATAACTCCTCAGACCCATTGATTTATGGTGGCCTGTGACAGCCCTCCTGTTTCCTACATTCCTGAGTGCCCATGGATTTACATAGGCTTCATTTACATATATTTGGAGGAGAGGGGTTTAATGAGGTTTGTATTTTCAGTGTCTTATAAAAATGAATGGTGACAGTTATCCATTAGCTCACTGCCTCATACAACCCTTTTGGGAAGGAGGGAAGACAAAGGGGATATAATGAAACATCTATTGCAGATCGAGATATCTGAGAGAAATCTTGTATAATAAAATAAATCAGGTATTTTTCTGGTCCAGGAACTCTTTTATTCCATCAAGGCTTGCAGATGAAATATGCCTATTTTACTTTTGGTGTGGTGTAGCATGAGTGATCTCTACTATTTCCAAGCACGAATCAAGGCAGTTCCTATACTACTTCGTTTATACAGAACTAAAAGGCACTCATTACCTTTCTCAGGTAAACCTGCACCTGTGGAGAAATCATCCTGTTTACACAGGTTTTACATACCACTCGTATTCCACCCTCCCCCCCTCCTTTGACCTTGTGAAAGCCCTTGTACGTGATCAACTATAAGTATCTCCAGAGACCTTGAAGTAAAGGATGGTTTATATGCTGATGACTGAGCTTTAAAATTGCACGTGCAGGAAGATATTAAAGAGATTATGGACTGATTTGCAGAGTAGCACAGTGCTATGGACTAAAGATAAGCTTGAAAAAGAACAAGGTCACATTCTAGGAAGCATGAGCTTCAAAGTAAAAGGATTTTTTTTATTTTTGAACCAAGGAAAGCTGATGATAACTGCCACTGATTATGCCACCGTTGAAACACTCTTTCAATTGATAGGTTCATAAGGCTAAGTAAGATATATATATATTCTTTTTCTAAAAAAATATGCATGTTGAAAGGAGAGTTATTTTAACTGTTTTGATTAAATAGTCAATATTATTTATTATATAAGAACTCTAGGAGAACTTTAGGATCTTCTTAGTTTACTCATTATGTCTAACTGCAACAGCTTAGCTGTACTGCATAAAGCATTTTTTTCTTTCCTTGTTGTTTACCTCTTATTTATATTTGAAAGGAGCAGCTCTCTTCTCCCTTCACCAAAAATGACAAGGAATCAGACTTTCTGTTTCAGGAAAGGGATAGGAAACCTGATTTTTCCATATCTAACCTTTGTCTTTCTCTCCTAGAAGAAAGATTAAGGATCTACCACACACTTTCAAATTTAAATATGAAAAATGTGATTAAATAAGTAGAATGTGGTCTTCTAGGCAGATTTTCAGTTGCATAGAGGGGTGGTTCTTAAAACTTTTAGGAGCATCAGAATTATCTAGATGCGTTGTTAAGAAATGGATTACTGGGCCTCACCCCCAGAGTTTCTGATTCAATAGATATGAGACTTTCCATTTTTAATGAGTTCCCAGGTGATGCCAAAGCTGCTGGTCCAGGGACCACACTTTGATAACCACCATAGTAGAGCATGTTAGTTAAGACTAGGTATTTTAGAGGCATTAGCCAGACAAGATTCTGGGTTACTGGGTTACTGGGAGGATTCAATGAGATAATGCATACGACGCTATTAGCACATGCTTGGCACTTAGTAAAGGAGTTGGTAACATCGTCATTTCACCCACATCATGGTAACATCACTGATATTATCACAAGGTTATGTAGCCTTTAAAACAATTTCAAAAGGCTTCCCCAATATGTGTAACAAATGACAATGGTGAAGATAACCAAAAGAGAGATCATCCAACCTAGACAAAAGCCAGAAACCATGTCCATGAGGCTAGACAAGCACAATAGTGACTTGACACAGAAATGGACTCATTTCAAATGTACAACAAAGATGTGAAAACCTGGAACAACTGATTCACATCAGTGAGAAATAGTGAAGGTAATCTGGAGGAAACGTATTTGGTAAATTGGACCTAAAGAATCATAGGATCTTATATTTCCATTAACAATGATCTCACTATTTTTTGAGACAACTGGTTTCATTATTACAGTTTTAATTGTTTACAGCTCTTATACCCAACCAAATTTTTATATAGTATAATTTTACCTGTTTCTTCCTTATGCAGCTATGTAGAATTAGTTCAGCAAAGACGTAGGTGTTTACTGTAAGCAACATATTTTCCTCTGTTGTGATCTACTTTAAAATGATAAATTATACTACTTAAAGAAACTTAAGATCATCTAGTTTGACTTCATATTTGCCCCTGAGTTGCAGAGAGATTATTTGCTAGCATAAGGTGACTTGCCTAGTTAGTAACAGAGCTGGGAAGTCTGCTGCAGCCCAATTCAGTACTTTTCCCATAGCTTCTCAAATATATTATTGACAGTTCTCATGCCTCCCATTATTTTTTCCATGTCTTTCAGTGGTTTCTCATCTGATATGGTGTCTGGGCTCGTTGTTTTAGTGTACTTTTAGGTTCTCTCTAATTTGTCTTTTTTGGGGGATGGACTCCAGTGCTTCAGACAGAGTCTGGTCAGAAGGCAGATGATTATTTTAG
The DNA here is from genome assembly GCA_030015415.1 of Cynopterus sphinx. Lineage (NCBI taxonomy): Eukaryota > Metazoa > Chordata > Mammalia > Chiroptera > Pteropodidae > Cynopterus > Cynopterus sphinx. The sequence goes on from CM057380.1 coordinate 141,754,899, forward strand.
CTAAAGTTCGGAGAACAGTCTTATTTAAAATGCAACTAAAGTATTAATTTGCAGTGGTACTCATACCACCTTCCGCCTTTCTTCTCTTGTTTCCTGGAGTCAACATTACTAGATTTTTTGTTTGCTCTTTAAAGGGTCCCCTTTCTTGGTACTTTTTATTTTCCTGTTTGCACCTCTTGTCTTTTATCTTGTTAAGAACCATATAAGAAAATCCTTCTGAAAGACTTTTTAATAAACTGGTGCTAGATTGTTTCACATACTTACTCCATTCTAATTTCCTGACAGAGATTGTATCCACGTCCTGCAAATATACCAGATTTAGTCAGGCAGCAAAGCTATTAGACCTATGAAAAGTTGTTCCACTATCTTTCTGAGCATTTAACAACAGCCCACTTTGATCTATGTTCCAATGCAGCTAAAATTGGTGTTTATAGGCCAGAAATGCTTTTATTTTCTTTTGTAACTGATTGTTTGCAGAGTCAGGGGATTTGAGTCATTTTTAGAAAGTACAGAGAGGGAGGTGGACTGTGGTCAATGTTAGTCCCAGGCTATACTTTTTCTTTTGAAGATGTTCCCAATTTCACTATTAATTTCAAGATTCTATAATGGCCAGCAATGCTCTACATGATGTATTTGCAAAATGAAATTAAATCAAGAAATAACTTAGAAGCACACCTAACACAGTATCATGCCATTGACCTATCAATCACTGCTTAACAGGACAAATCAGAGTATTTCATTATCAAACAGATCGCTTGAGCAATTCTCTCCCTTTACTTAGCTTACCGAGTCATAGAAAGTGGGAGTAAAGACAAAATTTGTATGTGCTTTGAAACATACTTTCAAAGTTTTTTAATTTGATAGGATTGAATAGGTGTTTTGCTTGATGATTTGATTCTATAATTTTCTTGACTTTCTTGAGTGGAATGAACCATTGAAAAGTCTCACTTTACAGAATTCTTTTATGTAGACTTATTTATTAGCAGGGCAGGGGGGTGAAGAGTCTAAAGTATTTTATAAAGCTATTCTTTGTGCAGCACATTTCCCTCAGTTATAATTCTATCTTTCTCTTCGACTTTCATACTGAATTATACTATGGTGCCCATGTGGAATGAACATTTATTTGGCTCTTGATTGGTGATTAGTTTGTCCTTGTTCTGCATCATACTTTCTGCTCTTCAAACCATTGGCAGCATTTATTATAATTGATCAATTCCTTCTTGAAACACTTCTTCACTTGACCCTCAGAATATCAGTCCTGCTCTGTTTGCCTCTCATCTCATTGGCCACACCTCAGTTTACTGTTTTCTCTGAATCTTTCCAACTTTTAATAGTGGAATGTACAAGCTCAAACCTTAAACTTGCTCCATTCTCTGTCTACAATCACTTCCTTGATGATCTCATCCACTCTCCTAACTTTAATACCAGGCTGATTGAAGCTGGGACCCTTCCCCTAATGTCCAGTCTTACATATTAAACTGCCTACTACATGACTATCTTACCTTAAACTCTTCATTCACTTCCATGCACAGCAAAAAATTAATTTCTTGTCAAGTTTTTTGCATCTCAATAAATGGTAATTTCATTATTCAATCTAAGCATTCAGGCAAATTATCTTGGTAAATTTTTTTTAATACTCTAAATCCAATTCTTTAGCAAATTTGACAAACTCTAATCATAAAATATCCAAAATCTGACTACTTCTGAGTACACCAGTACTACTTTCCTGTTCTAAGGTACCATTAACGTTCATCTGGATTATTACAATAGCCTTATAACCTGTTTCCACTCTAGCACTCTTCCTCTATCTATATAGCAGCTATGATGATGGTGATGATGATGATGATGATAATAATAATAGTAGTAATAATGATAATGTTGGTGTATATCACTCCTTTACTCAGATTATGTCCAGAGTGAAACCACTATCCTATTTGACCTACCCCCTGTCCACCCCTTCCTCATGCTCTCCTGCTATTGGCCTGCTTCCCAAATGCACCTCCATCTCAGCACCTTTGCATCTATCTGCCTGGGATGCACTTGTTCCTCAGGTATCCTCATGACTTCATTTCTCTCTTCTTGCAGGTCTCTCCTTAAAAGTCTTCAGAGAGCCTTCATTGACCACTCGATGTAAAGTAGCAACCTCTTCCCTCTCTCTCTCCACTTGCTTAATTTCTTACCCCACTTGAAATTTTTATATGTATTTAAATAGTTTCTATTGAAACAAAGAAGGGCAGAGATTTTTGTCTGTTTAGTTCACTGCTGAATACCTGACATAGGACAGTATCTCACATATAGCAGATACTCAGAAATTTTGTGGAATAAATAAATGTCAACTGAAGTTAAAAATATTTAAAAAGTGAATTCGAAAACAAAGTGTGCTCTTAACATAGAGTTAAGTAGGTGTATTAATGACATGAAATAAATAGCTTGAAACAGATTTTTACATATATAAGATATTAATATATAATAAATAGATTTTCAACTATTAGTAGGGAAGCAATTGGTTATTTCCAGAGATGTGGAAGTTTTTTCTATGGAGAGCAAAATAGCTAATATTTGAGTTTTTCAGGCCACTGTCACAACTGTTACAACAATTACTAAAGTGAAAGGAGCCATAGATAAGATGTAAATGAATGGATATGGCTGGATTTCACCTGTTGGCTGTAGTTTGCTTACCCTGGATTATTAAATTAATAATATAAACTTTGTTAGGGTCGTAATTTAATATATTTTGTTCACTAATGGATCACAGGTACATAGAACATTCTTGGCATGGAATAGACATTCAATAAGATTGTTGATATGGACTAAATCAAAATGATATGTGAGGACACTGGCTATTTGGAGTGAAATGAACTCAGCTCCTAAGCTAACATTATATAATAATATAAATTGCTATGGATTTAGAGATAAATATAAAATGATAAAAATGGATGTAATGTAGGTGGATGTTCATCTGTCTTTGAATGAGAAAGTTCTTTATAAGCTTAAAAGCAATGGATTAAATAGTTAAGGAAAATAATAGACATTAAAACTTAAGTATATAAAAATTATGTAGAAATATCAAACATCAAAATAAGAAAAATTATTATATATTAAAAAAGATAATAAATTTTACATAAAGGATATATATATATATGAAAAACACTAACAATCCATAATAATAAAATGGGCAAAAACCAGGCACTCATGATTTATATAGGAGGAAATACAAGTAATCCCGAAAAAATAGTCAAATCCTAATAATTATTTAAAAGTACAAAGTAAAATAAGATTCAATTTCCAACTCTCAGAGTTTTAATAGTAAAAGATAAAAGTAAAAAGATAACATTAAATGTTGGTTCACATATCTTGCTGATGAGAGTGTAGATTTGTGCTGTCTTTCTGAAAAGTATTTTGATAGTGTATTGAAAAAACCTTCATACCTTTTTAGTGTGTCAAGTAATTTACCTTCCAAGGATCTGTTCTCAGGAAATAATTAGAAATAATATCAAGGATTTATGGTCAAAGAAGCACACATACTTTTATAATAATACACAACAGAAAATAGTTTAAATATTTAATAGAGAAATGGTTCAATAAATTATGATACATCTATAAAATTGACGTTATAGAGCCACTGAGATTATTTTGGGGGGATTTTTGGTAATGTGAGAAGTGCTAATGATTGAGTGATGAGTATAACAAGGAGAATCCAAATTGATTGTCCAGAATGATTTCCATTATGTAAAATATATAAGGTAGAGCAAAAAATTAGAAGAAAAGATTTCATGATGTTAATCACAGTTTTATCTGGATTTTAGGCTTATGGTAATTTTTGTTTTCCATTATGTATTTTTCTGTATTGTTTCAGGCTTCCTACAATTAATGTATGTATTGATAGTAAAAAAGTATTATCTTTTAAAAAATAAATTTAGAATTCTAAGAAAGCCATTTAAGTGTATGAACAGATGACTCACATTACACACACACACACACACACACACATATGTGTGTATATATATATATATATATATATATATATATATATATAAGCAAATGTTTGGAAAGGTTTTGGGCTTGTGAATAAGGGAATGCAAATTAAAATAAATATATGTCACCACCTCAAATACTTAGAGGAACATTTTTACTGTCTTGGAGAATACAAAAATGATCCCTAGGATTGTATTCTTTGGTATGTATGGTCAAAAGTATGTTACTGTCACTAGAGCTGCCTTATCCTGTAGGGTAGCAACTTGCCACATTTAAATTTTAATTTTAATTAGGTAAACTTAAATAAAATAAAAAATTCAGTTTCTTTGTCATACCAGCCACATTTCAAGTGCTCAGTAAGCCACATGTGTAGTGGCTACTGTCTTGGATACCACAGATATAGATTTCTATCATTGCAGAAAGTCCTATTGCAGAGTGCTATTCTAGCACATGGTAACTTATATAACCCAGTCTGTTGTCTTTGGAAGAGTAGCAGTCATATTTGGAGCAGAAGAGAGAAGGGACACTATGTGCAAGGGGAGAAATGTCAAATTTGTCTTGAAATTTCACTTAATATATTTTTTTTTCAATATGATTTCAAATGCCTTCTGTGTGCTGAGGTGCTTGTGTGCAGTGGTGAGCAAGTCAGACTATTTCCTGGTGTCCAAAGACTTATATTCTACTGGCAGAGACATTTATATATTTATATGTTCTGTCTCGATTGATTAAATTAGGGCTCTAATAGAGTAGGGACTTTGTTTTGTTTGGCTTACTGATATAACTACTAATAGACATAAATACCCAATATTTATGTCTTAATTCAACAATTTATGTCTCTAAGTGAAATTTGACGAATATATAGTAAAATTCATCTGACAGTAGGAGATGACATATATTTCAAAAAGTAGATTTTTTTTGGAAAAGACAAGATTGTGGGCTTGTTTTTTAAATTGTAAAACATTACAAGTTGAGAATCATTTCTGGTAGAGTTGGATGAAAATATTTTTAAAATAATGGTATAGGGAATATAGCAGGGATTGGGGAGAAATTTAAATAGTGATGAGTGACACACTATAAGACAAACTTCAAATAACGTAAGATTGAGGCAGGATAGCACTATTCAATAAATGTTTAGAGGATGTTTGGTTATAGCAACATGGGAAAAAATTAATTAGGTCTAGAAATCGAGTCATCTACAGGGGCACAATTTTGATAGCTTAAAGAGTTAAATAGGAATCAAGATGTGTATAAGGATGAAAGAAGGACTTCGATAAAAAATTAGAACAAAATAGAATATTTTTTCATGGAAGGGAGATTTTTTCTTCTTTATATTAAATAAGTGAAAATGCTCTAAGTAAAAAAGAGTGCCTAAATGCTAAGAATTATTTTACATAATGAAATTAATATTCTAAATAGTCAGAATGTACAAATATATGTGAAATGGCAACCAAAAAGAGCTTATTATGAAAATGTTAAACTGATACATAATGTGTGACTTATTATCCAAGTTTTATTTACAGTGGTTAGAGTGTTTGAAATGTCTGTACATGATAAAATACAAGCATGAAATGATTACATGAAAAATGCCCAGTTTTGTTTACAATGTTAGAAATGCAAAATAAAATAACTAAATAACATCACATTGGCAAAAATAATATTTTACTGATAGAACAGCAGGAAACAGATGACACACTCCAAGAGATATGGATAGGGTTAAAGGGAATAAAAAGCGGGAACAATGCAAAGCTGTTTCCACCCCAGGTGAAGGGGCACGGGAGCATCATTGTTATTGGAGTCCAGAGAGAACTTGGAGACACTGCAAAAGGGCTCTAAAAAGGGCTCTATCCAGAGACACAGACATTGCTGAAGCCTTAGTGAGGAGAAGGAGAGGGAGGCAGAGGCAGAGGCAGAGGCAGAGGCAGAGGCAGAGGCAGAGGCAGAGGCAGAGGCAGAGGCAGAGGCAGAGGCAGAGGCAGAGGCAGAGGAACAGGTACCTTGCCTTCTTTCTCTTTCACTCTGATCTGCCAGTCCCTCACATCAGCTGAACCCAGCCAGGGCTTGAGAGCAAGACCTAGTTGGTGGTAATGAGAGAACAGATAGACTGTTGATAGCATAGTACATTTATTATTTTAGAAGATCAGCACAGACAGTACTATAAAGCTGTGTAGACTTTTACTGTTGATTCCTCTTTTGGTGAAATATACCCCAAAACTGAATCTGAAAGTAAAAATAATAATTTTGTCCAATTCCTTTTAATAGAAAAAAAGGGAAATTAATTATATAAAAGACTAGCAAGAATAAAATAACAAAAAATAAGAAAATCATTTGTATTGTATTTTTGGTTATATGTACCTCAACTCGTTCCAAAATGAATTAAAGTATGATTGTGCATTAGAATGATAGAATAAATATAGCCTTTTAAAATATTTAGATCATGAGAGTACATGGGAATGTTTTACAGGAAATAATGGTATGGGAATAATATGTGCAAACAGAATGAAACTTTAAAAATATATGTATTAAACATAAAAAGTTAAAGTGTTATGATTTTATCCGAGCTATTTCCAATCTTAAAGAGAGGTAGTAAACATAAATAGATGACTAGAGAAAGAATATTGTTGTTAGTGTTTTTCTGAAAAGTTTTTAAGGATTTTAATAAGAAAAGTAGCTTATGTTTTGTGCCTATCCTTGATATTACAGCATGGGATGCAAGGCTCTAGAGGTGAAAATGTTATTATCTGTGCAGAAATAATATCTTGAAATAGTATATGAGTTTCTGGGCAAACGAATTGAGGAATAGCTTCCGAATATTTTTGCAAACCCAGACTTGTTCTTTTAAACATTTTTTTATATTCCATTTAAATTATATTTCTAATGATAATGTATTCAAATTATATACACTTTGAAAACAGTTACACTCTATATTTTGATGAAGATACATTAAAATTATTTACAATAGAACATAAATCAGAAAAAATCTCAATTATACTTACATAATTAGTGATTGTGCTTAAATGAAGTCAAATAAATTTGATGTAATAAATATATAATAATAATTTATAAGTTATATGTATTTTAGTACCTAAAACTTTTTCAGCTCCTCAGTGGAAAATTTGTAGCTGTAAGATAATAATTAAATTCATTTGTCTGACATTTTCGCTAATTTCTTTAAACTTTTTTTTTTAAACCCAGACTTTTTATTACCCAGGATTTTGAGAAAAGCCTTTATCTAGAAATAGATTACTTTTATTCATCTACTGATTAGAGCAAATCAGGTTGGTTCTTTAGCAAATGTGTGTTTGCAGGTAATCCAGTGTGATACTATAAGAGCTCTGGGGAGCCCCACACAATTGTGTGAAAAGTCACTGGATGAAGGTTATTTGGGCTGGTTATGGTAGAAATGGTCTGCTACCTATTCCACCTTAATATACTTTTATCCTACAGATCAGAGCATTTCACTATAAAAAACAGTGTTGGAAAGATACTAAATGAAATAAATTCAATTTCATATCCATCAGGGCAAAATCAATTTTATGTTAGTTCTGGGACCACTGAAAGTTTGGTCCTTGGTTAGATGTTTTACAAATATAGCCTAATTCAAAGATAACCAAAACAAAATGAGTCCGTTTTTATTTTTCCACTTTTTAAATTAACTAACTGATTCATTTATTTCACAGCATTTATTGAACATCTTGTATATGCCAGGCACTATGTTATATGCTGGAACAAAACTAAAAGATTATATAATTTCAGATAATTTATTTCCTTTAATGGCACTATTCCTTATAATAACTGTGAATTAGTTCTAATACCATCTCTTCAGATAGGTGTCATTTAATAAATGAGGTAAAAGTGAACTGCCCTAATGGAAAGTAACTCAAAAGCAAAACAAACCCTCTGCTCTTTCTTCTACCTCCATCCAGCAAATACTGTTCTTTTCCACATCAAAACATTGGGACATGTGGTTTGAGAAGGGAATTTTTCTCTTTTGTGAATTTATTTGTGTGAAAGTTTTTAAAGCAATATCACATTAAATTACATTTACTTCTTTTGATTAATCATTTTATGGAAGAGAAAAAAATTACATAAAAATTCGGATTGTCTAAGAACATCTGGAACATGTGGCCACCATATTTACCCACCATAATTTTGTGAATATTTCAATTTCTTACTCTGCCCCAGTTTTATCACGCTGTGTACTCTCCCCCTCCCACATTTTCTTCTTTTATCTCCATGTTTCTTGTCTTTTCATCACTCATCTTATTTTTTCATTTGTTTTTAATCATGTATCATAGCTTTTACAATTTGTGTGCCCTATTATACTTGTAAATTTACAGTTTGTTTAGCAAAATGACTAATTTCTACCTCATTTACTCACATGTAAAAATCAAAGTTTGTATTCTATTCTGATTTATCTTCAGCTCTGGTATTGTCTGTTCTTGCTTTGCTTATTCTGAGAAAGCCCATAAACACGCACTTTCATGCTTCTCAGATAAATGTGTGGATGAAAAAGTCAAAATTATTGGAAGAGATTTTATCTTCTTTTAGCTTTCTATTTTCTTTTCCAAATACTTTCTGTGTTTATATCCTGCAAATTGGGTTTGGTTTTATAAGTGAAAATGTGTAGAGATATAAATCACTATTAATCACATTCACCATTTTCTTGTACTTACAAAGGCTGTTTCCTCTTTGACTTCCTCATATTGAGTGGAAAGGTGTTTTCCAGCAAAGCCAAGCTTGGGGATGGAGAGAGAAAGTTGTGTCCAAGAGTTGGGGAATGCAGATCAGGAAGAAGGGAATGAGGTCTGTGAGTAAATTCTGGGCCAAGAATGAAAAGACAACCAAATATAAGGGAGAAACTACTGGATTTTAGGCAGAAGCATTTCTATTCAAAGTAACTTTTAAGAATATTATAAACAATCATTTCAAAATAATTTTTAGAAGATTTCAGCATTAAGTTATAGCTTAGATATAAGAAAGAACGTATTGAGTTTTTTATTTTCCCTTCTAGGTTTGCAACACAACTACAGACAGGAAGCACGCAGACACCTTCCTGGAGAAGTGTGTTACTGAGTCAATAATGAACATTGTGAGCGGCTTTTTTAATTCTCCTTTTTCAGACAACAGTACCAGCCTTCAGGTAACTTAAAGAAACAAATTCAAAAGTATGCTGCCACACACAATTTATTTACTTTATTTGAATAGGAAAAACGTTAATCCGGTTGGGAAGTCATTTACTACACTTCTGAAGATGACTCTTCTCTCGTATTATTTACTATTATGCCCCCCTTCTGAGTTTACCACACTTTATTTTAAATAAGGAGGCCCCATCTTCAAAATGAATTATCCTTGCTCACCTTTGAAACATAAAAGTAACTTTGATTCTGTACATTCACTGTTTGCCAAGTGTTGAAAAAAAAAATGACATGATTCTTTACATGGATAGACATTTCAACTCAATAATTCCATAATAGTAGTTTGTCCTGAAAGATTTTGCAGGCTTTTCATATACCAAGTTTTTCATTTGACTATTTATAACACTTAAAAATTGACATCAACTACTGATAGGAGATAGCCAAATATAGTATATCTGAAGGGTGGCTTATTAAAAGCCATATTTTAAAAGAAATATTGATGATTAGGAAAATGATCATGAAGTAATTGCTAAGTGAAACAGGCTACAGGATTGTATGATAATATTACCTAAATTTGTGTGTGTAAAGAATATATATGCATATATACGTAGAAAAACTCAGTAAAGTATCTTTAAAATTTTGACTGATTATCCCTACACAGTAGGATTATTGGTAATTTTCATTTCTATGTTTTTCAAATATTTTATAGTGATCATGTATTGCTCTTATAAAAGTATAATGCCAATTATACTTGCTTTAGGAAAAAACTTTTAAACTGTTAGAACCATATGAAATTGTTTTTTGTAGGTCAAATTTGTTGCTTCTTCTACTTGCTCATTATATAAAACTAAAACATACAGTCAAGACAAATAAACGAAGAACACCAGCTCAATTTATACTTGAAAATAATTCAGAGAATATTTCAAAAAATACTTAAATTTATGTCATTGGCTTCAAGAAATTCCATATTTTTCTGATTAAGAACATAGTTAAAATGCACATAATTGATTTTTTATAGCATCTGACATGTGCCTTTCATGAATGGGAATGTAATAAATATTTGTAGAATAAAAGCATTAAGTAGCACTGAAACTCAAAAGACTGCATTGTTTTATTTTGAATAGCCTTTTAGATAATGCATGGAAAATGTATCAGGAGTGTTAATGGCTTAGTGGCCTATTTTCCTTCCTAACTTCTCTTTGCAGACACATCAGCCAGTTTTTATTCAGCTACTGCAATCTGCCTTCAGAATTTACAATTGTACCTGGCCAAACCCGTCACAAAAAGCTTCAGTGGAATCCTGTATCAGAACCTTGGCTGAAGTGGGTAAGTCTGGGTATTGGATTTAATTTATTTTACATTTTGTTAAAGAAATTAGGCTTTTGGCTTATAAGTGATACAAACGGACTTTTAGTTTATACCTTAATAAGAAAGCAGGTATGGTTTTTATAAAGCTGAAGAACAATGATCAGCAAATGATTCTGAATGTTACATTCTTTTTGGGAGGGACTATAATAATTATACTAAAAAAATAATAATTTAAAGTTTATTTTATGATTTAATCATTGTATTTTTAAACTTATATTTACTATTACATATGACACTTTACACTAATTCAGTGAGATTTTACAGGAATAAGTTTAGTTTATTTCAGATTTCATTCAGAATTGTCTTGTTCTATTGAGCAGCATGACTTATTAATACTTTTATATGGTGCTAGGACTTTTTAAGTGTTGTTAGTTTTCAAGTTTTGTTTGAAATTCATCAGTATTTATTGAGGGCCTGTTATATACAGAAGGCTTCAGAAATTACAAAATGTAAGGGTTAGTAGATTCTAGAAAGAATTTCTTGTAGAGTTCTCCCGCCCACCCCTGTTCTTGTAGTGAATTAGGACCATCCTACAGATGGAAGAGTGAAGGAGGGAAAAGAAATACAGACTTGTCTGGACTTCAGAATCAGAGGGCTCTCATCTAATGGTGGTCCCTCAGGCACTGGGAGGAGGTGCTTATAGTGTGTGTCATCACTACAGCCATTTATTGAGCACTTATGTGCAATGCTAAGCAATTTTCATCCACCATCTCAATCTTTAGATAAGTTCATTGATTATTTTACATTTTATAGTTGTGAAAACAGAATTATCTAGATTAGGTAACTTGGCTTGAGCTATAGTATGTGCTCAGTAAATATTTGGCAAGTGAATAAATGATTTAACTGATTATGATCACTTAATTTTTTTAGTCTTTTCCCATCTGATAATTTTACCAAAGTAATCTTATATTGACAAATTTAATGACTGCTCAAGTTCTATTTGAATAGCTTAGAAAGCAGGATCAATTGAAAATTATTAGAACTAAGAGACTAAAAGACTTTATCCAGGTGATTAATTGTAAAAAAGTATTAAACCTGTTATATTATTTTGTATACCAACAAGAAACAGAGAATACACTGTGAAAAAGATACCATTCACAATAGCAATAAAAATGTTAAACACTTAAGGGAAAACTTAACAAGAAACATGAGAGAATATACAATAATACTATTTTGAGGGATACAAAAGATTTTAATAAATGGAAATATATACTATTTCTGGATTGAAAAATTCTATTTGTAAGGTTGCTGGACATCACTAGAGGCAAAAATGACAAAACAAGCTGGCCTACTGCAGCATATCATGAGAAGGCAGATTCTTTGGAAAAGACAATAATGCTGGGAGAAACAGAAGACAGCAGGAAAAGAGGGAGACCAAATAAGGGATAGACTGACTCCATAAACAAAGCCATAAGCATGAGTCTACAGGGGCTGAGCAGGGCCGTGTGGACAGGACATTGTGGACATCACGCATTCATAGGGTCACCATTGGAGCTGACTCAGCGGGCTTTAACAGACAGGTTCTCCTTAAATAAACCAATAACTTTAAAGCTTCCACACACTTCCTTCTCACAGCCTCCTCTCCTTATAGCCCACTTGAGCCGAGGCACTCCCACGGGGCCACACCCCACAAGGACGTGTCCTCTGGCAGTTTGGCCTCTGACACCCTCCCGTGAGGCTCCCACAGTCTAGGTCAGGCTTCCCACTATTCTGAGGGACATCATCACCACCCAGCTTGGCCTCTGATTCTCTGTGATTCATCACTCAGTCCCATGAATACCCTTATCCCCTTTGACACCTCTGCCAGGCTGTCCCTTCAGCACGAATGCCTTCCTCACCTCACCCAAGTTCTGATTCTCTACTCTGGGCAGCCTCCGATGCAGGCACTTCCACTCATTCTGGGGCTCAAATGCCCTGAACTGCCTCAGCTCTGGAGCACTTATTGCCCAGCACCAACACTTAACTTTCCTCCTTAAGGTTTTAGGACTGAATGGTTCAGAAAGGGAAGTGTAGATATAAAGGAAGAGGACACAGTAGGTATTGTGTCAAAAATAAAGAATGGCATAGAAGAGAACCTAGTTTTTATTTTAAAAAGATACACAGCAAAATGTCCAGAAGGATATAAATAAAACATTAACACTGGTTATCTCTGAGTGAGGGAATTACAGATGAATCTGGTTCTGTTGTTCATGCTTTTATATAACTTCTGAGCTTTTAATAGTATACTTTTCAAGTTATAATGAAACAGTACTAGCAACATTTTTTTGACCAAATCAGATGGGAAATAGAATAATCATTAGAAGACAAAAATCCAAAGGAAAAGCAAAGAAATATGATGGTATTATTTTTTACATAGGAGTACATTATCTCAGCTGCCAAGCATATTTCTACATTTTACACTTTAAGGCAGTCTTCCCTCTTCCTCTTTTTCTTCCTTCTCTCTCTCTTCCTCTTTTTTTTTCTCTTCTTCCTTTCCCCCCCTCTTCTTCCCCCCTCAGCTTTTAGCAAACACAATGTGGAAAAACACCTGTTGGCCCGACACAGAGCACAGAGGGCATACTGTTCGTAACGCTTAAAATCTGAGACACAAAGCACTTTGAGCCCAAGTCAGATTATTTTGTGTTGTACTTTCCATTGGAGTTCCAGCTTCGGGGCCTGGGAGGGTTGTTCCTCGTGTGGTCACAGTTCTTCCCACGGAACAGGACAGCAGAGCTTTGAGGGTTTAAAATAGTCACTGAAACTGTACTAGTCTAAAGATAGCTTTTACTTCTAAGCTATAAGATTTTATTTTCTACCGTTCCCTCTAAGGGCCCAAACCTTATGATTTAACAGGAATTTTTAGTTACTTTTTCTATGCTATAAGGATATGTGTGATAGGAAGTCTAAAAAAGTAATTATGTATCTCTAAATCTGTAATCGAGATAGGTTTGGAAGAGCGATGTTTTGGTATAAAATCTCAGTTTCATCTTTGTGAGAAGGCACATTTTCTTCCTATTCCTAGTTTGTACTTTCCATTTGAATAGTTAGACCTGGAAATTGTTTCTACTATTTTTTTCTGTTGGTACCTCTCCTTCTTTCCCCTCCCTAAAGGCCTCATTTAACCCCACAGTCCTTTATTCTTGAACTACTATAGGAATTCAGTGTTTTCTTCTCTCTTTCCTCACTTAAATAAATTTTCTATGAGATTAATCTTCTCAAAGTGAAATTACATCTATTGGTTTAGAAACAACAATAGCAAAATCCCCAGCTGCGTCCCTTTGTCTAACAAACTACAGATGGATTCCTCATTACCATGTTTGTGACCTCCACAAAACAGCACTGCTTTCACTCTGTGGCCTCATTACTCAGTGGTCCCCCTACACCCCGTTATGACACCAGACTGAACTATTATGCCCCCACCTTGCTCACACTATTAACTTTTTCTTTATTCAGTTTCCACCATTGCCACCTCTCAGCATCTTATTCTTTACTCAGTTTTTTTTTTTTTTTTTACAAATTCCACCATAAAAGCCCTTCTTGACACCTGCCCCCCCCCATTTCTACATCTGAACTTGTCCCCACGTGGCCACTGATGCTTTTCTCATGGTCTTTGTTTTATTCGAGTTTATTTCATCATAAATTCTCATCTCATCTCCCTTACTGGAATTTGAGGAACAATAACTATGAAGTGCCTGTCAAAAAAAAAACATTAACAGAAAGCTATTGTTTAGGGTGAAGAAGGTGAAAAGCAAATTCTGCTTTGTGATGGTTAGAACCCATCTTTTTTTGTTTGTTTGTTTATTGGTGAATACTGTTCATGGAAAAACATATAACCAAAACGAAAGGCATTCAGAAGGAAGGAATTATGGTGGCAAAGGGATCTAAACCCACTTTACTTGCATAGTGATTAAAAACATTTGAATATTTAGACAAAGAAAAGAAAACTGGGGGGGGCATAATTATTATTTTTCAGCATTTGAAATTGAGAATGGTATCTGCAAGAGGCAGGTTTTGTCCCATTGTAAAGAATAACTATTTTACAGTTCATACTCATTTAAAACCTTAGAGGTCACATTTGATTCTTCCCGTTTGCTCACTCCCATTAAATACAAAAGCAGATTCTGTTGGTTCCACTTCTAAAATATGTATTTTTTCTTTCTCTCATGTGACATTGTTGTCCAAATTCACCATCATCTAACATGGATTATAGAGAGTCTCTTTACTGAACTCCCTGCCTCCACTCCTGTCCTGCTGCAATCCATTTTCTATGAAGCAGTTAGTGACCTTAGAATGTAAATGAGGTCATGTCGCTCACCTGCTTAAATCTCTACATTGCACTGAAAATGCATATCTCTTACCATAGCTTAGAAAGCCCTTCATCACTGGAACTTCATCTTCTTCTAGTTTTTCCTCCTCCAACCCCAATTCTATTCCACTCACATGGGCCTTCTTTCTATTTCTCATCTACTCGTGGCTTTTTCTCACCTGAGGGCATTTGCATGTGCTATTCCTTCTGTTTGAATCCTTATCTCCCATATTATCACATACTCTAAAATTAAGTGCTGGGCGAAGGGTTCTGGAACATCTCATATAGTGTCCCAAGTTCTTCGTGCTATCTTACTATTTTGTTTTCCGCTTAGCAGTTATCACTATTTCAAAGCATCGTGTTTGTTTGTTTATTTATTTTTGCTTCTTTGATGTCTGCTTCTCCCATTAGCATGTCAGCTATGAAAGCAGGAACTTTGCTTTATTCACTGAATAAAGTGTCTGGGCCTAAAAGTGTCTGGTGCTGACTAAATAGGTTAATGAGTGTTTGTTGACTGACAACAATACATACATTCGATATTTTGCAGGTAGTGAAATTTAAGTTTGGAAAGTTTAAATAAGTTTCCCAATTAGTAAGTAGTTGAAT
The DNA here is from genome assembly GCA_030015415.1 of Cynopterus sphinx. Lineage (NCBI taxonomy): Eukaryota > Metazoa > Chordata > Mammalia > Chiroptera > Pteropodidae > Cynopterus > Cynopterus sphinx. The sequence goes on from CM057380.1 coordinate 141,770,268, forward strand.
TGGATTTGCAATGAAAGTTTCTATGAGTATGAAGTTTATGATATATCGTGTTACCGCAAATGCTTTTGTAGGAAGTCCTAACATATAAACTAGAACTATGGCAATTTGGTTTGCTGGCTAGGAATTCATCTGAAGTTTTGTAATTCAGGTGCAGAATCATTTGTGATTCAGCAACTTTTTAAGAATACAAAGAGGCACTAAAAGTTAACACAGTTCAAATATGTAAGAATTTATAATATTAAAGAAAACAAAGTATACATATTTAGGAAAAATATAACAAAGTATAGAGAATGCCATGCTGTCAGTAAGTAAGCTTCAGTGTGTTTACAAATTGGTAAACACAGTCCTGGGAATGCAAATGTCTATTATAGTTACATTTACATAACACCTCATAATTGTAAACTGCTGTCAAGTATATTAGTTTAACTCATCTATCATTCTTTTCTCTTTTTTTGTACATTGAGTACAAAAGGTAGTAAAAATCAGCAAAAGCACTTACTAAACCAGCACTTAATGAGAGCAGTGAGTGTTTATTAGCGGTGGGCAGTGTGGCAAACTCTATGATGTGGTAAACCCTGTGGACATAATTCTAAGCCGCATTTTACAGGTCAGAATGTGAGGTTAGCAAGGTTAGGCAACTTGCCCAAGTTCATGCAGGCCGGTGGGGACAGAGCCAGGATCTGAACCCCTTCTAGACTGACATTTGTGATGCTCTACTATCATAAATCAGTTTAAACAAATATTACCTTTTTTATACCTCGAAGAAACAAAATATGGATCAAGATGTTAATGCCCTTGGTGAGTTATTGTTCCTTGGTTTATTCATCCATGTAAAATACCACAGCACATGTTAGAAGTGCTTTGAGAAAAAGTATCCAAGAATGGCTTCCATATTATTTCACTTAGAGAAGAATTTTGTCCCATGTGTTTCATAATCTTCAAATGATTTGGGGGGATTAATGTTGGGTACTTTGTTGGCAATATAATCTTTTTTCCAAATGGAAATTCTGTAAAATATCTTTACAAATGGTTTGAATAATCAACCTCCATTTTTAAGCCAATTGTTTCTCTAAAATATGAACATGTATAAAATATTAACCCTTTGAGAAGAGACATTCAGTCTCTATTAAGACAAACATATCTATTTTGACCTATCTAGAAGGTTGTAGTTGATTGTACATAGAGTTTGACATAATACATTCTAGTAAATGGTTTTTAAAAACTATTTTTACTTGTAAAATATTAAATCTGAATAAGTTACAAGTTAGGTCAAAATTTTATAAAGTTTTTTTTTAACATATTTATTAATTCAACCGATTTATAATGATATCTGAAAGATGTTATTTTAGTTGGGGATATGCAGTATTTTAGTTGGGAAAATGCGCTATGTTAAACCTGCTCTTAGTGAATTTCTAGTACATCAAGGGTAGATATAACATGTACAGAAATCACAAAGCAGAATAAAACTACCTTATCTGTTACAAAGTTCTAAAGCCTGACTCAGTGCCTGGAGCATGATAGGTACTTAGTGAATAGTTATTACATGAATAAAATACATGGATGAATAAAAATACATGATTGAATATTCTGCTCCTGTCATTGGCTATGTTATATTCTATTGTGTGTTTACATTCTAATTTATTTAACTCCCTCGTTGGAAATTATGTTGTTTCCAATCATTTTTCACATGAGGAAGAATAAGGTAACTACCTAGGTGTAGAATTTCTAGGTATTTTAATTTTGACAGATACTGCCTTCTATATAGATTGTGCAATTTACACGCCACAGCAATGTAGGAGAGTATCTTTCTCCTTGATAATGTGGGTGTGACCAAATTCTTAAATCTTTGCCAATCTCATAAGTAAAAATATCATTATAGTTTTAATGTGTATTTCTTTTTACATTAAGAAAAATAAACCTTTCTGTATGAGTGAGTCATTGGTGTTTTCTTTACAGTTAACTGTCTCTTGTGCTTTGCTTACTTTTTCTAAAGGTTTTCTTTTTCTTAATAATTTGTATAGCCCTTTATTTATTAGGGAAATGAGCTCTTGGCCTATAAATAACCAAGTTTTCCCCTTAATTTTTCATCTGTGATTTGAATTTTTACTTTTTATTCTTTGGCATGCAGAAATTTATTTTCTTTTAGGCTTTTTAGATTCTCTTTCAGAATGGCCTTGATCAGTCTGAGATGTTTTTTAAAATTCTCATTGAGAATTTTTATGGTTTTAATTTTTTTGTCTGTGTTTTTGATGAGACTGTTTATAATTTTAAAGTATCTGGAATATGTTTATTATTAAGGTATAGGATATAGAATCAGCTTCATTTTTTCCTGATGTCTAGTCAGGTGTGCCAATACTAGTTCTTGCATAATCCATAAAATTATATTCTTTATTTAATTTGGGGATTAATTGAGTGTAGTTTGAGTGCCAAACAGGAAAGATGCATTTCATATTTTTAATGTTCTTCATATTTAAAAATACAAGTGCTTCAGTACAGATTTATCTTGAATATTTTGACATGATACAGAAAAGGTACCACTCTCTGCCTACCCCATTACATCTAACTTGGGCACCAACTGTTCAGTATGGCTTGACAACCAACCAAGTATTCTAATTAATGTTCACACTTTCTGTTGCCTTTTTCTCCTACCTGTCAGTTTATCTATCCAAGCATTTTTTTTCCAGGGCACCTATCACTGCAGTATGTGTGTTATCAGAGATTTTGGTCTGGCAGATAACATTAGCAGTTTAGTCTAATGAAAAAACTTTTTCATAATATGCAATATTTAATGAATAATAATTAGAAATAGATTTTGATTGCATCTGAAAGTGATCACAAAAACTTGTCATATCTAGAGAATTTTCAGGATTTGTAAGCCTAATTAGTAGGTTAGTTTTTGATCAAAATGCCTATCAATAAAGATAACTTATTTTAGAGAACTAGCCATCTCTAGATAGAGCTGTACAAAAGATAAATGCATCAATAACAATTCATCTTCTCTCCTAATTGTTTTTAAGGACTCAATATACTTATTCTCTTATTATCCATAACAAAGTAATATCTTAATTGTATTCTTTAGGAGCAAAATAGGAACATTTTTTAAACATTTTAAACTTTCTATGTGACCTCTAAATCACACAGTTGGAGTTAATGCTATGTGCCAGAAGGATGACCGGTTGTAGTAAATTCATTAGTTCATTTTTTTTTTGAGAGGAATAGAGGCTAGAGATTAACCATTAATTCCAAGGATAAGTTCTAGTTCACGTTTCAATATACCACTTATACCAAGATTTTTCTAGCTTAATAAAAGGAAGCTAAGTTTGGATCATATTTTTTTGTTGCATTAGAAAAATATTATTCCAGTTATTAATGTTCTTATAAGTGAGATCACAAATTAATTCTTTTCCTAGTCACAATTATTTTTCTGCTTGAAATTTTAAACAATATATGGAAAACTAAATTTGCATTGTCACCTTTGCTTTCAAATTAATATTTATAATATTTTGACAGTTCAGTGAATCTATTTCAGGCCCCATCTTTAAATACATTATTTTTACAATTGATTGAAAAATTGTTTTATGATTATACAGCTGACTGACTTTAACTCAGATTCTTTTTTTCTCCAATTGAATAGTTAATTTTCTTTTATTGCTTAGAAATTGTGAATTAGCCTTGGCTAGAGTTTACCTTTGGGCATGAAAAAGTAATATATTTTACCCAGTTAACTTGTGTGGTGCAATTTGTGTTGAGACAAGATACTAGAAAATACCAATTAAAGTGTTACAATTTAGGGAAAAAACAAAAAAATCTTTTTCAACAAATTTTGGAATATTGGCGTCTCCTCAGCCTAGTTTGTCCATAGTGCTGGCCATAGTGGAATATCGGCAGCAGCTCACAGGAGCATCTGGAGTGGGTGAGGTTTTCCTGACCTCAATAATGGGGTGAAATCGCACTTCTAAGAATAACAGAGGTGCTGCCATTGCACTACATTTCCACTGGTGTTATTAGAAAAATATTCATTGAGCACTTCTTTGTGTAAGTTGTAGTCATATCAACACCACTTATTTGATGGCCAATTGTACCTAATGTACCTTTTTCAAAAGGGAGTAAATCCTAACCTTCTCTCCCCATTTGTTTAAATGTTAGTGGAAACGTGGTTGTAATAGATTTTAAGCAGTCTTAAGGTTTATACTTTTTGTTATTTTAGTTGCTTACAAAATAACGTATAAGCAATATTGTCTGACTTGTAAATGTTTAGAGCAAACCCAGCTTATGTTGAAGCAGCCAGAAAAAGATGAAAGTCTTGCCAGGATTTGATCATGGTGCAGGATTAAGTATTTATAAAAATATGTGCAGCTTGGCAGTGTCAAGGCTGTCTGTCCTTCAGATGGGACAGGAGTGCAATGCTCTGCTGTGAGTGATAGACGTAAACAGACATCATATGCTTTGGAAAAGGGAAACTTATAATGAATATTTGGAAAACATTCAGTAGGGAAATCTAAGCAGTGGTGCAATTGATTGTTTAAGGTTACCTTATAGCTGTTGTTATTTTCTTAAAACTTCAACTGGAGCTCTTGTTTAAACTGGTAACTTTATGTGTCAGTAGCTAAAATTGTTTATGTTCAAAGAAATTTTTGAGTACTCTTCAGCTTTCAGAATTTTCACCAGCAGAAATGGTACTGGCTTCTATTGCTTTCCCTTCATTATATTAAGCAACTCAGAGTCATTCGTTCTCTTTCTCTTATTCCTCCCTTCCTATTTTCATTAATTTACAAAAAAGTCTTTCAGGGTCTATCATTATAACTTTAAATAATATCATTATATCTCTCTCTCTTGGTTTAACAGCTCTAAATAATGTCTATATTTTTCACACTATGACAAGGAAATTAATATATTGCCTTCATTTCTACCTCTTCTCTTCCACTCTATGTTCTAATTATTGCTTGATGTGTTGTTAAGATTGGTGACATTTGTATTCTATTCTGAAATGTAATGAAATCCTTTATCAGTTGATAAAATTAAAAAAATAAATATTCTGTATTTTATGATATTATGATGTATAAATATTTTTCATTGTATAAAGATGTAGTGCCATGATATTGAAACTTTTCCAACCCTTAATATCTAATGGATCTTTCATTTGTTTCTAGCTTTATTCTCTTCTTCAGGTTCACACTCAGTTGCCATGATTTCTTGTATTCATGTTGACATTTTTAGATTCTCATTAATTTTCATAGGGGGTTTAGAGAAAAATTTCTGAGCCCTACATGTTCTGAAATGTTTTAATTTGGGTGTCACATTAGATTTTTAGTTAAGATATGCATTAAACTCTTAGATTCAAAATTTTTGTCCTTCTGCTCATAAAGACATTATTCTAATGACTTCTGACATCCAGTATTGATGATGGAAGCCTGATATCAGTCAGATTTTATGTCGGAAAACTCTTGTTTCTTTCTTGGGAAGTTTTTGTAATTTTTGCTTTGCTTTTGGCATTTATATTTGTTTTGTAAGGCTTCCATAACAAATCATTACAACTGGGTGGATTAAAATAACAGAAATTTATTGTCTCACAGTTCTGGAGGCTAAACATCTGAAATCAGGGTGTCAGCAGCACCATGCGCTCTCCAAAGACTCTAGGGACAAATCTTTTCATGCCTTTCTATTAGTTTCTGGTGTTTGCTGGCATCCTTGGTTTGCAGCTGCACAAATCTAATCTCTGCTCCATCTTCACATGGTGTTTTTCCTTCTGTGTGTGTCTTCATTTCCCTGTTCTCCTATTGTAAGGACACCAGTTGTCTTGAATTAGGGTGTATTCTAGTTTAGTATGACCTTGACTTAACTTGATTACATCTACAAAGACCCTGTTTCCAAGTAAGGTCACATTCACCAGTACCCTTGCTTGGGACTTCAACACATATTTTGGGGTGTGGGGGCACAATTCAACCCATAACAACATTGTAAATTTTTACCAGAATATGGCCAATACGCTATTTAATCCTGTTTAACATACAGCGAGCCCCTTCAGTTTGAAGATTAACATCTTTCTTAGTTCAAAAACATTGTTTTTTATTATTTTATTAATTATTTCTTTCTTTTTATTGTCTCTAATATTACTTCCTATAACTTATATTTGTTAGATAATTTCACTTCCTGGATTTACCCTCCTTATTTCATACTCAGTGTTTTTATTTTCTCTTGATCTTTTATATATTAGAAGATCTATGACTTTCTCAGATATCACCTTGATCTTTGTTCCTGTCCTTTTCATTTTTAGCCAGTTTTTGAAATGTTTATTTGTGCAGTCATAATTTAATTCCCAAGATTTATTTATTTTTTCTGATTTAATATTTTGGATGCAGCATACACTCAAATTCTCTGAAGACAACAATGATTTTGCTCTTCCCTGAATCATGTTTGTTTTCACTTTGGTCAGTTAATGCCCTTGGTTTTGGTTTTCCCATAATCCTTGGTGGTGTGTTCATAGTTATAAAGGTCTCTAATGACTGGCATAGGTTTCCACTGCAGTTTTAAAGGTCTATTTCTTTCCTAGCATTCTTATATAAATGACAGGGCTGACCCAGAGATCATGATGAGGGGCTGTATAAATACTATGCAGGCTTTCCTTTGAGAGCGTGTGTGTGTGTGTGTGTGTGTGTGTGTGTGTGTGTGTGTGTGTGTGTATTTTTTGCTAGAGCTGTCTTTTTTCTCTCCCCTATTCTGCTTCTTATTTGAGCAACATTTTTGGAGTTACTTCAAGCTCTATTCTGCTTCTCTATCAAGTCCTAACACCTTCATTTGGCGTTCTTTCTAGGCAGATATTTCACCTTCTGGAGAGAACATTTCTATGTTTCTCTAAATTTATTCTTTGTGTAAAAACCTCTGCTACCAGCTGCTCTGTTTATGCTATAAGAGGAAGGAGGGTCTTGGCTTCTCAGCTATTCAGATGCTGTTCTTTAATGAGTTGCCCAGAAGACTCCCCAGACCCCACTACCACTGTTAGTGCTGGTTGACTATGTACCTAAGAAGACCTGTTTTAACTAGAATCTCTTGAAAAGAAGTTTCTTCTTTTCCTACTCTGACGATCTAATGCCATTTTTGTTGTGCTTGCAAAAATGCCTCAATATTTCTGTTTTCTTTATGGAAAGCATCCTCATTTTTCAGTATTATTATGAAAGTCCGATTAAAGATAATTTCAGTTGATTGGGGGAAGAAAGACATATAGTGCGTGCCATTTTCCAATACGGATTTTTTACACTCTTAATTTTTTTTATTTCTTCTCGTACATGTTTTGCCGTGTGAAATTTTGTGTGTGTGTATGCAAGCATGTGCACACACATAAACACATGTATTTTCTGTCTGCTTTCTTATTTTCTTTGGCATCTGAGAAGGTTTTTATACAGTGTTTTGTGTAATTTGTGTGGTTGTCTTTGAGTGTTTTTTTTATATTTATGCTGTGTCAAGTGCATTTTGAACATTAAATCATTAAGAAATCAAATAAGTTCTTGAATGTTCAATGAGCCTGTATTAATAGTTGGTCTTAAAAATTGAAATACTTTCAGGTTAAAAGCTTTTGCAGTGTTATAAAACAATTTAATGGCAGAGTTTAGAGATCTGATTTTTTTCCCAATTCTTAATTGTATTGAAATATAATTTAACATATAACATTATATAAAGGTGTACAACATAATGATTTGCCATATGTACATATTGCAAAATGATTACCATAATAAATTTAGTTGACATCTGTTACCTCACAGTTATCAATTTTTTTGATAAAAACTTTTATGATCTACTCTTTTAGTAACTTTCAAATATACAATACAGTATTGTTAAATATAGTCACCATACTGTACATTACATCCAGTACTTATTTAGCTTATGTATATTTTTTTGTTCCATGTTTATAATATTTTGGTTATGTGTAAGAAGCTTCAGTCAAATTAAGAGGAAAATATTTAAAATCTTTTTCTTTCAGCAAAGAATCGTGGAATTGCTATTCCAGTGGATTTGGACAGCCAAGTTAATACACTTTTCATGAAGAGCCATTCAAATATGGTGCAGAGAGCAGCCATGGGTTGGAGACTATCCGCTCGCTCTGGACCACGCTTTAAGGAAGCTCTTGGAGGGCCTGCTTGGGATTATAGAAATATTATTGAAAAGTTACAGGTACAATATGAGAATGAAATGGCATTAATATTTTCTAAATTATAATTTTTAACACATGTAGTAACACAAATAAAATATGCTGTAAAATATCAAATTCTAGTTGGGGACAAGGCTTTACTGTATAATTCCCTACCAACACTACCCTTTTTAAAATCATAGCTTTCAGGTAAAAGTTGTGGGTTATTTTTAGTGAGTAGATATTATTTAATGTGTATATAGTAATGAGTCTTAATATCAAAATAATAATCATAATACCAATAATAAAATTTGGTAAAATATTTTACCATAAAGACTCATGTAAAAAATTAAATATTCATAACTTTGCTTTGAATCATTTCTCAGTATTCTCTTATACTCCTTTGATGAGAATGGTATAAGTACCCTTATTCCCAAATTATTTTCATAGCAACCGTCTTCTGTTTTTGGCCTGGACATTCTGGAACATGGAGTAAAGAAAGACACTGTATTAGTCTGCTCAGGCTGACATCACAAAATACCACTGCCTGGGTAACTTAAGCAACAGAAATTTATTTTCTCATAGCACTGGAGCTAGAAGCACAAGATTAAGGTTTAAGATTAAGATTAAGCAGGTTTGTGTTCTTCTGAGACCTCTCTCCTTGGCTTGCAGACTGCTGTCTTAATATATTTTCATATGATTTTTCCTCTTTGCACATACATGTCTGTATCCTAATATTCTCTTCTTATAAGGACAATAGTCATATTGGATTAGAGCCCACTCATATGAATTCATTTGACCTTAATTACCCCTACCTCCAATTATAGTCACATTATGAAGTACTGTGGGTTAGAACTTCAATATATAACTTTGAGGGTGACACAATTCAACCCTAACAGACATCTTCTCATCCATATATAATTATAGATTTCATGGAGCAAATTAGGGTATGGTTTTGAGGAAATGGTCAAGAGATGAACTGGAATAAATATTATGAGAGGTCACATGTAGATTATTTGGTAGAGGTTCATAGTTTTAATAGATGAGTGTTATATGCAATTAAAAAGAACAGTTAGACTCAGTATGAGGAACTGTAAGGCTATAGGTTATTAAAATTTGGAGGGGAAATGTCAATATAACTGATTAAGCAATTATTCATTTGCAAGGTAAGATTATTGGGAAGATACTAGAGGAAGGCACATTGATTAAGAATAATCTCAGGATCTCAGCCAGGATGGCAGTATGAGTGAAGCAGGTGTTGCATATTATAGTGACAGCAGGGTCTATAGACTTGGTGGCTGTTGGTTTGAGATAGAAGGCATGAGAGGCATTTAAGAGGCGTTGATTGGAGACTAGGTGATATTGTTAAGAATATTGTAAGAGGAAAGAAAGAATATAGTAGAAGAATGTTAGCTATGGTCATTGAAAATAAGATGAATTAGGTTAACAAGCTACTGAATATATTGAAGTTAAGTCTATATTTGATGATAATAGAGTTAGGATAGTGGGCGGAATATAATGATAGAAAAAAAAAAAAGAATATCTTGTGAGAAGCCAGGAGTGGCACAGTGGCCAAGTAAGAGAAAAAAAGATAGGTTCAGAAAGGAAAGAAGTCAGGTTTATGAGAGTCAAAAAGGTAGAACATTTCAGAGGAGAAGTAAATAGTGGTATCAGCCAGCATAGGGAAGGTATGCGTTAAACTTGTTTTTACATAGTCATTGGCATTGATGAAATAAGTGTTGGTGAAGACTCTATACCACCCTCTGTGTGCTGAAGATAGAGCCATAAGGTCTATTTTTATGGAACACACATTCTAGCCCGTTAAATAAATGATATAATGTTAGATTTTTAAAACTGCTATGAATAAATAAAGCAGGATAACAACATGGTGTAGAATCATTAGGAGAATGACCCTATAATTAAGGAGCACCTCTCTTTTATAGCAGTGACATTTGAATTGAGACCTGAATAATAGAGGACTAGTCTACTCAAAGACTTGAGGACAGAGAGTTTTAAGGGAAAGATGAGTAAAGGCAATGATGCTTAGACAGGAATAAGATTGGTGAGTTTCAGGAACCCAGAGAAGTCCATGGGGGCAGAAGGTCTGTGAGCAAAGTATTATGAAATAAGGTACCAAATCATATAGAGACTTACATGGTAAGGCATTTAGGTTTTTTTTCTAAGTGAGAAGGCAAATTATTGGGGATTTTAAGCAGAAGGTAGGCATTACTTGGTTTACCTTTAAAAGACCATTATGGATTGTGAGTGGTGAATGGTTTACGGAGTCCAGATATGGAAGCCGTGAATCTGTCGCATTAATTCAGGCAAAAGGTGATGGTGACTTTGCTTCAGGGTGTGGAAATAATAATGAAGTGCATGAATTTTGGATTTATTTGGCTCTAGGATCAACAGGTCTTGGTAGATGGATAGATAAACTGTGGGAGATAGAAAGAAGAATCAAGACGAGCCTGGGTATGATATGATGGAATCATTCGCTAAGGCAGAGAAGAATTTCATTAGAATGGGAATAGGAATTCTGTATGGAGAGCTTTAAATTTGAGATGCATATGTAGCTATCAACGTGAGTATGTCAAATAGGCAGTTGGATATATGAGTCTGGAGTGGTTTGGAAAGATGTCCGTGCAGGAAATAAAAACGTGGGAATTTTCAGCATATATAGTATATTAAAAACTGTAATCAAATGAGATCCCTCACAAGAAAAGGTAGAAATAGAAGAGAAAGGGCCAGGAGCTACCAGGAGTTGACAAAGGAATTGTCAAGAGATAGCGGGGAAAGTGTGAGGTTATAGAAGCTGAGAGCAAAAAGTGACAAAGTAGAAAGAAGTGTGTAAAAAGCTTAGCAGCGGTTAGATAAAATTAGAACAGAAAAGTCACCATTGGATTTGGTGACAGGATGATGATTGCAATTAATTGGTACTCAATAATAATGATTACTCACATTTATTAAGGGATAGGAGTGGCCAATAAGTGTTAGAGGCTGTTCTATGTATTTACCTTTAGTCTTCACAGCAAGCCCTTGTGATTCCTAGTATTATTATTCTGAGTTTTCATGAGGGAAAATAATGAATTAGAGAGATTACATAGTTGGCCTTTGATCAAAATAAGAGATGAAGACAGAGTTCACAACATAGAAGCCTGAGCACAATTTGTTTAGTAAATGAAATGAAGACGAGAGATAATCTGAAAATATTTGATAAGCACATTTTCTTCCCACCTTTATAAAATATCTAATTTCTTATTTACGTTATTTTCTTCCTGGTGGTCTCTTTTAACTGTCATGATAAATTTTTTAGGAAGCTTTTAAGTAGTTGAAATAGAAATGATCACTTTTGTTAAAAGGAGAAGAAAGAGTTAAACAAGAGTTAACTCCTGAAATCAAGAGACATGGTATCCCCATTGTAATGCTGCAGCTGAGAGTAAAAATAAACAATCGTCAGTTTTCTGCTTCTCAAAAAATATCATAGCTGTGGGTGAATAAAGTCATTATGTGAGATTACTTTTTTCTTCTAACAATTATTTTAAAACAGAAAAGGGATTCTTTAATCTTTAAAGAATGCTCAGTAATTTATCACAGTCTATAGTTCATTTTAGAAACATGTCAGGATGCTTTCAGTTGTAATTAACACAATATTCAACTATTAGTGGCTTAAACAGTAAAAAAAATATATTGTTTTCACATAGCAAGGAATCTGGAGTTGGGGCTCTTACTGAGTTAATTCATTAACTCCATAGGTCAGGGCCCTAACACTGTTGGTTTGTTAGTTTTTAGCTTAAAACTGGTCTCCAAAGGTCATGTGAGAGCTTTCTCACATTTGGGATTCATAGTCAAGCTGTCTTAAGAGCCATAGATGGTTTTGAAGGAAACTGCCCCTTTCTTCCCCAACACACCCTGTCTAGACCAATCACTGGCAGGGCAAATGAAATGGCCATGACTGGCTTAAACTAATCAACCTTGACCTTAAGCTGAAGAGGCTCATCTCTCTGAGAACGTTGCTGCCTTATTCAGAAATAACATGGGGATTCTGTTAGCATGGAAGAGGGTGAAGAAAGGCTGCTGGGTAGGTGACCAATAGTGTCTATCAAAAAGTATAATTTGCAATACTATTAAATGTCATTGAACCTTTGTGTAGTACTAATGCTACTGCAAATAATATAGTGAAGAATTTCTCATTGAAACACATGATCAGTTGTGGGTGACCAATGACACATCGTTTTTAGCTCTTTGGAAGCATGCCTCAGATTATTCCAATTTGATGAATACCTGTCATGTTTTCATTCCAATCCTAGACACTGCAGGGCCTATAACAATGGCTTTATTGACTTTTTATCTTATGTGTACATCGTTTGAAATCATATGGCTACCCACTTTTCACATACCTTATAAATGAAAATGGAGACCCAAGCAGTATTCATGCAGAAAACCAGGCTAAAAGCATAAATATTTGGTAGTGCCATGGGAAGGCGGGGGACATCTCTGAAATGAGCATGTCTCATTCCTGGTTCATATTCTGAGGCTTGTCATATCTTCATAAGATGAAATATGACTTCAGTCTTCACATAGGTTGTCTTGTGCTTTATTCTTCAGGATGTGGTGGCCTCCTTGGAGCAACAGTTCAGCCCGATGATGCAGGCTGAGTTCTCAGTGTTGGTTGATGTGTTGTACAGTCCAGAACTACTGTTTCCTGAGGGGAGTGACGCAAGAATACGATGTGGTGCTTTCATGTCCAAGTAAGTGGGTGCAGTCTGAGATTCTGTTCGTGTTAGAGATGGCCTCTAACATTTCTGCTTTTTACTCTGCTGCCACATAATGACAGTCCACCAGCTTTTTAAGAGCTATATGTACTAAGCTACATGTTAAAAAAATACTTCAAAATAATTAATTTGATTCAATTGAAATTTTATGGCTGAGTAATATTCCATTATTACTTTATCCATTCATCTATCAATGAACACCTCGGTTGCTTCAATATCTTAGATATTGTATATAATCCTGCAATGAACATAAGGTGCATAGATTTTTTCGAATTAGTGTTTTCATTTTCTTTGGGTAAATGCCCTAAAGTGGAATCTCTGGGTTATACAATAGTTCTATTTCCAATTTTTGAGGGACCTCCATATTGTTTTTCATAGTGGCTACACCGATTTTCAGTTCTTTTCAGACCACATCTATTACACTCTCCTCTTCCATGTCTTTAAGTGTCAGCTGCCATTTGGTGTATTTATCATTTTATGGACATGATGGTCAGCTTTCTGCCTCTGCCCTTGGTTTATACTGTTCTCTTTACAGGGATACCTTCTTTCTGTAGTCTTCCTTCCAGATGAAATCTTCTCAGTTAAATGTCATGTCTTCACTGGAGCCTTTTCTGTCTGCCCTAGGCAGCTCCTCCAAAGGAATGTAATAGTTTCTTTGTCTAGTTTATGGCATTGCCAATACCTTTGTTATTGCACTTATTGCATCATGTAAGTAGTAGCTATGTGCAACCTAGTGTTGTCGGGACTCTCTTCACAGTGATTCTGAGACTAAAGAGATCAGTGAACTGTGTTATGTTGCCATAGAGTGGTGCTTCAGAATCTTGGCTCTGAAGTTAGGTGGACCTGAGACTATTTCCAGATGCCACCACTTTATAATTGTGTAACCAGAGGCAAGTTGCTTTATCTCTCTAGACCTCTGTTTTCTCACTAGAACGTGTAGCATTGGCTTGTGAGGATGAATTAGGAGAATCCATGGGAAGTCTTCACCCTGAGACTTGGGAAGCCACTTAGTAGTCATTGGCTAGTGACAACTCACTTTTCCTCAGGTTTAGTAGCACAGTACTATGTTGTGTTAATGAAATCAGATAATTCCATTATATACTACATTATTTTAGTTTTCCATGAAGACTTATATCTCACAAGGTCATTTCGAGAACCAGCTTTTTAAGAGCTATATGTACTAAGCTACAAATTCTGATGATGAACAGTTTATTTGAATTTGAGTTTTTGGGATGCTATGTAACTGTAAAATTAGAGTTTTTGTCTAAATTATATAAAAAATATAGATGTCCTAATATTACTTTTTTGTTGCTTTTGTTTTGTTTCTACTCACAAAAGCTTCCTGTTTGTGCCAAACTATAGCTGTGAAAAATAGCACATTATTATTAATGCAAACTAGAAAGCAGCCCATTATGCTAAAGTTGCAAATCGTGTACTACTACTTCTACTATATAATTAATGTAACATAGTACATAGAAAATAATATAGTATAACATAATAAAATGTAATATACTGTAAACATTCATATTTTTCAACTAGTAAGATAATCATTATTTCATTGTTTTTCAGAGTATTATGTCTCACTGAAAGTGTGCTACCTGAATAAAATTAGAAGCACTGAGAAATATTGCCTGTAAAACAAAGGATATTTTATAATACAAAGTCAATAAGCTGAAATGTAAATTTAAAACTTTTGAAAACAGGTTTCTATCTTGTTTACTTCATATTCTCAAATAACAGTGTCAATTTTTTTCCCCTCTAGTGTATGATGTTAGTATATAATTTGAAGAAAAATCACTGTCCTATTTAAGATTTAATGTTTTGCTTTAAGGTTGATTAATCATACAAAGAAACTAATGGAGAAAGAAGAAAAACTGTGCATTAAAATTCTGCAGACTTTACGAGAAATGCTAGAGAAGAAAGACAGCTTTGTGGAAGAGGTATTTAAGAAAATTTTAGTATTTGAAGATAAAGTAGAATTTCTAGATATTATAACCAATGAGTTACAGTAAGTTATTATGTAATTATCTGTAGTTCATATTAACTGTATGTGTACTTATATGTATTAGATAATTTGAGTTTTTGTGTTATTTATCTTTCATATCTGTTTTTAACTGAGAAATAACTAAGGTTAAAATGGCCCATGTATTTGGTTTATTCATTTTTATTACATTCTATTTTGAACATGTATACTTTTCTCATATAGCTTCAATGGACCAAACCTTTTTGAACCTTTTTGAATGATGAGCAACTGAAATTCATTATTAAGATTTTATTTCAAGTTTTGCATATTAAAATGGTCTATGCATTTTAGCTATGTTAATTTTTATTATAAATATATGTTCATGTCATTTTCTATAATATTTTGCCAATTATTATAAAATAATATTTAAAAATTAAGTGGGATAGTGTTTCTATTCTTAACTATATTAATTTAAGAACTGCACAAATGATTTTCAGGGAATATCAACTTATAGATAATAATTGTCAGTCTGTTATTAAAAATGACAGCTCAGGTGCTCATTAAGAGATAGCTAGCAGCATCTTTAGTACCCAAGGTGATACACTTAAATATAAAATATAAATCTAATATAGTTTTTTTTTTAGCTAGCTATCTTTACTTTTATGTTTGTTATCATACATACTTGTTTCATGCTCCTTAATAACTTTTTGGTCTATTTCTACTAATACTAATCATCTGATATGCTTAAAATTAGAAGGATTTTATTTTATTTGTTAATTTATTTATTTGCTATTGAATTCCAAAAAGATTGTAGTGGTTGGATTTTCTTTTTTACAAAATTTATTGTAGAAAAGAAGTGTAGTTGTGAATATTAATAGAAGGGGCAAAGCTTCAAAATACTCTGTTTGAATCACATGTTTGATTCAGTAACAAAAATGACTTTTGCTTTTTATTATTTCTCTTTATCATTTAAACTATATTTAGAAAGCAAATTATTAAAATCAAGGTGGTCATTGCCAATTTTAGCAATTGTTTCTGTGGCATAGGACTCAAGAAAAATATTTATAAGTTTGCATATATGGTGTGCTTTTAAATATTGCAGTGTTCCTTGGGACTTTTTGTTGTCTTCCTCTGATTTCTTAAAATATTGCTGTAGTTTATTTTTGACTGAAGTGCTAGGTTGTAAAATAGAAAAATGGGGTCAATATACATTTTTGACAGAAGCATGAGGTTTACAATAACAGTAACTTCTGCTTAATGGGAGATAACTAATAAGCCTTCCAATTTTATATAACAATTATTATTGAATTACTCTAAAGAAAAATAGGAAAAAAATCAAGTAAGATTTTACTTTGATTGGTCAAGAGTATATAGCTCCCTAACTACCCTAACATAAATTATGCTGGTATCTGTTTCTCTTTTCCATTCCCACTGGTCTTACTAGTGAAGGCTTTCATAATCTCTTGTCTGGAAGTCTACAGCATTCCAGTTCCCTGAGATCTCCTTGAAGGAAGGCAGGGCTGTTGTTTTCATAACTCCAAGGGGCACAATTCATATAAAATGAGATGTGAGTGGCACCACCAAAACGTAGCCCTCAGGAAAAAGTTAGTATGAGAAAGGCTAGTTGGGGGTCATTCATTCAGTGATCTAACATATGTATCCTGAGAGGTACTATTAAATGCTGGTTATTGTGCTTGGGCAGAGAAGATAAAGAGATGGATGACATAGCTGCTAAGGGCTACCATGGGGTACAATTCATATGCTAGTGGACTCCTGTAGTAGTCTACAGAGACCATGAGAGCATGTCAGAAACCTTCAGGGACTCTTGACTGCTTGGTGCTCAGGTCCTGCATTATGTCTCCTATGCTTTCCTCCTTCCCACCCTCCTCATCCATTAGCCTCCAGAAATCTGTGTTACTCATTGTGTCTGAAAAGTCCCTCTGGGTTTTCGGTGCTGAACCTCCCTACATCTGGAATCATGGATTGCTAAAATTCAAGCAAACTTCTATTCCCCTAGTGTTGTCTTTGTGGAGTAGCTAATGGATAGTATATATCAACTATTCTAGCCAATGGTGATCACCTTCTCAATAGAATTATCAAAAGTCTTTGTGCCTTTCTTTTGTGATACTTCAGGCTGTTTGGGGGTATTTAGTCCAAGCTTCTTTTTTTATAAATGATTTCATTCAGACCCAGAGAAGTTATGTGATTTGCCCAAGGACACACAGCAACTAAATTGTAAAGCCTTCCTCTTTGCTAATCTTATTTATTAGATCACAGCCAACTTTTAAAAATGTTGTATGTCACTATTAAGAAATATTAGTGTATTTTGTCTAGCATATTTTGGGCTCCAAAAATTCTTTCATAGGTAGGCAGAATATAAGATAGAATATAACATCCAAAAATGGATAAAGGTTTAGAATAAAAAACCTCTAAGAAAATATTCAAGAATGTGGAAATATAATCATTTAACTAAGAAAAGAAGAGTCTGAAAAGGACTTATGAGTATAATTTTTTAATTTGTCTACTAAGGACAGAATAAGAAAAAAATGTATAGCTGAAAGAATTCTAGACCTTAGATAACTTTTAATTCTAAGTGTTTTGAAATGAAAAGCATTTCTACCAGCAGAAGTAGACTTTCTCCAGGGAATTTTAAAGAAAAGCATATTATATCTAGAATGATTGAAATACCTACAGGACTAAGTGATCTCTGAATGTCATCAGTTGGGCCTTCTTAAATGGTCAGTGCTCAGTTACCTGTGACAGTGGAGGGGATCTGTTAAGGAGCTTCATCAGCCTGGGTAAAAAGGCACTGGGTATAACAGATTCAAAAACTGGTCAAAGCTATTACTTTATAACTCATGTGCTCTCAGAAAAAAAACCTCTGATGATCAGTAGTGAAAAAATACTTGGCTTTGCTTTCATGTGGTTGTAGTAGTTTCCTGTTTACCAAAAATTTAGTGGTTTAAAACCACACAAATTTATTACCTTAGAGTTTTTGGAGGTCAAGAGCTTAAAATCAAGGTGTTGGCAGGAGTGTATTATTTCTGGAGACTTTATTTCTGGAGACTTCAGAGGAGAGGTTTTTGTTTTGTTTTGTTTTATTCTTGTTTTTTTCTTTTGCATGTGTTTCTTTTCTAGCTTCTAGCGTCTACCTGCATTCCTTGGCTTGTGACTCCATTCTCCATCTGCAAAGCCAGTAATGTGGCCATGTCCACCTTGGCCCTCCCCATGCACACGCATGTGTGTGCACACACATTTCAATATCACGTCTCTTTTTCTTATTCTAACCCTCCTGCATCCCTTTTTCTTATTAGGACACTTGTGATTCCATTGTACATACCTGGATAATCCAAGATAATCTCTCCATTTCAAGATTCTTAATCACCTGTAAAGTTTCTTTTGCCATGTGAGCTAACATATTACAGGTTCTGGTGGCTAGGGCATAGATGTCTTTGGGAGGGCCATTCTCCAATCTATCACAGTGATCCTCTTTCCTGACAGTGAGAAAAGACATGTAGAATATAGATGGAGAGCTTACCTGTGGCTGATTAAGATTACTATGAAGGGCAGTTTAAATGTGAATGAACATAACAAAATGCTTTAAATTTATAACATTTATCCGTTTTAAAGTATTTTAAAATATTTTGCTACCTTTCAGTAACAATTCTAGGAAATATGTACAGCAGGCAATGTTAGCTCCACATTTGTAATGAGGAGACTCAGAGAAGTGAATTGCATTAAATCACATAGATTGCCTAATACCTGCTTGTCTAATACCTAATCAACTGAATTTCTAATATCTATTTATTGAAGCATTCCTGAGAGCTCTCAAAATTAAAGCAAAACAAAAAACACACCAGATTTTTTTACATTAGCTATCCTAATATTACATTTAAGACTCCATTTACTTAAATTTAAAATGTCCGCTTAAAAGATAATTTCTATTCTCATTTTTGTTTCTTCGGTCTCCAGTACCAAAGTGTGTGTGTGTGTGTGTGTGTGTGTGTGTGTGTGTGTGTGTGTGTGATTTAAAAAAAATTCTTAGCTGCTAAAAATTAAAAAAAAAAATACATCAATGAAGCATAAATTTGCTTCATAGTTGAACAAGATGCCCTTTAAAGCAAATTCCATCTCTGAGGGCCCAGTGTTCTGATTTTGTTAGCCTTCTCTTTATCATATATTAAGGAAAATCATGTAACTACATTTTATCTGATAGTAATTATTTTACAAACATTTACAATTTATAATACCTTTGATTACACTCCTAAAATTGATTTTATTTAATGTTTTTTTCTTGTTTCATGTTTCTTAGTTTATGCCAAAAAATCGAGAGATAAGTGAGTGGGCAATATCTTGATTCGCAACATAAATAAAGGAAAATGTAAATTCTGTTATGTGTACCTGTATGTGAGGTCATCTAGTGTTCATATATGTACACTATCTGTTATAGTATAACTTATATTACTTATATTTATTGAAGGATAAAACATGAAAATTGTATATAGAAAGTCTTTAAGGAAGAAAGTTACTTGGGTTTTATAAAAATTTTATGTATTCATTTAATCAATTCTGATAGAAAAGCAAAAACTTACAAAGAATAAAACTCTAACAACCATGAAAGCTCAGTATTCCTTTGGGATTGGTCATATTTAAAAGGCTTTTATGGTAACAACAGCAGGCAAATTTATTTGCACCTAAAAATAAGTATGTTGGAAAATTTGAGGCGGTTAAAGAGACAAGGAGGCATGTTTTAAAATGGCTTTAGGGCAGTATGATTTCTAATGTTCTCAATCCTTAAAACCAGTTTGTTCTACTCTTATCTCTATAACCTCTCTAGCACACAAAAAAGAAACACCTGATAGGATAAGTGTTCTGTTGAACAGAGTAGCTTAATTATTGCACTGCTCTTTGTTTTATGGATTTAAAGATATTCTGGGTACAGATCTCAGTAAGAGTTTACTGGAGGTGCTAATGGGGATAAAAAGAATTATGTGGATTGAATAGAGGTGAGCTGATGAGGGAGGCAAGATATAAGAAGGACTGTGTTTGGAAGATCGGTGTGGTTTTAAGGATTTGGGGGGTCAGTTTTCTTCATCTTATATTCTATGGTATAAATACATTTTCATTAACCCTATTTATCGAACATTACAAATTATTTCTCTCATAAAATGAAAAAACAAATCATAAATAGTAAAGATGTCTATGAGTTCTGATCATTAAATATAAAAAATTTGTGGTTTCTGTACTTGAGAATGGGAAAAGATAAAAGATAAAGATAATATTCCTATCTACTCTAAGTTACACTGACATACATATAATCTACAAAACAACAAAGATGTTTAGTCAAGTTCAATATTCTTAAAATGTTCAGGTTTAAAATGCCATATATCCTTGGAATTCTATTGCAGAGAAGTCTGGAAACTACCTCTATAATAGCTATGTTGAGGTTTTAAGCAGTTTTATTTTTATTTTTTTATTTTTATTTTTTAAATTTTTTTGTATTTTTATGAAGCAATAATAGTTAGCATTTATTGACAGCTTACTGAATATCAGACACTGTACCAGATCTTTTATATGTATTATCATATTTAATCTTCAACCTTATGTTATAGATAGTATTATTACCTCCTTTTTACTATAAGGGAACTGAGGTATAGAGTTTAAGGTCATACTTCTAGTAGGTGAAAGAGAGTTGTTCGTATTCCAGCCCAAACATTTTGGCTCCTGAGCTTATACTCTTAACTAGCATATTAGAGCCATGCTAGTTTTATATGACTTATAATCACGACTTTTCTATTATCTCACGTTTTCAATTAAATAAGAGGAAAAGTCTTTTAATTTTATTCTTGAGAAAATTTGCATTTGTGTGTGCCGAAAGGCATAAACCATATATTCAGTGAGCTTCTTAGGAAAGGCTTGAAGATTTTAGAGCAAGATGATTTGGGAACAATATGATACAGGGGATTTTTAAGATTTATTGTTATAGACCTCCAGATCAATATCAGACCTCCCCAAACCCCACCCTGTGACATGATCTAGATTGTTAATAGCGTGAATATTAGATATGAAAGTTCTGAACAATACTTCATAAGACAAGCATCATAGACAGCCCCTTGTGGGAAAGTGGCATTCAGCAAACATCTAACTGAGAGCTGTGATCTTTACAAATGCCCAGGTGAGGTAAATGGTATTTACACATTGAACAATGATGGCAAGCAGTGGTTTCTTGATTTGAAAGTTAGTATCTTGAGTGATTTGGAACAGAGATCTTTAAGAAATGATGGCGAGTTATTTTTAAGATATTCCCCCCCCCCCCACTTTTTTTAACTCTAAAATATACTGTCAGCTGAGTTAACAAGAATTTATTCTTTTCCTCAGCAGGAAAAAAAAATCTTTGTAACTAATCTTTTATTTCTCATTCTGAGGAGCAGTGAAAAGAATGTTAGAATTATACCAAGAAACTTAACTCCTACATCAAATATGCAGAACTGTCAGTCCCAGCAGGAATCGCACTGCTGTGAATTTGTAAATTGTGTCAAGCTCTTCTTACCTGAAAAGTCTTGCAGAATCATTCACCTTCAATGCATATAGTCATTTCACTTTCTAGGAGGCAAATAAACAAATTTAAGTAGAATTGCTACACAGAGTGCACTGGAGCTTAAGAATTTGATAATAACTGTTTTGCTAAGTGAAAATAAATTTCAGTTTCAGCATCAGCTGCATTTTTGTAGAATTTCTTATTAAATATATTTTAGAGCTGAATGAATTTTTTTTGGTAACGTCCTAATGTTGTTTTAAACCAGATATAGTAAGCGGTGTTGCCAATATGTTGTACTATCTTAATCATTCCTACATTGTGAATGTGTATGTGTGTGTGAATGCGTGTGTTGTTTTGACTAGATAGCTAAGTGGTTGGAAATATGAAAATATGTTGATGTCTATTTACAGTAAGAGGTCTGTTTTTGAAACATAATTAGTATACTCTTCCTTTTGGAATTTTTTATTTTATGTTTTCATCTGGGAAAAAAGACTTCGATTATTAAAAGTGGGTACAAAAGCAGCATTACTTTTAGAAATTTATTCTTCACTTGATGGGCTGAATTGGTCACTTGCTAGGACATAAAAATGATAAGTTTACCAGATTTATTAAAGTCATTGTAACCTCATTATTACACAAAATGTAAAATTCTTAATTGTACCTTGCCTTTGCTTTCCCTTTTTAAAATCTGATATAATATTAGTGCCTCAACAGTTTTTGAAATGTGCTATGATTCTGTAGAGATCAAAGACAAAAAAATCATAATGAAAATATTATCAGTACTCAAAATTTAGCCAACCATTTATTGCCTCTGGTTAGTGTAAGACATTTGGTAGTTGATTAAGGTGAAAAATGATACGTGATTAGAAAATAAACTTGGGTAACATAAAAGTAAAAAAATAACATCATATTAGTTATTTTCATCTAAATCTGACTCTAACTTGTTTTCAAGAAGCATTCTATGATTAGTTTCTTTTAACTCCATATTATACTAGTTTGTATCAATTCAGCTTATAAAATTGTATCTGTCTTATTAGTGTAAACATTTTAACATCATGCCTTATGAAGGTTTTCTTTAGTGTTTGTTAGAAACTCTTTGAGGATAGATCTGTTGTGTAAGATGAAGAAGCTAGAAGGCCTTTCAGTGCTGAGATGCTATGAGGGTATAGCTCTACTGTATG
Organism: Cynopterus sphinx; assembly: GCA_030015415.1. NCBI lineage: Eukaryota > Metazoa > Chordata > Mammalia > Chiroptera > Pteropodidae > Cynopterus > Cynopterus sphinx. The sequence continues at coordinate 141,792,844 of CM057380.1, forward strand.
TCTCTCTAATCCCACTCCAAATGCCACGATGTGCTATTGAGGGCAGAGGCTGGCAATCTTATTCACTGCAGTATTCCCCATGTCCAGCATTGTGTCCTGCACACAATCATTGCTCAATAAATGTTCGCAGACTGACTTATTTACATAGTAGAAATAAATGTTATTAACTGTCTGTAAGTATAACTCATTGACCTTCACTAGTCATATCCAAGAAGTACATTTTAGGAGTATCACTTCAGAGTATCTACTGTACACCTCTTTGTGACTTAGTAATGGTAGATTTCTCGGTACTCAACACACCTGCAAACTTTGGCCAGCAGCAGAGAGAGCTACAGCATAGAGGGCTGTGGAAGGAGATTATCTTGCAGAAAACACAAGTCCAATATACTGTGTAGTCTTTGCTTGCTGTATGGTATGGAAAGCAAAAGGGGGAAGGAATGGGGTATCCCCAGATATAGTAGTTAACAGGGAGAACTTAGCCAAGGGAAGCTGGAACACAGAAAAGATGACCTGGCTTCTCTTCCAGGGAGTGTTCCCACCCCTGAGAAGGGACCTGGAAGAACAAGCAAGAGACTCAAGCCACAAAAGAAGCAGAAAAAGCCCACTATCAAAAACAGGAAAACATGAGAGAAACTGGGGCCCTAGAGAGAGGCTGAGGCCCAGTCATCCGAACTGGAACAGTCTGTCAGAATAACTAGGTGCAGAGTTCACTAACGATTGATCTGAAGCTTCATCAGGATTTCCTGCCACAGGACTAAATTGGTGTTTGGAATTGCTCTGTGCCGTTACCATTGTAAGGAAGAAAGGGGATATAAAAATGTGAAACAGATTGGGCCTGATATATTTCACTTTTTTCTGTCTGATACATTCATTTCTGGACTACTCTCTGGACAGGTCCTCAAAGAGGAGCTATCCAACCTAGGAAATGGTGCACTAAAGCCACATCGTTGTTTAAATATCGTTGACTGTACATCTCTTGAGAAGCTCTTTGCAAAGCAGCAATATGTGTGAACATATTGGATGTTCACAATTACTTTCTGAGGCATGAAAGTCTGTTTTATCCACTTTATAGATAAGAAGACTGAGGCCCATAGGATAAAATGATCTAGTAAGAATCATGATTTGTGGGGATATGAATGCAAGTGTTTTGATTCTACTCCATATATGATGCTTCTCTACGTGGTAGTGAATTCAATAATGCTGGCTAAAATAAATGATAATTTAAATTTGATTTTAACCTTTAAAACGACCTCTTTTAGATTTTTACTCCCTTTACTAACTTTATAAACCTGAGTTTCAAGAAATCTTTTAAAAAATAAAAATACAAAAGGGAAATGTGTTCTCATCCACTTTCAGGTATATGCATGCACTAAATAATAGTAACAGCTAAGACTTAAGGTTTTACTGTCTAATCAAAGTCAGGTGCTTATATAGATGCTTTATAGTGTTAATTCATTTAACCCTCATAACAACACATTCAGGACACTGCAGCACAGAAAGGTTATGGAACTTTCCCAAGGTTACACAGCCAAAAATAAAAAAAATAAAAAAATAAAGAATTATGGAGCCAGGATGAAAACTCAGGCTGTCTGGCTCCAGAGCTCATGTTTACAATCACTACATGAGACTGTCTTTCATTATATTCTCATATCAGCTTACAAACCTGGAGGAATGTCACCCTTGGCTGTTAGAGAAAAATGGTTTTCTTGTTTAAAATAACACAAATGACCTTAAGACATCTTTTCTTGAATTTAATGATTTTGAACGTCTACCATTTACTAATTTTTTCAGGGTAGTCTTGGTTTCTGCACGTTTCACCTGATGCTTGAAAATTACAAGCATTTTTGGATTAATCTTAGTTACTTACAATGAAACAACACACAACATTTTGAATATTTGCAAATTGCTTAGTGTGGTTGTTAGGTTTATCTTCTCTCTGTTGTTCCTAGCCTTTAGTTGAGTTTTTAATTAAAATTCAAATTATAGACTATACTACTTCTTCATTGATGGAATAAGAAAAACAATTGTGACGTGTTAATGAACATACGTAGCAGCTCGGTATAATGCGTCTGTGGCACAAAATAATCTAAATGAGGGCTTGTAGGCAATTAAAATAAAATCAAATGCTTATAATTAATAAAAACATATGGAATAATGTTAACAATATCAATTGAGAAACATGTATTTATATAATTTCCATCCCAGGTATGAGTCGATTTCATTTTCTCTCAAAACACCAAAAGTATAGTAATCAGGGAAGTGCTTGCCCAAAGGGAAGTGGTAACCAGCAATAATCTCATTCTTGGGGTACCTTTGAGAAGGATACATACTTTAGGCTTCTCACCATCTACCATTATGGCACATGCCATCATTTATTCATTTATTTCTTCAATGAATAGGCTGTACCATATGTTGAGTTGGCAGAGAGTCCCTCATCCCCATGGCAGAGTTAGACAAGACCTCTGGCTAATGGGCCAATTGCCCACTCTCGAGAGAGACTGTCAGTACCAAATCCACCACACTTTTACCATTCAGTGCACAAATTGTAAACACTAAACCCTTCCTTTAGTCCTAGCTCCACTGTCATCTCCATGACATTCCATGTCTCTTGCCCTGACCCTACCATTTCTTTCCTCTTCAGTCTCCCAGACTCTTCCTCTCCTGCTGTCTCACTAAGTGAACACTCCTATATCCTTATCTCCTTCTCTATGTGTTTCCTCCAGCTCCTTACTTTAAATGAAGACTCACTCTCCCTTAAGGCCACTCTGATATTTCAGCAGCTCTTTGAAGTGGTTTCTCTTTTCTTTTATTCACCCCATGAAGAGGCTTTGTGCCCTTGTTATTTTTCATTGTTAACTTCTAGACTGATTCCTCTGCCCTTTTTTAAAAGTCCTCAGTTCCTTCAAAGTTAAGGCTTTCTGACTATGTAACTCTGGTATCTGCCAACATCCCAGTCACTCCCTCTCATTCATCCAAAACTTTGGAACCTGGCTCACATTCTGTGCCTTGGCCCCCAGACCTGCCAATATCAGTAATGATTTTAATCAATGTGGGATATCCATCTAACACTTCGGCCTCTTAGGCCCTTGACCTCTGCATCTGCACTGATCTTTTCCCCTCCACATTCATCACCCACTTTTGTGGTAACACTTTGGAAGTTTTCAACACCAGGGACTGCTGTTTCTGCATAATAGCTGATTCAAGCACCCCACTGGCTGACCTTTGCTCTTTCCCATTCAGCCTGCTTGTTTTGCTATCCTAATTATGACTGTCCTTTGACCTAATGAGAACCACTGACCTCTCTAATTTCCCAGTTGCTAGTTTGCTCCCTTCCTCTGCTTATTAACTTGAGATTTCAGTCACACACTCAATCCTAACAAACAATCCTAACAAAATAGCATGGAAGAGGCAGGGGGATGGTTTCTTGTGAGAGAATTGGAGTATTGTGGCCAAAAGATGGGGAAAGAATGCCAGGCAGGCCAAAACAAACAATGACCACTCCAGTTTCTTCTGTAATTTCTTCTTAACAGATTGAGTTATTTAGATTGTTTAAGTTATTTGGCTGATTTTCTACTTGTGTTCTTCTTAACTGTATATGTCACCTCTTTCCAAATGAAACCAGAAATCTTGGCTCACAGTTCCCTTGCAAAAGGCTTCTTCTTCACTATATTCACAGGCACTCTGTGTTCTCCAAAATTGAAATGATTGGGGATATATTTTCTCAAGGCTGAGAAAACATATGGATGAGAGTATGCTACTTCTCATAGTCTGTAGCCTTTTGACAAGACATCTGCTACAACATTTTTTGTTCTTGGATCATGGGCTGTTGTTTGCCAATTGTTTTCATAAATATTAATCTTTGAAATCTTGACTGACATAAAAGTTGTTCTTTTTGGATATTTTTATTCTTTATGAGCACCATCTTTAAATAATTGTCTCATAATATAACACAAGAGTTTTCTTATGAAAAATTTCTATTTTAAAGGTGGGGGCTACAATTAAATTTTAATTAAATTTAAATAAAATCTTGTGATTTTTGTTTGTATTTGAATTCTCTCTCCTTTTCCTTTACTTCACAAATTTATTGCTGTTGGAATGATGCTTCTGCATTAATTTTACAAAAAGAAATCTTTTACTTCAGCATTGGAAAGCACCTCAGGAAGACACTTAAGCTTAACTTTCCCATGCACTTGGTTGACTTAGTCCCAAGGCAGATAGATAACTATTCTTTCTTAGTCTGATTGTGATTTTTAACTGAGCTATGAATGGCCTATTCACTATGTTCACTAATGGCATTTGATGCGTGCTAATTTCTAATTATTCTGTTACATGAGAAAGTAATTGAAAAATCTACAGTGGGTGATGCAATGAGCACATCTTCCACAAAGGATGTTATTTAATTACTGTTGATAAAGGTTTACTGGACTTGTATGGCCTCTACCATGCTCTAAGTGGCAGATATAAAGCACTGTAAGTGCTATAGGCAGCTTTTGGAGGTAATTTCTATTATGTATGGAAGTTCCCAATTTATTTTACTACTACCTCTAGGGATCAGTACTTAAGCATATTTTAAATCGTATCAATTATTGCTCAGTTAATAGAATAATTTTTAACATTAAGAATGAAAAGCATTTCACAGACAGTTGATCTAAAGGCCTGTTAGCTAAATGTCATTTATGTGTTAAAATGATGATGGCAAAAGCAGAAAGTGACGAATTTTGAAGGAAGATTATTAGATCATTATGCCACAGGATCTTCTTTTCCTTAGTAAACTACCTGTTCAACATTAATTTTAATTTACTTAAAAAAAAGATTATAAGCTCTCATTATGAGATCTTAAAAAGGGTACTCCATTCTTAGGTTTTCATAAGACGTTTGGGTTTTCATTTTTCTTTTCTTTTCTTTTTTTTTTAAGCCAGAATACTCTTATTAAATGAGAGTTAATAAATTGGAAAATATAGTAACTCACTGATGAGTGATGAAATTGTTATTTCTTCAGCTCCATCTAGAATCATGTAAAAAATTATATTTAGAGTAGAAGAGATTTTTACAATTTGCTATCGCTAAAGGCTGTGTCAGGAGTTGGGAATGCATCTCACAGTTGAGATCAAGCACTGTTTCCTCTGAAGTCTGTTGGCAAGAGTCAGCTCTCCTATACATCTGCCATTTTCTGAGGGTGAAATGAGATTCACATGTTTGCATACCATCTTACTACTTCTTGCCAGGAATACTGGAAAGAGCAAACTGAATATTTCTGCTGTGCCCCTATTTTAGGGAGTGAAGAGAATCTCACAAAAATTGGCAACTATTCCAGAACGGGGCCAGAAGCTAAGGAGTAGATGAAGGGCCCACTCCAGGGAGGCCTCTGCCATGGTGGATAGTGATTATGTGTGGTTGTGAAATTGGATGTGTTGAGCAGTGTTTCTCTAGGTCTGTAATTAGACATGAGAGAGATATTACGGAGAGAAGCCTGGCCTCACTTCTGTGGTTTTAGTTGATAACCAATATCTATTGAGAACCTGCCATGTGTGGATCTTACACTGTGGTAAGATCCAAAGGAATGACATGATATCACCTATGTTAGTGTGCGAGGGCTGCTGTGACAAAGTACCACTGACTGCTAAACACCAGACATTTAGTTTTTCACAGTTTTGGAGTCTAATTGTTCAGGATCAAAGTTGGCAGGGTTGGTTCCTTCTGAGGGAGGATCTGTTTCAGGCCTCTCTCTCTGGAGTGTAGATGGCCATCTTCTCCATGAGTCTTCATATGGTCTTGTTCATGTGTTTTTGTCCAACTTTCCTTTACTTAAAAGGGCACTGGTAATATTGGATTTGGACCCACCCTAATGACCTTGTTTTGATTCAGTTACCTATTTAAAGATACAATCTCTAAATATGATTCTGTTCTGAGGTGCGAGGATTAGGACTTCAACATAGGAATTTTGGAGTGATACAATTCAGCCCATGACACCACCTCAGTTTTTTTTAATCTACTCATAAATAAGATGTACAGGTTTTGTGCGTGTGTGTGTATATGCTTATATTGTGCTCATTTTGTTGAGGGCAGCCAAAATTCACTGAACAGATTGCTGACACCTTCAAACAGAGATTTAGGAAGCTATTTCTGAATGTTATTATTTATTTCAGTCTAAACCAGTAAAGAAACATAGAAAAGATATTTTGCTTTTGTCTTGTTCCATGTCTTAGAAAGTAGTTCCATGTTGAAAGAAAGTAGTTAATCAGCATAAAAACTCTAGGGACACTGAGAAGCACAGGGAACGATGTTTGAGTATAAAATTGAGACATTATTTAGATTTGATTAGTTCTGAAGACACAAAATGAGAATTTTGAAAATTTGACAGAATTTTAACATTTGTGATATTTTTTAACCTTGGACTGACTCTCAAAAGCATAATTCAGTTTTATTCTAGAGCACTTTTGACAGTGTTTCAGCATGATCTTAAAGAACAGAAAGTTTCAGATACTGTCTTTGGAGTTTCTGTATTTGCTACGAATTAAGTTAAAGAATTATTTTGGCATATGATTTTAGCAATTTATTTTGGTTCTTTTATAGCAAAACACACTTAAATTCTTCATTGAAAAATGTATCTTTTCTGAAGGAGTGCTTCATTAGTAAGTATTTGTAAACCACACATACACAATTTTACTATTTATTTTGGAAAGTGGCCAGTTATTTTTAATATCTAGATAAAGTGAATTTTTAAAAACATACAAATAGGAACCCTGCTTTTAGCCATGATACAGCCTAGCCTCAATGCCTTGAACCTGGATGTGGAAGATAACAATGAAGTGATAAGTTCTTATTATTTTGAGAGAAAATAATTCATAGTGCTAGTTTGTAAATAGTCTGGTTTGTAGAATATTTTTATGATATTTTAAGGCAGCACTATTAGTTTTAAAGTTTTCTACTTGTATATTTTAAACCAGTTCTCTCATACCAACAAAAGTAGGGAAAGCAGTATCAGAAAAATAGACTTCATGATACAGTCACAGAGTAATTCCTCCTGTCCTCAACAAGTGCCTATCTGCATAGCTAAATTAAGATTATTTATCCTTTTTATTTTGATTATGGAATAATTTTTGCCATGATATTTTAAGTGATTGGTTACTTCACTAACTCTATAGGAAAAAGGAATTTTTTTGGATCATTCATAAATACATACATTTATAGATATATGTAAATGCAGTAAACATGAGGCATAGCATGTGGTAGCAGAAAATTAAAGGTGTATGAGAGAAAATTCCACCTGTTAAAAATTTGACTGAGGCATATTATTCTGGAGAAGGGAGTCTGAGCTACAAGAATAACAATCATCAGAGTGTTGTTGCAGATGTATCACAAAGCTAAGAGGAGTGAAAAAAATCCAGGAACATTTTAAAAACCAATATTTATACCTGTCCACCACTGATTTTCTCTAAATTTAGCTTTTTACTCCAGTTTAATACACACAACCAGTGTGTGGTAGATGAATGGTTAGAATTAGGCTTTAATGTGAAAATCTTTTGTCTATTTTCATTGTTCGCTGCTGTTATTCTTGGTACGTTTATTGAAATGTCTTACACACATAATGCTGTAGTGTGTTATGCTTGTTTGTACTTCATATTTGTCTCAGATGTTTCAATGGGCAGAATACAATGAGGTACATTAGGAAAGTTAATGAATATTTATCACAATTCAAGGGAATGATACACAGAAATGAACTTGTTTAGTTCCCAGTCATCCAGCTTCTATCTTTCTCTCAAGAGTATTTAAGATAAAAACAAATTACTGTAATTGATATATTTTACCAAATATACTAAGCATTTAGTGGCTATATCCAAACCTAAAAATGTTAATAGTTCAACACTAAAAGTGGGTTTAAATTGAATCACAAAAAGGGTTTACTCTGAAAGGATTTATTTTTGGCTTTTATCTATTATCAGCTCTTCTTTACTGAATGTAATTTTTGTGATTTAATATTTCTAAATTAGATAGCATGCATTAAAAGAAACCAAATAATAAAATAGTTCTGGAAAGAAGCATTTTATTTTTTTCTCTGAATTTATTGCTGCAGCCCCATAGATATATATTATAGTATTTGACAAAGCTACATGCATATGGATTTCTATGCAGAAACATTCATACATTTAAAAACCTGGTAGGGGAGAATTTAAGGTTGAGGCTGACCTTAGGGAATCCTACACCAGGTCCACTTCTTAAAGTTGGGAAAGCAGGAGACACTGTGTAGAGGTTATGGCTGTGCTGATTCCAATTGTTCATAGCCCCTCTTGGTGGGTTAGAAAATAGCAGAGTCCATTTACTCCTGAACAATCAAAAAAGAAAATTTTATATCTAGGATTAACGGAGAGAATGATCCTTGTGAACAACATCATCAGAAGATCATTAATGTTGCTAACACAGAAATGAAGTTTCCATGATATAAGCATGGATACAAGAAACTTGCCTAAAGAATTACAAGTATTCTGTGGCCTCTGGCTCTTTCTTTGAGGACTTCAGATCTATATACTTCTAGAACAAATGATTGGGAAGTTAGCTGGTTTCTTATATAAATGAGAAAACAAAATCTCATCTATAGATTCTTGACTATATACAACTTTATTAAAAATGAACTTAATCAATCTGTCTGTACACAGATCCAATATGCAATTAAAGCAAACAGTGTTGCAAGCACTGGTCTGGGCCTCTGAGGCTCTTGATATATCACTTGTTAGCTGTGGGATTGCACTTGCCTCATCCATCAAGTTAAATTAAAAGCCAAAGCTGAGCCAGGTGGTCTTTTGAGGTCCCTTTTCTCATGCTTCTCTGAGTCTCCTCCTGTTTTCTGGAGTTAGATTCTTAATGTGACTACAAAGTAAATAAATTCCTGTCCAGAAATATCAGGGGATAGACTGAAGCTCCTTCCCAAGCTTATAAAGAAAAAAAAAATTATTAAATGACTACTATGTGCCAAGAGTTGTACTAGCTGCTGAAGATATAATAGTGAAAAGAAAACAAAGTGGAATGAAAAAATAAGGTGGTGGCAGATATTAGGCCAATAAATAAACAAATATGTGTTAGGAAGGGGGAAATGCTATGATGAAAAAACGTAATAGCAAATGTCTATTGAATGTTTATAAGTAATGGGATTATTTTCAGGATATTAGATGTACTTTACAGAGATGTTTAATCCTCATGGTAACTGTATGACATAGATAAAATTTCAGTCTCCATTTTATAGGTGAGAAAACTGAAGTGTAGAGGAGTTAAGTCACTTGCCTCAGTTTCCACAAACAGAACTAGCTAGTGCTTCAGCTGGGATTAGAATGCAGGCATTCTGGTCTTTAGGATCTTTAAAATTACGTTACTGCCTCTCTTCAGATAAAAGCAAGGCAAGAAGAATAAAAGATGGTATGGGTTTGTGTTTTATGTGGCTGTTAAGGCTAATATTTGATGGAGACCTAAGGAAGGTAAGGCAACATGCCATGTAGATATCCAGGGCAGAGAAGGTAGTGAGGGCTAAAGATCTGAGTTAGGAGCTTGTTTTCTGTATTTGAGAAACAGCAAGGAAACAGGCGTGACTAGAGAGGAGAGTTAATGTAGTGATAGGTAGCACTAGGTCCTGAGATTAGAGAGATGGGAGAGAGCCAGATCATGTAGGGCTTTTATAGGACATTGTAAGGTCTTTGGTTTTCCCCCTAAGTTAGACAGGAAGCCATTGGAAGGTTTTGAGTGTAGGAGTATAGGAATAAGTTAAATCTGATTTATAATTTATAAGAACCACTGTGTCTGCTATAGAGTACACTTAAGAGTGAAAGCGGAAAAATTTTAAGATATCATTGCAGTAATCTAGGTGAGAAATAGAGGTGACTTGGAACAGATTGATAGCAGAAGAAGTGGAAAGTCATAGGATTCTAGATGTATACTGAAATTTAAAGGAGAAGAATTTGCTAGTTAATTGAACATGAGGTATAACAGAAAGAAGAGTCAAAAATGACTCTGAGGAATGTGACTTAAGCAATTGAAAGAATGGACCTTGTGTTCATTGTGAAGGAGAAGACGATGGGAAGTTACCCATCTGTGTGTCCACAGCACTCAGCACAGCAAATAGATATAGTATGGAACTGAACTAAGAGGTGTGGAATTATTCCTACTCCTGCCAGGTTTCCTCAGACAAATGCAGAGGATTTATTGAACAATGAATTTGAGCCAAGAAACCATGTCTGCTTTGCATGATATTTTGAGCATCCAAATGGCAGCCATATCAAAGGGGAAGATGCAGTTTTAATTTGGAGGAAGACTGAATTTAAGACAGACATATTACATAAAGTTTCATTCTTCTACAATGTATAGAGTAATTTTGAGCAGGATTTCAGTGACCTGTGAATAAATGTTATTTTAGTACAGCTTTCCCTTTCAGGTTTTCATAAGGATGTGTGTTGTTATAAGTGACTAAGGAAGAATGTGGGAGAGGATGATAAGAGAGACACTATTTTTCTGGGATACATGTTTTCTAGAGCATCTAACTCTGTTGGATCTTGTACATAGCTCTGTAGCCCAAAATGAAAAGTCAGCACCCTGTGTGGTTCTAATTCAAGTTATTTGTTAATGTTAGGGCTTGAGGACACCCCTTAAAACATGTCCATCTCCCAGAATTTGGAACAGTTGAGAGACATAGGAATCATTTAGACTGAGATTAAAATGTCAACTTAATAACTAAAATATCCACTGGAAAACATGTTTTAGATCTGTGTTTGCTAATATTTTGCCTCAACCTAAAAACAACCCCACACCCTCCAAAGGGACCCTCCTAGAGGATGGCAGAGAGTAGTTCAGAATTCACCTGCTTTTTGTGGTCAGGAATAACTCAGGAGTGGCTTTTGTAAGCATCTTCTTATTTCTTCTTTCCAAAGCACCAATCAGATAAGGTACTCCCCCTTTTTCAGAAAGGAGTAAGTGAGCAGAGAGAGCTCAAAAGTGCCACTAATAGAAATTCCTCCACTTGGGACACTTGAGATGAGCAAAAAGAAACTTCCCCACTGACCTTTCTCCATTGGGGATTTTACCTCATTACATCATCAATTCAATTGCTTTTATTTATGCCAAGTCCATGTTTCTGTGAGAAATACTGTATATATATCCTCCTTGCTCTATAGAATAGGAGCAGTAGGTCTTTCTCCCCCATAAACATACCAATAACATGCCATCATCAGCATGGTACCTCACTATATATGCTGCTGCTGAACTATGAATAATTGCCAGTTTCACTGATGCTAATCCTTTATTTTCTGTGCAAGCTTGAGAACCACTAGGATAGGTATATTTTAATCATGACTGACTAAAGAAAATTTCTGTAAAATGAGTATTTGGAATTGATTTTCCCAATAAGTCTACCAGAATACCTGAATTGAAAGGTAATTGTTTGATTTCCATTCTCCCAAATGCTGAATGCTCAGCTATATCAGAACCATGTTGATTGGTGGTGCATGTTAAATGGAATTTTCAGAGTTTGATGCTCCTGTTAAACACTATATTCTTCATCATCAACAACAAACATTGATCAAAAGCCTGCTTCATACAAAGTATAATACCAAGTTCTGAGGCACCAGGAAGTATTAGTTACTTGCCCACAGGAAGTTGGGGCTCCAATATGGGATGTATGCCATGTGAGTACATATGAAAAGTAAATATTATACATTAAGTTTATGCTATCTGCTAAGTGAATTATATAGGTGTTAGAGGCTGAATGTTAAGCCATGTCCCAAAGACGTTTTTGACAGGTTTGGGATGGCTACAAGCCGTTTCCTAGGAATTATTCATAAAGCTTGAGACACAAAAAAATGAGTGTTAAGTTCATTTTGCAGGAATAGACAATTATTAGCTTTTTGGTCCTAAGAAATTTCAGGAAAGAGGTAGAATTGTAGCTGGGTTCTTGAATATTCCAAGGACTGAGTAATTGGTGCCCTCCTCACCCCATATTTCTCTTATTAGTTAATAGCATCACCATCCATCAAAGTTGCTCAATCAAAACCTTAGGTGTCATTCTTGATTCCTCCTTAACTCTCATCACTCACAGCAAATGCATCAGCAAGTGCCATCACTTCTACCAATAAATGTTTCCTGAACACATCTAGCTGCCTGTCTGCCCTGCTCCCATCTCCCTCCCCCAAACCCCCTGCCCACGTCTGAGCCCATTATCCTGGTCCAAGACATCACCATCCTGCCTGCACCACCACATGACTTCCTAGCTCATCTCTCTGCTTCCATTGTTTGAAACCTCTAATCCATCCTTTGCATGGAATAATAGTTGTGAATCATAAAACATTCTCATATTAAAACCTTTTGATGTTTTTCTATTGTTGTTTAAAAAATATCACATTTCTTACCAGAATAAATAAGGCCCTTCATAATCTAGCTTGTACTCTTTTTAAATACTTCCCTATATTTTACTATAGTGTAGCCACAATGGTGTCCTTTCTGTTCTTGCAACAAAATAACCTCTTTTTATTTAGAGGCTTTGCACTTGCTATTTCCTCAGCCTAGAATGCAGATCTTTTGGCTATTTCTGTGTCTGACTCCTTTTATCCTTTAGGTCTCAGTTCAGTTGGCACATTCTCAGCTCAAATGCTTCTTGACAACCCTATCTAAAATAACTTTCCCCAACTGTTCTCTATTTTATCACCTATTCATTTTTTTCATAGCACATTTCAGAAAATACAAACATCTAGTTTCATTTTTTTGTTACTGTTCACTTATTTATTCTTTGTTTCCCTCAATAGACTTGTAACTACAAGGAGGTAGGAATCTTGTCTTCTGTATTACTGTATCTGCAGTACATATCACAATGTCTTGGATTACTCAGGAAACATTTGTAAAATGAGTAAAGAAGGCACCTTATATAAACAGAGGGTAAAGAAAATAAAGGGGAATTCCAGGATGGATGAGAGAAGGAGCAAAGATCTGGAGACTAAGCGTGCATAGCATGTAGGGAGCAATATCTGTGTCCTGTTCATGGGATAGGTGGAGCCTAACAGAAATGTTGACCAGGGTAGGAGTTGGGGGCCTGGGGATGGGCTATAGTGGCTGAAAGTGAAATAGTCTAAATGGCAAGTGCAAATTGTGTTCAAAGAAGGAAACGAGATTAATAGCAGAAGAACCATATTAAACAGTATGCCTGAGAAGGTGAGTCTAAGATTCTAGAGAGAAGATACCAGAGAACATCAGGAACATAGTATGGAGAACAAGGGGCTAAGGGCAGAATTGTTCAGGATATGGTTTGTGAGCAAATTATCTGTGCACTGTTCTTGTTGGGAGTCATTCTGTTTATATGGTGCAAAGTTTCATTTCAGTTGTACTGAGATATAAAATTGGAAAATAAAACAACTTGTAGAAAATCTTAAAGTCAAAGCTGTGAGACTCGAATTCACCTTGCAGTGGGTCAACTTGAAGCCACTGAATAAAGATTTTTTGATCAGGAAGTGACTCTTTAAGGTTAGTCTTACAGTGATACACTGGTGAGCAATGCTGTAAGCAGAGAGATCAGATAGGAGAGGATTGTAGTTGTCCAGCTGAGAGCTTATGAAACCTATTTCTAAGGCTGTTTCACTTGAAAAGGAAGGGCTTGATATATATGTCATAAGCCTCAAACTAAAAGCTATTTGGGGGAAGATATTATGCAATGAAGGGCACAAGGACGTGGACTTTGTGAAGCTTTAGGAGGAGAAAGGTCAGCAGGAACATAGGATTATCTGTTCTTTGCCATTCCTTGTTTTCCATGTCCACAGTCATCTTGGGGTAATGATACTCATATTTTGCACTGAAATTATGTTTTTAAATAAAAAATGTATTGTCTCATATTTCTGGAGGCTAGAAATCCAAGATCAAGCTTTCGTCAGGGTTGATTCTTTCTGAGAGCTGCAAGGGAGCATGCATTCTATCCTTCTCTTCTAGCTTCTGGTAGCCTAGGTGTTCCTGGGCTTATCAAAGGCTTTCTCCCTGTCTTTACATCATCTTCTGTCTGTGTATGCCTCTGCACTGAAAGCTTTTAAAACTCCTTCTTTCTGGCTCTTCTCTAAGGATGATAAATGGACAAAAAGCTGGTAGAGCTGGGCTGCAATATCACAACTAATCAGTAGGTGTCACCATCTCACAAATGATTTATTCCACTGAGACTTTCTCATCTACAGCTTTAAATTTTTATTTCATCCCATATATATTTTGAGTCTTCACTCCATAATTGTAAATATTTATTCAGGTCACATGAAATCAAAGCAAATTTTTCTAAATTTATTTATTTATAATAGCATAGTCACATTTTATTCAGGATTCTGTTTTTTTAGTGATATATAATTTAGTGATATACAATTGGTAGCCTGTTTTTAGCTTCTATAATATTACATGACTTATTTTGATAATATTTTAATTTCATGGAGCTAGAGACACATCTTAGAACCAGAAAAAATATGGTTTGTGTACTTTGCATTTTTTTCTCTTCATTTAACATTTTCACCATCACTGAGAGTTCTATTACATAGCTCTGGTATAGACTAAACTGATCTCTCTTAAAAAAAAAAAAAAAAGATTCCGCAGGTATCTCCATGTTCCTTGGTTAGGATCTTGTACATAGGTACATTTAAAAAATTTTATAGCCTAACGTATGGGTAGAAGTTTATTTTTTAGTGTGTATTACTAAAACTCTCAGTTTTAGAGTTTTTCTTTTTACATTAGAGCAAAACATTAGCAATAAAATGGAAAAAGGCAAGGGTTAAAATCTAGGTCTATATAAGAGCTTAATATTTTCAAATCTAATAATTCTACTTGAAAACTAATGTACTTATTTTAAAATTGTACATATTCTAATTGATCCATGGAAATAAAATGATGAGTATATGAAGCTGGGAAATTATAGGAGGCCCTGTCTGTGGCTCATGTTCAGAGAGAGCCAGTTCATGTTTGACAGGTGTTTATACTATCTGTAGTGTCTTAAATATGTAATTCCCACACCTTCCAATTTGAAAATGCATTGCAAATGGCTGAGTTAATACTGTATATCCCAGTGTGTTGACAAAATGCATTGTTTTCCTTTACTCCTCTATTTCACTCTGGCCACCTAATGTATAGGATTTTCTCCCATCGGCTGATTCCCCACTACCAGCTGTCCTATAATTCAGTTCAGACACTGTTTACCTAAAGATAGCATCAGGTCCCTCCCACAAGTGAAGGGCGCAGTGCCAAAAGACTGCTCCCTTCCTTCGGATGCCAGTATAAGTTCAGGTCACCCGTGCTTCTGACTGACTGGCTATAGATCCGAGGTTCCCATGACCCCCTCCTCAGGTTTGATAACTTGCTAGAGTAGCTCACAGAACTCAGGAAAAACAGTTTACTTACTAAATTACAAATGTATTATAAAAGGATATAACTCAGGAATAGCAGGGTGGAAGAAATGCATAGGGCAAGGTGTGTGGATGGGGTGTGGAGCTCCAGTGTCTTTTTCAGGTGTGCTGCCTGCCCAAAATTGCCACCTGTTTATTAATCAAACATTGTCCTTTAGTGATTTTCATGGATGCTTCATCATGTAGGCACGATTGATTGTTAACTCCATCTCCAGCCCCTGTTTCCCTCTCTAGAATGTGGGGAGTAGGAGTTGAAAGTGCCACACTTCTAATTATGACTTGGTCTTTCTGGTGACCATCCCCCATCCAGGCATCCACCAAAAGATGTCTCATTAGAACAAAAGACTCTCCTGTCACCCAAGAAATTCTGAGATATAGGAGCTCTGTGTTAGACAGCCCTGTCACTGAGGAAATTATAAGGATTTTAGGAGCTTCTTGTCAGGAACCAAGGTTAAATACCAAGTATTAGCAGGAATCAGGGCAGAGACTAGGATATATATTTCTTATTAATTCACACTTGGTTATTTGAAAAGTAGAATATTGATACTTGCTTTCTTTCTTGCTTTGTTTAGACACTGTGGTGTTACACATGTCTTCAATCCTGGTATAATCTTGTGTGCTGTATGACTGGTTTTAATGAACTGTTTATACCAGTAGGGAAATGGTCCCTGTTTTATTTGCTGCTGTGAAAGTCTTAAAACATGTGACTGTCCATGTGAACACTCTGTGCAGATTAAAGCTGCAGGGCATGATTGGAGGAGACACTGGCTGCCAAGCCACCGAGGCGGCTAAGAAGGCGGCCTCTGCCAACGACAGCATGGGATTATGTAACGCCTGCAGTGTCTGGCACGGTGCTCCACTGGAGACACATCACGTGTTGTGCAATGCTCTTGGCCCTGAAATTCAATTAGATTGCTTTGAACGATTCGTGAGTCTGCATGAGATAAGCTTTTACGGCTCTACACTAGAAAGCAAATGGGTTGATTAGCTGCACATAAATTGATAAATTGCCATTGTAATTCCGGCAGAGATATTTGCATTATATATACATCATTGTGCCACGGAGGAGCAGAATTTAAACATTATGTAACCTCAGTAAATAATGGAGGGAAAAAATTCAACCCTCACAACTAGAGAAGAGATATTTTCTTACACGTAGCAATAGATTTTCTTTTTAAAAAAAATAGATTTGCCATTGTTTTGGTGAATCTAATTAAAGGTGGCCATTATTTTTTTTTAAATGTCATGAACTATGAATGTGCAGTAGACATTACTATTCCATTTAACCAAAGGGAAAACTAATGTTTAGAGGGGTACAACAAGCTGCCCAGTGTCACGCTGCAAAGGGGTGACTGAATGGGGTTTCCAGAACAGATCATAAGCATTTTCATCCCACTTAACTGGTCCACAAATGCTGTCTCATGGACTGGTGCCAGACTTCCCCATAGTTCAAAGAAATTCTATTTTATTATACCTAGAGTGAAGGTGTGGGAATCTATCATTTTTAAATAGCTTTCCAGGTGCTTATGATACAAGGTCAGAATTGAGAGCTACTTCATGTCTAATATTCTGAGCTATGGAGATAGCATTAGAACATTTCCATTTATGTTGTACTTATATATATGTATATATATATACACATATATATTTCTATTTATCCTCATGATACACACATATTTTATATATGTGTGTGTATGTATATATATATGTATATATATCTATATCAATAAAATTCTATATATTTAAACTAAAACTGTTAAAAAACATAGTTTGTTCTTTTTTATTTCTTGGTAAAGCTTTAAGAGAAAACACATCTTTCAATCATAGACATAAAACATTCTGTGGCTAACATAGTAGCGTTTTACAGTAGTCAAAAGAATATAGTGGAAAATGTAATTCAATAAGTGGCGTCTGCTATCAAAATGCTAGCTACTCACTAGTCTTAAAAGGAGTCTGGTTGTTGTAACTTTGTTAATGAGTAATTCAGAGTCCGTTTAATGAGTTGGCAATGCAGGGATGGCTCGTTATCATCAGTGAATGTAACTGTTGCTTCTTTACAAAATAATACAAAAGGGCTGCTAGCTCATTTCCTACTGTACCATAATTGAGTCTGTTTTTATTCTTTTCCTTTTTTGTTTGCACCTTTAAAAGATGGTGTATGATTCATCACTGCTGGGACTAGGGCTGTGTCTTTCCTTTCTTTATCCTTCCCCTGCTACCCCCGCATCTTTCTGCCAAAATTTTGTTTTGTACCATAAATATTTGTTTTAAAGAACAATGTTTGCAAGGGCCAAATTGAGTCTGTGAATCTACATACTTCATGACCAAAAGTATCATGGCTCAAGCTTGGGATAGACTCTAGAGGGGACTCCTATTGCATATGAGGAATCTGAAAAATTTTGACAGTTCTAACCAGGATACAGACAACTTTGCAGAACATGTACTTTCTAGAAACACATTTTTAATGGTTCAGCTGTCATAGTGCATTTACCAAGCATATCACTGGCAGCTAATAAGATATTTTTTTACTTAAAATTTAGTATTTACATAATACTAGTATTACATAATAAATAGAAATAATTTTTCAAGTGTTGCACTTATGAATAAGTAATAATAGGGTGTTGTGGTTTTCTGAAGCTCAGTCATGAGTCAATAAACTTATTTGCAGATGAACTAACTGTTCATGTCAGCTTTGCATAACAATTGAAAATGTACCACCTCACAAAAATGTCTTCAGGTAATAAAATAAGTTAAATCAGCATTATACGGGTTGGTTAAGTGGAGTGTTTTTGAGGATTTATACCACAGAAAGGAAGGTACTCAAGGGCAGAATCTGGTTTTTAACGTGCTTTCTTTCACAATGACTCAGATTACTATATTAATGTGATGATAGTTCAGGGAATAATTTATCCAGGTACTCTAAAAAGAAATAAATATTTTTCACCTAACAAATTCTCCTCAATACCTAACTTGTTCTGCTATAATTTTTCAAAGTTATATTAACCTATAGAAGATCTACACCCACAAATATCTAATCTTCTTCATTAGTAGTATGTGCTAAAAATATAAAAAAGAAAGATTTGTTAGGTATATTATTCAGGTCTGAGTCAGGAGACAAAAACCACAAATTATTTTAACAGACTGTCTAATATATAGAAATATTAATTAAGAATTGAAGAAATGAAAAGCTAAAAGACCAATAAAGTATCATATAGGTAACAACGTCAAGAAGCAGCTATCACTTCTAGAGCTAGAGCAAAGAGAAGAGTTTATAATGACTAAAACTTAAAAATTTAGCAGAGGGGATTCTTGTGACTGGGTTCTGATAGACTGCTGGGATCATCAGTAAAAGCCTGGAGAAGATGTTTCGGAGGGAAAACCATGCTGGGAAAACTACAAACTGGGTTAGTTGTAGCTACGGGCAGGAACGACCCCTGCTAGAAGAGTGTGTGACTGGAATGCCTCTCTCAGAAATAGAAAGCAAAATCAGGAGGTCAACAGGAAGTCCCCACAGCAAGGAGACAAAAAAGAACAAGTCTCTTCTGAAGACAGCCTTGCAATCTCCCTCTCATGCCTCCTATTGGCAGAATCTAGCCAGATCCATCTAGCAAGACAGATAGGAGATTTATAAAAGTCCATCCCCAGCTTCACATGGGCCAGTTTGGAGCTGAGAGGCAATAGCTTAATAACTATCATGCTTAAATTTCTTTGAGAATCTTAAGAAAATTCTTTTAATTAAGAATTATTTTAAATTTAATTTTTGATTAGGTAATACACCAGTAGTACAAAAATATAAAGAGAATAGTTTCTTTCTGCACCTTCATGCCCCTTCTATCCTGTTCCTGCCCTCCCACCTACCTCCAATGAGATAATCATTATTATTAGTTTCTTATGTACCCTTTCAGAATTCCTTTATGCATACAAAAGCAAATACACATACACATTCTTATCTCTGTTATCACATTATTTATACCACTATTTTACACCTTGCTTTTTTTACATAATAATATGTCTTATTGATTTTGCCATATCAGTAAAGAGCTCCTTTATGGTTGTAAATCTCATCAGTTTAATGATTCTCTTACTGTTTTCATTATGTTCTGTTTGGTG
Organism: Cynopterus sphinx; assembly: GCA_030015415.1. Lineage (NCBI taxonomy): Eukaryota > Metazoa > Chordata > Mammalia > Chiroptera > Pteropodidae > Cynopterus > Cynopterus sphinx. Next base: position 141,812,343 of record CM057380.1, read on the forward strand.
TTCACAAGATAAAATGACATCATCTGAAAATACTGACAGTTTCCAAATTTTCTCTCTAAAATCATTTCTGTCTGCTAATTGTTTTGGCTTGTACATCCAACACAATATTAAATATTAATGGTAATAGTGAACATTTTGTCTCTTTCCGGCATAATTGGGAATGCCTCTAATATTTCCCATTAAGCATGATGTTAGATTTAGGGCTAAGATAAATATATTTTGTTAAGGAACTATCCATTTATTGAGCTTAATTTTTAAAAATCAGATGTTGAATTTTGTCAAATGGTTTTTCAGCATCTATAGAGCATGAGCATATGACTTTTCTTTTTATACTTAATATATATATTTTCTTAAATTTCCAATATTGTTAGTAGATTTCCTAATATTCCTAATATTGAACTGTCTTTGCATTCCTGGAACAAACTCCCATGGGTCATGGAATTTGCTAACATGCACATGCACAATGACACTTATAAAAAGGTTGTAGGTATTTGTTATTGTTGATCACTATTTGTTAGGTTTTTATATTTGGTTTACTTGTTTCATAAGAATTTTGGAAGCTTTTCTTGTTTTTGTTTTTGTTTTTCTTCTCTGCCCTGAAACTGTTAAGCAGCATTAAGATGATCTCTTTTTTAAAGTTTGGTAGAATTTCTCTGTGATACCATCTGGGCTTCTGCTTTTTAGGTGTTTAGCTCTTTAATAATTTTTTTTATTTCTTCTGTTGAAATGGTCCTTTTAGATTTCCTGTCTTATTTTGTATTAGCTTTGGTAAATTATATATTTCCTAGAAAATTATTTATTTTATTTAGATTTTTAAGAAAAATTTTATATGGAAATGAAAAATTGTGTTGACCAGAGAAAATCTTATGCTCTTTTAAATTTTCTTCTATTTCTTTGGCCATTTCTCTTTTGTAATGTATAACTTAGTGTTTTAGCATTTTATTTTATTTTTTTACTAGGTTGTCTGATGGTTAATCTTTTTCACTTTTTTCTAAGGGGGCAAGTTTTTAAAAACTTATTAGTTCTATTTAATTTTCTTTTTTAACTTGTTATGTTGTGTTTTTATATTTTAAATATATATATATATATATATGGCTTATACTTTTGCTATTTTAAAATTTCTGAGATATTTATCTTTTATTGCTGAATATTTAGGTCTATAAATTTTTCTTATAGCACCGCTTTAACTAAGGAATCCCATGGCATTTCTCTATGTAGACGATTTTAATTATTGTTGTTTTCTAGAAATTCTGCAATTTAGTTTAAATATCCTCTCTGGTCCAAAAGTTGTTTAAAGAGATTTTATCATTTTCTAGATGCAAGGGATCTTTTGTTTTCAGATTAGAAAAAATAATTTCTAGGTTTTTTTTTTTAATAAATGTTACAGTTAAGGTTTTCTTTACATTAAAGAAAATTCTATTATGTCTTTTAAAATATTTATTCTCTTTCATTTCTTTGGTTTTGTTTTTCAGATCTATTATGCGCATATTGAGTTTACAGTCACTATCTTCCTTTTGTTTCATTTTTTCTTTTAACTTTTGAAATTTTTTAATGTCCATTTTATTTTGTTTTTTCTCATAGCTATCTTCTATGACCCTCTGTTTTCTGTAGTTTCTAGGAATTTGTATTCTTTCTAATTATTTGTTCATTTCTGAATAAATACTTTTTTTGTTTCATCTTTTACTGTGTTTTTCATGGTCTCTTATCTTTTTGCTTTGCTGTAGTCTTTGATAGAGGTGTTTTCATCATAATTTTTAAAAATGCTTATCAAAATTGTTGTAGCTATGTTAATTTCTATGTGTAATCCATGAGTGCTATTTAATAAGTCTTACTGCAGCATCTCACCATTTCCTCGCTTTCGTATCCTTTGTACATATTCTTTCTTTGGATAGAATAGTAATTTATAGGAGGTCTTAGAAGGTCCAAAAGTTCTTTCCTTTTCTGCCCTCACAAAGACAGAGCCCATCTTATAAATGTGGCTACTCTGATGATTCTTTGTATCTCTGACACTGCCTTTCTTTACCCTCATCCCAGATTCTGAGTGAGACTACATTCTAGTGGGATGTAGCTTTTGTATGTCTGGTGGACTTCTTAACTTCAGGAGGTATGTTTTTGCCTTTCCTTTTTGGTGCTGCTGCTGGGCTCTCTTGCAGCTCTCAGTGTTTCTTTCCTTCACTTTCTCCTCTTGCATTCTGCCTGGTGGCTGCTGATGTAGGTGGTCCTGATAGTCCTCTGTAGTCTTTGGATTATATCTGTTTCTTCCTTTTGCTGCAAATGGAGTTTTCAGGGTTCCATTTTACTCTCTGTTGTTTTTGATGATTTTCACAGAAGTAAAATGATGTTAAATTAATTAGTCATGCATATACTGGAAATCAGTATGTACTTTTAATGCATAATGTTTTAATATTAGTGCTTTGAAAATTTACACAGATAATACAATAATTATAGCAGGTACTCTTTAAATGTGGAGGTAATGTTCATACTTCCCCTCAAAAAGTCACAATAGAAAATGAGATGCTGCTTTTCTCTTTCTTACCTTTCATTTTCTTTAAAAAAAGTTTTAGTATTGAAATTTGGGGCTAATATTTGGATGATCCAGGAAAATTATTTCATTAACAAATGATATAAACCTTTTAGGGTTTCTTTTGTGGGGTATTTTACTTTCCTTTTTTACTTATAGATTTTTCCCCCCTTGCTTTCTTGCTGGTACTGGAGTAAATTGGTTCAAGCCGAAAGATTTCGTGTACCCTGTTTTTCACTGTTCTTTTAGGCGTCTTCTTACTTTTGATAGTGCAAAACATGTTAATGAGTACTGAAGTAGAAATTTCATTCCATATTTTTGAAACTGTCCAAAATTGAGGAATGTAATTGTATACCATCTTACTTTTCATTGATGAGAAAATATACAAATTCTGTTCTGTTTAAGAATGAATATTTTTAGTCTGTTGTTATAAATTCAGTCAGCAGTAGATAATTATGTTTTGCCTGAAGAATTAATCAAATTTTAAGTGCAAGTTTTAATGGATAAATTAAAAAACAGAAATAATTTAAGGTCAGCTGTTCATTAAGTGTTTCTTAGTTTTGGTTATTGTTAGTAACCAAACTTAAAAGTGTCTTGGATTAAGATTAAAGATGAAGTTTTAGAATTAATTTTCCTTTTAAAATATAGCTTTTGGCAACAGTCAGGAAATAAATGCACTGAAATCAGTGTTCCAAAAATGTAGCTACACATACAGTAGCAAGTTACTGGATCTGACAACTTTCAAATGATAGTAGCTGGTTATATAAGTCACCAAGATGGCTTGATGTACTGTTATTTCCAGACAGAGTTGGAAATAACATGTGCCAAGGCAACAGGCAGTCAGACGAAAACATAACAATTTACTTTCCAATAATTATTATCACATCTAGCCAGGCTGAAACTTGATTGATCCAATGCAGAAGAATATCTTTTGTATGAATTTATTTCAAATCCAGAAATATCATGACTATAGTAAATATTCCTATTAATCATTTTCTGGACTTCATTGGAAGAAATAGCAATAATCACTTTGTTCTTTGTATATTAAAGTAAATTGATACAAAGTCTAGCCAGTACAATCCATCAATTCGTTTCTCCCTTTTTCCTTTCCCACAGTCCTTTTTCTCTCTCTATTTTTAAAAATTGCAGTTAATTGGAATCTTTTTACATGAGAACTGATTATAGTGAGGAATTTAGCTCATACTTCTTCCATAGTGGTAGTAAAATAATAAAAAATAAAAGGACAATCTTACTTCATATTGTTCATAAGTATTACATTATTCTTGGAATATTTATTTAATTGAGGGATTTCTGAGTTCTTTCAAAGGCTTATTACTTACTCCTTCATCTATTGCTGTGGAGGGGAAATGTTTTCAGAGGTTCAAAAATGGGACAAATGAAAACGGACAAATGATAAGGGTAGTGGAAATACAGCTGAATGCTAGAGAGTTTGAAACAGTCGATGATGTACATGTGACCTGAAGTCAGTTGATTTTCTTTCTGAGTAGCTTTTATGAGACTTGAACATCTCGATTCAGGGATATCAGTGGGGAATTGGAGACAAGGGAAAAGTTGGATAGGAGAGAGAAAGCAAAGATGGAAAGAGGGAGCTGCGACAAGGGAAACCTGGACTCTGATGTCAATGAAGTTGTATTCCCAGATGGCTTCTCATGGCAGCTTCATGACTAGCTTGTGCTCAGAGTCAGAGTTTCTTCAGATAAAGGTGGGTCTGGATAAAATAACTTAGGAAAGTCACAACTGGATTTGCTTGGGATAAGACTGGTGATTACCCATCCAGGCTGACCTCTCCCCCACCCCCCAGCCCCTAACCCCACCCCGGGCCTGTATTGCTTAAGGTAATACTAACTATTGAAACAGATAATCCTGAAGACCTCTGTGGTTTAACAGTAATAAAAGTTAACTGTGTTAGCATAATAAAAGTTAAAATCCCAATGTGAGTGTTCTGGCAGGGCAGCTCTCTATAACCTAGTTCCCCTAGCAATCCAGAGCTCTGGGTTCCTTCCATCTTGGGGTTCTGCATCTTCCTTGGTTGCTTTGCCTTTTTGTACCAGAGTATAAGCGAGGAAAGAATTCAAGATTCCCACGTGAGCCAGATCCAGGTCACTTCTGGTCACCTTCAGTTTGCTCCTACCTTGGTCACGTGGCCCCAGCTGACTTCACAGAAGTCTGGGCAGTGTAGTCTAGTTGTGTGTCCAGAAGAAAAAAGAGAGGATTTGGTGACAGCTGGCCAGCCTCTGGCACGTGATCTCTTCTACAGTAAACCAGAGAGGTTATCTTTTACTCTCTTGTGTTGGTAATGACAGACTTACAGGGCAGGGATATCTCATGGATTTTTATAAATCTTTTTATATTTTCCAGAAGAAACAACTATACTAATATTCTTTTGTCAAGGGGTTAAAATGTTAGCATCCTGGCAATCTCATAATGAATCTTAATTCTGACTTAAGCAGAGGCTTTATAATGCAGGATGAAAATGGCTTTCACAAACCTGAGAAATCCCCTGGGCATAAATGCAGCATACTTTGCTTCACAATGATACTGCAGAGTGTCTTCCTGTAAAGTGTCTGCTCAGACACTTTAGAATTAAAAACTAATTCCCTTCTCTATCCATTGAGAGGTAGACCAAGGGCAGAGGGATGTTTTCAGCTGAGGTTTGAAATGAGGTAAAGAGTAGATGGGGCAGAGAGGTAGCAGGAGGTTATTCTGGGTGACAGAAGCTGCAAAGCACAAGATTTTAGTGCCAAGAGCTGTAGGATTGTATGCAAAGAGATTGAGGAGGTCAGAGCTAAAGAAACTGATGAAGGCTGAAGGGTGAAAGTAAAAAACAGAGATGATTTAGGCTTTAAGATTTAATTTGCAGCTAGAGTGGACATATGGAAATTCCCTGTGCCCTACAATCCTCCAGTTGTTTATACATTGGTACCACAATGTCCCAAATGTAGTCACACATGTGTTTATATGTTGGTCTCACGTATATACTCAAGAGTGATTGTTTTCTACTCATCAGAGGTCAAAATAGGATCAAGAATATTTATTTAATCATATGACTTTTTCAGTGATTTTGAAAAGTGAGAATTTGATTCCATGAAGAATTTTCATTAGGAAATTATGAACATGACAGAATGCAGAGGTATATGGAAATAGAAAAATGCATGAGACAGTATTACTTACAAAAAAATTGATTGAACACCTGCTAAGCTCACGAGATGCATTGGTGAATAATCTATTACATCTCACAGAATTTAGAGTTTAGTGAAAAGGGAGGTATCATCCAAATAGTTGGGCAAGGGACTCGTTAATTTCTTTTCTTCTCTTACTCTGAGGGAGAAGTCCAGAGTGCTGTAAAAGTGTGGAATTGGAGGATGCAAGTTCAGCTAGGGTAGGGGTGTCCAGAAAACAGTTTTTTCAAGAAAGCAACCTTTAAACTGAGACCTTGAAGGATGACAAGGAGTTGTTGGTGAAGGCTATAGGAGCAGTGGAATGGCACAGAGATGGAGAAAACAACAGGTTCAACACCAATGGGGTGATATTGGTAGAGGCCTCTCCTTCTTTTAAAAAATTAGACACTCAGAAGTGTAAGGGACTCCAAGTAAGGGATTGGTTACAGCTCAGGTGAAAAGAGACTGAGAAAACAGGAAGAATTTGGGGGAAGTTAGGGTGATAGTGAATGAGAAATAGAGCAGGGAAGTTGGCACCAGTAAAGTAAACTCGATTAGAGCAAAGATCTCTTTAATGTAGGTATTTTTCTTGGTGGAGTTCTTTTTGTGTTCTTTTACTACCAACTCCTGTCCCAACACTTTCAGTGAACGTTTTCTCATTTTTAAGAAAGTTGTGTTTATTTTCACATTAAATTAAAACATGTACACTTTTAGGAATATTTGAGAAATGCTTAATGCAGTTGACTCTTGCTGTTAAACTAGGTGTTATGTTAGTTTGCTAGTAGCATCAAATGAAATATTTGTGGAATTGTTCAGCTACATAATCAAATATGGTTGAATTTGATTAAAATTTACTGATATGTTTGTCTCTTATATTAAAACAATTTGTGTTCTTTCTCTTCACTCATGCTGGATCTCATGTAATGACTGGACTGTGATCCAAAGAAAACAACTGTATTTCCATGCGTGCTGATTATCTCTTTAGTTCTGGAAATAAGACCTGACTTGATTGCTTAATCATGGAAGTGACTTGGGGGCATAGAAAATGCTGATGCCCTTTCTTCTTCCTTCCCTAATCTGTTAAAGATGTGAATAAACAGGTGTGTGGTCAGATCGTCTCAGCAAGTAGTGTGGGGAATATCTCCTTTTCTTATAGAAGCTACATGTGTTCTTCTCATGCTTTATTTTGTTTAATTCTGAAATGGTTGATGAATAACACTGCGGTTTTTATGCTACAACTGCAAGATGTGCAGTCTTATTTCATGGGAAGGAGCAAAAGGATAGTGGGTGGAGTAACCTGGTTGTAATTTCAGTGTACATTTATTTGGAAAGATCAGCATGTTGCTATGCAGTGGCCAGATTAATTAAACTCAGATGGAATAATTCAATATAGTTGGTTCCTATAAAAGCTAAATAGCTTTAAAACTCTTGAGGTCTGCTGTAAACCTTAAGATGATAGATGTATTTTGAATATGCTTCTTCCTTTACCATGAATGCTAAAGCAACTTAAAAGCTATTCTTTTAAAAACTTTGCCTACCCTCTCACTGCCCTTCCCAAAAAAAAAACCCTTACCTACTAATCAACAAAATAAATTCTAGCACCTTTCTTTAGGGAGATTCATATATTTTTTACTAATATATTTTTTGAAGCATAATTTCTGTGAAGTTGTTTATCATTATTAGTTTCTACACCTCAAGTTGTGTGAGGTATCCATGGAAACTGTCTAGCCTGTATTCAGTGCGCTGGACTGCCTTCCCACACAGGTCAAGACTCAAACCGTCGGAGATACTAGCCCAATTTATTGTGCCTTAAACATTAGGCAATTTTAACAAGAAACTGGCTCCTAATTGACACATATAATTTTATATTTAATTAGCAGTTGGAGCCTCTCTACATTTTACTACCAGATGTAACATTCAAAACATGTGCCATTATAACACATCTGTTGCACAGATGAACTTCAATGCAGGAACTTTGAGGCAAATAGCAGTAATGCCTCAGATGCTTAGCAAAAATTTGGACAGAACTGACATTATTCTTTTTTAAAATACGTGTTTAAAAAATCATTGAGTGAATTTCTTTAACCAATCTAATAGATTTATGTTTTTATAGCAACTTTATTGAGATAGTCACACACCATAAAATTCACCCTGCTAAAATGTACGGTTCAGTATTGTTTGCTCTATTCACAGATTTGCAAACAACACCCACTGTCTAATTTTAGAACATTTATTACCCCAGAAAGAAACCCCATGCCCATTTGCAGCCACTCCCCATTCCTCCACCCAGCTCCTGGCCACCACTAATCTATTTTCTGTCTCAATTCTGTCTGGATTAGCTTCTTTTAGACATTTCATGAATGTCTAATCATAAAATATGTGGTCTTTTATTACTGCCTTCTTTCACTTAGCATGTTTTCAAGGCTTATCCATGTTATAACATATCAATACTACATTCCCTTTTTATTGCCAGTTAGTACTCCATCATATGGCTACCCCACAGTTTGTTTATCCATTTATCATTTGAGGGACATTTGGGTTGTTCCTACTTTTTAGCTATTATGAATAATGCTGCTCTTAACATCCATGCACAAGTGTTTATGTGGACATGTTTTTATTTCTCTTGTGTATATTCCTGTAGGTAGAATTGCTGGGTTACATGATAGCTGTTTAATAGATGTTTAATTTTTGGTAACCGCAAAACAGTTTTCCAAAGTGGTTATACCATTTATATTATGATCAGTGATGTATAAGTTTCCCAATTTTTCACATTCATAGACATGTTTATTGTCTTTCTTTTTTATTTTAACCATCCTTGTGGATGTCAAATGGTATCAAGGGATAATTTTTTTTTAAAACAAGAGCAATTTAATGCTCTGCATACTTCACAAATTATTTAAACACATTTCTCTTATTTACTTTTTCATTGCTTTTGATTTGTAAGTAAATAGAGATAGTCTCCATCAATATTGTAATTTTCTTCACAAATTTTAATGCAGGCCCAACTCAGAGCATATGACATCAAAACCTAAAATGGTGATGAGTTTAGGTATCATATAGAACATGGAGTAATGAAAAAAAAGCACAAAACAAAACTCATAGTTTGATTATAAGTTTAAATCTTCAAATTTCTGGTATGATTTCCTCTTACTTTATATGAACTGAAAAATAGGTATGAAAGTGATGCCACATACTGTGAAGCTTAGTTGTGTTATAATACCAGGTTAAAAGACTTCCTTATTTTTTCATTCAATATAATGCATCTCATCGGTTCTAATATGCCATCAGTTCTATCACTAGAAATAAAAAGAATGCTGCCAGTCAAACTATGAGATGTTGTTGATTTTAGAGTTATCTGTTATCAGAGATGTTAAAAATGTGTATGTTAGAATTATTGAAATATAATAGAAAAGGAGATGTGCTTGTTCTCTAACTTGTTTATGTCTTTATTTATTTTAGAGGCAACCCACTCATCTATTTTTATCAATACCCAAGGAAGGAAGCAAGATTTTTTAATACCTCCCAAATTTGATAAATACCTTTTACAAATGTGCATTAATATCCAGGAGTTTAAAAATGCTATATCACAGACATGCACACACACAGGCACATGCAGACAAAGAGGAGAGAAATAATTATTGACTTACTCTTTCCCATTTTGGGAATATTAGATCAGCAACCTATAGCTCTCTGCAGTGATTTTTTTCTCTCTCCTCTTCAATTTGCTAACTAAATGAAGCCGATATGTCTCAAATCACATTTATTGAGTTCTTTAAGGTTTCTTTTCAGCCTGAGAATGTTTTGTCTTATTTATTCCAGAGGCTTACTCCAACAGGTGATTCACAAGCCTGTGAAAATCCATGTTCACAGGGCCAAGGCCCTAGCAACATGGCGCTAACAAACAGCCAGGCTTCTGTGTCAGCAAACATGCTTTACATGTTAATAAAAGGAAGTATGAATTTTTTAGTGCCCTGGACTCCAGTTTTAGATATGTAAAGTCGTGATACCATGGTATCTGCCACAGAAAATCGAAGTGATTTTCAAAATAATGTTTAAAAAGACTGTGTAAGCCTAAAAGACTTTCTGAAAAGGCTTCTCTCTAAGGTAGGCATTTGGCACTTTGTCCTTTAATCCGCTCAGGCATCTTTAGGTTTATTTGAATGGACAGCTCATTTTATTTTGGTAATAATTGTATTGGTGTGTTGAAATGTTGATGAATATTTAAAGAATTCCTAGTTTCCACTACTTTTAAATCTTTATCTCATAGTCTTTTACTGTGAAATTCTTCAAAAATTGTGGTTAACATATAGAACACAATTAGAAGCTAATGAGAGCAGATAATAACTTATACTAGAGATGGTGAAATATGTGGTGTCATGGGCAAGAAAGAGTCAAAATTAGGTCTACATAACTTTTTAATTTCATAACAAACACTAAAGAAAGAAATTATTTTCATTTCATGGTGGAAAAATGAGATAAAATAGAGTAACCTTTAATTTAATCATTAATTTCAAATCATGACACACCCTAACATAATATTTTTAAAGAGAATAGTAACTTTATCTTTTTTAAATAACATATTCATACAATATTAGTGATTATGTTGCTAAGTTAGATCCTTGCATGATGTACAGATTCAAGGTGGTTTCTGTGTTTTTTAGTAAAGTATAAAAATTCTATTTCAATAGATATATTGTAGCAAGGGAAAAACTTGGACTGGAATTTGGCATATTAGTGTGTTTTCTTGCATTACACCATATTTGTAATTATTAGTTAATATTTTTCCTTCCAACCTTTCAGATTGACGTTGGAATTGCTGTTGATTTTTACTTTTAAGTGTTCTAACATTTTGCTTTTTGGATTCCAGCAGCAGTTCCTCCTTTCAGCCATAGAACCATAGTTTATGAGTTTGTACACTAAAAATATTTAATATGCAAATAACATTGACTATATTGCAAACATTTTCCAATATTATAAGACATGACACACAATATATATCACAGTCCTTAAAGATGGCACTCTGCACCAAATTTCATTAATAAATGTAGTAATCACTTATTCAGAATCATTGATTCATACATTCATTAAAAAACACTTATGGATACTTAATGTGCCAGGTTTTGTGCTGGATGTTGGAGTCCATGGTCAGCCAAAAAGGGGAAAAAAAGGCACAGTCCCTATGCTTATAAACTCATATAGTAGAAAGACAGAAATCATTCCAAGGTTGATGTGAATAAATATAAAACTAAAACACATGGTGAAAGTATGTGATGTTAGGAGAGGATTAATGAGATTTGGCTTGGTAAGGTTAGAGAGGACACAATTTTATGGTTGACCTGAGATCTAAAAGTTAAGTAGAAGTAAACTAAACAAAGCTGGGAGTACTGGGTGGTGCGTGGGTTGGGAACTGAAAGCACAACTGGCAAAAGGGAACACCTTCTTCTAATATCTTGAAGCAGAAAAGGACATGATAAGACATTGAAAATCTGTGTGGCAGAAGGAAAATATAGATTGGTTCAGAGGACAATGATGATAATTGTCCAAGATTTGTACATGTCAGGTTATGAATTCTCACCTAAGCCACCATATGGATTTTGGTCAGTGTTCAAAGAGAAGTGAAAAGCAACAGAATGTATGTAGGAAGCAGCTATAATTGTGTTTAATATTTCTTGAGCATATTCTATTAACATAATTTTGAGTATATGAAAAATATATACATCACTTTTAATTTTAAAGCTTAGTAGCATAATAGAGACTCACAACACCCCCAGCCAACTGAAGAAAGAGAACATTACAAACAACTTGTACCTACCTATGTGTGCTGGCTGTCCCTCTCAAAGACAGCTGTTAGCTTACATTTTCATACCACACTGCATGTCTTCTTGGACTCGTTTTTTTCTTTCTCTCGACGTCATGTTTATAAGATTTACTAAAGTTGTTATATATTGCTGTGAGGCTCTAGCTCATTCATGTTTACCACTGTATAATATTCCACTCTGGAAATATACCTCAATTTATTGATCCATTTTCTAGTACATGTATATTTGGTTTGATTTTTTGTGTTTGTTTGTTTTTGCTTTGTAATTTTTGCTTGTTATTTTGCTTTCAATGCTAATATGAATCTCAGGTGTGGTACTGTGTCTCTTGTGGCACATGTTTTGGAATTTCTGGATGAGAACATGTTTTTCAGAATGGTTGTACTAATTTTCATTACCATATTTGATACATATATTCTCCAACACTTGGTTTTGTAAGACTTAATTTTTGATGATATAGTGGGTATAAAATGGTGTCTTTTTGTAGTCTTAATTTGTATTTTCCTAAATACTATTAAAAGTGAGCTTTTTTTTTTTTCATGTTTCTTGGCCATATTTCCTTCTTATATGACAAGCTGGTTCAGTTCTTTTGTCCACTTTTCTACTAGATTATTTTTCTTTCACTAATTTGTAATTATTCTTTCCATATTAATATAGTCTGAATTCTAGTCCTCTGTTGTTCCTTAACCCTCTAAATACTGAGTGGAGAATGAATTAGAAGGGCACCAAGTGAATATGAGGAGACTGGTTAGGAAGTATCATCTTTCCCAATGAATAGTGCTGTATGATAATTTTATAGATATATTAAATATATTTCTCATGCTAAATATTAGGAAGGAAAATTACTTTGTTTTGACAGGACTTGGAATATTGGTCTTTCTACTAACGCTACTTTAAGAAAAGTTGATCTAAATTGGCTTGTGAAGAATCTTGCTTTGTACATGCACTAGGGAAGGTTGAGACCTATGCACGTGTAGGTGTTATTTTTATGAAAGTGTAACATACTGATCAAGTTGACTTCAAAGTAAACTACAAAATGAATGCTGTTTTCATTTGCCTTCTCTCAAAAAATTGTGAGAGGTTGGTGATGAATATTTATTTAAGTCGGCAGTTAAAGCTATGGCTGTTTTTATGACACTGGTATTATAATATTCTATATATGCCATTAGTTGTGCAAATCTTATTTTTCTTTAAAATTTAAACAAAATATTATAATAACTGTTTATTTAGCACTTATTGTGGGCTAAGAGCACAAAGCTTTACATATGTAATTTCTAATCTTTAAAATAGCCCTGCAGTATGGGTATTATAATAGATTGGGAAACTGAATCTCAGGATAATTAAATAAAATTCTTGATCAAAGAACCAGCAGCAAAATCCAGATCCAAATCAATTACATCGGTCTCTGAAACATTCTCATTTCCACTGAGTAAACAACTTCCCAGTTCTCAGAGCTTGCATAAATTGTGTGTATTATGTGTTAAATTGTGTGTAGCTATTATCTCATTTAATTCTCAAGACCTTCCTTTGAAGTTATACTATGCCAGCCTCCTTCCACTTCATTCTATAGATTCCATAAATATTTCTCTTCTATCCAAGAAACTTCTGAATATATTGTGAATTTATTAAAATCTAACTATACTTCTTTTGTTGAAATATTTGCATTGTTTGATAAATAATGCAAGTGTTAGTTTTCTCCCTCCTTTTTAAGGAAAATTTCTTTCTAGTTTTTTTTTTGAGAGAAATAAATGAGTGCTGCCCCATGTGTATGTGTCTGTCTGTCCATTTATTCATCTGTCTGTCTGTCTGTCTCTCTCTTTGTGAGTCATCCCCTTGATAACTCTTCAGAGTCACGTGCTATTCTCACCATCCCCGTGGCCAACACACTCTTGATGGTAGATCAGTAGATTATAGCTTGGGGCTTGCAGGCTGCACTGAGATCATGACACTCAGCAAAAACAAAAAGGTGAATGAATATAGGGCTGCAGAGGGGTGCCAGTCTCACTTCTTTAAGTATTGTTTCTTCCCTTTTGTTAACACCACCGTGCAAAGTTGTACCTGTGTATCTATTTACTAAATGATGTGAAAATATAACAGGAATCACAGAACTTGAAGATCTGAAACAGCAAGCTAAATATGACTTTTTCCATTGTCCAGGAGAAAAACTGTCCCATTTTTCAGATCAAGGTCGGTTTGCCCATTTGTTTCCATCTCCTCCCACTCCTTTTTTTATCTGTTTGTCTTCTCTGGGACATTCCATAAGCTGAGTCCATTACTGGGCTATGTACCTCACCATATAATCCCTTAGGAACATAAAGTCTTTGCAGAAGCTTTGAAATTGCCACTTAATATTCTATTTTCCTCATCTTTGGTGTGAGTGCACTTGCTTACATTGGCAGCATATTAATTTCTTTTCTTCGGTGACAAATAGTACTCTAGTAGGTTTCTATACTATATACAAGGGGATTATGAGCTTAGTGGGGTATGCACTGCCAATTATGAAGTAGTGATTTATGATGTGAGCCTTATAGTTTTGCTGCTATTTAGAAATGGTATGTAGAGCTCATCTGTTCATCTCTTTCTTATCTACCCTATCTCAACTCTTTATTTTCTGGAGGTCAGATAAAGACTATTTATTCAGAAAACTAAAAAATTACTAGCAGAAAAACCCATTCTCAAATACTGTTTGTAAGGGGTTGCATAAATTCTCAACCTCTGAATTTAAGCAAGACCCTGCATTAAAATGGCTGAAGTGAATGAGTCTGCTGAGTATGATGTCAGTCGGTATGCTTCCTGGAAATAAAATACAGTGAGGCTTTTATTATACCACATAGAAATAGTTTTCTTTTCTCCTCACTGGTTTGGGGCACACACTCATCCCCTAACAAAGTCTTCTCAGCAACCCTGCTTGTCTAGAGGCTAGGATGTTTGATAAATCTGGAGTGATGACTGAAGTCATTTTTATCTCCAGCATCATCATCAAATGTTTAATTATCATCATTTACTATTTAATGTTTAAATTTCACAAATGAAATAAAATGGTCTGGTGAGAATTATTTATATTAAAAAAGTGTCTTGTATCTCAACTCTACATCTGACACATAGAAATTTAATATGTCTTTACAATGAAAATTTAAAAAAGGAAGAAAAGAAGATGGAAGTAGATTGTTATTGTGGTTTATGGATAATTGGTTTTAAAATTTTTCCACAGTCTTTTATTTTAATAAACTTTTTTTTACTGGAATTATTGAGAAATTCATGTTTTTCAAGATTGTAATGATTGTGTTATTGTGTTGATGAAGAACATCTTGTGAATGTATATAATAACTACTCCTATTTGTGTTCATCATCTTATAAAAGCTGGGGGAAAGCATCAGGGGATGAGACCGGCCTGTACCTTTTGAACTCAGTGACCATGAAATTCAAACCATTAGATAGCTGGATTATAGGAGATTGGCCCAAAGGAGTTCCTTGAAGATGTAGTTGATTATAATGGTGGACCTAATATAATTTCAATAGGGTACAGCTGTTGAAATAATTTATTTGAAATTAAAAAATGTATCATTTAACCCCTGAGAATGAGGATTAATATCTAATTAGATGTGCTATCATTAAATGGAAAGACTAGGGAAACATCAGTTAGGCTAATACCAAGTTTAATGTGAAAATGAGACTATAGATAGATGCACTTACCCCCTTGCAAATCTTGCCCAAGCTTATTAGTAGCTAATCATTGGTCTTTGATGAAAAACCTTAAATTAAGCATCTATAGTTTACAGTTTTCATTACCTTTTGAATTTTCAGTTGAGGACTAGTTTTCTGGCATTCTGATTGTGGTATCATATTTTGATGATGTCTTGATGATATTGTCTACATGGAAAAAATATTACTTCAGTATGTGCTTTTTCCAAAGGAAAGGTAACAGATGTGAAATTGGTACCTTAAATATAAGATCCTTGAACTTTATACTCCTACTGCTATTTACTCCTTTTAAGGTGAACAAAGTTGTGCTCTCTCAAAAAATAAAGAAAAGTTTTAGTCTTGTCTAAGCCTAATAAATTTTTGTTATTCTTTCTATCTATGAAAGGCAATAATTCCTAAGCTTCTTAATTTTTGATACATTGGAGTTAGTACAACAGGAAGTGGCCAGGAAAAAACCAGTCTTCCCAGATATTCACAAACTGTCAGCATGACTTCTCTGGCCACAAAAGATGTCTTTTTATGGAGATGTTTTGTTGTAATTTCAGAAGGTGGTTGTTAGTTATCTTGGCTCTGTTACATTGAGCACATCTGGGATGTGTTCACATGAAGGCATTGGCTAAACGCTGTGTCTTGTGGCCTGGAATTGACTCTGATATTGAAAAGACTGGAAAGGACATTTCTTGCTACTTGGCCTAATCCAACAAAGACACCTTCCATGGGAAGCCCAATCAGGAATTCATTTTGGAATTGAAGAGCAAGTACAGAAGGCAAACTTCTCAATTGTTGCAGAATTTTTTTCAAAATAGTTTAATGTGATTTTAGTTCTTTCCTAAGTTTCAGCCATGGTGATTATAGCTCTCAGACAATAATTTACAACACTGGCACCGGAATTTCTTACAGCACTTCTACAGTTACTTTGAATTAAAGGAATTTGTGGAAAGGACTTGCATCTGTGCTATCACCACTGTAACCCATCATGGATAGTACATGCAGGCCATGAAGAATGCCCCAAGATAAGCTGGAACACAGTACTTGCCTCTTGTCCTTCAATCATAACTTTATACTGGACAACAGAAACCTGTGATATAGCAATATCTAAAGTTTTTGATCTTAAATGATTTTGACTAGGACAAATAGAATATAATCCTTTTCTTTCCATACCTGTTTTTTTTTTCATTTTTAACACTAACTATGGAGTTTGTAACTGAGAAACAATTTTTTCCACTTTAGTTGAAATCATAAAGTCCATTTTCTTTGTAAAGTGTATGTAAATGATATCATAAGTACATATTCCAAGGATTGATTCATAGAATTTTCAGGCAGTTTATCATTTGTTATTTTTGCCTTTTTTTAGTATGTTAGAAAATTTTCCCCTCTTGTAGGAAAGTTTAGTATAAAGTAAGAAAGTATGTACGAAAGCACTTTGTAAATTATACTCAATGATCCGGAGAGTATTAACACCAGCAACAGTAACATAAACTGTACATAGCTTATATAGTACTTACTATGTGCCAGAAACTGTTCTTTGTACTTTACATATTTTCACCTACTTAACCATCACAGAATACCAATGAGGGTTAAGTGTTTTGACTATTCCATTTGACAGCTGTGGGACTGAGGCACACACAGGTTAGGGAAGTAACTTGTGTGAGGTCTTCCAGTTGGTGTGTGGTGTAGAGGGGATTGGAGCCCAGGCAGTATGGCCTCAGAGTTAAGAACACAGATACAGAGAACCCTCTCTCATTTCTATGGCATTTCAAATATTATAGTTAGAAAACATATACTTATAACTAGACTAGAATTGATAAGGAGTCATCATTTTTATGTACTACACCCATGTATGAAAAGGTCTCAATAGATAGATGATATATTATTGAATTGTATACTTGAAGCCTATATAATTTTATTAACCAATGTCACCCTAATAAATTTAATAAAAAAGAAAAAATCTTGAAGAAAACATGAAACAGGAAGCAATCATAAATTTTTGTGTTCTAAAAACTTAAGTATCAATAAGTAAAAGTTGTTATAAAGATAACTCCAGACACTTTGCATGTCTATTAAAATTCTTGGCATTATAACATTTGGGACATGTTTGTTGCACACTGGCTGTGCACAAGACAGCTTTGCTCCGATGATTGTATGGGTTAGTAGGGGAGGTATGAATGTAAAGCCTTTTAAGACTCTATTGTCTCCTCTTCTGTGCTTCCACAGGGACAAGTATACATCTCTAGTGTGGAACTGGCCTTACTATAAATTCTTTGATGGGAGGGTTATATCTTTTCACTTTGGATAGTGCCCAAAACACAATAGGTACCTAACAAGTATTTGTAGAATGAAGAGGAAAGATAGAATGTGTCCACAAGTAATATGGAAAAAGAGATTTTCATGCAGAGAATAGGAGATGAACAAAGAGAAAGACTTAGAGAACTGTAGTTAAAAAATGAGCGCATAGTTCAATTTGGTTAAATATAGTGAGTGAAGGCACTACTGGAAGCTACGGTTGAAAAGATAGAGAATAGGTAAGATTTCACAAGTTGTTGTCAAGTTGGGGGCAGGTAGTAACTAAGTGATCCCTTAAGTTTGCAGCTTAAATAGCTAAAATGGTTGTGTTATCCTTAAAAAAAAGTTGAAATTGAAAGGAGACCAGATTTAAGAGAGGAGTATTCTGTTCTGAAAAATTGGGTTTGAAGTGCCAGCAGAACCTCCAGATGTAAATAAGGAAATCTAAGTGGAAATAAGGTGAGAAGCTTAGGAGAGCAAGGTCAAGGCTGGAGGAAGCACATTTGGCAGTCAGACCTGCAGAGGCGATTGTGCAACTGAGGATCAGATGGAATTGCTGATAATGAGAAAGAAGATGAGGAAGGGAGGACAGCAAAGAGAACTGAGGGCAAAATCATAAGGGCTTTAGGAAGAAGGTTAGCCAAAGCATGAGAAATAGAAGGAAAAATGAGAGCCACATGTCACAGCATAAAAGGGAGGTGCACTTTGGGAGTAGGGCATATGGCAAGGCCTGGGAAGTGACCAGGATTTTGCAGTCAAGAGCTGAGTTCAGGTCTTGCTTTCCACCTGTTAGCTGCAGCTAATTACATCCACTCTTTGGCCACAGTTTCCATACCTGCAAGGTGGGACTAACACCTCAATAGTTGATGTGTTAATTTAAATAGTTTAAACAAGTACTTTTTAAATAATATTTTAAAGCCACTCTTGTCTATTAAGATAATTGATAAAATGGGGATTTGGAGTTATCTGTATTTCTAGTATACATACATGCAAGTAACTATATCACAAAATATATTATTTAAAAAATGTCTTATGATCAGTGCAAATTGAAGACTTAGTAATCTTTAAATTGTATATTTTATAAAGGGATATACTGTTTTGTGCGCACTATTTTCTGAATAAAGCTTTTGGAGTTTAAACATAATTTACTCTGTTTTATCAATCTTAATTTTTTGAGCACCTGCTGTATACTTAGTACTTCTTCAGCTTTTTTTTTACTAGCTTTTTAAATTAAGACTTTTGCCTTCTAGTTCTTAGGGCATTTGTTAATCTGTTTCTCTTTATTTGCCACTAATTTATTTCTTACCAAAACTGGTACCCCAAGCTTTTGAAGCAATGTCAAGTTTATAGCATTTGTGATTTTCCTAGCACAGTATTTAAAATACTATATTTTATTCTTTATTTCTCAAAGCAGTAAGATTATTATTTTCTTGGAAAATATGTGCAGATTCTTGCCTCAGAAAATATTATGTAATATAAAATTAATTTTTTTCATGAATGATTGATAAAATGCATTTTAAGTGGCACTTTAATGAACTGATATTTTTTCCTTTTATTAGAAAAAGAAGCAATAACAAACACTTTTTGTATTCTTTTTATTAGGGTAGCACATTAAGAAAAATACTTCTGAATCGATACTTTAAAGGTGATTATGGAGTTGGTATGAATGGACACCTTTCTGGAACCTACAGCAAGTCTGCACAAGGGGGAGGCAAGCCTTATCATTTTTCGTTTTAAGACTCTCATAATGTACCTTTATGCCGGTACTCTAGGATTTTACTTAAAATAGCACAGATATTCAAAAAATCATTTAAAAAGTATTATTATCAGCAATTAAGAAAAGAAAGAAATCCTGCTATTTGCAATAACATGGGGGGAACTTGAAAGCATTATGCTAAATTAAATAAGTCAGACAAACACAAATAAATACTGTGTGATCTTTCTTATGTATCTAATCTAAAAAATCCAAACTCATACAAACAGATTAGATTCATGGTTGCTTGAGGTAGGGGTGGGGAATAGGGGAATTAAATGAAGGAGGTCAAAAGGTACAAACTGTCAATTATAAAATAAATAACATTTGGGGATGTAATATATAACATGATGACTATAGTTAACAACTTGGTGTTGTATATTTGAAAGTTGCTAAGACAGTAGTTTCTAAAAGTTCTTACCACAAGGAAAAAATTATAATTATGTGAGGTGATGAATGCGAACTAATCTTGTTGTGGTCATCATTTTGCAATGAAGACATGTACCAAATCATTATGTTGTTCAGCTTAAACTTGTGTTATATGTTCATTATATCTCAGTAAAACTGAAAAAAAAATATGAAAAGCACTATTAACCTTTGTTTGATTTCAGGTTCATGGAACCTGAATTTTAATATTAGAATTAATTTTGTCTTTTAATTTTAGAAAATAGTTAAACTAAGTCATAATTTATTAACATATAAATTACAGACAAAAATAAAGCCAGTTTTCTCTTTCTAAAGTATTCTTTATTAAGGAAAAGTTGTAATTACAGGTGTTATTCATTTAATAAAAAGTTATGTTTTTACAAACTTTTGATCTTTTTTAAAACTCCGGCTTCTATTACATTTAACTTTGTAGGGAAAAAGTCACAATTTTAAATATTCTTAAGGTGTAAGAATTTGAAAACCATATATGTTAACAATATCTGTAATGAAGATTTATTTATATACATTTCCTAACCACAGGAAGCTTTTCTGGACAAGATTCAGATAAGATGGGGATATCAATGTCAGATATTCAATGTCTGCTGGATAAAGAAGGGGCATCTGAACTTGTCATCGATGTTATAGTGAATACCAAAAATGACAGAATTTTTTCAGAAGGCATCTTACTTGGCATTGCATTGCTTGAAGGAGGAAATACGCAAACTCAGGTACCTGCTTATCATGATGAGTATTACATTTGTTATTTGTCTGTCTTTTCCTTTTGTCATAGAAACCAAGAGAAAGTAATGTTTTTTTCTTTTAGCTTCTCTTGACTCTACGTAAAAAAATAACAGTCTTGAATCGCATTTTCCTTATAAATTTATTTGATTTGCTGTAGAAACTGTAGAGCTTCACAAATTATTCAGTGAAGCAGAACATTCCTTAAAAGATCCTCTGTAACATCACATCAGAAATTCTGATTTGCTTAGGGAAATTTTAGGCTGACTTTCAGCAGATGAAAATGACATTTCAATTTATCTAAGAATTAGATATAATAACTATGAGAGGAAATATACATAACCCCCTCCCACAGTATTTGGTCTTACAGCAGGTCTCAATAACGTTCATCACCCATCTCAACACAATCTCCCCATGTACTTTTGGGGAAGTTTAGAACAGTAACATTACTTGTTGCCCCCAGGGTCGCAGTACTCATTACCCTGATCACTTTTTCACTAGTGGCGGCGGTGGAGGACAGGGGGGAGGGGATGCGGGGCAGGGGTGATGGGAGGGAGAGAAGAACCGTTTCATTTGTTCACTCAGATCAGAACAGGGTAATTTGAAAGTCATCCTTCATCTAGTTAGTGCTCTGCTACAACGAACAGTTCGGTCCTCTGCGTGCAGGAATCAGATCACTGTTTCTAGAAGGCACACGGTTCACTTTGAGACTCCTGCCAAGGTACCCCTGGGCTCCTTCATGCCCAAAGGCAGAGCACTCCATGTGAGCCTAAGAGCTAGGAACTGTTCCCAGAGAAGATGCATACTCCTGCCACTCACTGACAAGCTCTCTCTAGGTTTGCCTTGGTCAGGGAAAGTAACTATGCTTCCACCCAATTGGAAATTCCAGAATCCATTTTTCCTACTAATAGCAAGTAGAAACCACATCTGATTAAAAACTAGGACATTTTCCTTTATTTAGCCATCAAATAGAATGAACAACAGGAATTTCATGGTATTACATATCCAATGGCAATTTACTTTAGGAATAGAGGCCTCGTGAACAGCAAATGGCACAATGACCAAAAAACAAACAAACAAATAAACAAACAAAAAAACTGCTTTAAAACACTGATGCTTCTTAGTTAGAAAACAAGTCTAGGAAATGATAGATTCTTTGGTACTTTTTCTGTACTCCAGCACAAGTTCTTTGAGGGAAGTTGGGGAAAGACAACGGGGTGGGATTTGAGTGGTTTTCTTGGTAATTGTCTTCCTTCTACAATCAGATATTCAATTCAGACTTTCTAAAGAAATTGTTGAGATCAACTATATAGTGTTAGATGTAGATTATCTGGAAAGTAGGACTGAAAAAAATTTTTCGTGGCCTCTGTAGGTAGAAGCAATGCTCAGGAGTACAGTACCTTCTAGCTTCCTGTTTCTGGGCCACTGAGGGTTATCAGATGCGATCATCTTGTTTTGTTGTTATTTGTGTGACATCTTGCCTCTCTAATTAAATTTCATCTTTCTTAAAGGATCATGTTCTATTTTTTATATCTACAGTACTTTATAGCCATTTAACAAATATTTGCTGATGAAAGAGCATTAAATTATTTTGTATATGAAAATCTTCTTTTCAGATGGGTTATGACAATCTCATTTACCAGCCCTTCCCTACTCCAGTTTCTCATGTATCTACATCATTGTATAATCCAGATGTCATCGGAGTCCTCCTGGCTTAAGAAGTTTAGATGAGGTCAATTTTAATCCTATTCCTTGCCCTTTAGAAAACCCACACTTCCCCAGACCTCTACCAATCCCTCATGAGTTGTACATTCTCAGTCTCCTTCGTCACTAATGTCATGCTTTCTTAGCTCATGGACTCTCTGGACACTCCCATTTCCGTAGTACTGAAATAAGACTCTGCTCCCCTTCCTTAATTTCTACCCTCCTAGCTACATAAGTCAATTTACATGTTGAGTATACTTTATCAAATTAATTTTGATAATTATTATCAAACTGAACACTAATAACAATAATGAAAATAATACCTCCTAAATACCAGGCACTGTTTTTAGTGCTTTACATGTATTAACATGGCTAATCTTCACAACGGTATTGATGTAACTTATATTACATTGAGTTACCAAAGAAGAATCTGAGATAGGTGGTTTAAGTTCCTTATCCAAGATCACGTGGCTAGTTAGAGATAGAATCAGGATTCAAACCCAGGCAGTCTGACTGTAGAGTCTGTTTTCTGAAACACTATGAACATCTCATTTCTAAAATAACCTTCTACCTCCTCTTGGGAAATTTCACTGTCTGATTCACCCTGCATCATGCTTAGTCTTACTCCATCTCTCCAGTTCCTTACTTCATTTCTCATCTTTGCCTAGTCTCTCCCCTCCTTCATGGGAGAAAGTTCTTCCTCTGTCCACAGACATGATTAGCCATCACCCCTGGCTCTTATAGAAACCTTAGAATTTCCCCCTATACTCTATGCAGCTTATGGATGTTGTTTCCTAATCCAAAACCATGTCTTTAGTAGGAGAATCCTTATGCTACCTGTTGAGATTACATATACATGTATAAATTTAGTTATTTAGAGTCAGAGACTCTAGATTTAAATCCTAGCTCTATGACTTGTGTTGGGCAAATCACTTGCCTTTACTAAACCTCATTTTATTAATTTATAAAGGAGAAATAAAAGCACTGTCTATTCATCACCCAGTTGTATTGAAAGAATCAATGAGATAATATGTCAAAGAACTTCATAAATTATAAAATTTTATTTTAATATAGCCACAAAGTTCCCATAACTTTCTCATTATTATATTGGAACCCCTTACTACCTTTTAACCCTGTTATATTGAAATTATTAGGGTTTAAGAATCAGCTTAATTTGTGAGACCATAGAGGTCTGTGAATGCTGCATTCATCCTTTGAATTAACAGAACCAGCTCAACTGTTTCACTGTGGTTGCTATGGTTACTGTGGCTTTTTTGGCCTGCTTCCTTGAGGGGTTGCTAGCTCTCTGCTTGGGAGCTTCTCCTTGCAGGTGTGAAGCCAACTTCTAAGCCTTCATAAAGTACTCTGAATATATGTTGTTCATGTAGAAAATTGCAGGATAGGCATCCATTTCAAGACCTGATGCCATTAAACTCTCACCTACAAGTTCCAAGACCTGTGGGCCATGGATCCAGGCAAAGTTTCCAGGTTCAGGAAAGCATATCTGCAGGAACCAAACTGCTTCAACAATGGCTGTTTAGATTTATTAGATTATAGCCAATTTGACTTGATCTGGAAATCATTATTTTTTTATATTTTCTTCACATTATTTCTCATTAAAGCTATATAATTCTTTTAATCACTACAGTTATTAGGATTATTACCTTTATTTTATTATAAAAATATTATTTATTATTATCTTTATTTTCCTTGTTTGTGTGTATCCCATGGCTTTGGTATTAACAACTTATAATTTCCCCAGCCAGTGCAAATTCTGTCTTCTCTAGAGTATATCACCTTTCCTATCTCCTACCTTTCCTATTTTCTGGATACTTCTATAAGTCACTAAGTAGATAATGAGCAGGACAGATTTGCCAAGGTTCAGTACTTCTCACCAACATATATTTTTTCATACTTTTGGTGTTGAATCTTTTCTACATCATTATAAACTAGAAGCAGAATTCATTTTGCAGTGGGCTGAGACCCCATGCAAAGCAATGCAGCTAATGAAGTACCAAAAGAACTCAGTACCTATTTATCAGTGGTTTCCTGTGAGTGAGGCTGCTGTGGTAAAATAGATTCTAAATTAAATGTACTGTAATTTAGTTAGAAAGAAAAACAACTCTCTGTAACTCTCCATAATCTCATTTGCAAAGGGTGATCATTGGATTAGCAGCATAGGGCCTGGCACATAGTAGGCACTCAATAAATATGTGTTGAATCAATGCAGGACTTTATAATGACATAAAAAATCAAAGAACTCTGCATACAACTTCTTATAATGCCTTGTCAATTTTTAAAAATAATCAGTAAGGATGAATTTAAATAACATGAAAACATTGGATTTTAGTGGAAAGTGCTAAGCAAATACAAGCTATCATTGGTATATATTAAGTAGTACAGGAGACTGGCAAAAGCTGTCAACATATTATTTATAAAATAATAATGGGTAGCACATTAAATGTATGCTTTTTTTTCATAATGCTTAATGTTTATTTCAAGCATAAAAACACATTTTTTCTCCTCTTGGATATTGACACTTTAAAATATGTTTTTTTTGCAGTATTCCTTCTACCAGCAATTACATGAACAAAAAAGGTCAGAAAAATTCTTCAAAGTTCTATATGACCGAATGAAGGCTGCTCAGAAAGAAATAAGATCAACAGTGACAGTTAATACCATCGACTTAGGTAATAAAAAAAGGGATGATGACAATGAATTGATGACATCTGGTCCCCGAATGAGAGGTAAAAAAATATTTGAGTATTTGGGAGAGTACAGTGAGAGAGAAGAGGGTAACACAGGTTTTACATTTCACTTATCTTAGTCTAATTACCCCAACTGTGGATCTGAGTATGGAGTTCCATCCTTAAATTATTATGGTGTTGAGGCTGACCTTGAAATAGCTCTGCAGGACCAAACTCAAACAAGGCATTGTTGGTACAAATCAACTACAGCAGGTTCTCAAATATTGTTTTATTCAATATGTGTCATTTCATTACATTTGATGAGATGCCACAGAAACTCAACTCTCGTATATATCATTTAGCCTGTGGTAAAATTGGTTTTGTTTTTACATCATTTCACTTTAAGTCACAGAACCTATGGATGGCATTAAGTGAGGACTTACTGTTTGATTCTATTGTGGAATGCATGGTAAAGAACGGTCCCAAACATTTCAGTGTTTATGAAATTTAAAACTTAAGAACAGAAATTATAGCACCAAACTCTAATGAAATTTCGGTTCTTGGTTTTTGGAATAATAAAATCATCAGTGTAGTAAATACAAATTATAAAAAATTAACATTTTGAAGTTTGCCATATTTTGCTACCTTCTTGTATTCATGAACTCCCACATTTTATATTTATCAGGAAGACACAAACCCTTCTAAAATTGGTGCAGTGTTAAGATTATTTTTAATGTCCCAGTGCAAATTTAATTTTTAATTGCTACCTCATATTCTTTTCGTGAAATTATTATACCTCTTGTCAAATGATTTTTAATTCAATTTTTAGAGAATTTTGGGTACCTTGTTGTCTTTTTTTTAATTAGCCAAAGAATATTAATTCATACATATATAAGAGTACTACTTTATTTTCAGTAAGAGATTCATCATTACATTTAAAAGACGGGATGAAAGGGCAATTAACAGAAGCCTCTTCAGCAACATCCAAAGCATACTGTGTATACAGAAGAGAAATGGATCCAGAAATAGACATCATGTGCCCAGGATCAGAAGCAGGAAACGCTGAGGAAAAATCTGCAGAGGAAGTAACAATGAGTCCTGCGATTGCCATCATGCAACCGATACTGAGGTTTCTTCAGTTACTGTGTGAAAATCACAACCGAGAATTGCAGGTATTTATTTTATTTTCTGTAAAGCTGAGAAAACAGCCTATGATTATAAGTAATTAAACTCAAGTAAAACTAACAAGTCATTTAAGAGAGAGTTTTAGAGACATAATTAACTTTTATACCTAAATGATAAAAAATGAAAGGAAAATTTCTTCGTGCATGAAAATGTCAGGCTCAAATCATACATTTTAACCTTAATAAGCATTATCTAATTCAAGTCAATATTCTGGTACTTATTGAGTAAGGTCACATTTGCCTCGTTTGTATCTTACACGGTTTTATAGACGTCAGGGGATTTCATCATTTACAACTCAATTCATGTTTTTTGAGTGAGGAAACAGAATATATTGATATGTCTTTATTAGAGATAGAATTAAGACAGAAGAGGATTTTTTACAACAGTGGAAATTGATACCTTTGTACATGAATATATTTCTGGTCTTCTGGTGCATTTCCCTTTGTCAAATAGATGAACTTACGGGTACCTAAGATTTTTTTTTTTTTTGCATTATTTGTACACACTGCTTATAGCACCATGGCAAAAACACATGAAAGGTGAAATAGTTGCTAATGTTTGTAAGAAAAAACAGTTTGAAGTTGTTTTCTCTAGGAAGCACCTAGAGTTCAAATGTTTTGAATTGTTAAGAGATGGTAGATTTAAATAAATTAAATCAGGAATTAATGAATGGTAGAAGCCATGACTGTTGTGGACCACCACACCATGACTTGGAGGGGGCTCCTGCGGAGCTGTCAGCAGGCAAAGGCCAGAAAGCATTACTTCCAGGATGAGGACGCTGGATATGCCTTCGTGCTTATCTTGACACACCTAGTCTGTCTATTTAGGAAATAGATTTATTATATAGAATCTGATCAAACATTTTACTAATAGGAGTATGGGATCACAGAATTTAGAAAATGCTATTTATAAAATAGTTTCGTTTTAATAAAAATAAATGGTAGAATTATTCATTAGCTAATATGTAGAAGCAAACCAAATATTCATGACAGATGAATGAATATACAGAATGTGGTATATACAGATAGTGGATACAGCCTTGAAAAAGAAGAAAGTTCTTTCTCAAGAAGAAAGTTCTTTTTCAAGGCTATAACATATATGAACCCTTGGGACATTATGCTAATTGAAATAAATCAGTCACAAAAAGACAAATACTGCATGATTCTGCTTACATAAGGTACCTAGAGTAGTCAAAATCATAGGGGTTTTGAATGGGGGTTGCCAGGGGCTGAGGGAGGGGCAAGTGGGGAGTTGTTAATAGGTACAGACTTTCAGTTTTACACAATTAAAAGAGTTCTAGAGATGTTATGATGATGATGGTAGCTCAACATTATAAATATATTTAATACCACTGAACTCTACACTTAAAAATGATTAGATGGTAAATTTAGGCTTATTTTGCTACAATACAAAAAATGGGGGAAAATGACAAAAACAAACTAAAAGAAAAAAGGATAAATGGAGGAAATAAACTCAAATAAATAATAAAAATAAGGAAGAAATTAAAAATTTTAAAGTTGCCATTTTTTGCCTACTCTTTCACCAGGTTTACAGTAAAGAAGTTACTATTAACAGGTTGTCTTTCCAGTAATTTTTATGCACCTATAAGTGTTTTGATCTGTAAGCATGTAAACCTCTTTAAGAAGTACATTATATCGTTTTCCTCAACTTATTTTTTCAGTTAGTAATCAATCATATTCCTAAATTACTTATTACTATTACTGGTTTATGTTTATATCAGTATATATTGATATACCTCATTTTGATAGCTTCACAATATTCCAGTGTTTGGATGTACTATTTTGATTAAACCAGTCCAGTCATATTATGATTGGTATGGTATGGTTACCAGTTTTAACTATTACATACAATGTTCAGTGAATCTGTGTGTATGTGTGTGTGCGTGTGTGTTTAAAATAACTTTTAAGAAGTAGAGTTGTATGTTAACTGAAAATTTTGATAGATGCTTTCAAGTTGCCCTTCATAATGGTTGTATCATTTCCTGATTGAAGCCATAGTGTCTATAAGGGATCATTTACTTGAAAAAATTGTTTCTTTTCCTTAAACTAGAATTTCTTTCTTGTTTTCTTTTTTCTTCATTTCATACTATTATTTTGCCCTCTTTAGAATAATGACATTGAGAAATGTTTGTTAAGAACTATACTGATCAATATAGGTACTTGAGGAAAACACCTAAGAGTCTTCTTTTTCTTAAGCCTAGGAGAAATTTAATAAATATGAACACTTTTTTATAAAGAACAATTCCATTCAACATTGTCATGGTTATCTTTTTGAGTAAGCAAAACACACATACACAGAGAACTGAAAACAATTAGCATAGTGATTTTTTTTAACCCTTGGTTTATATTTTCTTTTGCCTTCAGAACTTCTTGAGGAATCAAAACAACAAAACAAATTACAACCTTGTCTGTGAGACCCTTCAGTTTTTGGACTGCATTTGTGGAAGTACAACGGGAGGCCTAGGCCTGTTGGGTCTCTACATCAATGAGAAGAATGTAGTGCTGGTCAACCAGACTCTGGAAAGCTTGACAGAGTATTGCCAGGGGCCGTGCCATGAAAATCAGGTAACCGTGAAAGCAGTTTTTCATGTGAAACTATTCATGACTAATTAGCAAGAGGATCAAATTAATGAACAAGCCAAGCCTTGAGTACATTTAAAAGATCTTTCTTCTTGCTTTGCCAGATATTCTTACTTTCCTAACAAAACATACAAAGACTGAATTTTAGACTAGCAAATATTATGCCATATTTTAATTTAATATTATTATAAAAGAAAATTCCCATGAAAATGTTCCAGGTAAAAATCAGACTTATTAGATAGAGTAAAATATGTTTTTTCATTATTGCTGTATTTTCATCTTTAGTGAATCTTTCCAGGATTTGTGGAATAAACTCCCTTTGGTTTTTTGGATCCACTTCAATAAGTAGTATTTATCTCCTTATATTCACAGTAAACTTATGAAACTTAGAAATAGGTATTGTTGCTTCCATTTTTTTCTGATGAATAGGTTTTGACTGAGATTAAGTGACTCTTTAAGTGTCTCAGAATGACAAATGGTAAATTATAGAGCCATTCTTAAAACTTAGGACTTTTGATTGAGTACAAATAGTGTTCTTTGGCTGTATTACATTTTCTAGGGCAAAGTTTCATCTCTCTCTTTTAGAATGTTTGACTCTGATTTCATTTTCTTGAATATTAATGACACGTCATTGTAGGAATAGAAGACAGGACCCTTGAGCTAGTAAAGGGAGAGGAGCCACCTGGAGTTTATTAATTGACTGTTCACCTCCACTCAAGTGTTACGGGGCTGCCATCACAAGCATGGATCCACCCTGGAAGAAGTTTTCAAATCACAAATATTTCTGGATATAAATTTTTAAAAAAGCCAATGAGATCAAACATCAGTGCTTAACATAGAAAATCTGCTTTCTATTGCAAATTACATGACTTTTACACACATAGTACATACGTATACATATACTTGTACATAATAAACATATGCACGTACATTTATACATACAGACATAAGCACATAGACTAAAAACACAATTACTGACATAAATAATTAGTTATGGGGATACTATTTCCACCTCTGTAATATGCATATGACATGGTAAAAGAGATTCTAGATTTTGCCCTTATTTTCCTGGATTATATTTCAGTCTCCTAGGGCAATGATACAAGAAAACCTAATGGTTGATTTAAAGTGAAGAAAAAAGCATACAAATTCAGAGATTTGGTTTTATTATTGGTAAAAATATTTGTCTCTATAATAGAAAACATGTACTCCCACTTTTGATCTTATAAAAGGATGAAATTGAGTTTTGAAAGTAATTTACTAAATCAGGTAAGCTCTAAAAGTAAAAATAAAATAACATGAATCCCACAAACTTTAATTATATACTTACTGTGAACCTCATGCTCTGAAAATATGTATAAGGAAAGAAGGTTGCTGGCAAATTCCAGAAATGATCTGCAAACTGATTCCCTCGAAGTTTGGCAAACATTTTAATGATTAGAAGAAACTCAGAGAATGTAGATGAATGAAAAACACCTTTGTTTTGTACCAAGGGAGTAAAATTTTCTTGTATGAAGGAAGAAATAAAGCTCATTCTGAAAAATAGCTGTCATTTCAGAATTACCTGGATTTTACTCTTTCTTTTAGTTAACTCCCTTACTCTTAGTTTACTCTTTCTTTTAGAGGGTTTTCATTTTTCAAACCCTTTGACACTGAGTGCTGCATTGTTACATGGAGATCTACAATTTCCAACTCAGAACCTCCTGATTTTCAAGCTCTATAAATTGAATTAAGTTCAGAGTCTCAGCACAGTAGACCCTAAACTTCAAAATACTGTTGTTTATCTCTCAGGATGTTATTAACTTTCCTCAAGTAAGATTCCTCTATAAATTATTTGAGTTTAAGGAATCTGCTAGACTTTTCCTCAACCACTAGAATTGACAGGATGTCATCAAAACATCAGGAGGCACCTATGTTGCATATCTACTGCCATCCAGATTGTGCAGCAGCATTGCTTGTCACTTATTTTATCATTAAGTAGCAGCTAAATTAAAATACTACATCAGTACCAATAAAGCTTATTTACAAAACTCGGGCATAAAGGACACATTTCTTTCATAAACAGGAATATACTCTTAGCCAGAATAAATTAGATCTTAAAATTTTATATTTAAGAAACTTTCCTATTGAAGTTTATTATAATTTATTGACTACAAGAGTACTTTACTTAACCAGTGTTCTTTGAAATTCTATAAAAATGGTTTATTTAAAAAGATATTTTACACACAGTGTATCTCGATGCACTACAAAGTCATTTAATCAACACTAATCAATTGTCAGACTATAAAAAACTTAATCTTTGACTTATCTTTGACCTAATCTCAAAATTAATTCTTAATTATATTTTAAAGGTTAAAAAACTAAGGTGATTTTGTTATTTTATGTCAAATTATTTCTAGTGACTTTATGTTAAAAAGAAGTTATTTTATAAACATTTTGTTTTTTAGACATGTATTGCTACCCATGAATCCAATGGGATTGATATCATCATTGCTTTGATTCTAAATGACATAAACCCTCTTGGTAAATATCGAATGGACCTGGTACTCCAACTAAAGGTAGTGTAAATCTATTATTCAGGGGGAAAAGTGACATTGTCTATATAAAGCTCCCTTCCAGTGTTGACTCTAAATCTTCAAGGAGCTCTTGTAGAAACCAAGACATTACCATATTTTCAACTAATGAATTGATAGAAAGGGTTAGTGAAAGCACAGTGTGCACTAAATTCCTGATAAAATGTCAAATAAACTTTGAAGTAATATTCTGTTGGAGGGTATGTTATCGGAAGTCCTTTTAGGTAGCTCCTTTGTTTCACTACTTCTTTTATGTTTTATTATATGTTTTTCATCATATAGAGGAGCAAAAGGTGTTGAACATTTACTATACTATGTTTTTAAAATTCATCTTGGTTATAGAAATCCATCTAGCAAGTCACAATTAATTAAATTATGTAAAAGGAAAGCTGCATTTTAGTTTTATGGCTCTCTACTTTCTAAAAGTTGTTTTCTTTTACATTAAAAATTTATTTTTTTTTCTCCTAAATACTGTAAGCCATTTCCACACTCCCTTTGAGAGTTTCTTTAACTTAAGCCATGTACATATTTCCCAGCATTTCCATTTATCAGAGCTTAGGAACAAAATGACATTAAAAGAAAATCAAATTTTTTTGTTCAAATAAAAATAGACAAATGAATATATACAAGAAACTATGTAAATTCCAAATATGAAGGATTGATATTCAGTTGAGTTGAATTATTAAAGACCACATTATTGTGTTTAGTGTTAAACAGGTAAAAAAAAATTCATTGGTATTAAATACGATTTTTCTGTTAAATACAATTTTTCAGTCTGTTCAATGTCATAGCAAATATAATTGTTTCATATTGCATGGGTAAATTTATGACCAAGAATAATGATATTTTTATAATTCTGTTTCTAAATATAGATTTAGATAGATAATGGACTGCACATATGTCTTACCTTTGTGAAGATTAATGCTAATGGCTCTAAATATTTTTTTTATAGAAGAGATGAGTTTGTATATTTCCACTGTGTTCATTTGCAAAACGTATTAGCTTTGGATCCTTCAATCATACATTAGAGCAAAGGTGATCCTTATGTAGATTGAACTCATGACCTCTTCCTCATTAGCATCATGCTTCAGTTAGTGAAGCCAGCCTTGGCCTCTATGACAGATAGCTTAATTTAAATTACAAGAAACACTTTTATTTCATCTTAAATTCATCTTTAACCATAATTCATAAAAAAAACCCACACATATAGAAGCCTTAGCCTTAGGCTTTTAAAATCCTTAATTTGTCTACTAAAGATCATTTTTAATTGATATAATTTAACAAGTGAAAATATTGAATGATTCATTAATTTAAACAAATTATAGGCATACAGATTATGTAAAAATCCAGGCCTATGTAAAATAACTAAATGATGAGGTATGACTTAAGATTACAAAGATATTCTTGGCTATTCAAATAAAAATGCTTTTTTGAAAAAGGGTCATTTAAAATTTCATTCATGTGTTAAATTATTAAGCACAATTTATGTATAACTTTTTAAAATATAACAGTTGGATAAATCATAGGATGTATAAAATACCCAATAGATTTGATTCAAAATATAGTTTTCTATCTAAACAATCTATGGAGCTTTGTACATAATGGCCAATATAACAACGTTTGTAAGACAGAATGATATAGGCAAATTTTAGGGGGCTTCCCTGGGTATGGTGCTTTTAATTATAAATTCTTCATAACATTATAAAGATACTATATTAAAAATGTTGAGGTTTATTTTATATTATTTTCTCTAAATTTAATTGCTTGTTTATAAGTATACTTAATTCTATATACTCATTTGCTATACAATTTTATGAATTTTTCATACATACATCTTGTTCTTTCCTTTTTAATTTACATTTCATAACTGATATGTGACTATGAAGTACTGAATTTGTAAATAGGTAGTTTTTTTTATTTTGTTTTGTTTTTGGAACTCTAAGTTCTTTCTAAAAAATCCCTCTATTAACACTGACACACATTTGATTCCTCCGTTTATATAGGCTCTTGTATTTTCAAATTGATTCGGATGTACAAGATTCTTATACTTCCAACGTAGTATGAGAAAGAAGATTGATTAAAAAAAATATCATAATGCCAATAACATTCTGAAATTGGATGTATTTTTAAGCTATTATGTATCTAGCCTGATGAGTGAGGTTCATCAGAGAATACTGCTATTGCTGACAGTGTTTTTAGCTTTGAATTCTATAGGGCTGGTTCAGGTTGTTTTAAGGATTTAAGTTCTCCACTAATATTGTTTAGGTATATTATTTGTCAGGGTTGCTAGATTATGAAAATGGCTTTAAGATTGGTACAAATCTATAAAATTTTTGATTGGAACAGAAAAAAATAATGCCACTTACCTGACAAAATACTAAAATCTTTTCAGGATGGGTCAGAGACATTGGTTTCATTATCATTATCATCATCATCATCATCATCATCATCATTACTAATCTTAGTCATTTAAAGATAGTTTTCATACTTCTGATAGGAAAAAATAGTTGGATAGAATTTAGTATTACAATTACTCAGTAAAATTAATGTATATAACTCTAACAGAATTGGTGTGGTGCATGTCTACACATACCAAACAATTGATTCAATTAAGTTTTCATCCTATGTTAATTTTGAGACATTTATAAACATCTTAAACTGTTTGACTATACTTTTTTTGTATTCTTATCAAAGATTGTGTGTGAAGGTTGAGATTTTTATCTAAATGAACATTACACAAATACTGTAGTTTTTATCAAATTGCAATTTGCCACAATTCTAGGGCAGTGCTATTGAAAACAGTGTAAAGAAAGAGCTTTTTAAATGTTGAGGATATTGTGCTTTGTGTCACAAGACATCCTGTGGTTTCTTTTTTGGAAAATAAATTAACAATATTAGAAACATTTTTGATATTTATAGGTAAGAACATTTGAGACAATTTATTAATAGACCAAATTAGAAAATATCAAAGACAACATAGACTATTTTCATTCTCTATTAAGCAAAAATAGAAAATATACATTTACTATCCAGATGTTAAACACACTGTGTATATACTGCTATATAATGAGACTAGTAAACCATTGCCAATAAATTATATTCTACTTCTAACTTACAAATTTAGAATTTTATAGATTAATTTTTGGTAATGCTCCAATTTATTTAAAATTTTGGTTTGATAATATGTATTAATGTTTTATGTTAAAAACAATTTGTTAAATTCTTTACATTATATATTGTTTTCTGTGAAATATGTCATTGATACTGGTTCATTTTACTGTTTTGTTAAAATGTCATCATAGAAATGCCTATTTAGGAAATAGTTAAGGAAAATATTATTATATTTTAATGCATTATATATAAAGTCAATCTTATTTTTAAAATATCTTTTCACCAATATTTAAAATAGCCCTTGTAACTTATCTCTCATGATTTGTTATTTTTATTTTGTGTTGGCAATAAGCTAAAACATTCTATTTTAAAATATTAATAGGCCAAGCCAAATTAGCAGTTTAAAATTCTGTTTGATTTTTTTAAATAGCCATGGTAATCTCAATTAAAACAAATGCAAGGGGTTAATAATCCATGAAATAGACTTTTCTTGTATATTAACTGAATATGTTTCTCTAGAACAATGCTTCCAAACTTTTGCTGGCCATTATGGAAAGCAGACATGACAGTGAGAATGCAGAAAGAATTCTTTTTAACATGAGACCCAGGGAACTGGTAAGAAAACTTTTGAAAGCCGTGTTAATAATGTATAACTAAAAGGTACAAGCTTGTAGTATGTATGTCAGGAGAATATCTGGTTACTTTCACTGCTCTACCAATATGTAATTGCACATCATGACCTACCATTATGAGTACCTTAGAAAGCCCCATGATGTGTGATATGGGTCCTTATGACCTCATTGGTTTTATCCACTTTAAGCACTTTTCTTAACCAGATTGTCACACTCTACTAAACTATCTGCAAATTCTTTTTGACAGAGAAAGAAAAATTTGCTTTAATTTGTGTATTGGAATATATGAGGATGTATAAAAAATATTTGTACCCCTCAGAAATTATATTTGGACTTCTTTCTGAACAACGAAAATAAAACCAGTATCTTTTGTACCTGTTCTTATCAGTGAAATGTTGCACAATGCTTGTCATAGAGAAAATTGTGTGTAGACTTGATGGGGATTCCACAGAGATCATTAGTGGGACTTTCTGTTGTAGAACTTGTTTTCCTCTTTACTTATGACATGGAAATCATGAATATTGGCATACTTTAATAGTGGGTTTCAAAAGCATTGAGAACATACTTAAACCATATAGCTCACTGCCCCAATGACTAAATCTCAGTCTTATGACCACCACGGTTGGTGCTATGGGGAAATCCTTCTGTAAGGCATTCTTTCGCTCTCTTTAATGGGAGCAAATGAGTCGAGGACAGCAAATAAAGAGAAAGATAAGATACATTTTAACATCTGTTAAATGAGAGCCTAGTATCTCTGCAAGGTAGTGGACTAAAAGGGGCAAGACCTGCCCTTCCCTTCTGGTTAAATGGGACAATGAGTTATATATTCATTCAACAACAGCACTGCACAATAGCCCTCTAAGAATGCTGTTTCCTCTGCCTGCAACACCTTTATATCATTATTCATTTCTTCATGGCCTACCCTCAACCTCTTGCCCAAGCTAGTGCTGCTGCCCTGTGCTTAATTAGTGCACCACATTTAGCTTTGCTGTAGGGCTACTGTGTTTGCCTGTTGACTTCCTGACTCTCCCACTGGAAAGTTAAGTTCCCTGAGGGAAGATACTCCATTGGATCCACCATTGGATCCTCGGGCCAGGGTGATGTCCAGCACCATGTATCCTGGTTATCCAGTGGGCACTAAATAAAAAACGACTACTTTTCATGGTTCCACAGTCTCCTAATTCATGAGAACTTTGGCACTGTCAACATTCAGAAATCAAAGCAAAATTTTCCAAGGAAAACGAAATGTTGTAGAAAAAATATTCCATGTTTTTTTAAATAAAGATGGTTTCGAAGCTTATTTTCATTTAGAGTTCTTTTATTCTTTTCAAGTCTTAAGGAGCTTTTCAGTTTTAATTATACCTCATAGACAATGTAAAATACATATTGTGTATGGCATTTTAAGCTTTAGTGTTTCTATTTGTGTTTTTGATAGGTGGACGTGATGAAGAATGCCTATAACCAAGGACTGGAATGCGATCACGGGGATGATGAGGGCGGAGACGATGGTGTTTCCCCAAAAGATGTTGGACACAATATCTACATTCTGGCCCATCAGGTGTCACATTTTATATTTTTACATTATTTTGCTAATATTATCAATTATATTTTGTGTCACTACTTGTTAATATATTTTCCAAGTTCCGCTTCCTTCACTGAGCACTGGCCCCTCTTGCTCTGTGCCAAATTTAAGGAAAAACTCCCAGAATGGCTGATTCTGTCCCCAGGGTTGTGCTAGGGACTGATCCACAAGGAACCAAAAACTGCTGGTCCGTGTAGGAGTCCCATGTCAGCACCTGAGGAATAGATAAATGGTGGCAACCAATAGAAGTTTTGAAGGAGAGAGGAAGAGAGGCTACTGAGAAAACAGAGAGTGTGAAGTAAGGGAGTACATCAGATCTAATCAGGAAAAACCTTGCATATGGCTTCTGGACTCTGAATTATGGATGGCATGCTTCCTGCAGAACCGTAGAGTGGCAGCCTCTACTTGGTTTCTACTGGACTTCTAACAAAATGAAACTAACTTTTAAATTCTTTTGGAGGAACCATTTCCATTTTATAACTTATAAAAACAAGTCTTTCATAACTTTAATAACTGTTATTTGATAAGTTTAATTCCATAAACATGAAACTCTACTTCTAATGCAGAAGTTTTAATCTCATCTTCTAATAAAGATTTGTTTAGAAGTTAGAAGTTTCAAGTGTACATAGGCCAGTTTTATTTCATCTATAGTAGCTCTCTTTTGTTTTTTTACAGAATAAAATCCAAACTTTGTAGACTTTCCTAATCTTTTATTTTCTAATCATTTTCTCCCATTCAGTCACTCACTTTTTCTTCTTTTCTATACATCTTATCAATTAAATATTGGTAGATATAAGAATCTGGATAGATTAAAATTTTTAAAAATTTTTTCCAGTTTTATTGATATATCATTGACATATATTACTATCTGAATTTAAGGTGTTAAAAGGTTTCTCTTTAAATATTCCTGGGCCTTCTCTATCCTTTATGTAATTGCCTAATGTATGTAAACTTGGGTATAATTATTGCAAAAGATTCAAGGAATAAGTCAAATTCTAAAATAAAATATATTTAATTAAATTTATCTAAACTACAAATGAAACAAAACAATGTACCCATTTTTCCTACCCCAATCTCCTGCCTCTGGCAACTAGTCTGTTCTCTGTCTCTAGAGCCTGAGTTTTCAATATGTATATATTCCATTTTGTGTGTGTATGTGTGTGTGTTTATTAATTCAGATGTACACTTAGGTTGTTTCCATATCTTGGCTATTGTAAATAATGCTGCAGTGAGTATGGGGGTACATATATCTTTTATATTAGTTTGTTTGTTTTTCTTGTATAAATACTCAGAAGTAAAATTATTGGGTCATATGGTTGTTATATTCTTAATTTTTTGAGGAATTTCCATACTGTTTTCCATAGTGGCTTTGTGTTTACCATGAGGTTTATATATAACAACTTATTTTTATAAGACTATTTTAAGTTGATAACAACTTACGTATGATCACATTGTAAAGCTCAACAATTTATACTCACCCCCCCAAACATTTTGTTTTTGATGTTACCTTTTACATCTTTCTATTATCTTGTGTATCCTTTAACTAATTACCATAATCTAGTTATTTTTACTACTTTTGTCTTTTAACCTTCATACTAGCTTTATAAGTGATTAATTCACTACCTATAGTATATATTTACCTTTAAAGTAAAATCCTAAAAGATATTAACAAAAGAAGCTTCTATCGCATTTTAGTTTAGTTGGATTATTGAGAAGATTTTTAGGTCTCTCATAATGTAGCTATATATATAACAGAAAAAGATAAGGGCATATGGGTTATAACTAGAAAGACCAAAAAGAATTTTAAATATTGAGGAACTGAAAGCTAGATGAAGGACAAGTTGAAGGAAGTAGACAGTGACATTTAGGATGTGGAAAAGGTATAGTTTTAGAGAAATAGAAATCAGGTGACAGGAATTGAGTCAAGGTAGAAAAGAAATGACTAATGATTGAATGTGAGTGGAAAGAAAAAAATCACAGACTGAGAATTAAAAACGTATTGGCTGCCATAATGAATACAGCATGTATGTAGGCAAGGCATTACTTCAGAGGATGTATGGAAGGAAAACAGTAAAGAAGAGTAGGACAGAGCAAACAGTAGTAAGGTTTAGAAGAAGGAAATTGGGGATTATAGCCATCCATATTTTTTTGACTGAAAGCTAGTCATGATCTGTCCAGAAAGGTTATCCCCTCTGCATGAGTTAGCCGCTTCATGAACAAGAATTTATTATGTAGTTTTTAAGTGGGGAATGAACAAGCCAACCAGCTAACTCAGTTCTGGAACCAGTAGAGTGGCAGATATTTGAGCCATATCACCCATATTCATGGAGAAGATGTTTAAAAATGCAAGCTCATATTACAAGTATAATATGAGTAACAATAAAAATATAAAGGTCAAGAAAAGACTTGTTAGGTCAGCTCAGTTTTAAGCAGATTAAGTATAAAAGAGAATACAAATTCTAAAAACAGGCTGAGGTGGGTGTTGAGAAGAATGGAGAATGAGGATAAAAAATGCAAGTGCTAGTCATGGATCAAAAAATAATGATATAAAATATGAAAGGAGTTAAACGTCAATTATTCTGATGGATTTGAGTTTACGAAAGTGCTTGGAGAAAACAGATTAAATTCAAAGATGACAGTGGAATTATCCAAGAAGTAGGATTTCAGAAGTAGTAAAAAAGTAACAGAGGGTTAGAAACAACATACTAAAATGAAGAGATAAAACAATGGATATGAAAATGTCTTGAATGGGTATATAGAGCTGTCTTAATTTTCCAAAACCAAAACATTGGAAGAGCAGAAGCTCGCAGAGCCAGGATGGTGGTACAATCGAGAAGTACACAAATAAAGCCAGGCTTCAGGAAGAGAGAGCATGTCAGGCCGAGTAAGGGGAAGATGATTTCAAATTGCTAAATAATTTAAGCCTTGTGATTAAATTTTAAGATTGTCAGTATGAAATAAGAGTCCATATGAGTTCTTTATAGAAACTCAAGGAGTGGATAGGAATGGCAAAATATATGGAACACAGTATGTAACTGACAGTGTAGTTAGCATCTGTCTGCTTATTTTCTTATAGTGACACAGGGAGTTGTTACTTTGCCACCTTATAAATATATTCTCTATGGGGTGAATCTTCTCACCAGTTTTTCAAGAACAATTCAGATTTCACTCACAGAGGAGAGCCCCCTGTGCTCTTTTGGTCTTTCCACAAGTGACTCCCTCGGCGTTCTCTAGGCCGGGGTACTATATTTGGGTCCTTGGGAGGCCAACATGGTTGCTCAGTTCCTTGTGAACCTATTGTCCAAACAACTCCTGCACTGTGGCACAAACTCAGAAGAGTAGTGGTTGTAAGCTTCGCTTCAGAGGTAGCCATACAGTTTTGCTTAAGCTTTTGGTTGAGCCCAGGTTTTTGTGTTCTCATTGTGGATATGAAATCATTTGGCCCCTGTATGTTGATGACCATGCAGATTGGTTTCTGCCTTTGCACAGTTCAGTAGTTCCAAAACTGAGAGGTTCAACTTCCTTCTTATTTTACTATAATCATCTCTTGTACAGACAGTTTATTTTGGTGCCCTCAGACTTTCAATTTTTGTTGTTATTCTTTTCATGGCAGGGAGGTAGTTCTGCTTTTTCTACCGTGACATCCTTTTTGGTCTTTCCTGTGGTTGGTGTTACAAGAAACAAATAATGCTTCTTGTAAGTGTCTCGTCTGATCTACATGAAACTATAAATACTTAAAAAAGGGAATTTCTTAAGTTCTGACACCATAGTGTTGTGCAGAGAATTTTCTTAACATTAAGCTATGTGTCTCCTTTGGCTTTCTGTCTTCCACATGCTCTCCCCACGCCACTCTAGTTTTGGTCTTTTACATTCTACTTTCTTCCTGTTCTTCTTCCTCTTTATTCCTATATTTCTATACAGCAGTCACTGCCCACAATCTAGAGCACTGTTCATTACTTTGGATATGTTTAACATATATTAAGCCATGTTGTCTCTCTGATCCTGTGTAGCAATTTTGGTTTTTCCTGTCTGAGACTTTTTATCTTATTTAATTTTCTCCTCCAACTTTATTGATATATAATTGACACATAACATTGCATACATAAGTTTAAGATATACAATATGTTGATTTTTATACACTGATATATTGCAAAATTACTACCACCACAGCATTAGTTAATGGCCCTATCTATTTCTTTTTGGTGACGAGAACGCGTAAGATCTACTCTCTTGGCAACATTTAAGTATATGTTACATTATTATTATCCATAATCACTATCCCCACAATTTGTTAATCTTATAACTGGAAGTTTGTGTCCTTTGACCAATGTATCTGCATTTCTCCCACCTCCCTACCTCTTGTCACGACTCTACTCTGTTTCTCTGAGTTTGACATGTTTAGGTTCTATAAACAAGTGGTATTATTCAGTATTTGTCTTTTTCTTTCTCTGCCTCATTTCACTTAGCATAATTCCCTAATTTCTTCAAAATTGTTGGAAACAGCAAGATTTCCTTCTTTCTCATTGCTGAATAAGATTCCACTGTATGTATACGTACACACACACATACCACATCTCCTTTATCCATTCAGCCATTGATGGACAGTTAAGTTGTTTCCATATCATGGCTATTGTGAATAGTGCTGCTATGAATATAGGAGACACTCTTTTAATACCTACTAAAATTAAGAAGTATATGCAGAAATATTATATGCTTTGCAGGGTGAGAAGTATTAGATAGCTGTGGAAAGCTCCTGGTTCATGAGACAAAAAAGAATGATCATTATAGTTGTCTATGGAATTATTTTTAAAATATAGGCTTTAAAAAATTTTATGAACATTTTCTTATGTCACTAAATGGTCTTTGAAAACATAATTTTAATGTCTGCTTAATTATTCATTGTTTGAATATACCATAATTAATTTCTCCTTATTGTTAGATATTTGGGTTTCTAATGTTTTTGATATGCTATAATTAACATCTTGATACATTAATCTTTGTCTGCTACCCTGATTCTTTCCCTAGGATAAATACCAAGAACTTTAATTACTAGATTGCAGGGTAGCAGCTATTTTATGGTTATCGATTCATATTATAAAATTGTTTTTCACAGTGTGTGATGGCACTCATCTTACTGAATTTTAAAATTGTTACCATTTAAAAAAAAACTTTGCCAAACTAAGTGTGTTTTGAGTACAGTAACCCCTCAACGAAAGTTTGTTGAATGAATTAATGAATTATAGATGAAAGGGGATCTCATTTTAAGTCACATATTTTGGATTACTAATAAAATGGACTATCTTTTAATATGTTATTTGACCATTTCTGTTTTTTCTGTGATTACCTAAAAATGTGTTTATCCATTCTACTGTTGGGATCCATTTTTTCCTGGTGAATTTTAATTAAGGTTAATAAACTTTAGTCATAATATTTATATCTACTTGCCCCTTATTTACTTTTTAATATTGTAATGATAGTTTTTTTCCATAACCTTGAGATCAGTTAAGCACTCACTTAAATTATCTTCTAGTGTATAATGAATTCGGGTTTTATAATTAATAATATAATTGTTTTCATGTCATAATACAGAAATAATAAAAAGTTATGTTCTGATGCTAAATTACTTCTAAAGACATAGTCCATGATTTAGTAGCAACAGCAGTCTAGGAGGGCAGGATTTGTAGGAGTTACATGAGTGTGCATGGGTCACAGAGAGACTTTTAGTAGGAGAGATCAGAGCCAAAATCCAAACCACCTTCAGGGTCAGACAGGGTATGTGGATGTGTGATGCGGAGCCAGGTATGACTGGGACAATCTAGTCTTATCCTTCCAAAGCAGGAAGCCATTACTCACCTTTGCTGATGTTCCAATTGGGATTGCAAACCCTGGATTTTCACTTATATTATTTCAAAAGAAACCTGAATTTTGAAATTTTTGAAAAATGTGAAATCTCATAATTTTTAAAAGTTGACAACTCATTCAAATCTTTTAAAACAATAATCAGTTCAAACAGAACTCACTAGCAAGCAGAATGTAGCCCATGAGCCATAGTTTGCCACTTGTGGTATAAAGGATCCAAATTTTTCATTCATTCTTCACTCAGTTGCATGGATTTTCTGAGTGCTTACCTAGATGTCAGGCATTGTACTAGTAGCTAGGAATACAGCAGTAAAGAAGGCTAGCAGGGGACCAGCTCTCGGGGAATTTACATTCTGACTAAGAGCAGTGAAGAGCAGACAAACTAAAGGTAGCAGATAGTGAACCCAGCTATGCAATGAATGAGAATAGGGTGTGATGAAAGACAGTAACAAGATGCTATTAGATTGGGTGATCAGAAGGGTTTTCTCTGAAAAGCTGAAAGTGAAGCTATATCTAAGTGAGAAAACAATAGCCAGCAGTATGGAATGGGGAGGTATGGGAGAACATCCCAGACAGCGGCATGAAAGTAGCAAAGCGGTTGGCATGTTTGGAAGAACAAAAGATTTGTGTAGCTGCACCCTCAGCTAGCTATAAGCACTTGAATATTATAATAACTGCATATTATGCTCCTGAGGCTCATTTATTATAAGACAGTTATTTAAGAACATTTATTGAGCACCTCTTATGTCAAGCATTGTTTTTCTTGCTAAGTTGGAAAGATGAATAAAGATGCCATCAAGAAGCTCACAATTAAATGTGTGTAGGGGGAGAGGGAGACAGATCAATCATTATAATTTAATGTGCTTTTGTGCAAATGGAGGTATACATAAAATATGTTTCCCTTAGGAATCAGGAGAGGATTCACGGAAGAAGTGACACTTGAACTGCATCATGAAGGATAGAGGGATTGGGGAGAATATTCTAGGCAGGGGCAACGACTTCTGCAAAAATGAACCACAGATATTTTAGAGAAAGAAAATATCTTTAGGGGATATTGGTAGGGACCTTGTGTGGTAAAAACTGATGTCTTATCTGAAATGAATCACAATAATTT
This sequence comes from Cynopterus sphinx, assembly GCA_030015415.1. NCBI lineage: Eukaryota > Metazoa > Chordata > Mammalia > Chiroptera > Pteropodidae > Cynopterus > Cynopterus sphinx. Next base: position 141,855,808 of record CM057380.1, read on the forward strand.
TGATTAAGTCAGCATCTTTGATAATGACTCTTTTTGTAGGCATTTAAAAATGTTTCATGAATAAAAAATACATGGATGAATGAATGAATGACTAGGACATGATATACTCTAAAGCTTTAGTATTTTAGAAACATTGTAATAAAAAAACTGAATAAAGATATTTTTCTGTTAACATCATTATTTTTGTAATCAGAGTTACTGATAGGATTTCCCACTAGAGTATAAATTTTTTGTGTACACATTTTTTTTTCTGTTCCTAAGCCAAGCACACACTTAGCATATAGTAGATACTCAGGAAGCCTTTGAGGGAATAGTTTCTTGCAAAAATGCATGTATGTTGATACTATTTTTTATGTAATATAGGTACTATATAAGATTAATAGAATCCTACAAAACTGATATTAGCATTTTGGCAGTCAAAGATATTCAACTGCAGATTCTTTTGTTAATTTTTGTAGCTCTTTGCCAATCATGTCAGCAAACTCTACATAGGTAGGTAAGGCCATGTAATATTTTCCCTCTTGCTAGCCATTTTGCTTACTTGTTTTTTTTTTTTTTTTTTTTTTTTTGTTTTGTTTTTATGATGCCACCTCTCCTATGAACCGATAAAATATTTCTGGTTCTTAAAAGTCATTTTAGTATTTTCTTAGTTCTTCTAAGATCCAAATTGAGACCTACTTACTCTATTTCCCAGGTGAATTCCAACCAACAGTGATCTTTTCTTGGTTTTGAATTCTTATATTTCTTATCCTCAACTCAAACTACATATATACTTTTACACTAGTCTATGTTCTGTATTATCTTGCAGTTGTTCTTTATTACATATATGTATGTTTTAGCTACTTAATTAGTAGTAGATTCACAAAATCTGGACACCTATGAGGCCTCGTTTAAAAAAAAAAAACTTTACACAAAGAAAAATATTGTGCAGAAAAATTGCTAAGGTATAATATATTTAAGTCCTTTAATAGGCACCTATGTATCTTACACCAAGTAACAAAGAATCTTTGGATTACTGCCATTTATATGATCTTTCGAATTCATGGCTAATGGGAGCAATAAAAAATGCAATCCAGGAAATGGATTGAAATTGGACTCTATAATTGTTAGTTTGGTGTAAAGATCATGAAGCCAAGTTCAGTGGAAGCAATTATTTTTCTGCTTAACATTTCATGTTTGGTAGACATATATTTATTTCTGAGTGATATAATTATTAGAGCATCAATCTGAATTCTAGCAATGTAGAAAACCTTGGCCATGTTTCAGGCTCCTTTTTCTGTCTTTTCTGACTTCATCTACAACCACCAAATTCAGCCTTTTGGAAGAACTAGAGATATCAGGCAGGCCTGTTTCTATATATATTTTTCTCATGTAGGAGACTACATAGCACCTCCTAGCATATTTTAGACCATTGAGTTGTTACACTGTCCCCAAAACCAGTATCTCTTTCTTTCCTTTCAGGAGAGAGAATGGTAGGACTGGCCTTGGTAGTACTTCAAGGACTGGGATTATTTTTTGCTAGATGTCCTGATAGTTTTCAGTAATCCATTTTTCCTTCAAAGTTTGATCTTGGAGCCACAGTCTTTCTAAGGGATATGCATATACATTACTTTAAATAGCTATATTTTAATTTGTACTGAAGTCATATGAAATGTATATATTATTCAGACTACTTAAAATGTTTTCCTTAGAGGCTTATGCTGCTTAAACTCTTTGCAGCTTCGATTTTCTTATGCTAATAAGTAGTAATCAGCATTGCTTCATTTACTTTATTTGTAGAAACAGAAGGATGGGTTTGTAATTGGATATATAGCTTCCATCTTTAATATCTTTGAAGGGTTTTAACTAACTTACAATTACTTCATCTTTATTATTGCTCTTAGTGCAGAAAGTAGAAAACACAGCTGAGTTTTTCAGCTCACAGAGGCACTTGTAGCTCAGTAATATGTTGGCTAGAAAACTATGCAGAGAGCTTAGCTATTATTCACCCCTGCACTCTGTATTACATCACTCAACTTCTCTGACTTCACCTTTCTCATCTACAAAAATCTGATAGGAATCCAAAGCAAACTTTCCAAAGCCTACATGGACACTATAGAGTAGTTGGACCACAATGGCTCTTCTACTGGATTAGACTGTGTTTTAAATAATAGAACAGAGAAACTCACCAGCTACTGGATATTTGTGTATTTATTTGTGCCTTATCTAGTTATAAAATGGATTTGTAGTTGAATAAGAAGTACATTTGGATAATCAGACTGTTAGAATACAAGATCAAACACCTGGAGAAGGAAAAGGACTCTGAGTATGCTAAGGGTCTTGGCTAATATTCTTATTGTTTGTCAGTGGTAGCTCTGAGCTTCTTGTATCCAAGAGTGAAAATAATGGGCCACACAATTAACACCTATCCTATTCATTAATGACCAAATTATTGCTGGTATATAGTTTAAAAGGAATTTATACAAGGGCATAAGACAGCATAGTGGGCAATGTTTTTTAACATGTAGATCATGCCAGGTAAAAAACTCAAATAGCTGTTTTTAGTCCTTGGGGATAGATAATCAAAACTTCTGAGTTACAATCAAGAGTGAATATAAATAAACTTGAACAATACAATAGTCATTGTGGAACTAGATATGCCAGGTCACTTCACAAAGGGACTTTGATAATGTAGAAACTTTTTAATATGTGGACTTAGTTGAAATGAATGTTTTTAAAATCAAGAGATTATTTTATCTTATTAAATTACAGAAAATAGATATATTCTAATTGTTCAGCTACATTAAAAACCTGCTATTAGTCTTGATTATATCTGTATAGAAACATAAGGAACTAAAGGAACTTTGCCTAAAAACTTAACAGAATTGCAAGTTTTCTTTTCCAAAAGAAATAAGAAAACTAGGATCAGCAGTTTTCCCTCAACCAAAAATATATTTTTCTATGTTACTATCACAAAGCAGTTTGAGGTAATAAAATACATGCTTATTAACTGATTTTATCTTGTGCATTAATTATTCTTTTTTTGGCAACTAGGTAAGAAAAATACTTAAGTTACATGATTTATATATAATACTAAGAACCCCTATATTATTAGTGAAATACAAAATTTCTTTCTCCTTAATTCTAAGAGAAAGTTTATATTGAGAGAACTCTTATGTAATAGTATTAATTATTAGTGGTGTGATAGACATTTAGATTAGTAGGCCTTCTTCACTAATATAATTTAGTTATAAGAAATACCTATCAGATACTGAAATGCACCAACAACACCACAAAAACCCAACTTAGTTGTATCCTGTTGCCATGCATTCTCTGTAGTAAAAAAATGTAAACAGATTTTTCAGTTAAAACCTTAGCATACTATAAAGCTTGTTAATTTTCTACATATACATTTCTGCATACAGATCCAGCATCTACACAAAGCCTGGTACAGAGGAAGTACATCATAAATGTTAAGGCTCATCAGAATTACCTCCATGACTTTCCCCAGCTGAATTCTTAATTTATTCCTTATTCAGTGTGTATATTCTGATCACTCTTTATACCCAGTCCCCATTCTCAGTGGTAGGGAAAATAGTGAGCACATAGGCCAAAATCCCTCCCCTCAATGAGCTTACATTTTTGTGGGGATGTCTCTCTCCGTGCAATCACATTGGTTGTTCCTTTCAGGAGCAGGTATTCTACAGACAACAATTTTGTAATGGGTTGGGAGTGCATGGAGTGTGAAAATGAGACATAGTTTCTACCCTTATGGAATTTACTGTTTATTACAGGGAGACATAAAAACAACCACAGTATGGCAAGTCTTATAGAATATGTGTATCTGGGTTTCTCTGAGGTTAGGAGTGTACATGAGAAATTGAGTTTGGTGTGGAGACAGAGAGGGAAAGAGAGAGCTATAGAGAGAGTCAGAGGAACAGAGAGACCTCAATTTCTGTCTGTACTCCCTCATTCAATTATTTTTCTCTCAGCATTTAAGCAGGCAAATCTGCTTCTCTAAAAACTTCCTAGCCCATTGACCAAGAACTCTGCTCCGTTTTATAGTAAAATTTAATCAAAGATTATATGCAATTTCTATCTCCAATTATTTTCTTTCTATCCTCTTTGAAATCCATCCTTGCCAGGCTTTCGTCCTTACAATGGCACCAGAACTGCCTATGGTGAGGTCACCAGTGACAGCCACTTTACTAAATTAAGTGATTTTTCTCATTTCTTTTATTATACCTGTCACTAATATTTCACATTGTTGATAACTCTCTTCTTGAAATAATTTCTTGACATCTCTTTCCTGCAGCACAATTTTCCAGTCTCCTTGCTTCCTTACTGGCACCTTCTTCTCAGTTTTCTTCACAGGTTCCTATTTCTCTCTCCTGCTTTTGTCAGAAGTGTTCTAGTCAGCATGTTCTAGAACTCATTCCCATGGATCTCTTCTCATTTGATACTCACTCCCTAGATGATCTCAATCAGTCACAGGATTGAAAACACCAGCTGTGCCATGACAAATCTCAAATTTATATCTTCAGCATGGGCCTCTGTTCTAACATTAGACTGGTACATCCAACTGCTTGTTTGAGATCTGTATTTGATTGTCCTTTTAGGCATTTCACACTTTATCTATAATGGAACTCCTGATTCTCCTGTAGTCTTTCCAACTTAGATACAAACCCAGACTCTCTTATTCTAGAACCTGAACTCTTTAATTACTCTAACCCAAGGCTGGGTTGACTCTCTGCTATGCATTCCCAAAATGCACTGTGCTTACTATGATCATAGAACATACATCACTGAATTACTGTGGTCCATTTACTTATTTGTCTCATCCTCTGGACTCCAAATTTAATAAAGGCAGGAGTTATATTTTATTCACAAATGTGTTGCCCAATACATAGTACTGTGTATGCTTTTGATTTACTGAGTGGGTGGGTGAGTAAATGAATGACTATTACAGTTAACAACTGCTGTAGATGACTGGAAGGAAAGTAGGTTAAAATTGGCTAGAGTTACCATAGAGGGCTTTGTGAAGGTGCTAACATTTTTAATGAAACTTATGTATTGATAAGATGTAGATAAGTAGCATAAAGAGAGAAAGACATCTTCATCATAGGGAATCAATAAGCAGAGGAAGAGGTGTAATATTCACCATAATATGTGTGCGGAGGTTAGGTGCTCGGGGACATTATATCAGGGATGGAGAAAGCAGTGCATTGCAAATTGGGAGATAGCAACAGAGGGGTACATCTTACTAAATTCTGGAGGACTTTGGGCACCAAAAAAATAATTCAGTAGAAATATTTATTGAAATGTGACAGCATAAATTTCTGCTAAACCGTTCCTTAGGGGACTTAGTTCTTATTTATGTTGGCATAAAATTAATGAGACATTAAGAATTTTGTAGAATGCTAAACACAATAACAAAAGCAAATGCACAGTCTTAAAAAGATCTTTGTATAGTGTACTTTTATGCACTAATTTATACCCTGACATTATTAAGCAAGTATTTAAAGGTAAATCAATTAAAATGAACTCGTGAGGAAATATAATTAGTAAACACATAAACCAGTATAAAAACACTTGTGTCAAAGCACTAAGCAAGTTCTAGATGTGTGTGTGTGCGTGCGCACGTGTGTGTGTGCACTTGCATGTACCTGCTTGTGTTTATTGATTAACTTTTTCCCAGCTCCAAGATAAGTGAAGAAAAGTTAACTATATAGCTGACACTTTATCCTGAAGACACATGGAGATGGGATAGGATGTCAGGATGGAGGAATCCAGCTAATACTTAGTCTACAGATACAGTAGTAGAATATTAAAATTGTGTACAAAAATAGTTTTTCCTGAATTAATAGCTGAGAGACTCCTGTAGGTATGTGAGTCTTTGTGTTTTGTGGCTGTTGGTACATTTTGAGTTTCAGAATTACCTACAGAAGCACAAAAAGTGACAGACCATTGTAACAAAATAATGCTGGAAGATAAACTGTAAAGCTAAAAAGTCAAGTTTCAGAAAAGAAAATGGTTATCCTTGGTCAGACCAAAAAAGTCCCCCTTTTACATCACAACTAAGTAGTTATGTGAAATTGTATAGTAGAGGAAAGTTCTGGAAAGCCCCTTGTCAAAATTTACATTATCAATGAAATAATATCAATTTTAGCAATATAAAACCAGTAGGTTCAAAAGATACCTTCTAGAAATCCATCTACATTTGGTCATCTGTATGAGACCTGCAAACTATTTGCAAGTTTGTGTTAACTTTTATAAGGTGTTTGCAAACTTTTTGTAAAGGGCTGCATATAAGTATTTTAGGCTTTTCTGATTATGTTGTCTGTGTTACGAATACTTAACTTACCATGCTACTGCAAAAACAACCATATACAATATATAAACAAATGAGCATGGCTATATTAAAATGAAACTTTACTTAAAAAAAAAAAAAAAAAGGTGGCAGGCCAGATCTGACCCACAAACCATGGTTTGCTAAATCCTGCTTTAGATGATTTTTATAATCTTCATGGTCAGAAGTTTCCTACATTTGAAATATCCTTATGAGTATAAATTGATAAGTCATTTATTTTAAAGTATTCTTCATGTTTCTATTTATAATGTTTAACTCGCTTTATATATGTGTAACACAAAAACATACAGAGACATACATTTTGAGTTTCTGACTGGATAAAAGAGAACATATTAGAGATTCTTTCTTTCCATTGCTGTGGTTCTTTGATTTTAGTATTCTGTGAAAAGTGGAAACCTGATCATAAATGAGAATTGACTAACAAATTGACAGGGCAGGTATGTGTTCATTTATTAGATTGAGAGTATGAATGAATCAGATATAAAATAGGAGTGTGAATGAATCAAATGGAATAGAAGAGGGGGGGACATCAAGGCTGAAGTAGTTGGATGAGATAGATTTAGGGTCTAGGTCGAAGGGCAAACTAAAGAAACTTAGCTGGAAGACATGTTGTTTTCTGCTTACATCTTATACACAACTTGGGAAACACTACGTATTATAGTTAGGGTCAAAAGTGTTTCTCAGATTGTGTTGTGCTTCAAATTCCTGGACCTTATCCCTAGAAACTTTAATTGACTAGGTCTAGGGTAGCTCCCCCAATTGCTTTTAACCAGACATTCTGGATATTTTTATACAAGTTGTCCGCAGGCCACAGTTTCAAAAAAGCTTCTTCAGACTTGTACCCTCCTCAGCTTCCTTCCCTAATTGTCTGAGAGCCTGATCACCTGACCCACATCTAGCCTCTGCTCTTTTCATTGCCTTCCTTCTCCTTTGTGCTTTCTGCCTTCCAGCTATCAAACTAATCTGATTATCAAGATAATCTGATTATCACCTAATTTTCATTTCTGTTAACCCCCACTTCTCAGAAATTAAAGGAATTAATCTCTGCCAACAGGAAAATATCTTTTAGGAAATAGCTCATACCAAAACTAATATTTAGAAACCATAACTCTCTTCTCCCTGGGCATGTATTCCTTGGCCCCATAAGGCTGTGTGAGAATCTGGAGCCTCTTACTGCTTTATATGTAAAGTCCCTAATAACTAAACAAAAAGAGAGGGCCAGAATGGCTAGGGCACATAGAGGGAGAAGGTCAGAGAGAATCCTGAGGAGATAGGCAGGGTCAGATCAGGCAGGGCAGATTTTGCTAAGGGTTCTGTCTTTTATCCAGGAGCAATGAGAAGCCATCACCACTGCCCTTTCCTAAAGTCCCAGTACCATTTGATCTCCAGCTGATTTAATGACTGGGAATGGCATAAGGAGAGTGAGGATGATGTGAGAGTCTTGAGTAATTCTCAGGTATAGAGTTGGTGGTGGGTAGATGACGGTGCATTTCACAAGATTGGAGATAGAGAAGCCTTGGAGGTGGAATGAAGAGAGAGGAAACTTGGTTCTAGACCTTTGGTATCTGAGGAGCTTATGAGACATTGAGTCAGTGATGGACGAAATGCAGTTGATTGTATGGACATGCTCTCAGGAAAGAGAACCAGGCTTGGAACATCAATGTACAGACATTAGTATGTAGATGCTATTTGGAATGGTGGGTGGAGATGAGATCTCCCAGGAAAAGAATTGGAATGAGAGGAACAAAAGATCAAGAATAGAAGCCTGAGTAATATCAAAATTTAAAGAAAAAGAGGAGGAAGAAAAATCTATAGAAGTGGGTTGAGAATAGGTCTGAGGGGATAGTACATTAAAGCAAGGCTGGAGAGAGACTCATTACGAAGAAGAGGATCAGTGGTTCCAAAGAACTCAGTAAACCTGATCCCAGGATTTGGCTCTTAGCAGGTCACCAACCATCTTACCAAAAGCAATCCATATTGAGTGGTGGGAGCCAAGCCGGACCACGTGAGTGGAGGAGGCTGTGGGATTACTACCTGTACAATAGGCACACTCCAAATCGCTCATAAGATTCAGAGAAGCAATGATTTAAAGCAGCTCAACCAAATTTCCCTCATTTGATCTTGATCTTAGCAGAATGAAAGTGAAATATCAGTTCTAAAACCTAGGGGTTAGGAAGAGTAAGATAAACGCTTGTGGCATCACAACTCGAATCGTCTCATTGTCATTCTGAGCAACTTTATACCCTCAATACACTGTAGTTGGTCTCCAGAAGTAGTGTGTGTGTGTGTTGTTATTGTTGTTTAAAATGTCCATCCTTCAAGATTTCTTAAGCTCCTCATATTAACATTTGCTTTCCTCTTAGCACAGCAGCATTACTAAAAAGCAGGACTAGTAAAGGGCTAATAGGAAATACTCACAGGTTCCCGTTTGCAAAATCAGATCTTTAACTGCCAGACAGGAGATTTGTTTTAGCTTGTACCCGCTCTGCATGGTGCTTTATAGTTCTCAGCTGATAGGGCATGCTGTGAGATCACAGCAACAGTGCTAATTAAATGTCAGTGGGTTTGGGAGCTGCAGCAAAGCCTTCATGCTCAGATGGCTGAGACAGAAGCAGGAAGGAGAGGCACAACTTTCCTGAAGCTCGTTAGGGTAGGGTAGGGCTCAAATTCAGACAGCTTTAGTGTTCAGATCCTAAGTAGATGCCGTAAGAGGGCCCACAAATGAGCCCCAAAAGGAATAAGTGAACAAATGTCTATGGTTTTAACAGAGAACAATTTCTTTGGGCAAGTTTTTCTTGAAATATTTCCCCTCTCTCACCCACTTATTTTATTAACTATATCACTGATTCTTGAAGTGCCTCAGATTTAACTAGTTTTTAAGTTCATCACTCCCACGTGTTCAACATTGACACAAACTAAGGGAGAAGTTTTCCAAAGTAACAAAGTAAACACACAATATCAGGAAAAGATTAACGCTTTAGATATAAATGGCGACAGGCAGCCAGACCCTTCCCCGCTTCTTCTGAGGGCCCTTCTGTGTGTTGCAGTCCAGGTTACTGTGGCACAGAAACTTAGTCTTGAGATAATCACATGCCTCTTTCTAGAATTACTCTGAGATCTCTTTCTCAGTGGCATCATTCTCTAACCCGTTATCAAGCTAGAAAGCTGGCATTCATCTTGAGCCTTTCGACCTCCCCCACACAGACAGCCTGTCCCATCAGTTGTACTTCTTCTGAAGGTCTCTTGGGTCTGCTCAGTCTTCTCACTCTTACTGCTGTCATCATGTCTTGCCTGGACAACTTCAGCAGCTTCCTGTCTCTTTGCCTCTATTCAAGGTCCTTTTTAATCCACTTTCCACCAGGAGATGAGGGAAATTATTCTAATATGCCCACTGGTTGCATCTGTCACCACACTAAACATTTCCATAGCTTCCAACAGAACAGAGTATATACACTCACTAATGGCTTAGGAGACTATTTATGAATATTTTCCTGATTACTTTTTTACCCTAATATTTTGCCTCATATTTATCAAATACTTACTTTGTCTCAGATGCTATGCCTCGTTTACTCATCATAATCTCTCTGAGATAAATATTAATAAAGTATGTTTATTAACCTCATTTTGTAGAAGACAAAGGTGGAAGTTTAATGAATCTACATTGTTTGCCATGGTTGTTGCTCTGTTAACTAGTAGGATAGAAGGAATTTGAGCCTAGGTCTGTCCGGAGCCTGTGATGCTCATCACTGTACAGTCCTATTCTCTGGCCATCTCTGTCATCATCCCTCTTCTGGCACAAAATGTGCCAGAATCCATCACTCACATCCTTCACTACTACTTGGTCCAAAACCACCATCAATTTAAATCTGGATTATTGCAATAGGCATCGAACTGTTCTCCCCAATTTCATTCACCTGTGCATTCCATAATGTCTTCTCTACCTCAGCAGCTGCTCTGAATCCTTAAAAACATAATACAGATTATGTCACCTCTGTGCCCAAAACCTTCTAAGTACTTCAAGTTTCTGAGCAAAAGTCAAATCTTGCTTGACACTGGCTTCGAAAGCCTCCCAATATGACCTGGTTCCTCTGCTGCTTTTACCACCTCTCTGGCCTCCTTCCTCCTTACCTACTCAAGCCACCCTGGTCTCATGGCTCTGCTTTGAAGCCAAGAAACATACTTCTGCTTTGTGTTTTTGGGCTTTCTTCTGCTTTTTAAGTTTCCATTAAAATGGTCTCTGGTCATTTCATTTCAAATGGCAGCCTCCATCCCCACAATGATCATCACTCCCATCTTCTGCTTTATTTGCTTCTTAGCACTTTCCTATTTTGGTAGACCATATATTTGTTTTTTTCTCACATACCACCAGAAAGTCAACTCCATAAGGACGGGAGGTTTGGATGCTGTGTTCACTATTATAACTCCAATGCCTAGAGAATTACTGGGCACACACCAGAGGAGAGTTTTATTATTAAGTATTTTAAAGTGAATATACAGGAAATACACTAACCATTGTCTATTGATTGCTTAAGTTACAAGGGGAATTTTTGTTTGTTTTGGATTAGGATAAGTGAGACTTTATGTTATTTTAACATTCTTTATGGATCTGCCAATATTGTTTTCTTTATGGATAATTCATCATACAATATCAAAGAAGCTTAAAATGCAGACAATATCTTTGTCTATAGTACTCATATGTTTGTATTTAATTCAATACTTGTGTGTTTAAATGTCTTCTCTACCAGTCAGCAGTATATATTTTTTTAAAGGAGAATAAATTTTTCTAAATAACTCTTGTCATTTTTTCCTCCCTCTCTCTTCTCTGCATGCCCTCCCTTTGTCTTTTTATGTGCAACCTGGGTAATTTATCTTCTAAATGACTCGATAACATTTCAAAGGGTGTTGGTTGTTACCAATTGAACAAGTAACCAAGTACAAGTTCGAAATTCTTTGTCTCTTTTCAGTTTGATTCAACTCATCTAAATCCTTACTTAGAGTTGAAATTCACCTTGCCACCTCATTTCCTCCTTTATTAGGTTTGCCTTTGAAATTCAGAACTTCGCTTGAGCAATAATCCTCTCACTTTTCAGAACCCCTCTAAAAAAAGCTGGCCTTTTTTAAAGCAGCTTTTGAGACAGTTAAACATAGAGACGGCACTAGCATGATATCTCTCAGTCTGATGTAACTCAGAAATAGAAAGCCGCAGAAACTTGAGTTTGAAATGCTTTCAAGCAATTGAGCTTAAAGTTCCTGAAAATTATCTCATAGTGCTTCTTCTCAATTCCCCATATTCCACCACCCGATTTTTATATCTGGCTAATTTGTACACTTCAGATTGTATCTCTGAGCACACCGGCAGTATGAGAACTGTTGTGGAACTCATTATAATTCCAAACCTTTAATTAACTCCCCTTAAGTGGCTTCGTCGAGACTGTGAACTACAGAACAGCAATTGACTCATTCTTAGAAGAGATATATCTCAGAGGATAACATAACAATCAGAATGTGTTCTTCAGTAAGCCTGGTTGGCTCAGAAACTTAAGGAGCTTTGGGAGCACAGATTCTCTAGCCATCCTTTTTTATGTAGTCTCATAGGTATTATTGTTATTTCACAGCTAGGTAAATTAGACATAAAAAGGTCGAGTGATTTGTTGAATGTGTTCCCATGACAGGGCAGCGGCAGGACCAGAGATAGTTCCTTGGTGTGGATAATAAGCCCACTCATTCCAGCAAATAAATACTTTGAGAACAAGGACTCTAAGTTTCCTCAGTCAACCTCGAGACCTATTTTAATATGGTCAAAGCTCTTGTAAAGATGGCTTTCTTCACCTTGTGATGCTTGCCTTGGGGAAAAAAAATAAGTCGCTAGAAACAGGATGCTTTTGAAGAGATAAGTAATGTTATAATTCCTAATTTCTTTATGTTGTAAGTAAATGACTGATTATTTTAGGAATAGAAATTAAAACATCTTTCACACTTATATATAGTAATTCAATGTTTTCTAAGAATCAGTCTATTTTGAAAATTTAAACACATTTACCATTAAAAACTGAACAGACACACGTATTCTGTGCCATTCATCCATCCAGCTACTCAATAAATATTTAGTAAGGAGCTGTTCTATGCTGGTCACTCTTCTAGCTGTATGAGGCACAACAGTGAACAAAACAAACTTCCTTTCTTCCTAGGACTTATATTCTAGGTAAGGGATATACATTAAAATCAAATAAATAATAACGCACACTCATATCATTATTTTAATTATTATGGAGAAGGATCCTTTTAGTCTGCTAGTGTTTCCCAAACCACATTTAAAAATCACTAAGGAGGGGACATGATGGTAGATATCCAGAAAATTCATTTCTAGATACTTGAAGAAGCTTCTAAAGTAGTATTATCCTCTCATCTCTAGGTCTGAAGAAGTACATTCCTTTCTGGGAATAGTGAGACCCAGAAATTTCAAAGAGTTGTCTTTAGTTACATCAGAAAGAAATGGGGTCTGAAAAAATGTCTTTCATCAATTCTACAAAACAAAACAAACTCTCTAAGTGTACACCATTTGGGGCTTTGCTAAAGATCAGTTGCTACCTTCTGTTTCTTATTAATGTTTACATATATTTTGGGTAACCCCATTAAACATGTAGAATTAGTTTATTTTCTTGCTTCTCACCCTGAAATATTTTATTTGTTTTGAATAGAACATCATAATAATGATTAATTTAGAATGTTTTTGTGAAATACTGATTTCAGTTAACTTACTTAACATACAATTTATTTTCATGTAGTTTTAGTCATTCAGAAATATTGATGTATATTCTTACATTGATATCAGAAGCAGTTAAACATTATACTTCATTGAATTTTGCATGAAAAAATATAAAATGACAGATTTTTTCCCTTAAAATTATAAATTCTTAATAAAATACAGCTTCTGAAATATTGAAACATGAGAAAATATGACCTCTTTTAATTGGAAAAAACAGAATTGAAGAATAAATTTGACTTTAGTAATTGTAGGGAAAGCTTGCTTTAAAGGCAATTTTGTTCATCTATTCTTTTTATGAAATAAACTTACAAACTTATTTTGTAAACTAAATATATTTATTATATAATTATATAAATATCTTCATAGACTAATTTTTTTTTTTTTACTGGAATGAGATTTTAGTACTGAAGTCTTTTTAAAGGGCAAAGTCAGCTCAGAAATTGGAAGCTATGAGTGATTAATGACCAGTTTTTAAAAATCAAATGTTATATTTTTAGATGTCTGATCCCAATTTGTTATTTTGAAAAATTTATTCAAGTAAATTGTTTACTGTTATTAAGAGTGTTAAATTTTTACTTTTGTCTTATAGGTTTTTAAAGGAAAAACTCCTTTAAAAACAGTTGTTTTTTTATGTTCGAGACTTTTTTAAAAAGTGGATTTTCTGTTAAGAATCTAATGAGTCCTGGTGATAAAACCTATTAGGACAATAGTTCTCAAATGGTAGCAGCACTGCAATCCCCTGGAGGGCGGGTGGGTACCATGCATTGCTGGGATCCACATCCAGAGTTTCTAATTCTGAAGGTCCAAAATGAGCTTGATATTTTGCATTTCTAACATGTCCTCAGTTGATGCTGATGCAGCTGGAGAAGGGACCAAATTTTGAGAACCTTCATATTTTGATGAATATTAACAATCAGTAGGAAAATTAGATTCTTCATCACAGCACTTTATGCTTTATACCTAAACTGTACTACAAAGATAACATACTACCTTAAAAATGTGTTGTATCTTACTATTTGCTGTGGTTACTTTGCTCTGCTTCAAAGTTGAGCTAGCAAACATTTATTACAATCTAAAGGTCTTCTATTGATTTTACCATAAGTTCAGACAGACCCTAATGAATAGGAGTCTAAATCATTTGAAAATTAGTTTTAAAAAAATTGGCCAGTTTCTTGTCATTTCATACATGTCTTTATCTTAGTTTGGCTACCATTGTAATGGAAATAATTAACTAATTGCTCAGAATTGTAAAGAAGTTATTGTAGATCTAAGCTAAATAAAACCTATATTTTTAAAACTCAGATAAAGATACTATAGAGAAGGGTGGGGAGTGGGGAAGGGACCAGCTCCTTACTTCCCTTAGATTATGTGTATATGGTGAGGATGAGAAAAAAGTCTTGAGGTCTCATGCTTTCCTTGGAATCTGTGGTCCTGTGGAATGGTGGTCCACAAAACCCCCACAGCTGCCTCACGAGGTGCTCAGGAGTTTGTGTGTTCTCTTTCTCAGGTTTGCCAAATGATGTCTCTCAGAATGAACACCTTCTGTTCTCTTTCCTACTCATTGCTAGCTTTCCTTTTGGCCTCGCTTTCTTTGGGGCTTTCTCTTTGTATTCTCAAGAGCCTGTTTTGGAAATCCAGAAAAATGAACATCTTTTCTTTCTTTTTCCATCCAGTTTTAATCCAACTTCTGCACAAGATAATAGGAACAAACTGTATTTGGCTAGGGAACAAGAAGCCTGGGAGAGAAAAAAAGAACAAGAATTAACTGAAAAAAATGAGATTTGTTGCTTTTTCCAACTAATTGATTCCGTTACTGTTTGGTGGAGAATCAGTACCTTCATCTGCTTTCCATAGCCCATTTGTATTACTCTTCCCCATTTCCTCTCCCCTCACTTTACCCCTCCCCACAACCTGCTAATGTTCTTACTTCTCTCTTTTGGGAAATGCCACCATTTCTACCTTGAGAAACTAGCTCTTCACTAGTTAACCTCAGACTTAAGCTGGATATCGATGGGGGTTTCCTGAAGCCTTGATTCTACTGACTGAAGTGAAAAGGTTGTGCTCCTCTCTGCTCAGAATGCCTGAAGCTGATTTTCTTCTAATGTGTCTAAGTGCAAACTTCCCTGCCACAGTGAATAATTTCTTTCTGCGACCACACAGACGAACTGTCTCTTGTGAAAAAGACTTTTCTTCTTTCAACATGACTTTGACCCTACTACTAAACAGAAAAATAATAATCCTGGCATCAGTATTCTAGAGGAACAGTTATTTCTACTTTGGGCTATTTTCTTTATAAAGGACCTCACAGTACCAAGAGCAGCTCTGGACAGATGACACCATTCCCAAATGGATTCTCTTTAATTCTCAAATTCCTTTTTTATTAGAAAGGAAAAGAATGAGTAAGAAGATCTCAGTTTATCTTGCCATAATTAAGAGAAAAATTCCCTTATGGTTTGTATTTGTTTTAACTTCTGCTACAGATTGAATGTTTGTGGCTTCCCTAAATACATATGTTGAATTCCAATGCCCAATGTGATGGTGTTTGGAGTGGGGCTTTTGGGATGTGATTAGGTTGTGATGATGCAGCTCTCATGAATGGGGTTAGTACCCATATGAAAGAGGTAGGAGAGAGATCTCTTGCCCCTTCCACCAGTGGGGTTACAGTGAGATGACATTTGTCCATGAGGAAAGTCTTCCCTAGACATCAAATCTTCTGGTGCCTTGATCTTGGACTTCCCAGCCTTCAGAAATGTGAGAAATAAATGTCTGTGATTTATAAGCTTCCCAGTCTGTGGGATATGTGTGTGTATGTGTGTGTGTGTATTTTGTTGTTGTTGTTGTTACAGCAGTCCAAACAGACAAAGACAACTTCCTAGAGCTGCCATAACATATTACCACAAACCTGATGGCTGGAAATATCAAACATTTATTTTCTCACAGTTCCAGGGGCTGAAAGTCCTAAATCTCCATGTCAGCAGGGTCATGCTCTCTGAAAGTTCTATAGTAGGATCCTTTCCTGCCTCTTAGCTTCTGGTGGTCACCAGCAATTTGTGGTATTCCTGGGCTAGCATCACTCCAATCTCTCCTGTCATCAGATGTTATTCTTCTTTGGTGTATGTGTGTGTGTCCAAATTTCCTTCTTTTAGGACACTGGTCATTGGATTAGGGCCCACCCTAATCCACTATGACCTCATTTTAACTTCATTATGTTTGCAACAACCCTATTTCCAAATAAAGTCACATTCACAGGGCTTGAACGTATCTTTTTGCTGGACACTGTTCAACCCAGAACAGTATTCTCGATCCAGACTCCTCACATTAGCATTTAGTATGGTTCCAAATTCTTGTTCTGTCTTCCACTCTCCATTCTCCATAACTTTAATTATGCTGATCCTTCTTTTGGCAGAATAGTTTCCTCATGCCATCCCTTCCTTCCCTTTTCCTACCCGTGGGCATTTTTATCCATTCTTTAAAACCTTTATCAGATTCATTTCTTGCATGATTTTTTTCCTGAAGCTACCAACCAAATATGAGTTCTTGTATTTCTGCTTTTACTTTTCCTCATATTAGTCATGTTTCTATAATTGTTTTAATTCCTCCAACTAGAAAGTAGGTTGTTTAAAAGAAGAAAGTAAGTCTTATCTCTATAATCTCGCATAGTTTGTGCATTGCACATAGGATCACAGAATCAGAGAAAAATAGGTGTTTTGAAATTTCAGGGCTTATGTACTTTAAGCATGTTAGAATAGGTAAAACCTTTGTTTATATATTTTTCTGCAGATTTCTCTCTGCTTCAAAGGGGAATAGTGTTTGATATAAAAGCACTGTATAATTATTAACCTAAATGTATAAGATAATTATTCTGCCTTCAGGCTCCAGCTTATTTTGTGATCTTTGGAAAGGTAGTAGCCATTTCAGTTTTACCAATTAATAAAAGCAGAACTCATATGAACAAATTCACAGCTGAGAGGTGTCAAAGAATAATTATTGTTGAATATTATTGAAGTGCAGTTGCTTGATTTTTTTACTACATTTTTATTTGGACCATAATGAAAAAGAATGTTAAAATCCTAATGATAAGAAGATAAATGTGAAACAGTTTACTAAGGAATGTTACTAAAAGTGAAAAGCTTAAGTTTGTCATTTTTATTCCTCAGTCTTGGTTTTAAAAAACTTTATGATATTAGTCAAAGACCCTTTGGTACCTTATATGTCCTTATGTATAAGGTTTGCACTGACAAATATGTATACCTTTAATGTATACATACATATTTTTATTCCTACTTAGTATTGCATCTATATTTGAATTACAAATAAGGTATGATTAATCAGCAAGTACATGGTTTTCCTTTTTTCTTTTTAACACATAATTAAAGAATTCCTAGCCTTTCTTGACAGTCTTTCTCTGTGGGTGATATGTCTTTATTCCTTTACAAGACTAATTAGTCACCAATGCTTTTAATCCCCCCCTCACTAATACATATGCATGTATCTACCCATGTATTACATTGCATTTTGTTTTTTTTAAAACTTTAATATTACGATAGATGACAAATTATATCAGGGCTAGTTTTTCTGTTTGTATTAATCAATTAAGAAAAGGTATTTATAGGTAAAATTATTTTCGCACCACTTATTAACTACGACAAATGTAAACACCATATCCACACACTATATAAAACAATTACTACTCTTTTACCTAATAAAGATTGTTGTGGATTACAAATGTTTCTAGAACCCAGAGAATTCCTGCCTGTGACATTATTGCCTTTCAGCATTCAGTGCTGCTGCTCATGTTCAGACTTACTATTGCTAATATTGAGTGTTGGTTGGTCTTCAAGACCATGTTATGTAGTAACATCAGCTAATTTCAAGTACTGTTTCGAGGATCTCTGTCAGATAAAATTGGATATCACAAGATGTCTGTCCTTGAATATCTTTGTTAGATGTCTTTCAGTTTTTAATTAGAATTTAAATTAGATTTCTTACTGTGACGGCTCTCCACAGATGTGCTCTACTTGTCCAGAAACTTACAAAGTGTTTTCACCATTTGTTTCCAAAACACTTATTAATAAATTATCCGATTGCTCTTTTAGATCCAGGGGTTGTTTGCCTTTATTTAAGTCATAGGAAAGGGTACATGACAGGGGATAATAGACAAAAATTATCTACAGAGCTCATCACTAAGAAAAAAAAGATGTCTTTGGTTGGTAGTGTGGCCATTTACATAATATTTTTAATAGAATTACTTATATGGGGGCTAAATATTTTAAAAACTATTGAACATATGTTAATTGATCTCTGATAATTTATTCTGTGCTTTTATTAAAGTGTAAATTTGGACCAAGAGAGTACTATATTGATACCAGTCATTTTCATACATTTCAGAATCATTGAGATATTCTTCTCTCCTTTTGTATCTTGTCTATATCATAGGGATGCTATCCTTGCTTCATATAGGGTTCAATTCAACATTTATTGAGTACCTAGTCCCTCCCTCTCCAAATAACTTACAGTCTAACAGAAGGGATATAAGTACATGAATAACTATGAAACAAGGAAAAAAATATTTTATTTCTGTAAATGCTGGCATTCTACCATCATCTAATGTTTAATCAGATTCCTTTCTCTTTTATCAAGGAATTAACAGGTAATTCACTGCTATTTAAGAGTCTTTGCCCACCCAAATGCATAAAGAATGTTATGAATTAACCCATTTCTTCATTGATTCAGCAAATTTATTGATTCTGTTTGATGTGCTCAATTCTGTTTTGGCTTTGAGAGAGCAGAAGTAAGACCAGGCCATTTTCCTTGAGGATGTCACAGTCCAATGGAGATAAAGAATAGTTACTAAGATAAAATATGAGAATTGTTACTATCTAAATATGTACAGGGCACTATCTGAACACAGAACAAAGGAAAGCAAACTAAGCCACTTAGTAAAGAAAGGTTCTTAGTTACAAAGAATAAAATAGACATCCAGATAGGAAAACAATGGTGCAATTATTTCTATTTAGTTTTATTATTATATATTTCAAAATTTTCAAGCTATCTCTAATTTATTTATATAATCATGAATGAAAATACTGTTCTAAATGTTTGGACATGTGAAGGGAATGCTAGGCATTTTTTAAGTGTTTTTTAGAGTGCCGCTTATCTGCAGTAAGACAAGACAAATGTAGAATCATCTCACTAAGACTACTGGAAAGAGAAAAGACCTGAAATGTTTCTGTTAATTACATCACATAAAATAACATTTTTGGTTTTAAAAAATAATTATAGTAAATTTTGACACTATAAAGTTACTTTTAAAAAGTCAGAGCCTTTTAATAAATTTATAAGAAATTATTCAAATTAATATTTCACTTTGGAAATTTATTAAGATTTAAGAGTTCCAATATTTACATTTAATTTAGTAAGCAAATATGTATTCAGTATCTACTATGTGCCAGACACTGGTCTAAGCATTAGAAATATAGTAGTGATCAAAACAGATAAAAATGTCCTCTAAGAAATAAACTTACTTTCTTATGGGGGGAAGATAATAAAGAGATCAATTATAAAATACGGTATGTCAGATTATACTGTGTTATGGGAAAAATAGAGCAAGAAATGGCATAAGATTTGTTAGAGGAGGTGGGTGAGTTGATCTTTTAAAGCATGGCTATTGATAATATAATATTTGAAAGGAGACCTGAAGTAGGCAAGGAAGCAAGCCATGCAGGTATCTAGAGGAAGAGAATTCCTAGAGAATTTCTCACCCTTCCTAACTAGCACTTCTTCCACTTCAACTAGCACCTCAACAATGTTATGAGCTATAAGCCATTGATTCTATCACCTTTTTCATTGTCCTTCCTGGCTTCATTCCCTTCCTTATTCAGCCTAGATTCCATAGTCACATTTAAATTCCTTGCACAGATGCTTAAACTCCACGTATCTCTTTGTGTGTGTTTTGTTGACCTCACTTTGCAGAACCACAGATCTCATTAATTATGACTACTCCATGCCTAGAACCTGCAGCTGAACCTAGATGGAGAAGAACACACAAACATGCTTACTGCCTCATTCACTAGTCTCAGAAACATGTTTACTGGCCCTCACTGGGTGAATTTGTTTCTAAGGCAAAACCCTTTAATTTGTATACTGGATCATTCACTCTCACCTAGTCAAGATGTTGCTCTAGCAAACATTTCATCTCTCTCAAAATCAAACAAACATGATGTTATAATATCCATATATTTTTTTTTAAAAAGCCCTCCCTTTTACCTTATTCATTTCTCTAGCTACCACCCTATTAATTAGCTTTTCCTTATAGTAATACTTTTCAAGAGCTGCCTGTTCTCATTGTTTACACTTCCTCTCCTCACATTTTTATTTAAACTCACTACATTAGGCTTTGGTGTCCATTACTCCCTGAAACAACCATCTGTCAAAGTTTCCAGTGAGTTCCAAGCTGCTAAAACAATGAGCACCACTTCTCAGTCCTCATATGACTTGACTGTCAGCAACATCTGATGCATGTGATCACTCCCTCCATCTCGAGGTTCTTTCTTTGTTTGGTTGCCAGGACACCTGATTTCACTGGTTTTGTTTCTACCATGCTGGCCCAACTTTTTCAGTTTTCTTTGATGATGCCTCTCATCTTCCTAACCAATATTGGAGTTCCTTGGTTCTCTTTGATCTAATCGCATTTGTAGGTGATCTCTTTAAGGCTCATGATTTTAAATATCAGCCGTATACTGATGACCTCTAATTGTATAGCTCCAGCCTTGGCCTCTGCCTAGAACTCCTGACAAATGTATCCAGCAGCTGCTGGTCATTCCCTTTTGGATGATCTCTAATGCTTCATGTGTTCAAAACCAGAGTCCTGTTTTTCTTTTACTTATTATGTTTCTCCTGCATTCTCTTTGGTCAATGGCATTTCTAAACTTTCAGTTGCTTAAGTTAATAATTTTAGAGTCATCCCTAACTCTTTCTTTCATGCCCCAGATCCAATATGTAAATAAATCATGCCAGTTTTACCTTCAATAACCAACACTTATTAAAACATATGCAAATTTTTCTAAATGACTACAGTAATTTTATTTTGAAATACATTTAGAGTTTTAGAAACATCTACAAATCCAACAAATTTTATGACTATAGTTTATAATAAAAATCTGCATAATTCATATTTAGTCAAAAACAAAATGTAAATAAAAATAAGAAATGGTTTTCTTGAGTAATTTATAAATATTCCTGAAAGTCAATTCTAAAATATTAGTTTCTGAATTTAACTTCAAAGGCAAGGGAAATAAAAGCAAAAATAAATGAATGAGACTGCGTCAAACTAAACAGCTTCAGCTCAGCAAAAGGAACCGTCAACAGGTAAAGAGACAACCATCCAAATGGGAAAATATATTTGCAAGCAATGCCTCCGATAAGGGCCTAATGTCCAAAATATACTAAGAACTCATACAACTCAATAACAATGAAAAAACAAATGATCCAATCATAAAACAGGCAGAGGACCTGAACAGATAATTCTCCCTAGAGGATGTACAAATGGCCAACAAATATATGAAAAGATGCTCAACATTGCTAGTTATTAGTGAAATGCAAATCAAAACCACAATGAGATACCATCGCAGACCTGTTAGAACAGCTGTAATCAATAGGACAAGTAATAGCAAATTTGGAGAGGATGTAGAGAAAAAGAATCCTTCATACACTTCTGGTGAGACTGCAAATTGGTTCAGCCAACATGGAAAACAGTATGGAGGTTCCTCAAAAAACTGAGAACTAATCTACCACATAATCCAGCAATCCCTTTACTGGATATTTACCCCAAAGACTTGAAAACCCATATCCAAAAAGATATTTGCACACTAGTGTTCATAGCAGCATTATTTACAGTGGTCAAGACATGGAAGTAACTGAAGTGTCCTACAATAGATGATTGGCTGAAAAAGCAGTAGTACATATATACAGTGGAATATTACTCACCCATAAGAAGAGATGAAATACTGCCATTTGCTACCACATTGATGGACCTTGAGAAAATCATGCTAAGATAAATAAGTCAGACAGAAAAAGTTGAAAACCACATGATATCACTTATATGTGTGATATAAACCTAAAAGCAACGAATGAACAAGACAAACAGAGATTCATGAACATGGACAATAGAATAGTGGTTACCAGAAGGTAGGGGGGAAGGGGAAGAGGAAAGGTAGGTGGGATAAGGAGTATCAAATATTTGGCGATAGAAAAAAGTCTAATTATGGGAGGTGAACACACATTATAAATATGTATGCCTTATTGTTAAAGTATTCAGCTGAAACTTACTGGATTTCTTTAATCAATTTCACCAGAAAAAAATACAAACAAACAAACAAACAAATAAATAAGAGTTCTTGGCAACATGGAGCAAAAAAATAAAAAAATAAAAATTAACTGGAAAAAAGAAAATGTTTCAAAAATAATTTGCTCCAGAACAGCATCAATTGAATGAATATTTAACTTACCAAATTATCACTGATAAGGATGATGTTTATTTGGTTTTATAGGTTCTGGATTTTTGTTTAAAATTTATCTCTTTTTTATGATGACGATTTGAATTAACCTCTCATGAATAATATAAAGACTTATTTATTGCTCTAAAATGTTGGTAATAATACTGACTCTGGAGAGAACTAGCCAGCAAATGCCACAAGCACTCAAATGAGAGAGAGAGGAATTATTTCTACCAGTTGTGGTCTATAATTTATGGCGAGATTTTTGTTTTTTAAATGACCAGTTTCAATTACCATAAAACTGAGATATGTATGCATAAAGTGCCAATTTTGACATATGAATATGCAGAAGCCTAGGACTTTTTAGTACCAACTGCTAATGTAGAGCTTTGATTAGATGTTATAAAAGAAACTCTTCTGAAATATAGATACCTACTTATGTATATATAGGAAACTGACATTTATGTTGGTACTGTACCCACTGGACTATCCCACTGTTGATGAAGTTGTTTTATAGGTGCACATAGTTTAAATTTATTGTATAGAGTATCAGTAATATATCACTAGGCTTTTCTTCTTGGCATAATTATAGCTTTACAAAAGATATAAATTTAATCAACAAATATAAATTGAGCATCTACTCTGGACAAGACACAGTTTTCTCATCTAGGAACAAATATATTTCTAAATAAAAAATCTAAGATTGATGTAGCGATAGCTGATACGTGTGATTTCATTATTTATGCCTTTCAAATAGACATGCATTCCTGAAATGTAATTAATTACCATTAACCCCAGAACTTGAAGTTATGTATACCACTTGACAAAATAATTTCAAAGTTTATCTCCAGGAAAGAAAAAAGATCTAAACCTTTTTTCCCCCCTTTAGTTGGCCCGCCACAACAAATTATTACAGCAGATGCTTAAACCAGGATCAGATCCAGATGACGGAGATGAAGCCTTAAAGTATTATGCCAACCACACTGCACAGATTGAAGTAAGCATCTATTATTTCTTGAAAGAAACCAATTGTGAAAAGACATGTTTACTTTCTGTTTTAGACCATTTTCATAATTGTTTCCTAGAACAACAGAGCAGAATGGAATGATTTAGACTGTAAAAGTATATAAAAGATGAAATATGAGGAATGATCTATAAGAAATTGAAGTTCACATTTTTCAAAGCTGTCTTATTTTTTTTTTTTTTACCAGAACTTTATGTACGTTTTCTTTTGTAATTAATAAAGTAATTTTTGTTTTGTTTGGTCATAGATGCAATCATTGCAGAGCAGTGATGTTTTTTAGAAAAGATTATTACAATAGAAGCCATCATTCAAGAAAAGGTTTTTAAAAAAACATTATAGGAGGCTTATTAAAATAGAGATCTCTGTGTAAGACAGTATTTAGAAGTGTAGGAAACGTGGAAGGCACTAATAAAGTTTTCATATCGATAACAAACTTGGAATGATTTAACAGTTTCCATTTTCAGTATGTAGCAATTGACCTACCCCATCAAATGAGACATCTTTTAATGGCCAGTAGCAGTTCAGAAGATGTGGGTCAACATAGACTTATCATTATGTGTTGTGAGACCCATCTGGCTGTCATTTACGAGCTATGGTATCATTTTGACACTAGTTGGCAGAGCTAATCAGGCAGAAGTGAGTAGAGTAGTTGATGCTTGTCACTAGTAATTTATATCCATGCATTCATTCACTTTGGCAGATAAATTAACTTTTCAGCACAATGCATGATGGGCATCACTGCTATTAACTCTCAAGATGTATAATCGTTATACCTTATTGTTTATTATTGTCAAATCTTTTGAATAATGAACATTATTATCTTGTATTACATGGATTCCTTGCAAATATTTATAAACATATAGCTTTTGTGGGAGACTTGACCTAATAGAACCAATGAGCTAGACCAACAGCAAAAACATGGCTTATGATATCAGGTGCTTAGAAACTGGGAGGCTGGCGAAGTCAGGAAGTTGAAGAAATTGATACAAATAGATCATCGAACCATCGAAGTTCTAAGGAAAGTCCCAGAAACCAAAGTACAAGGCTAGGTGGTTAGACAACATCAGGAAGAACAGATAGAGTGGCTAAGCCAGAGATGGGGATTGGGTTAATGTGTGAGAAAGATGGGAGCTGTTGTTGAAGTTGAACTTTTATTGGTTTCCTAGCAGAGTATTTAGCTGTAAATACATAAATTCAGTAAATGTTTACTGAGCATTTGCTCTTTACCAATTACATACACATCTAGAAGGTAATTCTGTGTGGTAAGTGTATAAACAAGGGGCCAAGGAAATATAGAGAAAACAGTAATTAACTGTGCCTGGGAATTTCAAGATTGATTTTACAGAGAAGGTTTCCATAAAGAATATATCAAAAGGTGAGTAGAAGTTTCTCACTATTAAAGATCAAGCGAGGAATTTCAGGTAGAAGTAAACGAAGGGAAGGTGTGACAGAACATAGAAGGGGGGTGACTCCTTTCAAAAGATTACTCTAATTGCTGTTTGGAGAAAGGATCAGATATTGGAATGCAGATAGGTCAGGTAGGAGGGTATTATAATAGAAAAGGTGTGAGATGGTGATATTGATGATGACTAGGTTGGAGAAAAATATACATATATGTTTATATGCATATATACAGCGCTTAATGCACGATGCCAAATTTCACATGTAAGGTGAGGGAAATGGTTTGGGAAAGAATGTTTCCTGGGCTTCTGGTTTGAATAAATGGTATTGGAGTTATGCATAGGAATCCTAGCTTTGTCAGTTAAAGGAAGGGGAAGAACATTTGTTGATTCTTGGGTAAATTCGAATGTGAGGTGACTTTGAAGCATTCATTAAGTTGGATATAGAAATCCAGGATTCAAAGGAGTGACCTGAGTTTATGATCTAAATTCTTCATGTTCACTAATTCTCATGCTTATTAGCGCATATGACCTACTGAGAGAAGCCTCACCTCCTTTCTTAACACATTCATTAATTTAATCCCAATGTGTTTCTATAATAGGTTGGTCATTCTGTTAGCTTAATATATCATATTGGTGTATTGTTAGCTTCTTAGGTGTCATTTATTCCCTACTTGAAGCAGGGACCAGTCTTGGTCATCTTTGTATTTCCCAAACTGAGCTCTGGAACATAACTACGAAGTAAATATTGTTTAAAATAATAGTTTGGCTGTAAATTATAATCTCAAAGATCCCAAGAAATAAGGAGGACCTGTGGATTACCTGGTCTGTTCATTCATCCAGGAAGGAATTGTTCTATAATGATCCTGCTCCGGCTTTAAATTTTCTCTGTGTTAGAGATGTCACTACTTCAGGAGGAAACTGATCTAATTTGGAACAACTTAATAATTAGAAAACATTTTTCGATAGAGTCCATCCTAGCCCACTTTGATGTTCACCAACTGTTTAGAGCATTTGCTCCCCTGTCAACATAATAGCTTAGGTCTAACAGTTGGAGAACCATCATGATTACTAAGCTACAAGCTCTTATAGATCAGAGTTTATGTCGTTTTTCACTTTGAATTCCCCAGAGTTTCCCAACTAAGAACTGAATAAGTGTTTGTTAAATAAATGTATTAAAAAAATTATCTTTCTTTGGCTTTTGACAGTCAACACATTCCCCTTCCTTCAGTAATTCTTCTCATTTGTCAATACCTCATAAAATGTGACAACATCCAGAATCAGATATATCAAAAAGAGGTTGAGTAGCTTGACTTATAATAATCAAGATGCTATTTCTTAAATGCACCCTGAGGTCTTTTGTAAATGTTTGAGATTTCTGGGTCACGTAATCCTTTTCTCCCTGCCCCCACCATAGTTTTCTGCCATGCCAAATAAGTCCGTTCTTTTGTGCAATCGATTTTTTTAACCTATGTTCAGCAATTTTTACTTAACACTACTAAATTTCATCTTGTTTGTTTTTTGATAGTATTCCACTGTGTAGTTTGTATATATGACAGGTCATCCAGGACAGCTTCAGTTACAAATAAAAGAATACTAGACTAATTGTTGTTTAAACAATAAAAATATTTAATCACCCCTCACAATGAGAAGTCTAGAGATACCAGTAGTTCCATAGTTGATTCCATGATGCCTTCAAACTTGCAAGTCTTTGCCATCTTTCTCCTAGATCTTTTTATGATGCTGATGATATCTCACCTTGGTTGCAAAATGACTGCCAAAGTGTCAGTTGTCATTCCCTTATGCTACCTTTAATTCTAAGCAGAAGAATGAGGATACAGGCAAAAAAGTACTTTTGTGTTAGATATTTTTTGTTGTTGTTATTATTATCATTTTTTTTTTTTTGTCTCATGCAACTCTGACTTTTCAGGAAACAAAACCTTTCCTGGAAGCCTTGCCAAGGATACTTCTCCTTATGCCTCATTTTCCAGAACTAAGTCACATGCTCACAACATACTAGTCAATGACAAAGGGAAATAGATGACTCTCTGGCTTAGACCAGTCTTGAGTAATTCTGAAGGGCTGGGCCAAGTATATAAATATAAACTTCGAGATTTAGTCTACAGAAACCTTTGTTACGTAGTAAAACTCTAAGAAAATATTCAGCCTGTTTTTTTTTTCTTTAAATCTCAAGTTAAACTCTTGCAAATACCAAATAAGAGAAGTTCAGAATAGTAAATATTTATATTTAGGTGTATGCTAGAGTGGATATTATTCCTACAAAAATTATGTTTTGCCATGAATAAGAAAACATTTTAATAATACAAAGCACATTCTCTGTGGAACTCAGGGCACTTCATGTTGAGTAGGTCATTTGTTTCCCAACAGCGCTTTTTAGGAAGAACATGCTAAAAACAACATACAGATATACCAAGTGTGGTGTTTAGGGTGATGTAGCCAATCACTTGCTAATTAACATCCTCTTAGTTCTATCTGTTATACTTCATAAAAATGTAAATGGGTGGCAAAAGTTTAATGCTAATTCAGAAAAAATAAAGATTTTGTTTTTTGTTGCTTATGACATAGTATTAATGATACATCAGTCAGCTAATTTCTCATATTTAAAAAGAAAAATGTAAAGTATTACAGCAAAGGACTATTTTAGATACTTCAAGCCTGGCAGGTTTTTTCATAACTGAATTCATAAAATACCATTAATAAACTCATGTTAAAATAAAATAGTCTAAGACTGAGGTGTCTAGAGGCTAAAACATATGTAAATTAATGTTTTCAGATTGTTCGGCATGATAGGACTATGGAACAAATAGTTTTTCCTGTTCCCAATATATGTGAATACCTTACACAAGAGTCTAAGTGCCGTGTGTTCAATACAACTGAAAGGGATGAACAGGGAAGTAAAGTGAATGACTTTTTCCAGCAAACTGAAGACCTCTACAATGAAATGAAGTGGCAGAAGAAAATCAGGAGTAAGTACAATAAACTAAAATGGTGAGTTTTTGAGCATAGCGGTTGATAAGTTGGTACTTTGAGACACATGACAGCATTCATTTACATTGGTTTTTAATTTCTTGCCATCTGATGTTACTGAAATCACTTAACAGGCTTAAGAACATAAGCTCAGTCTATAGCTAGAGCCGAGACACCTGCAGCTTAATGAAAACAGAAAACTCGGACTAATTAGATCATCTTTTAGTGCTGATCTTGTAGTTTTATAAATGTTATGAAATACAAGGTTGCAGCTGTATGTTTCAACAGCTGCAGATTTGAAGTCTCAAATAGGCCCTGACTGGCCTTAACAATTGGTGAACGGGACGCAGAGGCATGGGCACCAGCACGTTCGTCTTCTGTTGTCTTATGATGGAGTAGCTTGTTTAATGTTTTGCTGAAAGTCATTCTCTCTTTCCACATATCTTTACATTGCCAGATCAAACTAAAAATTTTGTACCTGTATTCAAATAGAGAAATATTATCATTTTGAAGTAAAAAACAAGCATAATAAAGGTCCCGTTATTTGTTTCTCAGGTCCCAAGTCTACTTAGAAATACTCAATTTTAAAATTAAAAATCTTTAAAGTTTAAAATAAACCTAATTTTCCCAAACTTTAATGATCTTGTTTATGAATTTGAATGGAGCTTGAGACACATCGTCTTTGAATATAAGATGGTGGTGTGCATTGTCAGGCTTTCCAAGCAGAATATTTGAAAAACTAAAGAAATTACTGCTCCTTAATATTTTACCATGTAGGACCTTATAGAATTCAGAGAAAACTTAGGACATCCAAAATACATATGAAGACGTGACATTTTTATTTGGGACATTTGAAAAATATACATTTTATCCTTGACTAAAGGTAAATTCAATAGTGAACTAGAGTTTGTGGGGTCTGTGCTCTTTTGGAGAAATATTTTATCATTTAAAAAAAATAAACCTTGAAATAACTTCCAATGTACATTTTACTTTTAAAAAGTGGAAGCAACCTATTAGGTTATAGACAGAATCTAAATCCTTTGATGGATTTTTAAATTAACAATGTATACATCAATATCTCCTAATTTTATTATATGTTGCTTTTAAAAATGAGGACTCATTAGATAAAGAAGACATGGTACAGATATACAATGGAATATTACTCAGCCATAAGAAAAGATGAAATACTGCCATTTGGGACAACATGGATAGATCTTGAGATTTTCATATTAAGCGAAATTAGTCAGAAAAATTAAGAACCGTGAGATTTCACTCATATGTGGAATATAAAACTGAAAGCAACAAATGAACAAGACAAACAAAAGCCCATAGGCACAGATAGCAGTTTAGTGGTTACCAGAGGGAAGCAGAGAAAGGGAGGAGGTAAATAAAAGTTAAGGGGATCAAATATGACAGAAGATTTGACTTTGCATAGTGAACAATACAATGCAATGTACATATGACATATTATTGAATTGTAAACCTGAAATCTATATAATTTATTAACCAATGTCACCCAATAAATTTAAAAAGGAGAATTCCTAATTCAGGAATGTTGTAGATGCAGATGTTTACAATTTATGATACATTAGTCAACTTAATGCCATGGTTAATTGTATTCCACTGGTGAAATGCCTATTCCACTGGTGAAATGCTCCATTCCAAGAGAAGGAAACAATATGTACTGAAGGGAAGTACAGTTAAGTAAGCAACAGACCCCAGACTGGAATTCACAGAAAATAATTTGAGAAATTTGTCATGTTTATTTGAAAATTGATATGCTTTTTTCATTCAGTTAACTCCAATATTTTAAATTCAGTGTTAGGATATGAAGAGTTAGAGAATGGATAAGACCTGAGGAAGTCATGTGATAAACTTATATGCATTACATACCTGTTCAATTACTTTGGAGAGGGAGAAAGAACTGATTTTTGGTTAATGTAAACTATGCAGTAGATGCATTTGCAAATTTCTTTCTGATTACAAATGAAGAGTTCTTTATCTGAAAATATTCAGCAAAGCCTTTGTCACTTGCCAGGTAGTTTTTATTTTATCTTTCTTATGCTATTGCAAGCCCAGCAAGTTCTTAGCAAGCATAAAGTTTTCAAATTTAGATATTATAAATCGCTAGTCCCTAGGAAGTAGTCCTGTGCTGTGCTGAGTTTCAGAGTTTCAGGTAACTGTGACTGTGTCATAAGAATTTTCATCAGAGATATAACTGTGGCGAGGTTTTTTGTTTTTGTTTTTGTTTTTGTTTGACTTTAAGGCATTGGAGTGAAACAAATGTATAAATTTTACTTAGTTATATAGTAATGTATACCATTTCATTAAAAAGGGCCTGAAGCAGCACTAAACCATCTTTTCCCTAATCTACACTAGGGATATATTAGAGAGAATGATTACAGAATCACCTTTTCTGGCCACCTTTAGCAATTGCAAAATTACTCACCCTTTTGCAATGTTTTAGGTATAAGTCAGCCAAAGGATAAAGAAGGATCAAATAGGAAACACGTTTATGGTATTGATCATAAATTTTCTAAAATAAGTTGTATTTAGTTTTTATTTAAATGTGCTTTATACTTGTTTACAAAAATGCATTTAGTGAAATATTATTTCTGTAGGGCTTTTGTGTTGAAACCAAAATTTATTTTTCTTTTCTCTGTCTCATTGCATTTCTTTCTCACTAGATAACCCTGCTCTGTTCTGGTTCTCAAGACACATATCTCTCTGGGGAAGCATTTCCTTCAACTTGGCTGTGTTTATCAACTTAGCTGTTGCCCTATTTTACCCATTTGGGGATGATGGAGATGAAGGCAAGTACTTGTCTTTCTTTAAATGATGAATATTTTAAAATACTTAAATAAAACTTTTTGTGCCTTCTTAACTATTTAGACCTTTGAAATAATAATGATTTAATTCTTGTTAACTAGATTTTTCTATAGTCATTGGAAGTAGAGAATTGTGGTAAGTGGAGTGGCTAGAAAACTATGGTCAATAAAATTTTTTTTTTTTTTGCAAAAAGCTCATATACAGAGAGCTATTAGAGCTATATTATATATTGACAAATAAAGCAATGAAAAAGTTTTTTCTACCTATTATTACCAAAAGCATTTTTATACTGTATCATCTCAACTATATAAAATATATCAAAAAATGAGGGGTTTATACCAAAATATTCATTGTGATTACCTTAAATAGTGGAATTTATATTTTACTATCTTCAATTTTCTGTCTTTCTTGTCTAGGTTTCTATGATAAGTGTACATGAAATCTGAAAAAAAAATTTACAGCATAAGACAGAATATAATAACAGAATATCTCAGATATCAGAATAAAAGGTTAATTTTTTTGTTTCCAGTGTAGGATGTCTCTACATGAATAATTGACTATGAAATTAATATTGTTAAACTAATACTACATGAGGTTTTACAAAAGCAAAGATGAAAATTATCTCACTTTAAGTGAAATGAGAAATATAGAAGAAATATGTTAAAGGGTGGGAACTTGAGTTTAAGTTTGGTGAAGCGAATGGGAAACTTTGTTACACAGTTGGGATATAATCAGGTAAATAACTCTGGGATGTGGTTTGGAGGAAAAGATGAGAGAGATCAGCAAATAATAACCACAAGGTGTTGGCATATCTCATCTGTTCATAGGATTATTGCGAGAATTTGATGTGGTATTATGGGTAAAGCATTTAGAATAGTGCCTGGTAATCATTAGATAAAGCTTAGTCATCATTGATATTGTTACAAGGTAAATATTAGTACTTTCAAGGGAAGCCCAGGGAAAGGGATGGCTTGACAAGAGCAGCAAGTATTTAAACTTGTTGCAGACAGATGGACTGGAGGTGAGCAGGAAGGAAAATGGGAGCCCAGGAGTAATTTGTACTATTTTAAAGGTCCACTCAGATTCCTAACATTTAGGTATAATGGTCATAATTAAAATTTGACTTTTTCTAAGCCATGCATTGCTAAAAGAAGAATATTTGGCAATGGAGTGGGATGTGTGAGTTAAATAGCAATGAAAAATGTAGAAAATATTTGGTCATCCATTGTGGGGAAGTTGAATGTAACTTTTTAAGAAGAGAAGGCCAGTTTGATATGATAAATTAGTATCATCTGCACACAGACTGCTAAGAGGAAATTGTAGTGTCCTGGTTAATAGAAGCATAAAGTCTTAGACAAGGAAGCAATACTGGAAATCATCTAATATCAAACCCTAAAAAGGGCAGATCGCAGAGTAGAAAGTTAACTCTTTGGTTCCAGTTCAGGACTTTTCTACATGGATGACTGGGTTGAAAGCATATAGATAACAGGAAGATAAATCTTTACAGAGGACACAATTTTTCCTGGGTGCCATTCCATGATATCCATTGCTTGACTACCAGACCAATGTATGTAGCCTTTGCTGCCACCTATTGTACATGAAATATAATGGTAATGGGCAATGCCACCCCTCTTGACATCTACTCTTCATTCATGAGGAAATAGAACACCTGATACATTTTTTATATTTGTCTGCCTAATAACTGAATAGTAATACTGGTAATAATAATGGCACCTGATGATGTTTACCATTTAGATTGGGTCAGGCAAAATGCTGCGTGCTTTACATACATAATTTCATTTGATCTTTTTGATAATCCTTTAAAATAAGCAGTTCATCCTTATGGATCAAGAATCCGAGGCTTAAGATTTCCCCCAATAATTGGGGAAATGGAGTCTAGAACTGTGTATTTTTGAACAAACCCCCAAGGTCTTGCTAAACAACTACTCCTTAAACAGGTATTTGAAACTATGTATATAGCAGAGTTTGGTGTAACACTACAGCCTCAGAAAGAAGTAGAACTAAGAAAAACAAGACTGGAAGACATGGTACTTTATCATCAGGTGCAGTTGCATACTTTACTTTGCAAAAAGGAATGAATAGAAGTTAACAGTAGTTCACTCTTAGGTATCTGGTTGTTGCGGGTGAGGCTAAGAGAGAAGGGAGAGCATAAGCTGCCATTTGGTAATATTAAATCCCAAGGTTTTTTTTTTTGGATAATCCATTTATAGTTCTAGATGAGTTATTTAATTACAACTCAATAAATAAGGTTAAAATTTTGATCAGGATTAGCTGAGTCTAACCTTCAGTTACATACTACGCATTGCTAGGAAGGTTGAGGAAACAGTTAAGACTAATAAGCTCACTTGGCCATCAAAACTGGCTGGAGAAGGACAATTCTGTGCTGTACATGCAAGTTCTCTAATGCTGGATCTTGTCAAACATAGGCTCAGTGACTACTTGCTAGGAGCACTCTGAGGCAACTTAAAAATTAATTAGTTGATCATTAATATTCCTTCCAAAAAAGAGCTAAATAAAATAAGGGTGCTGTGTTAAAGAACAGTATCTAGCTTTAAGTTGAAAATGCTCCATGTGGCCAACTCTGGAAATTTTGAGAAAAAAAAATTAAATTGACATTATTACATAATAACCTGTAGAATAAAATAAGAACCCGGGTGTCCATATTGATAGTGAGAAGGGAAAGCTATTTCTTACAATAGTATCCCAATTAATCAATGTAGAAGGAATCATGGAAATAGGATCATTTGGCAAACATCACAGTAGTAAGAATCATCAATGGATGCTAAAATAAATAAGTAAACATTAGATGAAAAGTATAATGAGATATGATATATTGACATAGTGTTAAAGTATTTCCCCATAATACACTTAATTATAAAATAAAAACCAGTAGCTTTAAAGTGGAGAAATCACTTTAAGTGATCAACGTTAATGTCACCAGTAATGAGACACAGCAACAATGAGTGCCTCTTGATATGATGCACTGACAAGGACATGGCATTTCTTGTCAAATATGAATAATCTGAGAACATTTCAGACAATCCAAAATGAAGGATTTTGTAAAATTATTTTACAAAATAATTAACCAGTAGTCTTCAAGCTTATAAAAGACATAGAGAGATAAAAATTCCAATTACTATGTATAGATGAAAAAGTTGGACAGCGAAGAAGTCTGATGGGAAAAATATTAACTTATTTGGAATGTGGTATTAGAGGAGAACTCTAAAGATAACCCTGGACCACCAAAGAAATGAAGAAATGGGTCCTATAGCAAAGGAAGCCTGAAACATTGCTGGAAGCAAAAGTGACAGAACTGAAGATCTCCTACTTTGGGCACATCTTGAGAAGGCAGGGTTCTTTGGAATAGACAATATTGCTGGGAAAAAATAGAAGGCAGCAGGAAAAGAGGAAGACCAAATATGAGATAGTTTGATCCTATAAAAGAAGCCTTAGGCATGCATGACTCTGCTGATGCTGAGCAGGGCTGCTGAGCAGGGCTGTTGAAGACAGGACATTGTGGACAGCACTCATTCATAGTGCTGCCAGGAGTCAGAGCTAACTCAGTGACCTATAACACACACACACCAAATTAAAAGAGACTAAAAAGACATGAAAGCTAAATGCAGTGTGTTATCCTGATCCAGAAAAAAGACATTAATTAGGCATTTGATGAATTTTGAATAAGGTCTAAGGATTAGATAAAATTTATATTAATTTCTTGGTACTGATCATTGTAATGTGGTTATGTAACGTGTTGCCATTTGGGAAATCTAGGTGAAAAGTACATGAGAATTTTGTGTTATATTTGCAATTGTTACATAAGCCTGAAAGAGGTTTCGAAATGAAAGTTAAAAAAAAAAATGTGAGGATTCTGTCCAACCCCGAGGTCCCTGGATGCTGGATTTAGAAGTTGATCGCAAAATTTCTTGGAGAATCCTGGGCCCAAAAAAGACCTGTGGTCAAACTGGGCCGCCTTTCCTAACCCCAGACCCTAATACAAGCTGTTCCAGAGTCACTGTGGCCAATGTGGCAGTGATGACAGAGGAGCTGGCACAGGGAATGGTGTGTATACTTTCTCCAAGCTTGTCTAATAGCCTGATCACATGTGAGCTACTGGGAGTTACTTGTGCTCAGATATTTGGTTCACACTTGAGTAATAATGATAACTGAAAGAGTAGTGTCTCCTTTCAAACAGGGCAGTATTGTACATAAATTAAAGGGAGACACCTAAGGGGAAGGTGCTTCTCAGAGGGTCTGCTTATAGGGTACCTTCCCAACCCCTACTCAGATAATCTCCTTTCACTACCAGGCTTTGAGGAGCTCTGTTTGAATTCATTCAGGAATCCAGGGTTTATTTGTGTGGCTGTAGGTTTTGGTTTTTATTTGGTTAACTAGCTTATTTGTATAACATTTGCTTCTCTAAAAAAGAAAATTGTGCTGAACTTAAGGGATGAGGCTATGCTGGGTGTGGCTGAAGTAGCAGCTGTTGATTCTAGGGAATCTCCTGGCTGTCTATTCAGAAGTTGAACACTGTCATGCACAGTTTGGCAAAGGCAGACTAGTTAGTGGAGAAAATTGCTACCAAAAGAATTTCTTACATTCAGATAGCATGTGATTTTTTTTCTTTTAAAAAATCATGTCCAAATTTTGGGTGTAGTTCTTTATTTCTCAAGTGTTTTGTGTTAAAGACTAAGTTATTCAAGATGATTTTGATACATTCAACTTAATAACAACCATTGATAGATTGCAGCTATGTGCCAGGCACTACACCAGGCCTTAGAGATACAAAGGTTGGTAAAGCTGTCTTTGTCTTCAAGAAGCTCATAGTCTAGTTCAGGAATGAAGAAAAGATTAAAGCACAATAGTAAAGACCACCCACAGATTTGTGGATGGATGTCTACTTTAACTGGACTAAAGTGAGGGAAACAAGAGTCTTACGAGGCTATGTAGGAGGCAGAGGAATAAAGAAAGACTGGAAAGTCAGCTACAGCATGTATACAGCAGGCCAGTCAGTATGAGGTAGATAGGAGAGTTCTATTATGTGAATTAAATTGAGGTCTCCAATTTTGCTGTTTGAATTTTCTTTTATAAAAGACAAACTTTATACTTTATAAGATTTAAAAATGGTTAGAGTGAATTCTTAATTTTTTCATTATAAAAGCAACACATGCTCATTATAGAAAATTGATACAAATATAAAATATTAAGTAGACAGTCCCCCTTCTTACCTGTAAGGGATAAAAATTGGTTTTTATAATCTGTACTATCTTCTCTAGAGTCGTCAGAGGATCTCGATTTTTTTTTTCACATTAAACCTTCAGCTAGAAGATTTAGTAACCAATATGATTATTCTTACAGAATATGATTACAAATGATTGTCAGTTGTCAGTTGACAATACTGTAAACTTATAGCCATTTAAAATAACATATGTTTATTTATTCATTTATAAATACATAGTTAGTATTTAAATATGTTCAAGGTTCAAACGCCCAGTATTAAGTGCCTGGTGATAATTTCTTGTTTAATTAAGGGGGAATCTCAGCAAGCCACATACTGTCTGGAAAGAGTAGTCAAGATGTGGTTAGCTGATCCATGCATTAATGACAATCAGTGCCAAAGCTGATACTTATAAAATAAGAATATTGCACCAAGTCATTGCTTATGAATTATATTGGAGTCCTATGACTGGCTAAAAGTTGTTAAATGTACAAAGATGTTGGCAGTTTCAGTAAACTGAAGAATAAAGCTCCACAACTTGTGGAATTTATGACTGGAGACTTGGCTACTTAAAATGAGCTCACAGATTATGTTTCTGTTTATTTATTTAAAGAGAAACAAACATTTGTCGCATGCCAGGCACTGTGATAGACCCAGAAATGGTCCTCACCCTTAAAGAGTTTATGTTCCTATTGGCATCTCAACAAGCATGAAAAGTGGAAGGTATTATTTTCTTCATGGTGCTTTGAGATCTATGAAGTCAGGGCAGTTGGTGGACAGGCTGTTTTGTAGACATAGAGTGCTTCCGAGCCAGCATCATAATAAACATGAGTCGGTACCCATTTCGTTAGTGTTGCCAGATGACAGGAATTGAAGGTGATTTCCAGAGCAGTTTACCCCTTTTCTTTCTCCATCTCCCAAGTAACCTTGTCAGATAATAAATTTGTTGAAGGGGCAGATCAGATCTCTCCTCTCAGCCTTCTTCATGACGGCTTGCTTTAAGAGATAACACAAGAATAAACATGTCTAAACCAATGCTATTTGCTATCTGACTTTTTGTTTTATTTTGTTTTAATGTCTACCAGGATCTTCCTGCCTGCTTTTGATCTTTTAGCTCACCATGAACTAAAGGATTACACAGATTTCATTGCAGGAGTCCAGATAATGCCATGGTTTTGAATATAATGTAAAAGCCCTGCCTACCACAGTCTCGTGGTGTTTTGCATGTAGAAGCTAATTTTATAAATAATAAAAAGAAAAGAGGCTAGATGAAATAACTAGTGGGAAATCTTCATTTTGTTTCCCATCTGAATTCATAAGCCTGTCCACACATTTGAGGTCTCAGCACTGATCTAATCAGCCCAAGAATGTTGCCCCTTAATTACTTCTGCAAATCCAGCACCACATGACCTTCAGAGATGGATTCCTTGAACCCACATGTCAGTGCAAACGTCAATGAATTGTATTTTTTAAAGGAACTATATTTTTAAACCCTTTTTGGGCAATTTTGAAAGAAATTTTGTTTGTAGTGAAGCTCATTTTTAAAACACTTGCAACTTTTGTTTTCTGATGATTTAAATAGTTCAACACTTTTTTAGCACTTGAGTTGACCTTCAAATACACACACATACACATATATACACACATATGTTTTAACAGTT
Organism: Cynopterus sphinx; assembly: GCA_030015415.1. Classification (NCBI taxonomy): domain Eukaryota; kingdom Metazoa; phylum Chordata; class Mammalia; order Chiroptera; family Pteropodidae; genus Cynopterus; species Cynopterus sphinx. The sequence goes on from CM057380.1 coordinate 141,893,558, forward strand.
AAAACTTACATCTGTCTTATTAAAGTTTGGATGTTCTACATTCTGAATTCTTTTAGGGAAGCTATAATATAAAAACTTGATAATGATAGAACAAAGTATGAGTTCAATGGAAAAATCCCAGATTTCACATGATTTAGCTGTATAGTTAATGGTCATTAATTAACTTTTGAATTAAGGTTCCCAAGTGAGATACCTCTATCAAAAGTATTTAGCATACAACTCCTATAGGAGAGAAAGATGAACTACTCTGACTTAATGGAAGGAGCATTAGCTAGTGAGTACGTAATCATCCTGAAATTAATCACAAACTTTCTGGAAAGAAATATAATAATGATTAATTCAAAACATTTTTTCTAAGTATACAGTGTGTAGGTAGAATGGAATGTTCTGAAATTTGTTGTCCTGTGGCTTGACTTGCTATATAAATTATATAAATAGGAGGGCAAATATTTTAACATATTCTAGTTTAGTCCTTAGTAAAATTAATTTCTTCCACATTTTACAGGTACACTTTCTCCATTGTTCTCAGTTCTTCTTTGGATAGCAGTTGCAATCTGCACATCTATGCTGTTTTTTTTCTCCAAGCCTGTGGGTATTCGGCCATTTCTTGTGTCAGTAATGCTCAGATCTATATATACAATAGGTCTTGGGCCTACGTTAATACTTCTTGGCGCAGCTAATGTAAGTACATTACTTAGCTTTGTACTTTTGTAGATTAATTAAAAGTGTATTAAGTGTAAAAATGTAACTATATGCTTTAATTCACAGATACACAGTAAACTCTAATTTATCATGAATCTGAATAAACAAGAGTTTAATTTGTGTATTTTTAATTTTGAGAGAAATAAAAAGTGACAAGTAAAATTTGATATATTTAAGAAGATAACATTTGGGGTATGACCCAATTCTGCAATCAATTTAATTCAACCCAGTTATAATGCTGCATCCTATACCTGCAGCTATTGACAAAAATGACTCAGAGCCACTGTTATCATCTTAATGTGACTTCTAGATCATCAAAGAAAGATTAAATTTATTTAGTAGAATTTTAGAATGGAGTGCCTTTCATAAAATGACCAAGGTTTTTTGTCTGTATGAGAAAATGTAAAATTAGGCTCATTTTATGTGAACAAAACCTATAAACTTGTGAAAGGCATAGATGAGATTAATGTATTTTCACTAAATTTTAAAATATTAGGACAAGGGAGTACATTTCAAAACTTAAGTTAGGTAAGTTTAGAATAAGCAAATCAAAGTACTATTCCACATAATGATAACTTTACCCAAGAGATGAAATTTTTAAAGGACTAGACAACTTTGCGCATGGCAGAGTCACAAAGGGATGTTAAGGAAAGGTAGATCATCAGATTGATGAAAGAACAAATGGCCAGGTAAGCAATTATATATTGCTAATATGTCAGATGAATATCTACAGTATTTTCCGTATCTTTTACTAGGTTTTTAGCATAATGTCCTGTATTCTTGTATCTGTTTTTATACTTTATCTCCCCTACTATATCGTACAGTTCTTAAGGATAATGATTGATCATTCCATGTCTAGAACATCATTGGTACTCAACAAATATTTCTTGAGTGAAGTAGCTACTAAGTGAGTGAATGAATGAAGGAAAGATTATTTTTGAATTCTTATACATTTATAGTGCTTTGCAATACAATACATAGGCAATATTAATTGAAGAATGAAATAAATAGTCAACCAAACTGTTGAGAATTATAAAGCTTAGTTAGTATGGCTAATTCTGTGTTTCTGATCCTTATAATTCTTCAAAAATTGGACACGATATATATGACAACTCCTAGTTAACTAGAACATTTAAGCAATCAAATTACCAATTATCCCTCAATCACTGTCAATAAAGGAAAGTATACTACACATACAAAGAGATCTATCAATACATAATTCTGTACAGTACCAAATATATTATGTTTCTTGAGGGCAGAAACCTTACATTCATAGCTTTCTGACTCCGTGTTTTGTTTTGTTTTTTTCTATCTGAATTACCTGGCAATTATTCATTCAGAAGTTTTTTACATGAACTGAACATGCACTTTCAATGCTTTGGGAATATGCTACTTTTGCAATATTGCCAGCCAGGCTAATTAAGGAATCTTCACAGATTTACCTAAATTTTTCTAAACCTATTAATGCATCCAGCTTATTATTTTCCTCTTTAAAAAGTACATTGAATGTTGAACCAAATTATTTGAAGAAACAAAAAATATTTATGAACTGGTAATTGGTCCTCAATAAGACATTAATCCAAGTGTGAAAATTCAAGTTTGATAAAGTGAAATAATAACTGAACTGAGTTGGGCCAAAAATAACATTTTTGTGGGGCTTCTGTTATCTAATAGACACTGAAAATACCAAGAGGTAGAGGATGTGGTTTTTGCCATTCAGAAACTTCAAAAATATATAAAGAGATAAGGAATAACAATTTAATGTCTACTGGGGAAACCAAAAACATTTGGAGTATTTTTCTTTTTCTTCTCAGGGGACAGGAATAAAAAACATTACTTTTGCCTGGTTTGATGAGAATAGTATATAGTGCTATAAGAAATGACTTCACATGAAAGTCAAGTTTTATACTTTAATTTCTTTGTGAAGAGAAATATACATGGAGATATACCCTAATAGCCTTTACAGCATAAAACATCTGTTTACACAGCCCCAAGTGACGCATTATGATTTTCCAGGTCAGACCTTTTTGACCAAAGGAAATAATCAACTTAGATTTGGGATAATTGAATGGAATAATTGTAATTTTATATTGTAGATATTGATATAAGAGCTTAATTTGTAGTTAATCTATAATATTATATAGATTAATTTTTATTAATCTATATAATATCAAAATATATAATTTTGATATTATATAGATTAATAAAAATGTTTTAGCAAATAATCGTTTACCTTAATGTTTAACATAACAAGCTCGTTACAAAACTATCTATAGTTTACTATTTCCCAGGAGACAAGGAAAAAAATAAATGGAAACAGAAATCAATCATGTTTTGTACCCTAGGTTTTATATATTTATTAATTTACTCTTAAAAGTTGTCATTGTGTAACAGGTGAAACTATAAGTGCTAAAATTATTGGTATTAGAAACAGAGAAAATGAAAGTATCTCCTTGACAGTTAAGCCTTAATGAGAATAGGAATTCTAGACCTTAGGCAAATCAACAGGGCTCTGAATTTCATTCTTCTCATCAGTGAAATGAAGATATTAAAGCCTAGTCTATCCTCCCTGGGTTGTTGAAAAGATCAATGTGATTTAGGAAAGAACAATAACAGTGATAATGATATAACAGCAATAAAGTCTACCATTTACGAAGTACCTAATTTGAGAAGTACAATTTAATTGTAAAATGTCGCAATCATGATCATAAAAGTGTTTGTATTTTGGTTCACAGGGAGTTTTTTTCTGGACTCAGTGTCTTTCATAATGTTGAGCAAATGCAGAAAGTCCCTTTTTTGGAAAATGAAAGAACCTCAATTTGTGTTCAGAGCACTTAGTATTATCAGCTTCTATTTGTTATTAGGCTTCATTTTTATCATCTTTTTTTGTTTCTAAAACTTAAATTGCAATTAGTTTGTCTTGTCATAGGAATCATCTCGATAATTAAGATGTTTCAAAGATTCAAATGTTTTTCTTTGTTACAAAGTATATCTTATAACCCAGTAGTTTTCCTTCCACCCTCTACATTACATTTTTAGTTATTGGTAATAGAAATTAACATTATTTTGGCAAATATAAACACATTTTATAAATCTGGGATCATTTCATTTTTTATACTGTTAAAATTATTTGTAAATTTTATTTCAGAAAGTAATATTTCAAGTCACATGGATGTTATATAATGTTTAACTCTTCTGTTAATTTTAATTTTTTTATTTTTAGGTATTTTTAATAATAGATAATGCAGTAAAAGCTCATGAAAGGTCTTTCAATATCTTCTAACACTTCTTATCTATAATGTTTTTTACCTTTCTAGTAGTGCCTGGAAACATTTATTTAATGGCATTTCTAAGTCATCTGCCTTTCTCGCAGTTATTTTGAAAGTAGAAATATTTTTTTATTCTTGGACTTCATCTTTTGCAAAGAAGGGCAAATGGAGTTTAGCCAATGTCTATTAATAAGAAGCCAGTTTGTTCAGATTTAATAGTGTCATTTCCTTACTTACCTGTAGATAGCTTTCTGGGAGGACTTATGTGACTATGAATCTATAAGGTTGAGTCCCACCATGTGTTCATTTAACATATGTTAATTCAGTTATATATTTACAGTCAAAATATTCATAGTCTCTCTCTCTCTCTCTCTCTCTCTCTCTCTCTCTCTCACACACACACACACACACACACAATTTTTTGTATAATATGGTCACTGAATGTTCCTAGCTACTTCTTGTACCAGTTGCAGAAACAAAAAAATACTGCTCCAATGCTGGAGAAAAGCTAGCATGTGACAAATTTAGTAAGAGGTGCTGCAGTTTACACCACCCGTGTTTACTGTACTGTTTTGTTGGCGAGTTAAAAGATTTCCAGGGTGATTTTGACTCTATGAAAATTTTGCCTTAGGCTTTGACCATAGAACCTTATCCTGCCTAAGATGTAATGTAACTGAAATGGAGATTATTTTAATCAAATCGTCTCATTTTTAGTAAGAAGGTTGATAGAAATATGGTAATATAGTTAAAATGTAGTTCAAGGCAATAAATTTAGTTTTCAATAAGTAGTAGATGGTCTTTTTTTTTTTTTTTTTGCTATAATTTATCTCTGGAATAAGGGTCATGTTTTCCCATAGAAACAGTGTAAGATGGGAATGGGATTTCTTATCAGGGATATAGAACAAAATTAGACAAAAAAGGTAAAGGCAGCTATAAATTTCTGCAACTGCATAAAATAGTAAAATTTAAAGAACATTGCATAGAATTCTAGAGCTATGAGTCACCTTAAGGGTTATTCAATTCAGGCATCTAATTTAGAAATAAATATATAGTATCCTATTGAGACCAAGAGGATTTCTCAAAGGGATTAGTGGTAGAGCCAAGATTGGAACCCAGTTGGTCCAACTTCTAACCCAAGGTCTTTCCACTATTAAAAGTCCTGTAAAGTCATATCAATGAACTATAAAGTATCTATAAAAATATTATTGTACTGTATAATTAATTTGCCTAATTAAAATTAACAAATGCTTTAATATATAGTAATAAATAAGTGAACATTAGGTTTGCTTTTGTTTTTAATGGTATTGATAAATGAAGGATTGGTTAAACAACATCAAGGAAATCATGACATAAGAATGGAAAATGTTTTTATAACTCCTCATTCTTTTCATAAATATTCCCAGCTTTAATAGAAAATGCTATATAAAAACAATATGTATGTAATTATTAAAGTCATGGTATGGGAAACACCAGAGTTCAACTTCTTTCCTACCCAATTATTTATTCTTGCATTTATTTTACCTTGGTGAACACTTCAAAACAAAAGGACAACAATTTCCTTGTTTCCAATCTCTACAGAAGTAGGTGGATACCACTGCCACCACCAACACTATTCCACTTTAAGGCTTAGTCAAGAGAACAAGGATGTAGCCATCAACATGGAGCCCTAGGTTAATGTTAAAAAATAAATAAATAAATAAATAAACAAACAAACAAATAAATAAATAAAGAAGGAAGATCTTTATTTTCATGCAAAAATGGCAGATGTCCTTTTAGGCAGAATTGTGTCCTTGCTTTTGTACCATTTGAGAACTGAAATGTATTGCTCTTTTGACAATTTGAATTAATGCATTACTTTTCCTTAGTGTATAGGGCTTATAAATAATTTTTCTGCCTAATTTTTTAATGATTCAGTTTAGGGAAGGTGGGGATCTGAAAACAAAATATGAATAATTTTTCTTAAATATATTCATCCTCTGGAAGTCATTTTAATTTTTAGCTTTATTTTTTATAGAACTTCCTATTTCTATTTCATATTGATGAACTATAGTAGGTTAATCAAGGTAGTTTAAGTTTAAACAGTAGTCTCTCAAATAATTTAAAGAGTAAAACACTGAATATTACTTCACCCAGACATTCTACCTTTCACCATTTTCATAAATGTTTATTGTCAAATACTACACTTATATCAGCATCTGGTATATATTTCCTGAGTTTTACTTTTACTATTGAATTTGCTCATGGCTAGTAAATATAAAGACATCTATTTTACTGTAGCTATAATTCAAAATAATCTAAAGACGTGATCATGAAACAGTATATAGTGAAGTAAGATTTTTTGACAATATTTAAATCATTAACAAAACTATGAAAGAATTGATAATATTGATTATCGAGAGGACAGTTAAACAGTGAGGGGTGGGACTTAATAAAGGTTTGAACATTTTAGTTGCTATGTTGTTGATTTGGTTTGACTATTTTCTCAATATAAGATGATAGGCCCTTTCTCATTTTATCTGTATTGATTTGGACTTCAGAAAGTTGAAGAAAAAGGTTTTTCTAACCTTTCAAATTTCACTTCTGCCCCAAAGTGTTTTTCTCTTTGTGTTATTTAAAATCATCCCATAACGCAACTTCTTCCATATATATAGATTGAAAAAATCAACGGTGTAGTGCAGAGCAAACTTGTGTTCCGAAAATTTAGTTAGACATATGAAAACAAATATAGCCCCATTAGATAACTTAGAGAATTCAAGGAACAATTTGGAAGAACAAACTAAAATTTCAAAATCTGTAATTCTTTCATGATGACTAAGAGACTTAATTGGCTCTTTTTAAAATATTTTTAATGTTTATAAATAATGCAGTGATCCAAGAACCAAATAAATGGCACTAAGTTTATGATAACTGTTATTCAGAAATGATCACACAGATCATTGTTATTCCCAAAGATCTCAGTATAAATTTTTGTATACTAAAATTATGCCCCAAAAGACAATATTAAATATAGTTTTAATATAAATATTTTATTATAATAAACACTCTAAATGCTTATTGAATTTGTCACACAAGGAGCTTAGAAAATATATGCACACATATATTTATTTGAACCTAGGTGTATAGGTATACTTATAATTTTTATGTATCTAAAGTAAATTAAGTGCAAATGTAGTTTCTAATGGCTTATTTGTTTAAAATAATACTCAGCAGAGAAGGTCCTGGATTAAAAAAATATCAAGGACAGATCTCTGGATATTTTCTGAATAGGTATTTTTCTGTTATATTTCTAGTATAATAAGAATATTACATATATTTTTTAATTTTTAAATATATTTTAATATATTTTTAATATAATGAGTAGTATTTAAAGAGTCATTGTATTAAGAGCTTCCTTCATATACATTATGAATTGTTTAATCCTCTGAATTCTATGAGTTTGGAATCCCTTTATTTCACTTTCCAGAAGAAATAATCAAGGCCTACAGTTGCATGACCTAGGTAATGCAACAGTAGTGAGAGCTCCAGGATTTAAATTCAGGTCTGTGTTGATTGCATTTTGGGGGCTTTTAATCATTCTCCTCTCTTCTCCTGGAACTGCAAAGGATACAAGTTCTGTGCGTATTATGCTAACATGCAGATTATTAGCAGTACTGAAAAATTACAAAATAAATCATAAAACTACAGACTTATCAATAATAGGTTTTGTCACTGACTTGCTATTTATGTGAGTTTTAAGGTAAATAAGACAGTAAAATCTAATCTTTTTTCTCCCTTTAGCTTTGTAATAAAATAGTGTTTCTGGTGAGTTTTGTTGGAAATCGTGGCACATTCACCCGAGGATACCGAGCTGTCATCCTGGATATGGCCTTTCTCTACCACGTAGCATATGTCCTGGTTTGCATGCTGGGCCTCTTTGTCCATGAATTCTTCTATAGCTTTCTGGTGAGTACATTTCAGTGTGGACAATCACCACTTAAAAATGCACAAATGCTGCTTCTTATGTTCCTTCAATTTTTTGTTTTTTAAGCATGGCCTCTCATTCAGATCAGTTATGTTATTTTTAGAATTTCCAGGGAAAAACATGAATTATTATTATTTTTAGTCTTTTTCTCTGAACAACCTTATGGGTGGTGGAATTCTTTGTTTCCTCTCTGAGAAGGAACCAAGGACCCCAGTTCTTGACCCAGGTTTTATATAGTAAGCTGCTTTTGGTTTCGGCCACACCATATGTCCCTTTACATTTACAGATTCTCCAACAGAGTGTAGGAGAAAAAATGTGTATGTGTTTTCTTGTAACTGGAATCATTGTATTTTATTTACAGTGCCAAATATTGTGTGTATCTTTAGAACGGCAACCTAGCAAAACTGCCAACCTAGCAAAAAGACAATGAGTTGTTTTAAGTAAAGTCTTATAGTTTCAGATTTAATGTTATTGTTGTTAAGCTTATCTACATATATTTAATTTATTAAATGGATTTTCAGATTACTTCTAGAGGTTTTTGTTGGTTGGATTTTTGCTGGTCATCAGTTTTTCTTCTGAAATGTAGGTTTTATTATGACAGTAAACCAGGAGAGGAGTCAATACAAATATATGATAATATTTTGAAACTTAAAGCACTATCAGGTTAGCTTCATGCATAGAGCATTTATTTATCACTCGAGCCCACAGTTGACATGCAGTGGAGAGCACTATCCAGTAAAATGATTCCTGAAAACAAGTTGAGGATTTAAAAACATTATGCTGGCCCAGTTTGCTTAGGTCATGAGGGACAATTTAATTTTTTTAAAAAGCCTTCTGCTTCCTTGTTTTCTAGCACACCCACATAGGAAGACTGGAAAATCAAATTTTTCATTTGCCCTCAAACACTTGAAAAAGCTACAATAAAGAGTGCATTTGTTCCATAGATTTACATTAAATTACCTTGCAGGCAGGTAGTTAGATTATTCATTAATCTAAAGATTTTTGTTCTATCCCAGGGATCCAAATGAATTCCTTCTCTGCTCTGATTCACCAGGAAAATTCTGTTTTTAAACATGAAGTCCTATTATACTGAGCACTTTAACCTGTCTGTAATATGTAATATTCTATGTTTTTGTGCATCCATCTTCTTGTCTATAAAATGGATAGGGATAGTATGGGAGACTAGTATTATCAAGATCTATTAAAGAAATAATGTGAAATGATGTATATAAATCTTGGTGTTTTCTACCTGAAGATATTTGACAACATAAAGATGTATTTGGATGATTGTATGAGTTATTAATAATAATGTTACTTTATGTTAACCTTATTTTTTGGTTTCATTTTTATTTTATCTTTCAAACCTTACAATATTGATGCCAATTTCTTTTCGTTGGGTTGGTTAAGGAAAAGATATAGTCTACTTTGATGTTTTGAGAACTAGAAGGAAATTGAAATGGACATAATACCAAAATGGAATTTGAATGTATTTTTCAAATATTTTCATATTTTGAAAAACATACAAATGTGCATTTCTGGTTTTGCCCACAATTGTCAGTCTTTTATTCTTTTATCCAAAATAATAAAAACCACACTCTAGATTTTCCTTTTAGAAATAAACAGAAGAAACCATCACACCTATCCAATGTCAACAACTTTTGCAGTCTTAAGATTCTGATTCCCTAAGTATAGAATGTGACCCAGGAATATGCAATTTTTTGCAAGCATCCCCTGGGCTTCTGAAAGCTAAAAAAGTACAGAAACTATCCAGAAGTGACCTAGAGTCCATTGCTAGACCTTTTCTTTAAGCTACCATTGAGTTAAATTTAAGAAAAATCTCCTTTATGTCAACTTAATGCTTAAATAAGTTAATTAAGAGTGTTGATAATTTGGAAGTTGGGTTTACATTAATATTATCTGTACAGAAGAATATTGACTTTATTTTTGGAGTTTTCTGCTTCCTCTAGAATAGAAATAACAAAACAGTTAAACATATTTTTGTGTGTGTTTGACCACATAAAATAATAATTTTTTAAGGTGAGCAAATGAGTTAATATCTTTATGGAAATTACTTGCAAGACTAAAATTAAATTGGAAAGTAACTGTATAACCCTCAGTAATCAGATAAACAGTATAAGGCCCTGGTGTTTCTGAGAGGATGCATGACATTGATGTTTCAACCAATTTAGAAATTCTAATCATTGCTCACAGATGATAGAACACTAACCACAATTATTCTAATTTAAAAAATACTCTTCATTTCCAAACAGATATTTATGCCTTTCTTAAATGAATGTTAATTTATTAGTTTTAACCAGATTCAGTGATAAAACATATACTTGCTAATGTATAAATTTCAACTTTTTATATCACAATAAATAAAATTGTTTTTAGTGTTGACTACAGATAGCAAACACATACCTACATTATTGATTAGAGCACAGATTTTCTACTACTAAACACAAAATGAATAATAATCCATTAGAGGAAGTAAATTAGCAAAATAATGTATTAAGTATATGCTAAAGTAAGACGTTTTGCCCTCATTATATCTCTTTATTAAGAAAAGATGTTTGCGTTTCTCAAATATTTTAAAATTTTATACCTTTTCTGTTGTGACAGGCTCATAAAATTGTTCGTTTAATTTTACCTCTAATTATTTGATTCAACAATACATTTAATGAGTCTGTCAATTATTCATCACTTTGGTGAACCTAATTCAGCATTCTCACGTAAGCCATTTTACATATTCCAGAGGCAACTGCAAAATATAAGTAAGATGAAAAATAAAAAGTAGCCAGGCTGGTTAAGTATATTGTAATTTTTCAAAATTCAAAGTTGAAGCGATGCTACTTCCATGTCTTACACAATTGTATTTATATTGGTTACAAAACCAACAGATCCACATAATATGTCGTGTTAGAGTTTTCTTTTAAAAAACAGTTCATTAATGCATTCCAACTGGACAGAAATGTATAGTTTGGTTCATTTTAAGGTGTCAGTTTATTTTTCACAGATAAACTAAAATGGCTTGTATTTGTATTCATTATGATTTTTTATATTTATTCATTTTTGCTCATTTGCATTTTTGTTGTCATTTTATTTTTGTAGCTCTTTGATTTGGTGTATAGAGAAGAGACTCTGCTTAATGTTATAAAGAGTGTCACACGGAATGGCCGCTCCATTATTCTAACTGCAGTCCTGGCTCTCATCCTTGTCTACCTGTTTTCCATTATTGGGTTCCTTTTTCTGAAGGATGACTTCACTATGGAAGTGGATAGGCTGAAAAACAGAACTCCCATTACAGGTATTGCTATTACCACTAAATGAGCTTTCTCTGATAGCAGATATGATTTGTAGGTAGCTTGTTAAGAGAATTACAGATAAACACTAATGGAGGAAATGTTTTCTTTTATTCCTTTGAAAACATGTTCTGGTTCAAAAAGAGCTCATGACTGTGAAATACTTTTAGGCTATATGTAGGTTGTCAGTGCATACAGGAATATCCTCATACAGGGAGCAACATCTAAGCTCGGGCTCAGTAATGTTTCAGTGTTTGAATGCTGACTATATTCCAGAAGAAAGTCAACAACTTCAGTGTAGAATAATAGCTTTGAGATTCTTTTCCTCTTCTTTTTCCTTGTCTCTCCCAAGAACATCTAGCATCATTTACAACCATTACTCCATACATATTTGCTCACAGTACATCTTATTATACTTAAATAACTGAAAATGATAAGTGTTTTGTTTTGAAATCATCAAATAGTAAGAAAAAACATTCAAAATATTGTCATTAAGGGGCTCAGTCCATCAGTATGTAGCCATCAGAACTTCCATGCAGTATTTGTTATTGTTGGCTGACTGGTTAGACGACATCCATTTACCGTCACTGTGATTCTTATAGTGCGAAGGCTTAGTTTTTTTCATCTTACTTTGAATTTTACTTATTATGCTCTCTAAAGGTTTCTTTTTCCTCTTTCCTACCTTTTGTTGTTTTGGTTAAATCTCTTTGTTACTCTTTTTCCTCCTCTCCTAATTTGCTAGATAGTTTCTGCACTTTGCTGTTAGTTTCTCTGGGTGATTCTGCTACCTATGGGTTGTAGAGAGTGGAAACCACAAAATGACTCTCTCCTCAAGCCACTTAAAGGTATGATTTAATTAGTGGTACCTTATAAACTATATTCTTTCTCACCTTTAACAAACATTTCTTAATAATTAAACTGATGATATATGGCAGTATCTTCCTTAGACTATGAGATAATTAAATGATATTTAGATCTGTTAGTGAGTCTAGGAGATCAAAGCACAAAATAGAAAGATGATTTTTTATCTTACATAGATTAAAAGTTATTAAACTTGAGACTGAATTTTATGTCTAGATATTAGTCATTACTCACATGAATATGGAATATTTTCTGCCACTGCCTTTCTTCTTTCTTAAATTTTACTTTTTCCAGAGTTTACAGGTATAAATCATTGGAGGAAAAGCTCATGTATTTAAATGCCCCCCGCCAAAAGTCACTTTTACTAAACTGTCAGTGAATTATAAGCTACCTGTTCTCAAAACTCCAAGTTTTAATTATTTACTGGGCATGATCACATTGAGTTATTCAGAACAGGGTGAGTCTGAAGGTGAAGCATCATAATTCCTGAATTCTAATATCAACAATAATTATTTTATAAATCTAGCAGTAAATATTTTGTTTTATTTAAAATGGAATTTAGTTTCATTATATTATAAATATAAATATATTTCTATAAATTTTAAAATATCTTTTTTCTTACAAAATAGGCAACACTAGACCTAAGATGTCAAGATCTTTACTAAAAATATTTATGCATATTTACATAAAAAGCTGTTAAATAAAGGAAAGCATTTGTAAATACTATGAAAATGTAGCATATGAGAACAGCTAACAAAGTCAACCTCTTGATTTTTCATAGATGGAGAGTTTTTGTTTCATAGACTGAGAGTGCATGTGATACCATGCTCTTCAAAAATCACCCTTATTTTTATTATATTTTAAATTTAATTTTCAGTGCCATATATTATGTCTGTCATACAGGGCATAAAATTTATTCTTTCCAATATCGAACGCTGTTTACTCCCAAAGTTGAGTGAAATTACTGAGGGTAACACACCTAGGTAGCGAGAGAAATTTGCAACACAGAAGTATACATATATGAGTGGAGGATGAAGAATTTGCAAATAGCATTGGGAAGGTAGGAGAATGCAGATCCTACCTCTGGGACCAGTGGAATCTGTGCCTCAATAGATGAAGGAGCCTTGACTTGACAGTGTTTAGGGGTATCCAAAGCCCCAGAAGTTGGAAAGAAGGTTCTGTTGACAAGTGGAGGTAACGGTGTCTCTCACACATGTTCTTGATTCCCCATTCTCAGGGCTACCTTCCTATTTCTCATCTTTGTTTCCTTTCATCCAAAATACCCCAGAGCCTCCTATGTGGCTTCCCTACTTTCAACTTCTCTCCTGTCTGCCCAAGTCATTCATTCTGACCACAGCTCCAATTCTGTCTCTCATTAGTTCAAAAACCTTGCTGGGGTCTGTGCTGACTTGAGATGCTTGGTTTAAAATTGTTAGCCTGAAATCTGGTCATACAAATTGCACCTGGAATTGCCCCAATTTTCCCCCTACTACATCTTCTTGTGTGTAAATCTATGTCTCCTTTAGCCATTTAGCTCTGGAATTATCAACCACCGCTCTCTGCCCCCATCTCTTGGCTTTCTGATTATTACTTCACTTTCACTAAAGAACTGCATATTTTCTGCACTCCAAATTTCACTGGCTAGCTAGGTGTGTTATCTTCAATAATTTCACTCAACTTTGGTAGTATATATTGTTTGATATTTGAAAGAATAAAAACTTTCTATTTTTTTTCTAGACTTCACTTCTCCCTCTCCTTATGCACTACATTATTTTATCTGTATTTCACTTCCTCTGTTTAATGTAAATTATGTCTTTACCTCTCTGTGTTCCCCAATTGATTGTTGGTCCTCTAAGATCTTGACTCCAGGCCCTCAGAGCCTAGCACAGAGTCAATAATTATTTATTAAGTGAGGGAATAGCTAACAGGGCACACTAAGAATCCCTACCTCTCTCCATCTCTGACAACCTGAGACCCACTCCACCTCCAAGTGGTGTACTTGCCCTTTGTCTGTCTGATGCTTACCCTAGTCAGGGCAGGGAGAGATGGAGGTCGAATGTGTGGCCTCCCTTCCTCAAGTGGACTCTAGCCCTTTCAACCCAAGGCCCAGGCCATCTCTTCATCACCAGTCCTAACTCCAGCTCCCATTTGCCACTTCCACTCTCATGTCCTCAGAGAATCAGTGTAACCTTGGTGTTGTATTGCTTGGAAATGCACTTAAATATTTCTTCAGACCTTTGTGTATGAAAATGACCTTAGTCCCGTCCCTCCATCTTATGGACTTTCTTTGATGGCTAGGTGTGAAAAATAGGTTGGAGAGGAATGAACTTCACTTCGTATTTGCTACTAACAACAACAACAACAACAAATATTTTTATAAAACTTTTTTCACAGAAATGAGAAGGTTATTATTGTCTGTTCTATTCTGAGCCAAAGAAATAGGCTGTGAGCAAGCAGGCAGAAGGATCCTTTGGGACTAAGGAAGAAAAGAAAGATGCTCATCTGGGATCTGGCAGAAGATTCTTGCTTCCCTGAGGCATTTTAGCCATGTTACCTGTTAGAAAGCCACCATATGCAGTCTCTGCCTCAGCTGTAGGGACCCACCAGTGGCTTAGAACTCAGGGAACACCAACCTCATTGGGAGAAACATGTTCCTGGCCTTCCAAGCCCTAACCCTAAATGCATTTGGCCATGGAGACATTGTTACACATGGTGGTTAAAATCTACAATTTAATACTTCATCTCCATTTTGAAAAGGCATAATAGGCTTTTTGTAGTTTAACACATGAATCTATTTTCTTTTTATAAAATAGCTTCTATAGGCAAACTATTCAGTATTGCAAACTAGCTTACTGAAAGACTTTAGGAACAGCTAAATCAGAGTAGTAGTGCCTTTTATTTATACACCTTTGTAACTGTATGTTCATTTCTTGCCATTTGCATGTTTGTCTCTATACCATATTCTACTTTGTCTATTCTCAGGAAGTAATGACATTTCTACTATGACTTTAAGTTCAATGATGAGAACATGTGACAAGGAAAACTGCTCACCTACGATACCAGCTTCAAATACAGGTTTGTAAAAAAACCTTCAGAACAGTATGAATTTGATACTTCTGCAGTTATATTTATTTGGTAAATGTTGTTGCCACTTAACAAGTTGCTCTAGGAATTTCATGGTGGTTTGAAATAGAAGAATGGAGGGTAAGAGAACCAAGAAGTTTCCAAATAGAGAAAGGATTCCCATATCTGCCATTTTGTATCCCCATCACGTTCTTTGTATTATTTCTATTCAAAAGAATTTATCAAATATACCCCGTGGTACATGCTGCTAAAATTCTATTGCCATATTATAAACCCATACCACAGTAAGTGAGACCCTTTTAACTGCATAGCCTTTAACAAAGAATCTGGAAATTATGGGCTTAGAATTCAAAAGGCTTTGTTATAATCCTGGACTTGTCACTTTCTAGCTTTCTTAGATGTATTATGCAAACATCCTGGACTTTGTTCAGATGGCTTGTTCCCGGAGAGAGAGGGAGGGAGGGAGGAGAAAGGGAAGGAGGGAGAAGAGAAGGAGGGAGGGAGGCAGGAAGAGAATAGGGAGGGAGAGTTAGACAGAATATGATATAGTCCCTGCTTCCAAAGTAGCAAATAGAACCACACATATAAAAAAGAATTTTTTAAACTCTAATTGTTCTGAATAGTTTGGAAACTACGGCATTTGTGAAATTTAATGAATCATAAAAGGAATTAGTGATCTGTTTTCAGGAGTAGTAACAATTTAAGGAATATGTCTTTAAATATGTCGAATTTTATATATAAAAAAGGAGTGTTATGTCAACAAAGGGCAAAACTGGACTCAGAGAAAGATGGTAGAAGACAGGGTTAAGCGCAGTGTAAGGGTAGATGTGCCCACGATGTTCGATAGCAGCTCATAAATGATAGAACTTTCTTCCTAAATTGGTTTTTTCCTTGAGATGTTGGATTCTTGCTTGAGGAGAAATGGAGACCACCTTCTACTGACTAAATGTTTCATGCTTTATGACCAAAAGGGAGAAATAAACACATGAATATGTTCCATCCCAATATCTCTGCAGCTATAGGCACTGTGAGCAGCTGCCACGAAGAAGTTTTTCCTCCCCTACCTTGTGGGTACCCAGCCCAGGCTTCCAAACAATGAACCAGCTCATCCTTTGCTTGTGCAGCTTTACTGTGCTCTGCAGTTTCTAAAGTCCTATTACAGGCATACTCCAGTCTAAACGCCTCCAATTTCTTCAGCCTCCCTCATATGTTAAAGCACTGACTCTTGATGTTGCACTCCAGGGCAGGGAGTTGAGTGGCACTGTCTTATTCTAGATAGTGGAATTTGGAGTTGCATCACAGTCTTGATCCATATGTGGCTGCCTCTTGGCTAAAATGTCATTCTTCACTAGTTCAGCTATGGAGACATAAATGCCTATCTTGTATTCATATAATTGGGAGTTTGGGGTTTTAAGTGTAAAACCGTGTATTTGTTTATATATGTTGCTTCCAACCCATAATCCAAGGGCCATCCCAGATTGTCATGTGAATAGATTAGGAATTTTTTGACCAGATGATCTCTAGGTTTCGGGTCTTTCTTTCGAATTCTGATGTGCCGTGGGGCTCTTGGTATCTTTATGTATTCTCATTCTGTAAAGCAATACATGTATTCTCTCTCGTGTCGTCTTCAAGTTTGATCAGCTCTAGAACAGGGACTGGCAAACTGTGATCCACAGGGAAATTTGAAGGTGTTTTTCTTTAAAGAAAAATATGCAATGAAGACTATATGTGGCTCACAAAACCTATTTGTTGTCTGGCTCTCTGAAGAAAAATAAATGCCAATCTCTGCTCTAAAAGAGATTCATTAAAGGTGCTAGAAATGTTGCAGAGGACAGTGCTAAGGACAAAGCTGTTTAGCATGCTTCTAGAAACACGCTTTTCACATTGGCATAGTCACGTTTCATGTGCTTCTTCAACCACATAAAAATTTGTCTTGAGTAAACTATCATTTAGCCCATATTTCTCCATCTTTAAAAAAATCATGAAACTCCTTCTCAAAGCCTTCTTGCCAGAGCCCAGATGCATAATGTCTGCCACATCTCCAATTTGAGGTCAGTCTGAACCCATACTGGCTTCTCTTAATTCCGACTCCTTCCCACACTGTCACTTTAATGATCGGCTTTGGTATGTTATCTTGGAGAACAGCATCAAGCTCATTTGTCAGTAGGTTGCCGAATCTGTCACAATCTCAAATTTAAGTGTACAGATATCCTATCCTCTTACCACTATCTATAATTTTTTTCAAAATCACAGAGAGCTGTTTTGAAAACTTGGACATAGTTTAAGTAGCTAGGTCAAAGTAAACAACAGTAAAATTAAGTAGCTCTGAGGATTTTTTTTGGCTACTTCACGAACTTCTGTTATTATCACTAGTACTTGCTATCTTCTTTTCAGTTCAACATTTTTTCTCCTTCACAGAGTATGAAAAATAACATGTTAAAAGTTTACTTTCTTGTTAGCACAAATGCTTTAACTACATGGTCTCAAAGTATATAATAACTCTATTCCTGTCTTGCTCTTCTATATCTGAATATTACTTTAAAATTACTTCCTTTATTTTAAAGTAAATATACTTTAACTATTATTTGTCAGTGGATCAACAACAAAACTGGTGTTTCTCTTGCCAGAGTCTAGAAAGATGGCTGACCCAAGTGGCCCAGCACAGCAGCTGAGCTAGTGATGCTCATGGCCAACAGGGTAGCTGGAAGCTCCTAAGGCACAGTGAGATAACTGCTAGTGTGAGACTTTTCAGTCATACATGGTGTGAACATAACCCAAGCTGCGGCTGCCCAGCTCTGTGCAATTCTATAAATTTTAGGCTTTCTGCAATTCCCCAGACATTGTCGTTGATGCTCAACCAGGCATCCTATTGTAATCGTTTCAAATGCTGTTACTAATTGGGACATTTTGATCTTAATATTTAAAAAATTGACGTGAATATTTTTATAAAACAGGAAATTAGTTAAGTCTGTTCAGTACAAATCTTTGACGATGATAATGATATTAATAGTTACAAAAAAACCTCGGGTATTCATTCATCCATTTACATAGCAATATCTGTTGAGGTTGTGCCATGGGGCCAGCCACCACGCTGGGTGTTCAGGACACATTGTTGAAGAAACAAACATAGATCCTGACCCTTACAGAACTTATAAAATAGTGAGGGAACATAAAAAGTTATAAAATATGGTGAGTCCTATAAGTAGTGCTATGAGAGGTAATCCCAAGAGAGCTTGACTATAGTAAGATCAGATAGAAAGGCCTTACTGAGGAGGGATTATTTAAACGGAGACATGAAGGATAGGAAGGATCCAGAGGAAGGAGAAGTGCATTTTAGGCACAGGGAACAGCACGTAAAGGCCTGGTTGCCCGTTCAAGGATAAATGAATGCTACTAATTATCATCACATTATGGGTAAAACACTGAGGACAAAAGACCTTAAGTAAGGTCACATAGCTAATAAATCAATCTAGATCTCTGATTCCAAAGCCTGTCCTCTAACCTTCTAAGTTTTATTGCCTCCTAATAAAAGAATTCAACTCTATAAAGTATTTCTTCTCTAACCAAAATTTAGAAATTGTTAAAATTCTGCCTATCATTTTTCCTTTCCTGGAGAATGCTTGAATAGATTTCCTTTATGCGTGTGGTCTTCTAAAGGCAATTTCTTAAATGTAAATATTCTCTATTATATATTTATCAACTGGAGTTTATTCTGTACCTCCCACCACTCTGGAGATATTTAGCAATGTCTGGAGACAATTTTGGTTATCAAAACTCTGGGAGGAGTGCTACTATTCTCTAGTGAATAGAAGCGAGGGATGCTGCTAAACATCCTACATTGCATAGGACAGCACCAACGACAAAATTATCCAGCCAAAAATGTCTGTAATGTTGAGGTTGAGAAATTCTGTTGTATTACAAAGTCTGGATATTATTTTCTAACTCTAAATACAATTAAAATTAAATTAAATTAAAACCTCTACAACCTGTTATTCACCTAATATATTACACAATGAACATAATTTCTTTTTTTCTCTACGGACAAATTGAGATGATTCTTCCAGGTATATTACCCCAGGGGCAAAGTTTCTATTTTTTTTAACCTCTACCGGAGCTGAGAGTTGCAGGGAGAAGCAGGTGTGATTTTTCAAAACAATCTCCCAGAGTAAGGAGGAAAGGATAGTGGAGGAATTTTAGCACTGGAAGTGTGACAGAGACACTTTTGGGAGCCAGAGATGGTGGCAATAGCTTTTCATGATCTGAGATTATTTCTAAATCAGCATGAAAACTGCAGGAATGCTTGTATTGATCTACTCTTTCCTTTGTGCCCTTTTTGCATTTGACATGGGAAGTGATAAAATTCATCTGATTGAAAATTCTATTGATTTAATCTTCTATCCCTTGCCATGTTTAAATTTTGGCCGCATGTATTTAACTGCAAGAGTAGAGCGAAAGGTAGAACCTGGTGTTTGCTGTACAGCATGTGTCACTTAGATTTAAAAATAACTTTTCTATGTCTAAGACCAGGTTTAAATTTTAATTTGCAAACCCTAGTGTGCATTTGTTATGGGCTTGGTTTGTTACCTTGTGGATGGACAGCAGGTCCACATTACAAAGGCCCAGACATACACAGCGGCATAGAAACAAGCCTCGTGGTGATTGGGAGGCAGAACAGCCAGTTCCCAAGGAAGCTCCAGCACATGCAGGTTAGGTCATTGTCCCTGCAGCACGTTTGCATGGTAACTGGCAACCAACCGTGCCTGAAAAAAAAAAAAAAAGAATTTTTTATTTCATTTGCTGTAGACCTCCCTGACTTCCTAGACAAAAATATTCACTTAAAAAGAAAAAAATAAAATAAACTGATTTTTTTTTTTTAGAAAAGTAAGGCCTGTAGGAGTTAATTTACAAAATACAGTCACACTTATTTTCTAAGTAAAAATCATTTGTACAGAAAAGGAAGGAAGTTCATAGATGTTTAAAAGTTATGAGTAATTCAAATTTAATATGTTTTGGTATTTTACATTAACAAAAAATTTGATGAAAACAAGAAACTGATCAACTTTGATGCCACTCTATATTTTGCCTTCCTTTGGAATGCCCATTTTTAAAATATTTTTTCCTGGTTAAAAACTTTTAAATCAGCATTGCCATAATGATTTGATTGTAATTAAGTTTAAGACAAACAAACAAGAAGTTTTTAATTGCACTCAAAATTTTAAATATATATCATGACAATCTATTGCTTTCTACAAAACTATTAAAATAAGTGATTTAATTATGAAAGCAGAAAATAGCATTATTAAATACTGTTATTCTAGCAAGTCCAGTATTGAAAAAAAAAAACAAACTACAGACTAACACCTCAGATCTAGAGGAAATATTTCAGAGCCTATAGAACATATTTTTATTCTTTTCCTCATATGAAATATTTTATTTCTATTATGAATTAACACAAAATACTTTATTTTACTAATACTCAACTGAAAATGAAGATAATTTAACCTCATATTATTCAAGTATAAAATTCATAGATTATGCTAAACCTATAACTTTGCATAAGATTTAACAACCATCTATCAGTAATAATCATAATTATGATAACCTAGAATTTATCACACCCTATGTGCCAATGTTCTCAGTTTCTTACATGGGAATACTTAGTTCTTCTGAAATGTCTTCACATTAAAAGGCTGTTTCTACTAATTCCTTCTTTTTGCATTTAAACAACCATGCTCTCTCACTTCTTTTATAACTACTGTTTTCCTCATTACCCCCTTACCACCATTAGCTGCACCATTTTTCTTACATCTGAAATCTTTTCCATTCTACCATCTTTTCTCTCTCATCCTAAAACACTCTTAGGTTCTAATTGAAACTTTCTCTGCATTCTTTCATCCCCTCAAATGAATATCCTATCAATCTTCCTTTCAACAACAGATTTTTCTGTAAAACAATGGCCTACACTCTCTCCTTCCATTTCTGCATCAACCATCTTCTTTTTCACTATTTGCCATCTCTGTGTTGTTTCCTATGACCTAATAGTTGAATCCAGCGACCTTTTCTTGTTTCTCATTGCCTTTTGCCCTTCTGTAATTTTGACATTTTTTTATACCTTCTCCATTTTTAGGTTATTTTTTTCCTTAATTTTGGATAATAGTAATCTCCTAGTTCTCTTGTCTTCTCTAGCTTTTAAAATGTTTTCTCATCTTCTTATCCTATAAACACAAGAATCATCCAAGATTTTTTTCCTTGTCTTCATCAAAACATCCGATATCCAGTTCTTCCTTCTGAATTGTCTGTTTTCATGGTCAAATGGGACCATCCTTTCCCAAGTCACCTCTGACTGAAAGTTTCAGTGTAATATTTAATCCTGACTTCTATGCCAAGTCCCATCAACTTGAATTCATTCATCCTTTCCATTCCCACTGTCATTACCCTGTTGAAGCTCATGGCACATCATGCCTGAATTATTGCAACTCCTCTGGCTATTCTTTCCTCTTCAGTTCACCCACTATATCACCACTCGACTATTTGTCAGAAATTACTGCTTTGAATATTTTCTTCCCTGCCCTCAACTCAAGATTTCTACCATGCTCCATTGCCTGCCAAATAAAATCACAACTCCCTGGATCTTCACAGAGCGCTCCCAGTGTTATATTCCACTCCTCTCATACTGTTTATTTACCATTCAGCGTACAAACAAATATTCTTTTCTACCCATGGTGCTGTCTGCTCATGCCATGTGATATGCCTCTCTACTCCTGTCTTAGTCCATTGAATATTCAAGGCAAACTTGGAGTCTACATTAATTAGAGGGACTCCCCTCTATCTGTGATATTAAAGGTTCTCTCCCTCTTCTAATCTCTTTGTTCTATTTCTTTGGCTTTTATCACATGTTAATTTATCTTAGATTATCTAAGTACAGTAATTCCTCACTTAGTATCACTGATAAGTTATTGGAACTACAGCAAAACAACATATAATTCAACCAGTTTTGTCATAGGCTAATTGACATGAACAAGAGTGAAGTTCCTATGGCATCTTATAGATATTATGAGAACATCGTTGAATGAAATAATGTTCTACAAGCCTACTCGGTGAAACTTTTATCTCATAGTGTTACAAACCAGAGGATAAACTACCTTGCCTGTGTCAGAAGTTCTACAGTGCTTCTCTACAGCTTTCAGGATAAAGTTTAGACTTTTCATGTTGGTGTATGAGTTTCTCCGCAATCTGGTCCCTGTCTGCCCCTGTGCATATCCTTCCTGCCTCCACAGTGCCCTGAGATACTGCACTGCCTTTGTTCCTTTGCTAACCTACCTTTTTTAGGGGAACATAAGTTTTCTAGGGGCTATGACTCTTCTATCTTTCCACCTGTGCTCCTTGCACCAAGCCTAGGGGCTGTTGATGTGAAATGAGTCAAGTTTGGCTGGGGAAAGCCAGCTGGTTATGAAGATAGGTCTCCGCAAGGTGGCATTTACTTATGTAAATTAACCATGACTCAGGGCCTGGCTTTCAGCCTGAAGGCCTGAGAATTTGGCATAACGTATTGTGAGTGGATCCACCTCACAAAGGTAGCACCCTATTAACCAAGCTCACAGAGGCTGCTATATAAAACTGGCATGCCTATGCACTAGTTATTATGAAGAATGTTGACTGGACTGTTAGTGGTGTTACCCTGACCTGGGCATTCTCTGCCTCCTTACATACCATGCCAAAAGCACATTCTCATTATATATTTGCAGCCAATCTATTTTATTTTATAACAGCTAATTAGGTGAATTGGGTGTGGATTTTACTAACTCACCTGTTAAAGAATAAACAACCTCAGTTCTGAATTTTGGGGAAGAGATGGGAGCAGTTTCCTGTAGCTTCTAGGTACTGATTAATCTGGCGTCTTTAGTAACATTTGTGTGACATGACCAGGTAGGTAGCTGCTGATTGAATAAATGAATTCAGATCCTGCCGCTAGCTATAAGATTGCTTTGATTGAAAGGCTAACCGTGGCAAAATAATATATAGACGTATTCCATATGATCTTATTACTGGAAAACTATATTTCTCTTTAAAAATTCTTTTAACTCTTTGATATATTTCTAACTATTTTTCTTCACATTCTCCTTAGCCATCACATTGGAAACCGCCACCAGGTATCGGGGACCTAACTGGCATGTTGCAAACTGAACTTTCTCACTGATTTCTGATTTCTCTGCCTACCTTATCTCTTCTGCTGCTCTGACTGCTGCCACCACCAGCCCTACTTCTTCCCCATTTCTCCTTCCTCCATACGCAGTTTTACTTCTTCTACTTTCTAAATCAGAATTGCCTTGGGGCTCGCCTCCACGGTAAGTGCTCCAGCACAGAAGCTGCTGAGACCTTTGAGCCTTGCATCTGGTGCCTGCACATCTCTGACTTCAGCCATCCTCTTGAGATGCATTTTTTAAAAATGAACAGCTCTGCATAAAGTGGAACTATTGGGATTTCTGATCTGAGTGATGTTAAAATAAAGTTAGTTCACAAAAGAAAATCAGCCTTTCGTAACAAAGTACCAAACAGGCTGTTGGTCATGGATCATGTAAACATAACTAAGTCATTTTTTTCCTTTGGTAGTTGTTTTTATACTCACACCTTGACAGGCAGACTGTGGCTACACAATACCAAAATTCAGTTCCTCTATGGTTCTTTAACTATGTAACAACAACAAAAAATACATTTCTGCTTACTTATCAATATTAGGCAATCCTCATTCCAATATCCAATTTTTGTATGAACTTTTAGCTATTTTAAGTTACTGGGAAATTAATTACCAAGTTTGGTAACTTCACCATTAAACAGAATAAGACTAAGAATTTTTCTGTCACACTATGTCATTTTCTCTCTCCCCACTTCTTCCTAAATATTTTTACATCAATACATTCACACACAAAAATTTCTCACATGAGATAAATTGTTCACATAAATACATTGTATGTTTTTATCCATAGCTCCATGCTAGTCATTAAGAAAGCTTAGACACTTAACCAAAATAATGAAATAACATCTGCCCTAATTTTTAAGTCCCTACTATGTGTATGGCAATCTCTATGCAAAGCGTTTTACGTATCTTACATCATATAACCCTCTGAATGGTTTAATCCTTGAACAGACCTCCCATTTTACAGATGAGAATATTGAGGTTAAGGAACTTGCTCAATGGCACGTCTTCCTCAACTCCTTAATCACTGACTTTCAGAATTCGCATTGTATACTTTAGGGATGGGACCCCCTGTACCAAAATGCATTTAGCATAATGACAGTCTGTGTCAGTCATGGGCTGCCACATATAAAATAAAAATGTTATATGATTTCAAAAAACTGTGTCATGGCACAGTTATAAAAAAATAGATCTTTGGAAGTAGATAATAATATATTTTAAACACATAGGTTTGCTTCATGGTTTAATTTGTGTGTTTTATAGCTGATGAAGAGTATGAAGATGGAATTGAAAGAACATGTGACACTCTTCTTATGTGCATCGTCACCGTTCTGAACCAGGGCCTCAGGAATGGAGGTGGTGTGGGAGATGTACTGAGAAGGCCATCCAAAGATGTGAGCTGGAAAAAAAGTTGTTTTTTTTTTTTCAAGATGCACATAGTTATTTTTAAAAACTTTAAAAACAGCATTTACAATGTGATTTTTGTTTTCAGGATAGTATATTGTATCATTTGATTTAAAAGTATAACAGTGGCCCTAAAACCAATTGTTTGTATGCTAGGATTTCATAGAAATAGCTAATGTACTAAAACTCTATGTTTTTAGTGAGGTTATGACATTTTTCCAAGTTTGAACTGTATATTGTATTACAGCAACAAAATCATGACTACAGACTTTATACAGGAGTTGAGTGTTACATAAGAAACAGAAACGAGGCTGCCTCTTGTCTATCAGGTGTCTCAAACATGGAGATTTACTCTTTACCTCTGAGGATGAATAGCCTCCATTATTTATTATGATGAATATAAAATTTAAACAAATTCTAACAAGATTTTATATTTAAAATGGCAAGACTGAAAAACTGATTAGCTGCCAAATCTCAAGTGCTAAGCTAGGAACTTAAAAAATCTCAGTTTTCCAGCAGGCTAGCTGTATCATGTTGTTGATTTATCTAATGGTTTCTCATCTCTGAAACAGCTGAGTTACGTGATCACTAACATGAATTTTAATACTGTTCATCAAGTAGAAATAGCTTGAGCTGTATGTACTTGATCCTTTAAGGCCAAAAACAAAACCTACTCAGAAATTGATAGATCATTAGGTTCTCCTCAACTGCCTAATCGCTGACTTTTGGAATTAATATTTGTATATCTTTGTGCAACTTCTGGGATGCAACCCACTGCACCAAAATACATTTAGTATAGTGACACATAGTAAAGTGGGTTTTAATAAAGGTAAATCTCTCTTTTACAGGGTAAGGGTTGGGGGAGGTAGTGTAAGTTCTATGGAATGGAAAGGATTCCGGGAAAAGGCTGTGAAGCTTTTTGCATAACACTTAAAGAAAATGAAGGTAGAAAGTGGATCTTTTTCCAACTTGGAATACTATTTATATTAATTTAGCCAACATTTATTGAATATTTTCTCTATGCTAGAAAATGTACTAAAATCACCTTGCCTTGAAAATATGTTTGTGTATATATATTTTATACACACATTTTAAATTTTATTTAAAATTTTTATTTCAGGAACCCCTATTTGCTGCCCGAGTGGTGTATGACCTTCTTTTTTATTTCATTGTTATTATTATCGTTCTTAACTTGATTTTTGGTGTCATCATTGATACTTTTGCTGATCTCAGAAGTGAAAAACAGAAAAAAGAAGAAATTCTGAAGACAACCTGCTTCATCTGTGGTAAATGTTCTTAAGATACTAAAATACTAGATGAAGAAACTGCTCTGGAGGAGGGAGGGGCTAGAATGATGTTTACTTTTCATGCTTTGGGAAAATTTATTTCAAAATGAAAGCTGTCCAAAACTCAGATTATGTAACTGAGCATCGGACTGGGGTTCTCTGTTATATAAATAGATAGAAGAATTACATCTCAAAGCTATCTTGTCGTTATTTCTGCAATTTGTGTGATTCTCTGACTATACAATGTGTTACAAAATGCTAAAAGGTTCTATCGCCTGGCAAACAGATTTTTAAATCACAGTAACATATTGATTAAACAACAGAAAGATTTTTATTTTATTTTGTTAGATTATGAATCTATAGATGATTTTTCCAGCAATTTGAACTTTTACTCACTGACACTATGTTTTAGATTCTGAACTGTACTTTCTCTGTTTATAATCTCTCTCTCTCTCTCCTTTCCCTTCCTCGCCCCGTCTCTCCCTGAACCCCTTCCCCCCTGTCTCTCTCTCTCACCACACTGCCTTCCCTTCTTCCATCATTAGCTCTCTCAGGCCCAACGTTACCCAGCCCACCCCGCCCTCATTCCCTTTGGCTATACATTTCAACACTTTCTGGCTTTAGTTGTCTCCATAGCTGGCCTAGTCACCTTAGGGTCCTTCCCCCTCCTTGAATAATCACCAGCTGCAGATTATACTCACAATCTATTTTTTCCTTGTTACTCTGAAGATCTTTTGATAAAAGTCACAAAACAAGCATAAGGGCTTCACTGTTATTCTATGTAACTTAAATTAGGCTCTTCCAAACCTTTCTAACATTCTTCCAACAGTTATAGGTGTACCAAGCAGTCACCTGTAATAATAAGCTATATTCCAAGGAAACAAATGTAAATTAGTCCTTCTTTGGGGTGTTCATAATTCAAACACAATAAATATCATTGCTGCCTAAGAAGCTTACAGGTTGTTATACCTCTCCAGGTTGTGATAGGGAGTAGACAAGAGTCAGGAAAGGCTTCTTAGGAGAGAGATGGCATTGGAGCTGCTGGTAAAAGGTGTAAGAGAGGTAGCCATATCAAAGTGGGTAGAAGCAGAATGACCAGCATAAGGGAAAGCATGGAGGGGATAACAGTGCAATGAGAATCTTCAATTATTGCAAGCAGTTCAATGTTGCTGGAGCTTAAACTTCAGAGCAGGGCATGCCAAGAGAAGAGGTCGCCAAATCATGTGTGGCCCTTTATATTAAAAAGCTCGGACTCTATCCTATCTACTTATAGAGAAGATGGGCAACCATTAAAGAATTTTAACTAAAGGAGGACAGGGCTTAATTTTTGTTTCAGGGCACTGTGACAGCTATGGGAGGTCATTCATCAGTACACAGTACTGGAGACCGAGTAACCAGGTAGGAGGTTATTGCCATAGTCCAGGTGAAAGGTAACAAAACCTTGATTCAAGAAAGTTAGTGGTGGCCATATTAATGGTGGAAGACAGAGTCAAGAAATATTTAGGAGATAAAATTTTTAAATTCCAGTGTTTTGGAGTGGATATGAAAGAACTGAGGTACCTCTGTGAATGGTGGCATCAGCAGCTGAGTTTGAGAAAAGAAGAATTGTTTTAATTTTAGATTTTAGATTTTAGATTTTTCAGGCTTGTCCTAGCTCACCCCCAAAAGGCCTGCTCAGCACTGCCAGACTTATTTTCCCTTTGAGTTCATCATTTCCTTATGCAAAAGCCTATCAATAGCATTGTAGTCTATAACTCAAAACTCTAATTTTCTTGGCATATAAGGGGCCTCACAATTGGGCCCCTTCTTTTTTTGCCTACCTTTTCACCAACTCTTCTCCCATTTATAGCTTAAGTTCTAGCCCAACTACCTTACTCGTTCTTAACTCTCCATGTGTTCTCAGTTATGGTTTTTCTGTTTAGAATGCCCAAACTCCTAAGCTATTGAACTCTTGCCCTCACTCTGAGACCCAGATCTCATGCCACTTCTTTGATCTCTCTAACCAGAAGCAAACATGTCTGCTCCTAAATTATTCATGTCACACTTAGTTATATGGTACTATATATATTTTTGTTGTTTTATCTCCTCTGTTGGATGCTATGCATTGTCATATTGTAGAAGGTGCATGAATTTTATAGTCAAACATAGGTGTGCACTGGTTCTACACCTTGGCTATGTGAGGTTGGCCAAGTTTCCTTTCCTTAAATTATTGCTCCTTCATCTGGAAAATGGAGAATACAATGCCATGTTTTGGGGTTGTGGTGAGCATTAATGTATATCAGAATCCCTAGCTCAGTGCTTAGCTGAAAGTAAACACTCAGACATATTAATTTCTTTTTTTTTAAGAGATCTAGACCCATGCCTTATCCATTTGAAAGCTATATTGCTTTCCTAGTATGCAGTAGGGATCATTCTTAAATATTTGCTTAATAAAGGACTATCCAGTTAGTCAGCTCAATATTCTTAAGGGCTTATAACCTATGAAAGGAAGATAGAGCAAGTAAATACTAAATTGATTTATATTGCAAACAGAAAATCTAGTTTCACTAATTCCAAGTTAATCTAAATTTTTTCATGTACAGGGTATTGTTTTTATGGCATACACTTGCTCACAGGGGTACAGGTGATATATCAGAAGACATAAGGAGATGTTGGATCAACATAATCCATTTCAGAATCTTCACATTTATTTAAAAATTTGAGAGGCCATTTAGGTAATTTAACCTAAGAATAAATTTAAATGATATTTTTATATTAGAGTAAATAGAATGTTGTAAAGTAGAACAAATTTAGTGTGAACATTTAAAATTAAATAGAAACATTTTTAAATATTGAAAAGTGGTCTAAATACCTAGAGCTGCTAATCCTTGTGATCTCAATAACAAGGATTCTTTATTCTCTTTCCTTAAAGGACCTTAAGCAGAAACGTGTGAGAAGTATTGTGATAACATATGTGTAAATATGCTTTCATTCCTGAGAATCACTTACCATATATAAGATCTAATATATACCATAAATATTATAAGAATTTATTACAAAAATGGTTTAAATATTTGGGATGTTTAGGGATTGTACTATGAAATAGTTTTGATTAATCTAGAAATTGTTTTTGAAAGAGTTAGATGTTAAGTTGCTATTCAAAGAGGGGCAATGTATAAATAACGGAGGAGAGAATCTCCACAG
This sequence comes from Cynopterus sphinx, assembly GCA_030015415.1. Classification (NCBI taxonomy): domain Eukaryota; kingdom Metazoa; phylum Chordata; class Mammalia; order Chiroptera; family Pteropodidae; genus Cynopterus; species Cynopterus sphinx. The sequence goes on from CM057380.1 coordinate 141,922,804, forward strand.
TAGGAGAAAATTGGCTCCAGAAGTGTACCAAGTGACACCCATAGTAACAAGAAAGGAAGTAGATACTGTGACAAGAGATGAGAGCAGATGGGACTTTTCTAGCATTGAAAGCAATGACCAGATGTTTGAGAGTTATGACTCAGAAAACAATTTCTAGTGATCCAGAAGGTGGCCATGATAGGGTGATAATTAGCAGATGACAGAGCTGAAGGAGTAAACACAGAAAATGAATTGGCTCTCATAGCCACAGTAATAATTAATTTTGAATTACTGGTCTGTACATCCAGTGAAAGGCAGCTGTTGACAAATCAGGTGTGACAAAATAATAAGATAAACAAAGTATTTGATGATGTCAGAATTTCTATCAAGGATATTCAGGTTCCTAGAATTAAAGAGCTTTCTAGGTGATTTAATAGAAGATAAAGACTATATTGTGAGAGAAGAGCCATTTGTGTTTTTCTAACAGTATCTTAGTCCCTTATTATCTATACTTAGATATTAAAGTCATTCGTTCATTTGTTTGTTTAACAATTACTTATTTAGCACCTTCTACATTCCCAGGGTATTGCAGTGAACAAAAATAGACAAAAGCACTGCCATTTTGGAGTTTATTTTCCAACATATGTAGAATGTCAAATGATGACAAGAGCTATAGAAAAAAGTAAAGCAGAGAAGAGGAATGGTAATACCTGGGTGATGGGTAGGTGTCTACCCTTACCTTACTCATACCATGTGGGAAATACAGCATAAGTATAGTCTTATTTTTTCTGAAAAGCTTATATTAAGCACATGAACTCCTCTTATGCTTCCTTTCCTCCTCCCTTCATCAGCTCAGCCAGTACCCTAGCTTTTATTGTTCATTTTAAGTCATTTTTTCTTGAACTAGTATATTTACATCTCAAACTCTGTTAGCAAATTCCAACTTTCTACTTTCTATCATCCCAACAATGGCTGTTCTGCAGGCATCTTAAACAACACATCCCAAATTGTTCAAGTCAGAAAGTTCAGTCATTTTTGATTCCTCTTAAATATATACCTCTAATTGGATGTCAAGCCCTCTCGAATTTTCATTTCAAAGTCCTCTTCAGCCTCTTATTCGTTTACTCAATTACTCTGTCAACTTTGTTTGAAATGCCTGTTTTCCAGTACTATGCCAAGTGCTGGTAATACAAAAATAAATCAGACAATAAAGTAGTAGAGCCTAAGATAGAAATAGGCACATTTTCACAGCAAAGTATTATGGACACAAAGAGGATCAACTAACTGGTTGTGTCTGGGAGTTAGAGTGGTGGCAGTAGGTGAGCTGGGTCTTGAAGAAGAGGGTTATCTGGAGCAAGAAAGAGACTAGATGGAGACATCGAGTTTTCAAAGGATTTGGTGTGTATGGAGAATAGTGAGAAAGTCAGAGTGATAACAAAAAGTGAATTGTCAGAGCATGAGGATGACTTCAAGTTCTTTTGTTGACAGGGACTTCATTAACACAAGTGAATAAGAAGGGCTAAAGAAACAAATTTTTGATGAGTGGAGGTTGACATGCCCATTAGCTATCTAAGAGGATTTATCCAGGAGGTAGCTGGAAATAGAAACTAAACTTGAGTAGAAAGGTCAATACTTGCAATAAAGATTGAGAAATCATCAGCATGATGACGATTGAAACCATGGGAATGGGCACTAAAGCTTAGAGAGCAAGAACCAGTGAAGATGAACGATAAGCAGTTTACCTCCTTTACATCCTCCCCATTGCCCTAGACCCCTGGATTCTCACTCTCAGCCTCCTCTTCCATAGTCTTCCTCTAAATCCTGCCACAGCAAGTTACTGAAAGCACAAGTCTGAATATGCTAGTCTACATGCAAAAGCCCTCAGAATAAAGTGCAGACTCCTTAGCTTTGTGTTTAAAACTCTTTTTGGTTTGTGACAAATTTATTGTTTCATCTTCATTTCCAAATGTTCCCTTCTAGCTACACCAGAGGAACTGACACTTTCTTAAACAGGTCATCATCTACTTTTATCTCTAGCTTTGCCGTGCCATTTCCTCAGCCCAGACAGGAAAAACAAACAAACAAACAAACAAACAAATAAATAAACAAACAGCACCGCTTTGGCAACAGAAATATTTTTATTTAAATGCTAGCTGACTTTTCCTCTAACTAGAGGTGTTACTTGAACAATTAATTGAATCCTGAATCTGTTTCCTCACATGCTAAAAGGTCAGATTGGATTGTTACAGTTATAATAGCATATTTAGATCTCTTTATAGTTGGCAGCATAAATATGTGCTCAATAAAAATTAAATATATTTCATTACCATTAATCTGTTTTCTACTTGCTATAATCATGTTTCAAGGTTAGACGTTCAAAGCTTTATGCCTCATTGAAACCATTTAAAACATATCTAGTCAAATATACCGCTTTGAAACTTTTTTAAATGTACCTAGTCAGAATTCATTTTGTCCTGACTATGTTTTCTTGGCAGTTTATACCATTTCAGAATGTCTGCTGTTTGTTTCCTCTACCATATTATAGATTAATTAATAGACATATATTATAGCCCTATGTCCCTTGCAATAGGTAGATACTTGTTTGAATTGAATTTTGAGAAAACTTATATTTTTTCTTTTGGGGGATAATAGCTCTGTTGAGATATAATTTGTAAAACTTAAAACTCACCCATTTAAAGTGTACAACTTAATGTTTTTTTAGTATATTCAGTTATGTGTCTATCATCACAATCAACTTTGGAATATTTTCATTGTCCCCAAAGGAAACCTCATACTCTTTAGCTATCACTGCTTCCTTTCTCCCAATCTTTAATCCTCCTCAGCCCAAGGCAACCATTGGTCTACCTTCTGCCTCTATAGATTTGCCTATTCTGGACATTCCATATAAATAGAATCATAAAATATGTGGTCTTCTTTAAGTTGCTTATTTCAGTAAGTATGATGTTTTCAAGGTTCATGTCATAGCATGTATCAGCACCTCATTTCTTTTAAAATACAGAAATAATCCATTGTATGACTATACTATATTTTGTTTATTCTTTCATCAATGATAAATATTTGGATTGTTTCTACTTTTGGCTACTATGAATAATGCTGCTATGAACAATTTATGTCTAAGTTTTTATATGAACATGTTTTTAATTGTTCTGTCTACACACACACACACACACACACACACACACACACCTACAAGTGGAGTTGCTATATGGTATCTCTACGTTTAACCTTTTGAGGAACTTCTGAACTGTTTTAAAAAATACTGCACTATTTTACATTTCCACCAGTAGTGTATGAGGACTCTATCCACATCATAACCATTAGTTATTGTTATCTTTTTACAATTATAGCCATCCTAGTGGGACAACATTTTATTAGTGACATATTCTTTAGGCATTAAATCAATATTTTATTCAGTCCTGACTATGTACCAGGCACCATTCTAAGCTATTTGGACCACCGGTGAAAAATAGAGACAGATACACACACACACACACACACACACACACACACACACACACACACACACACACACATCTGCCAATAGTCATTCAGTAAATGATAAATAAGTTTCTGGATAAAATGGCATTCCTTCTATGCTGATTAGCAGGCAGGATTTTTTGTTTTTGTTTTGACAATTTTTACCTCTTTACCTTAGACTTATGGTCCAGTGTGATTTAACAATGTTTATACAAATATTTTCAGTCTGTTAGGACATGATAAGCATTATAGAAAAAAGAAGGAAAGTGGGAAAGAGTGACTGAGAGTATTGGCAAAAGGAAAGGGACAGGTAGTAGGATTTCATAGGGTGATTAACTTAAGCCACATTGAGAAGGTGAAATTTGAGCAAAAACTTGAAGTTGAGTGAGTTAGTCAAAGAGATACTGAACGAGTGTTGTGGGCAGAGTAAATGACCAGTCCAAATGCCCTGAAACAGGGGTTCGTGTGCAAGGAACAGCAAGTTGGCCAGTGTGGCTGAAAGAGAGTTAGCAAGGGAGAGTGTAGCAAGAGATGAGGTTAGAGAAGCTATAGAGCCAATAACTTAGGGTTTAGCCAATAAATATTGCATGGAACATACTTATACTCAATGATTATTCTGAAATTGTTACTTATCTGAAATTCAAACTTGGGCAGGGTTTGGAAAAGGGGATAAACACTATCCCACTTGTATTTTTAAAGGATCACTCTGACTGCTGTCTTGAGAATAGTCTGTAGAGAGGAAGAGGAAAAGGGGAGGCCTGGGAGGCTATTACAGGAACTCAGATGAGAGATGATAATGGCTCAGACCAGAGTGGAAGCAGTGGAGGTGGTGAGAAGTGATTTAAAATGTAACCCCTACATTGGGAACAGGTTTTTTTTACTTATCATACTTTATATCTTATTCATTATTTAAAGGGTCATCATGCCTAAATGACTTTTTTTTTTTTAAATATGCTTAGGAAAAGAGTAGCCAGAATTAGAATTCAATCCCTGGTTTCTTCTCCAGTATTTGAACTGCAAAACCAGACTGAATCCCAACATCCCATTTACTTGGCATTCTAATTCATCATTCCATAGATATTTTTCTTTGTCTTCATTAATTTCCCTTTTATCTACTTTTCAACCTTTGAGAGAAAAAAATATTACTATCCAGAGCCTTTCCTCAGTTTCCTTCCAGAGTCTGAAAATATACCTCAAATCGAGCAGATTATCCCCTTCCCAAAATGCCTGGAACACAGTATTCTAAGGGGCTGCATGAGTCTGTGAGTCCTTATTGCACTCAGAGCACAGATTGCTGTGGACATTCACTTACCCATCACTGATTATAAATGATTTTGAAGAGATAACTCTCTCAGCTGTCTTCCTCCATTTTATCCAAGTTCCTGGGTAAAATGACTTTTTATTTCTGTCCTGATTAGCAAGTGTCCCCCTTTCTTACACAATCATTTTCACTTCTTTTTTTCAGATTTGTGTTCTAGTTTAATTTGACAATTTTGATATGGCTATTTTTAAAATTATCTGAAAATTTATAATAAGACTGCATTTATAAGGATCCATGGGTGTGTTGGTGGTGGGGACGTTAGTTGGGAAGAAATCTATGGCTTTTTTCTCTGGAGGTCTTGAATACTGTGTTGTTTTTAATCATAACATTTTAAATTGGCATACTCTTAGAGAATTTTTTCATATAATTATTATGTTTTGTTTTTATGCTTATTAAATGAAAAATTACATACATTGTGTTTCCTGTGTTTTGCAGGACTCGAGAGGGACAAGTTTGATAATAAAACTGTTTCATTTGAGGAGCACATCAAGTCAGAACACAATATGTGGCATTATTTGTACTTCCTAGTCTTGGTGAAGGTTAAAGACCCCACTGAATACACTGGACCTGAAAGTTATGTGGCTCAAATGATTGTGGTGAGTGATCAGAGGGCTTTAATCTGGGAATATATTACATTTTGTCTTTCTCTAACTTCTCTACCTTCTCCTTCTTCCAAAATATAAATGTCTTAACAATCATTTTGGTAACTTTTAAATAGGACTATCAATCATTTAAGAACCCCTTTACTGGCTAAATGGTTGGTTCCCAGTGGACTCCTTAGCTATACAAACCAAATCTAAATCTCAAGTGCACAGATATTTACTGAAGAGTTATCTGTACAGTGAAAAGCACCATGTGTCCTTTCTGCCATCTTCTGACCTCATGCCCCTGTCATTGCTAAAGTCTCGGTTCTCAAAATCTGGAACTTTCCCATTGGCAAACATGAACAGAATATTCATACTGTAAGGTCAGATTCCTTGAATTTTATAAATCAGGGGTTTAAGAAATTAAATTGTGTTTGGAAAAAATATAATGTTTGCTCTCTATGGGAAAACACTGGCTTTCTGTCAGCATACACTTTGCCTAGGTTTGCCAATGTTGGTGATGGATTTGCACATCCAGTTGTAAATCCAGTTGCTTATAACTCCTCATTAAGATCAGTAGCATTGCACAGAGGGATGGCTGTTTCAGAGATTTTAACTAACCGGTTTAAAGAGAAGTCAAAGTTACAACTTTAGTGTATTCATGATTACACAGTTAGTGAGTATCATTGCATCTGACATAAATTCCTGTATTCTTATAATAGCTGTATATTGGATTCTTTTCTCAAAAATCATTCTACAAAATTATGTTAGTTGTTTGAGAATGGGACCTTAGAAGAGTTATGATCCTCTTTGCTGCTCAGTCCCAAGGATAATTTTTAATAAGCACCAAGGCTGAAGTGGTGGGAGAACCAGGTGACAGTGGCTCTATCCTCCCCTCTGGGAGCTTATCATCCATTTAGGAAGACATAAACTATAACATAGGGAGCGACCAAAGAAGATTTTCAGAGGCTAACATGTTAAGTACAAGATAATATTACAATAGTTTATCTCACCTCGTAGTGTTTATGTGTCACAGGATAGCAACATGTAAATTGAATTTTTATAGTTCAGCATTTTTCATGCTTTTTTATTATTATTGACTTGTATCCCACCATAAGTTGTTTTCTCTGCATTTTTCATATGGCAGTAGACAGAACCTAACATTTTTTTTTCTCTGCATATTCTTTTCTGCCCTTTCTCCTGTCAAAATTAGGAAAAAAAGGTAATCACTTTGAGGATATGCATTTATAGTTGTTTTTCATACAGTCTTGATCTCAAGATGCTGAGGGATTATTGGAGTGAAACATTTTATTTCTGCTTGCTGGTGAAATAAAAACCATGTGTAAAGCATTACATTTAGAGTGTGACCTCGTATTGCTATGTTTCATCAAAGTTTGAGCAAATTTAATGAACATATATTTATTGGGCACCCATATGTCTCTTGAATTAAAAGATTTCAGGAAATGTTCTGAAGGGTCTGATACATTCCTTCTCTGCCAAGGAATTTAGAACTTAGTAAGATATAGAAGAGAATAACACACCAAAAGCAGAATAGGCTAAATTCCCCGAGAGTGGAACAAATGAAAATCTGTGTAGGATTAAAGACATAGAGTGACATTCAGCTGGGCACTAGTGGAGAGGAATTGTGTGTGTGTGTGTGTGTGTGTGTGTGTGTGTGTGTGTGTGTGTGTTAGAGGGCCATACACTGAACAGGGTCAGCTTTGTGCAGACTGGCAGCGTCTGCTAGATGAAGAGTGAGTTCCCATAAGAGGAAGCATCCTGAACAGAAGCATCAATATGGGACACTCAAACACTTGCCATAGCCAGATGCCCAGTTTCCCTGGTACATAATTCGCTTAAAAGAAAGCTCTGAGAGATATGACAGGGAAAGTAAACAAGACTTTCAAGTAGTAATAGTAGGTATTTGAACATTATTTCCTAGGCAATGGAAAGCCCCTGAGGTTTTAACTAAGGGGATGATGTGCCCTAGGACAAGAATGTAGGCTAGTCTGAAGAAGGGAAAGAGGAAATCAGGGATGCTATTTGGCAACTGATGAGTCTAGGGGTGGGGAACCTGGAAGAGGTGGAAGATTTCAAGGTGACAGAGATGCCTGACATTGTGAGCCTGGTCATTGGGAGAAAAGTGGTATATGCATTTCAGAGAGTCTCTTTGTTGGGAGGAGAAGCTGGTCCTAGAAGAAGACTTCTTGATTTTGAAATGAGACTAGAGACTGAGTTACAGATTAGGGGAGACAGTGAAGTGACAACAAAGTGCACGCACTTTAGAGCCAGAAAGACCTGGGCTCAAACTTCAGTTCCATTACTCCTTTGCTATGTGGTCTTGGATATTTTGAGTGAGTCTTTGAACTTGTCTGAGACTCTGCCTCCTCATTTAAAAGGCTGAAAATTAATATGAGATCAGTGAGATGATGTGTAAGAAGTGTCTAGCGAAGTATAGGTCTTCGGTAGTTGACAGTTTTGCTATGACTGTCCAGATAGAATGACAATTGAAGTCACAAATTAGAGAGAGGTAGGAGAAGGGAGAAATGTAAAAAGAGAAGAGAGGAGAGGAGAAGAGAGGAGAGGAGAGGAGAGGAGAGGAGAGGAGAGGAGAGGAGAGGAGAGGAGAGGAGAGGAAAAGCCAGAGACAGAACCTGGAGGATCTCCTATTTAGGAAAAAAAAGAAAGGCAAGTAAAATGAGTACAAAAGAAGGGAACAAAAAAGGCAGTAGCAGAACCAGAAAGTGGAGAGTGTCAAAAGCCAAGAGCTGAGCATAGCAGTGTCAGAGTTCAACAATGTCATTTACTGCAAAGAGGACATTAACAAGAGACAGGTCGAAGCCCTTGGGAGTTATAATGAGGAAACCACCAGGTGACTTCTACCATAAGAGAAGACTGTTGTAAAAATGTTGACCTATCTTTATCCTTAACATTAAAGCCAGCATTTTGCTAGGCACTTGTACTTGAATTTCTAAGTATCCATGTACTTATCTGTGTTTCTGTTCAGAACTCTGTCCAGAACCATGACAGGAGAGATTAAGAACTCACAAGCTTATTCCAATCTGAAATGTTTCATTCTCATCCAAGCAGTGCCCATCCAAGAGGGCAGTCACTGTTCCTGAAGTTTAATGGTCAAGAGAAGGGACAGTGATACTAAGCTTAGGACTGGTGGAAACAAAAGTCATTTACATGGAAGGTTGTTCATTTACTGAAAGACTTGTTCATTTGAAAGGCTTCTCAAAATCTATAGCAATGATCTCAATTCAGAAAATCTGTTACTTCAAGCTCTGGAGATTATGGCTTTGTAATCCTGATCCCACTAGAAAGACAAAAGATTTTCCAGCCCATAGCAAGCTAAAGCATGTCTACTGCTCAATTTAAAGACTATTTTTTTTTCTCTGTTCAAATCAGAGTTAACTACTCTTAGCAGTTTGATAAGAAACCTTCCAGACATTTTCTGTCATTTTTATTTTTGCTCCTTAAAAACAGGTTTGTTTGCCAAGTTGATTTAAGTGCCTGTTTATTAATATGGCTTTGAAAGAAGCTATAATTCTTCATAATTAATGTAGTTTTCATGCTGAAGAATTTATGCAAAAGAGAATGAGAAAGTTTCTTATATTTGTTCACAGAACAACTCATCTGAATCCTATTGCAATGTGTTTAAGAAAATCTGATTCATACCTTGAATCCTTTAGGAAATGCCTCTTGCCTTTTGGTGAAATGGAAAAAATAAGAATATAACAAATCTAGGGGATATTTTCCCCCTCTGTATAATTTTTTGCCTCCAATACTTTGACTTTGTACTTATTACTATATTAATAAGAAAACTTATACCAATATGCATTGAAACATACATCGTAAATAAATTAATATATTGCTCCTAGGCATTAGAACCTAAGGGGATATATTTGTGCCTCTAAATTCATCCAATGATAGGATCAAGACTGAAATAGTCACAGAAACTTAAAACTTCCTTACCCCTGCCTTCAAACCATAAACCAACCTGTTTAAATAGCCACTGTCTGAGTACCTAAATTAACAGAAAGCATCTTCTGGGATGTTGTCAGGCAAGATATGAGTAGACCAGGATATTTTGGGAAATATTTCTTTTTCTTGCAAACAAATCCTCATTTTTGATAATTGATATTTTGAGCTAGTATTTATATTGGGAACAAAAAATGAAAAGGGAAAAGAAAGTCCATGCAAGAAAGTTAAAAATAATGAAAGGGAACAACAACAAAAAAAAAAAACTAGAGGAAATGGTGTAAGAGAATAAATCCTGCAACCTGTACTAGTAATGGCCTTTGAGCATCATTAAAGCCCCTTTATTTTGCTTCTCCCATTACCCAAAGGATGTGATTGAGAAGAAACAAACAAAATAGAGATCATTAGAAAACACGCCCAAGGCTTTTAGATGTTTCTCTAACATTTTGTGGACTTTTTCAGATTTTCAGTGTTCATTTTCTAAGAAATATTAGGGGCTTTGGAGGGGTGTTTATCACTTAATTCGACAAACAACGGGATCAAAATCAGAGATGTCTGTAAGAGAGGCATAATACATGTTTAGAGAACTCCTGCCTCTTTGGAGGGTCCAGGTGGTACTGAGCTGCAACTGAGACCTTGACTGGCACCCCCTCATTACCACGGTTTTGGAGGGATCATTTTTTCATCTTAGTGCATGGCACTTTTAAACTCTTCTATTTATTTGACTCTACTAAAAACTGTTCCCCATCACCCACGGCGATGTCAACTAGGACAATTTAACTCATGTTTTGCTAACATGATAATTGTCTATCTTGACACCAAAAAATAATTATAAGTTTTACACAGGCCACAACCAGAAATAAAGTAGTTTTTGTCTATAGTAATACCAGGGCAGGTTGATATCTGTAACACCTATCAAAGGCAATTTAATAAACATCAAGTCCTTCCCATATGCTAGTAAATGTGCTATGGGTTTGATATATAGGTTGAATAAGAACTAGTCCCTTCCTTCAGGAAGTTCAAAATGCGTATTGAATGACTATATAAAATAATGAGTGAATTGACTAATGAATGGTTTCTTCTTAGCTTTCTGGTAGTTGGACATGATCTACAAAAATATATACCAAAACAGCTACAAGATGTATTTCGCATTAGTCAAATGCCACCTTTCCTCTTTTCTAAAATAGGAAGATAAAGATGCCCTAAGAAGGGTTATGCTACCTGAACCAAGTATAATAAATGCAGCATTAAAAATTGGGTGGCTGATTTGAGAGATAAGACGTTTTAATCCCTATGTCATCTCTCTCACAGCATTTCTCAAACCCACCTCCTCCCATACATGCACAAATCCTCAGGAGTGTGCCTTAAGCTATTCTCCTAGTAGAGGGGTAGGCATGTGCATTAATGGGTTTTTAAGCATAACTCATCCTCAAGAATGAATTCTTCCTTTCCATACTCTATTAAGACCTCAGAAAGAAAGGTATCATCCTTTTAATGAGACAGAAAGGAAATCTAGTCACCCATTACTTCACCTGCATAAGGAAGAAAAAGAGCAAGTTTCCAGATGTTGTTTTCTGTGTCTAGAACTCAAAATAAATTTTGTTTAATTAAACCATTATTTTCAGCAGAAACTGCTGGAGGGGTAGGTGTTTGGGTTCATGAAAGACATCAAGTCTTCTAAGATTTATATGTACCCCTCCTGCATGAGTACCATTTGCCAACTTAATTTCTGCATTATTGTTATGTGTCGCCATTATGAAATTATATGTTCTGATTCTATTATTTCTAATTTACACTAATTGTGTAATTGGATCTAATTGAGCCAATTATGTAACTACTCAATCTTTAAAATCTATTTGAAAGACTTTAGACCTTAATAAGATATTTTTTTAAATGTTTTCATTTCAAAGCAAACCAAGAGGGCCTTTGCAGCTCAGAATGCAAATTAAGAAATAAATGTATACATTCAAGGAGGCACCACCTTTACTTTCCACATTTTAAGTCCAGACATGTGTCTTTGATTTAAGGGAGATCCTTTTCAGTTCCCAGCTCTGGATTTCATGATCACTGTGGGGATCCATCTACATTATTTTCATTTCCTGTTTAGTATTCATATGTAAGATATGTGAGTTACTACATTTTTAGTCAGATATTAACATTTTTCTGATCCTCTTTTTAGTTTGTAAAATAAAGATAGGAATGGTGAGTACTTAGCAGGGTGCCTCTACACAGAATCTACATCTCAAAGACTCTACTCCAGTGCTCAGGTTATTAGACCTCAGAGTTGGAAGTAAGAGTAAAAGGATTTGGGTCAGAGTGTGTTCACAGGAAATTCATGGATGTAGTAGGACGGGGAATAAAGACCAGAGCAGGCAGGTGAGGTGCTGACTATGAGATGTCATCAGCTACTTCCTGAATCCATCAGCAAAAACAAACAAACAAACAAAACCCTCAATTTGCTTTTGTCCAGGTGATAGTCCTCAAAACTCAAGAAGCAAAAAAATGAATTTCATTAGTTTTTCTAATGGGTGTCTAAAGAGAAGCTCAGTATAAAGGAGTAAACTTGGGCATTCGATTCTGAAGTTTGACATTTTAGGATTTCCACCTACAAAATTGGTGGAGAGACTTGACTTATTCTTTCTGCACTTCACTTTAGCCATTGATAAAAGTAGTTTAATCAGCCAGTCAGCACTCAGAATAGAACTGTTTGAACTGTGCCTGGATCCTGAAGGCCTCCTGCTGAGCCGGGCCCTGTTCCTTTACTTGCCGAATCATGGGTAGAAGAGGGAAGGAGAGAGGCAGAGAGCCCGCAAAGGAACCTGAGCAGAGAATGCTGCAGGGTTGTGAGGGCAAGGGGAGAATTTGGAGAACTTCGGACAGTGGCTAATTTGGCAACTAGGAGATACTTTAATAGTTTTAGCAACTAGTCCAGACGTATCTATGAGTACCAGCTAAATATTGACCCTGGATATACTAAGACTTTCCTTGCCGAGTTGCTATGAGGATTAAATAAAATAATTATTAACAATACTACTACTAATTGACCTGACATTTGATGAGTGCTGACTGCATTCCAGGAGCTGTACTAAATGTTTGACATGTGTGATCTCTTTTTAAAGCCATGTAACAACTTTAGGAGGCAATCTGTTTTACTATCTCCATTCTACACATGAGGAAACTGAACTTATAAAGGACTGGTAACTTGCCCAAAGTTGCACAGCTAGTGGACGGGAATGCTGCATCTTTAATGTGCCAGGCAATGCAAGTGGTCAATAAATGTCTTGGTTTTTGATGCTGTACAATAATGTATAAAGCTGGAAGTAGTGGTTTCTTTGAGAGCAGGCGGGCCTGCTGTACCCAGCATCTCAGCAGCATACCTCCTGCTCCTCAGAAGAGGGACTATAGACATTCAGTCCAGAGCTGGGAGTAGGCCTGACTGGGACAGAGGAAGTCAGCTGACAACAGCAGGAGGCCTGAGAGGAATTCAGATAGAAGACATATACTCTTTCAGAGCTGGTGGGCAACTTCAAACTTCCCTCCAAGATTAGAAGTGTTACAAATACAATTATTACTATGGCAGACAAAAAAGACAAAGGCTGCAGGATGTTCCAATTTAATTTGACAAACTTTTTCTGGGAAGCACTACACACAAGGGACTGATAGAAACAAGAATAAAACATCATTACTTCCCTCAAAGAACCACAATTTAATAGAAAGTATAGCTATATTCACCAGAAACTATAGTGCTAATTAGAACTCTAGTGAGCAGTGTAATAGCCATACAAACACAGCAGCTGGAGAAATCTCTAAACCAATTATACCATTATGTCTCTCCTTAAAGCCCATCAATAGTACTTAGAATATAATCCAAACTCCCTCCTATAGCTCCCTATGCAGTCTGGTCCTAGCCTACTTTACCAGTTTTGTTTCATGCTCCCTTCCTCAGACAGCTATAGTTCAACCACATTGGCTCTCTCCTTTTTCTGGAAAAATGCCACTTTTTCCCTGGGGTGAACCTTGGCATCTGGGTGCCTTCAGTTTGCAGTTGTTGTCCCCCAGCCTTTTCTATGCTTAGCACCTTCCCTGATACCCCCACTCCAGTTACTGTCTTTCCTGTCACCCTTTGGAGCACTTCTATTAATCTGACCAAATATTGTTTTTGTGCTTATTAACATGTTTCTTTTTCTCCACTATAATTTAGACATTTGCACATCTGTTTTGTTCACTTCTGTATTCTCAGCACTTAATTAGTTCCCAGTACATAGTAGGCACTCAACGTTGATTTCTGGAATAAAATGAGTAAGATATAGAGCCACTGGTGCCCAGACGACAGGACACTTCTTCTGCCTGAAAGCACTAGGGACAATTGCAGACCAGATTATGAGGAGAGTTGGACCTTTAAAAATGAGGATTTTGTCAGAAGGAATGGAGGGGAATATATTTCAGGCAAAATGTGTATCTTAAAGGGACAGGGTGAGTGGAGAAAAAGAAGGGAAACTAAATTTACGATATGCACTAGGAACTTTGCATATTATCTTAGTTATCCATTTTATTATCCATTTTATGTAAATTAAGGCTCAGAAAAGTTCATTATTTATCCAAGGTGCTCAGTAAATGAGTGATTGAACCAGGATCCAAACACAAATTTTTCTGGAGCTGATGTCTATGATTTTGCCATTAGCTATCCCTTTTCCCCAGAAGAATCAGGTAAAACTTGACTAAGATCAAATACACGTAAGCCAAGTGTTGGAGAAAAGGTAGAGAAAAAACCTCAAACCAAAAATCCAAAGATATTTTTTGGAAGGAGTAACGCTCTTCCTGTTTCTCCAACATTTTAAGGAATTAGAATTTTTAGTCTCTAAGCTTCAGTTGTTAAGGTATGATCTAAAATGACTTGAGAATGCAGACCGATAAATCATTTTCTGTCAGTTAAAGGTTTGTTCATCCAACAAACAGGTTGAGTACTTCCTGTGCTCCAGACAGTAGGCTGCCTTAGAGAATCAGGGTTGAGGTAGATACTATAACTTCCTTCAGGAACCTTTGGTGAAATATAGGAGACAAGAAATCTAATAAAGGAATGGTGAAGGCACAGTGCAGCACTTGAGGTTGCCTCAGAGCAGGTGGCCTAGGAAGGAAGTCTTCTTCACGAGATCATGCCTGGACGCTTGAGTGAGTCAGGGAAATGAGGATACAGCAGGTAGAGGGAGCAGTGAGATCTGTCTAGAAAAAGAGCGAGGCTCTCCAGGAGGACAAGAGGTAATGTGGTAACCAAGAGCCAGATCACAAGGGCCTTGTGTTCTTAGAAGTTTTTATTTTACCCTGAAAACTAAAGGAAGCCCTTCAGAGATATTAAACCAAAAAGACAAGTTCAGATGTGTATTTTAGAAAGCATGTTTCATGGCAGTGTAAGAAATGGATTCAAGGGGCCAACCTGGGGCAAGATAAAAAACAGGTAGAAAGATTTTATCATCCAGTAACAATGATGAGAGCTGATATGAAATGCCGCTGGAGGTTGAAAAGAAAGGTTGATGGATATGAAAAGATTCAGGTAGAGGATTCACCGAAGGTGAGGGGAAGGTAGTTTAGGTCTCTGGACTTGGAGGGTTGAGAGTGGTAGGCTGAGCAGTGGGGCTCAACCTAAATCCTAGAGGTTCCCAGGAGTCAGTCAAGGAGATGGGATCATCTCAGTTTGCCTCATAGTGTCCATGTACATAGGTACAATTTGGGTGTCCAAGTACTTTTATACAGTAAGAAACTGTACACATGAGTCTGTAATTCCAATGAAAAGTTAGGGAAGATAAACTACCATAAGGATAAGATTTTGGTCTCTTTTGTACAATAGGGTATCCAAAGAGCATAGAATAGTGTTATATGGTAGATACTCAAAAAAGATTTCTTAGATGCTCATAAAGATTCATAAGTCACTACGGTATACTTGATAGTTAAAAATCACAGATCAGATGAGGCTGTCAATGAGAATCTAGACTACACAGAGTGAGAAACCAGAGAATGCATGCTCTTTGGTGGAAGGACACAGGGCTCTCATTGTTATTTAATAATCATAATAATAATAATGATGATGTCAAGAGTCTAGTACCCAGATTTTACACGTCGAAAGTAGAACCAGAGAGAAGAACAATTTTCATAGGAGGGCTCTGAAAGATTTTAACTTTTCATTAGCCAGTGAGCCTAGAAATGTTTTTGGTTGGTTTGTGAATATCCCATGATCCAACATTGATTAATAATAAGTTGTAATATGGAAATAGGCTACAACCCCAAATGTTTAGAGCAAAGTGATTTGGATTTTGTTCAACATGTAGAAGCCTCTTTGAAATGGTGATCCACCCTAAATCATTTGGTTTAAATTTAGGTGACCCATCCTAAGTGATATAAAGGGTTGTTCATGTCTTTGATTCTCATAATCTTAATAAAAAGATTTCTTCTCCCTGAGCTGAGAAAAAATCCAGAAAGAAAGAACTCCATAAAGAAAGAAAAAGAAATCTGGTTCTAGTCATTACTGTAAGATGTTGTTCAGTTCTCATTGGCTTTCTGTAACAATAATATCCACATTGTTAGGACTGGTAGATTTTTCTCAGAAATTCTGGCTTTCTTCCAGAGAATAACAGATGCCATAAAAATATAAGTTGTCGGAATGAGACCTATATACCGTAAAGCCACATGACTTCTGTCTAATGGTTTTAATAGACTGGCATAGCCCATTCCATATCATGAGTAATCAGTTAAGATGGCAATTAAGCTAAAACACTGTCCTTGTGTTAGGTAGGGTTATCAGGCAAGCTAATACCATAGGATTTTAAATTAGTTTTATCTAAGGGAATTCCTGAAAAACAATTGCTGAATTGTACAAGTGAGTCAGCATTTGTAGTTCAGAGATTAGTCATTTGATGTCATATTAGTGGAGTCAATTGCTTTTATGGGGATTTGGAGATTAAGGTGTTTTGAAATGGTAGCATCTGAGATTTGGTTACCCCAGCACTCTGAGCCTGTTTTCTCATCTGTAAATGGGAATAATATTTTCCTTTACTAGGATTCCTGTATGGATTAAGCAGAATCACATATATCTTAGTGCCTAACACAGAGTCTGGCTGAGGGTATTGCTCAACAAATATTTGATCATTCTGCTTCTACTGAAAATATTTGGCTACTTAAAATAATATAGCTAAATTTAAGTACTACTTCGCAGATTCAGAGCATTCTTAAGCCCTTTAATGTTCAAACATTTTACTGATTCTGCATAGTGTTTCTCTTAGGGGTTAGGCAATGGTCAACTTTCATTTGTTGAATAAATACTACCTATGATATCCTAGGCACTGGGCTAGCCCCTGGAGAGGGGACAGAGGAGATCAAGACAGGTGTGACCTGTCACAGAGCAGAAAGCAGATTGTAAAAAGTCACCAGTTTTTAAAAGTTAGTGGACATTGCCACTAGAACACATCAGGCAGAGGGACCTTCCTGTCTTGTGGTCTGACTCAAACCTAAGTTTATTTGGCACTGGTTCTTTTGTTAAAGCAAAGTCAGGAGCTCACTTAAGCATTTGAATTGCTTTAACTATTAAATCCATTTGAGTTTTACAACTGATTTTAGGACAGATCTTACCACAAAGAGGCACAGTGTGTTATTATCAGAAGTGTCCCAAAGAGGACATGGGGGCAGGCTATTGTGAAAAAGAGTGAGTGGTAGGAGCTACCACTGAGTCAGACCAAAATTATATAACAACGAATTTTATCTAGCTTCCTTACATGTTCACCTTGGGGGACGAGAGGAGAAAGCTTTGCCTTTATCTTGGCTATATGATAGGAACAACAAAAGAAGTCTATTTCATTTTCCGAAGAGTACATTTCGGCTTCTTCTAGTGAAAAACTTCAGCATTTTTTCAGTCACATAATTACCTTTTTCATTTTTTCCCAACATTTGAAAAAGTTCTAGTATAAAGCACATGTTTTGATTTAGAAAGCATATTCTGACTAAGTGGCCTTCTGCATTGGTGTTCTACTCTCACTGTTAACCCTTAAGAGATGTTTCAAAGTGTTTATGTTATTCTGTGAGATTACTGATCAGCATTTCAAACACGACTGACATAAAAAACACCAGTTCACCAGAATCTGAAATTCATAGATAGCCACGTTAAGGGCTGGTTTGTTTACAAAAGAACCTGTAACTTAAGAAAGAGATAATCACCCAGGGTTTTCTTATAGCTATCTTTTGCCAAGTTGTGAAATAAAGGTCCTTGGCACTGCTTCTACCTTTGAACGTCTGAAAAGAGACTTGACTTCCGGATATATCAATTCCCATTCGTAATGAGAATCTTAAGTGGTTACCCAATTCCCTTCTATTCTAGTTCTAAAATTCTGATAACTCTAGTATTGAAAATATTTCTTTACATCAAATTTTGGATACGTTAATGTTTGTTTTTTTTTATTACAAACCGGAATCAATGTGGCAGGAGTTTGGGAATGATCAGAATGTGACTATTTTTATTTTATTTACTGGTTGGTCATGTATGGTTTGATGCTGCCCCCCTGCCAGTCTTACCAGAGTCTGGCTGTTAAGTCACGGTGGTCTACCGTCCACATGATTACACCTTTATGGTGCTGACCTTTCCTGTAAGACAACACCAGACCATGAATTTTTCTCTAAGACCCAGAGCTTAACCTTCTGAAAGAACACTAAACTGTGATTCTGTTGGGGGTGGGGGCAGGCTGAGAAATTTCCTCTGTCTCAAGCTACACCTGTGCTGCAGGGCCTTGGAGAATTCTTATTTCTAAAATTGAGGTCTAGTACCATTTGGAGGCATTAAATCCAGTTTGAAATATCGTTTCAGAAGGCAAAGACATTGTGGCAATAGAATTATAATAAGATAATTTTATTGGGGATGTAAAATTTATTCTTACTTAAGTGAGTGTCATGTTTTTCTGACCTTGTTTTCTAGACTGTAACTCACTTGTGCCCAAACAACCAAGAATGAAATAAGAGTGTGCAAGTATTGAAAGGATGTTAGTAGAAGGGTGCTTTGTGTATGAGAGTGACACAATGTGGCATAGTGATGTGTCCATGAATCAGGAAGTGCCACTGAGCTTCAGGGTCCAGAGTTCTTATTAGGGTTTACTACATAGACATGATTGACTTCACCCTTTGCCAATGACTAACTCAATCTTCAGCCCCTTTCTCCTCTCTGGAGGCTCAGCTGGCTCAAAGCCCCAGTGCTCTGAGCACATGATTGGTCTTCCTGGTGACCAATTCCAATCCTGGATCATCTCACCTCTGCACATAAACACAGGGATGATCCAAGGGACTTATGGATAAAAAGACGATCCTATCTCTCCAAGGGTTTTAGAATCTCCCTCTCTAGAATTAGGGACAAAGACCAGTCACATTCTTCATACTGCAACACATGTATTCTCCATATTTTGTGCATATATTTGTTACTTTTTTATTTTTAAGCACTGAATTGGAAATGAGTTTTAAACATTACCTGGCAGTTAGAACTCCTCATTCCTTTATCTCTCTTGTATAAAACATACACTCCATCAAAATATTTCACCTATGCTATCCAATGAAACAGATATGAACCTACTGCTTCCTAAAACTTCTACCACTCTAGTCCAAAAACCTTCAACTCACCTAGACTGCTGCAGGTGGCACTAAACTAGTCTTTTTGCTTCCATATTTACTCTTCTACTGAGTCTTCTTCCGGGAACAAAGTGATAATTTTTAAAAAGTAAATCAGAATTTTTCACTCCCTCACTCAGAATCCTCCACTGACTTCCTAGGATAGAGACTAAAATATAGGCTCTGATACCGGCCATCCTCTGCCTCACCCTCATTCATCAGCTCCAGCCACGCTGAACTTGCTCTTTCCATAATATGACAAGCCTGTTTCTACCTGAAGGCCTTTGTGTTTGTTTTTCTCTCAGCCTGCAATACTGTACTTATTCTTTCACATCCTGCGTGTCTTTGCTTAAATGTTACTATTGCAGAGAGGCTTTCTCTGGCCACCTTTGCAAAAAGAGTTTCATCTCCTGACTATATCATTCTTAATCCTTCTCTTTGTTTATGTCTCCAAAACATATATTGAAATCTGACATTATATTGTATATTTGTTTTTTATTGTATGTCTTCTTCATTTGAATGTAATCTGCATTAGGGCAATGACTTTGTTTTGTTTATTGCTGTATCATTGACTTAGAGCAGTGGCTGGCACTTAATAGATACTTAAATTAATATTTGCTGAATGAACGGATGACTGAATGAACAAACAAATGAACAAGAAATAAGTGATGGTATATCTTTAATGACTTAGCTTCCTGATAATTCAGGTAGTAGCTAGTAAGCAAAAAGGCATAGGAAGAACACAGGTATTAGACTGTCCGAGTTTACAGTCCAGCTTAGCTACTTTCTAGTATATAACTTTGGATGTTTCACTTAACCTTTCTGCCTCAGTGTCCTCATTTATATGCTAAATAATATTATTTACCATAACACTTAAGACTATGTTTGAAGATTTCCAGTCATCAGGCATTTACTCCCTCCCAATACCTATAAATCTTTATTCTGTACATGTTTAAGTGGAACCTCTGATCAGAGCGTCCAACAGATCTAAAATTGACCTCTTGGACACGGAAGACTGAAGTAGAAATCCAGAGACATAAGAAAGCTTGGCTCAGTTATTTAACCTCCACTTGCTTCTTTTTATGAAAAACAAAGAAATTGAATTAAATCTATCAAAAGATGCATGGATCTCTGAGATTCGGTGGTTTTACAGTCAAAACCACAAGTCTGGAGAGACTTGAAAACCAGAGGCTGATAGAAGAATCACATGGAAACTTTGAGGAAAAGCAGTGGAACTCTCGTCCTTATGACATTCTGAGCATTCAGATGGTCACCAAGTAGTCCTACCGTGTCAACTAAATTTACTTTGTAGGATGTAACTAGTCAATAAAAAGCATTCTTCAGTTGGTTATTGATTAGGTTGCCAGCTAATGGTCTGCATGGGAAAATGACAAAGAAAATGATATTGAAACTGAAATTAGAAACAGGTCAGTAGCCTGTGTCAGCCATCTCTTTTCTCTCTCACTCTTTCTCTAATAAAGTACTACGTAAAAGGGAATAAAAATTAATTTATATCAAGTGGAAGACAAGGCACTGTCTAAGGAGAACTGGATTTAAAAAGTGATAGAAACAGGGCTAACATATGTAATTTCTCATCTGGCAACATGCATTTATTTGGTCTGTTCAAATCTTAGTAGTACAGTGAGTCTTTCCAAAGTAAATAATTTTTTTCTATTGCTCATTCTCTTTTCCAGGTATATGTCTTAGTTTGATTCTATTGCTAATTTCTTCTCTTCATATAACTTCATTGTTTCATTAATTTGTTTTGTTAATTTCCAAGTCTGTATTATGAGGTTTTTGTCAGATTTTTATATTCAGTCACAAACCTGATTCATGAAATCTCATCCTTTTCTAGCCTCATCGTTACCTCTCTCTCTTGTTCTCAGTAATTTCATGGATGTGAATTTGATAGAAGCTAAGATTACATCATCTTAAATAAAGAAGATAGGAGCTATAGTGAAAGAAATCCATCAGATTGGCAAATTGCATTTATGGGGCAAAATGCAAAATGGTTGTTTTATGCACTATTTATTGAACAAGTTTATGGAAAAGATGATTAAAATATGTATGGAACCATTTTGTTCAATTTAAACAACATTGATGCATTTTTTTTTACACTGAAAAATCTTTCAATATTTCCAACAATCTTTGATATAGTATTTTACACAATTGCCTCATAGGACATTCAGAGAGAAAAGTATATATCTAAAATTGTAAATTGGGTGCATCCAATCTATACATGATAGAAGACTCTACAGTCACTCCTCAGAATTTAATAAATCAAAAATTACAAAATAGCTTGAAAATTTGGGTGAAGTTGAGGTTTTAAATAATCCTCAAAGCACACAAGTAAACTCATTATTTTTAATCATTCCTAGTTCAATGGATGTGGCTGTTCAACCCTAGTTCGATAGTGTATGAATGATTTTCTGTAGGATCGATTAGTCAACTTATATTTTTTTTTTGTTCACAGTGGAAAAGAAGTCACAATTTTCGTTTTACAGAGCCAGAACATTTATACTTCCAAAATTAGCAAAAATGACAAAATGACTTTTCTTTTCTTTTGGTTATTGAAATTCAATATAGGCATTCTTTCTAGTAGTGATTGTTCAATAGTTCATTTTAATTGTTGTTCCTCAAAAAGAAACATTCAAGCATAGTCCACCTTCCAAATCAAGTGGGTGCTTCCCTCCTGTGATGAATGTAAGTCAGAGTGTACAATAGAAAGAATATTCTGATAAAAACTTGTACTCTTTTTAGTCTTCTTATCCTAAAATAAACTCTAAAACAATAGCAGATAAAGGATATGGTAGGTTGTATTTGACTTATTCCAACAACAAAAGACTATATCTTATTTTGAAGATAGAGCAGAGATAGGACTGCAGTTGGGAGATTCCTGATAAAGATATCTCTGCTCATGAACAATATAAATGTGATCCAAAACCAGTTTTTGTAAAATAGGTACCTAATAAGCATTAAATTATCAAACTAAAATTAGCAAAAAAAAAAAAAATTGTCTACAAAGGCTTTATTTAATAAAACAGGTGCAACCAGGGACGAAATTGTAGTAAAAGCTCACATATCTCCTCATTACTTATTTGCAATTTAGTTGGATTTTCCTGTTTTCCCCTCCTGATGCTTTAATTAGCGATTAGCTAGCAGAATCTACATTTTTATACCACACGATGTCTTTAAAGTTCACAAAGAGAATGAGGAAAGGAGGCTAAACAGTTTCATGAAGGAACCAACTAATGTAGAAATAAGAATATTTGTTCAATAATCACTGAAAACTTGTCTGCAATCAGAAGAGGGCATTTAACTTGGTAATTAATTTTTAAAATAGATTTCTGGTATTTTTTAAAATAAATTTATATTATGTATTATTTTTATTTTCTAGTTTAAAATAATTTGTAGTTTTCATGGCAAATTTGACCATGTACAAGAATAATACTATCTCACCTAAAAATGCTCAAATCAGAAATGGTTTCTCTGCAACATGAGACCAGAGTTTGTGAAAAGGTTTCACCTTGGATACTCACTTACTATTGTACCTGGACACCTGAACTGCCCTCATTGTTTAATGTTGTCTTAATCAGACAAAACTGGTTTTTAAGAAACATCATATTAAAATGCTTTAAATGGTAGATTTGCCTTTTAATTAAAACATTTTATTTCTTTGAATAGTTTGCAAATATTTTCTAGTTTACTTTTCATTAAAAACATCTTCCCTGTTGCTTACCTTTTAGAATAAATAGACAGATGAGCACATTTATTTTAGTATTTAAAACTACATATACAGTTTTAAACACACACATATATGCATAACAGTAAACAAGCATGAACAATTTAAAGTTTCAAGGATGTCATGTATACTTAATGAAAATTCTGAGCTATTGCTTCTGAACTCCTATACCTTGAGTCTGGGGATACAATATATCAAGGAGAAAAATAACAATATGTTAAGGAGAAAAATAACAATTTCATAAAAATGATTCATTAAAGTTGTAGGAGTCATTTCTTGAATCCTTGCATGTTTAGGGAATGTATGATTTTCTACTCATATTTAAAATGTTGTTAGGTACTCAGGCTATAGGAATTACTAACCATTCAGTTTAATTTTCATTCTATGTAGCTTCATTGTTCATTTTCTTTTCTCAATTGTTCTGTGTTCAGGCATGAAAATTGTCTTTCTTCGAGTTTCCAGTTTAACCTTGCTAGTAAACCCTGAAATAAAATCGTGGCTTGCTTTTATATTCTAGCTGAGCCGACATAATACCAGTGAGCTTCGTTTCACAATTCATATTTATTACTCTTATTCCCAGATAACTATAGTTAAGAGCACTGCTTTGGTAAAAATGCTTCATCCTGGATAAAATGGGAATGCAGTGATTTGGGGGCTACCACGTGGGGAGGTTGACAGACTGCAAGTCACCAGATGATTTTTCAGGGACAGTGCTCCAAACAGGCCTTTTCTTAGGTGATAAATTTTAGATTCTGTGCTAAGCATTACATGCTCAGATTCTTGATGCCATCAGGGCACACAGAATGAACTGGGGCAGGAACACACTAATCAGAGTCAAAAGACAGAGAGATATGTGTAAATCAGCATGCCTGTGCTTTGATTTAACAAGGTAAATTACAATATCTAAGCGGAACACCCACGTGTAATGGATGGTCAGTGTATTTTTCCTGGGAAGCCAAACTATGGTCAGAAATTTGCTTAATGAGCAGAGGTTTGGCACAAAAGAGGGAGTTGGTTGCATGATATTTACTGGATCAGACTGAGGTCCTCATCACTGAATACAGCTATAGACTAGAGTTTAAAAGAGCAGTAGAACCCTATGCGTGAGTCCCGGCTTTACCACTAACTCTGTGACCTTTGGAAACAAACACCTAATGTCTCTATGTATCAGTTTGCTTCTCTGTAAAATGAGATAAGACTAGTGCCTACCTTAGGGTTATTGTGAAAGTTTGTTCATTCATTCATTCATTCATTCATTACCAACTATTTATTAATCACTTTCTATGTGTTGGGCATTATTTTAGTCACTAAAGACCAGCAGTAAACAGACAAACATCCCTACCCTCACGAAGTTTATGTTCTAATAGCAGACAATCGACAAAATAAATAACATAGTATGCTAGGTGATGAAGGATGCTGCAAAGGAAAATAAAGCAGGGAAAGAAAAATGACCAGGGCAATAGAGTTCCGTTTAAGTGCAATAAAATAAGAAGTAGAAATATGACAGCACCTGGAGCATTGCATTTTCTTTTTATTCTAACTTCTAATCTTTACTACTACTGTAGTTTTATCTTCCATGAGCAACATATGATGTCTAGCCAGATATCCCCAGGAGAGTGCTAGGCCCAAGGCAGGTCAGTAGCCTCCTTGCCCCATTTATTTCAAGTTAACTGCCTTCCTCCTGATTCACAGAGTTGCCTTTAGATGTGTTAATGCCACTGATTAATTAACAGTTGGATCTGTCTTTCTTCTGGAAGACACTTTATTCTTAAGGTGTCATTATTTACATTTCATTTATCTGGAATTGAGTTTTTATGTCTAACTTCAAGCATTTTAGAAGTGTCTGTATTCTTAGAGCTATTTGTAGGACTCTTCTAAGATAAGATCATCAAAAGTATTCTAATACTTAATGATCTCCAAAGAAAGGGTCTTAGGACCTGGAAATCCAAAACTTGCATTCTAGTTCTGAATTTCTCATTATAGATGTGGCACTGGTTAAGCAATGAAAGCTGTGTACCTTAGTTTCCTCTCTTGTCTCTTGGAGACGGTGATAGCTGCCCTTCACAGGGTTTGTGAGAAAATAAAATAAAATGATAAATATAAAAAAACCAATGAACTATTTAAAGTACTATGTGATTGAAATAGTACTAATTTTAATAATGTTTTTAATGATTTCTCCTTCATTTTTTCTTTTACATCTATTTTGATTCTTTGCCCACAAACTTAAGTAGATGTTGATAAAACATAGACTTAGAGAATATTAGGGCTACAAAGGGCTAGCTTAACCTTCCAGTCCAGCTCAGGAATCCTTTTCCCAAGGGAGGATCAGAGGACAGAATTACTCACCTAAGATCAACTGCCCCCTAGTTATGCCTTCTTTCAACCACATAACAAACAGGCAATAAGGAAGAGTGAAGGTACTGACTAGGATACAAGAGAAGATACATGTAATTGAAGTAGGGTTGTTATATAATGGTTAGACTTTAGTGTTATGCCAAGAGACCAAAAAGTTGAGATTTGATAGGTCAGAAAATGATGGTATTTGAGCAGAAGAGCAGCTTATGAAGATGGTTTTAAAGAGTCCTGGCAGCACCATAGTAGAGAAAAGGGGTATGATGTGAAAGATATAATAACAATATTATTATAAGTAATCAGTGACTAACTAAAAATAACAGGTGGTAGGGAGTGATGATGGTAAAAGTCTGTTCACAATCTTGCATGTGTGCATCCAGACCCAAATATCTGAGTGCTTGCTGGGCTTGTGTGCTAGGTACTAAGCAGAGAAAAACCTAAGTGGTCCTTAGGTGCATGTGACATCATGAAAACATGGTAAGATACGTTTTCTAAAATGTAATGTTGGCATTTAGGCACCAGAAGCACTATGTAAATTGTCTTAATTTTGATAAGGAACATATCCTCTGGTTTTGATCTTCAGCTCTGGCTGGAGATATGACAGTGACCAGCGCTGAGGGAGGGACTATCTACTGCTCTCAGTGAACTGGACCAGGTAGCACTGCTGTGTGCACCTTTCAGTGACTTATGACTGCATGTGATTCCAGCCTGTTTAATGGAACTTTAGCACTTCGACCCCAGCTGGAAGCCGGGAATGCAGTGCCCTCCAGCCTCTGGATCCCAAGCCACTTGGAAACTGGGCATATCAGAAATACTTCATTGCCTTGTGCCAGCCATCATAGGTGTATTTATTACAATGGGATTCTATGCAATAAGGTGGTGATACTGTGATTCAGGGAATAATAGCACAGGAGACTACTTAGTGAAAGCAGGATCTGGCTGGTAGAAAGTTTTCTCTGAACATTGCATCGGCTACTTTCTCCTATAAAATTTGACTTTGCAATAAAACCATCATCAGCATAAATAAGATTTTTAAAACTTAACTGCTTAACCTGATGGTACACATCAAAATAATATTTCCTTCACTTTTTTACATTAGGCACATCATTGGAATGTTGCACATAAATCTATTTTGTGTGAAAAATTAAGTCATACTTCCAGTGTACCTAGGGAAATTGTTACTTAAAGAAATTCTATAATTCTTTAGGAAAGAAGCCATTTGAAATGAATATTAAATAATTTATTTTGTTTGGTTGGTTTTATAAATCTGTTTTTTATATATCACATTAACCAAAGGCACCTCTATCTTAGGCTAAACTAATTAGATTTTTTTTTTCCACAAGTAGTTGGTAATTGTGTATAAACCAATACAATCTGTACTATATAGTTGTATTACCAAATCAGTCCTCACATTTTTCAGCAAATTAAAAAGAGTTATGGGGCAGGAGGGACATAAGCTACTCTGAGGAACAGAAATGTGGGTAAATGATGCTTATATGATACATTAATTATGACTAGGTATGTAAATAATAACCAAATAACATAAATAATGTTGAATAGATATTGCTCTAATTCCAATAAATAGCATAATTTCCAACACAACACATTTAAATGTGGGGCTATTGGTAACATTCTTTTAAATCTAAGTAAGTACCCGAAATTCCAAAAAAAAATGTTAAACTTTGGATGAATGATTACAATGTCTTTTAAGAATATATATAACTGTCATGCAAAGATGTAATCAAATTACATTAAAATCTTAATAGAAAGAAGACATGTATTCATAGCTGCCCAGTGAAATTTATAGGATGTAACAAAACATCTATTGGAGAGCTAAGGATAAACTTGAGTTCTCAACGGGACCTTGGAAGTCTTGGCTACCAACACTGGCAAAACCATCAATTTTCCATTCCGAGTGATAAATTTTAAATCCAAATAAATTCTGTTTGTTAGGACACTAAAAAGCCTTGTCAGCTCCAGAGTTAAGTAGGCATGCATTCACTGGCAGCACAATGAAGCCGCAAACCGGGCCAAAGTGCAGACATCTCCTATAATCTAATTTTCAATCACAAAGTTATGGCAAAGCCAAAAATGGCTCCAAAGGCAAGGCTTCTTTAACACAATTCAAAGCATGACCATGGCCTTTGGGACCAGCAAAGCAAAAGGTCAACATTACTTCTCCAAAATAGTGATCCTTGAAGAGGTGATGATGAGGGAAGAGGTAACCTTGATATTTTGAAGTGGTTTTCTGTGCCCCCTTGGATGAGATAAAGAAAGAAGGAGGAAGTAAAAGGATTAATATTGTGTTTAGTAAAATACAGAAGGTCTAAAATACCCTGGTAAAAAACCTCATAGCTGTTTTTCAAAGTTAACAGTTCATTTGCACAAATGGAGTCAGCTCTGCCTGTGTAGGTACTGCCCCTTAGAAAGCCTTACCATAGTTCTTGCAAAGAAAATGAGACGAAAATAGAATTATTCCATTCTGAGGTGGCCTCCCTTTTTGTGTGTTAGTGATTTTCAAACAGTAGATTAAAAACTTGAGGACTTTGCATTTTAAAAAGGGGCGCATACAGGCAAAGTTCGTATTTGGGGACATGGAACAAATGAATAGGCTCCTCATTCCCACAAAGTTACTAAGCAGTGGGGTGGTGCAGAATGGAGAGAAAACCCTGTGAAACTCCAGAATAGCAGTTGATATGGAAAATTTTTAAACATGAGTCAAGGTGACTTCTTATTCTTGTCCCTGAAAATCTGTGGACTTCAAGGATGTCCTGATTCCATGAGGCCAGTTACAGACCATGCCTCTGCTCTGTCATCTTCTTTGCTCCAACCATGTGTCCCCACATGCTACAACTACACTGCCCTGCCCTAAGTTCCATTCCATTCTCCTCCCACCAGAAGCTTGGTATAAATATTAGCTCTCTTTTCTCATGTGGGAAAGGCATTCCACTACTTTTTCTACATCATTTTATTAATTCCTGAAATAAATCCTAAAAGATAGGTATTGTTATTCCCATTTTCAGAGGAAGAAATTTAAATAATAAACTTGTCCAGTCATACACCTAATGAGAGACAAAGCTGGGATTCAGAGAACAGGCTGCCTCCAAAACCACTACTTTTTAAATGGCAGCCTGTTTTATTGGGCCCCTGCACATCTGAGCATCCTGTCATTTGGGGACTGGTGAGAGTGGTTTCACCTTATTTAGTGTTAACACAGAGCATGGATCTTCCCCACATGGCACAAGTCACTTCAGCTTTTGCCTGAATAGTCTTCACCTCCAGACTCTTGTAGAAAATCAGTAGCAGTGGCAGAATACCTTTCTCCCACTGCATCTTCCAATTTTGGCTTCTATGTGTATTCAGCTAACATTTATTGAAAGCCTGCTGCTATGTGCCACACACTGTTCTAGGATCTATGGACAATTGAGGCAAAGCCCTGCTCTCCTAGAACTTGCACTCTATTATTGGAAATAGATAACTAGGCAATGTAGGTTATGTCAGGGAATGATGCAGACAAACAAATCAAGTGAAAGATGTAGTAGGGGTTAGGGTTATATCATATTGCATTGTCAAGAAAGGTCCCATGATGGAGTAAGTGAGCAAGCTGAGGAAACATCTAGAGACCAGTAAGAGCCAATCCCTGACAAGAATAGGTGGGACATGATGGAGAGCTAGAAAGACAACCATGTAGCTGGAGCTACTGAAGAAGAGAGATGGTACCAAGGGTGTGAGAGAGGAGAAGGAGAAACTGAATCCTGCAGAGCCCCCTAGGCTAGGAAGAGTTTAGATTTTGAGCTCGGGAAATTCTAAAAAAATATATCAGTGCTTTCACTTTTTGATCCGACATCATAAATTATTTGTAGTACACGAAATTCATTCCTGACAAGGGAATGGGTAGAACATACTAGAGTAAATAGTTTAAGCCACAGAAATTTATAGGCTGATGGATTTCAAATTGTCCCCGTCCCTCAGGAAGAACAAATGGAAGATTGAGAACTTACTTAAGATCATGATGAAACAGCATGCTTTTTCACTTTATTTTTTTGCCATAAACACACACTGGATAAACCTTTCTGCCTTGCATAGTCATGCTCTAAGTGTGTATATTGCTGCAGGTCTCTGAGTGTGTTCCATCTTCTGTTTTTAAATCAGTCCAATCGAATATCCCCTGTTTATAGGCCTCAGACCAGCAATAATTAGCAAAAACAGATGCCCAACTAGCTCAATTACCTGATTGCTTATCCACTGCTATTATGGCACCCTGCCATCTTGCCATCTGCAACAGGTGATGGCTACATGGCCCACAACCAGAGGTGGTGAACAAAGTTGGTTCCTATTCTTACCCCAGCTATTCCATTTCTACTATAACTAGGAGTATTGCAATCCAATTCTGGCACTAAACACCCAGAGAGACCCCATAAGTTAGAGGGTACAATCCCCAACACAACTGCCCTGACTTCAGACACCAGCCACAAATCAAGTATCCTCAGGCCATCCACACTTCCGACAGAATGGCTAAAAATTCAGTGGTTCGCACAATCCCTTGAAGTCCAATAATTTTCTATTGAACTCACAAAACTCTCAAGAAAAAAACTTATATTTATGATTACAGTTTTATTGTAAAGGACACAAATCAGGATGACCAGCCAAATAAAGAGACACATGGGGTGAGGTATGGGAGGGAACACAGAGCTTCCATGCCTTCTCCCATGAAATCCGTCAGCTTTTCTGCACATCAGCGTGTTTAGCAACTAAGAAGTTACACTGAACCTCAGTGTTCAGAGTTTTTATTAGGCTTTTATTACATAGGCCTGACTGATTGAATCATGGGCTGCAGGATTGAACACAATCTTCAGCCTCACTCCCTCCCTGGAGGTTGGACTTACTCAAAGTTCCAATCCTCTAATCACATATGCTTAGTGTTTCTAGTGACCAGTGTCCATCCTGAAGTTATCAAGGGGCCCACCAGGAGTCACTTTATTAGCATATACTCAAGAGTGTCATGTGTGATTCAAGGCACTTGTAAATAACAAAGACATTTCTGCCATTCAAGAAATTCCAACGGGGTAGAGTCTTATCCTAGGAACCAGAGAGGAAGACCAGTCTGATTCTTTATTATATAACAGTGCCCCAGCCAGGGAGGATGATGGGCCTGGGAATGGGAGCTCGCAGTATGGAGGAGGTTAATGCAGGAAGAATTAAATTGGCAGAAAAATATGAGATCGAAAATTGCCCATTCTGTTATGGGGGCCATCAATATCTTTCAACACTCAAGATGTGTACCATCTAATTGAAGAGGCAAATACATACTTAAATTAGGGAGGAATTTAAAAGTCGGTCAATATTTATCAAAACGGCATGGTATTGGCAAAAAAGGAGACACACAGACCAGTGGAACAGGATCGAGAGTCCAGAAATAAACCCATGTTTATTTGGGCAAATAATTTTTTAGAAATAAGCCAAAAACATGTAGTGGAGAAAGAAAAGCCTCTTCAATAAATGGTGCTGGTAAAACCAGAAAGCCACCTGCAAAAAAATGAAACTAGACCTTTGTCTTTTAGTGCATACCAAAATTAACTCAAAATGGATTAAGGACCTGAATATAAGACCTGAAACAATAAAGTACATAGAATAAAAACATAGGAATGAAACTCAAGGACCTTGGACTTAAAGAGTATTTGATGAATTTGACCTCAAAGGCAAAGGAAGTCAAAGCAAAAATAAATGAATGGGACTAGATCAAACTAAAAAGCTTCTGCACAGTAAAAGAAACCATCAACAAAGTAAAGAGACAACCATCCAAATGGGAAAATATATTTATAAGCAACGCCTCTGATAAGGGCTTAATATCCAAAACATACAAAGAACTCATTAGACTCAATAACAACAAAAAACAAACAGTCCAATCAAAAAATGAGCAGAGGACCTGAACAGACACTTCTCCCAAGAAGACATACAAATGGCCAGAAAAGATATGAAAAGATGTTCATCATCGCTAGCTATTAGGGAAATGCAAATCAAAGCCACAATGAGATACCATCTCACACCTGTTAGAAAAGCTGTACTTAGCAGGACAAGTAATAACAAATGCTGGAGAGGAGGCGGAGAAAAAGGAACCCTCATGCACTGCTGGTGGGACTGCAAATTGGCACAGTCACTGTGGAAAACAGTATGGAGGTTTCTCAAAAAGCTAAGAATTGATCTACCATAAGATCCAGCAATCCCTCTACTGGGTATTTACCCCAAAGACTTGAAAACCCATATTAGAAAAGATATTTGCACACCAATGTTCATAGCAGCATTATTCACAGTGGCCAGGACATGGAAAAAACTGAAGTGATTGGCTACAGAAGCTGTGGTACATATATACAATGGAATATTACCCAGCCAAAAGAAAAATGAAATACTGCCATATGCGACAACACTGATGGACCTTAAGCTAATTATGCTAAGAGAAATAAGCCAGACATGATGTCACTTATACATGGGATATAAACCTAAAAACGACAAACAAATAGTACAAACAAACAGAGACTGATGGGCATGGACTATAGACTAGTAATTACCAGAGGGTAAAGGGGAGGAAGGAGAGTGAGGGGGGTAATAGTTGAGGTAAAAGGTGTCAAATATTTGGTGACAGAAAGAAATCTGTGGGAGGGGAACACACAATGCAACACACACACACACACACACACACACACACACACACACACACACACACAGTCTTACAGTTAAATTGTACACCTGAAACATTAGATTGCGTTAACCAATATTAACAAAAAAAAATTAATTAAAAATAAATTTTAAAAAAACCTGAAAAATAAAAAAATAAAGTCAGTTTGTATTTTGTATAAAATGTCTCAGGGCAGCATTTGAGTTTTCATCAGTTTGGAGCTCCTGTGTACAATATCCAATCATAACCTGGCATTATAGTATTTTATTAACTGGCTCCATGATCCTTCAGAAACAAATTTTACATATAGTAATTGCTTCAGCATCTGTTTCAATTCTTTCAAGTATTCTATCAAATTACTACTCCATAAAAACACTAAATAACCAGGGAAATGTTTCAAATATGGAAAAATGGGTAAAGTACATAAAGCCTATGGAGCATCAGTAAAAATTGGGGAATTTATTTGTGAAACTGCACAAAAATAAGAACTGTAGCACCTGCATGATCAGTGATTGTTTTCACATTTCATCTGTGTCAAATGGCTCTGTGACTCATGGCTACAGTTCTTGTTCATGAAAACTTTGTGCCTTTTGTGTATTGGTAACTTATCATTATAATCATCCAGGAGCTATTATTCAAAACATAAAAATAAAAAAAGCCACCATACTCTAGAATTCATAGTATACCATACCAGCATGCTCTTCTTTCAGCCTCTCTTCTGTTCCAGAAAGCCCGTCACTCTGTTTCATCATTTGAAGTTTCCCTTGTTCATTCTATTTGAAATCATCTCATTTCTTCTCACATGTACCAGCTGCTTTGCAGCGTTGTGTGTCATCACCTACAGCTGCTGGGCTCACTGTGTTCAGGACTACATTGTCTGTGGACCCAGCTAGTCAGCTGTTGATGCATTGACAGCCGCATAAGATTCTTTTCAAGCTGTGCGCCATCCTGTAGTTGTTCCAAGTTCTAGAGCTGACTAGACAGTAGTCACTGCTATACTCTGCAAAGCTATAATCTAATGTAGAGTTCAGTCCCATTTTGACATCATACTCTACTTGTCCCTATCCCAGAAGAACATAGTGGTTTGGACTCATTTCAGATTTTTTTATTCTGTATCCTTCAGTCCACATGCTGTCCTATTTGAAGAATCTAATGAAGAAATTTTAGCTCTTTGATGCTAATGAAAAGTCTGGCCTGAGGGTGAGATTTCTTGGGTGCAACCTGGCACATCATCTTCGTTGAATTTATTATTAGGTCTCTGTATTGTGCTCGTCCAAAAGAGCCACTCCAGAGCTTTATCAGGACTATGCTCCAGCTCCTGGTAGTAGACTTTTGAAACAATTCAGAGACTGGTAGAGGGGCCAATAATAATAAAAAGTCAATGGAAAATTTTTGAAAATTTTAGAGAAGGTTGTTGGAATTAAGGAGAAATTTCAGAGGAGTATTAATGTTTATCACTTTATAAGAGAAAAATAAATAATGGGAAGTAATGAAATGAGAATGGCAGGTATGGACTAGTCCCTTCAGAAATATGTCAAAACCCATTTTTATAGTCAGTTTACAAGTGACCAAAATACTATGATTTCCTAGTAGGTAATACCTCACAATTATTTTCTCAGCAATTTATATACATAAATACAATTTTCTAATCTACAGAAGCTGCCCAGATACTGTTACAGAACCCTTTTATTCTCCTAACAAGTTGATCCAGACACTGAAAATGATAGTCTAAGTTTTAATGGAACACAGAAGAACTGTAGTTTTGACTGGAACAGTCCTGGTTATGCCATTGTCTCTGAAAAAATTTACAACTCTTTTCATGCTCAGATGTGTCCCTATTTAGCCAACGAATTAACATGAGTACAATTAAAGATTTTCTTTAAGATTGATCCAATGATGAGTGATGTTAAGGTATCACTGATTCAGTCTTCAGTTATCTAGAGGGGTTGTTCAAATTTCAGGACACATATCAGAATCACCTAAAGAGCTTATTTTTAAAACACAGGTTCCTGGGCCCCAACTTAAGAGTTTCTGATTCTATAAATCTAGGGTGTGGCCTAAGAATTTGCATTTCTAACCATTTTCCAGTTGATATTGATGTTACTAGCCCAGAGAAAACACACTTCGAGGACCACCAACTCTTTTCCTCTTCTTGGGTAGTAATTTGAACACAAGAGAAAAAACTTAAGGATAGACCAGACAAGTTAAAAGAACAATTTGGTAAAATGTCTTACTATCAGGGACTAGTAAAAGAACAGCAGCTGCTGAGCTGGCCAACTGCAAACTCAGTATAATCAGATTATGACAGATAAGGCTCCCTGATGATGACCACATGCTGGGCCATTCATTGAGCTTTCCTATGTAATTTTGAGATTTGGTGGCCATTTATTAAATAGTTTGCTCTCAAAGAAAAAAAGCATTTTTTTAAAAGGAGGATTTTAAGTAGTCTCTTAGAAGATTTACCTATTTCTTTGTATAAGAAATAGGTATGTGCTATGTACATACATACATGTGAGGGAATAAAATGCAGTGAGGTTCAAGCAATAACAGATGCAGTTACTAAAACAGATTTTAATTCCATTTGTTATTGTGTTGAATTTGACTCTGGAGTTAAAAGATTTCTGGGAATTTTTTTTCTCTAGAAATAGTATTCTATGTGTAGACATTGTGTGTGTAAAATTTTCTTTGAGCTCCACAGATGTTTACTTTTTTAAATTTATTATTTTATTTCTCTCAATAAGTCACATATAATGGAGATGAATATGATAATTACATTTGAGAGAAATTTCAGGAGATAACTGTCAAAATATCAGACAGTACTTTCAGAGAGTTGTTTTGATTTATGTTTTAGAAAGAAAATTATCATTTATTTGTCAACCCTGGGAAAGTGTTTTCATTTAAAAGGACATAGCTGGATCCTTTCTCTCACCTCCAGTCCTTAACTTGTTTGTCAGGCAAGACTATGTTTTCCAGTTCATCCTTCCTCATGAACCCATGGCCTGCATTTGAACCCCTGTGAGAACAACCTTTTTTTTGTTCTCATAGAGTAGTACTTGTCATATACATGTGGCTAGAAACCCAGAAATCAGTATTATAGGTGTCCCGTATGTTTCGGAGGTAATTCCTAGCCTGCCAGCAAGGCCACCATATTAGTACCAGACTGAGAAGCCTACTATGTCCCTACTTTTTTGAGCAGAGACTGGGACAAGGTACATGAAGCACTCTTCCTTAACCAAACTAATTCCTTGGACCTCAGGAAGAATCTTTGTTCCAGATTATTTTCCTAAATCTGAAGTTCCAAGAAAGCAGGAAAGGTTTCCCTTAGAAACCTTCCAGTAAGTAGGTAATGTCAGCATTGCTAGTATTCCTTTTGAGAGCCATTTCTGCTGACCTCTTCAAGCCGAAAAATGCAAAGAGAGGAATGCAGTGGGTCATACTGAGCCTTTGCGGAAATAGTTAGACTTGTCAGCCCAAGTGGCTTTGCAAATGATTTTAGAATGGAAAATGCAGTATAAACACAAGGCTTAAATGAGGATGGCAACCAAGAAAACCTTAGCAAATGGTCTTGTGACAGCACATTCTAAGCATAGTCAGAGAGTCTGGAAGCAGAGCGAAGGTACGTATGAAATGGTTTGATATTTCATTCCAATACAATACAATATAGTATAATACATGGTATGTTTAATGTGGTACCCCTCATTAGCAATATCTTGGAGCACTCTGCAGAACTGCACTGAATGTCAGGTATTGATGTCTTTCCATCAGTACCTGCATACGCATCTGTGATACAATGCCTAGAGGGTTTGTTTCTGATTTTCCATAAATAAACCTCTGGCATACCCCAGAAGAAATAATCAGGTGGGTTCAAGTTATTAAATATATATATATTTTTTCAACGTAGTCTCTGTTCTTTGGCAATTCAGAAGCTAAGCATTGCCATCTCCATTAAATGTGGAGAAACAGTCCAGTGCAGTGAAAGGAGCAGAAAATATCCAGTTGCGCAGAGTCGAGGCAGAAGCCTGGCCCAGCCACCTGTAACACCTATTTAATCCTCGGGCCAGTAACTAACCTTCTTCCTACCTCAGCATTGTCATCTATAAAACGGCGATGGTAACAGTCTCTATCTTATGGGATTGTTCTGGGTATTGGCCCTAGCATGACTTGTTAGGCAATGGGATCTATTACTATGATGTAGGACTTGCTTTCTCTTTAGCTTATATACAGGCAACTTTTAATGTGTACCTAGTAGAGCTAAAAAGACATAAGACAATTTCTCCAACATTTGGTTCACTGAAATCAATCTCACTACTTCTTAATCTCATTCTGAAGTGGAGAGAAACTAACAATCTTTACATTTTCTTAAGCCTGTGGTCAATAAAGAATCAACAGGGATGCATTATGTAAGAGCTATTCTACTACATAATATGGAAGAACTTGTCCAGAAGTGGAAATCAAGTGCAAGAACATCTGCTGCTTTGTTGTATAACCTCAAGAAAACCTAAAATTTTTAGGTTTTAGTCTGGGCATTCGTAATATGCTGGGCTTGGGTTATGTGGTTTCAAGGTTGCTTCTAGCCTAAATGCTATGCTTCTGCCTGCAGCCTTGGTAAACTCAAGATTTATCTCAGCAGTCTGATTTTTAAAGCTTTCTTTGAATTCATAGCTCACAGAATGGCAAGCTGGAAGAGACATAAAGACCACCTAAAGTAACATTCAGGTTTTATAGATGAAGAAACTGGAATTCAGAGATTAAGGCTCTTTCCCTTATATCACATAGCTAGTTTTTGGCTGAGTAAAACCAGAACCCAGGTGTCCCTGACTCCAAGGTCAGTGCTTCTTATATTACACCACCTTGTCCCCTTCCCACAAATAGAGAATCATGCTTAAGAGCCACATATGAAAACAAAGCACAGCTAAGCTTTGACTTACAGTGATGACCTAATCATTTCATTGAATAACTACAAAATTAAATAAATAAATTTGATCTGACAGCCGAAAAGACTATTTGAAAGCTTTTTATATTTCTATCTATTGATCTTCTAGTCATCTTGATGGATTACAAATAGCATGCTCTGTGTGTCCCTTTTTAGAGATTCGACTAGTTCATCTCTGGGCTTTGTGTTTCAGAAAGCTTGAGGAGCTCTGAATTTCCACTCTCTAAGTCACGAGGATCAATCATTGTAACCTCAGAGTATAACAATTAATCTGCAACTTCCTTGACTTTATACTACCCTGTGGTCAAATTTGTTCATTCCTGGTGAAATAAGGAAATGATTTCATATTGACTAACCAAAGTCAACATGGGAATCTACTAATCATGTGCATGATCACAAGATGCACGCTGTATATATGAGTAACCGAGAAATAACAAGTCAAATCAAACCGCTTGGTTAGATGGCGGACGTGTTACAAGTCGGCACGGTGAGGAAGTGGTGTCCTGGTCGCCGGTCACTGTTCTCTGTGTCTGTCCTGCGGTTCTGGCTTGGACTCAAGGCCAGGTCCCAGCTTTCTTGCCCTCCTTGGGCTGAGCCTTCCATGAAAGCAGCTCTTTGGTGCCAGTAGGCAGAGAGGTACCTTGGGGTATTTAATCGGGAGGCACTTCCGATGAAAAAGTGTATGCAACATTTTTTAAAAAGAATACTGTTGTATTTGAGTTCATTTTAATGAAAAGGATGTACTTTCTGCACTAATTTGAAGCAACATCAGTTGCGTAAATTAATTTTAAAGTACAGGCTTTATTCAAAAAAAAAAGACAAAAACAATCAATTTATGTGGGCTCTTTTTTTACATTTTACTGAGAGATGTAAGGCATTCGAGTCAAGTTCCTTAAAAAATTAAGAAAAGGAATCAAAACATTCTATATTGAAAAATCATAATTACACATTTTATTTTAGTTTTTTTATTATGGTCAGTCGATATACAGAGGAAGAGAGAAATGAAATAAAAAACACAAAACTAAGAGAGAAAAGATGGGAAACAAGCGAACAACAAAAGCAGAAAGATATAAAAGGTGAAAAAAAAATGAGAAACACCAAAAGAGGATTAGAGGAGAATGATTTTTAAGGACTAAGAGAAAGGACAACAGAGCCTGTAGCTTTACTACCAAGCCCTTAAGCACAGCTTGTCATTATTTTCATCATCCTTTGATTGAAGTTTTTCTCTCCACATAGACTGTCAATTTTGTGAGCACAAGAATTGTGCTGGAGTTTGCTTACTATTGTTTTCCCAGTGTCTAGCACAGACATAGTAACCAGGGTAAGAATTAGTAAGTGAATGGATGAACAAAGGAGGAAAGACCGTACAGGGAGAGAGTCCTATGGCCCAAAGGCTGAGGTAATGGTCCCCTGAGAGCTGCACTGGTCTCCTCAAAAGCCAGAGACCTTGGACTGGGCTGATCCCAACCTTTGGGGAACCAGCAGTAGCATTTCTTTCTTTGGAGGCAGTTTCACAAAGTCTCACCCATGTTCTCTTTGTCTGAGTTGTGGTCTGCTAAGCATTAGAACAACATTTCCCCGTTTCTTTTGGGAACTTCCTGAAAGTTGATGTTTTCACCATCCACACCTTGGATATCATGGTGTCACCTGGTACCTTCTTCCCCCAGGTCCAGCTCTCAAACCCTTCTGTTCCCTCAACGCCTGGAGTCCGTCCTGTTATAGACCAACTGTTCTCCCCCCAGACTGTGCCTTTTCAGATCTCCCAGGAGGAGCCCCTTCTCTTTTGGCCTGCTGGTGGCAACTGCCTGTGTTCCCAACCTCTCATCACTAAGGGCCCTAGGAGAGGGTCAGCAGACTTGGCTCCCCATTGCCAAGACATCATCACATCTTCATCCTCACAGGAAAATGCATTTTTAAAGCCTTTCCAGGCATTGTCCTCTACTGCTTCTTGGTCACTCCTATCCATTCATCACAGATTTTGGCCCTTGGCCACCCACAGCCCCCTCACCCATCCCAAAAGCTGAACTCCTTCAGAATGACATCAGGGATTTCATACAATTCATCCAAAAGTGATTTAAAAAAAAAAAAAAACCATAGTAAAATATACATAACATAAAATTTACCATTTTAACCATTTTAATTATATAGTTTTATGGCATCAAGTCCGTTCGCATTCATCTTTGGAGAATTTTCATCTCTCCCTACCAAAACTCTGTAACCATCATATACTAACTCCCCGAATTTTCCTCTGTTTTATCAGATTTAAGGTACTCTCATCCAAGAATTTTCATTTCCTGAAGTTCAGCCTTCAGAATTGTAAATCGTATCATTACACTTTCTGTCCAGAGCTTCCTATCTTGCCAGGCAATTTTGATGCAGACAGATATGGGTTGGGATCCCAGCTAAACCATTTGCTAAAGCCTCACTTTCTTCATTCATAAAATTCAGATAATAGATAATTCAGATAGTAAAGAGGTAAGAGAACTGAAGTTCTTTGGATTGTTGAAAGGATTTGGTGCTCCATAGATCTGTTCTCCTCCATTATTCCTGCTAGTCCCCACATTCATGTTCCTCAGCCACCACTTTGCTGACATCCTAGCTTTGCTACACTTTCGTGTTTCTGATGCCCATTCCAGGGGACGCACCGTCCTCAGTGCAGCTCTCTGCCTCAACTTCACATGTACCTGAG
This sequence comes from Cynopterus sphinx, assembly GCA_030015415.1. Lineage (NCBI taxonomy): Eukaryota > Metazoa > Chordata > Mammalia > Chiroptera > Pteropodidae > Cynopterus > Cynopterus sphinx. The sequence continues at coordinate 141,962,189 of CM057380.1, forward strand.
CTGTTGGTGAACAGTAAGTAGTCTCTGCTGGGGTCACTACAAGCCTGGGCTGCCTATCCTGCCCTGCAGGCATTTAAGGGGCCCCTATTTGGCTTCCTGTTCCCCACAACAGCTATTTTAGCACCTTTTCGCTCCACCTCCCTACCCTGCCACCACCCAGCAGCTATCATTTATTTTCTCAGTCTCTGTAGCCATGAGTTCTTAAACTTTAGTGCACTAAGGAATCGTACACAAACTTTAAGAGGTTCTGATTTGGTATGAGGTGGTGGTTTTGAAACCTGCAATTTTAACAAGCAATCCCGGAAGATTTTGATATACACAGTGCACCATCTACTTTACTTGGAAGGCTGTCCTAAGCCACAAGCTCCTTGAGAGCAGACATCTTGTCTTATCTGATTATCGTTCTAAATTCCTGGCAATAGATGTTGAAGGATTGATTGAATGAATGAAGCTGGCTGTCACTCTGCACTTCAGAATATTACCTTTCTTCTTTGAAATGTTAATTAGCTACAGCTGTTTAAATGCAGTTTAAAACTAATACATTTTATCTTTAATCCTTTATCAGCCCTTTTCATTGCCATTGGGGGTAGGGAAGGGTAAAGAACTTGTTATTCTTAGACTAGGACAACAATAGCTACAGAAACAAATAAATAAAAAGCAAGGAAAGGGCTAGATAAGATTGAGAAGTGCAGAGATATATAGATTGGGCCTTTTGTACCTTAGGGGAGGAAAGTACCCTTTTGACTCTCATTCTAGGGATTCACCAGGCAAAAGTCTTTATAGCCACTGCAGCAGGCTTTTCTAGATTGGAATCTTAAACAGGAAGATCTCTGCTGGGGAAGTTGAAAGGAGGTGACTTAGAGAAATAGGCAAATCAGGGTAAGAAAGACTCATCTGGCTTCAAATATCAGCTCTCCCATGCCCTCGCTTATGACATGGATAAACTGTTGTGGCTGCTTGTTTCCTCATCTGTAAAATGGGGATAATATAATTTACCTTGCAAGTTTTTTTGAGGATTGAAAATGGAATATAAGTTATGCACAGTGATTCTATGACTTTAGGCAATCTGGCAGAGTTTCCAAGAGAGCTGAGTATCAGGTTAACCCTCTGTCTCTACCACAATGGAGGGGAAGCTCGTGTACACACACACACACACAGACACACACACACACACACACACACACACACACACACACACACACACACACCCAGTCCACCTAGAAAAACAGAAGTGGTATTAGCTATTGCCCTCTGGGAAAGTCTAACTCTGAAGCCTCACCCTCACTGTAATAAAATGTTTCCAAAGGGAACAGACAGAGTAACCTAGGGCCATGCCCTTCCTTCTTCCTGAGCAGAGCCCAAAGCCTGTCTTAGGGAAGTGGGAGGTTAACTAGTGTGGGTGGCTGAAACTGAAACATTTCTTTTACCACCCTCCTATTCCTCTGCCTCTCTCCCTTTTGTGCCTAGGGCAAGGATAAACAACTCCTGCCTATACTTACTTGCTCACTCACAGTTGGATCTGCTCTCTGTAGCCTCCAGACCCTATCTCATCATTCATCAAGACTCACTGAATACCCACGAGGTTTAGGGTAGGGTTCTAAATGCTGTATCTATCCCGGACCTCCCTGGGAGCCCAGGGGAAGTTTGTTCCAGTATTTAAGATCTTTCCCCAGCTCTTGAAGACCAATGTCGAACCCCCACTTCATTCCCACCTTCAGCCCCTCCCCACCACCCCATGGCCAGAAAGAGTACCTTTTGCTTCGAGTGCTAAGAAACTTTGATTTAAATGTTAATAAGAATGAGCACCTGTAAATATTCTTTACAGAACTTCTGACTCCCTTCTGTACTTACTTATTCTTCAACATTTATTTGCTTTTAGGAGAAGAATTTGGACTGGTTTCCTCGGATGCGAGCCATGTCCCTTGTTAGCAATGAAGGTGACAGTGAGCAAAATGAAATTCGGAACCTGCAAGAGAAGTTGGAATCTACCATGAGTCTGGTCAAACAGCTGTCGGGTCAGCTGGCAGAGCTCAAAGAGCAGGTCAGTGTGCTCAGGGAGATGGAGCTGGGTGGGGTGGACTCATTCACTACCTTGAGTGAGGGGAGACCCAGAGACTCCTGGGGCAAGACTGTAATCCACAGAGAACTGCAAACTTTAGTAAAGAAACCCCATGTTGTGCTGCAAGATCCACATCTGAGCAAGCAGAGACTTCTACTTACCCACCTCCCCATCTCCTGTGACACTTCTACAGAGGGGGGAAGAAGGGTACCAATGCCAAAATACCTTCTCTTTGCACTTTTTGATAGAAAAATCTTATTTTCTACCAGCATAGGAATTACTAAACTCATTGGAAAGGCAGATCATCATTAGTATCTGTCATTTCAATGCTATAATCAACCCCTTCATCATGTAAAATTGTTAGCATCTGTAAAAATAATATCAAAAGTAACTGTGGTAGCTGTTAAAATGACTCTGGTGATGGTGATGATTATGTGACAAGCAAAGGCTGCTTTAAAAGAACCATGGTTCCTGTTTCTTAACCACAGAGAGAGGTTTGCTTTTTTCCCTCTGTTTATGGAAATCCACTTAAAAAATATTTTCCCTTTTTTGGATAAACATATTCTATAAGATGCCAGGCAGACTGTAGGTGTTGGGAAGTGTTAACCCAAAACTGTGTGGCCCACCAGCACTTGGAAAGAGTGAGGAAATCAGCTCAACACACTCTCTCTTTTCCCCCAGATGACAGAACAAAGGAAGAATAAGCAGAGACTGGGCTTTCTCGGATCAAACACACCCCATGTGAATCATCACATGCCACCGCACTGATACCATGGGGGAAAGCCGTGACTAGCCTTTCATCAGTGTCCTGCCTGATCACTGAATAAAGAACTGAGATGGACGGGAGTGAACAGCGCCTATTGTTGAAAAGTTAAAAACAACCGAGTGCCAAGATGTTGAGTGATTTAGCTCTGAGAACAATTTATAACTGTGTTTTCATGGTTGAGAAGACCGAACTTAAAATGCAGCCGCTAGAAAGCACACATCACACATACTTAATGCAACGTGAAGTAACTTGCTCAAATGGAGGGGAATGGTAGGGAGAGGCAGGGTGGGAGATGCAGTGCTGGGAGAACCACCTTTTGTTAAATCAATAAGAGTCGGTTTTGTCTTAATGCTGACTGAGACCTTTGTCATGGTTGGTTGGAATTTCTTTTAATTATGGCATATCGGTCAGTGATACAGGAAGTCATACTTGGGTGGCTAAGTTTTACTAAAGAAAATAACTAAAAAGATTAAAACTGAGCGTTGCAAAGAAAAATGTTAATGCTTCTAAACCGTAGCTGTCACAGGGCAATTTCCTTATTTCTAACATGCAACACAATGGATTTTCAGCTCTAAGAACTAGTGCTTTGTAGCATGTGCCCCTCACGCTGACAACACAACTGGAATGTGATTGCTTTCTCCCAGAGTCAGAGGGGCTCTGTCAGTACCGAGTACAAAAAGAGATTTTCATATAACTTGTTAAAAGCATGTTTTAAGTCATGTATAGGCTAGGATTTTAAAAGATTTGGAGAAGAAAAAGCTGACAGTAAGCCCCAGGGAAGAGTTTTCTGAAAACATATATGTGCGTTAGAATATATTGAGATTAATAAATAAAAACACTTAAAGATGACAGGAAATATTGAGAAACTTAACGATGGTGGCATTGCCTTTTATAGATGTGGAGTAAAAGCTCTGATTCATGTTTGCTGCCCTTAAGGAACTGAGTAGTTTTATTCCTGCGGTTAGAAAAGAAATCCAAGAAATTTATTGAATACTCAAGAAAATGAAGTATATCAATTGCATATCTTAAACTGTATCAATGAGAGAGGAAAGATAATAATCTCTTTCCTACATTGTTTTTATCTTAAATTGTGTAATCGGAATTTGTGGAAGGAGAAAATAACCTGCCGTACTCATATTATCTTAGAAACGATGCTTTTAGAATATTGAAGCAAAATTCTTGGGTAATGAAAGTGTTAAGGTAACCTAATTCCAGCTTTTTGTGTGGCAATGGAGCAAGGCACGTGATACCAGACTCTGGGAGATGCTTTGCAAGTTGACCTTCTGGCCCCTGCCCCCATGAGAAAAAAAAAAAAACCGCCTCCAGCATTTTTAAACTCTCAGGTTATTACCACCAAGGGTTGAGGTCTGGAAAAGGTTGGCTATAACCATTTTTAAAACTTTTGGGTTGTTTTAATATAGTTTAAGCTATTCATTCCTAAAATACTCTAATCATGATCTAAGTAGATTATGAAGGATGCCTAAACCAATTTTTCTTCTGCACACTGTTAAAATCTAGACTTGAAGTGAAACTGTTGAGTCCTGGAACAACAAATTTTCAGCCAAATCTACCGTACCCACCCCCCATCCCCAGTTCCTCCTCAAGTTAAGAAGAATTCACTCTGACGTGAAAGTATTTTTCCTGACATATCACTGAAAAACCATGACCCATAAAGATGAAGAAATTGGGATATATCTGAATGCAAAATAGAATTTTGAACTTAGCAGGCATTCAATAAATACATGAAAAATTCTACTGTCACTCAATTGCCCTGAATTCTTTATCACAACTTTAAGCTATATCACGTATTTGATTTTTAAAAATGTCTTCATCAAAATCAAAACAGACCAAAGCAGCCATTGTTTCAATTAAAAACCATCATTGTTATAACCGTATTAGATAAAAAGTATGCTTCAAAATATTTTAATTAGAAGGAGTTCTGTGGGTAGGAAGAAGAGGAGAAAAATGATAAATATTGACCATATTCCAGTACAGGAACCTATCTCTGTTTTAGCACAAAATAAAATAGTTTTGATGTATGAACATCAAGAAAATACATTAATTTGCACATATGAGAGCAACTTGTCCGATAAACTATCCAGTCTTTTCTGACACTCTGATAGTTCTTTTTTTTTTTTTTTATCACGAATAAGCCATTGGGTTACTACTATTGAGATATGGCCTAACCTCTCCAACTGTTAGTAGTGGCAGCTCACCATTTCACAGAATATTGTCTCCTGTGGGGAGTGGCCAAAAAAGATTACAACTAACGAGATCCTTATTTGTTTAAAATTGAAATATTTCTAGGTTGTGCTCTTTTTTTCCTGCCTATTTAGAGATTATTAGACAAAATGAACAAAAGCAAGCAAGCAAGGCATTTTATTTTGTAGGCTATTAAATTTATGACAGAAATTATGATAATGCAGAAATTTGACATCTGATATAAATTTATAGTTGTTATATGTGTTTGTAATGCAACTGGAATATTTGACCTAGGTATCAATTGATATTCTTATATTTATATAGTAACATTAAATACAGTCATTCCTGATTTTGATGTTAAGGGAAGTGTTTTACTATTTAATTATTAAAATCGCATCAGGTTAAAGTATGAGTTTCTGCTGAATATAATTTTTAATTTTAAAAGGATTTTATTCCCCATGGTCCATTCTGAGGCGCAAGAGTTTAATGAAATTATGTTTCATAAATATCATTTTAGATGAGAAAATATTTGTATCAGTAAGACTGTAATATTAATTAATAAATTGCATAAATGTAAATTTTATCATATTTTTTACCCCTTTAAAGTTCCTTTAGAAAGGGCTTATTTTCTTGTATTTTTAGATTTTCCTATTGATGACAAGAATGCGGTTTCCAGTAGATTGTTGATAATATCAGAAAGGTATTTGATTCAAGGCAGAACTGTGTGCTTATGTGCATATTCTCCACTCACGACTCAGTGTTTTGACTGCTCTTTTTAGTTTATAGTTGTTTTATTGTGAACCATTGTGCAGTACCCCCACACACCAATACTAAGATGAGTGGAAAGGCTGGCAATCAGGGGTTAGGGAAGGTGAAGATTGGGACTTCACTATGATTGAGGAAAAGAAGGAGTAAATAATAGATAATAGGAAAAAAAGAACTAACCCTCCAGGGGCCCAGTAGACTGGGACACAAGTAAGTAAATATTGTACACGCATAATGATGTAACAGATTATGGACTCAAGAAATAATACTTAAACCTGCAAAGAACTTTGTGGAAGAGTAGCTATAAGAAATGTGTCCCCTCAGTGGGTTTTAAGTCTATACAGAATAACAAATTGGCATATTCTAACCCACAGACAACAGTATGCCATGACACATGATACAATGTGGAGCAGGCATCTGAAACACAAACATAGAAGCCTACAGGAGCCTGGCAAGTCACTAAAATGGGTGGAACTGTGGAGTGCCCCCATACGCAGGGTGTGGGGAGGCCACAACATACTTTTATTTGCAAAATTTGACAACTAATTCCAGCTTTTAGAAAATCTTGGAGGCCACTTGAGGCCCTCTAGTCACTTATTTGCTATCTCCGAAATAATTGTTTTTAAAGCTATTTCATTTAATAGAAGAAAACACACAATACCAAACTGAAGGAGAGGAGCTAAAATGCTTGTGAAACTTGAGAAATCTGAAAACAAATCTAGGTATCATCTCTGAACTGGTGGGTTTCTACAAACTTGAATAATTTATAAAATTATCTTACCAATGCTACTCCTATCATCAGTAGACACTTTTCCCCTGCAGTATAATTTTACTATATTTGCTTCAAATACATTATTCTAATATAATGTGTCAAGACAAGTATAATTTATAAATTATTAATAAAATTGGGTATGTATAACTTTTTCATTGTTATTATGCTTTATTCATTTTTTACTATGTTAATATTGTTATTATACATAGCAAGACATGAGGGACAAAAAATCTGATGGCTTGAACTACACTGATGAGCTAATCCAGATAAACCGTTGTGCCCAGTGTTTATTGGGAGTTGGCCAAATCCCCCAATTAGTCAAAACCTACTGGCATATCTGCATCACATCTGATACCCAGAAGGGGTTCCATGGGTACAGGCCATTTTGTCATCAAGGATATCCTGATTCTTAATGCCCAGTGCTTCAAATGATCGTATCCCTCAGAAAAGAATGAAGCATGTGACAGCTGAAATCAAAATGAGTCTTAGGAATCATATGCAAACCATGAATAGAATCCTTTGCTCATGCGGGCTCTTCCCAGTGTGTAACATTCCCTGAAGCAGTGCGGCAAGAATTGTTTTGTTTGGTATCAGAGGAAAAGTTGAGGGAGGCAAATTGGACAACGTGTTCCTCTTCCAGTGAGAGTAGTTGGCACAAAAGCAGGAGTCTGCATGTGGAGGGGACTGTGATGGCCATCTACAAGTAACCCTACCTTTGGCCAGTTAGCACCAGTGCTTTTCGTTGTGGGAGACCTAGCCTTCAAGGCACAACCATAGGCCAGAAATCAGTGTACTTTAGCCTCTTCTATGTCCCTTCCCAATGGCAGAGGTGCCGGCACATCACCGGGAGTCAGCTACATGGAACACAAAGAAACACAAAAGCCAAACTTTTCGCAGGTAGAAAGTTTATAGAAACAGAGATTAGTTGCTGAACTCTTTTTTACTCAATTTAACAGAAAATTCTGGTTTTACACTTTGATGTGGATTTTTTCCTAAAGAAAACTGTTCCCTTTTAACTCTGGTCCTTGAAGAGAACATCAGCTCCAGGTACAGTTGCTCCCCTCATATCTCCGGAAATGTAGATACAGGTGTGGGTTTCCTTTGCAAGCCACTCCAGCACATCCTTTCAAAGTTCTCATCCCCTAAAATTGATTTGCACAGGAAAAAGCTTCTGAGGCTGCTTCCTATTCACATAACTGTGCTTTTAGTTTTGTTTTTATAACTGTCTTCACTTTGGACAATTATATCTGCCTTTCTGTGTGCCACAACGTGTTCCTTCTCTTTCAACATGAATCAAATATTTCTTTGTGATCCTGGTTTTCTCAGCAGTATATTTAAATACAAATTTTGTGAAGACAATATCTTAAAATTAGACCTAGCTTTATAAAAAAAATTAATATATTATTTATCAATTGGATTTTATCAGAGAAGCAAAATCATAATGGTTAAAATAAACAGATTTATTTCCAGGATTTGAAATCATGCAATTATAGTGAAGAACTGGTGAAGAGCTCTATGGAAGGCTGGAGCTTCTGCCTCTGGTGGTGGGTCTGAAGTCATGGTAAGTCATCGGGGCTGGCAATCAGGAAGAAAGCCAGGTGTGAATGAAGCAGGAAAGAGCAAGGAGCAACTGGAACCCATGAGCACAAACTAAAATTTGCATCTGGCTCTCACCATCTCCGAACTCCATAGTCCATGTGACCTAAAAAAGAAGCTGGGCCCTTCACCTTGGACTTATATGTATATCTGACCCAGGATTCAGAGAAGATGAAGGAGGAGATGTCATGTGAGCTGGCTGCCGCTCCACACCCACCAGGTGAGCCAGGAGTTCAGCTCCCTTCATAACTACAGACTCTAATTCTCTGGCTTCAAAAAGATCTGAACCTCAATGAATTCACTGTAAAAAAAAAAAAAAGTCACAATTAATGCATATGTATACATAAAAATCTCTTTTGTCTCCCTACAGACAATAATATTAAAAAATCTGAACTTAAGCAGTCTGATTCTAAAATCTATGCTCAACCCTCATGTTCCCCTGTACCCTGAAAAACAAAGAGGAAATACAGGAGAAGTCTTGTTTGAGGAGAGATGGGCATGGAGCAGTACAGTTTAATAGTTAAAGGCAGGAGGAAAATAGTTAAAGGAAGGAGGAAAGGTAGGCATTTCTCAAAAGAAGAAGATCCGGGACAAATGCCTAAGGGATAGCAGGTAATGGAGACAAGCTCCACCTCTTGATACCTATGTGTATCCAGTGTATCCATCAAACATCTGTCAGGATCAAACATTGTTTCAGGCACTGAGCTAGACACTGGAGATACAAAGAAAATAAAATATAGCCACTTTTCTTGAGAAGCGCACATTTCAGGAGTGACACAGGTCAATACATCTTTCAGTACATCCTAAATTCAATGGCCAGAGTACAGAAAGGACCATGGAAGCTCAAAAGAAGAAGGTGCTATGTCCAAAGTGCTAAGAGAGGTCGCACAGAGGAAATAACATTTGAATAATTGAATGGGAAGTCAGGAGTGGCCAAGGAAAGGGCTCAGAGGGAATGGAAATTTGAAGTCACAAGCAGAGTGAAAGCAAACAGAGTGAGAGGAGAAAAACATGAATGGTGCTTATGGAAGGCCAAAGTCACATGTGGCTGGTGTGCTGTGGAGGAGTAGCAAGAGCCAGGCTATGAAATTATTACAGATTATTATGCAGGGGGGTGGGGGGAGGAAGCACAGGAAAAGCTTTTTATATATGAAGCAGAACATGATCAAATTTAGTTTTAGGCATGTAACTAGAGGCAGAGTGAGGTATGGAGTGGAGAGGAAGAAGCTATCAACAGGAAGGTCAGTCAGCTGGGAGGTGGTTGCAAAGACCTACTCGAGAACATGGAAGGCCTGGACCGTGGCAGTAGTGGTCTGATGAAGAGGGAGAGTTGTTGAGGATTACCTTAAGTTTCTAATTTGGGAGAGAGGGTAGATGTCATTAGCAGGGAGAGAAGATTCATAACGGTGGGTATGTTTTTGACCTGTTGAGTTTCAGAAATCAGCCATGCTTCCAGATGAATATTATAGTAGACACTGCAATTCCTGAGGCACAATAATGTCATCGCTGTGATCTCCTAATGCCTTATTTCCCAATCCAGATAGCTTCACTGTAAAGACATTAATAATGGATAGTAGATATTTGGCAACAGAATTCGTTTCCTGAACGTTATAGATGGAGACGTGATAATCGGGGTGTACTGAGTTCAGTTAAGAAGAACCAAGGTTTGTATCAAGTTTTACAGTGCTTTGACATATGTTGCTAATTTTAATCCCTCTAGCCATCCTCAAGGTAGGTCTTTAATATCCTTCCAAAGTAATATTTAATATCCTTTCAATTTTGCAGATGAGGAATGAAAGTCACTTGTCTTAATTATCACCCAGCGACCAGAGGAGCTAAGACTGAACCACCTTCTGGACCACCTTTTCCTGTAGACAGAGCTCATCATCCTGAGACTGCAGACCCACTGAAGTTGGAACTGGTCTTAGTAAGCCCTGTGATCCTGATGTTCATCACAATGCTCAGTGTGTGGTAGCACAGAGTCACTGCGTCATTTATTTGTAGGATGAATAAGTGGATGCCATGCATCTAACATTCCAGAATTCTTAACTTTGTTAAATAACATGGCTACATTCCTAAATAAATATTTTTGTGGAAATGAAAAATTAGAAGTACTGTAGTCAGCCAGGTGGTGATTTCACTTCAAGTGAAATAGCTTGGACAGTGAGTAGATTCTGTTAGCTAAAATAACACATAGAGGAGAATTAATGCTTTAAAGAGAATATGTAAAAAGATTTATTTTCATGCGATCTAATCAGTTTCCTAAATTGCTGGCAGGAAGACCCTTTCCTGAATCCTACCTGAACAAGCGTTTTCATTGTTTGCTTTCCAAGGGCGTGTCTACACACCTACTCTCCTCACCCACTCTGCCTGCCTCCTTATTTTATTACGTGACATTTTCATTGAGCTATTGAAATTGGATGTGCCAGACTCATTAAAAGCAATGGCAGTTGTGACAAGTTAGTTGTTATAATTTAAAATAAACCAAGAGGACCATGTAGATGTCAGGGGAATAAATTGCTCTGTTTAGCAACAAGTGATTTATTTTAACTACCATAGACAGGGTCCGAGGGATGCCAGGCTGCATACATTTTGAAAAAAAGCTGAGCTATTTTCTCAGAAATCTCTCATGTGGGACCAAAATAAGAACAGGAAAAGTTTATGAGAAGCTTAATTAAATTCTTGATTTGGGAATGACCCCAAGGATTGAATTTTATTTCCCATGTGCTACAAAATTGACCTCTGAAGGTGAGACACATTCTAGAAGAATCAGGTATTAGCACTGACATAGACTTCATGGGCTTTACTCAAAATGCAGCAGCAACATTTCTCCCCAGCTTGCCTTTTAGAGTGAAACGTGATGTTTCTAAGAGTGCGGTGAGTGGAAAGGCAGAAGTCTGGGATTTCACTCTTTCTTCCTCTCACCATTCAACCTTCGGTGGTGACTGCTAGGTACAAAGTAATCAATATATGTGAATTGATCAGAACCTAAAGTTGCAGAAGGGCAGTATAGCACTTAAAAGCACAGGCTCTGGAAGCAGAGGGCGTGGATTTGCACCCTGGTTTCTGCCACTTACTCACCAAGTGATTGTGAACAAGTTTCTGGCTTTTCTGTACCTCATTTTTCTCACCCATAGATGAAGATAGTAATATCCCGATTGTATACAACTGATGTGAAGTTAGATGAGTTACAATTGTGCTTGTTCCTTCTCTTAACATTGATAATCCGCCCCCCCTCCAGTAGCTCATCTCCTCAGCATACATTCACGCTGTCATAACTCCCTTGAAAAAGAATCCTTGGTTCTACATTCTCCTTTAGTTTAGATCTTATTCCTTTGCTCTCCTTTATATAGAAACTCCTGGAAAGAACTGTGCATTTGCTCTTTGGCCCACTCCAGTGAGATGTTTATCCCTATTATTCCAATGGAACTGTTCACCAAAATCACCAGTGACTTCCATCTTTCCTAATTTAAAGATCAATTTTAAAGTTCCTCTCAACATTGGGACACAACTTTTCAGCAGCATTTGATCCATTCTCAACTCCCTCATTCTGAAACACAACTCTTGCTTGTTGGTTTGTTTGTTTTGTTTTTCTTGCTCCACTGGCCACTCTTTCTTAGTCTCATTTGCAGGGACTTCCTCACTAGAGTGCCCCAGCGTTCAGTCTCTGGAACATATCTCTCCTTTTTCTCTACTCCCTAGATAATTTCATCTAGTCTCATGCTAGCTATGAATATAGATTTAGATATTTGGCATTAACTCCCAAATCAATAGCTCTAGCCCCAACATTTCCCTAGAATCCCCCAGAATCCAACTCATTGTTCATATCTCCTTTTAGATGAATACTAGGCCTCTCAATCTTAATAGGGTAAACCCTCATTATTCTCAGATCCAATGTATTTGAATTTGCCTATTTGCTAAAAGTCAATACTCACAGTGCTTTCAGTCATTTGCAGACTTGTGCCGAGTTGTGAAAAATTTGTCATTGGACATGTATGTTCCAGCTGAGGTTGAGTGCTGCCTCCTCATTTCAGCTCTCATAATGTAAGCAAGCATCCTTTCATGAACTATGTAATGCCACATTTTTTTTTTGCATTTTTGTGCTTTTTTGTTGGTAATTTTGGGGTTTAAAGTGCTTCCAAAGTGCTGTGCTGAAGTGCTATCTGGTGTTCTTCAGTGCAAGAAGGCTGTGATATGCCTTTTGGAGAAAATACATGTGTTAGATAAGTTTAATGAGTTAGATGGATGTATGCTGTGTGTATGCTGTTGGCCATGAATTCATTGATAATGAATGAGCGATGTACGTTAAGTAAGGTATTTTTAAACTAAAGCATACATAAAACAAGGCTATATATTGACCAGTTGACAATAACATTCACTACAAGGCCTCACAGGAAGTTAACCCTGTATTTCTCTTGAGGGCAATGGTTCAGTATTCATTAATACAGTATTTTTGGTGACTTTATGGAACATAAGTATTGAAAATAATGAGAATTGATTGTATATCCAAAATTTACTGTGAATTCCTCCCACCCCATTTTTATTTCAGAAAATAATTTTACCTTTATTCATCTTTTCTTTTTACCTCCCATATTGAATATATCAGCCAGTTCTTTCATATCTTCCTGTGAAATTGCTCCATTTTTATACTTTCATTATGTCAAGCTTGGTTTAACCATGATTGATGGTAACAATAGCATTCTAACTGGTTACCAAGCTCCCATCCATGACTATGTCTACTCCTAACACGTAGAAGCCATATCATGTCATTCCTCTGCTTAGAACCCTCCAATGGCTTCTCATCTGATTTAGAGCAAAGACTAAAGCCCTTATCAGGGCCTTCAGCTACACTGTCGTCTTTGCTGATCCTCTAATACATCATGATGTGTTCCCACCTCAAGGCCTTTCAGTCGTCCTCTTCTCTACTTCAAACATTATCCTGCAAGGATTCACCTGGCTCGCTTTCTCACTGCCTTTGTGTCTCTCTCATATGTCAGCTTATCAGAGAAAGCTCCCCTAGGTACTCCATTTAAAATTGCACCTCCCTTATTCTCTGTTCCCTTACTCTGCCTTACCTTTCTTCATATCAGTTATCCAATATATTATGAATCTGTTTCTTATTTCCTCTCAAGAGGATAGCAACCTTTTGAGGGCAAATACTTTATCTGCTATGTTCACTGATAGTTCTCCAGTGCCTGAAACAGTACTTCACACAAAGTAGATGTTAAATAAAGTTTATTAAATTCTGATGAATTCTTCAATTTCTTTTAATGAAATGAAGATAATATTGCTCCTATTTCACATTGTGACTTATCTGCAACAATGTTAAGTGTACTTTACACTGCCTTCATTGCTTCCTTGGCATGCCCCTGGGCCATCTTCAACAAATATACTCAGGGAAGACACATGCTCATAGTTGACCTCAGCAAGACAAATGACACACTACATCTCAAAGCCAGATATCAGGAATGTTGAGATTATTCATTGTTCCTGTCTCTTGGCTTTGGTAAGGGGACATAAAAATAACTGTGTTGCTTCAGAAAATATCACTTGGAAAGCTCTATAGATGATGTGCTTTGATTATTTCATAAATTACCTGTTTTTTCCCCATTATGAATTATGGAGGAAGCAGCTTTCGTCTCAAAGGCAAATGTGTATTTGAAAAATTTTGTTCCTATACAGGATGCACCACAGGGAGATAACCATCCAGACAACTGTGGTATTGTGACTCAGGACATTCTTGCAAATTTAATGCTTAAAAAGCTGACTGCAAAATTCCCAGGTGTTAGGGCCCTTTACCAAGGGGTTTTTGCCTAACTTGGAAAGAAAGGTTTCTGTTGGAACATACTTCCTGGTGAACAAGATCAGGTGTTGCTTAATAGGTATTAAATAGATACAGAGTAAACCATGGGCTTATGTAGGGGAATTCACAGCTGAGGCAAATTCACTCTTCAGTCTTGGTCAGTAAACCAGAATTTTAGGGCAGAGTCAGGGCGGAAAGCCCTGTGCACTGAGGATCTAAGAAACCACCCACAGAGTCATCACTCTTCCAGGCTCAGGCTGCTCAAACAAAAATCCCACTCTGTTCCCAGGCAGGAGAGCCTCCAGGGTTGGAATTGCTCAAGCCTCGGTTCACAGACGTGTCACTGTATTCATTTGCTCCCTAGGTATGCGTGCAGGTTGGCCCCACGTACGACAGTATGAGTTAACAGAGATTCAGTAAATTGATATTTATGGCAAAAAGAACACATGTTCATTGTGAAAAATTTGGAACATACAGGAAAAATCATGAATAAAAATCAGGCTCATAATTCTAAGACCCAGGGACTAAACACTGTTAATAATTAAGTGTGTGTCCTTGCTGCCATTTGTCGATATGTGTGGAAGTCTATAGTTTTCAATAACTTGGGTTATTCCAATGATGTTGTTGGATAATCCTTTTCTGTTTACTATTCTGTCGTGAACATTTCCCCCACATCATTAATTATTTTGGTACAGTGCTTTTTTTGAACAGCTATCCAGTATCCCAGTATACAGACGTACCACGTTTTATTTAATAATGCTTTACAGTTTAACATTTAGGTACTTTCTAGTGTTTTATCATTAAAGATAATACCGTGATGAACATTGCTGAACATAAACATTTGTGTGCATCTCTAATTATTTTCTAAGAACAAATTTACTCAAGTGAAATCATATAATCAAAAAGTATGAGTATTTTTAAGGCTTTGAAAGTTTTTACCAGTTAATCCTTTACTCATGGAGCATAAAAGGGTCCCTTTTCCAGAGGTGCCTTTTAGATGAGGCTACTCTGGGAGTCCCTGTTAGGGTCCCCCTGTCTCTGATGGAGCTAACCTGTACCCCCAAAGGAATCCCAGGGCAGCCATGTGAAGAAAGCTGTCTCTGCATCTCAGGACCTTCTGGGTCACATTTACTCATCTTTACAGCTGGGTCAGCTGAAGCATGTGGAGGTCAGGTGATGTGCATGGGGTCACGCAGCCAGCAGTGACTCAGCCAAACTGCTCCAGCTCCTGAACCTTGCTCAGATCACAAGGCTGAGAATACTCTTCCCTGGGGCCCATTATTCCCAAATAATTATTAAAAATTAAAAGAGTCCACTTGCACTTAAGTTTGTGGATATTAAATTTTTCATGACTTTGATTCATGACTTTGTTAATTGGTGATACTAATGTTGTATAATTCTGCCTTCTTTTTTGGAACTGATTAGAGGATGATTTGTAAAGTTCTTCTTCATGACATAATTTGCAATGAAGTTGTGTCATGGGCATATTCAGGTGTCCACCTGAGACTCATATATGTAACTGCTGAACTGGATCAAAACAAAAATGCTGATTCATTATGACTCAAACACAAAACCCAAACTGCCTTGTAAGGCACTAGAATACCAACCAAGAAAACTCCCAGTGACACAAATTGGCCCTAAAATGAAGGCTTTTTGTTTACTTCATCCGTTATTCAATATACTGAGTTAAATTCAGGTAATGCATAGTTGGCCAACATAATGAGTTGGGTGGTTGGGCCAGCATGGTGGGTCATGCTTCCATCGGCTTATTGTCCCTTGATGTTCCCTGGAATGGTGCCTATGAATTCAGGCCCTCCATAGACATGATGCTTTGCTTTGTTCTGATCCTTAGACAGTAGGAGTTGAAGCCCGATGTCCCTTTAGGTGCCAGCATCCCTTAACACAAGGGCTAAGAGAGGGTGGAAGAGCATTGACTCATTCCCACAGTGGGGAAAGGACTCCTGACCTAGGAGGGTAGAGCAGTTCATCCTCTGCATTCACAGAAGAGCCTAGTATATAAAAATGAAACAAAATAAACACACTGCAGGGAACAAGCTGTAGTGTAACTGTTGAGTCAATTATCTGCATGTATAAATAACAAACACATAATGTAGCTAATCACAAATATCCCCAAAATCCAGGGGGCTTTTTATAGAATGGGGGCTAGGAACTATTTTCAGTATCTGTTTGCAGGAGGTTGAGTTTTAAGAAGGCTTTTGGTTTTTAGCTGAAAGATGATGATGGAATTTGGAGAGGAGTCTTTGAGACAGAGAGCAAGCTGGGAGGAATGACAGAGCACTCGGTTCCTATAAAAACCTTGGGAGTGCTTTTGAGCTCTAGGGAAAAGGGGGATTCCAGCCACTTCTACCAAGGTTCAGCTCTGCTCTGACATTCTGCAGATCAGCAGATTTGTGACTTTGGAAGCATGGACACAGGCAATACTCATGACAGACAGGTCTTGCCACTAATGGCAGGAACAGGATTCCTTCAAACAGTTTTGTGAATACAAGACACTGATGACGAAGAGCGGGAACATGAAATAAATAGAGTAAAAACCACGAGTGATTGTTTCAAATGGACTGACTCCTGAGTTCCTGTGAGAGAACTTTGCGGACACCCAGAAATGCTTAGGACAGGGAGATTCTACAAAGGCCTGGAGGGCAGGTTAGGTCCAGAGCAGGAAACCTAGTTGTAAATGCTAATACACCCATCACACCAAAGTCTCCTGTTCTAATGACCAGTCCTTCATTGCTCTACATTTAAATAGTTTACAGTTTTTCATTATTAAAAATAACACTGTATGGATCATAAATGTATTTAATAGATTTTATTCATTAAAGCAGTTTTAGAATCACATCAAAATTAAAAGTACAGAGAGTTTCAAGATACTCCTGCCACCACATGGGCATAACCACCCCCACTGTCCACATCCTCCACCAGAGTGGTAAATTTGTTAAGATTGATAAACCTACAATGGCACATATTTTATCATCCAGGGTCCATGGTTTGCCTTAGGGTTCATGCTTGGTGCTGTACACTCTATGGGTTTAGACAAATTTTTAATGACAAGTATTTACCATTAGAGTAATATACAGAGTAGATACTGCCCTAGAAAATCTCTGTGCTCTATTTATCCTCTCTCTCTTCTTATCCCCTGGAACCAGTAGGAGATTATATGTATATGATTATAGAGGCTGAGGAGTCCCATGATCTGCCATCAGTAAGCTGGAGACCCAAGAAAAGTAGTGGTGTAGTTCTGTCTGGGTCCAAAGGCATTATAGTTACTGTTTCTTCCATATATCTCAAATGCCTGACACACTACACCTTCTAGTGCATCCTCTTCCACCAGTACACCTTCTCAATTCACCACAGGTAAAAGTTTTGAGAACTGGATTATCACCTTGTGCCAGGGCCTATCTTGATTCACTTTCCAACAGCAATGATCTTCTCACTGCCGAAGGCAGTTAAAACCTAACTTACTGCCTATTTTATGGGAACATTCCTAGGCTGGATTCTCTGGAAGGAGACACAGAAATAGTTTGAAATCACGATATGTATTAGGGACCAATGCCTATAGAAGGAGTAGGATTAGATAGAAAAAGTTGAATGTGTTTGGGAACCCAAAAGCTAGGAATGCTCATCAGTCATCTTGCAGTCGCCTGATATAGCTAGGACTTTATTCGCTTTCCTTAGTCAGTAGATTTGGGCCATCCCTATAGGGATGTGAGATCAGGCAAGGGGACTCTGCAGTTGGGGCAGACCCTGAAGGAACTGACACTCATGACTGTTGGCAGATCACATTGCCCACAATGGAACAGCAAGTTGTTCCTCCAAGGGGGATCTGGACAGTGTAGCTTCATGTCTGCCAATAGGCCTGAGCCAAGACAGATGTGGTAAGGAGTTGTAGCTGGATGGGTAGAGAGATGATAGATGTATGCAGATACACACACATATGCATATATAGAGAGACAGAAGAAAGATTTATGGAATAGCATTATTATTTTCTATAAATTAAGAAAGCAAATTAATTTGTGAAGATGAAGGAAATGTAGATAGGAGATTTGAAGAAGATGGAGCATTTGGTAATATTGGCTGGAGGAATGTTTTAAGTCTTCTGACAAAATTTTTAAATCACCCCACTGCTGCAGATCAGTTGAAGTTTAAAGTATAAATTTTCAGAAGACAAATCCCCTAAGGCTTTGAGTCTTTTTTCCAGTTTCAGATTGTCAAGGGCAGGTCCAGAGAGCATAGTGAGTACTGATTAAGGTTTGGGGTTGACGTGATGGAGATGTCCAGGATGATGGCAGCAATGTTATAACAGCTGACCACAGAGCCCAAGCTGAATGGAGCATCAAGTGGAGTCAGAAGCACTGCTCTATGATGTGTGGTAGGAAGAATGACAAGTGACTGAAGCTAGTGTAAGGGTAGGAGAGGGTTTTTAGTTCTTACAAGTAAATGAAAGAGAGGATAGATGAGGAGGTTGTCGTAGAAAAATGAAAGGACCAATTTGAGATCTTGGTAGGGAAATCTGCAAAGAGACCAAGGATATAGCTGTGCAAGTAGAAAGCTGGTAAGAAATGGAAATGAAAGCCAGTGAAATCATATAAGGCAAGTGAATATGAAGGCAATTAGTTGTCATCATCATCATCATTAAGAATCTCTTAGTAAAGGCTGGAATAATCAGATTTGAATTTTAGGTACCACATGAAGCAAGGTAATAGATGCCATGTCTGGCCACAAGGAATTTATTTTCTAAAATCCCTGGAAAGAGATGAATACCAATTTCCCATGGAGAAAAGACCTCACTTGCATTTTCCAAATTGAGAGAAACCAGGAGAATTCTTTGGTGACAAGTATTAGGTCTAAAATACTAAAATATGTTGAAATCTACTGTGATGAACTGAAAGTAAGAATACATTTTTTAAAAACAGATATTGAATGGTTTCTTCTTCTTCTTTCACTTTCTGCCACAGTGTCTGCGAGGCAAGGAAAATGACTCATTAATAAATTTAGTGCCAGAGGCCTGACTCATTCAGAAACCTCTTAACCACCTCACCCAATCTTACTATACTTTAGCTAATGATATTCTCCAGCTTAGGCTGTCAGAATTATGCCTCACACATGGGTAAAGGATTTTATAGCTTGTACTAGAAGTAGGCTAGCAGTATTAATTCCCATTTTAGTAATGTGGAAGCTGAGCTAAGTGAATCACCTTAGGCTAGACATTGAATAAAGGGTGAAACTATATTTCTTACCACCAAAACCAGCAAAATGTACACAGCAAAACACAGTTCTAGAACAGACACTCCAGGTGATTGTTTGAGGTCTAAACCCAATGACCACACAGAAATAACTGCTACCAAATTTGAAGAAGTGATAGCATGTCAGCTAATGAGAAACTCAAGGGCAGAAATGATTCCTTATTCAACTTTATATTTCCTGTGCCTAATTCAGAGGCTAGTGATAAGTTCTCAAAAGAAAAAGAGAAAGGATGCTTGTTAAATGAATAAGTGAATGAACTATCTAACATATCAATTATTGTGGCCACCATCTTTCCTGAGAAGAATATTATAAAATGCATGTTTTGTAGCTGAGGCGAACCTTGTGGATCTCAGAAGAGAAGTGCATTCCCATGCAAATATCTAGGAGAAAGAGATTTATTGTATTACAGAATTTTTAGTCTCCTCGATCTTATTCTTTGGATCAGTGTTTGATGCTAATATCCATGGTGTTCCTGTGGCAGAGGTAGGAAATGAGCACAACATGATTTCAAACAAACTCCCAGCTTTCTGGGCTTGGGCTCTCCAAAGCCTTCCACTTTTATATTTATGATATGAACCTTGAGATCTTCGGCTGGATCCTCTGTGATGCTAATAAGGTAGAGAACATAGGTCATTCTCCGAGAAGTCAAATCCAATCAATAAATATTTCCCAACACTTCTAAATGAAAGTCATTTTGCAGGGGGTGGTTTGCGAAAGGTAAGATGGGGGCTTTGTCTCAAGTTGTTTACAATCTACCTGGAGAGAAAAGATATGAAAAGAATGAAAAGGTGACCTTAAAAGCATTTCAAGATAAGACACACTTCATAAAGGGCAACCTAGGACTATGCAGCATTCACCATTTCTCCTTTGGTTCCTACAAGAAACCCATCTTTATTCAAGTATTAACTCATCCCAGGTGATAGAGAAGGTAGCCTCCTCCCAAGACCAGGTGTGAGTCCTAGTCAGTTAAGACAGTAGTTAACACAAGACATTCCCTGTGCTACTGCTATTGCTTTAGCAGTAGGCATATGACAAATGCTGGCTCAACCAAATGGAAAGAAATTGATAGCCACTGCTCAGGGAGAGGTTTGCCACTCTCTGCTACTAAATGTAAATGAAGAAGAGTGGCCGTAACTGCTTTTGGCAGCTATCTTGTGACCATGAAGAAACCAGACATGGAATGGAAGAGTGGAGAAAACTTGGGTCTCCAGTGACATATCCGAGTCCCCAAATCAACCTTGGAGCCTGTCCTAATTCAGAACTTCCTGCTACATGAGATAATAAATTTATTTATTGCTTAAGCTGGCTTAGTGGGGGATTTGTTTCCAAAAGATCTCTAGGAGACAATGACCAATTGCCAAATGTGTGGGCAGATAATAATTACTGTGAGAGTTCAGAATGGGGAGAGTTCACATCAGGCTGGAGTGGTCAGGACAGCTTTCAGAGAAACAGAAACTTTAAAAATGAATAGAAATTTAACAAAGAAGAGTCAAGGGAAAGGCATTTCAGGCAAAAACCAGAAGATGAAAAGAATTTGAGGAACAATAAAAGAATAGAGAGTGCAAAGTGAGGAAGGAAAGGTCAGATCAGATTTTAGAAGATCTTGTAGATCAAGTTAAAATCCTGGGACTCTGCTATTTAAGCACTAAGGCTTTAATAAAGAGTTTCAAACAAGCAAATTGTCTGTCCTTCCCTGAGCATTTGAAGCCAGGTTCATCCACTACAACACTATACTCCTGCTGGTCTGTAAAAACAAGTTTTATACATGAATGAGGATTTTAAGCAAAAGGCCCACACCACTGGCCCTTTACCCTCACCTGCCTACACTTTGGTCCCATCTGTCTGGCTCCACATTCATGGCTCTGGGGGCTGGACTTTGACTTTGACTTCTGCAGATTAGTCTTTCATCCTGCTCACCCTGTCAGTTAGTCCTTGTTTCTCCTCGCTCATGAATTCTGGGGTAATGTGCTCCTCTGTAGTGGAACCCCACTCTGTTCTTGCTCGATGCTTTACTTCCTCACAAGCCAGTTTCTATCCTAGGTACCCAGAAAGGAAGAAGAGGAATGATTCAGATAGAAATGACAGTGCAAAAGTGAGCTAACTATGGCCATGCCATGGTTAGAACCAAGGTTGTTTTTAAGAAAAGTCAAATAAGAAGTTAATATATACACTATACAAGGGGTCTTGGAAGTTGATAAGAAAAATACAATGACCCAACAGAAAAATGAGTAAATGGCTAACAAACATGAAAGAGTGCTTGCATTCCTTTAGATTATGGGTATTGAAATCAAAGAAACAATGAAATATCACTTTACCTATTACTCTGGCAAAAGTTAAAAAGAGCTCTGCTACCTATTGTTGGTGGGAGTGTGGGGAAAAATATACTTTCATATATTATCTCAGGAAATATAAAGACTTAAAGTCTTATTTGGTGAGGACAAAATGGCAACATCTCTTAAAATTAAAAATACATGGAGCCTTCCATCTGGCAATCAACTCCTGTTTTAATCTCACAGAAATAAAAAAAAAAACAGCACTATGAAAGAGATAAGTACACACAGAGATTGCAATGCTATTTGTATGAGGGGGAAAAAACTGGAATAAAACAGAATATTCATGAAATAAAGAGAGACTTAGGAAGTTATAGAATATTATGCAGCCATTACAGTCAATCAGTGTTCTGTCAGTTGACATGAAAACATCTACATGGGGAATCATAATGGCTCAGATTTATCTAGTGCTTACTAAATGTTGGGCATAGTTCTAAGTGCTTCACATGTATTAACTCATTGATCCTCATAATGAACCTATTAACTAGGGTTATTACAGAGGGGTTAAGTAAGGATGCACAGTTAATAAGTGGTAGAGCTGGGGATTGAACCCTTAAAGGTGTGGAGCTGCTGGAATGAGTAGAGTGAGGGAAACCAAGAGTGGAAATCCAATTAAAAAAAAAGAAAAGTATCAGACTGCTTTTTCAAAAATTAGATATGTAATAGCATTTATACATTATAAAACTATATAGTTGTATGTATAAAGAAACTTTTATTTTTTAATGAGAAGTCACAGAATCATAGGATTTTAAGGGTGAAAGGGAATATAAAAGTCATGTAACATAAGCACCACTCTGAGGCTTGAAGTGCCTCATAATATCTGTGCTCAGTAGTTGGCAAACATACCAGGATGAGAAACTTAATACATTTTTAGGTAGCCCTTGTTTTATTTGGATCTCTTATTTTTATCAATTAATTCTTGTTCTATAACTTGGTTACCATACAGAATAAGCCTATTCTCTCTTCCACAAGGAAGCCCATCAGATATTTTAGGGAAGATATCATATTCGCCCTACCTATTGTCTCTTCCAAGTAATTAGTTCCTTCAGTGAGCTTTCCACATGATTTTGAGTTTTCATTATATTGGTCATTTCTTTACAAATATAATCTGGTTTGTCTACACTTCTTTTCAAGCCTGGTACCCTAGTTGGACACAATACTATAGATGTGGCTGAGAGATATAGTGACTATTCAAAATTCTGACCCTATGTTGATACAAACTAAGATAATGTTAGTTTTTGTCATGACCAAACCATAGCTTTTTGTCAACTAAAAACACTTTTCCACTGCAAAGCTCTTTCACGCACATTTTACATCCAGTTGTTTTTTAGATGCAACTGACATCGTGGAATGACCTTTGGAGAGAGATTGATCTGGTTTGAATCTTGGCTCTATCATATCCTATGAGACTTCAAGGAAGTCAATTACTTTGTCTAACCTCAGTTTTATAAGAATTCCATTTACAAATTGCTTTAAGGACTAGAAATGAAATATATAAATGTTATTCCACACAAGCACACAATAGCTCTTTTTTTAAAGTGAATTTATTGTCATTGGCAGATTCACCATATCAAAATTTAGGGCCATTTGAAATTGAGATTATAATTTATGTTAAACCTTCATTCCTGCTGCTTGTCAACTGCCACCAGAAATCTCTTTTCATGGGTTCATCTTCATCCTTTGGGTAAGGCCAACAACTATTTATTTTTCCATCTGACCATGTTTTTCTGCAGTAGCCCTTTAGCTATTTTTCAGAAAAAGAAGATAGCTTCTTTTTTTTAAGTCAGCACATTTAACTATTGCCAATATATATATATATATTTCTACAAAAATCATCAATAGTGGATTCAATGATCACATAAATGAAGGATTGGGCTCATTTATAGCAGTGAAGAGAATCAGATAATTTCTCTCTCAATTCCCATCAATTTCACTTTCACCAAGACATTATTCTTTATTAAAGGAGAAGTCCCCCTGTCTCTCTCTTCACTTACTGACTGATGATTCTGTCAGCAGAGTAAGACAAGAATTTGTCAGTTGCTCCACTTTTAGCCAAATGTGACTCCCTATAGAAGCTCTCCTGGATGGTGTAGACTTCTAAGCTATATTGAGATCTGGGTCAGGAAAGTATCTTCTCTGCCAATTGGCCCCAAGTGTGTTCTCCTTAAAACCACCTATATATATGTCTATGTGGTGTTGTCATCCTCAAATTTATACATTTCCACACAAGTGTATACATCTTCTTGACATGTAGCTAAACTGCATCCTCTCTTATAGGTTAGATCTTTTTAAAATCGGTTGAACCTAGAAACTTTTCAATATCCATCATGCCCTTATATGTACCCCCACTTCCCTCTTAGCTGAAATTCCATCATTGGAATAACTAACAAGCATCTCAAACTCTGGTCCTGATTGCAGCCTATATTGTGTTAAGTCTTAACATTTCTGGGAAAAAAATTACATAACCATGCTGACTAGTATCACTTTAAATTTATGACCACAAACCTCAAATGGGCACAAAGCACTGCTTGGCACTACTGCTTTATTTCTCTAATAGTTGGCTTGCCACTCTGCCAGTTGACTTTTTTCATACATCTCCTTACTCCTCAAATATCCAACACTCACTCCTCCCTGCCACTGACTTTCTACATAGTAATGCCTTTTCTATTCCTTTGTGTTTGTT
The DNA here is from genome assembly GCA_030015415.1 of Cynopterus sphinx. Taxonomy (NCBI): domain Eukaryota; kingdom Metazoa; phylum Chordata; class Mammalia; order Chiroptera; family Pteropodidae; genus Cynopterus; species Cynopterus sphinx. The sequence goes on from CM057380.1 coordinate 141,986,427, forward strand.
CTTACCTCTGCACTCCATCTTCTTAACTTCATGATTTACTTTTTTATTTTATTCATGTCTCTGTTCAGGCCTTCCCTAAACACTTTAGGTAGGGGGGCACCTCATCACCAATTCTCTTTTATTCCCACAGTACTTAGTTTTACCTGAGTGGTTTTATACATGTTTTTCTACTTTTAGCCAAATATATAGTTCTAATTTTCACTTTTATAATTTATATATGCATATTCTTAATATTTTCTGTATGCTAGATAATATTACCATCCATAATACCTACCCTATTAAGTCTGTATACCTACCTCTTAAGCCTACCTTCCTGCTGTTCCTAACTGTACAAGTTGCTCTCAAAGTAGGTTGTATAGTTATCTTAAGTCTTCTCTTCATTCTTCTAAGTTGAATCTACTCTTTGCTAAATAACATGTTTTGCTTTTTCTTAGATTATTTATTCTTTGTGTTGGAGCACATGTTCTGGAAACCAGAATTTCTAGATTCACTGAACCCAGAGTTATAGGAAAGGAAGCACGAGTTTCCCCAATGGTACACTGAGACTGATGGTGAGAGGACCTCTTCTATTACCCCCTCATTCCCTAGATCCATTTATTCTACCTATTGGAGGCAGAGCACAATATAACAGACATTGATTTATGGCAGCTATTCTTAAAAAGGATTCTCCATGGTAATTAAGCTCTATTGCCTTAATGCATCCATTATATACATCATGAATTAACTTTCCTCTTAAGAGTCTAGAATAGTATAGACTATCCTTGGGAAAATTGAGAAAATAGTCACTCAAATATTTTATTTTTAATGTGGCTTAAATCTCTTGTGAAATTCTGGTTGAGAAAGACTGAGGGTATATCCTATATGAGGATGATATTTCACCTATACAAGTAATGTCTTCAAGTAAGCACTATTCTTTTAAAAGACTATTTTGTCACTCCTTCAGTTTGGCAGCAGCTTGGTGTGATAAGACCAGCAGATATTATTTTCATATTCTCAATGCCACATCTTCTTTGCTATAAAGAAGTGATTCTCAAACATTAGTATGCATAAGAATTATATAGAGGGCTTGTTAAAACACAGACTTTGGGGCTCTACCTGAGACTCATTAAAATTCTTGGGAAGGACCCAAGAAACTGCATTTCTAATAAGTTCCCAGATGATAATGATGCTACTGGTCTGAGGGCCACACTTTGACAATCAGTACTACAGAATGAGTTCCTAAATCCAATGTATTGTTATGCAAGATCCCAAGTCAATGGACCAAACACTCAATAAGCCTTTGGATAGTAATGTAGGCTGAGGCCCTGAGAATGCAAACCCATAGCAAGAATATGCTCCACTGTCCTTTCCCAGTGGAAGGAGTCCAATGTAATCATTTGCCATTAAGTGGCTGGTTGATCTCGAGAGATGGGATCATATCAGGGCTTTGCTTTGGTTCTGTTAATGGCATATTGGACCTTTGGTAGTGATAGTGTCTGCATCTTCCTTGGTGAGCAGAAGTCCATGCTGTTGAGCCCATGAATAGCCTCTAACTGTGCTACTATAGTATTCCATTCATATGCTCATTGTGCTAGCACTAGGGTGGCTGATGAAGGAAGCTTGCTGTTGTCAGCTAGCTAAGTCATTCTGTCTACTTGATATTTTAGTGCTTTGTGGTCGATGCTGCCTGGTAGGTAGATATATTTGATACAAAGGTTTTTATACTTTGTGTTTACTCCCATAGGTCCATCCATATTATCTTCTTGAATTCATTGAGATTTGTGGCCTAGCGTATGTTCTATCCTAGAAAATGTTCTATGTGCACTTGTGAATAAAGTGTATTCTGCTGCTCTTTGATGGAACATTCTGTATATGTTATTAGGTATATATTGTATATAGTGTTGTTCAAATCCACTGTTTCCTTACTAATTCTCTATCTGGATGATCTATTCATTGTTGAGAGCGGGGTATTAAAGTCCCGACTCTTATTGCGTTGCTGTTTATTTGTGCTTTTAGTTATGTTAGTATTTGTTTATAAATTTAGGTTTGCCAGTGTTGGGTGCATAAATATTTATAACTGTTATACCTTCTTGATAAGTTAACCACTTTATTATCATATAATGACCTTTGCCTCTCATGACTATTTTTAGCTTAAAACTTATTTTGACTTACATAAGTATAGCTGCTCCTGCTTTCTTTTAGTAACTCTTTGCTTGCCATATCTTTTTCCATCCCTTCACTTTCAGCCTCTATATGTCCTTAAAGCTAAAGTGTAGGCAACATATCGTTAGATAATTTTTAAAAAAATTTATTCGGTCACTGTATGTCTTTTGATTGGAGAGCTTAATCTTTTTACAGTTAAAGAAATTATTCACAGGTAAGAACTTACTAGTCATTTTGGTAATTTTTTCTGACAATTTTGTAATTCCTTTGTTACTTTCTTTCTCCCTTGCTGTCCTCCCTTTTGATTTGGTGACTTTTTATGCTAGTATGCTTTGATTCACTTATCATAATCTTTTGTATGTCTACTGGAGGTTTTCCTTGTAGTTACCATGAGGTTTACATAAACTATCTTATAGTTTCAACATCTTATTTTAAGCTGACAACAACTTAACTTCAATAGCATATACAAACTCTATAATTTACTTTTCTCTCACTCACATTTTAGGTTACCGATATTATAATTTGTGTCTTTTTATATTGTGAATTGCCTATGGATTATTTTAGTTGTAGTTATTTTACTGTTGTTTTTTTGTTTTTTTTTTTACTTTTAAATTAGAATTGTAAATGATTTACATATTACCATTACAGTATTAGGAGATCTGACTTTGACTATATGTTTACCTTTACTGGTCTGTTTTGCACATTCATATATTTTACAATGTTAATTAGCATCTTTTCATTTCAGCTTGAAGAATGCCCTTTAGCACTTCTTGTAAGGCAGGTTTGGTGACGATGAGCTTTCTCAGCATTTGTGTGTTTGAGAAAGTTTCTTTTCTTAATTTCTAAAGGACAGCTTTGCCCAGCATAGTATTCTTAGCTGACAGATTTTTTTCTTTTAATATCTTGAATATATCATCCCACTCTCCTCTTGCCTATAAAATTTCTGCTGAGAATACCCGCTGATAGTCTAATGGGGTCCAATGGCTTTCTATTGCACTTAGAAAGAAATCTAAATTACTCACCATTACTTTCAAATAGCTACATGATCAGACCCTATCTACCTTTCTAACCTCATTTCTTCCCACCTTCCCTCACTTACCATTTGCCAACTACTATGGCTTATTATCTATTTGAAACTTTCCAGGTTGACCTCTCCTAGGGTCATTGCAAGTGTGGTTCCACCTGCTTGGATCATTATGTCCCTATGCCTTTACACTGTGAATCCATCTCATAATTCAGGACTTCGCTCAAATGTTATATCTTCAGAGATTTCTACCATGACTACCTCCCCATCTAAGGTCAGGTGCCCACCTCACTACGTCCCCACTGTCATTCTCTCAATCTTAACACTTTTTTTTATTAGTACAAATAATTATATGAAATATTTTTATTTATTTAATTGCTGTCCTGTTTATATTTATCTCTACCCCTCCCATTTTTTGGACAATGAATTCTGTTTATTTAAAAACAGAAACTTCCATGTTCTGGAATCTTAAGTAAAAAATGAGAATTATATACACATCTACAAGAATCACAAGGCTTTGAAAAATTGCTTTTAAAAAAGCTTTGTGCGTTGCTGTTGAGCTAAATAATGGAAAAATACCTGAGAGTGTCAGAGTTGTAATGGGGATTCTGTTCAACATGTTACCATTCACTACAAATTTTCTCTCAAGAGTACATGCCAGCTGTGTGAAGACCTAATTCAGGTTTTCACTCTCCTAATATTAATTCAGACCATCCTGAGATCATTTACTGCTATATTCTTAGGTTTTGCAATGAGGAGAACAATCTCCTCTTTTCTGAAAATGTTTTCTTGTCTTTTGAACTACAAGACAGGCACATTAGTCATGCTAAGTGGTCAAATAGAAGGAACTAGAAAATCTGTGCTTCCTTGTCTCCTTCCAGTCTTTGTACCCGTGCAGATAACTGCCATATGGTTTAACCTTTGTGAGGATGTTATGTGTATTGAGTAGAAAAATAATCCTTTCTAAACATTAAGCTTAGAAAGAAGTTGCAAATGTAAAATATCATAATGTATGGGTAAACCTAGCTCAAGAAACATTACTTCTTGTCAGTAGTGGGCAAAAATTGCTTTGGCAGCATCTATCACATTGGGTATTTGGAAAACCAAGCCTCAGCGATAAAAAAAATTATGAAAAAGATGGAGGTGGAGTGGCTCACTGGTTGTATAAAAAAATACCCAATCCAAAAAACACATGAACTGGATCCTCAAAACCACTCTAGCTAAGCTTTGTCAGGAAAATCAGTTACCTTGGATTGTTTTGCTGCCATTGGCTCTGCTCCAAACATGATGCACCCCATGGCCATCAGGCTACTCCACTTTTGAAATTCTTTATAAGAGACCTCCCCCAGTGATAGGGAAGTTAAAAGGAGACTCTTGATTAATGGCTGACCTAGAAATGTCCCAACACCTTCAGGCCTTAGGAAAGATCCTCTGCCGCATCATCACTCAAGAAACTTTAGAAAGAGCCCCTATTCCTTTAGGGAATTGAGTACACCTCTTTCAGCCAGGAGATGAAATATGAGTTCAGAAGGAGCTGCTCCAGCCAAGCTGGACAGACCCTCACTCTGTTGTATTAGCAATTCCCACTGCTATTAAAGTTGCAGGTATCATCACAACATCTGGGTAAAGAGAGCAGGATCTCGGAAAAATGGGAGACTTGGACTGCAGAGCCTCTTTTTGATAAGCTGCTCTGAATAGTGTTCCAGAGGCAGCAGATATCCACCTGAGGTCTTCAGCCCTGCTCTGGCCACCCCCAGAAGCTGGCTAGTCCACACACAGCAGAAGCTTGAGGATCAACCATCCAGACTGTCCAGATGTTCACCGCAGTCGGGTGAAACCGGCGGCTCCTGCAGAAACCTCTTTGTGTTTCGTGCAGATGGATCCCATCCACTGTTGTAAGTTGAGCCTGGGAAAGACAACATACCCTGCTCCAGCCACTCACCAGAAGCTGGCTGGTCCACGCACCGCCGAAACCTGAGGAATCTCATCATGGGACTCTTTAGAATTGGACTGTGGGGAGGGAGAGAAATTAGAGCAGAGAACTGTGAACTATGTATCCATGTCACCAAGGAAGGTCAAAGAATTTCCACTACCTTACTTTTCTATAGCTACTATGAATGCCAGGGAACTCAGAAAGGGCCCTGAACCTACAACCAGACTCAATATTCAGTATGTGACCCAGGAAATAACCAACCTTATGTATGTTATGATGTAAATGACCCTCCTACTGAAACAGTCTTTGAAATAAGGGCAGCTTTAGGGGAGTGGGGAGGATGGACAGATAGACCCATATTGGCCTAGACTAGAGAGTAAAAGGAAATCCTCGTTAGATCACCCACTAAAGTTTGATGCTTGTGCTGCTGTGAGTCAGGGCCGATGGGAGGAAGAGAGATCCTGTGGATCTCTCAGCTGGGAAAAAAACTACAGGACAGAAGAAAAGCATATATGTCCTCACAGCTTCACATGTGGAGAAGCTGTGTCCTATGGGCTATATGGGAAAAAGACAGCACCGTCAAGAAAGAGGTATATTTTAAAAAAGGGGATATCTCTATCAAACTGCACCACACATAAGTGCAATCCATTAGAACTAATCATAACCAACCCCCTAAACCCCCGTTGGAAATCCAGAGAAGTATTAGCACTTGGCATTGAGGAGACAGGGCTAAATCCCTATGTTTAAATCTATATGGAAGGTCAAACACTAGACCATCCAGCTCAAGACTTTCAGGTTTATAAGTCCTTCTACAAGGAAGTAACTGAACCCCTACCCCCATCAGCACAATCACCTAAAAATTTATTTCTCAGAATGGCTGAAGGAATAGCTCACTCCCTGAAAGTCACTTCCTGCTATGTATGTGGGGGAACTCTAATTGGGGATAGGTGGCCATGGGAAGCTACAGAATTAGTTCCCACCAAGGCAATGCCAAATATAACAGTCCCCCATACCTCCAATGATGGTTGATGGATTCTAAAACATACTATTATAGGACGATATTGCTTGGCTAGAGGTGGAGGAAATCTCGCAGTCAGTCAGAAACTTGATTTGCCTCGGCCAACAATGTTATAATGCCGCCTCCAGACAAAGCATGTGGTGGAGAAACAGCACACAGAGAAATCCATTGGCCAGATTCCAGAGCTACCTAGAGCCTGGCAGGACCCAGGCAGGGTCCGAGACTGGATAGCTCCAGGATCGCTTTACTAGATTTGTGGAAACAAGGGCTATATCTACCTCCCCCCAAACTGGGAAGGGAACTGAGTAGCTGGCATGATGATAAAGCCTTCATTTTTCCTCTTACCTTTGAAAACAGGGGAACTGCTTGGTTACCAGGTCCCACAACCCTTACAATGGGTAAAAAGAGAACTTCAAATAGGGGATTGGAAGTATGATGAATGGCCCCCAGAGCAAATAATCCAATACTATGGGCCTGCCACTTGGACAGAAGGTGGATCTTGGGGATACTGTACCCCCATTTACATGTTAAACCCAATTATCCAACTGCAGGCAGCCTTAGAAATCAGAGAGCCCTGACCTTCTTTGCACATCAATCGACACAGATAAGAAATGCCATCTACCAAAACAGTTTAGCGCTAGGCTATCTATTAGCAGCAGAAGGAGGTGAATGTGGAAAATTCAGTCTCACCAACTGTTGCCTACAGATAGATGACCAGGGCCGGGCAGTTGAGAATCTTGAAAAAATGACAAAGCTGGCACATGTGCCTGTGCAATAGCCTTTTGGGGGATGGTTCTCTATCTTTGGAGGCTTTATAACCTTAATTGGGATAATACTCCTCCTCCTCCAGGGTCTGCCTCCTTCTCCCTTGTCTGTTGCCTCTTGTCCTCTAGTCAACTACCTCCCTCACAGAGGCTAGAGTGGAGAGAAAGACTGTAGCAAGGATCCCTCTGCTGTCTAATTACCAGCCCGTGGTCCAGGGGGATTAAGAAGTTGATGAGGTTGATGCCCTATAAGAATTTAAATGGGCATCAAAAGGGGGAAAAGGCTAATGGGCTCCCTGTTCTGCTTTTGTAAGTATGCTTGCTGCCTGAGCTGTACTTGAAATTGACTAAAAACTCACCTTCCCTTTTTTGACCTGTCTAAGCTACAGATGTAACTGTTTGTATCCTATAGCAACTCCTGCACTTTGTAATACTTTATAACTGCTGCCCTTGTAATGCAATGTAACTACCTGCTACCATAGTAACTCTCCCGCCTCTTTGTAGCAGTCTGAGTTCAGATTACCCAATCAGGCCATGCCAAAAGGGTCTACACAAGGCATGTTGCACCTGAGCTCTTGGCCCAGATCTGAAGAGCACTAGCTGCTCTGGGACCTCTGACATAGCAAACCTGAGTTCTCCAACTCTCTGGGTGCTGCTTGGTTTCTCACTGGTCTGATTTTGGATCTTTTCCACAATATTTCAAGTATCACTACACCAGACTTTTTTCACATCCATTTTTATGAAATATCTTTTTCTGTCCCTTAACTTTCAGTCTCTGTGTCTTTCAATCTGAAGTGAGTCTCTTTTAGGCAGCATATGAAGGGTCTTGTTTACTTATCCATTCAGCCACCCTACCTTTTAATTGGAACACTTGATCCTTTTTAATTTGAAGGAATTTTTTATAGATATATAATTAATGCCATTTTATTACTCATAATTTTGATCTTTTTAGTTTTTTTCTTCTTCTTAAAGAAGTCCCTCTAACATTTCTTGTAATACTGGTTTGGTGTTGATAAACTCCTTTAGCTTTCTCTGGTCTGAGAAGCTCTTTATCTGTACTTCGATTCTAAATGATAGCTTTGCTGAGTAATATTGGTTGTAAATCCTTGCTTTTGATCACTTTGAAGATTTCATGTCAATCCCTTTGGGCTGCAAAGTTTCTGTTGAGAAATCGGCTGACAGTTTTATGGGGATTCCCTTTAGGTAAGTAACTGCTTTTCTCTTGCTGCTTTTAAGATTCTTTCTGTTTTTAACCTTTGGAATTTTAATTATGAAGTGCCTTGATGTGGGCCTCTTTGGGTTCATCTTGTTTGTGTGCTCCCTGGCCTTGTATATCTATTCCTTCACCAGGTTAAGGAAGTTTTTCATCCTTATTTCTTCAAATAGGTTTTCAATTCCTTGCTCTCTTTCTTCTGATACTCCTACGATGCAAATGTGGCTATACTTGATGTTGTCCCACAGGCCCCTTAGACTATTCTCATTTTGGGGGATTCTGTTTTTCTTGTTGCTGTTCTGACTGGGTGTTTTCTGCTACCTTATCTTCTAACTGGCTGATTTGATCCTCTGTTTCATCTAATCTACTGTTAATTTCCTCTAATATATTCTTCATTTTAATTATTGTTGTCTTCATTTCTGACTTTTTTTAATGTTTTTTTTATTTATTTGTTAAAGTTCTCACTGAGTTCATCTACTCTTCCCCTAAATTCTTTGAGCATTCTTATAACTAGTGTTCTGAACTCTGCATCTGGTAGATTGTTCGTCTCCATTTTGTTTTGCTCTTTTTCTGGAGCTTTCTTCTGTTCTTTCATTTTGAACATGTTTTGTTATCTCTCCATGTTGGCTGCCTCCCTGTGTTTGTTTCTATGTATTAGGTAGGGTTGTTATGTCTCTTGGTCTTTGTAAAGTGGCTTTATGTAGTAGGTGTCCTATGGGGCCCAGTGACAGTCTCCCTGGTGAGCTAAGCCAAGTACTCTAGATGTGTCCCTTGTTTGGGTTGTATGTACCCACCTATCACAGTTGAGCCTTAGTTGCTTTTTGCACATCAATGAGAGGGATTAATCCTTGTGCTGATTGGTTGTGAGGACTTGCTGGTGAGGGGCTGACCCTATAAAGCAAAATTCACTTTAGCAGAACTCTGATGCCTGTTAGGTATCCTCTTTGGGTGTGTAGTCCTTGGATACAGCCCTAGATGGTGCTCCAGCTCAGGTCCAAGCTGGCCACCAGGCATACTGGCTCCAGAGCCTCTTGGGGGGGAGGGGCTCTGCTCCAGGCAAGGTTCAGCAGAAGACTGTGCACTGCCTGGAGCCATCTAGCAAAAGTCACCAAACAATCTGCAGATGGCCACCACCCATACTAGGCTTATAGGTGCCTCAAGAGGCCAAGCTAGGAACCGAGGTTGGCTGCTGCTAGTTTTGAGGTGGCCTCTTATGTGTATGAAATTAGCTGTCTATTTATGGCCCAGCCAAAAGCTTTCTAACAAGTGATACTCCACTTGTCACTTCAAAAGCACATACATTAGCCAGTAACCTTTGGCTAGCTATAGAATATCGCAGCCTACGTCTTGAACCCAGTCACTACAAACCACTCTGGGATCAATTTCACAAACTGTTCCCACCTCCCTGCCTCCTGGCCTCTTGCTTTATTCCCCACCTAAGGCACGTACTTGCTTCAAAGTTTCTTGAGGCACCAGTATAGAGGACCAGCTACTGGTATCATTATTTCCAGCTCCCCTTGTAAATTCTCCATGCTCTGTGCGCTGATATCAAAGGCTGTTTCCCATCACACTTGTGACTCACCATGACCTTTTCCACTTTGTTTCTTCTTTCCGTGTTTCTACCTTCCACTGTCTGATAAAACAGATAAAATTTTTACCAGGTTTATCTGTTTTTCTCCTTCCCCCACTATATTGAGTTAAAAGCCTTCTGGCTCTGGTAGGCTAGCCTCTAGGCAGACACATTCTTTCTGTGCATGAGAAATATGAACCATCCGTGGCCAAGAACCCAGTATTCCAGTGTCTTAAGCCAATGGGCCTCAAATCCAAATCCAGTTCATCAACACTATCTGGGCAGGCAGTCGGTCATTGATCTCTTAGCAATTTCTCTTTCATCTCAAATCCATATTCTCAATAGAGTTAAATGATAAAAACAGCACCTGTGTTCCAAGTAATTTTTGTTGTTCAAGAATTTGTATTCTCTAAAGACTCTTTCTAGAGCCTCTGATTTTTTTTGTTTTCAAACTCAAATGCTGCCTCTTTGTTTTCTCTTCGCAACAGCCAGTTTTCCTGTGGATAGGGTTTTGAGAATCTCTTTACAATCAGTTCTGAGATAGGTCAATAATTCCTTTGTCCCCATACCTCAGAGATCTTTCCATCAGATATACCAGAACTATTCATGCTTAAAAATATAGATCCTTGCAGAGTTCAAATTTGGGTCAGGAGATCTGCATACTCCACATGAAGGAGAAAGAGCAAATGAAAACAAAAAAGATATGATAGAGGAAAATGAACCCGGTTTCTAGGCAAGAATGATGCTGCCCATGGATTATCTGAGAACTTTTAAAACCTCCAAATAAAAATAGAGGAATGAATGAGAGCACCTCATATCATACATTTTTTGGCCTTTTATCACATACTGTAAACATTGCAGAATAATCTGCCTCCGAATCAAAAGTGTCATTGAACTATTTTTCACATTTAAGTTATAGACACAATATTAAACAATAGTAACCACTGGGAAATGAGAACATCATGCTCTTTTTCAAATTGATTAGTCAGTTTATTTTATATTAGCTAATTTATGTCATTATGAACACACTGATGTTTCAAACTACACCAAGAAAATACAATCCAGCAGCATCATGGGGTTTATAATCAGACCTAAGTTCAAATGTCAGCTCTATCAGTTATGAGTTTGTGATGTTTAATATCTAAATTTTCCTATACTCATATATAAACACAAAAAAGAAAACTCCTTTCTTAGTGGTTTTGAAGATTTGATAATATAATCTATAGGAAAACACCAGCACAGTACATGACACCTGGGTACTGAATAAGAATTTGTTTACTTTTTTTCCTACCAGATCATCATCCTAAATCTTGAAGTTCTAGACCTTATACAAATATTAGACATTTGTAGCTATGTTCTTTAAAAATGTAGGAGGAAACAACTTTGTTCCAGCTCTTTAAAGGGCCATTGGTTAGAACAACTGTCCTATACCTACTTAATAGTGTTTAGAAAGGAAACTCTCAAACTTTTACTGCCAGGAAGATGTTTAATGTCAGAATGTAAAGAATTTCCATGGTGTCTGTGTTTCAGCCCAATTCATACTTCAACCAGAAAATCTTAATCTTGTCAAAAAAGTATATACCTGGAAGAGGAGCAATAAATATAGATGAATCAAAACTCAATGAGAACAGGATAATCAGGTATACTGCAAAAGGGTGTTCATTTGTTTAGTGATGAAGGCCTGGACTTTCATATCAAATCTCATCCCAGGTCCTTAATTACCATAGACAATTTTACTTAAACGAATGTAGAATAAAATGTAAAACTGTGGTTCTCCTTTGAAATTATGGACTCAGACATTCTCAACAAAACATTTTGTTATTTTAATGAAGTTAAAGAAATCACCAAGTGAAGCAAAACTTCAGAAAGGATAAAACCATGACCATGGCCAGTGTGCCTTCAGTCTCCCCTTCCATTCCTGTTACAAGCATCACACCATGGCACTCGTTCCCACAAGTCTTGGATCTTGTCTCAGAATTGCAGATCAGACGGTGGAGTCCAGAAAGAATAAAGTCAGGTGAGCAGCTTTGATTAGAAGTCTCCTGTCTGTCTAGGTGTGTTGCATACCACATTGGCTATGGGTAGTTTACTTCACAAGCATAAAAAGAAACATGCTCTATCAGATGATGCCAGTATGTATTTATTATTGCTTGGTCCCAAAGAACCTGTTTCTCTGTTACTCATTTAGCTTGGACTTTTGACTTCAATTCCTTGGATTTCACTGGCTTTATTCCTGCTAATCTGAACACCAGGCCTGCCCCCTTCATGGCACACAGTTCCACTTTCTCCCTGGCACCCACGTAGCTCCAGACCTCAATTCAGATGCGCTCACTTGGTACAGCTCTTGCTCACTGAGCGCAGGTCTCTAGGATTTCCCCAGCAACCAATTGGTTTTTTGCTACTGTTACTGGGCAGAGCCTACTATGGCCTGAGCAGGCAGCTACTCTCAGCTGTCCTCACTTAGTCTGATTAAACTAGTTCTGGGAAGCTGCTTTGTTGGGCCCAACTTTGCCTGCCCTGGCCTTGTCCAGCCTTGGCACTGGGGCATTCTTCACAACCCACATCTTTCCTCAAGGGACAGCCTGTACCTGAGTCAGCCCACGCCAAAAGGGCGGCCTCCTCTTCCTTTTCTGGATTTGTGGTTCGCTCATTATTCTTCAACCCTACCACGGTTGCCTTGGCAGCAACACACCCTGGGGCCTGCTGGGAAATTTCCACTCTTCAGTTTGGCACCTGTTCTTGGTAGCAGACAGGCTTGAACTGCTAGAAGAACACAGGCAGGATGATTTAGATATCAAACTGATTGAGGCAGCAGTGGAGTCCCTTTATATGTAAGTGGCCTGCAAAGCAGAATTAAAGGAATGGCTTATTTTTTTTTCTTCTGTTAGCAATAAATCTCTTGCTCCAGGATAGCCTCAGCTTGGCAGGTTAACACTGAGATGATTTCTGATGGCCTATGTGCTGACCGCAAGGCAAGCTTGAACATTGCCAATTCAGCCCCCACAGAGAATCCCTTCTCTGGGGAAGAGGGGTACTGTTCCAAACCCCAGAGTACTGGAATGTGTTCACTCAAACCTCTTGCAATGCAGCTGCAGTGAATAGTGGTCAGCTAATGCAGGAGAGCAAAGGGATGGCCTGTCTGCATGGGATATGTTAGTCTATGCTCCGAAATCTGAGGCATGAAGAGAAATTTGGCCACGGAAGAACTGTAATTCCAAAACTGATAAAAATGTTCCAAAATGTTGCTCTGTCAAATGCTTGATTACACCAATCCTCAGGACAGCAAATGAGCTTCCATCTTAATTATAGCTTGGGAAAGGATGTGTAGACAGTTCTCTGACTTCTGTTTTACTCTGTCCTTTCCAAATGGCTGCTTCCAAAAGGAGGAAGGAATAAGAGACATAAATAACACTCCGTGGATTGTCTCCTTTGCTCTGGAAAGTCTCTTAAAAGGTTAATGTTGCACCTCATGCTTCTGGGCATGTGTGGGTCACATGCTGGGAGCCGGGAAACAACTCCAGACTCCTGCTGTGGTAATGCCCAGCCAGGCGGATAGGGAAGGATAACAGGCAGCACAGACATAAGCTTTGCTAAAGCAGTGTTGACTTCAGGGTTATGTTCGTGACTAGAATCACATGAGAAGAGAAGTCTCATTTTCCTTCCACTGAGAAGAATGAAGCAAGAGAGAAGGGCAAAGTGATTATATCATCTTAAAGATGTCCAAAAGAGGGAAAACCCCTCAGACAATGCAGATATGGCAGCCACTGTCTGCTTCAGATGACGCTGGAAGCATCAAGATCCCCCACCCACCTCCACAAAAAGGGGATCTCAATTTCTGGTTGGCACATGATGGATTTCCAGTGCCAAGTATCCTGACCAAGGAATTTTGTGGCCAGGATAAAAGAGGGGAGGAAAAGGCCAAATGACTTAGTTACTCTACTTACCTGCAGTCTGAGAGTCCTAACACTACAAGGCAGGGGCCTCAAGCCTCACACAATTACGTAGGCAATAAGTTGCCAGAGGACCTGGCCGTAATGCTGCTTTGATGTTGGGAAGAAAGTGGCTACATCCTGCTAGAAGGTGTGGGACTCCTTTGGATGAGGTTGTCAGTGGAAAAGGTATACAACTCACCCCAAAGAGGTGTAGACGTAGGATGCCTGTGAAAGTGAGGCAAGGAGCATACTTGAGTAGTCTGAAGGCAAATATGGCTGTAGATGCAGCTCCCCTAAATATGCTAATGGAGAGATGGACCAAGGCCTCTGAGGGCAACAAAGGCAAGAAGATTTGGTGGATTTAGCACCAGGATGACCCGGGTTGTGAGAACCAATACTCCCTTTGCCCAGCCACTCCCAGCCTCCTATGATTCTCATGCACCAGCAAGAGGCTTTTGGGCCCATGTGAAATCTGTTCCCACTGGTGTTGGAGGTGGGCCCTGTGCCCAGATGCCCTATGAATCACCTGCAGCAGGAGGAGATCATCACTCGTCCATCTGCTGTTCCTGCTCTCAGCCTCCGAATAGAGCAGGCAGCTGGGAATTAGCGGGGGACCTCAGCCTTCCCCGCATTTCCTGCCCCCCCCCACCGGAAGTGAGTGGGCTTCAGATCAGCTTCACCCTAGTGGCTAACTGTCTAGAGTGGGGCCATTGTAATCGCTAACGATCCCTAGGAAATGCAGGTGATTGTGAGTGACAGTGAAATGGGACCATTAGAATCAGGAAGAAAATTACCTGGGAACTCCAGGACCAGCTCTTCAGGGATCAGGTGAGGTGAGCCTCATCAGTTCCTCTGACCCTGCTGGAGATGAGGCACAAGCACGGCCATCTGAAGGAGGCTATGTTTGTTTGTTTGTTTGTTTGTTTGTTTGTTTGCTTTAGGCATTTGGTAAGGGAGGTTAAGAGGCAAATTACTGTTGTGCTTTTGCTTCTATTAATATTCTTTAACCTGACCACATTTATTTAGAGAATCCTATAACCTTAAAGATACCAAGGAGCTTCCTGCCTGGTCTCTTGCTTCCATGAAGCTCTGTGCCATGAAATCATTCAATGCAGAAGAGAAATCATTTTAGCAGGAAAGAGTCATTCTCCTCCGACCTCCAACATCTGCAAGATGCTCTGAAAATTTCGTAGATGAAAGAGTCACTCTATTAACAGTAATATGTATTCAAACTAAATAAAATGTCGTGGGAGCTAGACTGATATTTTAAAAAACTTTTGTTGATTGCTTACTATATACCAGTCACCAATGAAATTGAGGCTCAGAAAGATTTATTAAATTCTGTGTAGATGTAGCTAATATGCTGGTGGATCAAGGTTTGGAACCCACATCTTCTCAACTCCTAGGCTAGTATTTTTACTATAGTGCCATAAGAAAAGGAAGAAAACAAAAAGTCTGATTTTTTAAATCTTAATTATAGAATTTCTTTTAAATAACACAGTTTCAAAAAATGTACTTCTGACTTCACAAAAAAAAATCTTTGCCATTAAAATTCATAGGATACTGAAATCTTATATAATCAGGTGCTTCTCAAACTTAAGAAAGGAACCTTTTCACAAACATTGTGAGCATGGTCTCAATAATTTGTTGCTCTGATGCTGTGCTTAGCAAAACCTTTTCTCTTGGTCACTCCCATCATAATGAGTATGAAGTCAAATGAGTGGGATCCTAAGTAAGGAAGCATTCTAGAAAATGAAGCTCATGGCGTTCCTTGTGGTGAGGAGGCTGCTACATGGCTGCTGGAGTCACTGATCGACTTTCTTCAAGAATCAGAAAGCACTTACAATTTTCTTTGTTTGCAACCTTTGAGAGATGAGATCAAAGGCTCTCTCCCAGTTTGTTCTTCTTAGCACACTCCTACCTCAGAGTTGGAAAACTTGGCGAAGGTATCCAGGTACTCTCCCATCCTTCACCCATGGCAGGCATAACTGATCTGGCGTGGCTTTCTTTCCCACTGACCTTTGATGTGACTAAATGCTTTCTCAGCTCAGCGCTCAAGACAGCAGCTGTCAGCAGAGGGAGGTGACATGTGACACCCAACTGCCCACATGGTTTTCCTGTTCTTTCTGACTCAAAGAGGTGCCAGAAGCTTCCATCATTTTCTTAGGCTCGCTTTCATTCAACTGTGATAGGATCACAAATTTGTTTAAGATATACTGAGATATATAGATAAATTGTAGATTTCTCTTGTGCTACCGCTGCACTCATCACCCGTGCTGGACAAGGGATAAGGGACAAGAAAGGGTTCTGTACTTTAGACCAGCATGCCTCCAACTTTATGTGCATATGAATGAATCACCTAGGAATCTGGTTAAAATGCAGCTGGAGCCTGTCTGGAGTTCTGCATTTCTGATGAGCTCCCAGCTAAAGCTGTTGATTTTGGGCCCACACTTTGAGTAGTGAGGCTTTTAGACCCTACAACAAGCTTTGGTCTGGTGTTATAATTTAAATAGTCTCCTTATTTAACTCTTCAGTCTCTCTTGCACAAAGTACTTGGCCCTTCAGAGTTCTATCTCCTGTGCTTGTTTCTCTTAGGGACAGTATCTAGGTATGAGGGAGAGGCATGTCTTCAGTGATCTGATGGTTGAATAAGGGAATGGTATCTACCAGCCTACCTGGAACCCTCTGGATCATACCTAGCTTCTGTTGTGAAGTGGCTGTTCTGGGCTTCTGTGCGTACTGGTGACCACTCAGGTTAACTGGTGGACTGGTGACCACTAAAGTTAACTGGTTTCTGTTCTGGGCCTGATTGTATTCAGACACTCGAAAACTAATCTGAGGTGACTGATCTCACAAACATATTGCCAATGCCATTGATTTCTTGTGTTGACATAGAGAATCTATGAGCGTCGAGAAAATTATAAGCAAGATGGCAGACTGAAGTTTGGGGGCAAAGAGTTTTCAATGACTTTCAAATCACAGATGGCTGCACTAAAATGCTCATGGTCTCCAAGCCTTAGTTTCTTTCCTTTTTCTATAAGTCATACCCATACCATAGGGTTTTCGCTCTACACAAACTGTATGTTTTAGTGTCCTCCCACAGCTGCAGTGAAGGATAGTGAATCTGCTTTTGGTTTTATCTCAATCACAGTAAAACCTGACCTTTGTTGAAGTAAGAGAATGCAAGTTAACGTCAAGTATGCCTGAGGATTCTAAACCCTAGATCTTGAGAATTCCAAAGCTAGGGCGTAAAACTTAAAGATAGATGGCTTTTTACTAACCATGATTTAGTCATCCATTCATCCATGTATCTATCCAAAAACATTTGTTAAGCATTGTAATATGTCACACACAGAGCAATAAGCTGGATGTGAGTCGATCTTTTGAGGTAATTGAACCTATAAAGTTCAAGGCCACAATTCAAAAATACAAATTTCCTGTTTTGCAAAAGGAATACAGAATAATTTTATTCCCACATAAAACTTGCTTTCAAAGTTGTCTTGACTTGCGTTATGTTGAAAGCCCCTTAAGTAACACTCTAAAGAGTCCCTGACATTTCCTCTGGATGCTCAGACCAGAGGCTTTTAAAATGCTCTGCCGATTGCCACTGAGAGCTCTCATTTACTTGCAAATCCACTTGACTATCAAAAGTGAAATGAGGAAAGGAGCCAAAGTCTTGCAAATAGAAAGAGGTCATTATTGCACTGATGGAACCAAGTTGCTCAAACCTTTCCACCAAACCAATGAATTCTCCCAGCCCCTTTTCAGTTTGTTTCACACTTTGGAAGGAAGGAGCAGACAGATTGGGTGATTTACCCACGGCCACAGAATATGCTACCACCAGGGTTTGGAATGAGACATATCTATCATTGCTGGCTCTCAGGATCTTTCTCTGACAGCCTACAGGACACCAGGGTTGCTACGAAGGCAAAATGAAATGAATTAGAAAGTGCCATACAGCTATATTATTTTTATAGCCCTATTGTATGTGCATCTGCCCCTTGTGAATTTGCTCAGTAGATGAGGAAAGCTAAAGATTTCATTATTCTGAGCTCAAGTAAGTCCTGGTCACTAATTCTGGAATTAATGGGAGGGCTGCCAGCCCTTGCGTTTTTGAAAAGAGAATGCTTGAGCCATACATTTCAAAGGCAGGCAACTTAGCCTTCTACTATGGAGCAGGAAATTAACTCATGATGCCAGTAGTCTTAATACTGGACGTGTGGGCGATGCACTGTGAATAACCAAGTATATCTTATCCTCAGTACCCTTGTCTCTCTCAAACGTTGAGCCAGTTTATAAAATGAAGATGAGTGTCTTGTCTAACACCTCATAATGCACTAAGATAGGAAGACAGCTCTAACCTTCAAATTCCTTGGTGAGCTCTTGCTAACTCCCAGCCCTTGGGGTCAAAGGGCACTGGATGGATTCTGTTTTCTGGCCACTCAAACCTCACTGGCTCTGGGCCTGTAATGGACAGTCCAATAAAAGCCGTGATATTCTTCACCTCCCTACATATCACTAAGGGTCTGGAATGCCCATTTGAATACAGCCTGATGGATGGCCTCTTCCTGGCACCTCAGTGACCCACACTCGATGTTTCAATACCCATCATATGCCCACTAGACCCTGTGCATAGGGCCTGTGACTAACCTTGCTGAGGGTTAGCCTCTGCAGTTGGGTTGTTTCCTTTTCACCCAAGTCTTCATTTTAGCTTTTTCTTGCTTCCCATCAATATAGGTTTTGGTAAGTTTAGTAGGGTGCCCACTCCTGTTATGACAAGTACAGTGTGGATCAGGTAGGGGTCTATGTAGCAGATACTGCAGGAGTCCAGGGGTTGGCAGCATGAGCTATACAAACTCGCTTCCCAGGGCCTATCTATTAGCTGCTTTAATTACCGCATGAGTATGACATGCAAGATACGACCCTTAGCCAGAGCCCCTGCCCTATAGCCTGTACTCTAGAGGTCCCTGCTCTGACCCTGTCTCAGAGGAATGGGGGTCCACAGATCTAAAAGGACTGCCCCTCCATACTGTCCCTTCTGACCACTCTCCAGGGCCCTGGAATACCTGTCTAAACAGCTCATGGCCTGGAGTGTTTTCTCCAGTTTCATCCTTGACTAGTGAACAATGAATGCTGTGTGTGGAGGTGGGTGGTGGAGAGTGGGGGTTGTACACAAGTAGGCTGGAATCTCCACACAATGTGCACAAGGCCTCTCTGAATGTGACTTAGAGCCCCGACTGCCCACAGGCCTATGCAGGCTAGCAGGCACAAGGAATCCACAAACATTTTTTTCTGGAATACTTTTCTAATCCATCTATTAGATCATCTCATTAATTCTCATGGGTTTAAATACCAGCTTCATGCTAATGACATCTTAATTTATATTTTCTCTCCACTGAATTCTAGAATATTTACACTTGGCTATAGAACAGATATCTCAGACTTAACATGGTTAAAACAATTTTTTTTAATTTTTTTTCCCACGTAATATTGTGCTCCCATCTCCAGTCTTCCTCATCTTTGCAAATGATGTCACTATCCATCCAGTCACTTGAGCTAAAAGGCCTAGAAGCATCCTTATTTTATTTCTCCCTTTTCCTCCTCACATCAAATCTATCAATAAATTCTGTTGGTTCTATCTCAAATCTCTTATATCTCCCCTTTTACCTGCCATCTCTTTGACTCAAGACACCATTATCTCTTGCTTGGACAACTGAAGTAACTTCCTGTTTTTTTTCTGTTCCCACTCTTGACCTCCTACAATTCATTCTCCCCAGAGTGACAAAAGTGCTCTTCTTTCCATGTAAGTTAGATCATGCCTATCTCTGTGTAAAAGGAGGAAACAGCTTGTTACAGCTTTATAGATGTGGCACTTATCTGCTGCTCCATCCTTATTTCATGTGTCCTTTCTTCTCTTTCACTGTCAAATCAAGCTGGCCTCTCAGTACCTCCAGTGCCCTAGACTTTTCCACACATTGCATGGCCAGCAACATCCCGTCATGAGGTCTCAGCTTAAATGTCACTTTCTCAGAGAGCCTTCCCTGAGCAATCCATCAAAAATCGGTCCTGATCTCCAGCCCACTGCACTGATCCTCTTTCTCAGTCATTATTTGTTCCCTGAATAACACTCAATTGTATTTGAAATTATTTTTTTAAATGGTATGTTTTTCAATCTGTCTATCCTATCAGAATAAAAGCTCTTTAAAGGGAGGGCTATGTCTGTCTGGTTCACAGTTCTGACCCCCATACCCAAAGCAGTGCAAGGCACACAGTCTGCACTGGAGAGATATTAGTCAAACATAATGAAAGCTGGGGCAGGATTGGTGGGTGTGGCAGACACATAAGTAAAAATAACATCTTCTATGTCCCTCAGGGACCTAGGCCTTGTCATTTTTCCACACTCCATAGAGTCGACCACTGATGCTTAAAGTTCCCTTTTCTCCTGATCACTCATGTTGGTTTCTAGATCCTCTGTATGTACCCTCAGAGAGCCCCTTCTAATCTGTTTCTATAGAAAGAATATAAAACCTTGGCTAAAGCTTAACCTAAGAAATTCCACTGGGCCTCAGCTATAGAGAAAACCAGCTCCCATCCGAGAGTAACAGGTTTGCTCTGCTTATGGCAGCAGCCCATTCTCAGAGAGCCCTGTGGGTTGCTTAGGCACGGAGATTACAGAGCACCCCTCTGTTTGGGGTGAGTTTTCTTCGCTTTGTTTTCTTGTGTGCTCAGTGGCTTGCTCCTAACTCTCAGCCAATCACCGCACTGCCAGATGGTGCGAAAGATTTACCGGAATTTCGTTTTCAAATAAACCACAAGCTTGGATGAGCTAATGTTGTCCCACATAAAAAAGCCACAAAACTGGACGAATTAGCGTTGTTTCAAAAAAAAAAAAAAAAAAACTTGTCCAAGCTCTCAGCTCTGCCCTTCTGAAAAGGCTCCGATAGCTGCATTAAACACTGGGGGCTGGGGTCGTTCTCTTGTGAGGCCACCACACCAATGGATGGGTACAGAGGAGCACACCCTCCCTTTATGCTGACTCCACAGAATAACTTGGCAATACCATGGGGAATCTCATTCTCCTATGGAATTGAATTGTTTCTGTCAAGTTCACCTCAGTTACACCAAGAGCCCAAGGATGGCAACGAATCTTCCAGCCTCTCAGCAATGGCTGCTGTTTCTCCTCAAACGCAGGCAACTTGTGAGCTTTCCTGGACAGCAGGTCACCGGATGGCTGCTTGGAAGCGACAGTAAGGCAGATGATTTGTACACTATACCTGCAATCATGGCAACAGAGCCTGGTCCTCCAAGATCAGAACCCTAGATTTTAATCTCAGTCACACACATATAGCTATGGGATCATGGGCAGGTTGCGAACCTCTAAAAATCACTGTTTTTCATCCTAAAGGCAGAGATCATAATATCAGACCAGCACAGTTGTCTTAAGGACAAAACTAAAATAAAGTCCTTTGAGCTGTGCTCCATACATACAGTAAGTGCTCCCTAAACATGGAGGTTAAATGAGGTGATGATAGTGATGGCGTTGGTTGTGTGGTTGCTTCTCTCATCCTACAGCACTCAGAGCCAGTCTCAGAGGAGGTGTGTCATCTGCTTCCTGTGGTCAGCTGAGTGGAACGAAATACCATGAAGTAAATCAAGACAGGAAATCAATCACTATAACTCAAGCCAAAAGAGTCTTTCTCAAAGAATCTAAAGAATCTCTTCATTTTTCATCTCTTCTTTCCTCCACCAAATATCAGAATAGACCCCGCACGAACTTTGTGTCAAGTTAGATGCCCATGAATTTGCCTTCCCTCTGAAATTTTACAGCATAAATATACGTATAAATACTCTAGAAATCTGTGATCTGGGGGTTGGAACTTCATTTTGCTACATGAAATAAAAAAATCTGGAACTTATTTGAGCAGAAATTCAGATTTGCAAATTTGACAATAATCGCCGAAGTAGCTACTACTTATTGAATACTTTTGAAGCTGAACGATTTTATAAACTTTATTTTATTGAATCTTCACTATAAATTTCTAAAAATTTTCTATTTTATTGATAAACATATTAAGAAAAGTGTTTGCTAGTTATGAAAAGGCCCTATCTGTTTGACTGTAAGACCCACTCACGCTATTCTATCTCACTAACATATTTTTGAGTAGAAGTCACTAGAGATGGCCATTAGGGTAATGTTAAATAATAATAAATGTAATGATCATGCTAACGTCACTATCATTATCATTATTGAATATTTTAAAAATATTCAAAACACTTTATGCATTTTACCCCAAACTGCACAACCACTCTTTGAAGTAGAAACTCCCACTGTCCCTCTTTTACCGATGAGGGAACCTAGCAGAGAAGCTAATTATATGTCAAAGTAGCATAGATGCCGGTAGGTAGCTGAGCTGGGATTCAAACCCAGGCGGTTTGATCTTGACCTCTATGTGATGATACCGCTCATAGCCAGAGCTGCCAGCCTCCTGCAGTTTTGTGCACTGAAGAAAATGTTCCCTACATTGTTTATGAAGCAAGTTGTCCTGAAATTTTTACAGCACCTGCCACAACAGAAGGTAGACCCACTAACTCCACCAGAGACCCCTGCCTACACACAGATATGGGTTGTGACTCGCTAAAGAAAGACAATAAAGGCTGTGACTTCTTGCTGGGCATGTTGAAAAGCATCACAGGAGTTAAGGAAGCGGGTTAGGAGACGTTATTCACTGATGTGAAAAATATGTAAATTTTGACTGGATTTCGTAGAAATGTAAAGAGTGACAAATAATCTCTTGTCCATTTTCTTACAGAGTTTAATCTTGTTTTCTCACAGTCTGTTTCACCTCAGAATGTAACGAACAATAGCATATCTTAATTTCTTTCTTTTCTTTTTTTCTGGCTGAAACCAGACTGTTTAGCTTTTAAGTTGATATAAAGATGCCCTTCCTCCCACTTCCCATAGGTGTTTCATTTCTTGGGGTTAAAATGAGGTTTGGAGAAAGCTCTGTTCCTTTTGTAGCCTCAGTCTTTACCCCGAGACGCCTGGGGCCTGGATGAAAACTGCAGCTGCCTTGTCCAGTCAGCCTCAGGCCTAAATAAACAGTATATCTCCTCACAGAGAGCTTAGCGGAGCTTCAAATGCCCCCAAAGTCCCCTCAGCAGTTCAGCATGTGAGCCCTTCGGGGGCGTGTGGCAAAACCTTCTGCGGTGCTTTCCCTTCCCAGGGCAAGCCCCACTGGGCACTGACTCACTGCTTATCATTCTTTACTAGAAGGTCTGGAGGAGGAAGCAATGCAGGGGAGAAATTCACCGTTTCTACTCCCTAAATCTGACCATGACTCATTATTCAGCAAACACCAAATGGTTCCGCATCCTCCTCCAGAAAAGGAGGCACAGAGCCTGTTACATAAGCAGCTGTCTACAGCTGCTCTTGGGTAATTGAAAGTGAAGCCTTTCTGAGTGGAAGACCTGCTGGGAGTGGCACGACTCTTCCCTCACCCCGTGATACCAATCTTTATGAGGGGAGAAACCCTCTCTGGGAGAGGGCCCTTCAAGCCAGGGTGTGCTACAGGGGTTTGTCTTTTGCACAGTAGGCCTGATGTTTGAAATAGCTTGTATTTTCTGTATTGTTAAAACATGGCCCTTCCACAGTGTTCTGATCCTATCTCTTGATGAGCTGGGGCTGAGTGTTGTTGTGAGACTAAATCTGCCCGGCATGCTAAGCAGAGAAGGAAACATGGCATAGGGTTTCAGTGCCCAGGGACCCACCCAAGAAGGACCACCCAGGAATGATTGTGTTAAGGAAAGGTTTCGGGAGAGTAGTTTTTATATAATAAACTCAGCACTGTGATCATAGAAAATAGAGTCGAACTGCAAAGCCCAGAGTAAAGAAAATAGTTGTTTATCTGGTTCAGGGAGAGGAGAAGTAAGTGAATTTACATTGTTCTTCAGGAGAAACAGAGGGGTTGAACAAGATCCTCTTTGGACTCAGTAATCCTGTCTTCTTTCCCAGCCTGTGTCACCAGAGAATCACTTTTGAGGAGTGGTGAGAAGCAAAACAAATTTCGAACATTCATTTCTGGAACCTGTTTCACACAGAGAAGTCCTGTTTATAAACATCACAGGAAGTAAAAGTAGACGAAGAGAAAGGTATCTTTTTGAATTCTACCCTTTGGAGTTGGGGTGTGTGTGTTCACCTGGCTCCTTGGGCAAGACCACAGTTCTCCTTAACTGGGCCCATTGTCTGCTTGAGATGAGCTGGGAAGGGCTTGCAAGGGAGGGCTGATGGGTGAGGGAACACACTAGCCTCCAGCTTGGCAATGCTGCAGTCTCAAGGGGAATGTTCCAGGAAACAGACCCAACATCACAGAGAAATGATACTCTGGTGAAGACTGGCCTAAGGAGCTTAGGAAGGGAGGTAAAATGGGGCATTTTGGTAAGAAATGAAAATGGAACAGCATCGTTGGGTTATCCAAATGTGGTGTGCCATCATGAGTGGGGGGACTGCCTCAAAGTTCCTGGCCTTTTTGAAAATTACAGACATGGTAGTATAGAATTAGTTCTGTCCCCCGTCAAGTTCATGTGTTCAAGTCCTAACCCTCCAGTATCTCAGAATGTGGCTGTACTTGGAGATAGGGCCTTTAAAGAGATAATTGAATTAAAATGAGGTCATAAGTAGGCCCTAATCCAATATGACTGATCTCCTTATAAGGAGAAAAGTTTAGGGCACAGACACATGCAGAAGGAAGACCATGTGAAGACACAGGGAAAAGATGACCATCTTTAGGCCAAGAAGAGTCTCCTTGGAAGAAACTAACCCTTGATCTTGATCAAGACACCTTGATCTTGGACTTCCAGCCTCCAGAACTGTGAGATAATAAATTTCTGTCAAGCTATGCACACACAGAGGAATATACATGGTGACCCTGCAATTCCCCTAAGTTTGGGGACCTTCAATTTTCTTTGTATCTCAAAGCCTGTGCATATCATTGGTAGTTCTCAGAAGACAAACTAAAGCATGCAAAGAGAGAGATCTTCCCTCCTCCATTACAACCTGTGAGGATGAATGAAGACTGGGTTTCTGAGCTCTCTGAGAAAAATACAAAAGCTCATAGCCTATTGAAGAGAAGACTGTTTCCTGCGGCCCTGGAAAGGAAACAATTACATGGGCCTTCTACTCCAGGCCATTGTAACCAGTACTGTCTGAACAGTGTGCTCCACCCAGCAGACATTTTCTTGGAACCCCACTTTAAAGCCCATTTACCTGGAGCCTGGCTAGGCCTCCAGAAGCCCCTTCTCAGCTAAGAAACTGCCAAAGGAGTAGTTCTCCACATGCTTCTATTCAAGCATATCAAGGAAAACTAATCTCAGGCTTTGGTGAGAGGGTCTCAATACACCATGAAGGAGTCCCGCCTGATACACAGTATCAGATAGTCGGCTATGAGCTTTGGTAGAGCTTAGTTTGGGGTTGTCTCTCCAGTGAGGCAGGTATTAGCGACCAACATCAACAGGATGATATCCCTGAAGAATTAATGATGGGACCTCCTGCACCACCACCACCACTGCACCGATTACTCCAGTTTTAGTCTTTTCTAGATTCCAGAAATACTTTAAATATTCTGGTTTTGCCTTCTTCTCTTCTTCCTTTCTTTTTTTTAGGAAAGCCTATTTTACTTATGCTCTTTGGTTCTCAACAAAGCTAAACTCAACAGTTAATGTCCCTGGTGTGGGCAGGAATGGCTGAGTTCGAGCTCCCTTTGAAAGCTGCTCTAATTCTTTCTCCTGTCTACAACGCCTACGTGAAGCAGAGGACAATAGGGCGCTGCATGCCCAGCATCTAAGGACAGGTCCTCAGAGCCACCTTCCCTAACACTGCTCTTCCCTCAGGCCTGTCAGGTTTGCGTGGGGCTTGAGAGAAGCTTCTGGCCCCATCATTTCATTTGAGACAAAATTTGGAGACTCCTTAACAACCAGCGTGTTAACATGTGCTGCAATTCAGAGATAAAGTGTATTTTAGAGGAAAAATGGAACCCTACACCCATAGGTAACAGCTAAATCCTGACATAAATACCTCACAAACTTGGAACTCCCAGCACAGCGCTACGAATGCCACTCTCTCCCACGCACTGACAGCAGGCCTGGCCCTCCGCCAGGGCGTTCGGTTGCAAAGCTGGAAACTCCCTGAATTAAAACAATGTCTGGGTGTTTCTGCTTCATAGGAGCTCTGAAGGAGGGTAAAAAGTTTAATAAATTTTTTTGTTTGATTTGACTTCTACTCTGCATACCTATGTGCCTGTTATAAATGTGCCAGCCATAAAAGGCAGGGCTGTGAGCAAACTCAGTGAGCTGAATGAAGAGATTGCTCCATGTTTATTACCCACCGTGCAGCAGTGTTCTTGGGAATTGTGTAAGACAAGCTCCCCCGACCCACCCTCCAAAAAATAAGACATAGTTCCTACTTTCTAGAAGTTTATAAGCCAAGTGCTTGGGGATTGTGTAAGACAAGCTCCCCATCACCCCCCCTCCAAAAAATAAGACATAGTCCTTCTTTCTAGAAGTTTATAAGCCAAGGAGTCCAGCTAGAAGATTAGCCATTCCTTCAAATGTGCATTTCTAAAACCCATTTTCTTTTAAACCTTTACATTCTTTCTCTTCTTCTTTCTCTCATCCTATTTCTCCTCCTCTTCATCCACTCCTCACTGTCTTCCTCCTCCATTACTGGGGTAGAGGTAAGAGCACACAGCTAATCTTTCATTGCTTCAAGGTCAAGGGTAAAAGGAATTACTTGAAGTTGTCTTTGAAGTAAGCTTCCCTTCCCAACTCAACTTCTCTTTGCTAATGTTGGCTTTTAGGAGGAGTGGACTATGGAGAAAGGAAAAGAAGTGGGTGTAGAAACACTTCATTAAAAACTGTTTGCTAGCAGGGAGGAATAGAGGTGAATATGCAAGCGGTAAATTACATTGAAGAAGGCTGATAGGAGAAATATTTATTCATTTGCAATATGGTGTTGGAGGGAAGCTTGAAGGATACCCTGGACCACCAGAAAGAGGCACAAGTGGGTCCTAGAGCAAATTAAGCCTGAAATACCACTGGAGGCAAAAATGACAAAACTGAAACTATCTCGCTTTGGAGGCTTTATGGGAAGGCAGGTTCTTTGAAAAAGACAATAATGCTGGGAAAAATAGAAAAAAATCGAGAAAAGAGGAAGACCAAATATGAGATGGACTGACTCCATAAAGGAAGCCCTGTGCCTACTCAGGCTGAGCAGGGCTGTTGAGATCACGACATTGTGGACATCATACATTCATAGGGTCACCAATAGTCAGAGCTAACTCAGGGGCACACAATACCACACATTACAGAATTCCAGAGATGGGAGAGGATTTGGGGCACTTGCGAACTTATTTCCTCACTTTAAAGAAAAAGAAATTGAGACCCAGGAAGATTGGCAACTTACACAAGGAAAGAGTGTAACCATCAAAGAGTCTAAGATTCAGGCGTTCTTATTCCTAAGTCAACTTTCCTTCCATGGGTAGATTTCCTTCTAGATGCCAAACCAACATATGTGATTGGGGGAGGCTGTCCACAGCCCAATCCTACCCCACCTTCACCTTTGCCTGCAAGTTCTTTTCTCTTAGCTCACCCATCACATTAAATGAAACTGCCCAGGGATATCACTTTCAGCTGTTTTCTTTCAATTATGTCTCGATGTTAGTGGGTAAAGTGAGAATGGTGGAATGGGGAGAACCATAAGTCCTTACCTGCCTCAGTCACCTGGGAAGCCTTAAACAATGCATTGGCAGAATAATCTAGACCAGCCCTGTCCAATAGAATTATGACATGAACCACGAATGTGAGTCACTTGGATACTTTTGAATTTTCTAGTAGTCACATTTAAAAAAGTAAAATGAAACAGGTGAGATTTCAATGATATATTTTATTGAATCTAGTCTATCTAAAACCTTATCATTTCAACATGTCATCAATAAATGTGTTAATGATGTATTTTACATTTTTTTTTGTACCAAGTCTTGAAATTGTGTGTGTGTTGCACTTATAGCACACCTCAGTTCAGATTAAAATTCCAAATTTTCAGTGGTCACATGGGACTAGTGGCTACTATATTGGACAGGGCAGATTTAGACTTGTTTTCTCACCTGTGAAATGAGAGGATAAGGCTATTGAACTGTCTCTACTTAGAGTCCTAGAAATTCTTTAAAGGTGCCTCAAGGAGTGTGTGTCTGTTATAGATCTGGGAGGGGTAGAGATGGCCAGCTTTGGACCATACACTTCCACTTCATGCCAAATACTTCCAGAGTTAGCTGTGTTAAGTATTGAACTTTGGCATGAGATTTTGTTGGGAGAAGAGATTCCATGGCTAAATAAAGAAGCTAAAAACCCTTGCACAGCATAACCTGCAAGTTGCACTCAAAGCCTCAGCGCAGCTTCTGAAGTGACTGAAAGAGGAGTAAATAATCACCTACCCAGAAGATAAGGGCCAGGTGACAAGCGTGAGAGTGGCCCCACATTCTGTCTGGCTGTAAAAGACATATAGCCCCATGGCTGTGGCCTATAAACTAGTGTGTCAGGTGCAGAATGACTCCCAACCACCTGGTCAGGTTAATGGATAACAATTCCAGTTATCTGTTGGAGCTTTGTCTGGTGGGCTGTGCTGAGCTCCTAACCTTTTACCAAAGGCCAGAGTGTCTAGAATCTGCGCTGACTGATACACAGAGGTCACAGATCAAGCTTAGTGCAGAACACAGAACTTTGGCTCTCTTGCTCCTAAGCATCCTAGCTCATAGGCACTTTCTGTTCATGGGAGCACCATATGTGGTTCAAAGAATTTTCCCTGTTCTCTTCATTTTAAACTATATCATATAAGAAAATACAGCAGAAAGCAGCTGCAAGTTTCAAACAACTATATTAGCAAGGGATTCGGTGTTAAAGAATATCATTAAATCCAGCTTCAATTCCAGCAGCCAGCACACCCACTCACTCACATCTCAGGTCCAAACTAGGATCAGCTAGAGCTCATGGCTCTAGTTCTTTGAAACTCAAGTGCTTAGAAAATTTACATATTTTTGTTATATTATTTTTCTTCTTTAAATGAGTTATTAAGTAGCCCCATTGAATTTAGACGCATGCTTCCCACCCTTCTGGGACTTTTTAAATATTATGATAAAATGAAGATGTTCTCTTCGTCAGTTGCCTAAGGATTCGAGAGTCTTGGGCAAGATAGAGATGAGCAAAATATCTAGCAGTCCTTGATGTTTACATTACCAAGGAGACAATTAAAAACATAGCCTGGAAAAGTTATATCTCAAAAATTGAAAATAGGCCTGCCATACGATCTTAGCAATTCTACTTCTGGATATTTATCTGAAGGAAGTAAAAACACTAACTCAAAAAGATATCTGCATCTCCATGTTCATGTGGCATTATTTACTATATCCAAGATATGGAAACTATCTCAGTGTCCATCACCAGGTGGTGGGATAAAGAAATGTGATATATGTATGTATATGTAGAAATATTATTCAGTCATAAAAAAGAAGAAAAGCTTGCCATTTGCAACTACATGGATAGACCTTGAGGGCATTGTGCTAAGTAAAACAAGTCAGACAGAGAAAGACAATTACTTTATAATCTCACTTATATGTGATTATAAAATAGAAAAGATATATGAGACTATAAAATAGAAAAAAACTCATACAGAAAACAGACTAGTGGTTGGTGGGCAAAATGGGTGAAGGTATAAACTTCCAGTTAAAAAAATAAGTCCTGTTGATAAAATCTATAGCATGGTATTTATCATTAATAATATTATAATAATACTATACTGTGTATTTGAAAGTTGCTAAGAAAGTAGATTTTAAAAGTTCTCATCACAAGAAAATAACTTTTGTAATTATGTATGGTGATGGATGTTAACTAGATTTATTGTGTTGATCATTTCACAATATATACATATAACAAAGCATGTTGTACATATGAAACTAATGTAACGTTATATGTCAATTCTATCTAAATTTTTTTAAAAGTGAGATCTAGTCCCAGATCCATCTCTAAAAAACAGAACACTTATA
Organism: Cynopterus sphinx; assembly: GCA_030015415.1. NCBI lineage: Eukaryota > Metazoa > Chordata > Mammalia > Chiroptera > Pteropodidae > Cynopterus > Cynopterus sphinx. The sequence continues at coordinate 142,016,111 of CM057380.1, forward strand.
ATAAAAATATTTTTAAGAAAAAAGACATAGCCTCGGGAGAAAAAAAATGGGAGAAGTGGTTTGATAAATTATTTGTCTAATATGTAAACTTAATTATATCAAATCTCTCAAAACTTTGCCAATGAATTACACTCAGTTCTACATTCCACAACTTACTTTACTTGAAAAAATAAGGTGAAGTGAAATTTAGATTTTCCAGAAAAACTAGAGTAAATGCATCACGACCTGAAGGATCTTAATCTCAGCTGTCTGACAGACATCTTCTGGTACAAATGTGTCATACAAGAAACCCAGCAGAAAAGCACTAGGGCTTCTAAGTATTTGAATTTTGATAAGTGCCTCTTGAAAACCCAACTTCTGTAGACCCAAATAAGACTGTAATAATGGAATGACCTGTGGTTGGGCTAATGTTTTGTATGATAGTCTCCATTTTCCTAGATGTTCATTTCATAACTTTGCTCTTTTCAAAACTCCAGTACTTCTCCTGAACTTCTCTTTCAGCTCATGACCGTTTCCCCATCTCACTGAAGAAATAGAAGCATTCAGAAGAGAACTTCCACAAATGTCAATGACATCTTCCACAGAAGTACATCTGTCCCCACACGTCTTGTCTTCTTTCCATTTGTTGAGGGTGAACTGTCTCTGCTTCTAAGTCCAAGCCCTGTGCTTTATCATTCTCTTTCCTCAGCTCATGATCACTGATCTCCTTTCTCATGTATTAATATTTTTTTCTTTTTTCTATTGGACCATTTCCATCAGCATGCTGTTTTATCTTCCATCTTTAAAACAAAACAAAACAAAAATCCTCTCTTGCCTTATTACCATCTCTGACTGCTGCTTTATTTCCCTATTCTTCTCTAAAGAAAATACCTCAAAAGAGTTCTCTTTATTCAACATCTCCTTTCTCCTCCTCCTGTTTTCTTTTGAATCCACTGCACTCAAACATTCATCTCTACCACTCAGTGAAAAAAAGAGCTCTTTTCAAAGTACCCAATAAATAAATTCTCAGTTCTTTCTTGCTTGACTGATCTGTAGCATAGCTCCCTCCTCCTTCAAGCATTTTCTTCACCTGGTTGCAGGATGCTGAGCTCTTTGGCCATTCTTCTTTCTTTGGTGGTTCATCCTCATGTTGTCGCATATAAATGCTAGATGGCCCCCAGCGTGGTCCTTGGTCCTCTTCTTGTCTGTGTCTATACTCCCCTAGAGATCTCCCCAGTTCCATGGTTTTAAAAACCATCTTTACACGGCCCAGACCACCACTCTTAACTTTAGACTTGCGTAACCAAACACCTGTTTAACATCTTCACACAATTGTTTCAATCCTCTCAAGCTTAACATATTAACTTGAACCTGCTCTTCATGCTCTCAGTAAATGACAATTCCATCCTTCCAGCTTCTCAGAGCTGAAACCTTAAAAGCAGGAAAATGAGGACAAAATTAATACCCATTTCATAGGGCTATTACAAAGATTAAATGAGTCAATATTTGTCAAGAACTTGGAACAGTGCCTTGCATATAGTTAGTACTACATAAACTTTTGTTAAATAATTAAAATAAACAATCATCTTTGGTTCTTCTCTTTCTCTCATAACCTATATCTAATCATCAGCTAATCTTGTTGGCTCTTCCTTACAAATATATACAAAATATGGCACTTCTCGTTTCCTCAATTGCTAATACTCTGATCTAAGCCATATCACCTCTTGCCTGGATTGTTGCAATAGCATCTTAATTGGTCTTGTTCTTCTGCCTCTGCCCTACTATAGTCAATCTCAATACAGAAGCCAGAGTAACCCCTTTAATTAAGAAGTAAGATTGTGTCACTGCTTTGTTCAAAATCCTTCAGTAGCTCCCATTTTACTCAGAGTAATATCAAAAGGCTTAAAGTGTCCCCTCATGACCCCTGCAAGCCACACAAGCCATTCCCTCTACCATGCATCTTCTTACACTCTGTGCTACACACACACACACACACACACGCCACACAACTTGCCCTTTTTGCTCTTACATAAGTAAACCAAGAATACTCCTGCCTGCAATATCTGTATATTCTATTTTCTCTCTGCCTGGGCCATTTTTTTGTAATCAAGTTGGCTGCATGATTCCCTCCTTTGTTTCCTTCAGGTGTAAGAAGTGTCATCTTATTAGAAAAGCTTTGGCCCTCCACTCCACATACAGTAGTAACTGCCACCTCCACCATTCCCATTTTCCCCTTTTCTGCTTTTCAGGTCTTTACAAAGCCCTTACAGAATAAACACCAGCAATTATTTGTGTATTTATCTCTTGCCCAACTGCAGTGTAAGCCCCATGAGGGCAAGGACTTTGTTTTGTATATTGCTGTACCTTCAAAATCTAGAACACTGCTTGGCATGGAGCAGATGCTCAATAAATATTGATTGAAGAGTTAATGAGTCTTGAAGCCCCATTACTTGTGCAGCTACCCACTTGCTCCCTCAGAAGAGTGGCTTCTGTGTATAGACAATCCAAGGAACCCACGTTTTGGAAAAATTCTGAAACATGAGATCCTTTCTATTCAACTTTGGCTGAGGAAAAGAAAAAGATTTATTCTATGCATGTGAGTAAAAGTTATCTATACCTGATAAAGTCCCTCTTCTGCTTGTTACTACCCAACTAAAGAATGGCCTGTTTACATAATGTATTCCCCTCTCTCAAACTACCCTGAGGTCTTCTGGGTAGCATTGAAGCTACAAGTGCCACCTAGTGGATGAAGATCACAGTGTGAGCAAAGGCACAGAGATTAAAAGTGGGTGCAAAAGGCCACTTGGAGGGAAACAGAGTAGACTAAAGAGAGTAAGTTGTGATAAGGACAGATAGTGACTTGAATGCCATGGAACATGGTTAATTTTTTAAAGCTCCATTGAATAAATTACTAAAAATTGATTGAGCGACTTGAAGGAACTATGCTCCAGAGAACAGTATAAAGATATATTTCTTGTCTTTAGCAACTTTAGCAACTGAAAAGAATTAAACCCTTTAGACATTTTTCATTTTTTATAAGAGCTATACTGAAGTATGATTGATATAGAATAAATTTACCTATTGTACATATACAATTAATGATTGTAGTAAATTTAGAGAATTGAGCATGACCACATCCACAGGTTGAAGAAGTTCTCTTCTTTGTTTGTTGAGAGTTTTAAATCATAAATAGATGTTGTGTTTTGTTAAATGCTTTTACTGTATCTATTGAGATGATTATGTGGCATTTGTCTTTTATATTTTTTATTAATTTTGAGATTTTCAACCAACTTTACATTCTTGGCATAGATCCTACTTTGTCTTCATTTTATATGTTGCTGGATTCAACTTGCTAAAATAGTGTTAATGATTATTATGTTTGCATTCTTGAAGGTTATTTCTTTGTCGATTTTTTGTTTGTGATGTCTTTGTTTGATGATAGTATCAGGGTAATACTGGCCTCATAAAATGAATTGGGAATTGTTCCCTCCTCTACTTTCTGAAAGAATTTGGGAAGGACTTGTTTCTATTCAGTTTGCCTTTGAACAAGGTTGGTGTTAGGGATGCCGACCTTCCGTGTAGTAAAATGTCCACATATAACTACAGTCAGCTCTTTGCATACTCAGATTTTCAACCTTGAAGTTGACTCTTGAACAACATGGGTTTCAACTGTTCAGGCCAATTTTTAAAAAAATCCATATGTAAGTGGAAGTTAGCAATTCAAACTCTTGTTCTTCAAGTGTCAACTGTAAGTATTAAATAGAATTCACCAGTGAAGCAATCTGGGCCTGGGCTTGTCTTTATGGGAAGACTTTTAATTATTAACTCAATTCCTTTATTTGTTATAATCTATTCCAACTTTCTATTGCTTTCTGAGTCTATTTTGGTAATTTGTGACTTTCTATTAATTTTCTCATTTCATCTAAGTTGTCTAAGTTATTGGCACATGGTTAATATTTCCTTTTAATTCTTTTCTGTAGGATTGGTAGTGATGACTTCTATTTCATTCTTGATTTTAGTTAGTTATTTGCACCTTCTCTTTATCTTAGTCTCTAAAGTTTTGTCAATATTCTTGATCATTAAAAAAAAATTGGTTCCACTGATTCTATTTTTCTGTTTACTATTTTGTTGATTTCTGCTTTAATATTTATTATTTACATTTTTCTCTTTATTCTGGGTTTTGTTTGCTTTTTTCCTAATTTCTTTTATGTAAAAGCTTAGGTTATTGATTTGAAGACTTTCTTCTAATATAGGTATTTAAAAGTATAAATTTCTCTCTAAGTACAGTACATTAGCTGCATCTCTTAATTTTTATGTGTTACATTTTGGTTTCATTCAGTTAAAATATTTTCTAATTTTCATTGTGATTTCTTTTTTGATCCATGAGTTATTTAGGACGTGTTGTTTAATTTTCCAATATTTGGGAATTTCCCAAATTTCTGTTGTTGATTTCTAATTCTGTTGTGAATGGAGAACATATTTTATATTATCTTAATCCTTTTAAATTTACTGAGACTTGTTTTAGGTCCAGGTCTAATTATGTGTGTTTGAAAGGAAGTGCATTCTGCAGATGTTGGATAGAATTCCTCTATATATGAAAGTTAGGTCGAGTTGATTGATAGTGTTGTCAAGTCTTCTACATTCTTGTTAATTTTTGTTCAGTATTTCTATCAATTATTGGGAATAAGGTGTTGAAATGTTCAACTATAATTGTTGCATTGTCTACTTTCTTTTAATTCTGTTAGAATTTATTTTATGCAATTTGGGGAGGTATTGTTAGTTACATTTAGTGTTATATCGTTTTAATGTAGTGTCAAGGAAGTCATACCATTTTCCATTCTTAAGATTATATTATATTGACTTCTTAGCTGTTGCCTCAATTTCCTTACAAGTCAAATAGGTTTAATAATATCTGCCATGTTCGATTGTTGTAACAATTAATAAGCAAAATGGAAAATTTTTACCACTTTGCTAGAAATATAGCAGGTATTCAATACATATTAACCCCCTTCCAAGTTCCCTTTCTCTTCATGGTATGGGATGTGAGCACAAAGTTGGCTTTGAAAACCAATTCTAAAAAGAGCAATTTCTAGTATTACTTTTGTTTCTAGTAAATATTGTTATACGCCTAAGTAAAGTAGCATAAAGGCCATCAGGCAATCTGGTAGCCAGGAACATAGCTTTATTTTTCATCACTATAAGCTGATGAAGAGCAAACAATATACTGTTTTATTAGTTTTGGTACAGTTTCTGCACTCTATGTCTCTCAATAAATATGAATCAATCCGCCAAGCTTTCTTGGGCAACTCATAAGTTATCTAAGACTTTCTAGAGGTACCTCTGTTTAAGTGATAAAACTAAAAGTGGGGAAGTGTTCATCATATAAGTTAAGAAAATTAAAATTAAATAGTAGTTTTTCTTAAAGTGGAAGAAAGTGTTTTTGATGGGTAAGAGAGAAAAAAAGGGAGGGGAATGAGGGCTTCCGGATGCTGGCAATGCATTTTAAAAAAAATCTGTGTGTCATCTGTTTATACATTTTTCTATTATTAGTTAAATTAGGCATTTATTTGTATGTGCTTTTTATTATGTGTTTTATATTCCAGAATTTTAAAGTTAAAAATGAATAATTTTTTTGAAATAGATTAAGTCCTGGAGGGTGATTAGCTATACTCTTTGTCTATTGACTATTAGAACTCCCATTTAGTAAGAGTTTACTATGTAACAAATATCACACATGGAGCTTTATACTCACTATCTAATTTAATCTGCCACATACAGAATTATCAGCTATGCATTATCATCTTTCTAAAGATGAGGTTACTACTGGGGTTCTGAAAAGTTAATCTCCCACAAAGGGGAAATGATAGCGGTAGAATTATAATCCAGGAGTGTCTGATTTCAAAGCTGGTCCTCTGCTTCATGGGACTGCTACCAATTTGTGATTATCATACTGACAGAATTTTCCGGGGAAATGTACTTTATACAACTATCCTTGGTTTATTTTTACCAATTAATAGAAAAAAATATTCAAGTATTTACCATAAAAACCCAGGTTGACTGATATTTCACATCGCTAGGAATCAGTCCAGATTGGAGCTGAAGGATATCTCTGAAGAGAAAATAGTTTCTTGCAACTTGCAATTTTTTTAATTATAAAAGACTGGATAATTTTGAGATATAAAAGAAAAATATTTTGTCAGGAAAAGAAAAAATAAGAAAGTTTTTATCAAATACAAAGTAAATTAAAATATGACAATTTTTTGAGGAATTGATGACATCTAAGAAAAGGTAATATCTATATGATCTTGATAGTTGGAACATTCTGGAAGTTATGACACTGGACGTATAGCTAAGCATACTTAATACTAACATACTATTTTACACTGTCATGAAAAATACTCATTCCTATTTATGTAAATGCAATTTATTGGTTTTCAACTTTTAGAATAAACGTTCAAATAAAAAATCTAAACATAATAACAATAGTGATAAAAATAGCAATACTTATTGAGTACTTAGGATGATGTTAACGATGTGCTAGTGACTCTTCTAAGGGCTTTACATGCATCGACTTGTTTATTTCTCACAACAACACTATAAAATAGAATTCATTTTTTGTCTCTATGATACAAATGAAGAAACAGCAACAGAAAGACTACTTTGCTTACCCAGATTTAATTATCTAAAGTTAAGTAGAACCAGGTTCAAATGTAGCTAGTCTTCTGTAGACTCCTCTTATAACCACACACTATTACTATTATAGAACAGAATGTAAACTTTATTACCTTGAAAATGTGAAAATAAGTATATGGTTTATATAAACTAAGTTTGAGGAAACAGAGAAGTGATGTTAAGGAAATGCTAAGGGTGACTCCTTGCTTGGTTAATATATTAGTTTTCTGCTGCTGTATAACAAATTACCACAGACTTAGCAGCTTAAAACAATACCCATTTCTTAACTCAAATTTTTTGTAGGTCAGAAGTCTTGGCAGAGATTAGATAGGTTTTCTGCTTAGAGTCACATCAAGCTGAAATCAAGGAGTTGGCTAGATTATGATCTGATTTTAGGCAAGCCTTCTTTTCTAAGTTCATTGGTTATGGCAGATTTCAGTTCCTTTTAGTTGTTGATTTTATGACTTCCATGGAAAACTCAATAGGTAATTTATGACATGGTTGTTTGCTTTCTTCCAGGCTACCAGGAAGGCTTTACCTGCTTTTAAACCATTCACCTGATTAGGTCAGGCCCACCCAGGATATCTCCCTTTTGATTAACTCAAACCCAAATGATTAGTAACCTAATCACTGGGGTGCTATACCTTTATATTTACAGGTCCTTTCCATATTTAGGGAAGGGGATTATATGGAAAGTGTGCCTACTAGTGGGTAGTGTGCCTACTAGTGGGTAGTGTGCCTACTAGTGGGTAGAAATTTTGGAGACTGCCTTAGAATTCTGCCTAGGACAGTTAAGGATCAGAAAATATCATCCTAAATTGATGGGAAATAGTTATTTAACTATACTGTTTAAAATAAAGATTAAATGAGTAAAGATTAAGACACATAATAATGCATAACTGTAAAGATGACTTTAAAAGAAAGAAAATATGTAACATAACTAGTAAATATTGGGAGGAAAGAAGGAAGAAATGTGGGGACTGAGCGTGAGCTAAATTAGTAGTTCTCAGCCCTGACTGCTGCAGAATCACCTGAATATTTTCAGAAATGACTGATGCTTAGGTACCATTCAAGATCAATTAAATCGGAACTTCTACAGGTGGGGATTAGTTATAGACATATTTTTAAAACTTCTTAAGTGATTTTAACATGCAGCCATGTAGAAAACTGCTGAGACAAATCTTGATCTTTCTTAGTGGAAATTAGATTTTTGTTTTTCCGTAAAGTTGATAAAGTAAAACAACAGAGGTATAAACACGTTATTCAGAGTTGTGCACATAATTATCAGAAGCAATGAAGACAGAAAGAGTGAATATGGCTGCTTCTGAGGAGGAGTGTGGCTGTGAAGACTAGGAGAGTAGAATTAGCTCTCAGTCTACCCTATTTGATTTTTTTTCCCACTATGTGCACTTATTATGTTGACCTATAAAAAATATTTAAGAGTTTATAGTTGCTTCAACATGTGAAGAATCAATGTTTCCTATATGGTCAGTACTAAAACTTTACCAGCCAATAAGAGCTGGGTATTATCTGCCATTCTTTAAAGACCTGTGTGCTAAACGGTAAAATAAGCACGGTGCTTTACTCCTTTGATACAGAAATATAAATATTTTTCAATGCTACTCCATTTAAAAAAAATTATTTTGCTCCTTCACAGCTATTTTTATTCCTTTTCAGATGTCAGTACATGTTAATTCAGAATAGCTTTTTGTTTCCCAGGGCTGTTGTAACAAGTTACCACAAACTGGATCATTTAAAACAACAGATTGATCATCTCACAACTTGGGAGCAGAAGTGCGAAGTCAGTCTCACCATGCTTAAACCAAGGTGTCGGCAGGGCCACCTTCCTCCAGAGGCTCTAAGGAGGGATTCATTCCTTGCCTCTGTCAACTCTAGTGGCTGTCAGCATTCCTTGGCTTGTGGCCACATCACACCGATCTCTGCCTCGGTGGTCACACTGCCTTTTCCTCTTCTGTGTCAAACCTTCTGCCTCTCTCTTATAAGAATTCATGTGATTACCTTTAGAGCCCATCTGGATAACCCAGAATAACTTCCCCATCTCAAGATCCTAATTTTTTTTTTTATGCTAGCAAGGAAACATTCAAAAAATCTGGGGATTAGAACATGGATATCTTTAGGAGGCCAATATACAGCCTCGCATACTTTTATTCTTTAGATTTTTAATCATTGAGCTTACTTCCAATGTCTATTCAAGTGAAGGAATAATTTCTGAAGTAAAAATGAAAATTTCAAATCTAATTTATTTAGGGCTCTGGAATAACTGTGAAAGTAGAATATATGACAGAAAGTGTCTATATTTTTCAGAGTTAAGTATTTTATTTAATCATAGTAGCTTCTACTATTTTATGTATGTTCTCCCTATCTTATTTAATATTTGACTTTTTTTAGTCTTTTAAAATATTTTGTATTACATTATGTCTTTAAGTTGGAAGAAGATAAATATGATAAACTGAATAAAAATATATCTACAAGTAATTCATGTTTTTATTTGTATTTTAGTAATAACTACTCTGCTCAAGTCCTAGTCTTCTTCAGACATTAAATTTGTTTTTTTTAAAGGATATTTGTTTGACTTTTGTACATATTTGCTTTAAACAACAACACATTCTGTGGATATGCAGTCTCTATTTACCTGTAGTCTGAAAAACACCTCTAATCACTAGGTGTTTAAAACTCCATCCTTTTACAAAAATATTATGTAATTTTAGTTGTGTTGGACATAATCACGGAGTTCATAATAAAATCTTTTCCCTTTTCTGTAACATTTTTCTTTTCTCTTTTTGAAATTATTGAAAAGAAAGAAAGAAAAGAAAGAGAAGGAAGGAAATAAGGAAGACAAAAAAGAAAGTCACATAGAAAAAAAGTATTTGAAGAAATTTCATAGGCCGACACCCCAATACATTGACTTGACCCAGTTCTTCCACTGACTGGGGGTATGCCAGAGTGCTCCAGTGTCTGGGAACAAAAAGACACCATTGTGGTTAAAGAAATGGGTAACACTGAAAGTTCCCGTCTAGATCGCAGAGGGAGACCTGGTACTCTGTGGAAATATGGACAAACCACACCACTTGTAAACTACTGGCTATTGGTTTCTTAAACCAAGTCGTGCCTTCTCTTAATGGATATGTAAGTCTTAGGGACTTTGTGCAGAAGCCATCAGTTTCCTCTTTCCTGTTCCAGCCATGACAAAATATCTTAAAAGTTGGCTTTGAAAGTATAATGTCTCGCATGACTTGTTTTTGGATGATGCTGTTCCATTTCAGGCATTACTTATATAACAGAGCTTCAAGGAAGTATTTGTCTTATTTTTCAACCTAGCCTTTCCTCTTGCATTTTTGACAAATTGTTTATCTTTCTGAATATCAAAATCTGAAGTAACATTCAATTATAAAACATAAAACATTTTCATAATCCAAACTCAGTTTCACCCTAATCACGTATTATCCCTGTTTGCATGTGTGTATGTGTGTGTGTGCACATATGTCATATGCAGGAATGGAAGCAGGTAGGAAAAGCTTCATGGTACTCCTTCCCATGTCCTATGACCTGACCTCACTTATCTCTTCATTCCTATCTGGTAGGCAGCTTCCCTCTCCGACACTCCGATCAAGTTTTCTTAGTCTTCTTTCCAAATACCTGACCAAATACAATAAAATAATTCCCTTACTTTTCCATGTTTGGCCCATATTTTCAGATTTAAAGATGGGCTGGGAGATGAGATTGATATTAAGCGATGTTAATGATAAGCATAGATTGAGCCCTTAGAATGTTCCAGGCACTGTTTCCAGCACATTGCAGATATTAGCTCATGTAATCTTCGCAACGACCCTGTGACATAGTGCTCTTATTACTCCCATTTTATGAATGTAGAAACTTAGGTATAGGGTAGTTAATGAATTGTTCCAAGTGTCTGCAGCTAGCAAATGGTAGCAAAACCTAGACTTGGACTCCTGGCAATCTGACTGGTTCTAGAGTCTATGTTTTTAACAGGGCAGACAGGAAGCTTCCTTGGGAATTCCAGTCACCAATGTCAGACAATCACTGCCAAAAGTACATTCTCAAAGAGGCTGCTTTGGTCTGCCTCTCAGTGTTTCCTAGTCACACTTATAGCTACTCTGCTTCGAACAGGCTCTTGGGTCCCCCCCCTGAATCACCTTTTCCATTTCTCTACTCACTTGGGATCATCGATGTTGGTAGCAAATGAGTAACTTTTATTTTATTAATTTATTTTATTATAAAATAAAAAATTAGAAGAAATTTCCTGGAATATATTAGCAAAATGAATGTGAAATGTCTCCCTGTCTCTGGGGTGGGGGGTTGAGGAGGGGAGAAACATACTTCTTAGCCTCCATGAGTATATTAACCAGAGATTTTCAACTGGCTGAAATGAGAGTGTTGTATAATTGCGGATCCCAATCAAATAGTAAAATATTTAAAGTAATATGAAAAGAATAAAGAATAAAGAATTTATGCCAAATATTTATGTTAAAAAAGAAAGGCAGAGAGAGAGAGAGAGAGAGAGAGAGAGAGAGAGAGAGAGAGAGAGAGAGAGAGAGAGATCTAAATAATCTTGATCAAGTCACTTAATTCTTGTTTGGCCTTGGTTTGTTCTTCTGTAAAATGAGCAAGTTGTGCAGGAAAGATTTCTACCATTTCTAACATAAGGTTTTAACATAAGAAGTAAATATCAAGGAGAAAGGTTTGTTGGTAAACTAAGAGAGATTGTAAAACATATTCCTTTCCCTTTTTGTGTGTTTCTCTATTATAGTAACATAAATGTAATAAATAACTTGGATTGTAAATAACAAGACTCACAATTTAAAACTTCAGAGTAGAAAAACATTTCTCTCTTTTGCTTTATGTCAGGGACATGACTGCACTTGGAGGAAAATGCACAGATGTAGAGTGCGAATGGGAATATATGTAATTTAGGGTTAAAAGAAATATTATCTCTAAAAATTTTTTTTAATCTGATAATTTTATTTTAAAAACCCCACCTGAAGCCTAATTCCTCTTACAAAAGAGTACATGAACCTTCAGTATACCCTAGGTTCCACAGAATACAGTGTGAAAACCCTGGTACTTGTTTTTAAGTACTTCACATTTTATTCACTCTGACAGTCCACCTCTTTTTTATCCAGAACTGCTTTTGTGTTATAGAAAGAAAGAATATAATATTCAGCAGGCAGCAAGGCAAGGCTTCCATGCTAATTTATCCTTGGTCCTTCCCCCTGGTGATGGTTCTTCTTCTGCATGAAAGAAAAGCAGAGAAATAGAATAAACTTGGGGCAAGAGAGGAGGCGGTTTGAAGTCCAGCGTGGTGTTGGCCATGTTTCTTTTTGACCTCATAGTTCTACTACTGTCAGAGCAATGAATGTGGCTTGGAGTGTCTGCTGGTGGTCAGGTCAGATCCCATCACATTTCTCCTAAAGGCAAGGAAGGCACCTCTCCCCTAGCAGGATAGTTTGCTCATGTCTTTATTTTATTTCTATTTTTAATCACAGGCATGTTGCAAATCTAAATCTCGTTTATCTTAGCTCTTCTGAGTACTCAAGATGTTGATTTATAGGACTCTGTATTTAGGTTTGGGCAGAGGCATCTTGTGTTTTAAGCCCACTTGTGGCACCAGCCCACAGGGCTTTCGGGGCATGCAACGCAGCCTGTTAAGGACAGCTTTGGAAAAGCCCTCTGTGGAGTTTATCTCTTGGATTCTAGTGTTGACCTTGGCTATATGGACATGGATATGTAAAATTCAAGGATTCCAGATTGCTATCAGCTATTTTATTGTCACACAGAGGTCCCTACCAGGTCTTTGCCAAGGTTCTGCCCCAGCATGTTGCCCGAGTTGCTGTTATGAGGCAGAGGCTCAGAGCCGATGCATGGGTAGGAAGAGAATAACTCTGCCAGCTAATTTATAAACCCACCAGTGTCTCCAAAGGAGAGATGGTGAGTTTGCCCTTCCCAATGTATACAGCTCACTGACTGAAGCTCTTTGTGACTTTTTTTTTATCCCTTTAAAGGCTGCATGAGGCATTTATTATAACCTGGAGTCACCTGTATCTATGGGAGCAGGGGAGTGGTCCATGTGATGGCTCTGAGATGTAAAAGTCTTTCTCTGGCCCTGGAATATTATTCCCCCTTTTCAGAGAGCCTCAGAGTTCTCAGATGCCAGGACTTTGAAGCCCTAATCCAGTTTGCCTACTGAATAGAAATTATGGCTGGGGAAGAAACACAAGAAAATCATCTGTACTGCACTTCTAATGTTGGTCAAGACAGAAGGATTAGTGTTTTGTACTTAGGCACCAGAAAATAAAAACTATTCATTTGTGTTTTTTGTAGAATGCTTTGCTATAGGAATTTTGGGTGCCCCCACTGGTTTTCTGGTTTCCTGTTGTGTCCCTGAATTTCAAGTTGTTGACAGTTTACCCTAATCATCATCATCATCATCAAACACCATAGACACAATTCTAAATCTATTACAGACAGTTATTCATTCATTCATTCTTCACAAAAACCCTATTATTATTTTCCAGATGAATAAACTGAAGAAGGGAGACACAGAAAGGATACATGGAGGCCACACAATGGAATTCAAACCCAGGCAATCTAATTTCAGAACCATACTCTTAATGACCATAACATATAGCCTCTCAAATACATATAGACACTGAATTCAAAACTCCTTAAAATAACTTTCTGGGATTTCTCATGTCTAGCTAAAAATCACATTTTCATACACATGCTTTAAAATGTAGTCTATTCTTAAAAAATTTTTTTACTATAATTTTTTTATTGTTACCTTGAAATTATAGTTTATTGGTGTTTCAATTCTATTCCTTTCTGTTGTCCCTTAACTTCCCTGTTTTTGGCCTGTCTCCAAAATTCCCTAAGCCAGGAGTATTTTTAGACATAGAAGAGGTCAGAGGACACATAGAAGGAAATATGACACGATTAGAAGTCTGTTGGCTTGGTAAATTTTCATAGTTTTCAGTTGGAAGAATTTGTTTTCTCATAGCTTTTGGATAGGATTTGAGTGAAGCCTTTCTAGAAAAATTGTTGTATACTATTTAATTGATAATCTTCAGATAAGATTATTTCATGCAGGCATAGGGTTTCTACAAGTCCCCTTGATGATTCCTTCCATATCTTGCATATTTGTAGTTAGAAATTTCTTCCCAATGTCTATTCTAAATCCTTCCTACATAACAGCATTATACAGGAAAATAGATTTGTAATGACACTTCCATGAGCTACATTAAGTACTGCCTTTTGAGTTGTTTTTAGTATAGTAGTCCTCATACATTTTTGGATGCTGATAGTATTCAAATAAATTGGAAACTATTCAATTTTCTCACTTGAGGTGGACTTGAACTCCACTTTGTCTCTAAAAATAGGAAACCAAAAGAAGTAGATTTTTTCTCGGAATTTCAAAGTTGTTGGAGTTTTCCATGACCTAAAATTTTACCCTGTTACATAGGCAAGTAGCTCCTGCAAGATGCTTAGGCTTTAGAGATCCTTGTGGAAACCATACTTTTAAAGCCAGAATAGAATTCTCCTTCTATTCTCTGCTTTTTCTAACTTAGTGAACTAAATATGATGAGTCCTGAGCTACATCTGCACACAAAACTCGATACTCCAAAATTTCTTACACACTCTGTTGGTTGCTGCTGTTCAAAGATCCATGCGTTGAACTTGGTGGATTGGTATATGAAATGGAGGCGTTGGGAAGTAGCAGGGCTGCTGTCGCAGGGGAGATAGCGCCTCACCTCTTTTTTCCATGCTGCTCAGGTAGACTTGAAATGGCTGCACTCAAGTTCAAGGAGGAACCCTTTCTGAAGCTGGGGGCTCACATGCCATTGAGCAGGGAAAGAAATAGGCCTCTACCTGAAACTAATCACATAGCTGGTCCCAGATGAAAAAATGTCTCCTGTAGAAAGAAATAAGTAAGAGCCTTGAGGGATCATTGAAAGACTATGAGGTCCATGGGGAAGAGAGTGCAGACTGGAGCAGGCTTTCCCCCACCCCCTCTCCCTAGCTTCTCTCCCTAGGGCTGCTCTGGCAGCACAACCAGATGGAAATGTCATCTAATGCACAGTGTTTTATTCCTCCTGGTCTGCACCCTGCCTGATTCAGTAAAAGCTCCTTGGCAACACCATGCAGAGGTTCTTTTCATTTTTAATTGAATCCTAAGAGGTATATTTTCTTCTAGAGGTGCCAGCTTAAAGTAATTACCGGGAGTCCCAATAGGATTAATCAGAGATTCATAGAAAATAAAGATGGAGGAGGAAAACCTTACCCAATGGGTTTCTCTCATTCTACTCAGAAGGCTCTTGCAATCCAGGGCAATGATCACAGTTCTTGTCATTGTAAGCTATTAATAGGAGCCTCAGAATAAATCCCTGCTCCGTGAGATAAGAGAAACTGGTTTCATTGCCTGGGTATCTCTTCTCTGGTGACACCTTCCATTTTCATCAGCTGTTTATCAAAATCAGATTAATAAAAGAATAATCAGATCATAATTGTTTATGCTTGTCTTAGTCTTGAATTACGAATGACTTTCATGTGCTGCTTGAGCAAAGTACTGTGACCTATAGATGAACTAGGCTTTGTACTTCCCGCACCTTGTCTTGAACTTATGAATTCCCAAAGACCGCAATCATTGAGTCCTTGCTGATCGTTAATCTAAGTGGGAGAGGTGAGGCTCGCTCCACGGGGGCTGTGGATGTGTGGTAATAGATTCTATCTTTGCGATAAGTCATAAGTCACTAATGGGTTATTCTGAGCTCTCCCAAGTGGAAGACAATGAAGCATTTAGTAGGTTCTGCAGTTACGTAAGACATCTCTTTCCAAACAAAGCGGAGGCAGGACATCCAGCCAAAGAATTGAGTACAGGAGGCTGTGTGGTCTGGTGGTTCCAGGGAGAGACGTGGGGCCCGGGCTTCCTGGGTTCAGCTACCAGCCGAGACTCTGACTCAGGGGAAACAGAGCCAAGTCTCTTGGCTTGAGGCAGCTAGACTGTAAAACCCAGGAGAGAGAAAAACCGCAGGTCTGTGCTCAAGGACTCTGGGGGAAAAGCACATTTTGAAAATTAAAAAAAAAAAAAGAAAGAAAGAAAGAAAGAAAGAAAGAAAGAAAGAAAGAAAGAAAGAAAGAAAGAAAGAAAGAAAGAAAGAAAGAAAGAAAGAAAGAAAAGAAAGAAAAGAAAGAAAAAAAATGAAAAAGAAAAGAAAAAAGTTCACCCTGCTAAGTTACAATTCGGGACTTTTTTCAACAAGAAATGAGCATTTTTTTCTGCTTATTGCCTGACATGTCCTCCTCTGGGTAGCAATGTGAAGCCAAGCCAGTCTCTGAGGGTGTTCTGTGTGGGATGAATAAAGAAGCCCGGGGGTCTGAGCAAAGTTAGTCAACCTTGGTGAGTTGTCACAAGTAATGCTCAGGGAGCCTGACACTGGGGGCAAAGAGGTTCTGCATGAATTCCTCCCTTTTCTTACTCATTCTGCCTTCCACAATAAAATGCCCTCTGAGAATGTGGGAAGAAAAATCCCTTCCCTCAGACTTTTGGATGCTTCCCTTCACCCAGTTTGAGCAGAGATTTGCTCAGCTGTAACCAGCAGCCTGTTTAGCCGCAGACCCACACAGGTTCCCAAGCCGCAGCCGCAGCAGAGGCTTATGGGAACTGTGCTCCAAGTCTCCCCATCTCTGATCAGACAGGGTGGCTGGATACCCATATGGCTGGGTTTGAAGGACTACTAGGCAGGTCTCCCCTCCCCGGCATCATGCCTCATTTCTCTGGGCCTGAAAAGTTTTCTGATCGTCAGGAATATCTTATTGAATTGAAAAACTGAATTTATAGAGATCACTGTATTTAAAGTCTCTACCCTCAGCACTTGATTTAATGATATCATAGTCGAGTCTCAAACAGATGGGACAGGGGATGAAGGAGGGGCAGGTTTTGCTGTGGAATGGATTTGGGGAAGAGGGAGTGGCAGTCTCTTCTCTGAAAGAGTAGAGAGAGCCCAGGAGAGAGATATATAAATCCTAATTTATATATCTGATCATTTATATACATTTGATGATTTTACCAAAAGGTGTTCAGAGAGACTTTGAAATCTAGGAGTTGAGGGGTTTACCAGGCTGGTCGCTCTTACTCTAACCCAAGCTAAGCCAAGTGGAATATAGATTTGTATTTGTGGTCACCTTATCCAGACCCCAAGTGTACTCGTGAAGTCACTTCTTCCTACATTTGCCTAAGTGCACATACCCAGCCGTTGGTTAAATAATGAAGCTCAATGTCCCATGTCTTAAGATTCTCCAAATTAAAATTATCTGAGCTCTTTCTTTTTTTAATTGTGTAATCATGCTTTGGTCACTTTTGTTACAATTTAGAAAAAAATATTTAATAAATATTAAAAGTCCACACTTGCTCATAAATGTATCTGAGGGAACATTGTCTATAGTGCATGAATTCTATCTTGAGTGAAAAAGAATAGAAAACACCTTGAGATTAGAGCCAACTATAGTCACGTACTTTTTAGACTCTGGTTCCTCTATCTCCAACAATACACTGTGGCCAACATACCACTTTCAGATATGCCCTGGGTATTCAATGTTCTAATAAACACATAACTAGAAAGATGTAGGGAGCATGATCTGAGGTATGTTTCCTGAGATTACAGTCATCTTCCCTGGTCACCAGTGCCACTGTCCCCTATGGTCCTTGAGAGTCATCCTTTTGCTGTCTATAATCATACCTGGTCAAGCAAAGACAAATCAATGAGAGTTTCTGGAGAGAATGGTCTGCATAGGAAGTCAAACAGTAAATAGGATGTCCACCCAAAGAGGTGTGTAGACCAAAGTCTGTAGGTTCAGGGACTCCAACGTGCCTTCTGACATTTAATTGTTCAGTCCCCTCATCAGGTGTTATACAAGCCTCCTCCACAGTTCCTGGCAGCAGCAGGTGGGCCTTTGCCCCATCGGAAATCTCTGCCCCCCTCTCCAGCAGGCTTCCATGTGGAAGAAGAAAGCAAACACAGGTTTCACAAATGAATCTCTGGTCTTCCTCATCCTCCTCACCCTCCCTTAGTCAGAGGACCTTGTTAAACAGAAGACTTCATGTCTCAATTGAAATCTTTGCATCTGAATTATTGTCCTATTATCTGCTTTTTTCCCCAAAAATAACAGATGAGTGTATGTTCCTCATCCCTTTGATTAAAAGATCTTTCGATGACCTATCCAAACAAAAAAAGATTTCCTCTAAAACCTCATGTTTTGAAAGCGATTGATAAACATATATAAAAATTTTTTGGAGAGAAATGAAAGAATAAATTATCTCTAAGCTGGCATCCCCATATATTAGTTTTATTTTCATTTGCTTACAATCTGAATAAAAAAAAATACAATAACCAATATTAGTTTTTCACTTCATAAAGACTAACTTATAAAAGATATGAATATGTCAAATGAAAAAATACTTTACAATAATTTATTATGAACTATAAAAATAGATAGACTCTATCGAGGGAAAAGGTAGATTCCTGGCTGTACAATTTCAATAATTAAATTTGCCACAGATTTAAAGATTCATGTGAGTGTTTTCAAATCCAGTCTGGAGAATGACAGTCTAGTGGTATTTTCTGATTATGCTCAAAAATAAATCTTTTTATGATTCTTGAATGAGTATCACACAGAGTCAATCATAGCAAAGATTCTGGTGGTTGGTTTTTAAATAAACAAGAGCTTGTATATTACAACCTAATACACAGTGGACTGATAGTTTACCAAAGCTCAATAAAGTTTTATTTTTAAAAGTAGGAGTTGAACATGCTTCTATTACGGTAAATTAGAAGTGATGTGAAAATCAGGAGAAATGTCTCAGCTTCACATCCTGCCTGAGAGGACTGAGAGAAGACAGCCATATTCAAGAAACATCCAGATATGTAAACCAACAAATGGGGATCCAGCCAGCACATACCCATTTGCTATTATCAGTAAGAGTTGGTGATATCTTCTTTGAAAAGTAGAATTTCTGTTTGAGGTCCATTTGGTAATGTTTCTGGTTTGTAAGAAGGGAGTCAGTCACAGAAGGGAAGCAAAGTAGAGCAACTTTTCTAATTAGAAATGGGGACAGGAACCTGCGTCCATGGTAAGTGTCACAAGCTGTGTAGAACTCAGCTAAGGAAGGAAGAAACCAAATGTTTATTAAGCTCCCTCAGTGAGCCAGTCGCTTTCTTAGGTGCCATTTCATTTAACTTTCCCATGATGCTGTGAGGCAGTGACGTTTTTCTCCACTTTACAAACAAGATAGCTAAAGATGAAATGGTTTATCTAAAGTCACACTGCCAGAAAAGCAGCGGATTTCCAATCTAAGACCTACAACCTTAAAAATAAGGATAGAAAATCCATCTCAGAGCATGCGTCCTAAATCATTATTCCTTTCCTCTTGCATCCTACAACCTTTTTAAACTAAATTAAACAAAAGAAACATTACATTTTACAGTACAATTGATGATTAAAAATGCCTCAGAGTTGGTAAAAAGTAGTCCTTGCATTCAAACTTGAAATGGCATAGGCGGTCTGATTTTCCATCTAATTAATTGTAGAATGTGATGGAACATGTGACCCTCAACATGTATCCCATTCTTTAAACCAAGCTTTCCTTGACATTGGTGGATATAAATTAAGATCAGCATTCTCGGTACCTCTGACAATATATCTTCCAGCTCTGACTCCCTTTGCCTGGAGAGCATTCGCAACCTTGACACCTACACAAGTTCAGTGTACCAAGATAGAGATGGTCACTGGAACAAAGGAAGCAAAATGAATATTAGTTCTCATCTATTCCAAAACCAGATTTTTTAAAAAATAAACGTGAATCTGAGAGATTTTACATATACCAGCTCAAGTGTAACATACCATCACATCCAAACATGGTGCTTTTGGAGATTATGAAAATTTTATTAACAAAGAAAATCTGCATGATACACATCCCCTTTAAAAACAACCACCTCAAACATATAGGAAATGCTGTGTTTTCTATTCACTATTTCATCAATGCTGGAAGAATCAAACCACAACACCAAAGTACAGACCGAAATTTTTAAAGGGGATAATCAGTTGTGATAATAAAATACTAGAAAATCAGAAGAAATGTGTCAAGGTATTCATGTCACAGGCTAAATCACTGAGCTTTCATTCAAATGAATGTTTCTACTGTGAGTCAATATACTTGGCCATCCGTTCTCTTTAACACTGCTATCCTGAATATGCAATGTACGCCTAAAAATCATGGCAGTTTGAATGTAGGAAGGACTGAGAGCCAACATGATTTACAGAGATTTATGGCTACATAGCAATAGTTCAGGGGCAATTCTTAGAAAAGTTCAAGGTATGCTTCATGATAAGAACAGACTTGTTTTCCAGGACAATTTTTAGCGTTGTTTTTTTCTGATGATCTTTAAATAACTTCTCACCACTGTCCCTCAGAATCAATCTTATATACTCTCTATCCCACCCTTCATGAAGACTCTGTTAACATGTTCTAGGTATACTGCAAGCAAGAGGGGGAGTATAATAATATTAAAAAGATTCTAATGTCCCAGAAATGAAAAGAAAACACACATAGGATGGGTCCTCATTGTCAGAACAACACACTGATGTGTGCAGCTAGAAACCCCTCAAATGAAATCATATAGACTTTTAATCCAAAGGGGAGGACAAAGTCAGGCCTGTTACTTGACTACAGTTTCTAGGGCCTGGTGTAGCTATATTTTTAGGCGTGGTTCCAAGGCACTGCCTACACAAATTTGGATGGCGTGAAGGAGGCACAGATGGTGGTCACGTGAACGCGCAGACCGACTGAGTGGGTTCAGTTACAAAGTCTGTACATTTAGGCTGCTGTATTCCTCCTTTTTCAAGTACTGCCAAGTCTCGGCTGTTCTCCCTCTTTCCAAAGTCTTGATTCATTTAATTCTCCTGAAGGAGGTGGAAGAGGAGGAGGATTGCGCAAATCTTACTGTTTCATGGTTTAGAGAGAAGAGAGTCACCATCCTGGCTCCTTGTCAGATTTTACATGTAACATTTTGCTAAGTGTAAAGCTGTGTATCTGTTCCTTTTCTGTTGCTGTTATTGTAACTTCAATATTTGCAAACTACAAACTCAAAATACTTCAGATCCAGTCCAAAGCAGTTTGTTATTCATTCAACACAGCTCTTACATGTATCAATATGCAGCAAGTTCACTTAATAGCAATATTTTCCTTGTTTCTTTTTTTCTTTTTTTTTTCTTCTTTTACTTACAATCTTTTTGTTCTTTGGGGAGTTAAGGATGATTTGATTATACAATAGCAAAATCATATATATATATAATCAAGCTTATATATAATCAAGCTTATCACCATGTCAGTTCTTACTGGTTGCATTCTTTTTTTAAAACAAAGCGCTTCGGCTAAAGTTTTTCTACTATTTGAAATACCCTGTGAATCACTTGTAAAGCATAGAGCACCTTAGTGATGTGTAGAATTCTAATTTTCTAATATAAAAGTCTGTAGTGTTTGCTATAAAAAGTTGTTAAAGGTATGCAGGGTGTGCTTCCTGATCCATAGTAATTAGCGTTAAAGCACTATTTTCTCATTTTTTAAAGAACAGCCTATGACAGTTCAGATTCTCAGTCATTTTCTTCTTTATGTAGAAAATCATTCTAATCAAAATGAATTCAGTTCTTGGGATTTTTTTTTAACAGGACATAAAGTATTTCTCAGGTCATCATCAGGATGCATGGTGTTCTGTCAATGTAATCTTTGCGTGTGATCAAACATCTGCTCTAGTGTCGTATCATCTGTGCCCTCCAGTGTGGCTTCTTGGCCTGAGCTAGTGTGTAGGAAGGCTATTTTTAAAGCAAGTCAATACATATAAAGGTTTTAACATCTGCGGATCAGGTATTTTATCTGGAGGACATAAAAGACATTTATAATCCTCCAACTAACTGATTTAACATTTTCCTTTTTATTTGGGTATTTATATTGTGTAGAAATCGACACTATAATCACAATCAATGGAATTATTCATCTGTCTTCTAAGGCAAACAAGAAAATGTTTTCCTTTTGGGGTAGAATTTCATGATTAGTAAAGTATATCAATAAGCAGTGTAGAGAGGCAAACTGAACTCAATTATACTGAACTTCTACTTTCAACAGAGAATATTAAGAAAGTTATTGATAAAATTTATGCTGCATGAATTTGCATTCTGAGCTCCATCCTTAAAACATTGATATTGTTCCAAATTCAATAATAACAATAATAAGAAAAAAAAGTCTCCCACCACAGGGCACTTGTGCTTTTTTAAATCATAGTCACCTAAAAACAAAACAAAAATTACCCTCCGAGTCAGCATGTAAATGCTCAAATAAAGAACTTCAAAACATTAATTTCAATCTCCAGGTTGACTGTTCATACAAATCAATAATGGGATTTCATATCAAAAATAGTTTTGTGAATGGAACACATTGGTGTTACCCAATCTTTCTAAAAGTATTTAGCTGCCAAGAGAGACACTTTACAACATATCACAAATGTGCTATTTGTATAAACATTCCCATGACAAATGCTCTTGTTTTTGTTTAAATGAGTATATTTAACCTGAGCTATTAATATTTTTTTTCTCCCTTGTAAAGCTTGGCTTTCAAAAGAAAAAAGAAAAAACCTCTCTCTTATGAGAGTAATTTCTCCTAACACTGACTGTGCTACATAAGTACAACCAGGGCTCATTGAATAGACTTCTGAGCATAATTATAATTAACAATTAGCTAGAAATTGCTTTTAATGATTTGTTTTAGATGATAGAATAGAAGCATAATGTAATTATTTTTAAACCTTCTACAGCATTAAGAATACAACTACCACCAACTTTCAATTATTGAGAGGCAGATAATCATCCGAATCACTCAGCAAGTGATTTGCTCGTGGAGCCAAACCAAGGGAGCTGAGGAGAAAAGGCTGACACCCCAGCACAGGTGTTTATAATTATTTAGCTTTTGCAAAGTCTCCTCCTTTTCTTTTCTGCTCCTGTAGGTTGTCTCCTGCCTTGAAGACATCTCGACCAGGGAAAATACTCAATCCGTCCATTTGGCTCTTCATCTACCCACTGCCTTTCCCCAAGACACACTGAGGATGTCCTGGTGGGGAGATGGGAAGGCGTGGAAAAAACTCTACAAAATTCAGCAAGTGGGCCTGAAATGCCAATTCACACCATCACACTAGACTAATAGGAAATACGATTATAAAAGTAATGGATAAAATCAGTATCAGAAATAAACACAACTGTACAGATAGACCTACGCAATCCTTTCTCTATTCAGTGTTCTTTTAACATCCTAAAGTCAATTTGGATCTCTTTTTCCCATAAGAATTTGTAAAAATACTATAGAAACCTGAATTAATGTATTTTTTCATTTCCCGACAACTATAAAAATATTTATTTAGAACAGTGAATATTCATTTAGAACAATTATTGTCAAAAGTTTTTTTTCTTTCTCTCTTTCTCTCTCTTAACCTCAGCTAGTAGGTGTATTGTTTTCTCTCCCACCTTTCAGCAAGAATGTTAGACCTTTTGCTGCTGGCCTTCGGAAGTCGTTAGGGAGCATATCCTGTCACCCACATAAAAGACCTGGTACCTGTGTTTCCACATCACAAAGCAGGCCAACAAGCACACAAGGCCACAGAACAAGTTAAGAATCATCTGGATAAGTAAGAACAGTTTGAAAGTGCCAGTGATGCTGGTACAGTCTGTCACATCTCGATACACAAAGTTCCTGCTGAGTGGCTCCGAGGAGGGCAGTTTGCACTGGCAGGAGTTGAGTGCGGTTCCACAGGTAAACTGGGTGAGCTGTGAATAGTGGTAAGCAGTAAACGCTGTGGCCAGCACACAGACCATCAAGCCAAGGGCGCTCAGCAAAAAGTACAACAGCTGCAAGAAAACAGAAGAAAAGCTTTCCGGTTACAAAGAACATTGAATGACTATTGAGAAAGCTAATTAATAAAAGCTGTCGTTTTTCTTCTCTCCCAGGACATTCCCTGATGTCTCTCCTCAATACCCAAGATGTGGAAAGGGCTCCATGCTTATTTGTCAGGGAGCAACCCTTAAGCCCTGATTATATTTTCATTAGTCATACAGATGTTGGGTTCTCTTGATGAACTGAACCAACAATATTAGCTTGATTGAGGGGTGTTTGTGTATGGATGTAGCAAGCAGCTTAGATGAATCCCAAGCATAGGAGCCATCCCCGAAGGGCGTTCTTAGCTCATTTTGACATCAAGAACTGCCGATATAAAAATTGTAACAAGACTAGAAAGTAAAGAACAGATTTCCACAATGTAAATACTGTTTTGGCCTAAACTGGCAATAACTGATCAACTAGCAACAGTGGTTAATAAAAAAAGATTATGTTCAAAGTAGTGGTTGCCAAACTCCGTTCAGAAATGCCAGGGTCCCCAGTAAGCAGTGACTAGGAGATAAAAAATATTTTGGCCCCGGAAGGTAGGTAGGTGACTAGATGTCAGCTTCACCACCTACAAGTTTCATCCCAAATCCAACTGCGACTATGTAGTTCCTGAGCAAGAAAATCAATTCTAAATGGTCCCTCATCTACGAAAGTTCTGAGTACTGATGGCCTACATGTTAGCCTTGGGATAGAAAAGTGTGGTTAAAGTTCTAACTCTGCTGCTCAAGAAATGTGAAATTCCTGAACAAGCCAAATGTTTATGTTACATCTGAAATATTTTTATCAAAAATTGTGAGCATTCATTGACGTGGCCACAGTATAAACCGTCTTACAGATGAGAAATGTTCCTGTGATTGCACTCATTAAACTGACATGTTTCTCTTAGCGGTCCTGCCTACTGAGGGTCTAAATAAGGAAAAGAGTCCCAAGGTTTTGGGACTAGTGTGCTCAACACAGTTCTTAGTGCAAGATTTATATTACCATAGTCAAAAATTACCCCTTACAAGGAGAAGTTCTGGTGAATGTGAACTCTCCAGAGTAAAATTATCTTCAGTCATGTCTAAGTTCAGATTAAAGTAACTCTGAAAAGATTATGTCCTCGCTCTACCTTCAACTATACATAATTCAAATAAAACATATATTTGTGTACAAATGTCCTCCAAATGAGTGATTTTCCACATGTTGACCATTTTAAGTGTTTTTAAGTCTTAAAAATAGAATACTTAAAATGTATTTTTTTCTCTTTGAGTGGTGTGCATGTGTGTATGTGTGCACGTATGTGTGCACACTACCTGCTGGTACCTTAAGCGTGTGTCTAGTTTGCTTGGACACTTGACTGTACATTTGAGGATGTAGGAAGACAGCGGACCTGGTTAGTGCCATTTTGTCTTAAAATGGCTGGACTACAAAGGTGTTCATAGATCCTGTGGATCTCATCAAAGATATCTTAAACACACACACTATTTTATAATTTTAAATTATCTGAAAGAGCGTCACATATAACTCACATTTCTTCACCTGTGAAATAGTTTATCGGACACCTTATATCTCAGGGATATAACAAGAAAAGCTTATATTCAACACGTTTAGTCTCCCTTGGAGAAGGGGAACCAGATAAATACAAAGTGTCACCATTACAAAATGTAAAAAGAAAATATTTAATTTGTGATATTGAATGTCCTTGCTCTGGTCCTGTCCCCAAGATTTTCAGTGGCCATATTTTCTAAAAACCTGGAGTGCTAAACTAAAATATTTCATTTTGAGTGGCTACTGGAGCAGCATATTTGAAATATTCTGAGTTGTTCTGGAACTTATAGTCTTGATGATTGACTTCAAACTCTTGAGGCCAAGAACCAAATTAAATCGTGCTGGCTATGTTGTGTGCATGTGCATATTTTAGCTGCCTTTCCAGTGTAGCCAGCACACAATTGGGAATTACTGCTCTGGGAACATGGGTGCATCTACAACTTTACCAACAGGGAAGGCCCAAATTAAACAGATAATCTTCCACCTGAGAGTCATCTGCTTAATAGAATGGTCCCAACTGGAGTTTTCTCTACACATTTTATTGCCATCAATGGATGGGACTGGGAGGGAAGAAGATCTTTTAATAACCTTTCTACATCTAACACACACACACACACACACACACACACACACACACACACACACACACACATTCTTAGCGAATTTCTATAGCATTCATTGGGGCAATACATAGAAGTAATGATAATAATTCCTCATTCTCAATCTGGAAATAATACAAATAGTTGCAAAAAAATATTATTCACAAAACTCCATTTTCTGAAATGAGATTTTTTTTCTATTTTTGAAAGATGACCTTTGGTACAGAGATCAAACGATTTCCCCAAGACATTTAAGAAGTATACAGCAGTACAGGGTGATGCTTAGGAGCCTGGACCAGGGAGCCAGACTGTCTGAGTTCAAATCCTCATTCTCTCCCAGCTAGCTACGGGCTTTGAATAAATTAAGCAATCCCACGTGTACCTGTTTTTTCATCTGCAAACTGGGAATGGTGATCATAATAGCACCTATTTCACAGGATTATTATAAGGATCAAAAGAGTTGGTATCTGTAAAGGGCTTAGAACAATGTCTGGTACTTAGTGCACTATTTAAGTATTTGTGAAATAAACAAATTAGTAGAGACAACAAGAGCTGTCAGTTTTCAGAAATCTTAGGATATTAACTCTACTTGCTTTTTCTTATTCTCTGTCATGTTGAAAGCATAACAATGCATACTTGGCTTGTAGAAAGGATGTAAACACACAAACACGGAGATTGTTCAGTTTTAATTGAGCATCTTAAGTGTGCTAGAAGCCAGCCAGAGTACAAATGAAAGCCATGCCCCTTACCAATCTCAGTGGTGCATATGTCACACATTACGATTCTGCCTCCCCCTGCTCCATGAAAGCATCAGGTCAAGTAAACAGGAGTGAGCCACAGAATCAAATTTTCTATCCCTTTTAAGACATAAATATATACTTGATCCCCCAAAGCCCGTGGGCTACATATGCAGCGCTGTAACATTTTTCCTTCATGGCTTTCTTTAGCTCATCTGACAGCAACAAGCTTCTGGGTTAGAATCTGTAATTTAAAATCAAGTGGCTTGTTTTACCTACTTGGCATGAATAAACTATCAGTGAAAGTGTTTATGATGACCTTGAGAATGTGAGCAAATATATCTTGATAAAAACCCGGCTGAGGATGCATTTGTCTTTCCTGTGTCAGCCCATGTGTCTGGCACTGGGCAGCCTGCGGAGGTGCGGTGGCCCCCTGCGTTTCTGTAACAGCTCAGGCGCCGCTTGGCTCGCTGGCTGACTCTAATTGGTACCCGGTTGCAGCTTCAACGTTGAGTGACTTCAGGAGGAGGGCGGTTTGCCTTCGATTTAATTACCTTCCCCTCTGGCAGGAAGAGTAAGGCCCCTCTGCAATGTGCTCAGGCAGGAGGGGGCGGCAGCCGCCTTGGGGCCTCCTGGATGTGTGTAAGAGACATTGCACCTTAAATGCCCTCATGGGGAATGTGCCCCAGAGTGCCTCTGCAAGCTCACAACCCAGACAAGTTTCAGAAAATCATCAAGGTGATCCCTGAGAAAGTTAAAACCACAAGGAAAGACAGGAGGCCCAGTGCCCAGCTAAGCCCAGGGAGGGCCTCCAGGGCCTGCCAAAGGCCCTCTGAAGAAGACTGCTTAGCTGGAGATGAAAGGGAAAGCCCGGTGGCTATTGTCTCTAAGAAAAAGAGAGAGGATGTGTGTGTGTGTGTGTGTGTGTGTGTGTGTGTGTGTGTGTGTGTATGTGTAGGTAGGCTACAATGAGATACTGCCATCTCCGCCTGATGGCTTTCCCTGGCTGTCTTGGTGTCCAAGAGGAAGAAATAAATTCTCAAACAAAGCTTAGGCTAGGTTATCAATACAAGGACACTAAAATGTGGTTATGCTAGTGTAAAGGCCACATGAAGGATACTTTTCGTTCTTTCCCACCAAAATGATGTGAGAAACACAAGGAAAGTCTGCTATAACCTGTTGTACCTTTGGAAAACCTTGAGATCAACTGAAGCTCATTTTCTAACGGAAAATAATATAACGGGCATCTTAGAGAGCTCGCAGGGAGCATCACTAAAGGTCACATGCAGGAGAAAAGTGCCTCTGAATTTGTCAATGTCTGTCACAGTTGGAGGAATAAAAAGATAGTTAATGAGATGCTCCTAGTGGGGAATTCTCAACCTGGCTGACATTGGCAGTGACTTTTTTTTTGCCCTTGCTCCTTATTTTACATGCAGATGTTGAGATGGCTTTTGGGACCTCTGTGGAGCTGATCCTTTTGCCTCTGCTGTTTCCTAGCATTATCTGGGGAGGAAATTAGGGCCTTTAATGTACATTGATAAATGTAATTTAGAGCATTTT
The DNA here is from genome assembly GCA_030015415.1 of Cynopterus sphinx. Lineage (NCBI taxonomy): Eukaryota > Metazoa > Chordata > Mammalia > Chiroptera > Pteropodidae > Cynopterus > Cynopterus sphinx. The sequence continues at coordinate 142,044,199 of CM057380.1, forward strand.
TTTTAAACCTGGTGAATGAAATTTTTATAATTTAACAGGCCATTTTTTACTAGGATTTTTGGCTTAAAAATATCATCACTAAGCCTTGCTTTTCAAAAAAACAAAAACAAAACAAAACACATGGACTGGTGTCTGCTTTATCTGACTTTTTTTTTTAAGGAACACCTTCAGGAAAAGGAAAATTCCCAAATGTAGGCATATCCACCAACTTCCAACTCTATCATTTAAAAAAAAAAAGCATCTATTAATTTTAATTAGAAAAGTTGTGTTTCACTGGAGAACATTTCAAAATTAGAGAAAAAATTACAAAATGCAGATATAATCCCACCGCTCACAGATAACTATTTTTTCTAAGCTCAAAAGAGCTATTTTTTTTCTGTAGGATAATACTATACATTTTGTTTAGCCATATTTTCTTGCTATGTAATATCATGTAAACATTTTTATTTCAATAATTACCCTTTTACAACATCTGTATATCTGCAAATTATATTTTACATCAAAAGCTTCAATTATACTAGAATATACTAACATCTTATTTTTTGCATCTTCGTAATTTCCAAATACTTACTTTTAGGCCTGTGCTTTCTTGTTTTAGTGAACAGAGGAATATCTAATTTTTATGTGTTTTTTTGTAGAAGAAAAGTAAATGGTGTGAGTGGACAAAAACAAAATTACAGGCAGCTTTTTGTTCTCTGCTACAGCAGTTCAAAGAAAATGTAGGAATTTTACTTCTACAAGCTCTGATTGCTGACTTGGGTGTTTATCTCCCTAAACTCTGAAAGGGTGTGTCTCTGTTTCCCTTTGGAGTGGATCCTACCTGCAGTGACAAGGCCGTGTTCCTGAACTGGCTCCAACCCAATGCACTGTCTCTAACAGAGAAAAACCACACGCACACAAAAGACACACACACTTGCCAAACCATCACATCCCAACTCTCTGCCCCCTTGGCCCTCAGACCCTTGATGTAGATCAATTGGATGCACCCAATGTACTTTTTCTGTCTCAGTGATCCCACCTATGAGAGGAAATGCACTTAGACTGCTTCATTATTAAAATATTCCAAATAACCCTCAAGACTTGGAAGTGGGCATTGACATGGGCATCCTTTCCTGGCACAGTGTTTTGTCGAACTGATGAATTTTCAATATTCCTTTTAAGGGCATTAAAGAACAGATTTCATATGCTCCAGGCCAAGCCAGTTCATGGAAATTAAGACTTTAAAAAAAAATAGCATTACATTTGAAGTTTGGATGAATGCCTTCTTAAAACATTTTTTTTTTTTGGCCTACCTAAATATGCAATTTCTAGAATAATCAGATATGTGACCCCTTAAACAGCACTCCTTTGTTTTGTACTTGTATTTCTTTCTACGTGATGATAAAAGAGAAAGAAAACTGACAACTTACTTTCATAGCAAACTGGATACATGTCCGTTCATCAACTTGATATGAAACACAAAGCATAAACAAACCAAGATAGGCCACTAAGCAGACCTGCAATAGAGAACAGGAATGAAGAGCGTTATCAGGGCAAGTCACACACTCTAATGACATCAGTCTCAGTATCTTCCACCAGTAACATCCTTGTTAGCAAGACGTTTACTTCATTTACTTATCTTTATGTGCTATTTTTTCTCAGCTTGTAGAACAGAGTTTTAAAAATAGTAAAATCAAGTTTTTTCAATTTAGCCAGCATTTATTAAGTCCTTTAGATGTGCCAGGTGCTGTACAAGATCCTTCAGAGTATACAATGGTGAATAAAAAGTTCAGCCTCAGAAAGTATATAGCCCAGTCCAGGCCAAGATAAGTACACATCCTCTTCTGAAGGAGGGCATTATATGTCAAATGCTATTCAGAGAAGTACAAAAAAGAGGGAAAAAATAACATTAAGTTAGGCAATTAAAAAGGCTTCACTAAAGAGGTAGATTTGAAATGGTCCTTGAAAGGGATGATAATAATAATAACCATGATCATTAACATTTACTGAATACTTATTTTGTACTGGGTTCTTCTAAGGGCTTTGTATGGATTTCTTCATATAATAACTACAAAACCCTATGAAGTAGGGGTTATTGTGATCCTCATATCATAAATGAGGAAACAAACACAAAGCCAGTAAACAATGGAACCAGCACTCGAAACAAGTAGCTTGGGTGAAACAGTAGCACAGAGGTAGGGCTGCATACATTGTGTGGAAAGAATAGCAAACATGTAACCAGAGTTGAAACGACAGAATATAGAGCTACCTAGAAAATAAACCAAAACGGAGTTACGAGAAAAGATGGGCTGAAAATCTAGCATCGTAGGACTGACTGAGTAAGTAGTGGGGCTCCCTTGAAAAATTTTAAGCAGAGATGACATGATTCATGACATTTTTCAGGAAAATGAGCAGTGGTGTCAGGTGGGTTGACAGTGAGAATATGAGGATATTCTTTTACTAATCTAAGCAAGATTAATGTATCAGGTGTGCCAGACCTCAGATGATGGCAGGCAAAGTCAGAGAGGAAAAATGTAGCAGAAGTGGAATCTGTACATCTTGGCTATAGTATGGCTGAAGGGAGGACACCGAAGAGAGAGAAATAGGAAGCAATTTCCAAACAACTTGAGTGTCAGAAATGGAAAGGGGATGGGCAGAGCTGAAAGGAAGCTCATGAGAGGAATGGTAACTTTGAGAGAAAAGGTGCTTGATTGATCAGTAAAACCAGATTTTCTTTTTAGTGCACTGGAGTTTTTTAAGCTGTGGTTTAGGGTTTCTAATCAAAACATATCTGTGCACACTTAATATTGGAAACCTTAAAATGTTGCTAAGTTCTACTTTAAGAGGGAAAATGTAAGCAACAATATTGCCTTTCTGATAAGCACGATTTTCCTAGAGACAGATGTTGCAAGGACGACTGAGAGTCACCTAACAAGTCATTAAATGACTGGTTTGTTAATGTTCATAATTCCCACCCCTAGGACCAGCCTCAAACCACAGGCCATCCATGCTAGCATGGCAGAACTGTTCACTTACAAAGGCAACATAGCACTTTCAGGTAACACCTCTATCCTATTTACTCCTAAATTACAAAATCAATAAGTTGCTTATGCCCTCATGGGTTCCCAAGTTGAAAGTTGTTCCAATTTCTAATGGGCTGTGAAACCAACAACCAAGCGTTCTTATAGTATAGGTTCTTTGCAAGGTTATCTCTCATTAGGACTGGCTGCATGGCTTCACAGCAGTAGATAAAATTCCCAGTGGAGAGACACCACCTTAAAGTATGAGAGCATGGTATGGACTGGACAGGTGTGTGTAGAAAACAAAGCTGATCGGACCCAGGGAGGCAGCTTTTCAGCAGAAGACTAGTAGATTTGGAAATAACGGTACTGAAGTTGTTTGTGTGGTCCGCAATGTGGTTTACATTTCCAAAGCAGGGATGGAATCCTTTCTCAAAACTCATTTTTTAAAAAGGTCTAATTGAGGTGTAAGTTTGATAAGGCCTATAGAGGCTTACCATGTTTTCTCCCATTAAGCATTTGCAGAACCGAAACAATGAAAGAAAGATCTTTTTTTTGTTATTGTTTATTGACAACAAACCAGATGGAGCCTTCTAAGCCTACTTCTGTGGAGACAGTTGACCCCCTAAGCGCATGCCCATGCTCTCTTGTTAGTGTCTGTCTGTCTGTCTGCCTGTAGAGGCACAGGGTCAGACTCTCCCCGACATTACTGTCTTTGCCTCTGGAGGCTGCTGTGCTGATGTTGGCAATTGCCAAGACTTTCTTTTTTGTCTCTATGAGAGATACATTCCAATAACTAGGACTCACTGACCGGCATCTTAGAAACCTGACTCTCTGCCTTGCTTGAACAAATTTCCCCACAACAGTAGTGTCTACTTCATTATAGCCTTAATTTAAACTGGTTTCCAGCAAGAAGTTGCACTGAAGCATATGACCTCATAATAGAGGATTTCACCTAGTCAATCGACTGAACTTTTTTGAAAACATACAATAGCCAGGTCCTGGGAATTGAGAGGTAAAAACACAGTCTTAGCCTTTGACCCCTCAGTCTAGTGGGGAAAGAGAGGAGAATGAAGTTACAATACTGTGTGAGTACCAGGACCATGTCTGCCATAATACACAGAAAGGAAGATTAACCTGAGTGTGACTTGGGGAAACTTCCTAGAGGAAGATGCGTTTTGAACGATAAGAAGAAATTAGCTAGAAGAAAGATATAAGAAAGAGTAGAGAGAGTACTAATAGGTACAAAAGCATGGAAAATGCTGAGCAAACATTTGAAGACTCCTGTAACTCTGGTGCAGAGAGTGAGAGAGGAATAGGCAAAAGGTGTACTCCACAGGTGACAGAAAGTAGGTCACAAAAGACTTATATTTAATATAAATCAGGGGAAGGGTGTGATTACTTTTGCTCTTTAAGATGGTCCTTCTGGCTGTGAAGAATAGATTGGGAGGAAAGACCAACTAAGAGGTTGAAATGATGAGTGCCTGCGCACAGGGAGCAGTAGGGATAGAGAATGAGTGTGCTTGAATGACAGGAAGGAAGCAGAATACACAGACTCTAAAGACTAACTAGGTGTGAGAGCTGAAGGAGAGGGAGGGATCAGGAAAATGTTAGCTACCTGACTTGAGCTGCCAAGTGGATGATGTTGCTAATTTAATAAGACAGGAGATACAAGAGCAGGAGCAGAATGGCAGTGGAAAATGATGATGCCCACAGAGACTCAAAGCTCAGCCACATGGGCCTAGAATTCAGGAAAGAGGAGATCAGCATTTGTCAGTCATCAGCATCTATGAAACAACTGAAACCTTCAGAAACACCGTACCATCCAGAGAGAGTCTAGTGAAAACAGAAAAGGGCCAAGAAACTTACACAGTTATGAAGGATCTTTGACTTTCTTGAACAGAAAACATCTCAAATAAACTTCTTACAATTTTGGTTGTACATCATGACATGTCTAAATATTGTGAAACTGATCATCATCCTTTTTGTTTTTTTGAAGTTTCACTTCTAGGTCTTTGCATAAGGTATTTGCTATAAAAGCTGAATTAATTCAACATATTATAATTTCTTGACCTTATGATAGGGCTCAATAGGCTCTAGGTGAGGTACTTCATTTCATTTTCTTTCCTATATCTGTGCATCATAGAACAATACTTCTTTATGAGAGAGGTTACTGGGGGTTTAGTGTAAGCAACTTCTAGAGGAGTAGTATTTATCAAATACTTAAAACTGAAGGCTTTATGACCATAGGGGAAAAAACAGATTTCTCATGCCAGATTAAGAGTCTAGTTACCTGGGCTGGCAGGGTGGGGATGTACCAGGAAGAAAGGATCTTCTGGCTTCTCAGGCAGAGAAGGAGGAACTCATGCTAATGAGCAGTGAGACCCACCAGGCCTACCTGCAGCAACATTCTCTAATTCTGGGCCAAAGCTTCTATTAAGTATGGTAAGGTGAGGCACGTAGAACAGGAGAAAAGGCAGTTACATAAGGTTTTCAAGAAAGTACCTTTTGGACCAGACACCCAGACCTGGGGCAGACAGATGGTTTTGCTGAGATCAAAGCTAAATATGGATGAGTGGCATTGGGAAAAGCAGTGCTAAAAGAGCTGCTAGCCATTTAGAGCTTGCTAAGATTTAGTTCATGTACAGGTAGTTGATTATGTTGATAAGAAAAGCTTGAAATAATTTTTAATGGAAAACAGATCCCTACCATCATTTTAACTTATTTTTGGATGCATGTTTCTACAGTTTTGTAGGGTAAAGAGAATACCTAAGTCCTAAATTCCACATTCTGTCTAAAGATATTCTTTGTCTGCTCAGGGTGAAGAAGACTGCATTCTTTCTTGTGCGTTAGGAAGTTAAACAGAGTTGAAATGTTCTCTGAATGTTAAATCCATGTCTAGATGTCCAAATCCTGAGTCTTGTCACACATTGTCTTTGTTTTTGTTATTCGGCCTATTGTACCTATTGTGTGTTTTGAGGGTTGTCATTTTGAATGAAAGGTGACTGTGTGACAAGTGTCTTAGAGATTTACCTACATATTTTTTTTTTCATTTTGGCATAGCTAGAAGATATCACTCTAAAGCGTTTTGTGAGAATGTGAATTACTGGTATTTACTTCTCTCCATATCATAGGTATTTATATTCTGGTCTTGAGACATTCACACAACCTCCTATTTATTTGTTTTCTCTCTTTTATTGTTGACAGAGCTGCTTGACAGGGCTACCTAGGGAATACAGCCTTCCCTTGTCAAATGCGTTTCAAGGTTTCTCTCCTCCTTGCATTCCCCTTTGTCATTTGTGTACCTGAAATGTGACTCTATTTTTGTAAGTTAATCAACTTTCAATGTTGTATTTAAAGTGTCTTAATTCAGTCAATATACTCACAAGATAAATTCTCTTCTCATGTTTGTACAACCCATTGATCAACAAGAGGTACAGCAGAACTGTAAATATTTCTCTAGATATTTCTTAAGAAAATTTCCATGGATTTTCATCTATTAGAATTTAAGCCAGAATATTAGAAATCATTTTCAACAAATGATAAACATATTGCAAGCTGTCAATTGAATGAGGTCTCTCAGGAGAGCTGCTGATTGATTAAACACTATCCAAAAGAACATTTCATGAGTATCCATAAAAGGATGTTTATTGGATCAAGATTTCAGAAGGATGGGAGAGAACATTTTAGCATAACTTAGGCATTTTTACTGGTTTCTCATGGCCACTACCTTAAGGCAAGACAAAGTCTAAGCCAGTGGTTCAGAATCACTTGAAAGGCTTCGTAAAAACTGATCCTATCCTCAGAATCTCTGATCCAAGGGGTCTGGGATGGGGACTTAGAATTTGTATTTCTAACAAATTCCTGGGTAATGTTAATGCTGCTGGTTCTGAAGCCACACTGAGAACCTCTAGCCTAAAGTAAAAACATGGTCTTCTAAATGCTGGCATCTAGTGTGAGGTTATCTGAATGGTTAGAAGTCTAGAGTGATATGTGGACTAGTGGAGTTTCCTATGGAAGAGTTGTTTATTACACATCACAATGAGATGTAACGATAGTTACCCCATAAATAAATTTAGTCTATGCTATTGAAGGAGTCCTTCAGATTGTGGGAACCCTTTGTCTTCATTACTACTTAAATATGACCTCATTCCAGAGCCTGTAGCCTCAGTGTCTGATTGGTGGTTTGGGAAGAATCTCTAAATCATCATTTAGTGTTACGTGGCACTCTGCTACTGATGATAGGCATTGTTCACTCCTGCTCCCAGCAAAAGCAAAACAATCACCTCCAAAACTAGACCATCTCTACAGTTGGCTGCGGGGGGAGGGGCTGATATTTGTACCATGGCTGAGTTCAAGCTATCAACATGAAGACACTGAGCACAGAGTTGGGAAGAGATGCGCACAGTCAGCTTTCACAAACTCATCAGAGACACTCTAGCACACCCTGCATCTCTACCACATTTCCTGAGTCCCTTACAGAACCACCTGGTTACTAAGTGGGATTAGTTTGTAACTATAGTAGTTTCCCCTTATCCACAGAGGATACTTTCCAAGACCCCCTGTGGATGCCTAAAACCACAGATCGCACAGAATCCTATATACACTATGTTTCTTCCTACTCAAAATACCTATGATAAAGTTTAAAGTTTAATTTGTAAATTAGCCACAATAATGGGTAATAACAATAACTAATAATACAATAGAACAGTTATAACAATATGCCATAATAAAAGTTATGTGGATGACATCTCTCTCCCTCTCTCTAGCAAACTAGCACAAATTCTTTTACTTTATTCATGGCTAGAAGATTCCTTTTTTTACTTTAGATCTTATCGACCTCAGCATACGATTTTTCATTTCCTTATTGAGAAAGTTCACCTTTTCACTTTAACGGAAGCACTTTACAACTTCTCTTTGTTATATCTGAATTGCCAGCACTATTTTTGTGCTTTGGGCCATTATCAAGTAAAATAAGGGTTACTTGAATGCAATGTGATATTGCGACAGTAGTTTTGATGACCAAGACGGCTACTAAGTGACTAATGGGTGGGTAGCATAGTGGATACACTGGACAAAGAGATGATTCACATGCCAGGTGGGAAAGAGCAGGACTTCACAAGAATTATCATTCTATTTAGAATGACACCCAATTTAAAACTTATAAATTGTTCATTTCTGAAATTATACATTTAATATTTTCAAACTGCTGTTGACCACAGGTAATTGAAACTGGAAAGTAGAACCCTGAATATAGGTGCCAAGCATTAAACTAAGCTTTCTATGTAGAGTATCCTACTTAGTATTCATATAAATCTTATAATGTAATTCCTATTACTAGACCCATTTTATAGATGAGAAAACTAAGGCTCAGAAAGTTTTCACGTTCAAGGCCACGTAGCAAATCCAAAGCTGAGAGCTGTACCAATCAGAGTACAGAACCTGGCTCGTAACCATTACTCTGTGAGTGAAGCGAAAACTGCAGAGATTTGGAGAACATTCCATCATCTGTTCCTCTCCTGTGCAGACTGGCTTGAAGCACCACTCCTGAGACAAGAGTGTGAAAAACATAGTTTTTGAGATCCAAATAACTGTACAAGCTATGGGACGGTGTCTTTGAAACTCAGTCTCACCATGTGTAAAATGGAGAAAATAATAGTTTATGTATGATTTGCTTTAAGGATCATAAATAATGTACCTGGAATTACAGTAGGTATTATTTTTTTTTATCTCATATGACCTCAGACTCTGCCAGTATAAGTTACTCTGAAGTTTGAGCTGAAATGAATAATATATATATATAATTGTAGCCCTCTATCACATAATCTCATTTTGTTCACTTAACAACTATTCATTGTGTATCTACCACAACGTATAGGTACTCTTTGAGGCTCTGGAGATACTACAGTGAACAGAAGAGATAAAAATCACCACCTTGATAAGACCCATGCTTTAAAGTGAAGAAGTAGACTATAACAAATAAATAAGTAGATATGTGTCACTGGTTGAGAAGAGCTATGGAGGACATAGCATTTACCATCATGGCTTTTTTCCCCACAGACATGACATATAGTAGCAAAACACAAACAATGAGCCTTTAAAGCTATATTTCCCCCCTTAAAAATGAATTAGTAATGCCCTGCAAACCCTTAAAAAAGATGGTGGACTCGTGGTTCTTTCTTATGAGAGGCTTGTGGCTCTGTTATTTCAATTCATATCCAATATAAGTTATCTAAGATCTCACAGGCTCTATAAAAAAAATAATAGTCTACAGCCATGCCACCCTGAGCAAGCCCGATCCTGTCTGATCTCAGAAGCTAAGTAGGGTTGGGCCTGATTAGTGTTTGGATGGGAGACCACATTGGAAGACGAGGTGAGGTAGGTGTAAAAAATAAAAAAATAAGGGATTGTAAGCTAACAAGGTCCTTACAATCTGTGAGGTCAATCAAGGGCTGCCTCTTTTAAAAAAATGAATTAATTTATACCTGCCCTGAAGAAGAAACAATAGAGGGTATCTATACAAAGTTTTACAGAAAAATGGGCCATGTACTTAAACGCGGAGACCGAAGCAATATGTCTTAGCTCTGACTCTGACAGCCCTGGGGTCAAAATCCATCTCCATCACTTTATAGCTTTTAGCCTTATACAAGTTAACTTCTTTGGACCTCAGTTTCATCATCGGTGAATGATAACAACAATGCCTACTCCTTAAATTGCTGTGAGGATTGTATAAGACAGCATATGTAAAGGAAATAGTGCCCAGCATATATGAAGCAATCAATATTTATTTGTAAAACAAATAAATCCTTTCATTTAGTGATTTGGGCCAATTTTGCTTGCAGGGCAAGGGCTCGCTTTTCAAAAATCTTTTCAATGATGTTGATGTGAACAGTTTCCAAACAATTAAGAGTTATAAAACTTCTTTGTCTACTTCATTTTCTTTCTGCTACAAATCTATTTATTTCTGCTACTAAGGAAATACCAGTCTTGGTAACCAGGCCAAGCTGTATATGTTTCTCTAATTACATTATAACGATTTCACAAAGGCAAGCATTTAATTTCTAAAAATGTCGTTCAGCTAAAATTATTTCCTGTCCACAATAGATCCAAAATTAATATTACTTTTTAAAACACCATAGTTGTTTCAGCCAAACTTAGTGCACAGATATTAATTGGAAATTCCAAAAGTGATAGGCATGTAAATATAAAGATTCAAAAACAACCAAAGAATTTATGACAGAGTTGGCCATCAAGTTGAGAAGGAAAACTGTAACTATTTGTCTCCAGACCTTAGAAACATTAATGTACAGGCATTAAACGCCAGAACACCAATTATAATTTTGAAAAAAAAAATTTTCTTAGGTTTTATTAAACCAAGCCCAAAGTAGTAGCTGCTTTTCCACTACAAACAAAACTCTAGCTAGCAACTTTTTATAGCTGGCAACTTCTGCAAAGGAGTGTTTTATTTGGCTTATCAAATATCAAGAAAATATCCAATGTGCCATATGTATCTACAACCTGAGAGCTCCACTGATTTATTCTTTTTCTTTTTCTTTTTCTTTTGTTAGAGTAAAAATTGCCAGTAGAGAGCTCTAGCACAGGAATACTTTCTCATGCAAGAACTAAATTTCACCTGGCCCAGGAAGAATTTGTGTTATGACACACATCCACATTTGTTCATTTCCACATCTTTCTGTGGGGGGTTGAAGAGAACAATTCGTGATATTTACTTTGCAAAGACAACCTAAGAGATTATTTTTTAAAAACTGGTAGACATCCAGGTAAAAAGTTTTCAGTGAAAAGGTAATTCTAGATGACTAAAGAGAAAAGACTCCTGGTTGCCCACAACTAAGGTTAGCCCATTTATAATATCTGCACAATATTTTTCCCCTTTTATTATTATAATTGTCCTTTTATTCCCCTTTTATTATTATAATTGTCCTGAGGAGTTGATACCTGACAGGTCTATGTCTGAATTACTGTAAATGTATGGACCTTTTCATAGATGAGTATTCCAAGACATTCAAATTAATCCAAAATAAATAATTTATGTGCTAATTAATTAAATCAAAAAACCAAAGTTGGCCTATTGTCATGGAGAACTTTGTAAATTCTAGATCTCTTTGAAAAATAAATTGTAAGAATGTATGAGGCAATTCTTAAGGAAATTATTGTTCACATAATTGCCAGCACTGAGTCGATTCACTGGCTCTGTTGTGATAAAATCTCTGCTTGGTTGGTAAAGAAGTGTGAAGCATTAAGGAGTATTTACATATCAGGCTGACATCTTTTGTATGGTAAGATACATCCTTTCTAATCAGAAGTGTTAGGTTTTATCATGATTTGAAACTATTCCACAACCAAAAATATATGCTCGTTTCTCCCAGTGTCCACAGGAGGGATTAGTTCCATGACCTCCACATATACTACATAATCCACAAATGTTCAATTTGTTTATATAAAATAATGTAGTATTTGCACATAACCTACACACATCCTTCCATATACTTTAAGTGACCTCTAGATTACTTATAATACCTAAAAGACAATGTAAATGCTATGTAAATAGCTATAATACTATATTATTTAGAAAATGACGACAAAAAGTCTGTACATGTTCAGTATAGATGCAACCATTGTAGGCCTAACTACATATTACATGTCTGCAACAATGTAGTTTTTTTTTCAAATAGTGTTGATCAGCAGTTGGTTGAATACATGAATGCAGATCTCATGGATATGTATTTTATATATATATTATGCATATGTATATACACATATATACATATATATATAAATTAAAAAAATTTTAAACCAGTATTGCACTATAATTTGCATTGCAAGTGTAGTTTGGCTAGATCTGTATAAGCACAGAGGGAGTAGAAAGATGTGCTTGTTAAGCGACTATACTGTTTCTCAGCACACATTTTGCCTTGCAGAGGTTCACTTACATTTCATATGTTACTTTATAAGATATTAGAAAACTGTCCTGATGGAACGAATAAAAAGGGGCTGCAACTTGTGACCAGCAGCTAGAAGAAGGGAGTGTGATTCCCAAACCTATAGGTATAGTGTGCTTTCCTTGATGTTCCTGCCAAGCAAGGCTAGAAGCCAGAGAGGTCTGCAAGAGACGTGCCAGCACAAAGCTGCTACAATTCCTAAGTTCCCAGACCTTACTTGAATATGACTGCAAATGGCTCATCATTTTAAATCGATGAATCTCACAACTGAGTGTTTCACCAACTCACAGAAAACTCAGAGGAAAATCTGACACCTATCTCAGTGTATGACTTATCCTGGAATTATTTAAGTAAAATGAGTCTCTTTGTTTTGGGTCTTATTTTAATACTACAACACAGATTTGTATATCCATGGTAAGATTTGTATTTTATAGGAACTGCCGGGAATTTTTGCAATTACATCCTCAAAAGACTGAATAAAATGAACAACAGAATTGTGAATCAATAAAGTTGGTTGTAGATGAAAATTGAGCGTAATAGTCATAGGACATGAATCGTGCCTTTGACCTAAAATGACCTTTTACTTTTTTATCCCACTAGTGTAGTTCTCCTCCTTCCATCATTTTGAACATAGTAATATTCATTCTTCAAACCTTGCTCAAGGATCTCCTCTACCCAGAAAGGCTATCTTTACTCATACCCACTTTGCATATATTATCTCATTTATAACATTTGGGTTTATGGTACTGATTTGTCAATATCTAGTAAGTTGAAGATGTCTATATCTTATTACCCAATATTAAATTCCTAGGAATATGCCCTAAAGAAACTTTGAAATATGTGTATAGGGAGCCATGGAATATCTATCACACTATTTGTAATTGCAAATATATGTATTTTTGAAAACAACCTAAATTTTTATCAACAAAAATCCAAATAAATTAATTGTGTGTATTCCTATAATGAAACATAGTATAGGAAGATGAATGAATGGCATTCATATACCATTATGAATAAATCTCAAAAGAAATGTGAGCAAAACTGTTATGCTATATGAAACTTAAAACATATGCTATATGAAACTTAAAACATATGAAACTATATTAATTATTGGTTATACATATGTACCATTTAAAAAGTATGAAAACATGCACAGGAATGATAAATAACAAATTCAGGATAATAGAACCTCTGGAGAAGGAGGTTGGAGTAGGAGAATATGATTAGGAAAGGAAACGAGTGATTCCAAAGTATTGTAATGTTTTCTTTCTTAAAAGCAAACAATTTATGACAAAATATTAAAACTTGACAAACCTGGGTATGAGTAAGAGATTCTTTTATTATTCTTTATATGCTATTGTAGACTTAGAAATTGTCATAATTAAAAAAAAATAAAATTGCTTATACTTATTCAAACCCACACAAAAAAGGAAAGTAAAAATCAAACAAAATTTTTGAAAATGCTACACATCAGTAGAGCCAGGAGTCTGGCCACATTTGTTTTATTTCAAAGCTGGAGGAGCTCCTACAATTTCAGGTCCCCTCTCCTTGTCTTTTCTGATCCTCCCCAGGCAGGGTTAATCGCACCCTCCATCCACTGTGTTACCTTGTTTAGGATACCACCTTAGCACTGGGTTTTCTAAACTGTATTGTTGTTACTTATAGGTGTGTGTCCTTTCCCAGACATTGAGGGCCTGGGGACACCATATCTGGCCTATGGAAAGACAAAGTACTAGTAAGTACTCTTTCTTTTCTAGGGTTTTGTTCTGTTGCTTACCAACCACCTAACTCATTCTTCTGATGATTTATCAGAAATTAATTGACAATAAGTTCTATAAATACCTACTTTGCAAAATAATCTATTTTCAAAGAACGTAAGAGAAAGACTGTGTTGCAGCATTTCTCATGAATCCACAGGAAGGGTATAATTGCTACACATTTGTGGGAAAAATAAACAACCTACAGTTCATTTGTTTCATTTTGGGATTATTCAAATCTTTAGAAGGGAAAGAATCTTGTAAATGTAGCCTACTCCAAAGGTATTGTTATAAGATGGAATTTATTACTCAGGCATAATGAAGTAGGTTCTCAAATTAGGTCCCACTTTAGAAATGATTGCAGAGATAATTCTACATAAATGCTCTTGGGTTCATATATCTGAAATTGTACAGTAAATAAAAACTTATGAAATAGTACAGTTTATGAAAGTTATACAATGAATCAATATAAATTAAATTATATAACATTGTAACTGGAGTGCAAATGAAAGAACCATCCTGTTCAACCTTTAAAAAATATTATCAAGAGGCTTTTCTAATTGAGAGCACTTATTACAAAAAAAAATATATATATATATATACCCATAAAACGAGATATCATGGAATGTTAAGTAATATATAATATTACTTCTCCTTTGAAAAGTGTTTTGTTCTTTTCAACATGAGAAGGTCAGTGTCCCCAAGCAGCCTGCAGCCTCTCTAGCATTTCTCCTCTTCCCTTCCATGGCAACATGGGTTAGCTAGACACTGAGCTTTTTGTGATGTGTGTGTGTGAGAACAAGGAGAAGGGGAGTGAGGCTTCAGGGAGGTCTCGAGGTGGAAAAATTTGTGACGCACTAGATTCGGTGACTGAATGTGAATTATTTATTGAGGGTTCTATCACACAATAGTCACGGTCATCCTATGTTCATTTTTAAAATTACATTTGGTCTCAAAGCCCTTAACCCAGGTCAAAACACTTTAATAGGCATCTTAAACTACTTGTTCATGAAAAGATTACAAGACGAAACCAACCTGCATGGATTTGATCCTTCTCTTTCAGAATCTGACTAGCTGAGAGCATGAGAGAAATAAACTTATTGAACATGTAACATGTAAACAAAACTATCGAATTCTGTCTCTCAGCAGCAGGCAGTCATGGAGAAATATCTCTCATTGATTATAATGTGTTCATCTTATAGGTTCAGAGCTTGTCCTTTCATTGCCCTGGATGCTCCACCCTTTCACCGAGGTGGGCATAGTCATCCCGCATTCTTCTCCCTAATTGAGCAGCACCCTCCACCCTGCAACAGAAGTGATGAAGACTGAAATGCCATTTCCCTTATCTTGGGAAAAGCCTCCTTCATTGCTTTCCAGGCAGAGCTAAATGTGAGATAAAGCTCAGCTTGCGCCTAATGGCCTGATATGTGTGCCACACCTGATACTTTAGAAGGAAGCTGGTGTATTATTTTGTTTTGTTTTTTGTTTTTCGGGTTTTTTTTTCTAGTAATAAAGCGAAAATTCTGTCCCTAGTCATAGTCTAGTTAACGCATTTGCAATTCCCCCTCTTTTCTTGTCAGCTGTCATTATCTTCCACCTGAGAGAGGCCTTGATAATAAACTATCTTAAAGGGGGTTTTAATGGCTCATTATAATAAATGCTGAATCACTTTCAAAATAAAGGTTGAGTGGGATGCCACTAAAACAGCATCCGCAAGGTTTTTTTGCAATCCCTCCCAGCCCCACACCACTCCCAGCCAGGTGCAGGGAGTTGTTCATTTCTCTGTAATAAGAGTAACAGGCCCCAACAGAACTTCTTCAACAGAATCTGAGTTTTATGGACAAACCCTTAGCTTTCTAACGTCCAGTCACTTTCTAGCCTTTTGGCAGTGCCCAGGAAGCATAGCAATGATGCACATTCATGACTGTGTTAAGCAGGGGATATGGCTCTAGAAACATTAAATCAAAGAGCATCAACTTTAAATACATTCCAGAATCAAACCAGAGATATTATAGGATGGCTCTGGAACAAAGGCCAGGCCTTTGTTTGCTACTCAGTTTGGAACTGAGATTGGACCAATTGCTAAAAGAGGCGGATTGAGCAGTTCCTGTCTTTCCCTCTGGGATGGTTTGGGTTTATGCAGCACTTGAAAGAGTAAATCAGAGCAAAGTTCAGGATTTCTAAATTGGACAAACAGAATCCCTTGAAGGCCTGCCAAAGAGAGGAATCTACCAAGGAGATGCAGGCTCCTACTAGAGGCTGTGGCATCATGAGGCCCAGGGTGGAAACACCTCAGGGTTTTATTATGACCCATCCCACAGAACAAAGAGTGTGAATCTGATTTTCAGAATCATCTTCAAAAATAAAAATAACGGTGGCATCCCTTGAGTTCTAGAAACATCACACATGAGATCGCTGCCCACCAGAAGCCAGAGAGCTCATCCAGTTGCTGGAAATCTGAGCATCCCCCAACTGCACTGCTCAGCCAACCACCCTCATTTCCTTGTATCAGAAGCCAAGGTGTCATTCAGTTAGAACCTGACAGCAAGTCACTCCCAGGGCAATAAAGAAAGGCAGAGATTTACTACATAGCAGTTCTTAAGCCTTAAAGAGCTAGTACAGCAAAGGAAATGCCTAAGCCAGCCTTAGAATTATATTCACTAGCTTAATCCATTGGATTTTATTTTTGCAGAAATTTGACAAAAGAAGCAATATGTAAATGCATTCAAAAAAAAAACTTCCTCCATATGTTTCACTACTGGCATGAGCACAAAGCCACACTACCCCATTGCACTACCACATGTCAGTTTATTAGCTCAGAATTCTCATCGGAAACATTCCAATTTCTAGATGTTCCATGCAAGCCATAGGACTTTCATGAATAAGCTGTAAATCAAGCTTAAGAATCACTGAGGTGGTTGAATGAATTTATATTCTTCACTAAAAGTGCTATGGACTAAATTGTGTCCTCCCAAATTCAGATGTTTAAACCCTAACCCAAAATGTGACTAAATTTGGAGGAAGGATTTTTAGGAAGTAATTAAGGTTAAATGATGTCATAAGGGTGGGGTCCTAATGTGATATGACTCGTGGCCTTATATGAAGAGAGAGAGAGAGAAATCTCTTCTTTTTTCCAAGCACATGCACTTAGGAAAGATCACGTGAGCAAGTGGCTGTCTGCAAGCCAAGAAGAGAGCCTCACCAGAATCTGACCATGATGGAGCAGACTGAGACAGAAAGAAAAATATATTTTGGTTATTGCCATATGTGTGAGTGTACACACATGAATTTTAAAATTAACCAGGGTGACTGAGTGAGCTGCCTTGCTCAGGCATCTGACAGTTTCTCCTGCCAAGTTTTATCTCAATACACTGAGATTTGAGGCAGCATCCAAACCATCTAAAAGATGTGCCTCTGAAAAAAAGGCTTTTACATAGTTTATGACTTAAATACTGTTCCCAACATCCATTTAAAAATAAAGAAAGAAAGAAAGTTCACCTTCAGTTCTGGACTCACCGTGATAAACCTCAACTTGAATATTCACGGCAAATAATAGCTACAAGTTTAAAATACATCATGAGTTCCTACCCAGCTCTGGATTTTGATGGGATCGATCTTTTGATGAGCATTTCTCTAGTTTGCCAGGATCTGGATCCTAAAAATGAGCTGTATTTTGCAGTGAAATGATATCTAATTAAAGTTTAATGACTAGATTCCATTCCTGTCCTACAGCAACATAAAAATATGCAACTAAACTTTTCACATACCCTTGTGTGTAACCTTTAATACTGATGCCAGCCTTTCAGGGTAAAACAGGCAAGTAGACACAGTTAAAGAATATCTTCATAGAAATGTCATAGATAAGACTAAGGCAAGAAAAAGTCTAGAAAATGTCCATTTCCTCAGAACAAATTCAAACCGGACATCTTATTAGTGGCAATCTATGAAACTGCTGGACCAAATAGTAGGGAAATCTATACCATTACTTTCTTTGCAGAAGGAAGACACCAAACTTTCAACTACTTCAATCTTAATTTGCCTTAATTTGTTCTAATTAGAGTAATACAAAATAAATTAAATGGCCTCATTTTTTAATCCTGCAGATATTTTATAATATGAACTAAACATCTCTGTAATGCTAAGCTAATGTGTCCTAAATCTGGGAATCGAAAAGGGAGGAATAGCACATTCCTTATTATTACCTCACAGTTTTTAAAATGTTATCAATAAACTTTATCTGCAAATCATAATTTAAGAATAGTTTTCACAAGTTCAAACAGAAGGTCTGATAATGGCAAGTATGGAAGAGATAGAATTAAATTCAAAACATACTGGGTAACCTTTATGTGTAAGGAGATACATAGAGCCCCATGAACATATAATATACTTAAAAAGAATAAATTTCTCTATTATTTATTGACTACACCCAAATTCTTTACATTAGTGTTTCTATTGTAAAATAATAAAACCAAATGATAATTGAAATCTCAAAAGTTTCCAGAGACTAACTTTCTGAGTTGAATATATCCACACTACAGGATTGAAAATATCGGGATCTGCCCCTTCTCCGTATTTTAAAAGGAGATCAATGATTCAGGGATAACTTACTCATTATATAAGCACTCTCTTGATCTTGGTGTATTTGGCTTAGTATGAGGCTAGCAATAGAAGTGAAAATATACATTTTTCCTAATATTCTAAGCATCAAATGATTTTGTTCAATCATTAAACTTTCATATTCCTAAAATTCTTTTAGGAAACATGTTACCAAATTCTTTAATATTCCCTTTTATTTTCATATACTTAAAATTAATTTTTTTGCCCAATTAATTCAATTAAATTCTATTTTTATACTTACTAGGAGAACCTATGAGATAATTTTCCTACCAATATTTACTGTAATAAATTGAGTTAGGCCATATAATTATCATTCCTCAGCTCCTAACAAGCCTGTGACAGTTGCTATAATAAAAATTATTTCTCAGAGGTACCACAAGGGGAACATCAAATTATGAAATTATATTAAAACCCCAATATAAAAAAATAACGCATTATTGTACAACATTTCTAAAAATATAATTCCAGATAAAGTTGCTCAGATGTCAATACAGCTGTATAGAAAACTGACATCACTTTTAGCTTCTTGACCTATTTTATGGTCTACCCAAAACCCCCATGCCAAATCTTCCTCAATTCTAGTTCTTTCCATAACCATGATCAAATCATTTAGCTAAATCATCGTGTCTTTTCTTCTCTACTTATAAATTATAGATAACAACAATACCTGTTCTTTACTTGCTGTGTGTCATTTATCCACATGTAAACTTCCAGGTACATTCTGCTTTAAAATAAGTAACTACCCAATTTCTCTTCCATTAAGTCAAATTAAAAATAGATTTTTAACATCCGAATACACCTGAATTTCGACTTCCTTAGAGTAAGTTAACATATGATAACTGTTACAGAAATTATTCTTGACAGGACTTTTAACCATGACAGATTCATATGATGAGTTTTATGAATGACATTAAGGAAAGGAAACATTCTTCCCTTCCTTTTACGCCCTTTCCTTAAATGTTCTAATGTGATCAATGTGGGATATTTCTTAGGATTTTTACTCCAGCTGGGTGGGTTACGGAAGCAATGGAAAGAGAGTGAGGAAAGCTAAAAACCACAATAAGGCAAAGAATATTCCACACAAGGGCCAAGAGACTAACAAGTACTAAATATCCCCATTGGGGATGAGAGGCAAGAGTTTGCTCTTAAATTGACTTCAGAGTAAAGATGCCAATGCAAATAAATCACTAAGTGAAAACGCTTTGAAAGGTAAATGGGCTTTTAAAATATTTGCTGGGTTAAGTTTTCTAATTGGAAGTATTCATTACTGTCAGATATGGCAAGGGCACATGTCCATCAGGAGATCTCCTGGTATATATAATTCATTATTTTTAGACCAATGCCTAGCACAGTGGACACCCCTGACAAATGTTACTGAATGAAGAAAAGTAAGGCAAGATTCAAACATGTTATGCTTCACCTACACCAAAACTGTATTAATTTTAGTAAGGAGTAAAGACCCCAAAGTTCTTAGATTCCTTCAGTCCATACGCATTTTTCATCAGCAGGAATTCTGGAATGAGGAGCCACCTTGAATGCCTAGTTACTTGACTTAGCTACTCAACCATTGATAGAATAAAATGCAAAACAAACTTCTATTACCTAGGATCCCCTAATCCAGCCAGTTCATCCTCAAATATCCTGTTTCACTTTGTATTGTCATTGTGGTGAGACTTGTAACTTTCAAGCCATTTATAAAAAATTTTGAGAGGAGAATGGCACTTTTTCAGGTTAGTCAGTCTCTATAGTGGTTGCATTTTATTTTTTCCTTTACAGAAACCTTTCGTTACTAAAGCAAAAAGACTTTAGTCATTTCTCTGTTGAAGAATGAAGGGAGTTATACTTATGAATTGGCAAGAAATAACCTATTTTTTTAATTCCACTGGAAATAAATCTCTGATCATAGATCACTAAGGGCTTCTTCAGCCTATGACCAGAAGTTCACCGAATATTTGTCAAGTCACCCAAACATTAGCCAACAAGAAGTAACCTCTGGATTTGTCCATATACCCAGATTCTATTAAGGGAACGGCGATGCCCAAATACGAAGGTAATAAGATTGTAATAAAATGAATAAGTACCATATGATATGAGGCAACTGTACAAAGAGAAATAGAAGGGTAAAGCACACAAAGCTATCAGTGGGGTGGGTACACCAGTCTGGGGATCTTGCTTGAATTCAGCCTAAATTCTGGAAGCTGTTTCGACTCTGCCTCAGCCCAGGGATTGACCTGTACTACTTTGGTCCAGCAGGTCTCTTAAGAAATGCAAACTCTTCAGTATTCCCTGAGAGATAAACCAGACCAGTATCACCCCATATTTCTAGGGAAAATTATCCTGAGGGAGCTCCTTTCCTCCAAGGGAATTTTTATAAACCTCCAGAGAGATTCAGAAAGCACTGGACTAATTTAATACCACTGAGATTGCTAATAGCAACTTGGCTGAGAACAGAAAAAGTGAGATGGCCAAAATGATATCTCCTCAGGGTTCAAACTGGTCTGGGAAATGTAGCAAGTCCAAAATGACCGTTCTGCAACACTAGAGATAAAAGAGAGCCACTTCGAATTTGAAGAGTGCCACTACCAATGATTGCTTCACTAATCGCTAATTCACTGAATACTTACCATTAGCCAGCACTGTTCTAAGTATTAGAACATGTCTTAATTTATTTGATCCTCAGGACAACCCTGAGAGGTAGGAATTATTATTACCATTCTGATTTAATCAATGAAGAAATGGAAACCTAGAGAGGTTAAGCAACCTGCCCCCAAGTTATTCAGTGAACAATGGCTGAGCTGGGGCTCAATACCAGGTGCAGTGTTTATGCTCCTGCACTTCACCATCTTGTCTCCCTAAAAGCTTGGAAGAGTGCCCCATGACCAACCACAGACAGAGAGATGAGGACAACAAGCGCGGTGTCTGTGGAAGGCAGTGAAACGTTGCCTGCAGCTCTGGCCCAGCTGGGATGAGAGTCTGTCCTCACCTGGCCCCTCAGAAACTCCCCTCATTTGTCTCGGGGCGTCTCCACTAACTGTTCTGTGCTACATATATTTCCTTCAATAGAACATTTAAGATTATAAACGTCATCAGTACAGGTGTCACTATAAGCAAACTTCAAGCGGAACCTAGATTATAAACAAGAAGACTGGAAAGAACAGAGACGTTGCTGTAGATAATGCTATTTGTATCACACCCAAGGAGCCCTCAAGTAAAGTTCCTAACTGCAGCTCATGAAATTTCAGAGTTGCACAATCTGTACGTTCATGCCTTAGACACCGAGAAAAAAAAATCTTTTCCCATCAATTTGTTTTGGTACCAGATTTTTTAAAGTTGAAATAAAGAAAAGAGAGAAAACACATTCACAAATGATATTCAAAACCACTGAAGAAAGGAGCTTCGGTCCTTTTTTCTATTAATTCGCCTACGTTAGAGGACATTTTTCCCCTCTAAGATCTTGACAGTCGCTGAGGTGACTAAAATACCCAGTATATCTTAGTGAAAAGCTATTTTTAAAATCACTTGATTTAGAAAACTCCAATCATGATAATTTCATGAGAATTCTTAGTACACAAATTAAAAGTTTTAAATTACTCTGCAAGAATTTGTGAGTTCAAATAATCTTAATTACAAAATACCTGCCTCGATGCATATTTATCAGGTGTTTTTAACATCTACCCCAGTACAAAATTATTTTTAGAGTTGTATGAGTTATAGCTCCCGTGGTCAGTAATAACAGTAATGATGCAAGAGGAGACTAGGAGCCAGGAATGTCCACTCTAGTCTGGCATGACTCCCTCACTTTTAATCCCTGTGCCTTGAGAATTTCATTTAATTTCTCTAAATCTGTGTCTTTGTGTGCAGAGAGGAAAACAGTTCCCACCTCAAAGTGTTGTTTCCTGGATCAAATGAGATTTTAGTAAACCGCAAGGAACTATAACATACGGTATTAAAATTACAAACCAAATCCAGTGGCGGTGTAACTCAATGAGGAAAACGCAGATGCAGTCTGGTACAATAAGAAACCAGCTTGGCTGATTTGCCAACTTTGCCCACCCATGACCCTGGGGGAGTCTGCCCTCTCATTCTCTCATTTGAGAAATGGAAAAAGAACTATCCCATAAGAGTAATGCGGGGGTTAGAAATAATATGGGTAAGGCCTCTATCAGGACAGGCACACAGGAGGTGCTCCATAAATGGCACCCCTTTCACTTCAAAGATCTTTTAACTTGAGCCAAGTATGCTGTATGTCTCCCCACTCTCTCCGAGCAGCTGAGCAGTGTTCTGCTGAGAACAGCACACCCATCAGCAGGTCCCAAATATACTTCTGCCGCGGCCGGCGCCCTGGGTGTCTCCCACTTTAGACTCCAGCAGGTCGAAGGCGGAGCTCGCGGTGTCTGCCTTTCCTGCCTCAGACCGTTATTTTGTAAAACTCACTCATGGCACCTCAAATGCAAAAATAAAATAAAATAAAGTTAACACTACCCAATGGGGCAACTAACTCCAAGTACAGGCCCTTCCATCACCCGCCCTTCCTCAGATGAACGACTTCACTGTTCATGACTTAGTTGGGGGGACAGGGGTGGGGTCCGGGGACTGGGAGAAGGAAACAGCCAAAGTGAGTCTGCCCTTGTCACGGAGCCGCCGCCGTGGACTGGCCGCCCCGGCGCGGGCCCGCGGGGGGCGTGCAGAGGACAGAAGCGGCAGGGGGCGACGCGCGGCGCGGCCCGCGGTCCCTCGGGGCGGCGGGTCCGGGCCGGTGGGTCCGGGGCGGCGGGTCCGGGGCGGCGGGCGTCGCCACGGGGCGCGGCGCGAGTTAGAGGCGGCGCGGGCCGGGGACGGGCGCATGCAGCGGGGTTAGTGGTCCGCACCCGCGCCGAAGGCACAGCAGACTGGATGCTTACAAGGATCCCAGCCCAGAAGGGGGTGTCCCTGACGAGCAGGGAGGAGCTGACGCCCGCCATGAGGAAGCCCACCACGGTCACGGCGACGCCCAGCGCCAGCTGCAGCAGCGCGAGCAGCAGCGGGAAGCGGCAGCCGCAGCACGTCCGGGCCTCCTCGTCCCCGCCGGCCCCGGGGACCCCCTTGCCCTTCTTCGGCCCCAGGTCGTCGGGCCCGGCGGCGTCGGCGGCCGGCGGGCCCCCCGGCCTCTGCTGGCCGCGGCTCTGCTTGTCCTTGGCCATGGCGGCCGCGTGGCCGGGCGGGTGGCCGGGTGGCTGGGTGGCCGGGCGGGTGGGTGGCCGGGCGGGTGGCCGGCTGGGTGGGTGCTAACGCCGCGCGCTGGGTCCCGAGCGAGGCGCTGGGCGGGCAGAGCCGGCCCTGGTATTCGAATTACGGAGGCTGAACAAATATGGAAAACATTTGGAACTGACTCGCCGAGCCTCGGAAGGCCTCAGGGAGCCCGCAGGAGAGGGGGAGGCGAGGGGGGTCGCCAACTGCCAACGCGCTGGGACCAGCGCCTGCTGGGCCCACCGGCCCGATTGCCCACGGGGGTCGGCGCGGGCCCCTCCGCCTCTTAGATACTGTGCATTTTAGACAGTGTGTGTGTGTGAGTGTGTGTGTGTGTGTGTGTGTGTGTGTGTGTGTGTGTGTGTGTCGGGGGGTGGGGTGGGGGTTCTGTCGTCTTCTCTCCAGACCTGCGGGGTCTGGGGTTTGGGTCTTGGCTTCTAAAAGGTGCAGTGCAAGGTGACGAATGTCTACTAATTCACAGACACAGTTTAATCCAAAATAGGCATTGCTGGCCTTCAAGCTGTGAAGTCGTTTCCAGAAGCTAAATTGTTTTGTTTTCCAACAAAGGCGTAGGCTCTTTTCTTTTTGAATTCTGCGATCCAACTGACAAATAAAGGCATTTTTCCCATTGAGGTATTTGCTTTTGAAGTAACTGTTTAGAGAGATGCTGGGCTGATTGTGAACTCTCCGTCATGGATTTGTTTTTGAAAGCTCGTTTAATCATTTATATGGAGTCCCCAGCCAGTCTTCACTAATCTCCACAACAGTGCCTAGGCAGATTATTGTGCACCTAGGACTCAGTTTAACTCAGTCCACATCTGAGATATTTTGAAAGCACCTACAAGTGTGCAAGGACATGAGGATGTTCAAGATAGTTTTTTATTTCCTGCCCAAAGTCCCAGAAAAAATCAATAAAACTGATTATTCTTATTCCCACATACTTCTCCTCTGTAGCACTTAGAGCAAATTTCAGTGAAACCACTAAGAAATGATCCCCTCACTTGAGTATTTATATCTACTTTGGTATGGTCATTTTAACATTTAGAAAGCTGTGTTTAAAATAAATGATGTTGCTAAGATGCTAGAATAAAGCCTACTCTAGATTGTTTGATCTCAGCGAATTTAAAGAAAGTCTAACTCAATGCTTTGTTTTTTCAGAATTATACACTAGTTCTCATCAACTCTCTTCATAAACAGCCAGGGCTGCACAAGGTAGTTCAAAAGTATAAAACACATTCTTACTTTATGAACATCAGTGTTTTCCTTCTACCTTCCTTCTGCATCAGTGAGAAAAATACAATCTATGGAACAGATGCAATAGTCTAGAAAGCAGAATCCAAGTTGCGCATGCCGGTGTTCCACACAGAAGTAGTAGAAGCTGCCCTCAATCTCACAAGAGTTTCAGAAGGGCTGACGTAGAGTCATTGTCAACTTTGGGGTCATTACATCATTAAGATTTCTAGGGAGAACAGACAAATAAAAACTGATATGAACACTGGACCCACCTGACTAGGGCCTGACTGAGAACACACCAAATTACAAAACAGAACAATACTTCGTTTTCCTGTGTAAATATTGTAAACATTTTTGGGAAGCTAATCGACTGTCTCCAATTATTCGTTGTTCTGAATAATATAATTATGAATTACTGAGTATTCTGCAACAAGCACATGCTAGGTGCTTTACTGCTTAATAGTTTACTGTTACTCCTTAGAATCACATAATTATAATTTCCATTTTAAAAATAAAAAATTGAATATTAGAATTATTAAATAACCAGGTTATTAAGCCACTGGCCTAGTTATGGATGGAGGTGAGGGGACCCAAATGTGAAGAATTGTGGATTACCTGTTTCATTAATTACCTCCTCTAGGCAAACAAGTGGATGGACTGTTTAAGTTGTTTGTGATTTTTAACAATGATTATGGCTAGTATTTTATCTAGTAATTTATACAATTGGCTATTAGCTGTGAACCTACAGCTACCTGAGAACTTCACAAAAACATTTTGATTCACCACCATAATACATACAACAGTCAATGGAGACCATTCTCTCATAAATTTTTAAAAACCTCCTCTTTATAAACTAGACGCAGGCTGTATTTGCTGATAATACTGCTAGGCTGTCATTTAGTTAAGAATAAAATATCCCTAGCCTTTTCTTCAGATCCTTAAATTAGATATGTTAGAACAGTTAAACAAAATAATAGGACAACATTCCTATAGGCTTATTTTCTAAGTTTCTGAACTAGTGAGGCTTACAGTTGTAAAAGAGTTGTACATAAATTTTTATAGTAAAGGCTTACTTTTAATTGCCTAGCTGAGACAAATGAAACCAATAGCAGTGAACAATAGCCCAGATAAATCGTAATCATTCTAGTCTGATTACAACTGCCGACTTTAATGTTCAGCTTCCAGTGAAGAAGGCAAATTCCCAACTTCTTGCTTGAATCTACCTAAGGGGGCCTGGTCTTTGGCAGTACCGTGAGGTTATAATGATGAAAACAGTATAGTATCACTTAATTGATATGAGGAAGTAGAAGCAAGAACAAGATGAGAAAAATTGTCAAAAGGTTAGTGATAGAGAGTAAACAAGGCTAAAATGGAATCGGAGAGTCCTAAAGAGTACAACATAAAAATCTCTTTCTTTAATATGTCCTTTCCACTGAGACAAATCACCATTTCCAGCTCGTCACATAATTTAGCAAAAATGAACAGGTTTTATTATTATTATTATTATTATTATTATTAATAAATTATAACATCTCTGTTTTATAGGTTAAGCAATAACCTCTTCAGATATTTATATTACCAGGAAGAAAGGCAAAGTAGAAACAAAGTGTTTTCAGATACTTTATTGGCTGTTCCCATAATTCAAAACTGACCGATATTATAAATTAGAAGCTGCAGGAGATTAGTTAATTTATGGTTTGCTATTATTTTGATTCTCTGGGGGAAATCACAAAATTAAGCTTAGTCTCACTACCTTTGCTATATCACAAATTCAACATTATTTCAAAGTATTTATACTTCATAAATTCAGAGCTGGGAAGATAACTCTTTAAAACTAGTGCTATTAACAAAATGCTCTTAAGAAATCTGGCACGTGATCTTAGATTCACCACTAACAAAAAAGTTTACATAGAAAAATTATTACAGTTCCAAGATCTGTATCAAATCTCTTTACTATGTAATTGAGTATATAAAAATGTTCAATTACAGCTGATTTAAAGAAGTAACAAATACTATCCAGAGAACAACTGAAAACTCTATTATGATATGCAGTACCATTGGCCTATATATCTCATTGGCCTCCACACATAAAATGACTCTTGAGATATTGTGTGTGTGTGTGTTTGTGTGTGTGTGTGTGTGTGTGTGTGTGTGTGTGTGTGTGTAAGAAATAAATTTTTTCATTTTCTTTATTTCTAAGTCATTATTTCTAAATGTGTCTTATGGCTCAATTTTTTTCTCAAAAAAAAAAATTGGCCCATTTATGATTTTTGCATGGCCACTTGCGTTTTCAAGTTAAATGTTATATGGGCAGTGTACTCTTTATGGTCAACGGTATGATTATAACTTTTTCATTTTATGGAGACTCTATAGTTTTCTAATGCATTCCACCTATTTATATGAAGTTATTATATCAAGTTGTTCTATATAATTTTGTCCATGTAATTTTGATGTGTCCACAATGATGAAAAAATAAATGTACTTATTTTAATTAAGAAAAACAAGGAAAAGAATGGATAAATCATAGTATATTCATCAATAGAATACTACTTACTAATAAGAAAAAATGAACTACTAATAGACAGTGATATAAACAAATCTCACTGTTGGCTGAGTGAAAGAAATCAAACACAAAATAATACTGCATAATTCCATTTATATAAAAATAAAAATGCAAAAACTAATCAATGATAATTGAATTAAAAGAATGATTTGTACTTGGGACAAGAGACCTGACTAGAAAGGAGCAAGAGGGGACTCACTGAGATGATGGAAGTCTTCTATTATTTTGCCTTGCGTGCTAGTTACATGACTGTAAACAATTATGAGAGCTCATTGAACAATACTTAATGTCTGTGCATGATACTGTATGTAATGATATCTCAATTTTTAAAATGTAATAAAAAGAGAAATACAGGGAGTTATGGTATATTCGTAGGTTTTTTTCTTTGATTTGTCTTACCAAACTCTCTTCACTTTCTTCCTGCCTTCCTGGTTCCTTCATTTTAATTATCTATTACTGTATAATAGTTTGGAACATCAATAATTACTTTTTAGTTAATGGTATCTGTCTAATATTCAGACAGGAGTGGTTTGTTTCTTCACAGTTTCTGGGGTTTTACCTGAAAGATATAGAATCATCTGAAGTTTCGACCAAAGCAGGAAAATCGGCTTGCAAGGAGAATCACTCATCTGGCTGGCAAATTAGCTCCTTTCTATGTGGCCTCTCCATGCATTGGCCTCTCCATAGGGCTATTTTAATGTCTTCACAACACATTTGTCTGGCTTTAACCAAAACAAGAGATTCATAGATTGAGAGAACAAGGTAAAGCTATCCTTTCCATGACACAGCCTCAGAAGTCACTTAGCAACACTTGAGCCACATTTTATTCTTTAGAAAGCAGTTCAGCCCACATTCAGGGGGAGAAGAATTAAGATCTGTCTATTGAAAGAAAGAGTATCAAAAAATCAAAAACATATTTTAACTGCCACACCCTCCTCCTCAAGTTTCTTCATGTCCTGTACTTCCTTTGCTGGTCTCCCAAATGTTAGTGTTCCTTAGGGTTCCTGTCTTTGTCCTCTTCCTTCATAAGCTGCACATTCCATGGCTTCTCTGAAGACTCCCAAACCTAAAGAGCCAGATTTCTTTCCTTAGCTCTAGATCTGTAAATGTCACTACCTACTCAAATCTCCATTCGAATGTCCCTAATGTACCTCAAATTCACTCTGTCTTTGAGCTCTAGAGAAATGAAGTAAGATAAACAAAGTGTCCATAGACTTTAGTGGCAAGATGGTCATTGGTTGCCTTTGCCAAGAGCAATCCCATATAGCAATTTTGAGATTCCAGTGAATTTAAGAGTGAGTGGGAGATGACAAAGGGGAAAAACATGGGTAAAGGAATCTATGGAAAAGCTTAGCTGTGAAGGGAAGGAAAGAGAAAAAGCTAAAGCTAAAGGGTTTGCGTAAAGTCAAGGAGAAGTTTCACTTTTTTACTGGACAATTGATCAGATAAATTCCTTGAGGAGGAAAGAATGCGACTAGATAAAATGCAGTTAAGTTTGTAGAAATGGGAGAAAGACAGTTAAGAGAATTTATATCTTTTGGCCTTTTCTAGGATATGTATATAATAAATTAGTTGTCAATATTTTTATTCTAAATGATGCAGGTTTTCAGATAGAGAGTCATGCTTCTTCTGTATCCTATCCCACAGCACATTTTACCACTATTATCTTGTAAGTATAGATAAGTTTTAATAACACTGCATCATTTTCTGAAAAGTTTCTCTGAAAGAATAAGAAACATAATCTTCTGTAAATCACTATATAATGTCTCAAATGTATATGATGCAATGTTATATATATGCTACAAAGTACTCTCACATATTACGTCTTAAAATTTAACCAAATCCAATGAAGTGGAAATTTTTCAGAGTGGTTAAGTGACTTGCCCAAGGTTACATCTTTTCCTTCTTTCTCTAAGTCCAGTGTTCTTTCTGTCTATATTTTAGCTGCATGACTTAGCTATTTTTTTTAGCTTTATTGAGGTATAACTGATACATAAAAAAAAGCACAAGTTTGATATATACATCTTCATAAGTTGGATGTTTTATTCCTTCATAAGTTGGATGTTATATTGCATTGGTACATTGCACATACAGGTAATTATACATATTAAGGGAGTACAGTGCTTTGTATGCAAATATTTCTGCCAACCTCGAGGGTAGCAAGAACATAAGCACCATGAAGCAGACACCAGGCTTTCTTAATCACTGTTGGTCTCACAGTATTCAGTACAGTGTAAAGAACTTTATGTGGTTTTAATAAATACTGATAAATCCTAATATAATTTGCACACAAGATTCATCTGAATCTGGATATTTCTGATATAAATAATATTTCTTTAAAATCCTAGAACTGCATGTTTGTTTGAACACTTTTATTTTTGTTTTAAGAGTTATCTTTAGGAATAGCACAACTGAGATACTTTGGGTGAATTACAATCAGCTTTTCTAAATCATAACATTAAAAACACCACAAAGTCGTTTTAAAAATCCTGTGCATTACAAGTAAACTATATAATTTTCACTCTGGCCACTAATCTTCCTCCTTCATTAGAATAAGTGAGTCGTTATCTGACTCTAAGCCAGATGGACATCTTTTATTATTTTTATAATATGCAAGTTTCCATAGATTTAACAATCTCCTGCATTTGGTTCCATATGCAATCATCACCATCCTTAAAAACATCTTTGACCCTAAGATAAATCCTTGCAGGCCATGTTCTTTTTTTTCCAACCATTCTTCTATGAACTTTCTCTCATTTTTATGTGGTTATGAGTGCAAATGCTGGACTTATTCTGGCTAAGTTCCAATGTCAACTCTCATTCTTGCCAGCTATGTGATGTGGACAAGTTCCTTCATCTCTCTCAGCCTCGATTTCCCCTCTATAAAATGTGAATATTAAAAGTACTTACCTGAGAAGCTACTATGAAGTATAACTACAATAGTTCATGAAAAAAACAGAGAATATTTTCCAGCCTGGATAAGTAATCAATAATTGTTAGCAATTATCCTAGCCCGGCCCTCTTATTCATTTTTCCCTAAGTATTATCTTTCTCTGCAATTTTCCTTTGTCGATTCTGTTCTAGTTGTTTCTCCTCCTACTCTCCACAGAAAAGTATAACCCTCTCTGTTCTTTAATTCACTGCCTGATATCTCTGAAATTTCAGATATTGAATTAGTGCTTTGCTTCACAATATATTTTTATTTTTTCTCACCACCATCCACTGTACTCTCATCCAAGTCTGTAACTGAGACTTTTCCAAAATGACCCCTAGAAAAGTTGATTCACCATCCTTTTCTTCTAGTGTTTTCTATTTCTTTAGAGTGTACCCCCATAGAAATCTTGACTCTACCCACTGCTTCAGGAAAGTGACCAGACTCAAATGCTGTCTGTCACTCACCCCGGTCAATCATAAAAGAACTGTGATTTTATTTTTAATCTTCTACTATACCTTGTGAAGGTTACATCAAAATAAATAAAAAATTCATTCTTGATTTTCCTATTTTGTTTCTAATTATTTCACAGAAGTTACTGAACTGCACATTTAAAACAATATTTTGATACTCTAACATTAAGCTAGATTAGCTAAACTTAACAGAAAAAAGTTCACATTTCTCAAATACTATACTCCCTCAAATATCACACATGGTATGGTGGATATCATTGTTTTGGGCCTAAAATCCCTTTTCATGTTGGAGAATGACTCCCTCAACCACTGCAACATGGTCTTGGGGGACTGCTGCCCACCCAATGACCACAGGAGTGGGCCTTTGGACCTGATCTGTCATATCCTCCTTACCCCCAACCCTGGGTTTGAGGGTCAGGTATACTAAGGACTAAGCCAAAGCAGGATGAATCAGAATCCTTCCAATAGGTATGAGATAAGGCTGCTGGGTGGGTACAGTCTCTTCTTTTTTGAAGGGAGGCTGCCTGCTGCAGGGTTTCTTTTCCACAACTTGGAGAGAATCTTTCTATAACAGGTGAGAATAAGGCCAATGAGCAAAGAGAAACAGGCTAGAAGAGTCAAAAAGATGGGGGACAGGAGAAGGAGAAGTTTTATGACAGAATTTGAGGCTCAGGAAACAGCTTGAAGCAAGCCTATCATTAAACATCAGAAGGCAGGAGATTGTCTTGTTCACCACAGAATCATCATTCTTGGAAGATACTAGGTGCTCAATCAATATTTGTTGAGTATTTAAATAAATAAGTCAATAGATATTCTTTTTATTTAATTGAGTTACTTCTCTCTCTTGAAACTAAAGGGCCCTAACTAACGCACTCATCCAGGTAAATCTCAGTATTGCCCAGAAGCACCCTCATCTCTATTACAGACCTGCAGCAGCATAAGAAAAACATGTAAAAGTGACAAGTGAACCATAAGTTCATTTCCAAAAAGACAGTAATATTAAATAATAGATATTTCTCTGTCAAACTGTATAGGAAGATACAAAGCCATCATAGGGCAAGATTGACATTTTATAAGATTTCTGTTTACAATACTTTTGCAATGTGGTGGCATATGGGGAAATACCAAGTGCTGTTTTATAATCTACACCACCTTTAGCTTAGGTGTGTTTGTACTAAAAGAGCATCATGCTCAACTAGTTAGTTATACCTGGAACATTTACCACTCTTATTAGCCTAAAATGTAAAATTAAATTGTGTGCTAACAGACACTTGCATGCACTGGTTTTAAGCCAGGGATGCAGGTCAGAATCACCCATAGAATATTTAAAACATGTTTTCTTTTATATGCTTGATTTAGTTATGTTTGGGGTGGAATTTGGGCACCTAGTGTGTCTAGGATATGTCCTTGTGATTTAGTCCCACTCTTGAACCTGACCAGGACATACCTCAAGCTGAGCTCAACACTCTTGCAATTTTTTAAGGCAATAGGAAGGATTCCTTTTTCAAACACTAACTATGACTTTACCATTTATTTTTTCTTGATACCTCTTCCTCAGTAGTGAGCTGCCTGTACAACAGTCTTTTTTGAATTCTTTCAATAAACATTCATTGCCTAATATTACCAAGTAACCCAGCAGAAACTGATAGTAAAAAGGCAAGTTCCTGTCCTCAAGGAGCTCACATTCAACTTAGAGGGATACACAGATCATAAACAGAAATGTAATAAAGTGTTATATGTGCAAGGAAAGAATTGTGAGCAAGGTACAGCAAGGCTCAAAGGGCAAAGTGACTCTACTACAGCATATTACAATCCAAGGTGCGCAGACTGTGTAGCTGGGAAATGTGTGGCATAGTAAAGTTATCATTCATGCCTGTGGTTATTCATCTTTGAAGTGTCTCTGGAATCTGTCAGGTCAGACCTACTGGTTCAGACTTGCCTCACCATGTTACCCAGCCAACAGCTCTTTCCCTGTGCCTAGTCCTTGGAGATAGTTCCTTCTAATTTCACTTTTTTGCGTCTCAGCCTCAGGGTAGTTAGGGAATAATCAGACCAGGACAAGGTAAGAAGAAGCTGACTGACTGACTTTAAACACCCAAATATACTGTCAGCCCCTGGGAGGTCAGCCCTCTCTCAGCAGCCTGAGTGACCAAAGTCTTGCTGGAGTTCATAAATGCCTGCCTGTCAAATATTTTCAACTTTCTTCATCATCTGTCTTTTACCTAGCTGAACTTTTTGTATGTAAGCAATCTGCAATAAATATTTCATTCATCGTGTAAATTTTGGGAAAGGGTATTTTTTCGATACCATATAATTTTTTAAGTTCAAACATTTTTAAGTTTTGTTCATAATGGCCTTAATAATCCATATTTTAAATCAAAACAATTGAATCTTCTTGAACATCCTGTTTAGAGAGAGCAGGGGAAGCAACACAAGAGAAGAAAATGGAGGAAATGTGAAATGTTTATTGAAGCAAGTTTCTCGAGGTTTAATAAGAATGAAACTAGCACCTAGAAAAAACTTGTCAAGATGTTAAAAGTGGTTGCTTGGGGGCAGTGAGACACAGATGATATTTTTCGTTTCTTCCTATTTTTTCTGTTGTCCTCTAATGGGCACATTACATTACAGTATTAAAAAAAACACCTAATTTTCAAAGAAACTCACTTCAATCGTTCCACCATTTACGTTTTTACTCCCTTCTTGTTTATAAGATAAAATGACTCTTTTAATTTACTAATTTCTATAACAGTCTTTCTTATATGGGTGTTCATCTATAAGATAAATGAATTATGCCATTAAATTGTCTATATATTGATCAATGATGGTCTTTTGTCAGATTTTCAGTTTACACTGTCTTTCAAAGTGATAACGGACTTATCCCTCTTCTCCAACATCCAAAGAGCGTCCACAGTCACTGTCATGGGTCAGATGTCCTCTGTGTAAATGTAAGGTTTACTCTACATAAAGGTCTACCACAAGCCCAAATTCTCCATGAAGATTTTCCTAGCTATCCAAGCCATTGAACTATTTTTTTTTTGTATTTCTATAGCATTATATGTAGCAAATAACTTCTATTAATATGCTTTTACATTCTATACTTTTTATATGATAGACTTCATTTATAAAGCCTTGTTGGTTACCTACTTGTACTAGGAAAAGGGTTAGCACA
This sequence comes from Cynopterus sphinx, assembly GCA_030015415.1. NCBI lineage: Eukaryota > Metazoa > Chordata > Mammalia > Chiroptera > Pteropodidae > Cynopterus > Cynopterus sphinx. Next base: position 142,078,128 of record CM057380.1, read on the forward strand.
AAGAGAGTGAGCAGAACAGATTACAGAATAGAGTATAATAAATAACAGCAATTTATAACTATGCACAGCGCTTTGCAAATTCAGAAAGAGAGTACCTTACTCTTGGCCCATCCAGATTGTCATCTGTAGGCTATGAAGCAGTAATCTTACCATTTTCCACTTTGTACCTTGACTACCACCCCCCAAAAGTTGTTGTGGTGTTTGTTAGAATCCAGAGCACCCACCGGCATAGGCGGAGCTTGCTTGCTCCTTCTTTCCTCAAGTTTTCACCAATAAGGAAGCGAGCAGGCTGAGTCAGAGGCTGCTTCATTGGAAAGCTTATTTATGGCCCTTTGATTCTTTTTTTCTAGTTTCTTCCTTCAGTGGGGCCATTTGGGGTACAGTGTGATTTGCAATGATGACGAGGAGTTGTGATAAGGCCCAAGATGGGTGCCAGCCTGGGCTTTGTGATCCAGTTCGGAATCACACTTCAATCATCAATGGTGTCTGAGCCTAAAGTTCAGCTTACAACTTACCACATTCACTAAGTGTTCATATCCCTCAAGAAACTCATGAGGAAGGGTGGGTGGCTGTGGTTTGCAGCAGATCTGAGTATTCTGTACACCCCTTTCATAATACTATCAACATCATCCTCAATTTTCAACACTGGCCATTAGGGGTAGAGATTAGATTTTAGATTTATTTTATAGTCACCTAAAAACAAACAGAGAATTAGGTACATAGTGTTTACTCAATTAAAAGGATATTACGACTTGGTAGATAAAGAAATAATCTCTGGACCAAATCTTCATACAGTAATTGAATTTAGTTTCATTATAAGATTCTGCAAGATACTTTTTAAAAGAAAGTTTTATGAGGAGAGATAGGTATAACATGCAAGGTAAAGGTAGAGATTTCTAAAAGTCTGAGGAGTTATAATTAGCCAGTGGTTTTAGCTCTGATTGTGTATCAGAATTACTTATGATGTTCTTTTAACTTCCTATAACATAGACCTTTCTCACAAGATTCTAATTCGGAAAGTGGGTTGGCATACAGCATCTGCACTTTTCAAAGCCTCCATAGATTATCTCAATGCATTGCCTCAAATTAGAAAGAAAGAAAGAAAGAAAGAAAGAAAGAAAGAAAGAAAGAAAGAAAGAAAGAGAAGGAAGGAAGGAAGGAAGGAAGGAAGGAAGGAAGGAAGGAAGGAAGGAAGGAAGGAAGGAAGGAAGGAAGGAGGAAAGAAAAGAAAGAAAGAAAGAAAGAAAGAAAGAAAGAAAGAAAGAAAGGAAGGAAGGAAGGAAGGAAGGAAGGAAGGAAGGAAGGAAGGAAGGAAGGAAGGAAGGAAGGAAGGAAGAAAGAAAGAAAGAAAGGAAGTAAGGAAGGAAGGAAGGAAGGAAGGAAGGAAGGAAGGAAGGAAGGAAGGAAGGAAGGAAGGAAGGAAGGAAGGAAGGAAGGAAGGAAGGAAGGAAGGAAGGAAGGAAGGAAGGAAGGAAGGAAGGAAGGAAGGAAGGAAGAAAGAAAGAAAGAAAGAAAGAAAGAAAGAAAGAAAGAAAGAAAGAAAGAAAGAAAGAAAGAAAGAAAGAAAGAAAGAAAGAAAAAGAAATCCAGGTGCCAGCTAATACATCTGATATGAGCCTGGTCCTTTATCTTTGTCAATTAAAAGCAGTTAAACTTTTACTAAGCAGAGCTGTATAGTTGCTAAAACATTTGGAACTCTTCTTTGGAAAGTTTTATCAAAGATGGTTTATGAGCCACCTAAGATAATCTTCCTTATTACTTAATGCTTATGTAAACCTAGCTATTTTTATTTTGTTAAAGATTGATCATCAACCTGGGACAGAAATTTAGTCAGAGATAATTACTTCATCCCTCCACTCCTGTTATCTGCACCCCATGGTGAATGCTCAATAGATTGTACTGAATGAATGAATGAATGAATGATTCCATTTCTTAATTTTTACAGATGATGCTCAGATTAGTTGTGCCACTTGCCCATGATCTCATTACTAGTTGTTGGTGGTGTTGGCATTCAAAACTATGTTAACTCATTTTTAGTACTCAACTCTTCCCATCCTGCCACATGCTTTACTTTCAAACAGCTGTCAATTGTTCTAAAAGTTACACCCATCCTTTTAGAATGTTATTAGCTTCCATATAGAGTATTAAACATAATGTACCACACAAGGTTTAAAAGCAGTCCTCAAAAAATAATTAACAAAAATACTTAGAGCTACAGCAACACTACATGAATAGAATGCCTTCCAAAGTGACACTTTTGAAAGGGACATGTTTATTTCTACATATAAATTCTGGTTCCTTTAAACTCTATCTTTGAGTTCATATTTCTAAGTTTCATAATGTTATCCTCCACCTATAACTGTTCCAATGAGAGGCATCGATGTGTCAAATTTAGTTTACTAGTTTCCTTCAGGCCATTATCTCACTGGACAAGTTTGCTCAGATCATCCTACAAAGCAAAAAAAAAAAAAAATAGCAATTAAACTTTGATCTGTAATTGGTGTCTCTGTTTTCATAATCATACCTTTTTAGATAAGATTGCCTGATTGCCTACCTAATTGCTTTTTGTAAGCTCTATAAAATCAAGAGAAATTACTATCTTAGAATGCATTCTTACCTTACCCCCTTGTAAAGCCACCATTGAAAAAACAATTCTAACAATAAGACAGTGTTGACCAACCTCCCTTCAACAGCCAGAATATTGGAATAGGACTTTGGTCCTAAATAATAATTTTGTTTTACAACATAATTTTTGCTACTATCATGTCTTCAAATAAAAGATAACACAGAATTTGAGTAAACAAAGAAGTGAATAAAATAAAAATTTTCCCAACTATACTGAGAATAGCTTTTTTGGATTAAAAAAAAAAAATGAGCACTAAACTCTAAGTAAGGAAAAATATTTTCACAGAAATCACAGGTTTGTGTTTTTTTAACCAATATGACCAAAGTGAGAAAGAAAATAGATCCCCTTTAAAAATAAATAAATAAAACTTGTGTGAGAATCTGTGCCACGTAAGAGAATCATTCTGCTTTCTGTTAACCTTACTTTTTGTCCTTGAACAATATCTTTTTCAATGGAGCACAGCCAAACAGGCAAGGATTATGGTGGATACATCAGTTTGTACATCTAAATAGACAGGAAGACAATAGGGATTGTCTCCCCTTGGAAATTTATAATTCATCCCTTCCAGAGCTATAAATTCTGTTGAATATCTTCAACTATCTTGAATCCCCAAGATGCTGTAGAATTCTGAAGTAGATGAAAAGACAAACATCTGATTTCATTTCCATTCCTCTCGAAAGATCTCAGATACCTCTCAAGTTTCTGTTTATCTTACAATAATGTTTCTTTCACTCCAGAATATATCTCTGGACTAAAACTGCTTATTTATTTAACCATGAACTTTAAAACTAAATTATAGATTGGAGAAAAGTATGTTATATACCCAGAAAGCCCAGGAGACAGAGATAACAGGGAGGAATTACATTTATTAAATTTAGTGGTTTCATTTATATTTTGTAGCATGAGCTGATGTATGTAATGCTGTATGATGGTTGGAGAGTGTGGGAGTGGTGTGGGATGTGGAAGTAGAAAGTCCATTCGCTTGTTGTCACCTCTGAGTGGGTTCTGCAAGCTCCCTAGTGTCTAAAGGTGTCAGGACACTCTGCTCAGTGTGTCAAGAAAAGAAATCTTGCCACTACGTGCACAATCGTGTGAATGAATATTCAGCACCTCCGACTCAGATTCACAGCTAATGATCTAGATTCTGAATTTTTAAGGGCCAATTGTGCAGCCTCCTTCTCGTGTGCTTCCTTTCTTTTTTTAGCAGTTTCATTATTTGTTCACACCTCCAGGAGAAGAAGCAGAGAAAGAAGATAAAACATAAATTCACCAACTCTTTTCAACTACATCCATAACCTTGCCAAGTTCTTTTTCTAACAGGACTTGTGTGAGAGCTCTGTTATTATATATATTATTATATATGTTACATATATATAATGTTACATATATAATAATATATATAAAATAATAAAATATATATATTTAACTGAGTATACTTGAAAATCTAATTGGCTTTATTAAATATTCATGATTTGAGCAGCATCTCATCTAGCAAGCCCTACAGAAAGAAGATAGTCCAAGTGGTTATACCAGATAGAAGGCTTTTACAGAAAGGAGTGTGGGACAAGAAAGTCATCAGCAAGAGAAAAATGTAAGTTCATTAAAGGAAAGTTAAGATTTCAGGTGAAGGCGGTTTCTCATTAGTTGAGCTGTGGTGTTTCCTTTGGCTTAGTTTGTTGATGGGCAAAAGAAAAATCTTCCTTTCTCTTGCTGGAGTAGTAAAGTATCTGCACTTCCTGTTTAGGAGTTCAAGGTATGTCTCCTCCCGTTGGGGTCTATAATTGGGGTCTTGTTTGGAGTAATTGACAACTTCCCATTTGGAGTAGTTGACCATATATAAAAGTTCCCTCTAGAGGCCTTCTCTGCTCCAATTTTAGTTGATATTTTCTTTATTAATCTTCACAGCATAGAGCACTTTGGGGAAGCAATCTTTTGCTATGCCATCGGAAAACGTAACACAGGGCAAACATTATCACATCAGGACAAATTATGACTTCATACAAAAAGACAGCAGCCTAAGTAAATATTTTACCATGGCACAGCAAATGACAGATGATAAATAGGTAGGTAGGTAGGTAGGTAGGTAGGTAGGTAGGTAGGTAGATAAATAGATAATAGACAGACAGACAGACAACAGTCTGACTAAATTAGGATCTAATCATCTAAAGCTTTCAGTTACCCAAGTACTGAACATTAGCAGAGAGACTGCAACACTGTGTGCAGGTTTATAGAAAACCTAAGAGGGATACACACCTGAATTTGGTCTGTTGCCTCGTTCAACAGGTAGCCTTGAACCAAGGAGCATGAAATTTTATTTGTTCTAAAGCTTTTCATATGGTTTGCTGGCACCATTTTGTAGGGCCTCTTTGGAACAAGGCCAGTATTTCTGATGCTGTATCGGTGCAGTCAAGAGAAACTGAAAACATACACATGCAGAGCTTTTGTTTACTAGTGACGGTTAAAATATTGAACCACCAAGCAAAACTGTGACGTACAGGAGGTTTCTCTTTTAGGCCCACCTCGATTTTGAATCCTCCTCTGTCCTGATAGTACCATGTCCCCTACCCTGACTCCCCAGGCCACGGTGCCTGGTCCTGTCCCCAGAAAAACAGGAGAGGGCAATTCATCAGTGTGAATGAAACGCAGTTTACATGTGACAAGTTTAATCTCTTCCACCCCTTCCTGTTGCCATCAGTATAAATGTGCAAGCCTCTTAGCATGCCTCCCCTGCTGAGGGGGCCCTCCACTCTCACCTTCTCCTCGCTTTCCTTTATCCAGGCACACTAGGGTCCGCTCCTTCCTCAAATGCTGCTCTATTCTTGCTGCTGGGACTTTGAATATTCTGTTCTCCATGCCAAGAGCACTCTTCTCCTCTCTCTCCCTGGTATCTCTCAGGAAGCCTGCCCCTCAAGCCTTTTTCTAGAGCACCTGTGCTCCTTTCTTGAAAGTTCCCACGTCATCATCAGTTCTTTGTGTGATATCATGTTCGCTCTTCGGCTGTAAGCTTCTGAGTCTCTGAGCTCTTATCAGATATACGTTTATTGCTGCATCCCCCACCCCCATAAGCCTCAGCCACAAGAATGCCAAATAATATTTGATGCCAAATAATAATTGAATGATTTTATTAATTAATCTAATTCAGATATCTACACTAATAGCACATTTAGTGTAGAGACTTTAGTATTTTTTAACTCCTCAGAAGGCTTTCAGGTTTTTATCTCAGACCAGTGGCTACCGAGAGAACAGACCAGGGGACAACCTTGCTGGGGACGACCAGGGCAGATGCTGTGCCCTAAAGGACACATCTGAGCTTCTTGTGTCTTAGCAGCTGAGACATTTATTTGCCTACACCTGAGCCAGACACACTCTGTTCTCTTTTCTTCTCTTTTGTCCCTGACCCTCCCTAAACTTTAGTTCCCAAAATTTCAAGTGAGGAATTCAGAATTCATTCTTACTGTGCTCATTAATTTGCTTTCCTTTCCTACACCTCCCACTTACGCTGGTTTTCACCATGTCTGGGTAGTTATTATTCAACCAACCATGCATAGCTGTTCTTAATTTGCTACATTGTATACTTCAGATTGTTATTCTTATAATGATTGTTAATAATGATATAGCACTTAACAAATACTAAGCACACACTTGCACACACATTCACACGTACTTAATCCTTACAACAACACTACGAGAAAGATACTACTATTATTTTTATTCTATAAATGAGAAAACTGAGGCATAGAAAAGCGAAATTACTTGCCAGAGTTACAATATAGAGACAGGATTTAAACCCACATGGTCTGGCTCCATAGTTCATGCTCTTGACTGCTACATTTTATTGTTTCTCATGTATTTGGAATGCCTAATTGTTACCCTGACCACATCATTTTCTGCATTTCTCACTCTTAGTGTCTACCAAGTGAGCATCAAAACATGTGACCTTGCATTTCACACCCTCAAGTAATTGAACAATTGTTAAATAGCCAACCCAGGAGATTTAATCCATAGGTCAGCTAAGACGTGGACCTTTTTCAAATGATTATTTGGACCAATCAGATTCCTCTCTTGAAGGTCGAACTGAGAAATGAGCAACTGGACCTGCCATTAGTAGATGTCACAGATCACCAGCCCTAATATACATGATATATAGAGAATTGTATGATGTCATGTGGGTCTTGTGTAAGATGAATAAGGAGAGAGCTGGTTAAAATAAAAGAACAGAGCAAATAGTCAGAAGCAGATGTAGGAGAGACCATGTGGCACTTAAAATCTGAAGAAGCTAACTACAGTTTCTGATTTTTCTAGTTCCCAGTTTCTGGGATTTCTGTTCCTTGAAACCAAAAGATTCATGACTAGAACCCATTGCCTCAAAACTTCTGGTCTCCAAGGGCCCAAGTCAGCTTTTCAAGGTGAGACCAAGAAGAGGAGGAGAAAACAAGAAGCTCTTTAATGAGAGGGGAAGCTGCAGGTGATGTTGAGTGGGTTTAAGTCATGTGTGATCTTTGGGGAACTTATATCACCTTCACAGTCCCTCTCCCAGGATGACTTGACTTAACAGTTACTAGATAGCTTGAGATCTCTAATGACTGGGGATGCAGGCAAAGGTGTCCAATGATATAGCATTTATCTGAGTGTCCAGAGCCATGTAGCAACCAATCCCAAGTGCCAGGGTTTCATAAACCCAGGATGGAATAGCAATACACTTAAAAGTGAAGTTTTGATACTCCATAATTTTCAGAGATTCACTGAGAGACAGATAGAAATAATAGTAATATGATAATGACATTAAAATATGTTTTATATTTTACAAAGCCCTTTTACATAAAGTACCTCATTGGAACTTCGCTACAACCCTATATCCATTTGGTCACTGAGATTTGTGAAGTTTATAATCTAAACTTTATTTTATTCATTGTCCCTCTGTTTTTTTATTGTTATTTTCTTAAGAATAAAGTCCAACATGAAATGCCTTGCAAAGTCACACTAGAAATTTGGACTTTATTCTTAAAGTAGTCGAAAGCTATGGCCAAGATTTGAGCAGGAAAGTAATGTGTTTAGATTTATATTTTTACAACAAGGTAAAGAGATAACCATCTAAATGGGAAAATATATTTGCAAGCAACACCTCTGATAAGGGCCTAATATCCAAAATATACAAAGAACTCATACAACTCAATAACAACAACAACAAAAAAAACACAAATGATCCAATCAAAAAAATGGGCAGAGGACGTGAATAGACACTTTTCCCTAGAGGACATACAAATAGACAACAAATATTCGAAAAGATGATCAGCATTGCTAGCTATTAGAGAAATGCAAATAAAAACCACAATAAGATACCATCTCACACCTGTTAGAATAGCTGTAATCAATAGGACAAGCAATAACAAATGTTAGAGAGGATGTGGAGAAAATAGGAGCCCTCCTACATTGCTGGTGGGACTGCAAATTGGTACAGCCACTATGAAAAACAGTATGGATGTTCCTCAAAAAACTAAGAATTGACCTACCATATGATCCAGCAATCTGTCTACTGGGTATTTACCCTAAAGACTTGAAAACCCATATCTAAAAAAAATAATTGCGCACCCATGTTCATAGCAGCATTATTCATGGTGACCAGGACATGAAAGCAACTGAAGTGTCCTACGATAGATGATTGACTAAAGAAGCAGTAGTACATATATATAAAGGAATATCACTCAGCCATAAAGAGAGATGAAATACTGCTATTTGTGACAACATGGATGGACCTTCAGATAATCATGCTAAACGAAATAAGCCAGACAGAAAAAGTTGAAAACCACATGATATCACTTATATGTGGGATATAAACCTAAAAAAATTATATTTTTAGAAAGCATCCCTTGGCTACAGTGTAGATAGTGAACTGGTGGAGGGAAAGAATTGAGGGAGGGACATCAGGAGTAGGGATGATGTAAGGATCCATCAGAGAGACAAGGCAGTAGAATCAGGGATGAGAGAGAAAATAGTGCCTAAATATCTGACTTAAGCAACTGGGGGGATGGCGTTTCCATGATAGAGGATAAAGTAGCTACTTCCAGTGAATATCTAGATCATGCAACTTCAACTATTTTTGGAAGAAAATCTACTTTTAATCTGTACCTGAGAATACAAAAATAGGAGCAATAAAGATTTTTGATAATGAAGTTATTGAGCAGAGTTGCCTGCCCAGTGATGCTCCACTTCCCATTGCTTGCAGAAAAAGTTATAGCCAAGTCTAGGATGCTGCCTTTAAAATGTACTGCCTGAACAATCTATCTAGAGTTTGTTTTAATTTCAGGATTAAATTTAGCAGAAATTTGATACCACTTTAAGAATTTAGAGAGCCTTTTAGAAGGGATAGAGCCATCACTGATAGTCTCCCTTTCATTTTTACTGAATATGATTCAAATAACGCAATATTCTATGGCCAATCTAATGCTATGTTTTTAATCTATAAAAGAGTTGAAAGAGAGCCTGAAGAAATTATTTCATTAGAATAATTCAGGTTAAAACACCCAAATAAAAAGAGGGAGAGACACACAGAGCTAAAAGAATTTTTACATCTAAAATAATTTTTATAATTAAAGAATTAAAGTACATTTTTCATACTTAAATATAATTCACTTTTTAAACCCCATGAAAATTACAGCTTTTGTAAATTTTTAACTTTAAGATTAAGCTGTGTGAATTATATAGAATTGCATTTCCCATAATAACTAACAGTTCAAATATACTGCCTATTTAAAATGGAGGTTTGCAAGGTTGAACCATTACCTTAGCTTTTCATATAGCTCTCTAAGATAACCAAACTAGATGTGCTACTAGTAGATATGATTATCATTATTGTTTAAAAAATAAAATTTCCATAAAGACTACAAAAAAATAAAATCATTTAAATGGTAAAAGGATAAAAAGATGAGTCATAGACTGGGAGAAATATTTATAAATCATATACTGATAAAAGACATACTCAGAACGCATAAAGAACTCTGAAATACAGTTAACAAAAAACAAATAACCCAATAAAAAAGTGGGTAAAAAAATTGAATAGACGCTTTACAAAAGAATATATATGGATGGCAAATAAGCACCTAAAAAATGTACAATATAATTAGTTGTTAGGGGAATACAAATTAAAACCACAATGAGATATTACTACACACCCATTAGGAGGCTAAAATTAAAAGGACTGAGCATTCTAAGGGATGACAAGAATATGAAACTGGAACTTTCATACACTGCTGGTAGGCATGCAAGAAAGTACAAGTTTCTTAAAAAGTTAAACCTATCTGCCATATAACCCAGCCTAAGTGAAATAAAAGCTTATGTCCACACAAAGACATGTACCCAAATGTTCATGGCAACTTTATTTATAATAGCCCTAAAGTGGAAACAACCACATGGCACAATTGCAAAATAATTATTCTGAGAGAAAACAGCCAGAGAAATTACTTACGGTGTCATGAAATTCTAGAAAATGCATACCAATCTACAGCGACAGAAAGCAGATCAGATGTTTTTCTGGAGATGATAGTGAAGGTGCAGAGGGGCAGGAGGGATGAATTGCAAAGGGATGAGAGAAATTTTTGGAGGTGATGGATATGTTCATTATTTTGATCGTGGTGATCATTTCATGGGTGTGTACATGTTTCAAAACTTATTAAATTGTACACTTTAAATATGTGCAATTTACTATATGTCAATCGTACCTTAATAAAGCTGTTAAAACTGAAAAAAAATAGGTAGATGTGATCAGTATGTGCAGTTTGAGTAGAGCTTAAAGAACAATCAATATTTAACCAAGATAGATAGTATTTAAAGATCAAGTGTGTGTAATGCTAGTAATGATGCCCTAAAAGTGTGAATTCAACTTTCAAATAATGTCTAATATTTTTTATGACAACTGCAAGGGAGTTACCTGATTTATTGCTACATCATCTTTACTAGGCTGTAAACAAGGTGAATTAATTTTCTTGGTGACCCAAAAACCCTGGCCATCTCTTTTAAGGATGCTTTTAACCATGAGAGTGCCGCATTCCAAGTCCTACAAAAAGAAATTTGTGACTTTAATACAGAAATTGCATGTATTTCTTATTTCATCTGAGTTTTTGAGATGGCTGCAAAAAAATTTTTTCTTGTTTACATTTTATGGTATTAAATACATCTTCATTTCTTCGTTCATCCTTGAATACACTATATAAGTTTAACCATCCACATATATAAGCCACAGTCAACATAACAAAAAGAAATAAATAAAATGATCAGAGCAATATATTTTAATGTACTGAGATTTACCTTCCAAATTTCTTGAAACAAAATTTGAAGATACAATGGTTAGTACATCAATCCTTAAAATAGGTTTCTACGAGAAATACATACTATGAACTTCTGATATGAGATAATGACTGAGCATATGTATTTGCCTATCTTCTTTTTCCAGAGCCTTATTGAAATGGCCATAAAGAAGTAAAAAATAAAGAAAGAAAAGAATAAGCCTATAAGGGTAAAGAGAAAGGGAAGGAATCATTAGCATATGAAAGATATCAACAAATACCTGGATTTGGGGAAGAGAAAAGTAAGAGGTTGACAGGAGTAACAGCCCTGGTTGTCCCCCAAAAGAAGAGTTCTAGATTCAAGGTACAGGTCTAGGCAGTCTCTGGGCTCTGAATCTACAGGTATAGAGGACAAAGTTCAGAAGTGGACCTGAAAAGTGGGGACTTAACTAAAGATCTCATTAGAGAACAGTTATACCCATCATCCCTATCTCCACCTCCACTTTTCAATGCAGAACAATACCCTTCCTTCTTCTCTGACATTTATCCCCACTCTCCTTTCTAAAGAAATGAAACAAACTGAGATTTCTAGGATGGCAAGTCATGCTTCAGAGTAATTTCTCCAATTCTAAGAGCTGGAAGTCACCAGAAGCCTGCAGTCATTATATCCTGTTTCTTTGTCAAAGTATGAACAGGTAGCCACGGATCACAGAACGTGTAAGTAAAATCAACAACATAAAACAAGAATCCAAATGAACAGCCTTCAACAGGGAGAATTTAGGAAACAGAAAAGAGAACTGGATAAAATTTTTATTCCAATACCTCTATGGCTATCAATGAAGATAAAACACATCCATAGATGAGATTTGGAAGCTATCAAAACAGCAAATTAAAATAAGGGGTCAGATGATTCAGAGAGACAATGAGACAGAAATCTCTGTAAAGAAAGTAGATTCCTTGTAATATAATAATTAAAAAGCGGGATATTTTTGAGGATATGCTGAAAACATGTTTGCCTTTTAGGCCGGAGAACTTCTCCTTCAAGTGGCACAAAAACTTCAGCTGGCTTTGAGCCTGTAGAGAAGAACATGCAGTGAACAGAATTTACAAAGTCATAGTAATGCAAATGCTGTTCAGTGATAGTTCAATCAACATCTAGATCAGCTATAGGGAAAATTATTTGATACAGGATGAAAAATAAATATTATCACCCTTGACAATGTGAAGTAGGAAGCAGAAGAGAAGGAGTAAAGACAGAGGGAGGTTAATAAAATTGTATCCTCTTCTCTCACAGAATCAAGAGACTGTCTAAACAGTGGGGTAGAAGAAGGTTGAAGGAGGAAGGTGGCTGGACAGCAAATAGAGGCCTATTTCTCTTGTTTATATTTAAAATGATACATTAGCATCTAATTAGGGAGAATACAAATGAGCCATATCCTCATCTTTCACAGCAGGGACCCATTAAACACTAGAATTTTGAATCAAAAAATAGAGGAGTAAGCCTATTGTTTAGAGTTGTAATGATAACTCTGAGGAACTATAAAGGGCAATGGATAAAGGAAAATATTTACCTCTGAAGTGGGAGTGATGGGCTAAAGCCCAGACTTTATCCCAAAATTTTTTCACAAAAATAAAACCCTTCTGAAATATTTGGGTTTTTTTTACCATGTCTTTGTATTATTTTCATACACATTTTTAAAAATTCTAAGGCAGATGGCTATACTTTACACTAATATAAGCAGGATCAATTACCTATCAAATTTTATGGGAGATTCTTGTGACTTGAGCAACTTCACATACTTTCTCATTTTGATCTACACGTAAGGGGAGTGTAGAGGCTGTTATCCTTTTACATGAAAGAGAAACCAAGACTTGGTGTATTTAGATCATTTCTCTCAGGCACAGAGGTGATGAGCAGCAGACAGTAGAACCAGAACTGGAGAATATTGGACACCAAATCCAATACTCTTTCTTCTGTCCAAGTGGTTCTTAAAAGTTTGGCTTAGTTTCAGCACTCCTTTAAACTCTTAAAAAATTAATAAAAATCCCAAAGATATTTTGTTTATCTAGGTCATATATATTGATATTAACTGTATTAAAAGTTAAAACTGAGATCTTTTAAAATGTTTATTAATCCATTTGAAAACAAAAGTAAAAGCTCATATGATAACATGTTTTAATAAAAATAATCACAGTTTCTAAAACAAAAAATAGTAAAAATGGAGCACTGTTTAAAATATTTGTAAATCTCTAGATTGAAGACCTGGATTCTCATAACTGCTTCAGCAATCATGGTGTTGTGATAGCACACACACCAAGTAGCCTCTGGGAAGACAGTACTATACACAGAAAAAGAGCAAATAATTTCTTAGTATAATTTTTAAAATAGTTTGATTTTGTAAACTCCTTGAAAGGGTCTCAGGGACCTCCAGGGGTCTCCCAACTATACTTTGGATTCCACTCCTTTAGGAAACTTTCAATAGTCTCTCTGGGAAGAATTCAATCATCTTCAATGTCATTTCCATTTGTTGAACCTCAAGTTAGACCTAATTTTATCCTTCGTATGGTAGTTGTTGACAAATCCATCTCCTCTACTAAGCTATCAATTTATCTGTTTTCTAGCCCACACCTAATGCCTACTACTGTAATGCATACCTAGGGAATACTCTAGATACATGGAATAAATGAATAAATGGAGTCCAGAAATGTACCACAGCAACTAAGGAGCAACAGTACAATCTGCAGTGCTCGTATAGAAAAGTAGGGCAACCAGACTAGAATGTGACAAGTCCTTAAATCATATCCTTTCATTCAACGTCATTTTATTATAACATTGATGAGATGCCATAAGAACTTAACTTTTGTTTATATCAATTACTCTGTAGTAAAACTGGTTTTGTTATGTATCATTTTGCTTGAGGTCGCAGAACCTATTCTATTGACTACGTTAAGTGAGGACTTATTGTACAATGACATTGTTAAGAGAAGAATCTAGTAAGTTAGGCTGAATGGTTTGAATCTCATCTCTACCACTTACTAGCTGTATGATTTTTGAGCAAGATACTAAATGTTTCTGTCTCAATTTCCTTAAGTGTAAAATAAGGATAAAAATAATATCTACTTATAGAATTATTGCAATGATAAAATGTGATAATATATATAAAATAATTACAATTCCATACAATGCTTGACAAATGATGAGCACTTACACTTATTATTACTTCTATCACTGAATGGGTAAAGCTGTCTCAGTCTCCCCATCTGATTAATAGGTGAGGCTAAAATGAAAGGGAAATACCTAACTTGGAAGAGAGACTGTTCAACAATGATTTATTCAATGAATTCCAAACATAAAATATAAGATTTCGAATTGAAACAAATTTCCTCTGGCTTACTTGGAATAAGTAAATCATAGACCACAGAGAAAATATAGAGTATGGGCAATAGATGATTAGAGAACAAGGGGTGAACCATACAATTCAGGGATGTTGATATAGATTTTTCTTATAGTGCTTTGATACTTTGAAAGGATTTTAATAGTGGTAATTAGTCCACTTGTTTGGATCTCTGTAAATACATGAAGAATCTTAAAATAGCACTGTTTTCTGAAGTCAGCTTTTAATGTTATTGGAGGAAAACGGTCTGTCTATTAATGGCATAGGACAGTTCTTACTTTGAACAATTGGAATTCATGCCATACATTTGAAGACAGGTGTCTTAGTGTAGCTTTATCTAAATGTAGAATTATGCTGAGAATAATTTATAGCAGTCAATCCTCATTTAACTCCTAATTTTAATAGTGTGTAGTAGTGGTAAATATACATTCACATCATATATACTCAGATACACAAAGAAATACAGTTTCTTTAGTTCATTATAACTTTTCAGATTGCCCCATGAGTCCCCACATTGTGAGGAATTGGAGGAGTGTGGGGGTAGCCAGTGGGTACATATTTTGTTTATCTGCAGATGTTAATCCTGTCCAATCATTTGCAGTCTTTTCCGATAATTCAGTTTCTGCTTGGATGACCTCAGAGATAAGTGCTCAGGCATTCAGAAGCCACCCCCCTCCTTCTGAGTGTAGGAAAAGGGCCTTAGGCTACTGAGGTTACTGTATCCTTATAGAAGCTGAGAGGAGATGCTGCGTGGTGGGGGATGGGGGAAGGCTACTTCTTGGAATGGTGACTGCTGAGGTGTGACAGGTGCTATCTGGCTATTGAAGGTGAAAACTGAGTTCTAGCATTGAAGTTTGTGGTCCATGTCATTTGCCACTAAGTCTTTCTATTCTTTAGCCTCTCTCTGTTCCTAAGCCTATGCTGTTCATGAGCTCCTTTTTGTACCCCTGAAACTTCCTCACCAAGCACCCCCTTTATGGACACATAAGTGGGCAGGAGGAACCAGTTACTCATCTTTCAATCCACACTGCTATCCCCATGCCATCTCTCTCATGCCATTTTGGTTGTGCATCAAGCCAAAGACTGCGGCTTTTTCTTGGAGCCACAGCCTCTTCCACGATAAAATAGTGATTGGGTAACAGTGATAGATTACTATAATACTGGAAAAGCAGGGCATTAGTCCAAATATCCTTCAGCTTACACGTACCTATCTAGATGTTTCTAAAACCTTACTTACTCACTGAGCTTTCAACCTCACATGGGAGATATGGGTGAGAGATTGATATCTGACTTCCTCAAACTGCTTTTCTTTCTTCCCTTGGATCAGAAGGGGCGGGCTTCAGTCTCTCTACTTACTCTATATCATAATTTCTTTTCTTCTTTGTCAGTCATCCTTGTAACTTAGCTGTCTTAAAGGGAAGGGCTATTACTCTCTGCACTGTAGAAGAAAATCTATGCATTGAACTCTCATGGTTCAGTCTTTATAATTAAAATTTTTAGAAAATTCTTTCTTTGAGGACAAAAGTTGACTTAAATGACCTTTGATTTTTGAAAATTTTATTTGATATCAGAGGCTAAATACTAACCCTTCCTAGTCCTTTATATTCTTTCTATAACATTCTTAGATCCTCTCAAGACAAATGGGTGTTTCTGGAAGAATTTAAAAAATACAGAGAAAATCATTAATACATTTCACAAATATTCCCCATTATAAGTGATTGTCATTACTCCAAATTTAGGCAATTTTAATGGACAACATTGATTTGCATCTTAACTGAGAACCTTCTAACTATTTTTAAAAGGCTGAAACAAGGAGTAAAAAATAGTAAAAAGCATAATGAATTCTTTGGGAATTTCAAAACTAAAGAAATGCTAGCTGAATATAGGAATACTTTTCAAGAGTTCCCCTAATTGTAATCAGCTAACTAGATAGTTGATGTTGAATGATCCATCATTACTTTAAATTATATTTTTCAAAACTCGGCTCATAATCTTTCTTTTTAAAAAGTCTTTCTTTATCTTTTAATCTTAATGGTACCACATTTCTTTGGGCATGATAACAATCCTTCAACCAATTTCATTCAAATCTCATTTGCTACACAGATGAGAAGTACTGTGTTAGCCACTGTGGCATGTCTAAGGTCCAAACTCTACCTTCAGGAAAATTTCTATTTAATCAATCAGAGATATTTCCTTTGAAATGTGTCTCATATGTTCCTCTTGTTCCTCTTTTCTACTGTCACCATCTCCTTGTATCTGAATCACAGCCATGGTACCTCAGTGCCCCAGCACCTCCATACTGCCCTCCTCCTGCCACCCAGAACACAGCAGTCTTCAGTTATTTCTTAACCCTGATATTGTTGGTGTTCAATAAATACTTATTAAATTTAATTAAGTTTTCCAGTCCCCACTTATGCTGGTGTCTGACTGGCATAAGGACTATATCCAGAGGTAATGAGACCATTTATAATGCCAACATCATTTTACTCATGTACAACAACCACCAGTGCCTGCCCACAATACACTCATTAGGTCGTCCTGCTACTGTCATGATGGCCTCAGCACCTGGGACAGGTAGATGGCTCTTTGAATCATTCTGGCAATTTTAAAACTTCTTTTCTTCATCTTTCTATGGATGCCTTATGTGCATAATAATTTCGTAGTGCCCTTTCCTTTAGTGCTTTTTGCCAGTCAGTCACATAGTTAATCCTAAGAATATATTGCCCTTACTATTAATTTCATCCTAATGTCTTGAAATACTGAAAAAGCTATGTTAAGGAATGGCGATACTATTATTTTAAAAACTGCAGTGTAATGTAATTAACAGTCATTATCCTGACTGGGGGAGGTGAGAAGGAGCAGTGTTCACCATTTAGGCTCTAGAACCAATTCTACTTCAGAAAACCTCCCACTCAACCTTGCTCAGATGTGAGTTCTTTGGTAATCATGAAGGACACAGAACATCACTTAAATATCTTCAGAGGAGTAGCCGTTTCCTCAGATGTACAGCTGTTGGTAAATAAGCTTGACTATCTATTTTGAATAAAGGGAAGTCTTTCATGCCCCATGTCTCCCTGGGTTGGTCCCTGGAGGTAGAAAATGGGAAAGATTTATAAAGAACAATGTAGTAAAGGAGGAGACAAAGGCTAACAAATTGCTGGAGCAGAACAAGATGCAGTCCCCAGTGCAGGGGTCCCCAGCCAGGCCCACCAGGTAGTTTCCGTTTTGTAGAGAGCTGTTTCATTGTCCTATTGTGCACTCTGATGCTTTCGTCAATCTTTTTTTGATAATATTTTTAATATATAAGTAACATAAACATCATACAGAAAAAAAAAACAAAGATGACAAAAAAATTTTTAAAATCTTTCACTGTTACCCAATCACTATAAACACTTACTACTTTTTTTTCCTCTCATGTACATGGTATATGTCTCAACAACATTCTAGCCTCCAATAAATGTTAGATAACTGAATTAATTGAAGGAGTAAAGGCTATATTCATACAATTATATAAGTTTGTGCTCTGATATTTTTTCTACTTTAACATAACTTTTATTTTTCAATATTGGTTGATAGTAATTGCCTTCATTTTTAATGATTTTAAGAAGTTCTATTGAGGTGGATATGACACAGTTTAGTTAATAATACCTGTATACTTGGAGAACATTTACATTTTTCCCAATTTTTTTATTATAGATAACACTGTGTGACAAGCACATTCCAATTTTGTGGATCACTTCTTCTAGGTAGATTCTTTAGATCAGGGATAGACAAACTTTTCCAGGGACAGATAATAAATACTTTTGGCTTTGCAGGCCATATGGTATCTGTGTCAGCTACTCAGCTCTGCTGACGTGGTACAAAAACAGTACATACATAAGTGAACGGGCATAACTGCGCTCAAATAAAACTTTATCTATGTGCAGTGAAATTTGAATTTATTTAATTTTCAATGGGTCGCAAAATGTTATTCTTTTTTATTTTTTTCAACCATGTAAAAATGTAAAATCCATTCTTATTCCACAAGCTGTACAAAGTCAGCAGCAGGCTGGATCTGGCTGGCTGGCTGGCTTCCAGTTTGCTCTAGAAATCCAGGGATTTCTGGGTTAAAGGTTAAACAAGCAGTTAAGCCGTTGGTAATTTTGATGGTTACCTTCAACCATATTTTATGGTTGCAAAAATTTCTGAGTTTGGGCATTTAAATGGTCAGTAGTTTCATCCTGGACCACATAATTATTAAGAGATTATGCAAAAGAACGACCCTTGCAGTTTATTACCTCTGGCCAGTAACCATTTCCTTAAAATTGACTTAGAGAGACAAGACTGTAGGAGAGGTCATCTGATCCAACCTCCTGCGGTTGCCATCTGAAGCAAGAAAAGCCCTAGTTAAAAAGTGTCTAGATAGGGCACTCCAGGATTTCATCATTTAACCTTAATCTTCCCAATCCAAACATATTTTATTCTAATTCTTCAGTTGGGCCTGAGAACACCTGGCCAGACGCCACCTTCAAACACAAAGACAATTATTAAGTTAATCCCTCTGCATTTCTTTCTCTATCCTGGTTTGATAATGATGAACAAGAACTATTTCTTTTTGTGGATTGTGAAACCGAAGTACAAAAGTGCCTTTTCTCTGATTGCATGGTGACTCAGAAAAAGGAAAACCATGTCCCCTGCCTCTAGGGCTAACTGTTATGATCATAAATTAGTATTTGTTAAATATCTACTGGCTGCATTCCACTACACGGAACACAATGGTAATTAGTCCCATTCATTACTATATTTTTTTTTTTCAGTTTACTAAATTGTATCCTGGAAGATTAGATTGCTTCAGGATATAAGTACAAAATTGAAAATACTCGATTAGAACACATGACAAGGCAACAGCAGTTAAAACATGGTCCATTAAAGTAAAATATCAGCTTTACAGTTATGATCCTCAAAGTCCAGAAGGTGCAGGCAGACCTCTAAGATGTTCTCAAGGCCAGAGGATTTGGTCAGACCAGGAAGGACAATAAACACACTATGAGGAGGAAACCCTTTCCTCAGCTCTCTAAAGATGGCATTTGGGGCCCAAAATTTGCAGGTAGTTTATCTCATCTGCCAAAGCTTTTCTAAATTATTTCTTAATTTTAAGATAAGAAGGAAGCACACCTCTTGTTCTTATTCCAACTAAAAGTTAAGAATTTCTCAAATAAAAATACTCATTTAAGAACTCTTGTTTATATCTCCCCTGACTCCCATGCTTTATGTACTTTTATGAGATGTTTATATAAACCAGGCAATAAACTACATCCAAAGAAAATAGCCATTTCTTTTTATTCGGATGTCACAAATGCTAAGGCCAAAGTTGCTCATGGGTGAGCATCACTAATGGGTAGAGTGATGCTCCATAGTCTGGGGAGTGGAGTTAGAAGAGGGGTTGCTTGTCTTTAGCTTTGCAAATGAAAGGAGAAATCAAATGTGGGCTTAGTAAATATGTGACTGGTTCTAAATCATATGGGGCTGTTTGTACTACGAAGAGAGGAGGTAAATTCAAATTTTCTTTGTCTAGATTTTGAATGATCATACAAAAACAGGATGAAATGAAATCAGGGCAAGTATAAAATGATATACCTAGAGAGAAAAGAAAAGTAAATTAAGAATACATACGCAATATGGAAAAGAACCAGTTAGGACTCAGTACAATAGAAAAACACTCGGGCTCATATTTGACAGTGAAATAAATTAAATCAATAAGAGAATGTCCCTGAAAATAAGCTGAGGTAAATTTAAAAATTCAATTTTGTATAGCTCTGACTTCATCCCCTTTCAGTCATTAATGTTAAAAAACCACACATTTTTGTATTGTGTGTACAAAATCATAGATAACAATTACAGTTTTTAGTATATTAGATAATATGTAAATCAAGTAGAAAACAAAAAGCGGAGCTACAAACCAGTTACAATAGTACTAGCTTTTATAATTGCCCATGTATTTATTTTGCTAGAGATATTTATTTCTTCATAAAGGTTTGAGTCTAGTGTCCTTTCTTTCTAACCTGAAGCACTCCCTTCATGAAGAGTGGGTCTAGTGGTAAATAACTCTTCCAGCTTTGGTTTATCTGGGAATGTCTTAACTTCGCCCTCATTTTTGCAGCCTAGTTTTTCCTTTAAAATCAAATATTCTTTTTTTTTTTTTAATGCCTATAGTACCTGGTATTCCGAGGTGGTCTTTCATTCAGGTACCAACCAGACCCGACCCTGCTTAGCTTCAAAGATCAGATGAGATCTGGCGTGTTCAGGGTAACATCGCCATAGTCAAAATCAAGGATTCTTGATTGGCAGTTTTTCTTCCTCAATGCTTTGAGTTTGTCAACCCACTAACTTCTGAAGAGAAACCTGCTCATAATCTTATTGGCAAAAATATAATGAAAGCCATCTTCCTCTTAGGTTTATAGATACTCATAATGTACCTTATCATGTATTATGCAACAGAATATTTTCTTACAGTATCATAATATCATATAGTATCATAATATAGCATTATTTTGAGACCAATCAGAGTTTAAGGATAAGGAATTGAATGTTTTAACAGTAGACACTAGAAGGTCTATACAAGACAAAAATTATTAGATTTTCAAATTATAAGTGAAGCATCCTCTAGATTTTAATTTATAATAAAGTAAATGTCAATCTTTAATATCCCATATAAACAAAAAGCTCTTTGGTAGTTTACCTTCAGCTATGATTGGTTCATTTTTTGTACTAATCTTATAAAACAGTTGTATGATAGAATTACAAAAACAAAACAAAACAAAACAAAACAAAACTCCAATATAAGGCCCTGGTAGGGCTGAAGTATTTCGTTAAAGCCCAGGAAGCTGGTTTTTGGTCATCTATTGGACTTGGACCTCTTAGCATATTTTCTCCCTTTCCCTCTTATTTTATTATTATTTTTTTCCTTATATGGAATTTTTAAAATTTTTATTTCATTATTAGTTTTAAGTATACAGTACATTGGCTAGACATTTATATAGTTTATAAAACGGTTCCCCAATTGCTCTTTTCTCTCCTCTGGTTCTACACCTAGCCATTACATTAATGCTGATTATATTCCCTATGCCATGCTCCCTATCCCTGTGACTGTCTATCAGTCACTAATTTGTACTTCTTTAACCTCTCATTCCTTTCTCCCAACCCAAATCCTTCCCCTCAGTCTGGCCATCACCAGATTGTCCTCTATATCTGTGAGACTGTTTTCAATTAGTTTGTCCTTTGTGTTCCTTAGATTCCACATATAAGTGAATCATATGGTATTTATCTTTTCTCTGCCTGACCTGTTTCACTCAGCATATAACCTCTAGGTCCATCCATGTCATTGCATATGGTAGGATTTCATTTTTTTAATGGCCGAATAACATTCCATTGTATACATGAACCATAACTTCTTTATGCAGTCATATGTTGATGGGCATTTAGTTTGCTTCCATATCTTGGCTATTATAAATTGTGCTGCCATGAATAGGGATCAGGATGGCTATCATCAATAAATCAAAGAACAACAGTGTTGGCCATGATGTGGAGAAAAAGGAACCCTCATACACTTTTGGTGGGATTGCAAATTGGTACAGTCACTATGGAAAACAGCCTGAGGTTTTCCCCATTTTATTTTTTCTCTTTACTCTTTTTCTCATTTTTTTCTTTTTTGATTATTATTTTCCTTTTTCTTTTTTTTTTGCTCTCTTTTCAACAACAAAAAAGGAGTATTTGATATCATTTGCATAAAAGATGATCAAATGTGATAGTAACAGGTGCCCAAAGAACAAATGAGGTGATGAGCAAAAAGACTAGCCAGTGATATGTTACACAGAAGGATGACAAAGGTCTAGATAAACTAAGATGCAATGAAACATGCATTTGTTCGCTCATTCAGTCAACAATGTGTACTGGGTGCCAGATTCTGTTCTAGACACTTGAATGAAATGGAGACCTTCATCTTTGTGTGGTTTACATGGTATTAGAGGGACAATGACAATAAATATAATAAATGAGTAAATTATAAAGTATTTTAAAAAGTGATAAATAATGAGAAAGAAAAAAAGTAGAGAGGATTAGGGAGGTCAGGAGTGCGGGGATGGAATCTGAGTTGCAGAATTAGGGTGGACAGGGCTGGCCTCACTGAGAACAGAGATTTGAGGAAAAGGGAGTGAACCCAGAATTTACTGAGGGGGAAAATTGATTTAGGCCAAGAAAAGAGTTAAAGCAATGGCCCTAAGGCACAAGGCACTTGATGAGTTCAAGGAACTGCAAAGGGGCAGTAAAGGAATGAGGAAACAGAAGCAGGGAGGCATTTGGAGGTAAGGGGATGGGAACAGATCATGAAGGGCTGTGTGGACCTTGGTCAATACTTTGAATTTTACTGTGAGTGAAACGGGAACCATGGCAAGATTTTAAGCAGAGGAGTGATGAAAGGGACTTAGTTTTTCTTCAAGACTTAGCTTTCCTCTAAACCCTCCTTTAGTTAAAAATGCCTTCAGCTGCTGTGACCCCTTGCTGACCTTTAGTTAAAGGAAAAAAACAATCAACCCCTATTACCTCACACCACCCTAGATACAACCAATCAGGTAAGGACAAGTCTGAAATTCTTGTGCTTGCTCTGTACAATACCCGCTTCCCCAGAGTTCGGGACTCTCGTTCCAACACTGCTGCATCAGTGTTGTCAAGAGTCCGGACTCGAGTCTGAATAAAGACCTCATGTGTTTGCATCGGTGTTGGCTCCTTGTTGGTCTTCTGGGATTCGCAACTTTGGGCACAACAAGTGACAGGATATGACTTGTTTTAAAATGCTCATTCAGATTACTCCTTTGGAAACAGGCTGAAGAAAGGAAGAGCGGAAGCAGAGAGGCCTTCATGAGGCTATTGTAGTAAGATGATGATAGTGGCTCTGACCAGAGTGGTAGTAGTAGAGGTGATAGGCGAGGGGAACTAGGGTGATAGCAGGTTATAAATAAGAAAAAATGGTTCAGGAGCTGCCATAGATAAGTTGTACCTAAAAAGGAAAAATCAACTTATTCCCTTTTTCATCAAAGAAACAAAATAAACCACTACATTTGTATTGTTTCTATCAAATGCCGCTGCTGCATTTCTCAAAAATCACTGACAACATTTGATGTAAAGATGAGTTTTCTCTGGCAGTTAATGTTAAATAGCAGAGTAATTTCTCTTACAACATAACACATAGAAGGTGTGTGCTTCAATTGTAGTGATTACTTGGATCTGCAAACAATTTTAATTGACTTAAAAAGTAAATTGGAAGCTCATTTGAAAGTGAAAAATCATTTGGAGAAGAGGTAAATTTGGAATATAAAACAGGTATCCATTTGTACACAAGAGCATTTTTCGGTTTATCTTAATCAAATATTAAATATCACGGACTACGACATACACTATTGCTGTTGGTTTCTTTCTTTCAAAATGCAATTCCACCTATCCTCTGAGGTCTGGATGACCCACCACACTGCCTGCTCCACCTCTGAGCAGGTCCAGTGCCAACTTCCCACCCCTTCTGCACTCCCAGACCTCTGTGCTGAGTCTTGCCATCAGGGGCTGATGGTGATGCAGGGAGAAGGTTCATTCCGATATGCAGAATCATCTATAAATGCTCCTCAGGGACAGATGTCAGAGCCAATCCCTTTCCTCAGGCAGATCCTTTTCAGAGGGGATCCCTTTTCTACCAAGGGATCCTTAGCAAGAGCTATCAGTTTAATGAGAAGTTACCATGTCCCAGGCACTATCTAGGTTGCTGAAAATACCACACAGGGAGCACTTGTCATCGCTGGAAGACTAGGAAAGTGGCTTTTCTCATTCAACCAATCTGCCTCTTTGTAAATTCTGCTTCCATGTGGGATTCTGTACCGGGGACAGGAACATTCAAATACCATGTTTATTCCCATTCCTCCATCCACATATCAATCCTTTCCATGTTTGCGAACGTGATTGATTTCACAAATGGGTACAGAATGAACCCTGCTTCTTGAAACCTGAGCCACCCTAGAAGACCTCCTATAGTCACCTGGATAGACAGAATCAAAGGTGGCCCAGCCAGGCATTACCCACTACACTGTTCTTCCTGCCCCATAGGAGGCCTACCTGAGTGCACACATCCATCTTGAAAATACCCCTGAGACACTATGCTCCCCCCGCCGAACACACCATGTTCCTCTGGTGGCCAGTCTCTAGCCTGGTCCTGTTGCCTAGGCTTCTACCCTGTCTATCATAGTTTACTCATTTTTACCACCCATTATTTCTAGGGTATTAGCAAAACTCTGCCTAAATGACTCAGTTAATTCTTTGGACAGAGAATTAGCCTTGAGGCATCTCTGCTGCCCTGCAAGAGCCCTTCTCATACCTAGGGCATGTTCCAGCAGAGTCAGACCTCCTGGCCCCAGTATCCTCTGTTGATTTGTTTATCACACCCCATGGACTGGTTCTGCACTCCAGCTAACACCATCTTCCTTCCATCCAGTATGACCAGGGCTTAGTGGAATGAACCTGCAGCCATGAGGCAGTGTTGCCTTTCCTGATCCTAGACTGGTCACATGACTGCTGTGTCCATGATGGGTCTTAATTAAAGGCAATAGTGCAAATAAGACTATGGCCCAACTTAGTTCCCGACAGGCTATACTTGATGCTATCACTTGAAATGGAAGATATTCTGAGCCCAGATACCTTTCCTTATACCTCTGAGCTTGACTTTACTATGGACTATACGGGCAGGAGGAGGTATCAATGTCATATTCACGGCATGAGGCCAATCTTTCAATAGCATTCCATTGGGGCTCGCAAAAGCTGGCTTTAAAGGGGCCACTATGTGGTGGTGGGCAAATCAGAGGGCCCTAAACATAAAAACTAAGCAGGATTCTAATGTTCTGCTGTGAAAGCAGCCATGCCTCAGCTCTGTTTGTGCAGTGTGCCTCCATCCAGTGTCCCTCAACCAAGACCTTATCTGCCTCTCCGGCAGAAATAAAAAGAATTGCCAGGGCCTTTCAGAGTCAGTAAGCAGAGTCAGAGATTCTGTGATGCAGATGGTAAGAAACCTGTCACTCAGAGCCTGAAGGTGCCACAAACAAGCTGTTGAATCTTCTATATCCAGACTAGTTTATTGTCTGGGGATGTCAGACATTATGTGTCCATTTATAGAACCTGGACAGAGTAGGTCATACATGGCCTTGCCCTGGAGAAGAGAAGGCCCAGAGCAGAAAGTAGATAAGTATGTACAAATACAGAAGAATTTAAAAAGAAAATAGGAAAAAAAGTGAGAGAGGGAAGGAGGGGAGGTGGGGAGGGAGGGAAGACAACCAGTGGGGGAGAGCTGAATGATAAACAGGGGTTAGCATTTAAGATTTCAGAGATATTTTCTACACTAATTAATAGCCTACTTGTGTCTCATTATCTTTAAACAAACATGTTTTCTACATTCTAAAACAAAACCTATTCTTCATTTCTCATTGCCTTGGGTTTGAAATATTTTAAGCAAAAAAGATAAAGTAACTTTCTTTAAGATGACTTTATCACAGATGAGAAGGTAGATAATGAGTAAAATGTGTTGAAAGGAGACATAAGCATATCACACACCTGGACTCAGGAAATAGCTGATTTCTTCATGAAGAGCCTAGATGTGTTATGTTGCTACCAAACCACTTAGTCTTGTCAATAATTGGGGGATATTTATTTTATCCCAGTGGAATGAAACAGAGGCACAGAATATTGCATGAAGTATCTATAGACATTCAACAGTGAACTTCAAAATCACTTTGACCATGATTTCTAGTAACTTCTATTTATCCTGATACAACAGAAATCATGAGGGTGGAGAACATTCTCCTAGATTTACTTAAAAAGAAGCAAAATTAGTAATCTAAACAGCTTAGAGTATCAGCATACCATTGAGAATCGTGACTGTACCCAATGTGAATTTTTATGGGCCAAAATGAGTTGATTCTATTCTAAATGGGCCAGAGATAATTCACTCCATTTTACTCAGATATACTTAAGTGCGAAATAAAGACTCCAGGGCCTGGGAGAGAGGATGTATTTCCCAGCAGTCAGCTTACTTCTATAAATGATATTGAGCTGGCCATCAAAGAAGTGCTTTCCAGAGGATCATTGTATCTTGAAAAGCCGTAGACAAAAGGACTGCAGTAAAATCTGCAATCACTCTGTGAAGTCAGCATCCACTTTATTAATTATTAGCCAATACAAGGTTAAGGTTCTATATGAATCTGCACCTGGAAGACACTACCATAACTATAAACAACACTAATGAACCTGAGCTGGATGTCATTTTCATCTAGAAAGTAGACTTGTTTTTATTAAAAACTAAAGAATGTTTAAAAAGAACTATTGGTATAGCACAAGGTAAGGACCCCTGCTCAAAAATCCTTCCCCCATTATCTAACACCCCAAATTCACTATTAGAAATGTAGTTCATTAAGTGAAAAATGGCACAGTATTAAGCACACTAGATTTAGTCAGACATCTGGATTCTACAACTCAGGTACCACAGCAAGTGCTCAAACTTCATGGGTCATGGTTTCCTTATATGCAAAGTGATGATAATAAAACCTACCCTGCCAGCTTCACAGGGCTGTTTTTCATACCCAGTGACGACTCTGTCCTATGTAGTAACCATACTTCCTGCTAACCACCGTTAGAGAGTGTCTTCCAGATCTCTCCGTCTTCATCCCTTTAAAAATTTTTGTTTCCTATGAAACATTTGTTGCCATCCACAAGATGTCAATTGCTTGGAATCTCTTTCTTGCCACTCTTTGAGGTTTCTCCATATCACATGTTTCAACATCACTGAACACTCCATGTCATGACTGATTGAAGTGTCTCTGTCGCCTTTCTGAGCCATTCAGTTGCTTTGTTTTTCGCTCAGGGCCTTGAAGACCACTTTGGCCAAAGAGAAAACAGGTGGCGTGAAGCCTAATTATCACCCTGTGGTCCTCCCTTTCTCATTTCCGTTTTTTTGTCTTTCTAGTTATGCTTTATTTGCATTTTTACCCCACCATTCGAAGGAGATGCCATTTCTGCTCTCTCACACCCAGTCTTCGCACTTCCTTTCCCAAGGCAGCTGTTGAAATGGAAATACTGTGGGCTTTCTAATGCTGCAGACAGCGATTCTAATCCTGGCTCCGGTATTTATAAACTAAGTGATTAACAGGTGACTTCTCTGCATTTCTATCTCCTCATCTGTGTAAATGGAAATCATGTCCATTTCAATGGTTTCTTGTGTGGTGAAAGATTATAGATGTGCACCTGTGTCACTCAGGATGATCAAGAAATATTAATTCCCTTGCTCCTTTATAGATGCTTTCTTATTATTCATTGCTGTGTTTTACTTTTACTCTAAGATTCTCTTACATGAAATTCTTTGTACTTTTCCTTCCTAATCCTCTCCCCATCTTCATCTTCTCTCAGCCCTTAAGGGACTCCAGCTGAATGTCTCAGAATGCCTAGATACAAAACTCAGATCCCCTACCTTCCAGCTTTCTCACCACAAACAAGTCACCAACTTGCCCTGTTACAGGGGGCTAACCATAGGGCTCATTCTATAGGTTGTGACAATCAATGTGATGCTCCACATAGAAAGCTTGGCACAGTGAGCTTCGTGTGTAGTACATGGTCACTCGCATTAGCTCTATTTTTTGTCCCTCTAATTTATTATTAAATTTTGCTTTTTCCTTTATGTTCATTGGTGAATGATTTGCCTTAATGTTTTTCTAACCTCAAATTTCCTCTTTCACATTAACTCTTCCCCCTTCTGCCAAATTACTCTGTCGCCTACACATGTATTATGAAACCATTCAAGGGGCATCAGTTTATTACTATGACAAAGAACATTTTCTTAAATGTTAAGATCTTTATTTTTTTTGAGGTCTTAAAGTTGTATGGCTAGACATTGAAGGATGAAACTAAGGTTATTTATATATCATTAAAGGCTTGCTTACCTCTCATTTTCTTTCTCTGTCCTCCCTCAACACAATACCATCTTTTTCTGTTTCAGATACCTGCTCTCATCCCTTTACCTGTGGCTCTTCTATGTTCACACTTTCTTCTTTAGTTTTCATCTTCTAATCTTCCACCTTTCCTTGATCAGTCTGGACCAGTAATTTCACTCACTATTCACTTTCTATTATTTGATCTACCTAAAATAAGAAGAAATGTATTTTCTCCAATGACCATTCATAGGATGAATATACCAATCATTAGTTTAAAACAGACAATTGCCCTGTTCTTCTAATTCAATGGTCATAGAATATAGTTTTGCTCTTTTTTTTTTCCTCTAAAAAGTAGATACTCAGTGAAGAATAGAGACTCTGCAGAAGTTTGATAGAGATCCAGGTATCACTCATAATAAAATTTCCCAACTGTGAAAATGGATCTATTCCTAGCTTCTATAGACCATTTTCTCTGTTGTTCTAATGTCATGCTCAACTTTCTCATTATCTATCTACCATCACAGTGCCCCAACCTTTAGGCCCAAACCCCATTTCTTCCTAACACAACTCTGGCCGAGGATCTGCTATGGCCCTATGTTATTGGACCCCATTCTATTCTGCTCTAGATATAGCCCTGCCCTCAGTATGCTTGCTGATAATATAACACAAAAGCAAAAAAAGTGCTCCATAAGATTCATATCTATAGCTTCCAGTAATTGAAAACATAGTAGATACCTTGTTCTGGGCTAAAATGTTTACATACTCTATCTCATTTAGTTCTCATAGGTACCATTTGTATTCCCATTTTACAGATTTGAAAACTCAAGAGAGGTTAAATAACTTTGCCAAGGTCACTTAACTAGTCATTTAACTTATGTTAGAACCTGAAGCCATATCTGTCTGATTCCAAAACCTGTTTTCTTTTGTTCAGTGCTTCCTTAAGAGAAATTGGTGAAGGAGGGGACAGGGGCTATTCAGAATTTTTGACTCCTAGAACTCCATAGAGCTTCACTGAGACCCTGCTTTAGAAAGATTCCAGGTGCCATATCCAATTTGACAGTGTTTTGAACCTGGAAATCCTGTCTTTCATCCATAGGTCAG
Organism: Cynopterus sphinx; assembly: GCA_030015415.1. Classification (NCBI taxonomy): domain Eukaryota; kingdom Metazoa; phylum Chordata; class Mammalia; order Chiroptera; family Pteropodidae; genus Cynopterus; species Cynopterus sphinx. The sequence goes on from CM057380.1 coordinate 142,107,514, forward strand.
GATTCAGTGCTAGATATACAATTCTAAATACTCAAAGTTCTGTGATAAGAAAGACATGCAGTCTGCCTTAAAATCTCACAGCAGAGGGAAGAAACTTGGTTTTCCAGATCAAAAGAGGGTCAGTTGCAGAAATCTTCATGAACTTTACCATATTTTGACATATCAGGGATCTCAGTGAAAAATGAAAGATATGGAAATGGACCTTTCTAAATTACCTTCTTGAGCAACTGCTTGGGTTCAAGATAGGTGAGCTCAAGATAAGGTTTTTGCCATAGATAATGTATCTGCTCTAAAGACAACCACTAAAAACAAAAAGCAAAGGTTGAAAGTCTTCCTGAGGCTATTCCAAGTTCTTCCACAAAGATAACCATTGTGGAGCCTCTTCATGAAGGAGAACAAAGGTTGTATGAGCCGTTGGACCCCCAAGCACCAGGCTGTTTCAGGATCTCAAGCTCCCAGCTCTGATTCTGGGCTCATTCGTCACTACAAACATAAACAACTATTTCTCACAACTTAAACTTTGTTATGAAAGCAAGTTTAGCCACAATCTTACTGTTGATTGAGATCACTGGGTCATCAGCTACTTGGCACTCGTAAAGAACCAGTACCCAGAATTCACAGAAGTCCTTACTGGTATGTGGCAGCAGTCAAGGAAATCTACCATCTACAGATAAAGCTGTGCCTTTTAATCAAGTTGATTACAAGCCTCTTTTATAATATTTCTCTAAAAATAAACAAAGGCTCAGAATGGTGTTGCTACCAGTTTCCATGTTTATTCATTTATATACACATTCATTCAAAAATATTTATATACTTAGCATGTGCTGAGCATTATTCTAGGTGATAGAACACAACAATGCATGAGACATTCAAAGTCACTGCTCTCCAATGGAGGAGATAAAAAGTAAACATGCAAACAAATAAATTCATAAAATACTTTTAGGTAGTGATAAGTACTTTGAAAACTTCAAAAACAACAACAATAAGGAGAGAGAGGGGTTTTTATAAGGGATTGGAACATGATTATGAAGACTGATAAGTCTCATGATCTGCCATTTGCAAAATGGAGACTACAAAAGCCAGCGGTATAGTTCAAAGGCCTGAGAGCCAGAGGCTGACAATGTAGATTCCAGCTCAAGTCTGAAGGCCCAGGAACCAGGAGCACCACAGGCAGAAGATCTACATTCAGTCTGACAGAGTGAATTCAACCTTCCTTGCCTTTTTGTTCCATTCAGTCCCTCAGCCAGATTAAAAGATGACCACCCACACTGGGGAGGGCCACCTGCTTTACTCAATCAATTCAAACACACCCAGAAATAATGTTTAACAAGATGTCTGGAATCCCATGGTCCAGTCAAATTGACATGTAAAATTAATTATGATATAAAATTAATCACTGGGACCTGATGACAAGGAACCAGCCCTGGAATATTGTGAGGAAAGAGCATTACTGGCAGGAGAACAAGCACCAAGGCCCTGAGGTTGCTATAAAGTAGGCACATTTTAGAAAAAGGAAGAAGGCCAGTGTGGCTGGAATGTAGTGCTTGAGTAGGACAATGGCAAGATGAAATTGTAAGGGTAGCTACAGCGAGAGGATGTAGGGCTTTATTGGGCATGCTGAGCTTGAATTTTCTTCTAAAGACAATGGGAAGATGTTGAAGAGTTTAAGATGGGAAGTGCAATGATGTGATGCACATTTAAAAAATATAACTCTGGCTACCGTGTAGAGAATAGACAGTAGAAATATTAGAGTAGAAGCAGAGAGAGCAGTAAAGAGGTTTTTGAAGGAATATGAGTGAGAGGTGATGGCGATGGGAACTATGATGATAATAGGGAAGTGAGCAAGCTATTCATGATATATTTTAAATCAATACAGCACTACGATAAAAAAAAAAGATTGAGAAAATTTCTGAATGAGACATTTCACCAAAGAAAATGTACAGAGACAAATGAGCATACTAAGTGGTGTCAATATCTTATGTTATTAGGAATTTGCAAATTAAAATAACGAGAAACTCTTCCATATCTGTTAGAATGCCAACTCCCAGAAACTGATGCTGGCGAGGATGCAGAGAACAGGAACACTCATTCATTGCTGGTGGGAACGCAATGGTACAGCCACTTAGGAAAACAGTTTGACAGCTTCTTACAAGTCTAAAAACAACCTTAACATATGATTTAGCAATTAAATTCCAAGTCATTTACATTATTCAGTTGAAAACTTATATTTATATAAAAACCTGTGCATAAATGTTTGTAGCAGTTTTATTCATATTTGTGAAAACTAGAAGGAGCCAAGATTTCCTTCAATATGAACAAAACAAATAGTGGTATATCCATATAATGGAATATTATTTAATGTTAAAAACAATATATTTTAAAGATAGAGTTAATATTATTTGCTGTTAGATTGAAGGAGAGTGACAAAGGAATTAAAGAGATAATTTATGATTACTATAGTTTTAGCCTGACTTATGACTTGTGAGATTCAATGGTTTCATTTCTAGAAATTTTACAACTATTATATATTATCATCATTGAAAGTTAAATTATATAAACTTATAATAAAATAAATTATATTAAAAACAAGATTAATAAATACTCAAAGTTCATTACTACCTAATTACTTTTACTAGCTGTTTATTAGTATCTGTTATCTTGGAGTTATTTATGAAGACAGAGCTATTTAGTGGAAACACTAAATGATAGTGAGCTGTAGTACATCTTTTCTATGTTCAGTGATGTCATGATGGGTGTTGGAAATCAGCCATGTAGGAGTATTTACACCATGAAAATTGCAAATGCTACAGTCAAGGCTTGACTTATTGTTTTGTTGATTGGACTTAAGAAAACAATGGAGAAAACAATGCAGATTAGACTTAAAAGTGTGTTGTGTCCATAGTCATTGGATTACAAATAGCAAAAAATGATATTCTTCCAGCATTTAAATGTATTGTCTGATACACTGCCTCTTCATTCTCCCTATTTCTTTTAATTTTGAGACAAAGCATTACCTAAAAGCGATTTTTAAATGGTTGTATTAGATGAGAAAAAAAATATATAGCTCTTTTGTTTTCATTTTCTAACAGGCAGGGGCACATAAAGAAGATTAGATTGCATTTAGACATATTATAATATTTATTTTCTGGATATCTAAATGTGTTAGTGAATTTGCAGCCATGCTATCAGCAATGTATAGTAGACCCCCTTGGACCACAGGGACCCTTTAAATATTCTGAAAACTGGGTCCTATTGAACATAGACAAGATGAATGTTCTGTGGAAGCTAACTGCAAGCTCCATTAGGGTAGGGCACTTTGTTCACTGATGTATCCAGAGAACTTTGAACAGTGGCTGACACACACTACTTAATAACTTTGTGTTGAATGAATAAATAATTTCTTAAATTGTGGTAGTGAAACTTTATAAGAAAAAGTTCCTCTGAACAGAAGCTTAGAGACCCAGTTGGGGATTATAAGAAGCAGTCATGTTGTGTTAACAGCAAGAGAAAAATTAATACAACGTATGTATCTATTTTTTTTCATGGTTGAGAAGAGATCTAAATAGGGTAATAATGCAAGTACTAACTTAAACATCTAAGAATGAACTTTATGTCCCTTCACTTCTCTCCTTGTCCTCTTCTAACATCTCCAAAAGGATTTAGTAATGTTTGATGGTTCTGCTTGGGTGTTTTAACAAAAGCTGATCTCATGCTGGCATTATAACATGATTATAAAAAAAAAATAAAGCTGTTCATAAACAAGACTCACAGGGTGCTTACGAGTTCTGTGAGAGAAAGAACAATCAATCACGGAGATTTCTAAAATACATACCAGTCCCTTCATTTCCAGGTCCCACCTGAAAACCCCACCAAGAATTGCCATTTGAGTGCCTGAAAAGCAACATAGAAGAATTTGTATCTGAAAAAATTCTGGAAATAATTATTACAGTAAATTATTTCTCAACCACTGTTTACCCTGGCTGATGAATAGCATTTTTGAGTTCTCTAGGGAGCAGAGCCAAACAAGTGACTTCAGACTTCAAAATCCCAGGAGTGATTTTGGCCTGGCTCTTACTTTCCCAGAAGCAAAATTATCTTCACGCAGAACACAGCACAGATCCCAGTGATGACTGTCTCTTTCCAGGTTTTAAGAAGGGTCTAAAACCACAAAAGGCTTATGCCTCCTTCCCAAACTGACTAGTGCTCACAGCATTGGGCTTTACACTCATTTCTTGCAACGTATTCTCAGCTCTGAGATCTCAAGGATCTCTCTGAACACATTTTTTTAGTAGGCAAGTAGATTGTAATAATGCAGATGACTCTTCAGATTAAAATTTTACAAAGATTTGCCCAAAAACAAAAAATAGCTTTTCATTGGACTCATTTTTTAAAGAACACTTGTAAACAAGCTCTTTTTGAAGCATATTTAAACTATATGTATAGGTCAAAAATAACTTAGTCATTCCTGAGGAAATAAAATAATTAGCTTAAGTGAAAAAAAAAAATTAAACCCGTTTCATAGCATCAGTCTAACACCAGAACTAGTTAATAGACTAAAATGTGAGGGTACCATATTCGGGAGTGTGTCACATAGACATCAAAAACTTTCACTGAAATAAGTTGTTTAGTGTGAAATATTTAGCTGTGTAATGTTGCTATAGGGCTTTGGTTAAGCGTAACGTATGAGTTAAGTAGGCAAAGCACCAGGTGCCCCAGAGTCAAATCCACGTTTTGTTCTGTCCAAAGTGCTTTCTTTCTTATGGCTAATGCAAGCTTGGGCTTGAGCCCTTCTTGACACAGTTAAGAGGGAGCTGTAAAGTTTGAGACAGTATACCATATAACATAGTTAAGCACCCATGTTTCTTCTTACATTTGAGAAGACGTGCAAAAGTACTAACCTTGGAACTATATATATATCCAAATATATGGGTTTAAATTCTAGAGCCTCTCCTTATAAACTTTAGGTGCAGTATATATAGACATTTGTGTCTATATATATATTTGTGTCTATATATATTGTATGTGTTTGCATGTGTGTGTGTATGCTCATGCATGCAGAGCTACATATATTACCTGCATAGTAAAAGATATAGTAATTGAGTAATGGGATATCACAATATTTGGCTAATAAAGATTACAACATATGCCCCATATAGAATAACATTTCCAAAGTATTATTATTGTTGCCATTGCTGTTGTTGACAATAGCAGGCAACAGGTACTGGGTACAAATTATTTACTAGGTATGCCCATTTATTGGCTTAATTCTCCTGAGAAATCTATGACCTATATTCGATAAGCAGTAAAAGACAGATGAGGAAAGTGAGGCTAAGAGAGGTTAACTAATTTACTCAACATCAGAGCTAGAAAAAGATAAAGCTGCACTTCAAGTCTGGCATTTGGCTTCTATGAAGCCTAATTTTGATGCTAAAATAAAATGAGTTAAATATTTATATCATTAGGGACAAAATTTTATCTTTCTCTGATGGTATAAAAAATAAATCTTATTGTCAAAGTAACTCTGAATCATTAGTTTGGTAACTAATTATCACGTTGAGGATATATAAAAAATACAAAACATTAAGATTTCCGATCATAAGAACTATGAATAAGTAAACTTTTATTGGACGTTTACAAATGCAGCAACACAAATAGACATAGTACTTTTGAGGTGGGATTTATAAAATGCAGCTTTAGCCAATTTAAAAATAGTTTTTACACATCATGAAAAGGAAAGTAAGCCCTGCATTCATCAATTTATAGTAAGTGCTTCTCCACATAAAATAAATGTTCCAGAGAAAAATCTACCATTGTTTTAAAATCCAAAATGGCTTAAAGTTTTTCTTATTGCAAATCTTAAATAGGAGTAGTTCTTAGTGGAGAACAAAGAGAATTTCAGATTTTAAAAAATTCCAGGCATTTGCATGGGGAACCTGGCAGGTCTGAGTGTGTAACAATACTGATGAGAGTGGTCATTGCACTAAGATTAGCCAGTAATTATCAGGCAGATACAGCATTTTGTCCACTGCGATTCCTGTAAAGTCGTTATTTATTTTCAAGACATTTGTGAATGGAAATGTCACATAATACTGAGATTCTCTGATTATGTCACACAACTGAGAAACTCTCATAATGATGAAGCTTTTGCAAAACAACAAAAAAAATCACCATGTTACAAGCTTTCGAGTTCATGTTTTCACTTCACATAGACATAGTTTGAGAAAATCATGCTTGAACGAAGTGGAATTGAGTTTAAATACAGTAGAATATGAGTTGCTAAAATTGTAAAACCTTAACTAGAGGAACTATATAGCTTGCTCCAACTCCTGAATTTTTCACTTATGTTCACTCCATCCTTTATCATCACACGAGCCTGCAGTGTTCATATCTATCCCACAAAGTCAGTTCTAAAACATTCGACAGGATGATTCACTGCCTTGATTTTATTCAAATTGGTTTAAGGTCTCTTCCCCATCAGTACCCAGAACAAAAATACAAACTAGACAGCCTCTTATTCACTCCCGAGTAGCATAAATCTAGGCCATTCTACCAAATGAGAATCTGCGGAAGAAGCCAGGTGATTCCAAAATAGCCTCAAGGTAAGGCTGAGACACAGGAAGCCACAGAGATAACCGACACTCAGCAAATAACAAAAAAAGTATAGTAGGAGAATAGAAAAGTAGCCAGCTCCTGGCTCATACATGTCCTTAAGTGGACATGTTAATTTATGAGCTGTTATTCACAGATAAAATCTTTAAGTCTTTCTTGATAGAAAATTACATAATAGAATTCCAAACTACAGAATAAATGGACCAACTACCTAATAATCCCTTAGTCATTTCTATTTTTTGAAATGAGTTATTTACTTCATTATATAAAAAAATTAAGATATATTCTAAAGTTCCAAAAAGTTGTGTTATACACAATGTTTCTAAAAAGAAGATTCTATCAGTGCAAAGACAGAGTTATAAACATACGCCCCACCACCTCGGATACAATTTGAGAGCCTTATGTAGACCTCAAACTACACCAACCTTAACCACCCAACCATAGAACCCCCAGCTCTGCAAAAGATCACCTAGGATGGAAAGAGACAAATAACTGAAAAGCAAGCCCTTGCTCCCTTAAAAGCTTTCCATTATCAGGCCTGCTGAGGAAGAGCATGGAAAAAAAAAAGTGCTGCATCACTTATAGTTGTTTCACGAAGAAGTTGATGCTGTTGTATTAAGTCCTATTTGAATAGCACCTCCATTACTTTTCTTTTTTTATGGCTACATTGGTTAACGAAATCCAACATGTTTCAGCTGTACACTTTCACAGTAAGGCATATATACATTTACACTGTGTGTTCACTTCCCATAGTTATATTTCTTTTAGTCACCACATATTTGACCCCTTTTATCCTTTCTACTCTCCCCTCCTCCCCCACTCCTTACCCTCTGGTAACAACCAGTCTATAGTCCATGTCCACAAGTCTCTTTATTTGTCCAGTTCATGTGTTGCTTTTAGGTTTATACCCTACATGTAACTAATATCATGTGGTTTTCAACTTTTCCTTGCTGGTTTATTTTGTTTAGCATGATTATCTCAACGTCCATCCATGTTATCACAAATGATTATATTTCATCTCTTTGTATGGCTGAGTAATATTCCATTGTATATATGTACCACAGCTTCTTTAGCCAATCATCTGTTGTAGGACACTTCAGTTGCTTCCACATCCTTACCACTGTGAATAATGCGGCTATGAACATTGGTGTGCAAATATCTTTTTAGATATGAGTTTTCAAGTCTTTAGGGTAAATACCCAGTAGAGGGATTGCTGGATCATATGGTAGATCAGTTCTTAGTTTTTCGAGGAACCTCCATACTGTTTTCCATAGTGGCTGTACCAATTTGCAGTCCCACCAGCAGTGTATTACTTTTTTTGTCATGGGTAAATATTATCGTGCTTTATTTTTTCTGTATCTTAGCTATTGCTTTATTTTATATGTCACAGGATGTCTTGGCTGAGCTAAGGGTCAGATGTGAATATTTCCAGAAAGTAGAATTAAGCAACACCCCTATCTTCACCTATCCAGTTGTATCTAATTTACCTATATGTTGAAGAGCATCTTGGGGAAAAGAATTGAACCTTACCAACCTGAAACCTTTTTTCAGGTACATTTATCCTTTTTAAAACTTGTGGGATAAACACACTGCACATTGAAGTTTTATTATTGTATTTTACTTAGACTTATATGTTTCTGAGTAAAAGTATGCATTTTAAATACTACTTTTTAGTTTGAATCAATCAAATCTTAAGAGTTTAAAGTTTATTGAGCTTACCACCAGTAAATAAAGAGAGATTATGATTTCCTATGCCTCCTACACCAAAATGGTGCAGCCACTTTAGAAAGCAGTCTGGCAGTTTAGTTATCACAGAACCAACAATTCTACATGTAGGTATATACCCAAGAGAACTGAAAGCACTTGTCTAAACAAAAACCAGTACAGGAATGTTCACAGTGGATTATTCATAATAGCCCCAAATAAATATAACCCAAAGTCCATCAACTGATGAACAGATAAATAAAATGTGGCATATCCACACAACGAAATATTATTCAGCAATAAAAAGAATAAAGTACCAATACATGTTACAAGATGGATGATCCTTGAAAACATTATGCTAAGTGAAAGAAGGCATTCACAAATGACAGCATATTATATGATTCTGTTTATATGAGACATCCAGAGGCAGATCCATAGAAACAAAAAAGTAGACGTGTAGTTGCCTAGGGCTGGGGAGAGAGAAGAAAGGGAGAAGAAGAATGGGGAATGACTGATAATGCACACAGGGTTTCTTTCTGGGGTGATAAAAATGATTTAAAACTGGGAAGCTGCACCATAACTCAGTGAACATACTAAAAACTAAATGTGCACCTTAAATGGATGGATTTTATAGTGTGAATTATACCTCAAAAAAAACTGTTATAATAAAAACATACAAACAGTAAGTTTGTCTTAACTCATTCTCTGCATGGCTTATAAAGTTAATAGTATGTGTGGAGAGAACGAGGTTCTTATCAGTACAAAGGTTAAGGTGAATCTGTCTTTCGAGGATTCATGCAGGTGACTAAATTAACTGATATCAAAGAATTGCTCCTGGTGGTACAATTTAACAGCATAAATGTCCCTTAAACCTCTTAAATTGAAACAGCCCCAACGGAGGTCAGAATGAGCATGAGATTGAGGGTGCTTCAAGAACTCACATTAACAGCAAAGGTTACTAGCACACTCCTACATCTGCATGTAACTTGAAAAGTGAAACCAGAATCCATCCCATCCCAGTACACCCACCAAGGCAGGCTGTGCATTCTGGAGGAGGGTTTATAGATAAGGTTTAGAAAGCTGCACCACTAACACCTGCTCATTTTGTTATGCAAGTGAAAAAGCCCCATCCTTCTCCTGACTTCTCACTTGCAGCGGGTGAGTGGGTGGGGGAAGGTGGTGACAAGTGCCTATCTAGATTTAGATTTCCACCCTTCTAACTTACCCAACATCAGGAGAGGCTGACTTCCAACTCCACAGACAACAAAAATGCCAAGTCATCAAAGGTGACATGGTAGCAGCAGACACGGTAACAGGAACAAAGTTTCAGCCTCTGGGTGGCAAATGGGTAAAACACATGCATGTAGGTTACAAAGTCCTGGCTCAGCCATCTGAGCATCGAGCCAATGAACTGTACTGTTCATGGGCACAAGGAATATTGTGCATTCCTTCTCCCTACTGTTAGAACATTCATTAGAAGAAAACAAATTCATAGCAAGAGTGAGAACTGTAGACTCCTGACAGAGGGACATAAGGGGAGCATTCTAATTTTGTCTTCATGGAATAGGCACTCGTCTCCATCAGTGCCCAATCTAAGGCTGTAGTGATGGTGCCATTCCTGCCTCATATGAGGAGTTTTGAGTCCAGGATTGTGGGATCCACAGTAAGGAGTGAAAGCCAAGACTGAGTCTTGGATACTTCTAGGCTTCTTAGGGATTCCCAGAAGTATTAATGAACAGAGGCTCTGTATAGCATGTCCTCAAATAACATCTTTTCATTCAGCATCATTTCATTATAACACTGATGAGATTTTTAAAGAATCAATTCCCTGCCAGGGCCACTGTCTGTGTGGAGTTTATATGTTCTCCCCATGGCTGTGTAGGCTCTCACTGGTACTCTGGTTTCCTCCCACATCCTAAAGATATGAACATAAGGTGAATTGGCGTGTCTACATTGTCCCATTCTGAATGAGTGTGGGTATATGTGTGAGTGTCTTCTGCATGGAAGGGTGCCCTGTCCATGATGGGGTCTCACCTTGCATCCTGACAAGCTCTGGAAACCCTGAACTGGAATGGTGGGTTAGAAAATCACGTTCTCACTTGTTTTTATTGATAGTTCTTAAATGTATGTATATTTCATATTTGTTTAATCTTAGATATGTTTTGGGTCTTTATTTAAAAGCTTGGTGAGGTTTTTGTGACCAGAAATATACCATAGGAACTTAACTCTTGCTTATGTCAATTAGGCTTTGGAAAAATTGGTGTCTTTATATGTCGTTTCATTTAAAGTTACTGTTTGCAAGAACCTATCGAGATATTAAATGAGAACTTCCTGTACAAGATAGAACTTCTTGCTATCTGCTCTAGAAGGGAGCTCATGGCAATAAGGGTATACAAATGTTAAGGTCCTGAGTGCAGCAGACACCTTTGTTTTTCTCCTGCCCTACCCTCCTCCCTCTCCTTTAACATAGATCCCACCTCACCCCAATCATAAGGGCAGAACTGTTACCATGGCTAATAGATGAGAACTCTTCATTGGTCCTTCCAGGACACAAAGATTGACTAAGTGCCCCCAAGAAAGCCAGCTAGTGTCCTTTCCCAGCCTTTCCTGAACTGAACCTGGAAGGATTAACCTTTCTTCTCTCTGGTTACAAATCCCTGAAGCTGTGCCTTTAAGCTGCAGTTAGCCTCCTCCCCACAACCACCACTACCTCAGTTTTAGCCCTGAAGAAGAAATTGGCTGGAGAGATTAAAGCTAGTTTGCCAAGAGTACTCCAAATAAGAGATGGAGAGAAGGAGGTCTAATCATATTCCTGTCTTTAGCTCCGTCACCTTGCTGTCCTCTCACTGATTGTGCAGACCAATAAATTTCCTTTGCTGCTTCAGCTCATTTCTGTTTGGTTTCTGTCTCTTGCAGTGGGGTAAATCCTGAATAATACAATAGTGCTATATGGCCAGTGAAGTCTAAGATACTCTGATTACACAAATGTAGATGTCACAAGAGTTTGACAGATGTGTCAATTCTAGTTTTTCTTAAACTGAACAATAGACAGACTATATACAATTCATAGTATATGGATTTGAGTTGGCGCTGTTTCACATTATTAGAATTCATTTTCCCCAATAATAGAATAAGATGGCCAATCATTTAAATGTGTTCTATTATTCAATTAATTGAAATAATAGTTGAAAACATAATTACATAGTGCTCTAGAAGTGATTTTATATTAGCAAGTTCATCATTATGTTGAATAACCTGGAAAAGTAAACTTAAAAATGAATAGAATTTATACTGCATTGACCAAGAAGAAAAGTGACCAACTCATAATTTTTAATAGGAATTTAGACTATAAATAATATCACATACCTTGGAAATGAAAGGATTTAGTAGATAATCCATTTCACTTGTCAGACAATTGTCCCATTCTATAAAACCATTCTTTCAACTTCTAGAGGCCGGCCATATTCCTTGGTTCTTGCCCCCTCCCTCCATCTTCAAAGCAAGAAGCGTTGCATCTCCAACCATTCCATAGTTCTATCTCCCTCTGACTCTCTTCGACCTCTTCCTTTCACTTTTAAAGATCCTTGTGATTACCCGCCTGGATAATCTCCCTGTCTCAAGATCCTTAATTTAGTCACATCTGCAAAGTCTCTTTCGCCATTTAAGTAAATATTCATTCATAGGTTCCAAAGATTAGGACATGGATCGCTTTGGGAGTCCATTATTCAGACTGTAGATATGGAAAAAATTTGAACTTTACTCCAATTGTAATAAGTAACCACTGGAGAGATATTATGTAAAAACCTGACATGAGCTGGGTTATATTTTTAAGTGTTCATTTTTCATACTGTGTGTAAGGTCTGTATGAGGGAAAGCAAAGGCAAGGAAAACCAAGTAGGGGACTTCTCCATAGTCTCAATAAAGATAATGGGTTTGACTAGGATGATAGCAGTGAAGATGATGAAACTGTCCTAATTCAGGAAACATTTTGGTAGAGAAGGAACAGAATTTGCTGATGGATTGAATGTAGAAAGTGATTTAGGAGAACAATCAAGGATCGTTCTAAATTTAGGGCTCAATCAACTGGTGTATAGTAGTATCATGACTGAGAACGGTGATGAACAAAAGACAAGTGAATAGATTTAGGGCAAAAGGTGGATGTTACAATGTATCAGGCTGGAACGGCCACGTCCAATTTAAGATAACTCTAAGATATCCAAGGGGAGTCATCAAGTAGGCTGATGGATTTATAAATCTGGAGCTTGCAGTAGAAGAGAGAGGTGGAAACATAAATTTGGGAGTCATCAGCATAAAGATGATATTAAAGATGATGAGCCTCAATGAGATCATCCAGGGAGAAAAAGCAGGTTTAGAAGAGGGGATGAGCACATCCTGGAAGGCACAAATATTGACAGGCCTTCCTTATTCAAATTTATAGCCTTGGCACTCAGTCCTGGCACAGAGTAGCCCCTCAATAAATTGCTGATGAACACAGTACTAATTCTAAAATTATGCATTATTAGAAATTGTGTTATACAAACTTATAACTAAATAATTATATCAAGAAAAAATAATAATCAAAACTCATCACTTTCTAATTAACTTGCTGCCTTTTATTATTGCCTGTGCTCTTGAGGGTAGTTATGTCTGTGGCAACTTCACCACTCCACTTGCAGTAATGTTGCACTGGCAGCTCAAAACTGGTCATGGTGGGAGCATTTACACCAATGCTACAGATTAGGATTTGATTTATTATTTTGTCAAGTGTTAGACTCAGGAAAGTGACAATGTTAGTCATGTGGATTGAACTTAAAAGTGTGTCATGTCCATAGTCATTATATTGTGAATAGCAAAAAAAAATTGAGGACATTTTTTTCCAGTATGTGAAAATTATTATCAGATTTAGTTTAAAAAAAAGTTGCTCATATCATTGCTGAATGAGTTGAGGTTCTAACAAATGTCTTCATTACCTCCCTTTCACCTTACTCATTAACATAAACAAAAACATTAACTAACATTCATGTCGGAATTACACTTGTGAATTAATTGCAACCATAGGCTGACAAGAAATAAAAGAATTTGGCAAAAATCAATAAAAGCATTCAGTGAAAATTAATTGGCTATATAGAATTTACAGAAGTAATGTATATTTTATTATTATGTGTGCTTTGCTATGCACACTTTATAATAGAAAAGGGTAAACTCCACACACACACACTCACACATTTTTCTCAGAGAACTGGTTAAACATTTACCAGAATACCACTGCCTACATCCAAACCTAATAGACATATAGTATTATATGCAGTATTAAAATTATTATATTACTATCTGTTTATGGGAAGTGACTAAAATATTCATAGAAAATTCATGACCAGTATTTTAGAATGTTGATAACATATGTCCTTTAGGTTCCGGTAAAATTTAAATAGATCTGTCAAATATCATAAAACTTAGAGGGTTTGATGGCTATAGTTATTCTTTATTTGCCTGAATTAATGCTTGATAATTGATTTTTTTTTCTTTCTACATAGATGCTGAGTATCATAGACACCTTAGAAGAACAGGCTAATAAATTGTCTTGGCTTTCTTAAAAAAATTATCTGCTGCTCAACTAGTACTTGGACCTGATTAAAGCATCTAGGCTTTTGCTGTGCAATAGTAGCCACTAACTTCATGTGACTATTTAAACTTAAATTTAAATTAGTTAAATTTAAATAAAATTTAAAATTCAGTGCCTTAGTTAAACTAATCACACTTCAAGTGCTCAATAACCACATGAAGCTAGTGGCTACCGTATTAGACAGCACAAGTTATAAAACTTTTTCATCATCACAAAAAGTTCCATTGGACAGCCCCAATTTAGGAAATGCCTTCCACATAAAAAATGCTCTATAATTATTAACTGAGTGATCAAATTTTCTCCAATTTTTTTAAAGCTGAAAAGTTAAAAGAAATCAAAAATTTAATTTTTTTCAGAAGTAAAGATACCACCAATAATTGCATATTTGGATATTTTTAGGTATTTAGTATGCAAGGTAGGGACTAATATTTCTTGGGCATCTCCTATGTGTCATACATAATATTAGTCACCCTCACAGCAAGTATATATTATCTTCACTTTATGCATGAGGATGCTGTAGATTGTAGATGTTTAATAGTTGCCTTTCATAGTCAGGCAAACAGGTAGTAGCAAAGCTTAACCTTGTGCTCAGTTTTGAGTGTTCCTTCTGGCACCGTAGACCCTCATTTCTCTAAACAAAATCATGGAAAAACATTCCATTTTTCTCTGGCTCTTGGGTATGTTGTTGCACAGAGAGGCAGTGAAATGGGAGGTTGTGGGCACTCGCTCTGTAGTCCCAGTGCCTGCTTGGAATCCTGGCTCTGCCATTTATTAGCTGTGCATGGACAAATTACCTCATTGTGCTCCTCAGTGTCTACCATTTATAAATGGCATTTTCACAGTACCTATCTCAAAGGGTTGTTAAGCAATTAACAGAGTTAAAATACTAAAACAGAGCATGGCACAAAGTAACTGCTCTAAAAGTGCTTGCTATTGTTATTAGAATAGCAGGCATAAAGAAGAAATGAGTCAACATATTTCCCATGGCCAGCTAACAAAGGTTGAAGCTTAATTCACCCATGTCATTCACTTAAGAACTGAACAAGGCTTGAACTTATGACAAAGCATGGACTGACAGCATTTCCCCCCTATTTGCTCACGATTATGGAGCTGCATGGCCTCTCAGAAGAGCTGTCTGAAAAGTATGATTTAAAAGCAAAAAGCTGTGTCCATTTTCAACTAGCATATGAAATAAAATTACGTCTCATTAGTGGAAACTTACATGACAGGTCTGGCCCTATTTTTTATTATTATTTACCTAATAACCAAAAAAAAAAAAAATTGGAATCTTGAAAGCAATGGGCTTACTTCTTGAATTTAAGATGTTACTTAATCTATCAATTATTTTCAAATCATATTCCCCAATATTCATAATTTTGACCAGGCAGCTCGAATGGGGAAAACAGTAGCTACCGTTTACTGCTCACTCACCTACTATGCTGCAGGTGTTCTCCATGATTGTAGCTAAGCTGTACAACAACGAGTCAGAGGTAGGCACTGCTACCTTTGTGTTGCATTTGAGAAAAATCAACATATTAATAATTTGCCCAGGGTCACACAGCTTGTCAGGAGGAAAACAGCATTTGAACCCAGGTCTTCTTAATCTTAAAGCCAGAGCTCACATCACTCTGCCACCATAAGCAGGAACATGAAATAATATGAATCAGGACAGACATGTATAATGTATCTATTTTATTACCTTGGGTATATCTGAAGCAGAATTTCTAAAACATAATAAAAAACATAGGTCACAGAGAAGTCATTAGTGTAGCTATCTAAAATCACAATAGACACAGTTTTTCCCACTTGATCATCTCTGACAATGCAGGAGAGTTGAGCAGGTGTAAACTCAGATGCAGGCCTGCTGACGGTTTGCTATCACCAGGCTGTGTTTGGTAAGTGTAGTCCTATTCTGTAGCCTCGTTATCAGGAAAATCAACCCTGTCTGTCTGAATAGTTAGGAAAAAAAAGAACTCTGTTTTTGCAAATATATGTGCCGGGAACAAATGCAAAGTTGGTTTGGGGATGAGGATTGAAGTGGTCTTGACGCTATTTTCAGCCTATCAGGAGCATGAGTGACTACTCTAAGAATTCCTGCACAGCACTAGCATCTCATCCACACCTGGATTCTGCCTCCCCTGTCTTGCTCCAGATCTCTTTTGTCTGCACTGACCGCTCACTTCTTGTCTCCTCTTGGTCTACCAGTTGGCATTCTGATGGCTTTGTTGGCTCTCAATCTTCCTACTTTGTTCCACAGTCTGAGGCTTGACTCCTACACCCTGGCACAGTACTCGTTTCTTTCTGTACTCCTGGTAACCAAGCTTTTTGGCATTATCCCAGGAACCCCTCCTGTGATCTGCTCAGCCTAGCAGATCTGTAAATACAGTTTGCCATGACAACCTCTGCATTTCTGGGCTCTGAGAGTCATGCCCTGGATATCACCTCACCAACCCATGGTCCCTAGAGCATCTGTGGAAGTCAGCAGGACTAGCTCCAGCTCCTAAAGTCTCTCTGCCTTGCTCATGCACACTGTGAAAAAAGTAAATTCTGTGAGTGAGAAATGCCAACTTACCAAGTCTGTTAGGGAGCATCATGCCAGAGTTTACTGACTTCTAGGCACAGAACATGTCCATCCTGACACAATGACCAACAGTAATTCCAGAGGCACAGGCCCCACCCATGCTGCCTCCCCTCCCCCAGTTCACTAAAGACCCTGCCAGGCTCTTGGGTTTCCCGCTATATCAGGAGCACTTAACAATCCTTCATACTGTCTACTTCCTAATCTTCTCATGCCTGGTAATGCCAAGAAAGAAATATGCAGTGCCCTAAGTGCAGTGAGGGTGCTCCTGATCATAAAATCTGTACCAACATATGAAAGTTCTACAGCAGGATGGGAGGGTGTCAGCCAACATTATATTCCCCACCTCAAGCAAGTATGAGGACCTTCAAATACTATGTAGCTGGGTTATGACTTGTCATTCAAGCCCTTTCCTGAAACAAGGCTTCATTGCATAGATGACGTGGTGGAGCACCTCCAGGAGTCATTCAGAAAAACAACTGAGTGTTCTGTCCTCAACACTCTTGGGCACTGGGGATAGAATAGTAAATAATTCAGGTGTCTTCCCTCATGGGGCTTACAAACTAGCAGGAAACAGACAATGGAGAATCTTATGAGTCTTTCAAATAGTATAAGTGTTATGAAAGAAAATTACAAAGTACAAAGGAGCTTATAGAAGGAGATAAACCTGGTCTAGGAACTCAGAGAAACCTTCCTGGAGAAAGTGATGCTTCAGATGACACCTGAAGGATAACTAGAGGAAAGAGATTTGACGGGACTTGTGGAAACAGGGAAAAAGCATTCCGATCAGTTGAGACAGCATTCATGAAAGCCTTAAAGGAGTAGAGATTAAAAAAAAAAAGGAAAGGAAGGAAGGGAGGGAGGGAGGGAGGGAGGGAGGGAGGGAGGGATGGAGGGAGGGGGAAATAGAGAGAGAGAGAAGAAGGAGGGAGGGAGGGAGGGAGGGAGGGAGGGAGGGAGGGAAGAAAGGAAGGAAGAAAGGAAGGAAGGAAGGAAGGAAGGAAGGAAGGAAGGAAGGAAGGAAGGAAGGAAGGAAGGGAAAGAGAGAGAGAGAGAGACAGAAAGAAAGAAAGAAAGAAAGAAAGAAAGAAAGAAAGAAAGAAAGAAAGAAAGAAAAAGAAAAATGGAAAGAAAGCTGGTATATTAGAGTGTAGAAAGGGGAAGAGAATGAGAGATGAGACTGAAGATGTAGGCAAGGGCCAAGTCACATGCAATGTCTCAGTCCACTGAAGAATTATTTTTATCTTAACAGAAATGGGAAACAAAGAGTTTTGCTTAAGGGAATTGAATGGATAGAAAGATTTCTCTGGTCATAATATAGGATCATATTAGATGTGCTGGAGAGAGCGTAGGCATACACAGTAGATATGGGGTGTGAGATGTCTGTTGTCTGCTCAACCCTAGCTCCACTGCCTTCTGCATTCTGCTCTCATTATAGGTGAGAAGCTGGGGAAGGACGTTTTCTATTCTCTGTTGCCCACAGGGTTCCGGCTTAGATTGTACCAATTAGAGGCCCTGGTGCAAGATGTGGAAAGTGGAAGAGACACACCCTATTTCTTCAGTGGCAGCAGCAGCTGGGTGCAGATGTGAGGTTTGCAGTGGCTTCCAGGCAAGTCAGCCTCTTCAGCAAGGCGGGCAGCTGAGCTCAGTGGCATTCAGGCCTTCCCTGAAACTCCTGTCAAAATGTCCTGAAGGTCAGCAGCAATTCTTCCCAACCTTGATTACCCAGTTTATGTATCCAAAAGTTATGTGTGCTTCTAATTCCCCCTGTTAAATCCCCGCTACTTGAAATATCTAGAGTAGCTTCTGTTTTCCTTACTAAACTCCAACTGTTAAAGGTAGTTAAGAAGTTCATATTACAGTATTTGGAGTAAGAAGTTATGGGGGCTTGGTCTAGAGTGTAGGCAGTGAGGAAGGAAAAAAAGAGGATGGATTTAATGTATATTTACAAACGAACTCAATAGGACATTGTTATTTATTGGTTGAGGGGATTGAAGGACATGAAGGGTCAAGAATGACCACCACGTTTTTGGTTTTAAAGTCAGGCAATCTTGATAAATTTGCCATCCAGTCCATGTAGCTGGAAGGGGCATGGACATCAGGCTGCCTCAGTTGCCAGCCCGCCAGGCCTCTTTCCAGATTGAAGGGCTGAGGCCAACAAAGAACTAAGGAAGTCAACAGCATAAGGATGAAGAAGATATATCCTTTTGCAGAATGTGAAATGTAATAGCCTGGAGCACATGGGCCATTTTAATGAGTTACTATCTTTTCAAAACTGCTCCAACCTGCTTTGTAACTTCTTAGCAATCTCTCCTTCATTAAATTATAAGGTTGTTGAAGGCAAGCTTCACTACTGCACGGCATCTATAAGCCCAGTAAATATTCACTTAACCAATGAGGACTGAACAGCAGATTCCAAGACATTGGGCAGCTTTATCCAGTGATCTAACCACAACCTTATTCCATGTGTCTATCTGTAAGAAAATACACCCCGAGTTCTAACTCAGATGTCAGGAACACCACTCCACAACTAGAATGGGATCAAGAATGCCCCCTCCCACCATTTTCCTCATCTGGCAACGCCCCTAAATGGCCTCTGGTGTTGGCTCTCACAACCTGGAGGGGCTTTTCCAAGGAAGGTGAAAGACTTGGATGGGGAATCCCCTCCCGAGCACAGAAAAGGTGGCTGCCAGAAGCCTAGATTCCTGCCAGTGACAACACGCAGCAGCAAACCTCATGCCTTAGGTTCTCTATTGTCTGGCTTTGCTATTTTCTACACGGCAAAGACAAGTTACCTAAAGTCTCTAAACCTAAGTTTGTCCATCACTAAAGTGAAGCTAATGGTGCCTAGTTCAAAGAATTGAGAGATCTAAATATTGTTTGTAAGACACCTGCCTTAATACCTGTCCACACTAAAGTGCTCCAAACATGTGTTCCCTTCCAGAGTTCACCTACCAATTTCAGCCTTAGAGATTGGCACCTCTGCTCCTATGCTACTGCATTCACCTATCTCTTCTCTTCTCCAACTAGTACAGAACCCAACTGAATCACAAAGCTCTTCTTCGAATCCTGTGACCCTAAAGCTTTTGTATCCTACATGATGTGGCTCCAAGTACAGCAAAATCTTCTAGGTAAGGACTATCAATGAGTGCATTTTTGCTGAAAGTTGCTTTCTCTGCAACCCAAATACCAGAGGCAGAAAGTATAGCTTCAGACACAGAACTACCAGAGGACAGATGCCGTTATGTAAAAAGGAAAACAATCATTTCCCAGAAAACATGCAGTTGTAATTTGCATTCTCCAGGAAGAAGAGAAAACCCTGTTAAATTGCAGATCTCTGCAATTATTAAAACTTAAAAATACAGATGTTAAAGAGCATGTGCTTAGGAGTTGGTTAAGTTTGTGCAATTGCAGATGGGAAGACTGAAATTTTTCTGAAATTGGTATTAAACTCATACAATAAAGGGAAACTGCCAACACATATGGTATAGTAGATAAAAAAAAAGATCCAGTGATGAAGAAAGAGGACCTGAACAAGCTATTTCCTTTCATTGGACCACCACAGAGATGGCTAGTGGCAACTGAACATCTATTATCCACTCCCTCTTTACTAAAAGAGCCCCTCTGTTGTTGAGTGAGCCTCAGCCAGAAAAGTATTTTTAGCCCTTTTGTAATAGGATTGGACATAATATGTAAGCAGAAGTCACTGAGTGGAACTTATAAGAAAAAGCTCTTTAGAGGGTACTTGTTCAGCTAGTAGACATCCTTTTATCCTGTCCTGCAGGAGCTTCAGCAGCCATCTTACGATCATGAGACAATCTTGAGGGTGGGTGGAAGTTGGTGGAAAGTGAGCAGAAAAGCAGAACTAACAGCACTATTATTACAACACATTACTTCTAGGCGCCTTTCCTCCAGATTCTTTAATGTGACTGAAAAAGAAATTCTTAAGCTGCTATTACTTTGGCTCAAATACAGTTCTTAACTGGTATGTACACCTAACCTAAATTCCCACCCGTTTCCTGTGAAAAAGAATCGTAAGTTAATATCAGAACGATATTGCCTTTCTTATCAATTATACATGAATTCTGGTTTTTAAGTCAACTGTTAAATAAAATATACACCAATAATTCTAAGTGCTGGTTAAATCCTCCTTAACTAGTCTTATTGTTGCCTTTATAAATTACCAGATTCTGTTAGAGATAGCTCCCTGTTATCTGGGTGGACACCATCTGAAAATTGATTCAAGGACAATGCCCATAATGAGAAGGTGAGATAAGTGGCTGTTTAGCATGCTTTATTCCTATTTGTGTTTCATAATACATAATCATGAATCTCTTTGAAGACTCTAAGGATTTTCATCCGCAGTAACAAGGGAAACACAGGAGTTAAAAGACCCCTCTTTATGTAGCCTCTCTGGGTTTTACTATCCAGCTAGACCAGGAATATTCAGAGAAAGGTGGGAGCCACTTTGTGGAAATCCTTATGGATTTGTCATGTGCTCCTCATTCTACTTTCCTAGTCTCTTTCTAGATCTTCCTCAGTCAGTATGAGAAGTGCATGGGTCCCAGGAGGGATCAAGCAGATACTTAGGGAGTGAGGAGCCAAGGGGACCCCCACTCCTCCACCCCTATAGTGGTCTTCAGCTTGGCTTTCTCCTACCTATCTTTTTTATGTAAGAACTCCAGGAACTTTGAGCATATGTTAAATTAAGGACCATCCTTGTGTGTTTGTGATAATCACATAAATTCAAAAACACATGATTTCAGCAGTAACAAAATTCATTTCCTATACTTAATATTACCCGTTCCTTGGTGCTATCAAAGACTGAAAGCATATAAACTTCTTGAGCAGTGTTACATAAATATGAAAGTGAATCATATGTATGTTTACAGCCACAAAGACATTAATTGGTAATCTACAGAAAGACTTGTTATTTTACAAATTAAATAGGGATACTTGTACTATTCCTGCTGATGGGCTGAGTACATGACTGAAAAACTCAATCTTCTATTCTTGGATTTTAAATCTTGTACCTTCAGCAAATAACGTTATCAATATTTTCAAGTTATATTTGTCCTCTGGTGAGTAGCAGTGGGGTTTCCCTCCTTCCTAAGATCCTTGTATGAGGTGGCCTCTTCCAGTGGTGTGCTGGACAACACTAATCTTTCTCCCCTGAGAGCAGTGTGCTTGCCCAGAGAAGGGATTCCCAAAGAAGATTTCATACATCCTTGATCTATCACCTCCAATCAGCCCACCCCCATCCCTGTACCACCTTGATTTTAGCATCAACCTTAAACTTTCCTTTAGATTTTTATGAATTCTGCTTAATGGGGTACATTCCCTTTTTTGATGTAAAATGATGTCGAATTCTTTTCCACCATCCCAAACAGAGGTGATTTAAAAAGGCACCTGTCCATCTGGGAGAACATTTTCACAGCGGTACAGGCTGGAGGCTCCACATCCCTAGGCAGATCTGGGGCCTTCAAGATCTGGGGCCATTAGAGATGCACAGTCAGTTTGGATCAGACCAGGGGTCCCAAAACATTCCATTTAACCTCGTTGCTCCAGAATAGCAGTGAGGCTTACAGAACCCCAGAGGCAAAAAATACCTTTCTTCTCTGGAAACTATTATCCTCTCAGGAGAGTTCTGTTTCTGTTGGAAAGACTTTGCAAGCAAACATGATAAGACTTTCCAAAGTCACTGGTAACTATAATGAGTGTAGGGCTTAGAATACTTAGGTGGGGTGAGGGGAGGGAGGTGGGAGGTGAGAACTGGGATAAGTGTTCTCTTTCATTAGAATCTCTGTAGGTAATGATTTCCCTACCTGACCAAAGAAAAGCAATAGGAGCTGCTTCCCTCTCACCTATTAAAAGAAAAAAGATGGGTATCTTTAATTGAAAGCAAGGCATCACAGAATTCTTTAATTATAGGCTCAAAAGGACTCTGAGCTCATCTTGTATCTCCTTGGCTTTCAGCAGGACAGCATTAAACCTTCCTAAAGAGATAAGACTCAACCTATTTTTAAACATATCCAACCAAAGAGGGCATTCTAGTCTTCTGTTCCTTTGTGAGACGGGAATATTTTTCCCTTTCTAACTTCACCACAGGTGAACTTTTCCTATTACTAACCTGAGTCTTCACAGGTCAGTTGGCTTGGTTTGCTCAGTGAAACTGGTGACCAGCTGGTCACCATTAGCCTTTTCTAAACTGTATTTCCATTTGTCCCTCTATATAAAATTATAATGATTAATTAAGATATTTGGGTTCAAATAAATAAATTTGGAGCTAAATGTCAAATGAATCACTCACTGATGAAAGGCTGCCACCCTTCTTTTTCTCATACTTTTTTCTTTCTCTGCCATCAGCTCCTATGCTAACATCTCTCCATCCCCCATCTCTTCTCCAAATTGTGTGTGCGTGTGCACACACACAGGTGAACATTCACACTGGTGAATTCTTTAAAAAACCCTTAAGCAGCTAATTAACATTTAACCTTTGGCCCTAACTTTTCACAACAAGTGGTAGTGGGTAAAGGCACAGACCTGGAGCCCAGTCAGTACTTAAATACTGGCTCTGGGACCATGGGCACATTTTGTAATCTCTCTATCTATCTATTTTCTCATATGCAGAATGGAGACAATATTAGTATTCTACAGGTTGTAGAAATAATTAATGAATACATGAAAAGCCCTTAGAATGGAGTCTGGTGCTCCAACTGTAAATGCTATATAGTCAGTTATTGTTATACCCTCCTTGTAGCAAAGAGAAATTTAGAGGCATTAAACTATGCCTGATATTCCAGAAGGCATGGGTTTGAGAAAGAAAAGGAGTAGGACTCAAATTTAAGGGAAGTGGATAAGCAAGGAGAGTCACTGTGGTGAAAGATTAAAGAAAAAAAAATGGCAAGTAAGAACAAAAACTATAGTGGAAGAGCAACGGCAGACAGTTAACAGAAAATTACTAAGAGAAAAACATAGGGGAAAAAAAGAAGAAAAAGGGAGACAAGAGTAAAAAAGTGGGCATGAAAAAAGACAGAAAAATAAAATAATTACTAGAATAACAAAGGAGGCTAAAAATTAGGAAAGACTTCATTTTCAGCTTAAGCTGAGTATTAGAAAAAGGAAAACAAATGTTGGATAGAGAAGTAGGGAAACCTTACAGAGGGGGTAGGGGGAAGAGGAGATAGAAGTGATAACATAAAAGGCTTCATGTGCAGCAAAAGGCCTGTGTTTTTAAATTATGGGAAGTTTACATCCAAAATTAACACATCCGTGACGCGCTGGGCTTCTTTCCCTATTTCTCCTGTTCTAACTTGCTGCTGTGTCTGCCCCCAGACAGTCCCTAAGGTTTGCCCGGATCAGATGTCTGCCTTGTGTCTTGTCTGCTCTACCCGACAAAGCGCAGATGCAGTGATCCAGTCTTCATTTTATTTTCACTAAACACTCCATCCATCTTTTCAAGTGAAAATTTCGCTCTGGAGAAAATATTTACAATCTCTTCCTTCTCCAACTATTCAGAAACCTCTAAGGAAAGATAGTATTTTAATTTAAAATTTTTTCATCTTACCGGCATCCCCCTTCACGTTCTCCCCCACCCCATTCCACCCCCAGGGTTTTTATCGGCCAGTTTAGAACCAGAGGACAAAATGACACAGTGCTGCAGAGATACATCGCTCTTAGGGCTCCAAATTGTCCTCCCCACCAGAAGGACTTCATCACTCCATCACTTGGAAACGAGCGGCTGGATCGAGGTTTCAAATAAAATCCTATTTAAACATACTTTTTAAGGATTATCATTATTAAATTGTCCGGTGCAAAAGACGTGCCCCTAGTCGAGGAAGTCGAGCGACCTCAAAGGCCCTCTGAACAGACGAAGTGCACGGACCGCGAGCGTCTCCTCACGCCCGGGTGAGCTTGGGCCGCCGCCGCCGCCGCAGGAGTCACGAAGCCAGGCGCGGCGCGCGTCTCCGCCCGGACCCGGGAGACTGCGGCAGCGCGCACCGCGGCCGCGACCGGGCGGCTCCCGGAGGCCGCGAGGGGACGCGACTCCCGCAGACACGTGACCTCTTCCCCGCCGCCGCTTGCCGCGACCCAGATCCGTCCCCGGAACCCGCGCCCGGCGGGGCGGGCCAGGGGACACGTAGCGATGGCCCCAGGCCCTGCTGCGCCCCAGTGCGTGCGCATTCGGCATACTTTCCCCTTTGGTGCACGTGCCACTGGCGATAATGAAGGTTTCGGGGCTCGCTCGGGAGAATGTAGATTTCACTCTTGGTGCAGGAAGGAAAGACCTTCGGTTGTATAGCTATCTATGCACAGAGAAATTTATATATATATATATATATATATATATATATATATATACATATATAATATATATATTTTAATATATATAAATATAAATACATATATAATCTATATTTATATATATTTTTCCCTCCATCCCACCCCCCCTTTTCGGCAGACCCGAGCAGCGGCAGCGGGGTCGGAGACCTGGGAGTCCCGTAGGACATGCCTGCCCCTGGTCTCCAAGGCCCCTTGCTGCCGGCTGTGATGGGCAGCAGTGCGCGTCTCTGGACACCTCTCGGTCACTCTCTCTAGCAGTGAGTCATGCTCCAAGGATGGTTCTGGAGGAAAAGCGGCCGAGCTACCGCTGGCTAGAGCTTCCCCGAGATGGTCGCCGCGGCTCCGAAGGCGAGCGCGCGCGCTCGTGCGCGCACACGGGCTCCCCGCGCAGTGATGTGGCAGCGACGGCGGGTCGGATCACGTTGCTGGCCCTGTGCTGGTACCCGTTTAAGACAGGATTAAGGAGGGAGGCTTTGGAGGTGCCAGCGGTAGTAGACGTGGGCTCTGCACACTCCCGGTGTCGCTGATCGCACGGGGAGGGGGGAGCGGGGGTGAGTAGAGAGGAAGCACGCAGCGCCACCCCGGGGGCCGAGAGGCGGCGGCGGTTAGCGGGCTAGCGACAATGCTGCATTGCTTTTCTGCGGTAGCCCCTCTCGTGCTGTATCCCCTCTCCTCCTCCTCCTCCCTCCCCGCCTCGTTCTTCCGAGAGCACCAGAGGCCCCAAACGTCGTCATCTGCTGCTGTGATTAGTGGCACCGCAATTCCGGCTGCTGCGGGAACTTCGGGTGGCCCAGGGACACCGTGTCGTCAAGACACTCGGATTGCGACATTCTGACCCAGTGACATTTCATTTATCTTAAAGCTTTCAGGGAGAGGATTTCGAGTTGCCCCTCTTTGGGGCAACCTCCCACGGGGGCCTAAGAGTTCCCCCAGGCCACTGAACGGTGAGCAAACAAGTCTCCAAATGTTCCTTCAGGACTGAAGTTTACCCACCGCGAATTCTTTCTTTCCTTTCTCTGGTCCAAACCAACAACACGGTCGGTGGAAGAGCAGAAAGCCACGTTCACGTTCCTGCGCGGTAATGACTGACGGACTGAAGGAGTCACATTTCCGAAACCAGGAAGCCCTGGCTGCCCCGCACCCCCTGGCGTCCTCTCCCCCTCCCCCAGCTGACTGCATCGCCTTTAGGAAGATGAATAGCTTGGCTGAAGTTGTTTTTCCTTTCCGGTGGCCCTGATCAGGTGTCCCCGCCCCCTCCCGCCGCTCGCCCTCCCTCTCAGCCTTCTCCCGTCGCCCCCTCCCGGCCTGGCCCCTCCTCCCCCGCCCCCCTCCGGGCTGGACCGCGGATGGTACGTTCCGCACGTGAGCTGGGTGCTGGTCTGGCCGGCGACGCGCGTGCCCTGTGGCCAAACACTGCCCGGAGTGAGAGCAAACTACCAGCGCAGAGGGGCCGGCGCGAGTGTGCGTGCGTGTGTGTGCGTGTGTGTGCTAGAGAGAGCGAGCGCGGTGGGAGGGGGGACCAACTGCTTCACACTTTCAACACTGCACTGAAGAGGGAGAGAGAGAGAAAGACTGGGGACGCACAGATCCCCCCAAGATCTCCCAAAGCTACCATCCCACAGATTATAGAACAGAACCCCAAAAATCGAAACAGAGGAAACGGACAACGATTGAACATGGACGAAGGAATTCCTCATTTGCAAGAGAGACAGTTACTGGAACATAGAGATTTTATAGGGTAAGGTGCACGCACCCTTGAGAATATCTGTCTGGGCTTCAGTTTGATATTTTCTCTTCTCCAGAAAGTGATATGAAGCGGGCGAGGGCAGAGCCCCTCCCGAATGGATGCCTGATGCTGATTTCTGTTTTGCAGACTGGACTATTCCTCTTTGTATATGTGCAAACCCAAAAGGAGCATGAAGCGAGATGATAGCAAGGTAAGAGTAAGTTTCCGATGTTCCCCCATAACCTGCCTGGATAGTTAATTAGGGCCATTGATTTCACAGCTAAGCTCTGCCCGCAAATATATTCCAGCCCTTGAGCTTCCCCAACTGTGAATTTTAAGTGGTTTGCTGGATACTCTCAGGGGGGATTAAACATCATACCTGAATTTAAATTGCATTTCAGAACAGTCCAGAGGAAAGAGGTTTCTTGGGCATAGTTTATCATATGTTTTTTTTTTTTTTTTGGCGGGTGAGGGGATATTGTTATATTCAGTAAATGAATGTTTATGTTACTGTTTTCTCTCTTCCATGACTCTCATATATTAAGGATACCTACAAATTACCACACAGATTAATAGAAAAGAAAAGAAGAGACCGAATTAATGAATGCATTGCTCAGCTGAAAGATTTACTGCCTGAACATCTGAAGTTGACAGTAAGATGCACATTTTCCTTCTTTGCTACTCTCCAAGGGCGTTAATAGCCTGGTACTACTCCCAGACATATAAGAATAAATGTAAATATCAGATGCCTTACAACTTGTTCTGTAGTGTAGAGTTCCTCACAAACTCAAGAGTAGGTGCTCACAGCTGAAGGCAAGAAATCGTTTATAACCTAACTTGTCTTGAGGAAAGCTCACGAAGTATAGGAGTAATACTTTCCAAGTGTTTGCTTAAGTTGCTGTGCTGAATGGAGAGCCAATCAAGCCAAATGTGTTTTTAAGTAACCAAGTACCCCATTCTCTTTTGCACCACTGCAGACTCTGGGGCATCTGGAGAAAGCGGTAGTCTTGGAATTAACTTTGAAACACTTAAAAGCTTTAACAGCCTTAACCGAGCAACAGCACCAGAAGATAATTGCTTTACAGAATGGTAAGTCAGTTCTGGGAGGCCAACCCACCCTGATGAAGCCTGGAAGCCCACAGAAGAGCAGTGATAGGACTCTTTCCCCACCCCACTTTCTTCCGTGGTCCCACGGGCTCATTCTCATTTGTGAAATTGCTTATATTTTTCTCTTCATTGGAAAGTGCCCATTTCCCGAAGCATCCTAGAGGCTTTCAGCACAACTCAGAGGAATCAGATTTTTATTTAAAGTGGCGGTTGCACCCTCTCTCCACTTTAGTTTTTTCAGCTGGGAGTAGAGCGCCCCCCTGCTCTCCACCCCCGTCACCACCCCCACCCCCTTGCAACCGGTGGATTATATCACTCGAATACAGAGGAAAAACCGAGATCACTTTAGTCAATGCAGGGCCCACGTGATAAGCAGATGTTTTAACGTCGGTGGTTCGTTTTTTTTTCTCCCTTGCCTCCATTCCTCTGTCCTCCACCCCCACACCCTCCTCTTCCTAGGGGAGCGATCTCTGAAATCGCCCATTCAGTCCGACTTGGATGCGTTCCACTCGGGATTTCAAACATGCGCCAAAGAAGTCTTGCAATACCTCTCCCGGTTTGAGAGCTGGACGCCCAGGGAGCCGCGGTGTGTCCAGCTGATCAACCACTTGCACGCGGTGGCCACCCAGTTCTTGCCCACCACCCCGCAGCTGTTGACTCAACAGGTCCCCCTGAGCAAAGGCGCCGGCGCGCCCTCGGCCGCCGCCCCCGCCCCCGCCGGGTCGGCCGCCGCCCCCGGCCCGGAGCGCGCGGGCCAGAAGCTGGAGCCCCTGGCGCACTGCGTGCCGGTCATCCAGCGGACTCAGCCCGGCGCCGAGCTCGCGGCCGAAAACGACACGGACACCGACAGCGGCTACGGCGGCGAAGCCGAGGCCAGGCCGGACCGCGACCAGGGCAGGAGCGCGGGGGCGAGCCGCGTCACCGTCAAGCAGGAGCCCCCCGGGGAGGACTCGCCGGCGCCGAAGAGGATGAGGCTGGATGCGCGCGGCGGCGCGGGGGGCGCCGCGCTCCTGGGGCCGGACCCCGCCGCCGCGGCCGCCGCGCTGCTGCGACCCGACGCGGCGCTGCTCAGCTCGCTGGTGGCCTTCGGAGGAGGCGGGGGCGCGCCCTTCGCGCCGCCCGCAGCTGCCGCGGCCCCCTTCTGCCTGCCCTTCTACTTCCTCTCGCCGTCAGCGGCCGCCGCCTACGTGCAGCCCTTCCTGGACAAGAGCTGCCTGGAGAAGTACCTGTACCCGGCGGCGGCCGCCACCCCCTTCCCGCTGCTGTACCCCGGCATCCCAGCCCCAGCGGCCGCCGCCGCCGCCGCAGCCGCCGCCGCTGCCGCCGCCGCCTTTCCCTGCCTGTCCTCGGTGTTGTCGCCCCCTCCCGAGAAGGCGGGCGCCGCCGCCGCCGCGACCCTCCTGCCGCACGAGGTGGCGCCCCCTGCGTCACTGCATCCCCCTCACCCGCACGGGCGCACCCACCTGCCCTTTGCCGGTCCCCGAGAGCACGGGAACCCGGAGAGCTCTGCTCAGGAAGATCCCTCGCAGCCAGGGAAGGAAACTCCCTGAATCCTTGCGTCCCTGTCTTAGAAAGGACGAAGGTTCACGCGGAATAATAATATGAAGTTAAAACACCCTTAACGTCTTTAAGGGAGGAAGTGTAATTGATGCACGACCGGCTTTAAAAAAAAAAAAAGTGTTTTGTGTACATTTGGAGTTCCTATTTTGCTCATCCTTCACCACCCCACCCTCCACACACTAACATCCCTTTCTTCCCCCACCAGCTGTAAAAGAACCTTCGCGCTAGATATTGATTCCTTTTTCTTTAAAGAACTCCCCGAAGTAAGTTTTGCCTACCTTTAGGCCACGTTCCACTGTCTTTTAAAATACAGACCCTAATTCTCCAGGAAGTGAGAGGAGTCTCCTCTGTGGATGAGCTGATTGAACCAGTGTATGGGAAAGGTGGCCGAGGAGTTGACATCGAACAGCAAGTAGTTATATGTCAATGACTCAGAGCTGTCCTGCCTGCTGCAGGTCTCGAAACTTCTGCCTGAAAACAGAATGAGGATCTTAGAATTGAATTTACTCTTCAGTATTTTATAATGTTCAGCTCTTTAAAAGGCATATATTTTTTCAGAGGAAGAGGAGAGGATGCAGTCGCTCACGTTGCAACCTATTCTTGAGTGGTTCGAATGGTATCCCTTAGGAACTTGCACTTGTTTAAAGAGACACCGAGTTGGGCCATCGTCAGAACCAAGTCGGGGAAGGAGACAGATGAGGAAGGCCAGAATTATTCTTAGTATATTTGCTGGCACTTTATTGAGAAATTGACAATGAATCGACTCATCATTTGTATACATATGTATGTATGTGTGTGTACACACACACATACATACATATATAGCATCTATTCCCACCCTGCCATTATTTAAGCCATCATGTTCCTAGATTTTGATAATCTCGCTGTAAAAAAAAAAAAAAAGAATGTGCACTGAATTTAAAAAAGAAAACAAGTCCAAACTGATTTATCCTACATTCTGTTAAATCTTAAAAGAGGAGGAAAATACTAAACTCATCAGTTTTGATTGGAAATGCTGTAAAGATGTGGAATGAAGCCCTGTGAGGCCTTCCTATTTCCAAGTCTATGTATTTTCTGGAGACCAAACCAGATACCAGATAATCACAAAGAAAGCTTTTTTAATAAGGCTTAAACCAAGACCTGTCTAGATATTTTTAGTTTGTTGCCAAGGTAGCACTGTGAGAAATCTCACTTGAATGTTATGTAAGGGGTGAGACACAACAGTCTGACTATGAGAGAAGAAAATATCTGGGTCTTTTAGTCAGTTTGGTGCATTTGCTGCTGCTGTTGCTACTGTTTGCCTCAAACGCTGTGTTTAAACAACGTTAAACTCTTAGCCTACAAGGTGGCTCTTATGTACATAGTTGTTAATACATCCAATTAATGATGTCTGACATGCTATTTTTGTAGGGAGAAGATATGTGCTAATGATATTTTGAGTTAAAATATCTTTGGGGGAGGATTTGCTGAAAAGTTGCACTTTTGTTACAATGCTTATGCTTGGTACAAGCTTATGCTGTCTTAAATTATTTTAAAAAATAAATACTGTCTGCAAGAAACCAGCTGGTTTAGAAAAGTTTAGTATTTGAAAATAAACTAGAAATTATCTTTATATTCCAGTATTTTCAGCACTCCATAAATTCTATTACCTAAATATTGCCACACTATTTTGTGATCTTAGAATTCTTACTGAGGAATAAAAAATTTAATATACAATGTGAGATTGTTTAATAATTAAAAAGACATAATGGATACTCAGTTTTAAGATATCTATGAATATAGGAATGAAAGTTATTCAGGTTCTCAGATATACAACTTCATTTGGCTTGATAGCACGTTTCCAATCTCTTGCAAGTCTCTAGGCTCTGGTTGTATCTACCTACTTGTTCCCAATGTATCTCAATGAAAAGTGCCAAAGAAAACCTACCAATCACTTGCATGATTTGTTTATGTTAGACTTAATTTGCTAATTTTTTATGAACGACGAATTTTTCACTTTTCATCTTTGACACCAGATAGCCCCTGTTGTATGGTCTGGTGTGTTTCTCTTTAACTGGGTCCCATATCAACATATTACCACTTAGAGTTGCTTAACTTTTCAGTATATTTTAGCTCCTTGACCTTTATAAAATAATTCTGTTCTGGGACTTAATCACGAAATTCAAGGAACAGAAATTATTTTTAAACTTTTCTCAAATTTATTATCAGATCTGTGATTTGATAAAACTAAAGGATTGTCAATTTTTAGTTTCAATAATATTCTTCACAAACTCATTAGTTTTTGAAAGATGTTGAATAGGCAAAATTGATGACATGTAGCAAAAGTGCTCCCTCTGCTGACTTTATGGCAACAGAATCACAAGTCATAGAAAGTGATGCCGGAAGGAACTTCAGATATCAGCTTATCCAGCCTCCTGCATTTTACAATATGAGAGAAATGAAGCCCAGAGATATCAAATATCTTCCCAAAGTCACACAGCTACCTGGAGCCAGCACTAGAGGCCAGATCTGTTGTATCCCCCAGTCAGTGAACGACTTCCCACTGTGGCATCTTAAACCAAGTAAACTGAATTTTGATCGGGCAGCATTCATGAAACATCATGCATAAACCACAGGAACAAAAATTAACATTAGAAGACTAGGATTTCTGAGGATTGTAATTTATTGAACTTTAGAAAAGTATTCTATCCATCTAAACCAGAATTGTGAGAAAAATGGCATTTTAAATATTTGGAGCTACATTTTAATACCATATTGTAATACTACTTTCATAACCAAAAAAGATTAAAAGTAAATCAGAGGATACTACTTCAGCATTTGTATAATTTTGGTATAATAAAATAAAAACCCTAGAGTTGGACCAGATATTACAGGTCAATTATTTAGTCCAAAGGCCTATATTTTAACATGGTAATAAGATAAAGTTAGGATAGATTTGTACTGGAAAACATGATTTTACTCATCGATTCATTTCGATGAATTAAAACATTATAATCGAGTCATTATGTCATAATTCATTAAAAAGCATTCTGTAACTACAGTGGTAAAATTTTAGCCAAAATCAATTGCCATATATGTATGCTTTTTCAACTCAAGACAAATATGAATCTAGAGTCAATAATGCTTTTTTACCTGTAGTATTATACCAATTAATTTTACATACATATATTTCTCTGAAAACCTTATATTGAATTGATAAATAGCCTTTTCCCCCCCAAAGAGCTAAGCACATTTTTAAGGCACTAGAAACTATAAATTAGTAGCTATTTAAAATGTGACTGGACTTTTAGTTCTTAAAACTATTTTTTATTTAGTTATCTGTTGTTGGCCATACAGACCATAACTTTGGTTATTGCCTATCACCTTAGATTTGTTCAAAAGTATGTAAAAGAAGCCTCCCCCTCTTTCTGGCTATGTCATGGATCAATTTTGAACCTCTCCATGGGAGGTGATTGGCAACCGAGATCCTGGGAAGACATGGCTGGGCCAAACAAACTTAAGATCTTTTACTTTAGAAATGAACAGAACCTTCATGAATGAATTAACGACCATTATAATGCCAAAAGATGGCTGTATTATTATAATAGTATTTTACTTCAGATAGCAATCTGATATTTTGAATGAAACAATAATTCTTAATTTGTTGGATTCCCAGATCAATATATTTAGGCTCACCCATTGTTCTGTGTTGTATTAAATACGTTCAAAATGGGTATACAGTGCATGCTAAAGTCCAATGAAGGTTCAGTTTTCCATAGAATTTAACAGGATTAACATGGAAAATTATATTTTCTGTGATTAAGATTTAGTATAATTTTTATACTAAAACACATGTGCAGCGTGTACTTTAAAAATGTGCTCCCACACATTTAAAAATGTGTTTTAAAATTAGGGTTCTTGTACTTTTCTAGTAATTCCACGTTAAAACCTCCAAAAGAATGTAAAATTATACCTTTTTAAAAGTTGATATTTAAAGATTCTCAATGATCCTTCAAGGAATGATATGTGTCCCCATAAAACAATGATTCAGAACACGGAAGCTTCTATGGTTAAGTGCCAATGTTGTTTATCTTCTCTCTCTCTTTTTTTTTAATTTAGTGAAAAGCTTACTAAAATGTTATGTCTTCTTAAGGTGTTTTACACATGTCTAGAAAAAAATTACCCTATCATAGTTAACCTTTCTCAATTCAAGTTCATCATTATAAATATATATGTTATCTGGGAGTATTGGCACCTACATTAAATTCTTTTTGTTCTTATATCTGCTTTTTATAGGTTTTTTTTCAGTCCCTACTCATGGTCAGGCTGCTAGCTGTCACTTCTTGATGTGTTAGAGAGTCTGCCTCTAACTCTTATACAATTTGCTGCCTATGACTTACTGTGGCCTGGCAAACCATTTAACCAAAACCATACACATTTGAAATGTGTCTAAAATTAGAATAAATAGGCTTTAACCTGTTGGGCACTTCTCTAAGTTGTGCGAGCTTGTAGATCAGGGACATGTTTCTCCTCTCAACCTTTTTCTCTTCGTTTCTTTCACTTTCACATTCTTAGCAATGTTCAATTTCAGAACACTATGCAAAACCCTTCAAATACATTATATTTTGATCATTTAATTACATTAAAAAGCTTACTAATGATTTTATTCCACAACTAACTACAAAATAAATTTCTGTGCCAGAAACAAAGTATTTGATTTGACTAACACTTCTTTCTTTCAACTGTGGTCCATCAGTGAAAACTGATTCAACGTTTTGATTTACGGAAAACCCTATCCTCTGTTTCTGGTTTGTAATCTCTCCACCTCTGGGTTTTGAGCATCTTGGGTGGCAGGTCCACAAAAGCACTCTGGGGAATTGCCAGGGAGGATGCTTAGGCCCAAATGTTGCATCTGAATTTAGACACACACATTGGAGAGCCTCTGGTTGAGAGGTTTCAGACTCCCCACTGATTGTAACACACTTCTTTTCTCTTTGAGCCTGTAGATTCAATAGTGAGTATGGGGATACAGATATTTGTTTCGCCCCTACCATAAGTGAGTTGCTGTGGTAAGTGCTAGAGAATCAAAGATTAATAATCTCAGAGGATCTCAAGGTCTAGGGGTATCAGACCTACACTAAAATGGATTATAATGAAACATGATAAGTGCTTATGCAGGGGGTGAATACTGTACTGGGGGGTGTGAGGGTTGCTGACTTTATCTGGGTGGAACAGAGAAGGCCTTGAGATGTTGCTGGGTTTTGCAGAATGAACAGGAGAGTGAATCCATGGGGCTCTCTCCAAGGAGAAGGCTCTGGGACACTTTGGTACTGTGCTAAGAACCGGGACAGTTTATTATATTTGTCTTGAGGTCTGAGCAAGGATTTCCCAACTTCTCAGTCTTTAGGACTTGACTGCTATACTGGCTCTCATCATCATCTCCTCCTAAGAATCAGAACCATGAGTGGAACTAAGGGATCATGGAATTTCCCACTGCAAAGGATAGCATTCATAGCATGATAACGTCTCATGTAGTAGGGGTGGGGGAGACAAAACCTTGTAATCAATCAACTCTGTCTGAACTCATTCGTGTTTTACAAAAGCAACTATGGGTGACTTCTTTCCTGAGAACCTAAGAGTCAGAGTAGATTTTGTTGGTGGAGAGGAAAGATTATCACTGAGGTAATAGCCTGTCTACATTAAGGCATAGCAAAATTAGAGAAATTCTGAAGAAACAATTTTCAAGGTCCCCTACAAAGACTCATACAGTTTGCCGCCCACTCTATTTGGAGACATCCCGAAATGTGCCTTCCCTGCTGTGCAAGTCCCCATATACATAATCCAGTGAGCTCTCCACCTCTGCCTCCAGCCCTCCCACCTCTGCGGTTCTGGTTGAACTCTAAAGGTTCCGCATGAAAGAAGGGATCAAAGCAGGTTATGAAGCTGGACACAGGGAACCTTTAGAATTGAGGAAATAGGAAAGAAGGCCATGTGTTACACTTTTTAAAACATGGAGTATTTTGAGGGCATGGTAAATTTACCTGTTTCAGTTTGAGGTCTTTTACATATGGGCATGCACATGTGTATACAGAAGAGTATGACATGCTTCACCACGGAGGTATTGAGTATCCGGCACATCGTTCTTCAATAAACGTTGCTTCCAAATGCGGCTCCACAAGGTTCCGCACGGGGTTTCGAAAATCAGTTTTAACAGGGACACTTCAGCCTGGACCCAATTCCTGAAGACCTCGGTTACGTAACCAGGAAAGTCCCGAGAGCAGGGCGTTTTAAAGAACCCGGCTTCTCTTTCCATGATCCCGTGGGCAGGACTCGGTTTTCGAGTGTATCGAGCGGAACGAGACCCACCCGCACGGCTCTGACGCCGCTGCTGCGATCCCCGCAGGACGGGAATGGAGGGGAAGCCTGACAAGATGCCTGCAGCCCGGGCAGCGCGGCAGGTCACGCGTGAGTGTGCCCAAGGATTTATGTCTGCGCTGCGTTTGACACCGTCTCCCTTAAAGACCGGGAAACCAGCCCTCGCCCCTTCCGGCAGCGCGCGCGGGGCGGGAGTCGCGGGGGGCGGGGAGGGGGGCGCCATGTCCTCCGCTCCGCGAGGAGCTCCGGGGTTGGGAAAGGAGACGCATTCCGAGGTTGCCTAGCGATAAAGCGACGATGATGTCATCCTTGGGGAGGCCGGCCTCGCCCCTCCGCCTCTCTCCCCGCCGCCCGGCTCCCCCTCCTCCCTCCCTCCCCCCGACTTCCCCCTCCTACGCCGGGGTTCAAAGTACAGCCGCGCGGGGTGAGGGAGCCGCCGGCGGACGCGGCGGCGGTCACGTGCGCCCGCACATGCCCCGGCGCACGCTGCGCGGCACGTGAGAGGGGGCGGGGCGGGGGCGAGGCGGTTTCGGCGCCCGGCGCGGCGCGCGTGCGCACTGGCTCCCGCGCCCTGCGCCCCGCCCACGCCGGCGGGGCCAGCCAGCGGGGTGCAGGGCGCAGGGCAGGGCGCCCGGGCGGCGAGACCCGAAGGGGGCCCCCGCCCTGCCGACGGCGGCGCCACCCGCCCCGCGACCCGCTGC
The DNA here is from genome assembly GCA_030015415.1 of Cynopterus sphinx. Lineage (NCBI taxonomy): Eukaryota > Metazoa > Chordata > Mammalia > Chiroptera > Pteropodidae > Cynopterus > Cynopterus sphinx. Next base: position 142,143,819 of record CM057380.1, read on the forward strand.
GCCCTAGCGGACCGGGCCCCGGTAGTCGTCCCTCCCCGGTTGCAGCCGGCTCCGACGCCGCGCTGCGGGAGCGCTCTGGCGCAGCGGGTTCCGAGCGGCCTTCCGTGGCGCGGTCCCGGGAGGACCTTGGGGTGGGAACGTCAAGCCTAGGCCAGCCTTGGCCCGGGGAGGTGACCAGCCGTGCTACACCCGATGACGCCGAGAAACGAGCCAGACCCCCACCTGCCTTGGTCCCCCGATTCCGTCTTGCTGGACAAGCCCCCACCCCCCGGCAGTGGTGGGGGCAGGGTGGGGGGGGGGACACAGTGCTAGACCAGAGAGCTGCGCAAGAGGGGGTGCTGCCCCGAGGAAGCGTGGCAGCTTTCGTCCGTCTCAGTGTTGCACATTGAATTCCCACGAGTTAAGCATTGAGAGAGCTTGTGACACGATATATTGGGACTTTCTGTGCAAGGTGTAAAGTGAAAGAAGTGGCTTTATGGCACTACTGGATTCTGCATGGTGCACTCAAGTGAGGAAAATTAACGTAGTCGGACTGAAGGATAGATTTGTTTTAAAGTTATACTTAAAAGAATTGTTTACAACCCCCTTTAACGATTTGAAGTGGGCACGTTATTAAGTTTTATAACATTTCCGGAAAGGGGCATGAGTATAAAAACCATTTAAAATGAATAGTTAGTTGGGAGGAATTTGGAGTTTAAGATGCCTTTTAGGTAACAGTATACCAAGCCATGTTACAAAAGTCGGGAAGCACTACAACCCCCTGCAAATACGGTTTTAGTCATGTGATGGAAAGCGATCTCGGGCGTTGCCTGTACTATTTAGACAGGTCAGGTGCCAGTATTTGCTAAGACAGAGCGGTTGTGAACTCTCCAGTCTAAAGGGCACAGCGAATGCCACCCTGGAGACTGGCTGCTATAAGCTAACAGACATTCACGAAGCAAAAGACGAATTCATTGCTTCTTGTTTACATTTTAATGATATGTGTGCATAATATCCTACAGTTGAATTTGAATAATGCTCCACATCCCCCAAATGTTAGGCTGTTTGCACGAGACAGCTTAGTTATTAATAAGATTCTGAAAGTTGGAAAGCAAAGGTAGACTTCAAACATTCACTCAACAAGTATGTATTGAGCTTTTATTATGTGCCAGCCACGGGATACAGCAGTGACATATACAGATGAATTCATCACCCATCACAGTGCTCAAAACTTGTAATTAAACCTCATTCATTTGCCATCCAATTAGTGTTTATGTCAACTAGGGATCATATCCCTCTGTACTGGATTTTTTCAGTTCATGAGCATGAGGAATGCCAGGTGAAGTACTGAATCTTTAGTCCTATCAATTACCACGCACTCTCGTTTCCCTTCTTCCCTACTGTGATCCCTTTGCAGACACATGAGCCTCCCTGCTGACTTTCTAACAACAGGCTTGGTCCTTCCCCTTTCCCGGAATATTTGCACTTGCTTATCCATCTACCTGAAACAGCCTCCAGATGTCCCGATAGCTGATTTTAACCAAACCCCACCTTTTTCTTTTTTGGTCTCTGCTCAAATGCCACTTCTTTAAAGAGGCCATCCCTGAACAGCTGATAGGCAATCTATAAAATATCAGCCCAGGACATCATTCTTTATTTTCACTGTTTTGTTTTTCTTCATAGCATGATATAATGTGCGTATATTGATGTGTGTATATATATATGCACACACATATAAATACATTGTTTATTGCTTATGTCTCACTAGAATGAACAGAGACTTTGTTTTGTTCATTGCTATTTGTTCAATGCCCAAAAATATTTATCTATTTGCCTTTTATAAGTAAACGTGTGTCAATCCTCAGTATTTGCTGGATAAATGAACGAACATCTCTGGCAAGCACTTTAGCTTGATTACCTCACCAAAGACATCACCCAGCCTCTAAAAGCATCCCCTTTTATATTATGCATCTATTTCCTCAACACTTACTGAGCACCTGCTATGTTCCAGGCACTGTGTGACACAGAGACTTCAATTAGTAGTAGGAAGTCAAAGGCAGGTAACATTCGATACCTGCAAAATGGGAAAAGACTTCAAGTGATCTGGAAGCTGAATGAATTTTATTGTTGCAATAAAATTACAGAGATGATATTTAAGCACTAATAGAGTTCACCTAACAATACAGTTAATATCAATTTCACTGTAGTTCAAATGATTACAACTTATTTATTATGTTAAAAATTCACTTAAAGTTCCTTCTTTGAAACTTAAAATTAAAGAAGGTTCTGAGCATTTCTCCATTCCCTAAGTCAGAAAGAACAAACTATGGTAGCCCTGCAAAAGTGAGTTTCAACCAACTCAGGTCTCATATAGCCCCTGAACTTATGTAGACAGAGTAGGATCTTCTGAATGTGACTCGATAGAATATACAACATATATGACGAAGGCTTGAAGATTCCAGATGCTTCAGCTCTTTGCTGGCTCTGCCAGGTGTGGTAAACTTTGTCCCTTAGTCAATGATTTCCTTCAAGCCAAGAACCTGTGTCTATCAGTGTACACTCAGCACAAAACACAATGCCTGGCACCGAGTAAACACTCAGTACTTGGGTGTTGAAATCCAAACCCTCCACTCCATTCCCATAATCATTGTCCTAGTTCCAAGCTTCATCATCTCTCACCCAAATTATTGTTAAGAATCTGCTCAGTGGCCTTTGTCCAGTCTTCTTTTCCCTGTGAATTGGCCACACCTCCAGCACAGTTAACTTTCCAAGTACCAGTAGTATACTAAAGAATATAAGTCCACATTAAATGAAGAAGGCGTGAAGACTTAAACCTTCCCTTCTAGCTTCACCCTCCTTTTTTTCCCTTCTTTTTTTTTTTTATTTTTCAATTATAGTTGACATTCAATATTATATTAATTTCAGGTGTACCCTCCTTCTACTCTCTCCCTTCTCCTATTTCCCCCAACCAGAAATGGGCATATGATGCCTTAGCTGCACTAGAGTATTATAAATTCTTGAATATGCTTTGCAGTCTTGAATGTTTGTCTTTAGGTGAAATAACCTCCATTTGGAGGCCCCTTACTCATGCTACAAAACTCAGCTCAAATTACATCTCCTACTTCTTTGCTTTGTGTTCTGTTAGTCCTTTCTGTGAATCTCCATGAATGTTTAAAATCTTATTCCATAAATGTGCATGTGCAAGAAGTGATGGGTGTCCTTATTGTCTCTAAGTCTAACTTCAAGCCTCCTCCACATTGACTGGGGAAAAATAACTTAGTCACTGTGGTCTCTTTCACTCCCACCCCCTTTAGGATTTCACAAGGACCTGGGATGCCCGGATAGTCGCGTAAGGACCTGCCTTGTTGCTTTTGCCTCTACTCCTTCCTCCTAATATAATCTTCAACTTTAGAGAAGGTTACAGGGACCAAGTAGTCAACCTAACTGAGTGATTTTGGCTAAGTTCAAGACCATAGAAAATAATAAGGACCACAATGAACTGGAGGCTGTGCCACCTTAAAATGAGCAGACATTACTGAACTCCAACAAATTGTAGCCAGCTGAAAATGTAACCTAGAATTACTAGGTCATTGGATTTTTCCAGGAGAGGCTGAAATTTAGATTCTAATGTGAAATCTACTTTCAAAATGTTGGCAACTATTTTTAAAAAACTTAAAAACACTATTCATTACAAATGAAGCATATCTGTAAAAGTATTAGCCTGGAAAAGGCCACTTTGAGACCTCTGCTTTAAAGAGGAAAAAGAAAAAAAAAGGCGCTTCAAAAGGTTTCTCTCAAGAGTTTAACACAAAACTTCCCTGACACAAATAGCTCTGAAGTCATTCTTGAAAATGGGTGGGGTGGGGACATGGGGAAATGCAGTGAGAAAAGACACAAATTAATGTCTCAATAAATTATCCTGTCACACCGGGAGGCTTTACATTGTATTGTAATCAGTCATGTGTATCTCACACCTGGACCCCCAAATGCTGCTGCTACTCTGACTGGCACCACCTCCAGCCTCCGTTTGGCCCTCCCCGCTGTGTGTTGGACTGATTACTGGTTCTTAGCTCTTTCTCAAGTTTCTTTTATGACTCTCCCTGACCTCTGTCTCGCACTCAAGACCTCTGCTTGTCTCCAGACTCCTTACTCAGGAAAACCCCTATTTCATCAAGAGAATTCATTCCATCAGACATAATCTCCCTGACCCTCAACCCTGCCGACATACCTCCCGCCATGCCCTTACTTCTCTTCCTGCCGCTGCAGAGGGTAAGGTTGTCCTCCTGTTCAGAGCCAATCCTTCCACTTGTGCCATTGATAATGTGTTTAAACTGTCTCTTAAAATGCCGCTGTCTTATCCAGGCAGCTAGTCTGGACCTCTGTTAAGGGAGCTCTGTTATTCATTTATCATTGTGTTCCTGGAGTCTAGTACACTGCCAGGGTCAAGGAAGATGTTCTAAACATCTACTGCACAAATGCCTTTTTTATCTGGGTGCTGTACCACAGTTCCTAAAACGTTTCTAGAGACATAAACAAGAATTGACATGCGATGCTTCATAAGTAATTGATCTAGAGAGAGTAGTTTCCCTTGACTCTGAGCAAGGGCTAAATTTGGAGGAGATAATCCAGGAGGGGATGTAGTTGGAAGGCTAGGGAGTTTATCCTGAGTCAGATTGGTGCCATCAGCTGTGAGTTTGCTGTACTGATACCTCCTATCTGCCATCTGTGATTACTGCTGGTGAGACTGCCCTTGGCAGTTGCTGAGGGGAGTAAGGCAGAAGACTCTGTGACCAAGGTGTCTGTCATATTGCTCTCCGTCACCTCAGGTCCCACCTGAAGACACCACTATTTCATTAGCAGATAGTGTCTTGAAAAAAGACAGATAAACGCCATCTTCTTACTCTTTGTATGTTTCAAGAAAATTTTCTCTTCCTCTAACTTGTAAACTTTTTTTTTTGATATTTTGATGTTATTTTTAAATCTGTATAAATTATCTAAGTATATTTATCTTTATTCTTACTCTTATGTTTTAAATAAGATCTCATATTCTATTTTATATCTTCCTGATTACCCTTTTGGCTTCTAACATTTACTTAATTTGAATTTCATCTGTTCAAAATTATTTTATAACTGACTTCATTGTAATTTTAATTTTAACAAGTTGTCTTAACCTTCTGGTTTTCTTTTCAATTTTATTTTCTTGCTCTAATCTTTATTCTGCTTCTTTTATAGCCCATGTTGTACTTCTGTTTTATTAATTTTTATAGTTCTCTAGGTTTAAGATTTTGCCTTACTATCCTTTAAGGTTTTCTTATTCCTTAGTTTTTAGCTTTTAATTGATTTTAAGACTTTCAGGATCTTTTAGCATCACATTTTAATCTTAATCCTCTCTTCTTTTCATTCTGGAACTATAACTTTTCTACATTTTCTACTATTACCTATCAATTGATCTAGTTCAAAGAATGACATAAGAATCATATTAAAATTTTCTGCCCAGCCCTCCTTTCTGCTGACGGTCACTGTAGTACATTTTTTTTTTTTTTGCATTACTGTTTATTTTGACACAGCATTCAATGCAACCATTTTCACATTGCATATTTTTCAATCTATGACATCTACTTGTTTTAATTAATTTTTTTCGGTTGCAAGAGAAAATTCATTCCAATTAACTAGAATGATGGCCATTTTATTGTAAGAATAAACAGGCAAAAGAAGAAAAAAATCTCAGCCACGATGCGGGACAGGCATCTTCCAACCCTGTGGGAAGTTCTCAAGAAGAGCTGGAACTATTGTGAATTTGGGGGTCACAGAACTAGAACAGAAAAAAAAATCAGAAGCAGATGCTATATGTGGGACTTTCACCCTATACTTTGTTAATACATGTCACCTCACTAAATCTGAATTTCAAAGATGAGACTCATAGGGACACACACCCAAGAAGAAGAATCAAGCAACCAAAAAGACAAAAAAAAGGTCAATATCAGGTAGTTCCTGATTCCTCTGTAGCAATATTCACTTCAGAAGACAGAGGGGTAAAATTTATAATTCAAAGTGTGGCATATGAACCAGCAGCATTGGCATCACTTGGGAGTTTATTAGAAGTGCAGAATCTCAGTTGCCATTCCATACCTATTGAATCGAAGCCTGCATTTGACCAGGTTTTCAGGTGATTCCTATGCATATTAACATTTTAGGGAATGAAAATGTGATGTAATTTTTAAAAACCCACCCAAGGAGTTAAATTAACACTGTCAAATCAGAAAGAACAAAGCAGTTTTTTTCTACCCAGGCTGCTTCTTTGAAAATTGCTTGCAACTTTCTGTAGTCTTTTTTTTTTCCCTCCAAGACAGCCTACTCAAGTAACGTCTTTAGTTTGAAATTGGAGATATTTGTCTGTACATCAGAAGCACTTGAGAAATTTTATTTTTTAAAATATTGTTGATTATACCCTCAGAGAACCTGATTGAATTGGTCCAGGATGATGGTCAGAAGTCAATAGTTTTTCAGAAGCTCCCAAGATCATTACAGTGTACAGGCAAGAATGAGAATCTTTGAATCCTGGGAAACCGAATCATGAACCCTTTTTGAAAAAATTACTGAAAGAGGGACACAAGACAACAAAGAAATGAATCAAAATAAAGAACTCAGGATGAAGAAGCTGGATTGAGAGGTAATTATTGAATTAATTTAAAAATAAACTACCACCAAACGACTTGGAATTTTGGTTAAAGAACTTAATTAGAGCTCTAGAAGGCAAATATGCTATTGTCTGCACCATAAATTTCTATTTCTATTTGGTGTACTCTCTCACCAAAACCATTTTCTTCTGGGTTTTACATCATTATTTCTCAGGCTTTCACATGGTGCTCCATGTTCCTCCTTTTGCTGACCTGACCACTGGCAGGCTTTTTCCTCAGGTGGGAGATTTGACAATTAAAATGGACCCCTATCTTACCAGTCTGCTTTCAGACTGTTTCTCTAAAAAGGAGCCAGAAATATGAAATAGGAGAAGACTAGGAAAAGCCTTGTGATATTGGCTCAGAATTAGAGGTATCACTATGAACTCATGATTATATTTATATAAACTGCAGGGCTCCTACCTCTCTGGGGCCTGCCTTGCAGATTCCAGCACTTCAGCTGCCCCAACTTCGGATCTCATCCTCCCAGCTCGGAGGGACTGTCATTCTCTGCTTGGATTCCACGTTGCTACACTGTCAGGAAATTTTCCCCAGGCTGAGGGCCAGGATCATCATGAGGCTTACCTCTTATATTTCTGTCTTCGGGGATTGATTACAGTCTTTCACTGCCTACTCTGCTTTGTGTTGCTTATTCTCCAATGTCTGAAAACACTTGCCTTAGACATTTTGTCTACTTTTATAGTTAAGGCAAGAGGGCTTCTATCAGATACTCCATCATACACAAAAACAGAAATGCTGGGCTAATAAGAAGAGATGAAATACTACCATTTGCAGCAACATGGACGGACCTTGAAATAATCATACTAAGCAAAATAAGCCAGAAAGAAAAGGTTGAAAATTACATGATATCACTTATATGTGGGATATAAACTTAAAAGCAACAACTGAACAGGACAAACAGACAGAGACTCATGGACATGGACATTGGACTAGTGGTTACCAGAGTGGAGGGAGGAGGGAGGAGGAGGGAAAAAAATAAAAAAATGAAATGTTAAAAAAAGAGAGAAATGCTGGGCTATATATTTGATAATAGTATTATATTAATGTTAAATTATTGAAATTGATAATTATATTGTGGTTATGAAAGAGCCCCTTAGGAGATACTTGGCGAAGTACTTGGAATAAAAGGTTATGTTATCTACAGCTTACTCTCAAATGATTTAGTCAAAACAGTATGAATAGCAATAATATGTAGATTTGTAGCAGGAGCAAGAAAGTGATAAAGTATATATGAAAAATGCTATCAGTGGCAAATCTAGATAATGAAAATGGGAATTCATTACTCTTTCTGTTAACTTCTCTAGAAGTTTGAAATGCTTTCAAAATAAATAGCAAACAAAGTATCCTTTTGAATGTGAACTGGATTTAGTGAGTACCATAGAGTACTGTGCGTATTAACACATGTATATGCATTAGATTTATAGAGCAAAATGTGCCCATAGAGTAAAGGTCGGAGAGGAGCTATCACAGGCCTGGCAGACAACAACAAAAATATTAGTTATTATTATTTCATCATTTGTCTATTACTCTTAGATCTTGTTGACTCTAATCAGTGTCACGGGATTGGTGGCTCTTGGGTAAAGTATTGTTCCTACTCCAATTAGCTGTGACCAAGAGAAAAGGTCATAGGCACATAACATGGCTGTCTTACTCACTAATAACTGGGATCAGGGGAATTTTCACTGGAGGCCCTGAGTGTGGGAAGAGTCATCACTGACACATCTAATACCTTGAGATATGTGTTGCATTGGGTTTTTGACAAACTCTGACTATTAGAGTGGGTGGATAAACCTGAATTGGGTTTTTAAACAGAGTTTGTTGTTCTCCTACCAGGTGACTCTACTAAATTGTCAGAATTTTTAATACATTTACTGCTCCCTCAAAGATATCCATGCCCTAATTGTCCTAATCCCTGGATTCTGTGAATATGTTACCTTACACAGAAGAAATTTTGCAGATGTGAGATGAAAAGATTACCCTAGATTATCCAGATAGGCCCAGTCTAATCATATAAATCCTCAGAGGTGGAGAGAACATTTTCTGGTTCAGTGAGAGAAAAGAAAAGAAAGAAGGAGGAAAGCCTTGAAGCGGGAGAGGGACCTGACCTGTCATAGCTAGCTGTGAAGATGGAGGCAGAGGGCCATCAGCTAAGGAATGCAGGAAGCCTCTAGAAGCCAGGAATTACCCTCAACTGAAAGAAAGGAAACAGGTACTTCAATCATACAACCACAATGACTTAAATTCTGCCAGTAACCCAAATAAGAAGAAAATGGATTATCCCTTAGGACCTTCGGAAAAAACACAGACTGCCAATACCTTGATTGTAGGTTAGTCCTACTCATACCAAACTTTTGACCTACAGAACTGTAAGAAAATGAATTTGTGTCATTTTAAGCCATTACATTTGTGGTTATTTGTTATGACAGCAAAAGAAAACTAATACAGTAGGCCTCATTGAGAAGATGAGATTTCAGCAAAGACTTGAAGGAGGTGGAAAAGGGAACCAAGAGAAAATATGGGGGAAGAACATTCTGGGCACAGAGAACAGCAAATGCAGAATCTCTGAGTTAGGAGCAAATTTGGCATGTCCAAGGAGAAGAAAAGAGACCAGTATGCTTAGTGCAGAGTGAGTGAGAAAGAAACTCATAGGAGATGATGTCATATTTGGAGGGTTTACCTTCTCTGTTGTGAAATCAACTGACAGCACTTCCTACCTAAATGTGGAGAAAGATAAATACCTTGACCTTTTCCTGAGATGTTAGGTGCTCAAGCCACTGTGTCCCATAACCCAATTCCATTCATCTGAGTAGTAGTTTGGAACAACTCACTGTTATACTACTTTACCTATTGATGAAAGCCCTGTCATACAGCTGACCTGTCCAGAACCCAGATTTCTCAGTTTCAAGGAACTGGTTATCGCCTGAGTTTGCTTGCCACAGTTTGGGCCACTCTGAAGGACATACAGTATGGCTCTATTCCTTCATATATAGTAAGCTCTCGGACACCTGCCTATGGAGACTAGGACTCCTTTCTTGGAAAGTTGGTTGACATAAGAACCTTGATGTGTCAATTGTCCTCACAAGATTTAACATTAGTCCTCAAGATGTTAGAATTTTTAATACTCATCTCTCCCCACATTTGTGGTTTTAGTCATTTTATCTTTCTGGCTACTGGGGAATATAAATTTTGGTCAAGGTAAATTGCCAATCTTTACATCTGTCAAACTTCAAAGCACTGTTATCTTTAAGCACCCAAAGCCACATTTTAGGAATCTTTTTCCTTTAATTTTTGTCTAGGCTTATAATAAACTTTATGTGATTTGTTTTAACATCAACAGTTTCTGCCCAAGGCACCTGTGGTTGGTTTGGAGTACATGACACCCCTTTCTTCTCACAGTGGAAGAATATGTGCTCTCTAACTCACACTGAGAATAAAGTAATTTAACTAGAATAAGACAAAAGTACATACCTTAAATTTACTTTTGAATTTTCCTTGGACTTCTCCAGTTAGGATACTTCTGATACTTAGCTTTCTTGTTCCTCCTCATGAAATTATACTGATTATATTGATGTCAAGTGGTGGGTTATTGAGTTTTGGTTAATTATTAAGGCAGGTATCCCCAGTACCTAGCACCATGCTTAGCATTCAGTAACTATTTTAAAAATTAATTCATCCATTTGCTCATTCACTCAAAGTGAAAGGCATTTCTAAAATTTTAATGTTTCTAATATCAGAAATAGGTAAAATTTGTTGGTACTGACAATTTGTTATGCAGTTGAGAAAAGCATTACATTATTTTTTACATCATGACCTGAAAATATTTTTGTAGAAGTTTTATCTCATAATATACTCTATGTTCATTATAAATTGACAATAAATTAACTAGAGAAAGTTAAGGAAATTTTATGATTGACCCTAAAGGGATAAACTGATAAAACATTTTATCATGTTTTGTAACTGAAAAAAAAAAAAATAGTGTTCTAGATGAACAGATTCAGTGCCCTGTAGAGTGATATGCGGCAAAATGAGCTTGAGGTAACTGATCCCAGTAACTCTTTTCTGCTTTCAGTGGCTGAGGCCTCTGTGATTTTGCAGACATCACCAAGTTCACAAAACTTCTTTGCAAAGCTTGCCAGTGTTATGAGACCAGGCAAAACAGTGTCTCAAGAGCAGCTCAGTGGAGTAAACTTTGGCAGAGATCTCTAGGGGTTATTTCCTTTCTCCTATCAGTTCAGCTACCCTCCTTATAAACTCAGTTGTCCTCCTTCACCTGACCTTCTGAAATCCAAAATAAGCAACAGATAATTAGATAAAAGTAGTGGAGTAAGTCTGAAAATGGTATTTCCCCCCAAATTTAGAGATGTTTGTCCTTCAAAGGGATGAAAGTTTCTGATCCTGTGATCTCCTTCTGGGTTTTAGTATCTTGGACAGACAGGATTTGCTAATCATTAACCCTGGGGGGTATTTCCATGTGTAGCTGAGTATTCTTGACATGCTACTTTAAGGATATTGCTTAAATCCAAAAGTGCTCTCTTCAACATTCATCTTTAATAGAGAAGACATTTCCAGAGTATACACATTCTACATATCTTCTAGAGAAAGGTAATATATCTAGCATGGACACGTGCTGTAATTGGGGTGCAGGTTATCATCAGATAATTCTATTTATGTAAAAGTATTGTCTGGGTAGACAAAATGAAGAAAAAATAGGCTAAGGTCCTGACCTCAGAATGCTTTCCTCTTAAACTGCCTGTTCAGCATAGCTCAGTCCATTCTTTTTGAGCATTACTATTGCATATCCTACTTCAATTCAAAAGACCTGGGGTGCAAATCATGGCTCTACTACCCAATTGCATAAACTTGGGGAGACCACTTATATATCTTGTGTTTGTTTCTTTATCTGTGTAATTGAGACGATGATGATATCAGCTCTGTGTTTGGAGCTTCATGAATGTTAAAACACTAAACAAACATTAGTTGTAATTGGTTCCTAGGAAGCAGTCTAGCATAGAGGTCAAGAGCCTGGAATCCCAAGTGAGCAACCTGGTTTGGATCTCTTTCAGCTTTGTGACCTTGAGTGTTACTTCTCAAAATCTGTTTCCTTGTCTGTAAAGAGGATGATTTTAATGAGTTAGGATAGTTATAAGAGTTAAATGACAATATCTAAAATCTTGTATTTGCATTGCTTTCTAGGAGAGTTCAGTGGTCATGCAACGCTGTGGAAATAGTAGAAGGAAGGCAGACAGATGTAGCTTCCACTTGGTATAATGGGCCTGTATGTCCCAGCTGCTTCAGGTCCTTTCTGGGGTTGCACAGAGTTCTGGAGCCCGTCCTTATACAGCGTATTTTACGCAGATGGCTCCTGTGAAATGGAGTTGCCCTGCTCTTCCTGCTCTCCCAGACAATGTGACCAACCTTTAGCCACCTGATCGGTTGTAAAACTAGTTTTCTTGATGTCTTGCCAGCTAATCAGTTCTCATGTGAGTTTTTATTTTCTGGGTCAGAGGATCACGAGTTCTTGGGTTCAGTGTGGTCAGAGTCAATAGCCACCTCTCAGGAAGTTGCTTCACTAACGAGAGAATTCACAATTTCTTCCGGAACCTCAACCTGTTGCTGAGTAACAAACTCTAGTGTCTAAAGTCCACACAGATCTTTTATTTTTTTAACTAGAACAATTGAATACAGCTTAGTCAGGAACATCTTAGGATTCCCAGGTGATCAAACACTCTTAATTACATTCAGACTGGTTGGCATCTCCGTCTGGAGCCCTAAAGTTACTAAGCAAATCACATGACTGTCTAGCCAGGTCAGGAGAGCCCTTTCTAAGTCAGGCAGTTGTTCCCATGAAGTCTTCATGTTTCTAGTATGGAAAAGAGATAAGACAACAGCTGTTTGTTATGTCTTACTATATACTGGGCACTGTGCTAAGCACATAATGTGCAGCAATTCATTTAATTTATGAGGTAGCTGTTACCATATAAGGAAACCAGGTATTGAGAGAGATTAAGCAACTTGTACCTTGGTCACACAACCACCCTTCCCAAGGCTGCTTTGCCTTTGGCTATTCCATACTTGATTTTAGCCACCAGCCATAAGGAAGAAAAAAAATTCCATAGCAACATTTAATTTGTTTCTAATTGCAGAGCACTATTTATTTTATATTACTAAATTTACTAGAAAGAATTTGATATCAGTCATACAGAAGAGCTTTAAAAACAACTAATTTCAGTAATGTAATTCCACTTCTAGAAAATGTGTTTTGTTAAAAAATAATGAGAATCTTACCATTTTATTTGTGTTTTGAATTTTTTTCTTAAAATTTATTTTCCTTATTTTCCCTAACATAAAAAATTTAGAAAGTTTTAGCTTTATTTTTTCTTGCATATCTACTCTGATTTGGCTTGTTGGGAGCTAATCTGCTTAAAATGGATAGGTCACAAATTAAATGCTTCCAAAATATTCAGTTGAAAATTTTACCCTATTTATTGTTTTGTCACCTATTGTAATATCCTTGTTATATCCATGTTTGTTTGTTTGTTTTTCAGAGGTTTTCTTTAGAGCAGCAATGATTTTGAGTACTATTTGGGTACTATTTGTTTAACAGCAAAATGCCTTATACCTTAGTAGATACTTAGTAATACTTAATGAATAATATGTACTTTTGACAATCTATATTTATATCAATATCATGTAAGAATGCTCAACTTACAACTTACCAGAGAGTTTATGTAAAAAATTATTAATCAGAATGAAATTTCCTTCGTGGGCTAGCTATTAACTATTTCTTATTACTCACCATTTCTTTCTGTGCAAGTGGCAGAGGTAGGTTGGGGAGAGAAGGAGGAATGGTGAGTTGACATACTTGAATTGTGTCTCGAATTCATGAGGCCCAATGCCCTTTTTTTATGACAAATATTTTGTTATGCTCCTTTACCACCTTGAAATGAAATCTAGTCTATAATTATAGTCTATAAAAATATAAAAATATAATCTATAATTAAAATATAATTAAATAAATAATATTAAAATATAATTAAAATATAGACACATAATTAGAAAACATTTAATGCCTTAATTGTCATATAAAAGAAAAAAAGGAAAAATATATCTAAAAATAAGAAAAAAAAGAAATATATATCTAAGTATGAAAATTCACAGAGAGAGCTATACCATAAAACACAATGAGGTGTTCAGATGCTTATACTGATAATGAAATATGTTGGAATTTAAGAGATGCAGGAAAATTTTCAAGTCGATTCTTTTTATATTTGACATTTGAATCAAGACTAATTACGTATATTTAAATGTACACTTAGGACCACCGTAAATCATGAGCTACAAACACAGACTGCTGCCAGTGTGTTCTATTGGTGACTCAGTTCCACAAGCCAAGAAGCTGCTAATGACACGATCTTCAGAGATAGTTAACAATTCTTAGTACTAAATTCTGAATGAAATAACGTACAGCCTGCCTTAGACTTACTTGGTAGTTACATGACTGGAACACTCAATTTTATTAAAACTATGTTAATAATAACATGCACTTCTATGCAAAATAGACTTAGTTCCTAGGCTTTAAAAATTATACAAATGTTTTTCATTTGTAAATTTAAAGCAGGGCCTTAAAAGTTGAGTGAGATGTGTGATAATATTTTGTCATTGTTAGGGGCTGCCCTATGCGTTGTTGGAGGTTTAATATCTCTGGATCTTCCCTATATTAAATGAAAGTAATGCTTTAGTCACTAGGATCACCAGGAACACTCCTGCAAATTTTGGAATACCCCTAGTGGGCAGAATTGCCTCTGTTGAGAAGCACGTCCCTGGAGATTTGTGATGAGCTGGGATAAAATGAACTATTTTTTATTGTCTTGCCAGAAAGTCTGGAATTCACAACAGTGGTTTCTTAGCATACTGTACATGGAGATTTCAATTCACTTTTCTTTCTTTCTGTTTTTTTAGTTTCAAGTATACAGTACTCAATTCACTTTAAATAAATAAAATTTTATTTGGAAAATCTTGTTGAAACAATCTAATAAAATAATTCAAGCTACGCTTTAGTCAACTTGTCTTTTAGGCAATGCTATTCTCACTGAATAACTGAATGCTAACTGAATAACTTCGCATATCTTAGCAAACAGTCATCTTTGCAAATTATTTTCTTTAAAATATGGACTTGTAGATTCTTCTTTCTGTTTAGAACATTCTGACTCTTCTATTCAGGCCAAGCTGAGTGACTGAGTGCGGATTTTGTAACGTTTAACTAATCCCTTGTCTTTGCAGTTTCTCTCTGAAACCTGTACAATCTTCACAAGTTACAAAATTGTTATCACTTGATTAGCTGCTAAGTGGCCTCCATGAAATGAGTTTTTGGTTTTTTTTTTTTTACAAAATTCATAGTAGATAAATAAATATGACCAATCACTACCAGGCTGTACAGAGAAACTAAACTTAAAACGATCTTTCAGACTATGTTACTTTGTCACTTTAGAAATGAGTCATGGAGTGAGAGCAGATAAAATATGCTCACTGCTATTTCTTTTTAGGCAAAGAAACACCGTAAGTCCTTAGTGTAGGAGGCCCATCCTCTCTCAAAAACAATACTGCAAAGAAAATTGACATAAAGATAAAGTACAAGCTTCTTAGGTACCTCTTCATTTTCTCAGAATCTCAAGTAAGGGAATCAATCACCTGACTCCTGCTGCTTTGGAGCCCTAGAAGGTTGACAGACGGTAGCTGCTGCCCCCTAGTGTAGGACTCGTTCCTGCAGACACTGGGTTGAAACAACCAGGAGCCCACGCCAAACGCATGGGAGACAGACCAAGGTGCTTTGTATGAATGATGCAGATCACTGAGAACTTTTTAGTACATCATTCTCTCAGAATGAGTAGTTACAACACTTTCTTGTAACTGCCTGAAGAAAGTTGTTTAAATGTTTTCCTGTCCCTGAGTTTGACTTTCTCAACATTTTCTACTTTTCCCACTTCAGAGCTGGCTATATGATTTGCAGGGGCCACTGCTAAATGACAATAATGTCACTAAATGTCCGAAAACTCATTTTTCTTTCTTCTGTAACCTCTCTCTTAATCTGTATGGTGTTTTTATTAGCTCTTGTGGGGGCACAAAAAAATATAACATTTCTCCCACCTTCCAAATTCTTCTAGCTGGGATAATAATCAAATAATCAAATTAACAGAGACAGAATAACAGGAGAAAATGTCCAAAGTTTATTATACAAATGTACATTCAGGGATCCATAAGAATGTGACCTGAAATAGCCTGGGTAGTTGAGACTTATATGCATTTTGGACAAAGAAGAAGAGGACAGGGATCTGGGATTTCAAAGGAAAAGTTGGTAACTTGTAGGAAAAAGAGCAAACATATGGTAAACATATTCTTGCTGAGCCACCCACATACAATGGGACACAGTGAAACAAGGCTTGGTTAGATTTCTTCCTGTCACATATGTGTTAATTCATATATGCTAAGGTGATTTTGTTAAATTTGCCTTTTTAAAGCAGATTTTTCTATCTGAATTCTTTTAGGCAGAAAGGGAATAGGTTACAGATTCTTTCTGAATCTTTTGTTTTTTTAATAACAAGCTTAAAATCAATACCCCAAAAGGTACATTTTGGGGTAGCACAACTTTAATTCCTTCTACTGTTTAATGTTATTGTAAAATAAACAAAAAATTAATAAGTAAATAATTTAGATACTAGCATAAATTTTGTCATTCATCTTTATATTGTACAATGCCAATTATAAGTGTAAATGTAAGAACAAATCTAATTATAAATGCAAGTATAACTCATACTGTGAAATTACTGAAATTATACAATTCATATTTTTTAGCTCATACATACATATATATGTTGTTCTTTCAAGAACAGTGAATGCTGAAAAAAAAATGTAGTTCAATTGTTTCTATTTCATTCCTTCATTCATGTGCATTCAACTAACACTCTCAACCTTTGGTTTACTGATGAATAAGTGAGAACTGAAAAGGGGACTGTGAGTTGCCCTATCTTTCTCTTTTCTTCTACGTCAAAATATGCAACATGAGTGATTGGCTAAGTAAAACAAGTTAAGAAAAACATTGTAGTGTTTCTTGGTCATTTGTATTTCTTGAAACACTGTTCCTTTCTAACTGCATTAGAAACAAGTTATGGTTTAAAAGGAAAGGACAGCCTCTCGGGACTCAAGTGACCCATTTGCTCAACCCCAGTTGCTCAACCGCAGATGCAACGTATTTATCTTATGCTTGCTTTGAGTTTTGCTGAACTCCCTTGCATTGAGGGCCCACTGGAATTCTATGTTTATGTGACCCTGCAAACACTCCATGTGAATGGAGAAAGAAGAAATAATGGACGTGCATGTTGAGTATGTCTCCTCTCCTCATACACGTGTTCCATTGTCCCATCAGACCTCACTTATAAAACACAAGTTCAAAAATTAAATTAAGAATTTCAGGATAGTAACTGTGGAGCATTAAACCCAGCACAGAGCCCTTCTGAGTTCAGGGCCCCAGTGTGACTGCAAAGGCTTCTTGCCCTTTGTAATCCAGAGCTGTGTAACTTTCATCAATTCCACAAAAATTCAACCTAAATCTGTTTTGCATCTTTGGACTTCCATCATTTCCAAATGGGAATATATAATTTAGGCTCTTTGGAAGAATGTGGAGAGCATTTTCTTAGAGGACAGTATTAGCTCTCAGTTATATATGTGGACAACTGAAGTGGGATTCTGTTGTTGGAGCCATGTGGTTGGGCCCCACCTCCAAAGTCTTGAGATTTGCACTCTGGTTTGCATTCAGAAACAGCATTTCAAGGTGGGTAAAGATTATTAATGTAATAATCATGGGAAAATATTTACTACATCTAGTGGGGCCTGCTCTAAAAGACTAGGAGAGTATTTGCTGTAAAGAAACTAGACTTCCTGACTCCTCCAGAAGTAAAGTCCTGCCTCTTAATTATCAAAAGCATTATATAATTGAACTATAAGTTCAAACCGCAGTCCTGTAAGAGTTAGAATGAATCTTAGAATCACATTGTTCAACCCCTGACCCTAATCTACTTACAAAATATTAGTATTTTACAGAGAAGAAACTGAGGCAGTCATGTAAGAATGAAGCTCATTTGCCACATGTACACAACAGAGGCCATGTTTTATGTACCAAGGTCATGTTTAGCTGCCTTAGATTATTTTTTCATATCAGTGAGTATAGATTCAGTACCATATCCTTGAAGTCAATTTTGGGATAGGGCAGGAATGAGAAGTAGATAGCAGTACATTAACTTCTAAACATATAGGAACATTTTCCCTTAGCCCTGGTTTACACAGTCCAGGGGTTTGTCTGTCTTTGTATTCATAGCACATAGCAGAATGGCTGACACATAGTGAGAGCTCAGAAAATGTTTTTCTTGTTGGATGCTACAGATCATTAACAATTGTCCCTGGTTAAGAGGCTGTTGCTGGATACTACAAATGCTACAGAGTGAAAAAAACATGTAAAATATAAATAATTTGAAAAGGGAAAAGTGAAAAAAATTGTTTCAGTTTAAAAACATGACCACAATGACTGTGTCATTATTTATTTTTTTTGAAAGACCTCTATGTAAAATTATTTATTGATCCTTGTTTAAGTGAATATAGAAAATACAACAGTGCCATAAATATGGCCATCAAAAGGCACAAAAGACAAGTTAGGAAATAAAACTAATCTATGATTGTAAAAAATTGTAATACCTATTAACAGAGAAAGGTGACCCAGGAGTTATTATAAAGTGAATAATTTTCAGAGTTAGATGAAATCTTAGGAGACATCCAGGCCAGCCCTGTAATTTTACAGAAGATGAAACTAAAGCTCAGAGGAAATGACTTTTCAAGGCCATGCAGTAAATAGCAGAAAATTAGCCTTGAACCTAGTTTATTTCTCACTGTAACTCTCTACTCTTCAACTCAGTCTGTTCCTGATAGTTTCTCTTCAATACGGAGGATCCAATAAAAAAGATAGACTTGGAGTAAAGATCAAGAACAAAGGGAAAAGAAGAAAGTTAATAGTTTTCTATGCCAAGGTTTTTTAAAGGTAAATTAAAAATAAGAATATTAATAACTATATTAGAACTTCCCCCAAATATGAAAGTCTAACAAACATCAGAATTTCTCAGTGTGGAAGAGAAAAATTTTAGTAAAATTTAGTAATATGAAAACAAGTCCCTAACTTTAAACAGATGGGAATTTATGGGTTAATTACAGGTAATATTCCCCAGGTCACTGAAGGAGCATAAAACTTTAGGGAGCTCTGGATACAATAAGACAAAAATAGAGTCCTCCTGCAGAGGGCATCGGATGACTAGGCAGGGAGGAGAGCACAGCTGCGGTGCGGTGAGTCCCCCTGGAGAGAGAGACCCTTTTAAATCAACCTGATAAAGAACTGGAGAATGCTGGTGGCAAATGCAGGAGAAGGACAGACACAGCATCTGGCAAATTTTGCATCTCTTTCTATACACGTTCTCTGTGCTGCAGGCTGGTTCTAAATTAAATAAACAGTCAACAGAGGTTGAGAAAAGTCTATCAAGAATGCATTTTTCTCTTTGTGATAAATGTAATAAGTAAAAGAATCATTAAAAAGTACTTCGAGCCATTCAGACTTTGAGAATTTTCTTTGATGACATTATATAGTGAGACAAGGTAGTTAAGCTAATTTCCACTTGGGCAAGAATGTGTTTATTCTGCTTATCTTAGAGATATTAAACTTAATGGATTTTTGAAGAAATAATTCAACAAGAGGGAGCTGTGGATATGGAAAAGAGAGGGGGAGATGAGCAGATACAGCAGATGGAGTGGACATGTTGAGGAATATAGCTCTGGGCAAGAGAAAGGAAATTGAGGCAAAGGACACCTGGGCTCTGGAAATGGACCTAGACCTTGGCATAGGTGGATCAAGGGCTGACCGCAGGTTATATAATCCAAGTATCTGGGACAGAGATGGAATTGCTGTTTTAAGAATGAGAGATGATCCTAATTAAGTCCATTGGAAAAGTACAAATACCATATACCTCCAAACTGACCGTTTAAGTACTGAATGAAGTCCATGATATAGTTGAAGGCAGAGGAGAGGTGAGAGGTCATGGTTTTGATTATTTCACTATGTCCCTGTGCATTGTGCCAAATGTTGACTTCTTCCAAGTAGGTGCCAAGTGCACATTCATAAAGCGTATAACTGAGCATTGGTGGATAAGAAGAGGAAAGGCTGGTGAGAAGGGACCAAGTCCACCACATCTTGTCTTCCCTGCCTGCCCCTCCCCCGCCACCTCCTCCAGTACCAGTGTTACTGCCAGGAGATTGAAGTCTGGGAGAGAGACAAGGAGGCCACCTGGGGTGGCAGATGGGTAGGCCAGGGAGCCAGTGAGAACAAATTCATGTTTTTATTATCTCACTTGTTAGTGACTTGAGTTGGTTAATGAGTGTTCACCTTCTTCTATGCAAGATGGAATTCATTCTTTTCCTGTAATGCGTATCACATGCCAGGGCCTATGGAAGTGATGGGAATAAAGGGTAACAAAACAGACATGGTCCCTGCCGTTGTGGTGCTTACACTGTAGTGAAGATTGATAGATATTAAATGATCAGACAAATCAGTCTAATTACCATAACTGCTGTCATAGGAAGTAAAGGAAGCTATTAACATATAATAGGTGAACCTAATTGGGAGAGGGGAAGGATGTTAGGTAAAGTTTTTTAATTAAAAAACAGTAGGGCAGGTGTGAGAATTGGAGACACAGGGGCCTCTTCATGGAGGATCAAATCTCTAAGAGCAACAGGCAGCCTGATGTACAAGGATATCCTGTGGTGAGGGTGTGGGAGCAGGTGTGTTAGCCAAAGGAGATTCTGTCCACTCATACTGCCTCCCCATCCTAGGCATATGTGTTAGGAGTTACTGACCTTTTTTGGTCTGACTACCTCTTATTTGTTCTGTTTTACCTGGATGCCTATATTATGGACAATGTTCAGTGAACACCTTTAAGGAGATTGAATTGACTAACAGATTAAGATGATGCTGTATTATGTGATTTATGTCCTAATCTTTATGATTTTCAAATATTTCTACATTTATTATCTTCGTTACACATCATAGAATTGTGGGGTGCTAGTGTTGGAACAGAGTTAAAAATCTCACCTTAGATCTTCATTTTAAAGAAGTGAAAACTGAGGCCCAGAGAGTTAAATGCCTTGTCATATGTTATATGGCTATTATGAAATAGAGATATTAAAAGGTGGATCTCCAGACTCCTTTGTACTTCTATTCTATCATTACTTCTAAAATGTCTGACAGAGTCAGGAACTGAGGATTTTAAACAAACATAAAATTAACTTGTTAGAAACCATTTCCAATAAAATCTGTCAGAAATGAAGCAACTCTGGCAACAGAGGGCAAACTAAAACAGGCATACGTTTCTCCTCAAGAAAACCTTTCCTAATATTCCCACTCACCTATATGTGTTCTAGTGGCACTCTAACCTCGACAAAATTACCTCAATATTGATCTGACATTAAAGCTCACATCTTCCATCTGAAATTTATTACCCTCAAAGTGTTTAGAGATGATAAGTATTTTGATAAACTAAGATTCTGCACATATATCCTAAAACCTACACATATACAAATTAGGAGATTTCACTGATAGCAGAAAATGTGGAAAAGACAGGATTGTAGCAAACTACCAGTTTAATGATTTAATAATGAGATGAAGATTGCAAAAATGTAACCAACCACCTACCTTCCTGACTCACCGTTTTAGACTGGAAAACAATGAATCAAGTTCCTTCATGTTGAACTGGTCAAATCATAAATGAAACTTTGTGATCAGTCCTGGTTCCACATTCAGAAGTGGTCTAGAGCAGGGGTCCCCAACCCCTGTCCACAGACCCCTACCAGTCTGTGGCCTGTGGGAACCTGACTGCACAGCAGTTGAGCAGAGGTGAAGTCTCATCTGTATTTGCAGCTGCTCCCCAGGGCGAGCATCACCACCTCAGCTCTACCTCAGATCACCAGGCATTATTAGATTCTCACAGGAGCACCGGTACTTGGTGCCAAGCATGTTGGGGACCGCTGGTCTAGAGCATGTTCAGGAGAGAGGGGATAGGAAACTATACCTTTTGAAAGAATTGTGACTATTTAGCCTGAAAAAGATTACACGAGGGGATATACTAGATGTTTTGAAATATCTGAAGTGCAATGATATTGGTGAAAAATTTTGTGTGGTCTTAAGGAAAGTTGGAAGTTACAAGGAACTGTATTTGGCTCAACTGTGTTAGTCTTTGAAGGTTCTGGTGCAGGCTGGGTTTGGTGGGCATGATGTGGAAGTGGGTCATGGCGGGGTTGGGTGTGCCACATTGCTGAGTGGGTGGCTCCTGGTATACATTTTGCACACTGTCCCTGCTGTCCCCAGCCTCCTTTTATGTGGTGCTTGTTGCTACACAGCATCTTAGCCCATTGTGTTCTTCCCTTAGTGTCTATGATTTTATGTTTAAAAAAAATTGTTACTAAGTATTCCAATTCATCTGGTTTTCATGCTGCTAGCAGTTGTGGGGAAACTTGTATATACTGACTTGTCAGAGATGAATGTGTATTGTCTAACTTCTTCACTTCCTTTCATTTTGGACCATATTCCGACACTTTTATATGTAGGCAGGTGAATGATAATGGACTAGATGAAACAGTCAAGTATAACGCTGGGAAAATGGGATTCCAGCACACCCGAGGAAGAGACTCAGAGGAGTAAATCTGGTGCTGCAAAGAGTGTTTTCCCCAAATCCATGCCGTTCTTGCAGGAGACTGCAGGGCCTCTCTGCAAGGAGGAAGCCTACCTCTCAAATGCATTCTCTCCATCCTTATTCTCTCTTCCTCCTGTCCCAATCTTTTGCCTCCAGCACACAAAACAGTGTGACTACTCATCATGAGACTCACAGCACTGCTTCCACTAGCCAGTTAAGGCTGTGGATAGCTGTCAAATCCTGGAGTTTCTTTTACTGCGCCCCCACCATATAAACAAGTCCTTGTGCTACTATCTATTAAGGATGTTTACAGCCTGTTTGGGTCTCTTCTCCTTGCACAAAGTAGGTGCTCAATAAAAATGTTATTGACTAAACCCCAACAACTTTCTTATTTTGGGTTGCCATCACTTCTGGCCTGAATTCCTGTAGTCCTCTTATGCTGTCTTTTTTTTTTTTGTATTCTCCAGGTATATTTATTCATGCCATGCAGGAAACAACACTTCCACAAGTACACAGTTCCACTAACATAGCTTGCTGAAATTTACAGCTAGACTGATGTCCCAGTTGATGTGCACTCCAGATTACGCTGGTTAATAATGTCCACGAGCAGGTTTAGGACTCAAAGTTTTCAAAGCTTTACTTCTTTTAACAACATTCACAATTTTGTAAACGATGAAGCCCATCAGCCCCATTCCTACCCAGTTCTCTTGGTAAACCAGGGCGTAGTAGGGCTTCACGGGGATCCAGACGTTTTTAACGAGGCTTTGAAGCATCTTGCCACACAGCCAATGACTTGGGAAGGTCTCGTCTCTAGATCCTTTTTCAGTCATTTCTCCACAATGCCAGCCAGAGGATCTTCCTAATATGCTGACCTGATAATTTCACTTCTGTGCTAAAACTCCTCCGTGGTATTCAGGAGGAAGGAAGTCCAAAGTCCTCACAGTAATCAAGAACATTTATGATTTACCTGATGCCTACCTACCTTTCCTCTTAGCGCTCCCCAACCCTTCCCTGTCTGGTCGCAGCCTCACAGGCTCTTCATCTTTGCGT
This sequence comes from Cynopterus sphinx, assembly GCA_030015415.1. NCBI lineage: Eukaryota > Metazoa > Chordata > Mammalia > Chiroptera > Pteropodidae > Cynopterus > Cynopterus sphinx. The sequence continues at coordinate 142,167,319 of CM057380.1, forward strand.
CTTCGTCTGTGCTGGATAGCCTTTTCTGGTTTAAATCCCTTCTCCAGGGTTTGCCAATACCCCATCTGGGGGTAAAGACATTCTGGTGTGTTTCCATGGCACTCTTGTTCTTTTTAGTACTCTTTAGACTATAACCTCCTTAAGGTGCAAAGCAAATCACAATGATCAACAAAACATAAGATTTGAGAGGAGGGCAGAATGGATAATTAAAATTCTAACAGTCCCTCTAACTAGGCACAGACTATTTTGAATTATTTTAAGCCTCTTGTTTCATTTTTGCTTTTATAATATACTATTACTCATATGTATAATTTCTTGATTGAGATCTAACTTCAACTTATTCAGTTTTACTTGCATGAAGCAGTTGCCTTTTCAGTAATAGAGGATTCTTTAGTTATAACATTACTTTTAGGAAAAATGTAATCCTTGTCACTGATATGCGCACCTATTCTCTTGGGAATATTTTAAAGGAAATAAAATTATATTTAAAAATATTAAATACATAAGAAACAAACCAGCAATGTAATGCCCCAATGAATCCTGAAAATTTATTATTTGGGAGAATATCAGATATTGATCCTTTGTTTTACAGCTCATGATAATAATCAGAAAATATACATTTTGAAGTGAAAGTCAAAAGAAAATAATTACATATAATACAGATTACAGATATTTTATTTGTACATGAGCAAAGCAGTACTAAAAGCATATTTATGTGTCCACAATTAGTGAACGTGGCAATCTTCTGTTTAAAGCTGCAGCAACTCAAATCTTCTTTGGGTCAATAAAGAAAGACAGATTGAGAAATACATTTAGGGCTATCACCATGTCTGGCTGTAAACCTATTTTTTTTAACCTTTTCCTCCCCCCATATATATGTATATACTTTATTGCCTTTATATTTCTGCTGGTTTAATATAATTAGCATACTAAATAGTTATCTATGTTTGTTTTCTAAAAATATATAAAATGCATTGGAATAGAGCTCCTGCAGCTTTCAGGCAGTCACTGACCTGGCATCGAAAGCTTATTCTGGAAATGTAAAGCAGCAATACTGAATAAATAGTGATTGTTTTGTCTTCTCCATACAGCTGATGGCCTTCACCCAAAACTTAAAAATACTGTAGCAAATAGTATAAACATGCAATTAAAAAAAATGGACATAATATAAAAGTAATACTTGTGACCTAAGTTTTATACAATATAGACTAATAAAGACAACTCTAGTAGGTAGAAGAAAGATGTGAACATAGCATTGTTATTTACGTATAAATTAAGGCCTGATTTTTCAAAGGCAATGCACACAGGAAACTGCCCATCTGCTCATGCCCTTTGCACACCTGCAATAAGAGTTTTTGCTTTTTCCTTATTTACTCAATCCATTATTATAGTTCTAATTTGGAAAGGTGTTCACAGAAATGGTTTTAATAAAGTTTCTTTTCTCTAAAATCTGTTTTGTTCTTATTCACAAAGAAAATTTTTTTTTAATGCAGGCAAAAAATTTATGCTCTGGAAGCAAGTGCTTATTTGCTATTCTTGAACACTTAAAATTCATATTCACACCATAAATTCTATATTTGTTTACAGTATCTATCTTATTTTAGCTCTTGTTTATGACAAATTTGAACTATGGGAATTGATAATTAGTTTAGTAATGACTGAAGGAATTAAATGAAATTAATACCAATTGAAGTCTCATATATAAGTTCCCTGTGCATCAAGACAAAAAACAAATGCTAACAAACCAAAGTATCTCATAAGAACAATGAAAGGACTGAGGCAACCCACTACAAATCATTCTCTGAGGATGACAGATACTTAAGGGTCAAATATACTAATGCTATTGCAAATTATCCTTTGGTTAAAAAAAAATTCTCTTCTAATGTATTTTAAATTTTGTGGAAAATCATAATAAAACAACTTGTTTTATATATAAAAGACCTTGTCATCCAATTTAGTATTTAGAACCTGAATATTTCCCCAGATGCAAAATTTTATATTTGGTATTTCTGTATACAACTGTCTACGCCTCCTCTCCAAAATGTATCCAAAGACGTGGCACTTAATCTAATTCATCTGTATTCACAATGGGTAAAAATAATTAGCAACACACTATTTTTAAGATGTTCTAGGGAAATGAATTTTCTTGCATTATTTTAAAAAACTTAGAAAACATTTCTTAGAAGTGTATTTCCAGAAGTGATGCAACTGATTAAAAAGTACATCTGCTCAATGTATTAATCAAGTTCATGTGTATATACTCTTCTTACTTAGGAAGTAGTATTTTCATCTGTAATTAGGTCTGTAAAGATTGTTTGGCAGCTTGAGAGTTTTGGATGAAGTTGTCAGAGAGGTAACCTATGATACTACGCTGGGGAACCCAAGACTACTTACTATAAGCTGAAAGGATGCTGCCAGTCTCTCTCTAGAGTTATTAGGTTAATGCTAATAATAATTTACAATTAATTTGGATATTGACTTTGTGTTTCTCATGGCATGCCAAGGCATCTTTGCAATTTATAATCACAGAGTTTAATATCTTTATATCTTTAACATTTGACTTAAATGTGATCAATTTACAAAAATGTTTTTCTTTGTGAATAAGGTAACAATTTCCCTCCCTGAACAATAAAATAACTTTTAGTATAGAATGGAACTCTTTAAAAATAAGGCATTTATCAGGTATAGATAAATTACTACTGTCACAAAATCTACAAATTATTTTGATTTTTTAATTCTTATTTTTAATCATACGGAGATATAAAATAAATTATAAATTGGAAGCAAATGTATATAGGTTGTGGTTAGATAAGAATCACGTATTTTTCAAGTTATTTGAAGAACAGTATAATGGCAAGGTCAACTCAATAACTCCAAGAACCCAAAGAAAATAATACCCTTAGTTGAGGTCTGCCATTTAGCTGGACTAGAAAAGGCAACTCTGCGTTATTACTTTCAGTCCTCTAGAAGCATCTATGTATTTTCATAGCCATTCTTAAAATTTTTCATTGGAAATCTAAGTATAGCAGCATTCTCAGCATTCAATAAACCGAAAATAAGTCTAATACGTTAAAACATCCAAAGTGGCCCTCATGCATAAAATATAACTTACATCTTTTTATTGTTACCATAGTATTAATATACTAATCCACTGTTACTTTGTTGCATGTAAATAACACAGAGACTGTATTTTTGTCAGAATTAAAAATTTCAAATTTCAGAATAAGGTCTTAACTATACTGTACCAAATAATGATCAGAGGGAATGTAAAAATGGCTAAGGGTATCTGACCACATCCATCTAGATATTACTTCTGAATCTTAGTTATTTAAACCACTACTTATAGAAGGGGTGCTGACTCATTTTTGGTTTTATAAATAAAAAAATACATGTGCAACTAGAGATTAATGTCCTGTAAAATCAAGCTCAAAAATAAAAACACGGAATTTAACTTTATTTCCTTGGTAAAAAGTACCTAGCTCCAATCACTTTCTTTCTAAGTGACTGGAGGAATCACAATAGTCCATGATGTACAGAGTAAATTATGTGCAAGAGATATATTAACCATGTGCTTAAACTGAAAGACCATAAATACTAAGTGGGTTATTTAAAAAATATGTCACTTAGAGCAACCTTCCTGAAGTAGACTGACATGATTTGATCCTCAGATGTCTCTAACTTAGGTATTATGGAAACTCATGAGGATCCACAGGACTAAAATGCTAAGGCAGGGCAGAAACGAAACACTAAATGTATCAGGAAACCTCATGCCTATTTGGGTAGATATTCAACAATTACATCTTTGATCAACAGTGTCTGAAGTACTGCAAACCTTCTAAACATACAATTTGCCTCATGCAAGTATTTCTGTTCTGGTATGTGGTCAGTCATCTACCGGAAATACTGTACAGAAAAGGTCAAACTCCAGATTAAAAATAAAAGCTGAATTATTTTACTTCATTAAGCAATAGCTAGGACAGGTTCACAAAATAAATGCAAGTGGGTTCTTTTGGAGTTAGTTTTAATGGTGGAGCACCCTTATGACACTTGTGTAGTTGTAAATCAGCAATGTATGAAGGGCGTCTGGGAACATGCACACAAAATCATAATCACACAATACATAATGTAATTCAGTCACGGGATAAGTATTCATAAAAACATTAAAACATCAGCATTCACACATTAATTGATTATATGGAATAAATTAAACTAAGCCAGTCACATATTTCTCTTCACTCTTAAGCCACGGTTTTATTTATGTATACACATAAATGCTCTCAAAATGCTACAAATAAAAATGAAGGCTTTGCATTACAGCTGCTGGATAAAAATGTCAACACTGTTGATGTGTGAAAACAGTTTCTTTGTTCTTTAGCATCAGTGCACAGGGTATGGCTCCAAGTGGTATGCAATTTAGGACAGAAGAAAGATACAGTGGCTTGTGAAATATATCCTCTGTTCATCATTGGCACAAATCAAAGAAAGAATTTTTACTGTCCTTTGTACCTTTAAGGGTCTCTCCCCTAAAGACAGATAATGTTATACATATATGCCTTCAGGATTAAAACCAGATGAGATAGGATTCTGTAGAATACGAAGATTACTAGGGAGTTGCCGAGAGGAACCAGGTCGCTTCAGGGACCCAGACTGGAATGGTGCCTCTAGACAGGAAATAAAAAAAAGTCATTTGATATAATCATCAACTTGGAGTAGGTAGCAATATGAAAAATTATAACTTTTCCAGCTTTAAAGAATCAAAGAACATATAATATCAATTGTAATCCCCTGCAGGTCTGGAGGAGTGAGAGGACAAAGCTAATTCTCCTTCACCTTCTCAGTTGATAAATCAAGTTTTCAGTAATTTGAATGGTTAATGATCTTTTTTGTGAAGGTGAGCATTTTGCTTCTCTTTCTTGGTTGTTCAGACCATATGCATATACAGCACAAATCCATTAATTTTAAGAGGGGAAGAAAGGGCATTAGGAATAGAGAGAAGCTAAAACTCAGAAAGACTATAACTCATATACTTCAAGAAAATGATACATGATTTGGTGATTTCATGCTCATCTGAGTAAATAATTAACCCAGATATTATTTTCCCAAGAAACAGTAAATACATCAAAATTATTTTAGAGTGGCCCAAGAATTAGTTCTGATAATACTTTTACTGAATGTAAGAAGTTTATTTAAAGTTAACCAGTGGAGGGGGGGAGGAGGGGAAAAAAAAGCAGATTTCTCAACATCTTACCCCTTTCTATGTCTACATGTGAGGCCTCTACTTCAGTGGGCTCTGCTGGCAAAACAGTAACTTTTGTCCCTGTCTGCTGGATGAACTGCTGGAGATTGACTTGCCGCAGCTCTTTAGTCAACTGCTCCAGCTCTTGTTCTCTGTCCTAGAAGGAAGCAAAAAAAATTTTTTTTTTTTTTCAAATTGAGGATTCAAAATTGGCCAGCTAAAATACATCCTGGTGACAGTCCATCTGCTACAGGAGTTGCAAGTAGGATACTCGCATTCACAAGAGCACATTTAACAATCTGGCTTATAGCGAGCGATACAATGGATCACTTTCACTCTGTGGCATGGATGGGCCAAAAAATAAGTAAATAAAGGACAATAGCTTCTTCAGTCTGGCTTCGTAAATGTGATGCTTTCCTGTTAGAAATACACTATGCACCTGATGAAATCAAATATATGTCTAAAACTTTCATCAATAACATACTGGTTTCCGTCCACCCCAGTATTTACAGAACTCTTGCTAAGCTGCTCACAATTAAATTTCCCTATTATCCACTTCATAACTGAATACTAAACGAATAGTCATTTGGTCCATGAGATTCAGAATTCCTGTTTTTGTTAACTGTTCCAGTTCGCATGATATCCGTTGCTGAGATTTATATTATAGCTCAAGGAAAGTAAGATTCCCACAAGATTTTCACCAAGGGGTTTTTAAATCTTTGAGGAAGGCAGTTCTGAGAACTGAAGAGCCCTATATAAAGAAGATCAAGTTTGGACAGCTGGAAAGGTCCAAAAGCAAGAAGAGGCATTCTATGATTTAAATGGATTTTTTTCCTTTTTCTCTCCTTTCCTGCACATAAGAAGAAGTGGCAAGGCCCTATGCAGGCTGGATGTGTCTGAAGGATTGGGCAGAGGCATGGCTGAGATTGCGGGAAAGAGTGGTTGTTTTCTTCTCTACTTAATCTGAAGGTAGTGGGTACTTGGAGATATGTTACTAGTTTGACTATTAGACACTTTTCCATAGGTAGTGGGATTTGCTAGTAATGATTGTCATAAATTAGTGTTTCCTCTAAGTGATACCAAAGGCAACACAATTCTCAATTGTAACCTTAAGTGTTAAAATGAATCCAAACAGTAAAATACTGTCAAATCACAGGTTAATAACCTACTGAATGAGAAATTCCTGATTTTCAAAATTTGGGAAGCAGTTTTACTTCTCACTCAGGGGAATCCCATCAGTTCTTCCTGAAACCTCAACTTTCTATTTTGGAACTGCTGATATTCTAAAGCAGCTCTTCTCAAACCCTGATGTATACAGGTACTATTTGGAGATCTTGTTATAATACAGGTTGTGAATTTCTAATGAGTGTTCCTTGAATCTTCATAAATTGTACTTTGAACAGCAAGTTGTTAAACCAGTAGCTACTATAGTAGCTACTAAACATTATGTGCTATAGAGCACTTGAAATGTGGCCAACTGTGACTAAGAACATAATTTTTAAATCACTTAATATTTTTAAACAACTTTATTGAATATTATTTAATTTTAATTAATTTAAACTTAAGTAGCCATATCAATTCTATATCTTTCTCATGTCATCTGTCAGAGGCTGATACCTCTGGCAGCTCCCAATAACATCACCACATTGTCTTTTCGAGAATAGGTATCCAAGGAATATAAGTGATCAGGGGCTGAGTGGCAAAATATAAATGTTCTTGTATTTGAACTAGAAAGTGGAAAAATCGAGGAGGAACCTTTTGCCCTCTCATTTGGAAACCAAAGGAGGGTGATCTGGAGAGGAGAGAAAAGAAGGAGACTATTTACATCTCAGGAAAGAAGATGAGGTCAGCAACAACGGAGAAGAGACAGATAAGCAGCCAATTAGCCACCCGATCCTTGGTAAACCAATACTTGGTAATCTCTTTCAGCTTCAGTTTCTCTATCTCTAAAAGGAGAAGTTCAGATTCACTTTCTCATCATTAGTGTCTATTCCAGCTCTGAGATTCTATTTTCCTATATCCAATTACTATTAATGCTACAACTGCCATAGTAAGATTGCTCCTTCCATGCAGCAAGGATTGTGTGGCTTTACCTCTGATCTCTGTTTTGGTCTCACACCTGCTTTAAGTCACAAAAATTCTAAAAAAATTATAAACTAAGCTAGGTTTCTAACTTTAACTGTTAAGAGAAAATGAACAAACATTAAAGAAGATATCAAAAATGTATTATTTCTTTTAAATAGATGAAACATTCTCCTTATAAAAATGTTTTTACCTGTAATCGTTTGGTGGCTTGTCCAAGAGATCTTTCCACAGCTTTAATGCCATTTTCTAGCCTCAAACTCTGCTGGCCTTGAAGGTCAATTTCCCCTCTGACTTTACCAATCTTTCCTTTAACCTCTTCTTCATTGACTTGTGCCTCCTGGACTTCCCGTTGCAATTTTTCTGCTTCAAGCCCGCTTTCCATAGTCTGGATCTGAGCCAAATAGTCCTTTAATTTGCTTTCACATTCTGTTATTTTCTGTCTTATTTCTTGAAGTTGGTCCTTCAGCTGTTTTTCATTTTCCTGTTCAATCTGTAATTCATTTTCCCAAAATTCTTCTTCTTCAATTTCTACATCATTTCTTTTGATCTTTTGCTCGAGGTGGACAATTTCCTCTTCAAGGTTAGAATTGTATTTTTGCTCCCAAAATCGTATTTCTGTTTCATTTGATTCTAGCTCTTTCTCAATGGATTGAAGCTTCTCTGTCTGCAAACGAATCAGCTTCTTTAGTTCATCTGCTGTTGTTTTGCAGTTATTCAGCACCTTTTGCTTAAATTCAGTTTCTTTACCTTTTCCAAAAATTTCCATTAATCCTTTGGCACCTCCTGTAAATGTTAAAGATTTCCTTTTAGGTTCTCTCCTCTTGATTGCTTTGTCAATCTGAGGCCTCAGTTTAGCTAAGGGGGGCAAACTCTGCCTGTATAAAGTTCTTTCAGGAATTCGAGCCACACTATCTGAAGTGGGCCGCTCACTGAGAGATGGCCCCGTTCGATGTAAAATAAGCTGTACATCACTGGCATATTGTCCCCATTTGTTTAAGGATATGATAGGATTTTCATTAGGTGCCAAATGTCTTTCAGTATCTCTCCATTTTTCTATTAGAGTGTACCTTCCAGTTCGACCTAGATAAAAAAAAAAAGATAAGAATAAACTGTTAAAAAAGGATATGCAATAGCTAAAAAAATGCAACAGAGGATGCTATTTGATAACTGTGTCTTCCTGATCAGCATTAAAGTCCAATTCATGCTGCTTCTGAAACTTTCACTAGACGATACCGAACTCCTTGAGATATGTAATGGCATAAAATGATAGGATGTGAATTGTACACACTCTCCAGACTTGTTTAGAAATTCAACTTTATACTTTCAGTCTTAATGAGACTCTGATACTCTTGTCAAATACCTGATTACCCAGACCTTCTTGTTTGGGGAAAGACCTCCAGCTGAAACCAAAGACACTAGAATGCCCCACTGAAAGCAGTGAGGGCCTGGTCCCAGGAACTGGATAGAACTTCAAAGCCTGAATAAACTTCCACTTTGCAAATCCTCTGTTTTCTTTTGCACATCAGGTCTTGGGAAGGTTGGAGGCCCATTTCTCCACTTGAAGGGAGACATGAAGTCAGTGGAGAACTTGCTACTCAACTAACAGGCAGCTGGAAATTCTTTTCTCTGTCTCCCCGTGAAGGCTCGGCAAACCCATAGTTCACATACCTGACATCTTCCTACACACACATATGGCAAATAAAAAAATCAATAAAAATAACTCTTCAAAATAATTTCACATAAAAAGGGGTCTGAAGAGAAGTCTTACGCAGTTTTGATAGTATAGTTTCAAAGATTCTTCTAAAAAATTTAAAGGGCAAAAAAATATTGAAAACGAAAACAGAATAAAATCACATTTAAATAAAAACTATACTGAACTTAACTAGTAATTATGAAAGATAATGTTTCAGAAGACAATATAATGCCATTATCTTGAACACACTTCCTAAATATTTCCACTTAAGATGGGTAGGTTGGATGGATTATATTTTGTTAAAAGTGTCCATTAGAAACCTGAAACTAATATTATGCTATATGTTAATTATATCTAGAGTGTCCATTAGTAGTTAATACTATTACAAAGAAAAAAACTGACCCTGCCATCTAGCAATGATAATACTTGCATATGCAGCAATTGATTTATTTTCTCTGCCTTCTTTTTAATTTTATGAGCTTTTGAACCAATAGTAGTATTTTCTCAATTACTGTCATTAAACAGAGATCTAAATATGTAAATACAAATACTCATGTATGCAATTCAGAAGTAGCACATTAAGAATGATATTGCTTTAAGCATAGGAAATGTTCTACTGAATCTCGGGTGCAGCTGGAAAGTAGGAGCTTTAGAGAAAGACAGACTTTCTCTAAAACACAGTTTTAATTCTGTGTAAACTGCTTACTGGAAATGGCATAACTTCACTTTTAAAATGGGAATAGTGGCAATACCTCATAGGTTATGAAACTAGATTCAGGTGTAACCACAGGTAGCCACTGTTACTTTAAGATACTGATATTCACACAATGAAAGGGCTGACTGGATACATTCTTTAAATAGTGATGTGACATGACAATAATCTGGCTTAAAAAAAATCCGTCAAGAAACTTTCAGCAACTCTCAGCCAGTTAAAGCTGGACAGAACAGAAAGAACAAAAGCTCTGAAGTCAGAGGCCAATGTTCAGATCTGCCTCTGCCATCTATTTATATGATTTGCACCAATTATTAAATTTCCTTTAGTTTCAGTTTCCTCATATATAAGGTGAGAGTATTTTCTTATCTGACAATATTGTTGTGAGAGTCAAGTGAGATGTAAAACAAACATGTTTTGTAAACTTGAAAAGTGCTCTACAAATATTATTAGTATTATCAACATACCTAAGCGAATGAGGGGAATCAAAAAGAAAACCTTAGCACAGTAGATTAGCTTCTCAGAATCTGATTGGTTTCTAATGATTTTCAAGGTTAAAAATTACTATAATTAACCCAAGAAAAATCACATGACAAATATGCAAGGTATACACTGCTTCAAAGACCACAGTACTTTGTGTTCTTGGCTCTGCCTTTTTGACTTTCAGGATTTCACTCCTGCTATCCGGACTTCTGTGTCCTCAACAGTAATATAAGGTTAGACTAGATCAGTGGAGTCCTCTCTAATTCTATCAGACTAAAGAGGTGTCTTTAAAAAGAACACTGAATCATTATCTCATAGAGCTAAATTAAAAATTGTAAAGACCCTAAGTTAGTCATAATTAAATATAAAGCTGATTTTTTCCAATGCTTAATGGTATGGCTGCCCTCTGAGAATGTCTTGGTAGAAGATTATTTAGAATTGCTTTTACTGCCAGTTTCCACTTTTTGTTAAATAATGTACATTTAGTGCAATTGAGAAAAATAAAATTCCATCCAGTAATATAAAAAAGCTTTTTTTTAAAGGTAAATGAATTAATGGCTTTGATTTTATTATAAAAATTGGCTTTTAGATCATTTATGTAAAAATTTAATCCCATAATCATTGTTTTTAACACCTGTACTTGGCAAGGCCTGACGGATCCTATTTAATTTAGATTCAAATTCCTCCTGCAAAACTCCTTTAAGGGTATTTTATTAAGTGGATACATTTAGTTTTACTCTGCATATTATCTTGATGTAATCTTAAAACTAACATAAACGAATGTCTGTCTATTGGTGGCATTTGTAGTTAAGCTGTTTTAGAACTGTGTGGCACGTTATGTGATGGTAAATAAAATACTGGCTATACTTTTGAACAGCTGAAGCAATTGAGTAGAATCCTAAGAATCATTAACTTCATACAATGAGGAAAATCACATAGAGATTTTAATGCATTAGTGGAATCTCACTGGATGACTGACATAAATTAAAAGGAAAGATATACTCACCTAACCTAAAGTAGAATATATCACTATGAAGCTTTCGAAAATATGCAACAAAACTCAAACATTTAAATATGGGTGATCCAGAAATACTATGTCCTTATTTCAACCATTTATTTTTAATTGCAACCTTTTTCTTTCTTTCTTTCTTTCCCCCTTTTTTTTTTTTTAACAATTTTTGGTAATTTCTCTTTAAAGCCAAAAAACCCCCCAAAACAAAAAAAGCCCCAAATCATAGTTTAAAATTCACATCTTGTTATTTATTAAACAAATATATATGGAATAACCAATATTTGTCAAAAATAGTGTCAGGCCCTGAGGATATAGATTCTATTAAACACCTTGATCATCAGCCCTCTTCATGTTTTAGTTCTGACATTCATTTCTTTCTTCAGTAGCAAGTCCTCCTTACCTCCAAAATGAATACTGTATATTATTCAAAATAATGTGACAGGGAGTTGGCATTAACGTCTCATAAATTTAATGTTAACATATCCTTCTGTTTCTGGACATATTGGAAGTAATGCCAGTAACACCCGACTTATTCTTTATCTATGGTGAATAAGCTACCCTACCTTAGTGAATTATTCTGATAACTCATGCTTTGCTATGCTATAAAAATTATGACTCTCATACACACTCTAGTGAACATAACCAATTTTTTCCATAATGACTTAGAATTCTTAAAATGAGCATTGATCTGTGTACTTACACAGCATTATTTTGTAGTCTATTAAATGCTTTAGTGCTTTTTCATATATATAAATGTATATGATACATATTTATATGAAGAATAAATACAATCTTAATTGGTTCTGTGAGTTAAGTAGTATAGGTATTATGATTTTCAACTTACCAGTGAAGAAATCAAAGCTTAAAAAATTTAAAATAATTCCCCAATTATATACAGCTATTCTGGAAATTTCTCAATAAATTTTCTACAAGTCCTAAGTGTAGTAGCTATTAAGATAACTCTTTCATACAGTATTTATTTTATGACAGTGATATAAGAATATTTCTTAGTATAACCTGTCAGCCAGCTGTGCATTCAACTCATGGTTAAATTATTCACAGTATAGTTTCCCAGTGTGTTGTGAAAATATGTACTCACAGAATTACTACACATTAATTTAGCACCACTAAGAATATGATCAGCTTACTACTATTAAAAACAATGAAAATATTTATTGATTTCATAATGATTAACATTTATTATGCCTACTGTTTGCTAGACATTGTGCTGAATACTTCACACAAATAATATTAGCCAAAATAATAGCTAATGGTATCACTACAAACCACTAAGATTTGGGAGATTGTTTGTTAATGCAGCATAATCTAACCTATCCTGACTGATGAATGCTGAGAATTATATGTAATGGTTGATCATATTATTACTATAACTATTAAAACTGTAAAAGATGACCCTGGCTATAAAAAAAAGCAGTATATTTTACTACTAAGGATTTTTATTTCTTGTTTTGATGTAATCCAATCAATATTTTCTAACATTTGTCCACTGAGATTATAGTGGATTATGATTAACACAGTGTAAAGAGCAGTGTTCTTGAATCACACTACTGGTCTCAATCCCAGTACCCTCCTTACTAGTTATATGAGTTTGGGCAGGCTATTTTGCATTTCTGTGCCTCATTTTGATCATCCATAAAGCAGTGATCATAACAGCACCTTCCTCATCAGATCCTGTGAAGATTTAATGATGTGGAAATTTAATTCAAAATCAGGTAAATAAAACATGAAAATTTAAAACTATGAATGATTATAAAGAATGAAATATTTTTTTTAGGGCTAGCTATATTCACATAAAAAGCATCATACATGAAGTATGATGAACTTTAGGCTTTCAGAATTTTTTAGATTTCAAAATGTGAATAATGTATTGTGGCCTATGGATATGTCAAGTGGGGTAAAAACAGGGAGATAGGGAGATAGATAGGGAGTATTCATGTGTACACATGTGCATGGACGTGTTCAGAAAGTCCATCTGATAAGTAAGCAGAGATCATAAGGAGTGAATTTTTAAGATAAAGGGATGTGTAGTATTCTCAGTAGAGAAGAACAGATGCAAAGACAGAGGTGGAAATGTGTTTGGTATGATTAAGAGGGGACCATAAGAGGTAAGTAAGCGGTAAAAATGAGGTCAGAATGGTGAGGGGGTAAAACTGGGATTTGCTGAGGGCCCTGAAGTCCATTGTATGGATTTTGAAATTTGCTGAGTGAGTCAGGCAACGCCGGGGGTTTTGAGCAGAGGGTTGACATAATGTAACATATTTAAAAAGTTTTACTTTAAAAGAAATCTGTCAAGCATAGGCTGGAGGGGCCTAAGATGATGCAGGAAGATGAATTGGAAGGGCACTATAAAAATCTCTAAGAGAAATGATGGAAACTTACATCAAGGTGGTAACAGTGGTTGTGGAGAGAAACATGTTTGGAATATACATTATAGGTAGTGCAGTGAGGATTTGTTGATGGATTGGTTGTAAGGTGTTAGAGCAAGAAAATAAATCAAATATCATATAAAAGTTTTAGATCTAATCAATTAAAAGACAAGAATTATTTGCTGAGATGAGGAGGAGAAAATTTGAGAGGGGGTGGCAGTAGTTGGGGCACAGAGCTCGGATTTTGACATTCTAAATCTGAGATATCAGTTAGTCATCTTCTAGAACTGTGCTGTTTACTACAACTGTGCTGTTTACTACAACTGTGCTGTTTACTACAATAGCTATTAGCCACATTTATATTAGCCACATTAAATTTTAAGTAAAAACTTACTTTCTCGGTTCTACTGGCTACATGTCAGGGACTCAGAAGCTGCATGTAGAGAGAGAACATTATCCCTGCAAGAAGTTCTACTGCAAGGCACCATCCTAGGAACTGTTTTATTGGGTACCTACTTTAGGAAAAGCAGTGGTGTAAGAATGGTAAACAAGCATGACCCCTACTTTGGAGGAATTTCCAGAGAAGAGAAAGAAGTGTTACATACCAGAGTTCAGTATAAAATGAATTAGAAGACCGATTTTGTTGGGGCACACCTTACGAAACATGGCTATTTAGGAAGAAGAGTCTGCTACACCTTGGGCTCCAGGCTGAAAAAATGTTTCTATTAAATGATAGCTCTCACCTCAGTTGAAGGAGATACGGGAACGAGATCACAAGAAGTGGGAACAGAGAATATTCTGAATCTTTAGTACTTTAAATGACACTAGGCACCAAAGTAGTGTGAATCAGAAAACTTTGCGCTCAGTCTCCTTTATTTGTTCCTCCCCTTTTCTTCTAGAATCCTTTGTTAGCCGTACTTTACATTCTAAACTACTTGAAGGCAGAAATACATTCTTTTCATACTTTGTTTTGGGATATTGTAAAAGCAAATTCATTCTCTCAACTGTAGCTTGGGACAGATGATCTGTCAAAGGCTTTCTGTTTCACATACAGATTTGAGAAGCAGTTTTTGAACTCTGAAACAATGGCATTCCTGGGATAGCTTATGGAAGAATCAAGGTAGAATATCTGAAATTGGGAATGATTCAGAAAGCCTGAGATGAATAGGGACCAAACATACACAGTGTACTCTTGCTGGGCAGTTTAACCAATTCATGCCAATTAAGTGTTTCAATCATGACTTCACTTTTAGTTATTCTATCTCTTATAATTATTTCAGAATGTGCTCTATTCTGACCACCTTAATATAACCTATCAAGATAGTCAAAAATCAGAGAAGTATTTCTTTCTATACTACTAGACACATTCAATTATTTATCAGATTATGTTGTCTTTAGTTACTAATTTGATTCAATTGCTTAATACTACTGAGAAAATGTTAGCTGCCACATTTGCAGATTGCCAACTTGTGTACATATTTTTATATCTTGATGGTTTCCTAAAAGTAATTTTAGCTACCTAGAAAAACTCAATAATCCCTAATCAAGGCCATATATGGACTTAAACCTAAGAAGCCGGTCTACAAGTTGCTTCCCTATAAAAATTTAGAATCATGTGCAGTTTCATTTACTCAGTCCACATTCTGCTAATAGTATGGTTACACTTTTACTATCTTAAACCACAGAAATCCTGGGATTGTCTGTTAGAGCAGCAATTTTCCCTAATTAATAAACTCTCTATTATTTCTTATATAGAAACTAGGTCAAATACTATAAAATTTTCACTTAGTGTTCAGACTCTGAATACCAATAATTCTCATTATAAGATAGATAAATATTTAAGCATGTATCAGAAGCATACTGAATTTGATGCCAAGAAAATCGTACGCCACGAAAGAAACAAGGATCAATAGCCCTTGGCTGGTTGCCAGTTGAGTCATCTCTTAGATAAATTCTGAATTCAATGAAGTATTTATGATGTAGAAAAAGAGTTGTTTAGCCAAGTTTGGAGAAATATCATAAAACATCCATGTTCAAGTTGTCAACTTTTCAAAACAGGTCTGGAATGAGTTATTGAGGGGACAAAAATGGGGCAGATTCAATCAAAACTTTTTAAGCTTATTCATAAATAAATACACTCTTTAGTTCAAATGGATAAACACACACCTGGTACATCTGGGCACTTTCCCTTTGAAATTCTGTGTAGAAAATGTGGTAACCATATGTGCAGGCAGCTCGCTCCACTCCTAAACTACCTGGACTTTTGTAAAAACTACTCACTGTTTTTGTTTGTTTTTAGCACTGCCCGTGGCTTCATTTCTCAAATATAACAAAGTGAGGATTGACACCTGCTAATCCTACTTTTCACAAGCAGAAAACCCCACAAAAAAGTTGAATAATTCAAATAAATTATTGGAGACTTTTAAAAGATACACTAAATAAGCTGTGTGAAAAGAATACTAAATTAAACTAAATGCCCCATCTTTAATAATGAAACAAGTCCACAATATAATACTAGTCCCAACTGTAAGAAAATGTCATTAAATGTGAAAGTCTAAGAGTTTCAGCATTATTTTAATATATGAGTATGCTATATAGTATTTAAGGCAAAATCCAAATATGTCAGTATTTTTTTAAAAATCCTCTATCTTTGTATAGGGCAAGGCCAACTTCAGATGGAGCATCGGTTGCAATGTAGGTGGCACAACTGCCTCTAAAATGCTAAGGTGCTCTTGTGACACTGTGTCGTGTTTCAACCCTGAACTAACTTGATATGCTTCCAGTATAAACTAAAATGATATAAAATAAACTTTTGATAAGAAGCCCAAAGATAAAGAGGCATTGAGCACCTAGCATGATGCCGAACATACTGTTTCCCTTTAATACATGTTTCCTAAATAATGGACTTAAAATACAAATATGAACTTTAACCCACATTATGGCTTTACTGATGCAGGTACTTATACCTTTATTGTGTTCCAAAAAGATTTAAGGCAACTATAAAACACATATAAAATATGAAGATAAACTGGAAGTAAATAAGAAGTCACAACTGGATAATTAAATAAGATGGAGCTGGTAAGCATATACTTGACAACTTCATCTTCACTGAAAAACAAGATTGTTGCATTTTCTTAAATAAAAGTATACAGAATAAACAGAAATAGGATTTCTCCTAATGAGGGGTCTAGAAACTAGGAATCTATGTTTTGATTCAAGAAAACATCTTTAATTCCAGAAATCATTGTTTAGAATAAACAACAGACGAGAAGACAGTGCAGAATCTAGACTCAAGATTAGTAAAATCTGGGGGGAACCAGAGAAAAAGGGCCTTCACAGATTTACCGAAGCACAGGGAACAGTAATAAGTAAAAGTGTGCTTGTGAGATGTATTACAGAACCAAATGACCAAAACCCACTAGAGATCTATATTTTAAACAAACAATAACAGGAAGCATAAACCACCTTATCTCAGACATCCAGAGAGTTCACTTACCTATTGCTTGAGCTAAGGCTATTACAACCTCTTGGCAAGTTGTGACTTCGGTGACCCCACATACAATCCTCTGAACTCCATCCACCCATACTTTAAGTTCCATGGTGTTCCAGCCAGTCACCCAAGGGCCCTGAGACTGGTCATCAAAGGTGTCAGGTCATGTCTCTGGCACGGAAACACGGAGAAGGCAATCTGTATCGTCAGCTAAAAAGAAGGGAAAACAAAGATTTTAATAGAACAGATCTTAATATTTCTTTGAGTAGTTTTACATAAAATAAATTAAATATACCGTATAATGATCATGTGCTTGTTTTACAGAATTGAATTAAGTAGCATGAATATAAATAGTATTGTTTATTTCTATAGTATTGTTTCTTATTTCTTTTATTTTCAAAATTATAATTTTAATCATAATTTTAGTCCCTCTCTATTGGGTAAATAAATATTATTTACTTGACTAAGCCCTATTGCTTAACATATAAGCTGTTTCTTTCTTTTCAAAATATTATTTCACTAGGATCATCTATGAAGTTAAAATGATCTTTTCTGTCATTTTAGTAATCATAAATAACTGAACCAGTTTCTTCTACAGCCTTGCCAGCATTTGTAGAGGTATCTTCGTAACTCCATTGCATTCCTTCATTTCATGTGTCCCTTGCTTCCCTCTCTTTCCCAAAGGGCCGAGAGTGTAATCTTCACCACTGAAACTCCAACACCAAGTGCAGCCAAGGCTCGGGTGTACAGAAAATATTAGTTGAAGGAAATGACTCCTTTGATGGCTGACAACTTCCCTATGTATGAAGTGCTTGTCTTTTTTCCCATTTAACTGGGGTTTGATAATTTTCTTAAGTCATGAATTATTCTAATAAACCTTAACCTTTTATTATACTCACTGAGTTTCTCCAGTGTTTAATTTTTTATTTAGTTGCATTATATGTCAAGCAGAAATTTTTACATTCTTATGTAATCAAACCAAACGCCTTGGTTTCTTCTATTGATTTGAATATTATCATTAGCCTGCTTAAATCAATTACATGTGATTCTTTTTCTTGTGGGTTTTTAAAATCTTAACTCTTCCTGTGTTAAATTTTTAATCAATCTATGATTTGTTTGTCCATTGTCCTATTTTTTTGTTATTTTTTAAAAAGAATGTTAAAGTTTATGAGATATATAAACACTGGTTTAATTAAAGAGAACATTTGAATTTTTTAAAGGTTTACAATGGAACAGGTGTCTTGACATTAATGACATTAAAATTAATTTTATTTAAAAAACATGAACATTTTTTTTCTTGTAAAACAGCATTTACTACAAACAGTAACTTAGTCCTCATACTTTCTCTTTAAGGACCTAAGATAGTTCTAGGCCACCTGGTCATCTGGGTAGATGAGTCAGAATACATGTGAGGTGAAGGGACATAAACCTAATAATAAACCTACTTTTCCCAGAGAGGTTAGAAAAATACTTTATGTCACCCTGAAAACAAGGCAAAACACCGCCTGAATATTAACTCCTCAGGATGCTGCTTTAGCTCTCCCTGCCTACCCTGCAGCCAAAGTGGTTTCACAAACTCCCTACTTCACCAGAGAAAGGAACATTTGCCTGTGACAAGCTGATTCCCACCACTGTGTTCCTTAGTTATGAGGTCCTGTGAAACATTAAAAGTTTCTGGGGGGAAAAGAGTTCCAAAGTCAAAGAAATGTTAAGATGTCCAGTAAGTAAAGTTAAACAAGTTCCTTTAAAGGTAGACTTCTCTGAGACTTTAGCAGGCTGGTGTGCACTGAATTTCAAATGAAAGATTTATATGCTACTGTCTCCAATCCATTCAGAGAACATTTAAGGAAAGAACACAGAAGAGTTCTGACTTAAATCTGTTTCCTTCTCTGCTAGACACTCTATTTACTAAAAACAGAGTATGTATTATTGTTTCTTGGGATAAAATTAAGATTAAAATATGGTCAAATAATGTGTTAATATATTAAATTATTTAATTAAATAAAACTCAGCAAAATTAAAAAAACTCAGCTGAATTAAAATCTACTTAATACCTAGGCCCTGTTTTTCATTAAAAAAACTTAAATTTGGGAAACAATAAGAAAGACAGAGCTCATTAAGTTCCCCTCCTTACAAAGGAACTTATGAGGCTCATTTTTAAGTTCTATAAAGGTTTCAGTACACTCCCACATTATCTTCCTATCTCAACTACTGTTTCACCTTGAGCTTTTAATCATTAAGCAGATATAAATGAACATAAAACAAATGTATATATGTTATATATTACAGTATAGTAATGTTATGGAAAAGTACTAAACATAAATAATACTTCTTAGTTAATATAACTTACAGGGTATTTATCCACTTATGAGTGACTTCCTACCACAGCTCATCATAGAGAAGACCAGCAACTGGGTTTCTGTTTTAATGCCATCAATAATATCTTTCAAACTTGAATCCTTAAGAAGGGTAGGAAATGCTATATTGTATCAGATTAATGAACCACATAGTCCAAAATCTGATTTCTAGGAGGGCCAGTGTTTTTAGTATATGACTCCTGTCAAATTTGGGGCTATGCTGACAATCATCCCTAGCTTCCTTAAAAAATCATGGTGTCATTCATGAAAGTCATTTGAAGAATCTGTCCTGCTATCTTCCCCAGAAGATCCTAGTACTCCTTTCTAAGAGCTACCACCTTGTTCTCTTCCTCATGCTCTCTACTGTCTAATTCATAAAGCTCTGTTCCTAGACCCAGAACTAGACTAGAGGGGAAAATGAAAGTCCTACACTATAGGCGCATTGATAGATTGGTGGTCATCACTGGAACTAAAGACTCAAGAAGCAAAAGGCTTTGGTGTTTCAGTTGGAATTTGAAATAAATTCTTCCATGGAAAAAGTGATATAGGTAGAAGTAAGGTTCTACTGTAAGGGTATTAATATGTTCAGTTATTATTTTCATTATGAGATTTCTATATTCAAACCACTATTATTTTAATAACTTCAATAATGAAGAACTAGGTTTATTAAGTAACAAGCTACTGGGGAAGAACAAGTGTTCTTTTCTTTAGCTAGAACCATTTATTATCTTAAAACTTACTGGAATTAAGCATTTGCATTTGTAGAGACATATACTCCTGAGACCAATGTTTTAATTCAACAGTGCAGTCACTCCTCATTATTTGTGGATTCATTAACTGAGAATTCACCCACTCACTAAAATTTATTTGTGATTCCCAGACCAACACTTGTGGCACTTTCATGGTCATTCACAGACATGTGTAAATTTTGTGAAAATTTTGAGATGCTCGATCCCACACGATCCCAGCTGATAATGGACAAGGCGATACCCTGTCTTCTTGTTTTTGCATTCATACTGTCAACAAGTGTCCTTTTCTTCATCTATTTAGTGCCATGTTTTTACAGGTTGTGTGTGTGTGTGTGTGTGTGTGTGTGTGTGTGTGTGTGAGAGAGAGAGAGAGAGAGAGAGAGAGAGAGATATTTCATGGTTCAAAATGGCCCCCAAACACAGTGCTGAAGTGCTATCTAGTGTTCCTAAACACAAAAAGGCTGTGATATAACTTATGGGAGAAAATACAATTTTGTTAGAGAAGTTTTGATCTGGCACTGAGCTACAGTGCTGTTGGCTATGAGTTCAATGTTAATGAATCTACAATATATATTAAATAAGGTGTTTTTAAACAGAAAAACACATTTAAAAAAAGGTACTGATCAGCTGACAGAAACCACTGTGAACAAAGGCTCTTGTGAATAAGAAGAATTGACTGCATATTTTTAAATGATATAACTAACATCCTTGTGATGGCAAACGTCAAGATGTTGAGCAAATTCCATTACTCCCTGGACAGTAGACATAAGTATACAGGTGGCTTGTTGCCAATTTTAACAACATTGCCAATTTTAATAATTGCTAACAAAATATTAGCAATTTCCTTCATTGGCAGTTTTGCTCAAGATCTGAGCTTATTTCATATCAAAGAATTTTAAAATATAATTTTAATAATCAAACTAGATACTTTAAGTCAAATAGTGATGCTAACCACTAGTTCTTTTAGCATCATAAAGAGAGTTTCAGCACAATGAACGTGGTATATTCTGAATCGTACATATTAGAACTACTAATAATCAAATACTAAAATTCTCCTAGATATAGAAAACTGCTAAAAAAAAAAAAAAAACTTAAGGGAGCTTACCTCATCCTAAAACTAATTTGATGTGGAAATTAAATGATATTATTTAGAAAAGCTATTACCAATTAAAAAAGAATTAGCTTTATAATATTCAAAGGAGAACTGAGGTAAGGAAATAATGTCTATGGGTAACTGTTGCCTGTGGAGATGGGAAAGGAACTGAAGATGAAAAAACCTGGAGAACACGACAGGATGAAAACAGTGTGGGAGGAGGAGGAGAGCTTGTGAAAACACATTAGGAAGGGAGATATAGGTAAACTGTTTTTAGAAAACTTCCTCAGATGCCATTTGTAGGTTACCTGCCCCTGAAGTGAATTGCAATGTTCAGATGATGAATGTTTATGACACTCTGGTTCTGTATTTTGGAAATCCAGTTAAACATAAGTTGCTTTTAGCAAACCCATTATTTTTCTATAATGCAATTCTGCAAATGGTGTCACAGAAAGTGGATTGTTATAAAAAGTACACAATATTTAAAGTGGGTGTCAAGCAAGATGACCATAGCTATAAATAATTGCCTCCCAAAATGAATTCTTGACAACCATAGTCCTGTTAGATGCACCATGGGGAAATAAGGTTCCAAAGGCCAACAATTTGGAAAACATTTCACATCACACTGTCTCTGGAATACGATGCACTACAAGATGAAGGTTCTGATATCCCGCAGTAAAGAAACTGGCTAAACTTTGTTAAACTTACTCTGTAAACTGGAGGAATGTTGGGGTATGAAAAAGGGGCAAAATGCCTATAAAATATCCCCAAGAACTACAAGAACTACAAGCTATACTCTTAAATAAACATATGCCTATATATAAGATTTCTGCCAGCCTTTTAATGTATTTTGAGGCACAAAGAAGTGGTGATAAATATACTGTTTAAAGTTTTACTTGTAAGAACAATAGAAAACAAATGAGAAAATTTACTCTCTCTTACATGGAAAGTTTTTATTGCTACAATTAAGCCATCTCTTCTAAAGATGGGTTTTATGTTTTTTTCAGAGACTCATCTAAATTATAAGATTCTTTTCTTTGATAGTATGTTTTTAAAAGTTCATAATGCTAAGCAATCTGTGCATATTAATTATTAAATCGAATAAACCTTATGTTTTTTTCCTCTACTATTCATCATCCTCAGGTCACAGCATTCAAACATATGCAATGGTTTAACATTTCCCAACTAACTACTACATGTTCAAGTGATCATTCTGCAATTATAACAAAGAAGAGCATGAGTATTTACTATCTGCTAAGCGTAGTATATTGTGTCTCATTTATTCCCTACAACACAATTCAGTGAGTTAGGTATCATTAGCCTCATTTTAAAGATGAGAAAAGTAATTTTCAGAAAGCTTAAATAACTAACCCTCCCTCCCTATGTCACAAACCTTGTAATTTAGGGATGTATATTCAAAATTAGGATGAATAAAGAAATTTAAAAATAAGGTGGGCTTCTCTAAAAGAATTCATGTTTTTAAAATGTCCTAAATTAAATGAAGAAATCTCATCTATCATCTGCTAGAAATTTATTTCTATTAATAAGCAATGATCAGACAACATACACAAACTTGCCATTTCAGAAGAAGTAAACTAAATCATGCTAAGAAACTACAGTTTCAATTCAGAAAACCTATGATAAGTAAATGTATATGTCAGCAAAATGAGTGTCTGATGGTCAGATTCATTTTTTTCAGCACCAACAAATTATTCCTTTAGTTTTGGAAAAATATATCCACATTTATTTTTACACTCTTAAATAAAATGCCTGCATATATGTAATAATTTTTAAATCTTGCCTCAAGAAAAAAAAACAAAGCTTCTTAGAGACTTCTGGCATTTTAAGTTCATACCATTAAAAACTACTTTCTAGAATAAGGCATTTTTTTCAAGGAAACATTGATTAGCAGAAATTATGTGACTTAATTCAAGAAGCATAACTTCTCAAGTGGCATTTGTGAGAAATGGAATGGAATGTCTTTTTTCAATATATCTATTACAGGTCTTGGCACAGTATGAATTCAGCAAAAGTTAAACAGCATCCATATTTTAAAAATTTTAATTGCATCTGCTATAAACATGTTAAAGTTATTGGTATGAAAATATAGATCTTAAAGAACAATACTGATCCTTCTATTAAGAATTACTTTTAAACAAATGAACTTTTTAAATGAACATGACCAGTAATTTTAATTTTTTGTTTAGCATCAAATTTAATACTACCAGAGCTATTACCTTCAGTTGTTTTTTATTCAAAGCTCATTAACAGCTATATTTTTATAAATCATATATGTTAAACCCAGACCTACAACTTTGAAATGAAGACTTTTCCCGTGCCCAGAGGTGTTAACCAACAGTTCATAAGACACTATTGAAACCTTTTAAAAATAATGGTACTTTTTTTAGGATGGTGCTTATTTCTGAATTAACAATTTGGGTAAATTTTGACCTAAGCAAACACACACAGGTACTATGTAATAACTGTAATTTGATAAAAAGCAAGATCTTTAAAATTACCCATTTTAGGAAACAGATGTGTTTCCAGCAACCAAAGCTAGTCTCAAAAGTAAGCTCTGCTTCAAAATAATTCCTTTTACCAGTCACTAACCAACACCATCAGAAAGTAATTTCTTCTCTACTCCTGCTCCCAAATGGTTACTATTTGTAAAATCACTGTAATACATTGTGTTAACACAAGGATATGCTTATTAGATTGACTTCTTTGACTTTTAGCTGACAACACAAACAGAGCAATTGTTTTGCCTTGGAATTTAAGCCTGGAACATCATACTATGGAAAGGGTGACAAGAGAAGCACAAGGGGTCAGAGAGCCATGGGTGACGTGAGACAATGGCCACATGGTAAATATGAAGGGATATCACAAAAATGATGGAAATGAATTGAGACCGATACACAGAAACGTATATATCAGTCTAGGTCAAGGCCGCCAATAGCCCTGTAGCCCTCATGTAGGCCAATTTCTGATGGTCACAATCTCTCTAGTGGCAGTAGCCCTGAGTCAGCTTTAAGTGGAATGCCCCATTCCACCACACCAATGTCACTAATCTTAATACAATGTCACATGTATCTCTTCCTTTTTTCTTCCTTTCTACCATTCCTGCCTTGCCATATTCTTCTTCCCAAGGTATAAACTTACCAACACCACCAAAAAATACATTTTGCTCTACTTGGTTCTAAGGAAACTGCAGACTCTTCACATTTACAGATGTCTGAGAGGGATGGAAGTATGAAGGTACTTTCTTCACGCATGAAAAGGTTACTCCTTTCAAAGAGTTTACTGAAACAAAATGGGTAGGACATCTTGCATTTCAAAGATAGCAACCCACTGGCCATCAACTAGTACAATCATTTCATTGAACACAGAAAGCTGAAGCCTGACCAGATTATATCAGTGGATCAAGGTCACATGGATAGATGCTAGCTAGCAGGAACAATCTTAGAAATACTGTTATATTAATTCAGATTATTCTGAAAATGGAAATTAAATGATAAATCTTTACATGTATTTAAATAAACTGAGTGGCTGTAAATTTGTTGAGGGAGTTGCTTCTGTAAAGAACCCTAAACAGAACTTAAATGGGAGTTACCACTGACATAAAACATTAGCATGAAAAAACTATATGTGGTCTGCTCTTATTTTCTTAAATGTTTATGGTAGGTGGACCAGAGGGTACCTTACAACTGGATTTTACTGGCACAGTCCAGATTAAAAAATATAAGAATAATATACCATTAGGTTCCCTTTCCTTCTGTAGCACTTAAAAA
Source organism: Cynopterus sphinx (assembly GCA_030015415.1). NCBI lineage: Eukaryota > Metazoa > Chordata > Mammalia > Chiroptera > Pteropodidae > Cynopterus > Cynopterus sphinx. Next base: position 142,192,404 of record CM057380.1, read on the forward strand.
AAGAGAGAGAGAGAGAGAGCGAGAGAGAGAAGAACAAAAGAAGAAAGAAAGAAAGAAAGAAAGAAAGAAAGAAAGAAAGAAAGAAAGAAAGAAAGAAAGAAAGAAAAAGAAAGAAAGAAAGAAAGAAAGAAAGAAAGAAAGAAAGAAAGAAAGAAAGAAAGAAAGAAAGAAAGAAAGAAAAGAAGAACACAAAAAGCCATCTGCTTTGCAATTATATCTTCTGTTGAGTTCAGTTTACTTTCTGGCCCTTCAAAGATGGTTGAAGGCATATATAATAGTGCCAAGTTCTGTGACAGTTTAACATTGGGTCAAACTCTCAGGAATGGGATAAGGACTGGGATAAGAAAAATCCTGAACTCTAGGATCAATTAAATCATGCTTTCTGCTACAGGTGCTATTTCATGCTCTTTTTCACAATCATTAGAAAACTGGCAGTGAACAATGTTACACTTTTACTGAAACAAATTACTGAAAAGGGTGATATCTAAAAGATAGATTTAAATACAAATAGATTTGTGACATTTCCCCTTAAACAGATATACTTTGATACCTTCATTGTAAAGCAACCCTTCAAACGAAAATATGTTGTTTCTTGTTTTAATTTAGCCAACAAAAGTTAAGAATAAATAGTTAATACTTATTGAACTCTATGTGATGGATGCAAAATTAACTGCTTTTTATATATGTAGCACTTTTAAAATTTAATTCTTTCTATATCCATCTGTAGCCCTATGTGGCATGAATTATTGAGACAAATGAGAAAAACTTAGGTATAGAGCAAGCAATTACTCGTCCAAAGTCACTTAGCCAGCAAAAGGCAGATCCAAATCTGATAATACTCATAATCATTATAAAGCTACTTATATTTACAAGATAAAGTTCCTGTAAAGTTTGCAAGAACATTTGGAATCATCAGTCCTGGTATAAAAATAATCAAAAAAATGTGATCATCGGAGCTATAAATTCCAATACTACTAAGCTGAACAATATATTTGGCCTAATTATTGCCATAGAACTAACAAGAAACAAAGAGTAGATGTTCAATAATCAAATTAGACTTAGTAAGGCATAAATGGCCCCTGAGGCTCCTGCTGGAAACTGCTCCTCCCAAGTCTCCCTTGTCTCAATAAAGCTGGAACAGAGGTTGGGTCTGAATCCAAACGTTATCACTCCACCAGTGTCTATGTCCTTTTCGCTACAACAAGCTGTCTGCAAGGCAGAATTCTTCTCTACCCATGAATATATATGGGCTACTTCATGAGTAATTTTTAGCCATTTCAGTGACAGCAAATTATGTGCAATACCTTACAGACACCATTCAAGTATAATAAATCAATTTCTTGAATTTAATACTTATCATAGTCTGCAATGAAAACCCACCATTTTACTTAGCAGGAGATAAAAAGAATGTACTTTTTATCCAACGAGCTAAGATCACCATGAATTTCTCATTCATAATATCATAAATATCGAGCCCATCAATTCTGAAACATAAACCTACTTTTACAGTCACAGTGAAATGGTTAAACTTTTCAGCAAAACATCATTTTGACCTATAGCTACAACAATGACTTCAAACAGTCAAACTTTATATATCAAAACATGTTCTTTTGTGGTTGTATATTTCTAAGCTAAATTAATATGTAAACTTTTCAAAGCCAAAATAAAATCATTTTGAGAGGAAACCGTAATAAAGTAAATATACAAAAGAATTTGAGCCCCCTGACTTTTGGGTCAAAGTGGTTGCCAGACTAAAACATCTGCTAAGTTTAATTTTAAGGTTTAAATAACACAGTACCTAAAGTAGAATGGTTAAAATGTTTGTTTGTTTTTTTTAATTTGATGACTAGACTTATTTGGTTGATAAAGTACTAAATGCTTTAAGAGTATGAAAGCTATAAATTGTATTTGGCAAAACTAAATGTGCATGATCTCTAAGAATCTTTGTTAAACTATTTCAATTCATAGAAAATAAAAAAAAAGTATTCATTCAAACAATGTGAAAAGGTAGTGTTCCTTTAATCTTTAAGAATCAATAATAATTTTGCTTATTCTCCTTATTTCCTGAAGAAAACATAAGTCAATTAAGTAACTTAATCCCTAGATGATAAGCAAAAAGAGGTGCATATTTTGGTGATATTTAAGAATAGTAGGCATTTTCCACTGTAATAAAATTTTGAGGTTAATTATTTAATATAATAAAATAATTTTATTTCCAAATTGTCAAACTTTATTCCTCACACTATCTTTAGCTGCCAGTCTCTTTAAAGAGATGTGTGCTGCTTTACATTTATTTGCCTTCAAATGATCTAGGCAGTCTTGCATTGTTTGGTGGGCATTCAATGTTACTGGAGAAGGTAGATGCTAAGTTTGAGATGTGCACTGTGAAATTTCAGGGCAAAAGACCTTATATTTATTGTAAATATCAGTGATGCTGATTAAAATGATACTCAACTTTTTAATTTATATTTTTAGAATTTTATTTATAGAATTATAAATAAATATTTTATTTATAGAATTAGGCCTAGACCTAGTCCCTGCTCTTTATAGAAACTCCAGTGCCAGCCAGGTGACTTGCCAGTCAACAGTCAGACTGAATGAGAAGTTATACACCTAACTTAGAGTACATGAATAAATGGCTCAACTGTAAGGTACAGCTACTGAAGCAATTAACTGTTTAAAAATCCCAATACACTTTCCAAATTAAACTGCTTGCTTAAAGGAGGGGAAAAAACTATTTTTGTTATGTCTAAATAGATTTACTTGCATTTCATTAGCATATCTGATTTCCACAATGTGTTTATATCTGAACAAACATCAAACCCTGTATTTTCAGAGTAGAGAGTGAAGTTCAAGCACTGGTAATCCAGCAGTTGTTTACAGAAGTATCAAGCCAAGGAATGAAATGGGTCAAAAAACATGGCCAAGGATTACTTCAGTGGTCACAAAAACCTGTCTTTTGTCTTAGAGTTTGCAAAGTAGAAGGAAAGTATCAGCAAGGTAATGAGTCACTATTTACATAGAGCTGGAATGTTATTGAAATAGTATGCATGCCTAGGGGTTGAAAAAATAGGATCTTTAAAGAAACATTTTACTGAAGTATGACATAATACAAAAAAATTCAGAAATTTTAAGTGATGAATTTTCACAAACCAAACACATCTGTGTAATCACAAGATTAAGAGCTCCTCTCCTAGTCTCAAACCCCTCCCTGAAAGGCAGCCATCCTTCTTATTTCTACCATCACAGACTAGTTTCACCTGTTTTTGAATTTTGAATAAATGAACTACATTACTACATTGTATAAAGTGATGTCTGGTTTCTTTGGCATAACAGTATGTTTACTAAACTTTATCCCTGTTGCTGTGCATAGCAGTTCATTCTCACTGCAGTAGAGCTTTCCATTGTATACATATGCTACAATTTATTCAACTATGTACTATTAATGCATATTTGGGTTGTTCCCAGGTTTTGGCTATTACAAATAATGCCCCTTTGAACTCCTGTAGCTAGGAGTAAGGTTGCTGCATTCTGCAATTGCCTTCTAACTGATCTATTCTCCTGCCTTCCCATCTTGCCTCTCCCCTTGTGTATTCATTTACCTATTATTGCTAGAGAAAATCTTTTTAAACAGATTTGATTCCACATTCCTGCTCAGAATCCTTCAATGGCTCTCCACTCTGCCTCCAGAATTAAATCCAAACTCCTCACAGGTCACTGAGGTACTACCTCTTGATCATCTCGCAACTCTCCCAGTTCCCCTCTACACCCATGCCAAGACATTTTGGTTCTCTGACTATATCATTCTCTCCAGCATCTCTGCACTGCATATACTGCTCTTCCTCCTTAGAAGATGCTTCTGATTGTTGCACATCATTCAAACTCACTTCAGCCTTCTTTACAGGCATCTTTCCCCAGTCTTCTGGCCTCTCCTCTGCCTGGAGGTGGTGACTCCTGTGCTTCCAAAGCACTGAGTTTTTATCATTGCAACTATCAAGGTGCTTGTTCGCCTAACTTCTCTGATTCCCATACTACCTCTGGAACACTCAGCATAGTGGTTGACACATGTCATACCATCTGTGTTTGCTGAATAACACAGGTGCTACTGCACAGGACAGAAAGTGACAGTTTACATGTAACTGGGGACAGGGGGAAGCATAGAACTAATGAGAAATTGTCAGTGTGAACCCAGAAATAACAAAATTGACATTCAAGTATTTTAAGTTCTGGAAAGTCCTGCAGTACTGATTTAAAATCCTGGATAAATGTTAAATCTTACCATTAGTGATGCTATTGTGAATACTACACAGTATAAAATTCTTCAATATATCACAAGGCAATACCTAAAGAAGGAAGGCTGTTCTTCTAATCTGTAATTTGTGATTTTGATGTGATCATAAATAAAACATTTTACTGAATTCATTTTATGGATATTAAGTACTCAGTGAAAGGAAATGTGTAAGTAAATCATACCTATGAAAAGCAGACAGAAAAATAACTGTAAAAATGGTCTAAATGTTCATAAATGGAAAAAAATCAGTGCATTATAAATTCTCCTGACACAGCTCTTTCTCAACACCTTATCACTTAAACAAAGCTTTACTTTCTAAAAACAAATTAATCAAAATAAGCTTCATGTAACCAGTCAAGAAGACATGCATCACCCTACAAATTCAGAGGATTTTTATCAAAAGAATGTAGGGAATCTAATAAAATCAAAACAAAAGGATCGATAAAGAAAACAGCACAGACTTCTCAAACTATTTCCAGATTCCAGTTTATAAATTACCTAACTGAATAATTTGCCTAAGATTATGAAGACTATCTGTGCTTAACATTCTCTACCATTTCATAGCTTGGGAATACACAGAGTGGAAATAACATATGCTTTTCCCCAACTGTTCCTTTAAATATGTTGTTTTCTTAGTCAATAAGTTCTTAAATTGCTATGTTTAACTCCTTTAGGCAGATAAAAAATAACTAACCCTTTTGATTTTTAACTATATTATTTCAAGAAAGATTTAAGTTAAACATACCTCATTTGCTTTTTTAAACCTAGACTCCAAAAGTTCCAAACCATTTACAGTAACTAGCAATTCATTTTCTTAGTATGATTCTGTTATAAATAAAAAGTTATTAAGTTCTGGATATTCTAAACTTGTTAAGAATAAATATTTCTGTAGAGCTATATAGCAAAATTAGAAATTTGCATCTGGAGATGAGAAAACAGATCCAACAAGTATCAGGGAGGTGACATAAAGCTATAAAACTTAAGGATACTCTAATTATACCCTTAAATAGTATCTCTTTAGCATTACTGTAATAAATTTATATCAGGTTGTCCTATGCTTCCATTTTAAGACAAATCTAGACTTGCAATTTAGTATTCTGATGTAGGTATATGTGTGTATGTATATGTATACACATATCTCACATGCACACACACACACAGATGTACTTTCTTTACTTCCTTAACTATAGTTTAAATTAGAAGTCAGGGTTCCCTACCTTCTTCATAACTGCTAATCTTGTGAATACAGTGCATGTTCATTAAATTAATGAATTACTCAGTTGCTAACTGTTCATGTTATAGTACAACCATCTAGTGTCAAAGCCAGGAGCTCTATGTATTTCTGATTGCCTTAATTTCCACACATCCATAATATCATTAACCCAACTGAGCTCCCAAAGAAGCGAACTAGTATAGACCTGTCAGGAACAAACTAAACAATGAAATACTCTAAAAGCTACATATATATATGTATATATATATGTGTGTGTGTGTGTGTGTGTGTGTATGTGTGTGTGTGTGTGTGTGTGTGTGTATATATATATATATACGTATATATATATATACGTATATATATATATATGAATATATGAAAACTAATGTAAGACAGCCTCAAAATCTCATGACTTGTGTTTCAATGTGATGGATAACAGTATAAAGGTAGAAGGGTAGATTAAATAAGTTATTAAATTTTAGACGATTAAAAAAAACCACAGTAAAACTATGTAAATCATGTTCTAACAAATTGAAATATTCATGTTAGCTTTATATATATGTTGTACTTGAGAGGTAAAAAAAAAGTCACAGTCCAATAAAGAGTCAGCAGTTACCTTATAAAATCGGAATCAAAGATTCAAGGCCTAAGAATTTAGTGCTGAGGAGGTGTTTGGCTGGGTGGGGGGCATTTAAAGAGGTTTCAGTATGTAGCATGGAGTAGCGAATTTCACAATCAAGAGGAATCTGTCTATAGCCAGTCAACTAATAGAAGCACTAATAGAAGCATAAACTTGGGCTCTTTTTGGAAGTTTTCCCACTGTTTAACATTTACCTGGTAGTGGCAAGATGACTAAGAGGATGACGTTGTTAAATTTTGTTTGTTTTAAATCCAAGGAAGCAATTATTTGTGCTTAGTTATTGAACAAAATTTCTCACTAAGGAGATAATGTCCTAGTTTCCCTTTTTAACATCAAGCAAGTTATGATTCAATAACGGTAACAGGAAAAAAAAAAAAAACCAATGAGATTACCAAAAACAAAACAAGAAAGCCACTATTTTAATAAATCCAATATTTGAATTTGTGGAGAAAGCTCAAAGCCAAGAAAAAGTAATTATGATTTAATTTTAAATACACGATGTGATTCACATGCTTTTTGTTAATCATAGTACAACCAGAGTAAGACATTCAGCAACATGTATGATTACATAGAAAAAGAAAACACAAATATTCTTATAGTTATTTATTAAATCTAGGCAAATGAATTCACTTCTCTAAATCAAGTCATTACTTATACCTTTTATTTAAGTAAATCTACTCAAGAACGAAATAACAAGGAATGGTGAAAGTCATCCCCTCAACTCCCAGGTCACAGTGATTCCTTCAAAGGTAAAACGGCAAAAACACTGATGTGAAAATCAATCATTAGTACTGTTTACATACCCGTAGCTTCTACACAGTGGGCAACAGGTTATACTATGAGAATCCTTACAACTCTGAAATAACGCATTCTATTTTTTACCCTGAAAAATTCAAACAGTGTTGACAAATGCTAGATAACTTATAAAGTTAGGCAAAGCAATTATCACTATCATTTTGTAATAACCACCTCCCACCACCACTACTAAAACCAAAACCAAACAGGGAATAGCTGAGGTTAACTGATGTGTTCAAGAGTTAAGGTAAAAAACTAGATAAAGAACTCAAGTCTCTAACCCTCAATCCTCTTAACACCCAGCCTCAACAGGAGCCTACCATAAGATTCTACTCACTCAGACCCCTATTGTCTCCCCACCCCCTCAACACACACCCACACCCACACCCACACACACACACACACACAAAACACTGGTTTATCACAAGGAAACTATCAGCAGCAAAAAGGCCACTTTAGACTTGCTTAAGCCAAACCAAAGAATGGAGACTGTTCTATCTATTTAGCAAAGCTAATTCTTCTGGGGATGCTGTGAAAGCCACCTTAAAAAAAGGAGAGAGAGAGGCTGAGAGAAAGAGAGGGAGGAAGGATCACCTTCTAAGGCCCACACAGAACAGTACAGTACACTAAATTTCATGAGAGGAGTAGCTCCACAGAAACATAGGGTCTTAGATCATGTTCCTGCCCAATCACAAGGAATACCCATTATATCCCTTCCAGTTCTGTGATTCTAATGCCTCACATTGTGAGCGCCATTAAAAGTTATTTTTTTGTTTGTTTTTTAAAGACAGCTCAAAAACAAACTTTAAGAATGTTAACAGTTTCTAGGAAAATAAGGGTGAGGGGAGTCCTACAATTACATAGAAAGAATAAACATCTGTGAATGTTCTATGAATCTCTAAGAAGAAAAGACTGACACAGACTTGAGTGATAGGAAAGATTTGTCTTTGAAAACAAGAGAGTAATTTATTAGGCCAATAAATTCATTGTGATGACACTAAAGTCAAATTAAATAAAACCAACAAGAGGCAAAGCAATGTCCTAGTGTTATGCACTGAGAATTGAGGCTTCACTGAGCACTAATTATATCTAGTTGAAAATGAAGCAAATTGAATATGTTCTTTTTTAAATGGTGCTTTAAAAAAAAAAACCAAGAACATTTAAAATAACACTAGCATTTTGAATTATTGTCCCAAATTAATCTTGGAAATTAAAGAGTAAGTTATACAGTAATTTTTTCCCCTAATGTGCCCCAAGTAATAGTGATGAAGGAGCATGTTGAGGATACATATAAAAATCAAATAACTAGTTCTATAGGTTTATGTTTTCCAACACACCTCAGAAGCTGGAGTTCTAAAAATGAAGTATAAAAACATAAGTAAGTTGGCAATATTTGGAGTGCTCACTGTTGAGAATGTAAAAGACTTTCAGGAAACTGCCAAAGCCATATATTTTAGTTTAGTTATCTTTATGGTCTTTGTTGCATTTTTTTTTTTTTTTTTACTTCTATCAGTTCTATTTCCAAGGTGGCTGAGGATAGTCTCATTTGAGACTCTGATCTTGAAACAAAGCTTTGCTCTAAGAATAAAGGTATAAAATAGCCAGGAGAGCAAACTGTTTTATCATAATGGCATTCATCCATCTAAAATACATATACAACCTATTTACAGATAATGACGGCTCAATACGATAACTGATAGTGGAGGCATGTAGAGGGTAGAAAGACAATATACCAAGAGGAGGTGAAATGGTAAACACATTACATATCACTCAAGTTCAGTGCAAGAACTGAACTGAGCTTGGTTTAGTACATACCTTTTCTCTTAAAAAAAAAAAAAAAAACAACTTTAAATTGCTTCACAATCAGACTAGCTGGGTCACTGTTTTCCTCTTGTCTCTTACTCTTGGGAAACAAGCGTGTTATGGTGACCTTTAGAGGCAGCTCTTGGTTTCAGGGCAGCTAGTCCTCTGAAGCGAGCCCCTGCATCCCTTTAGCACATGTGTGAACGTGTGCACATGCACTACCCACACCCTCATCCCACAAAACGGAGAGAGGCCCACTGAAGTAGTCATGGGGGTCCTGTCCATGTTATGAAATAATTTGTTGTTGAAAACAATTACCTAAATTTACTGTACTAAGTTCGTTATTTGAATGCTAATGTGACTGCTGGTTATAAAAACCTAATAAAAAAACAAGAAAATTATTAATGAGATACAACTTGGTAATAAAAAATGTTTAAAAATTAGATGAAGATTTGACAAAAGATATCATAAAATAGGATCCTGGTAGTAAAAACTTATAAACTCTACCTTATTTCTAAAACTACCTCCCAAAAGTATACAAAACTATACACAATAACTCATATGAAACTTTAAATGAATTTTTAAAGAGTTCACTTTTTAAAAGAGCGTACCAAAGAGCAGGAGTGGGGGTTGGTGGTGGCAATGATCCACTGTGGTGATGCATATTTTATCTCTGATATTATTTTAATTTTCTAGAACATGGTGATAATAAAAACAGAGATCAGCTTTTAGGACTTAGTTTTGTTACTCTTTCTAAATTCTCTACAGACAATGAACCTTACTGCCTACACAGGGTAACCTCTTCCTACTGTCCTGCCTTTGGTAAACCACGATGGGGGAGTTACCAAATTCAGTCTTGATGGCTATAAAGTCATCCCTGTGCAAAATTTTATTATAATAAAGTAATTTAAAAATTATTAGATAAGCAATCAAAGCTATTAGTAAAAAAGTTTGATAAACTCCAAGATATATAGGGAAAAATTCATCAACCAGTTTCCTATCAATTAGATGCCACTCAATTATACACACTGTAATATACACATACGCACACATTTTTAAAAAATTCAAGTAAACAGTCTTCTGGGCTATATTAAACATTAGTTTCACCTTCATGTTGACTCTTAAAACAAAAATAAAATTGAAATTCTTGCACTAAAAAGAAAAGTTGTTTTGGGTAACCTATATATATGAAGAGAACTTTCAAAAAAGTAGTAAATATTGAAAATAGGTATCAAGTTTCCCAAAACAGCTGAACTTAAAATAATTTTCTATTTATTCCTCAGTTAAAACTTTCCACTTTAGAAAACAGAAGTTTTGTCAAAGGATTTAAGATAAATCTATAAACTGGGCCATAGACTTCCCCATAACGTGCACTGCAAATATAGAGCTGTGATCCACAAAGACTATTCAGACTGTTTCTATCATTAAGTCAGTTGTTTCTATCGTCAGAATGTTGTCCAGAAGAAGCAAGAAGAAACACCATGAGAACCACAAAAGCCTTTTAATGAAGATATCAGACATTGCCCAAGTTAAATGAAGATATACAAACCAGTACCAATTTTCTGCATGTTCCACTTATCTTTTCCACATTAAATTGAGAGTTTGAAATGGTTTCTTGCCTTTGTTTCCTTACCATTTCTCCTTGATGCCTAGTAAATTAAAACAAGGCAATTTAACTTGAGGAAAACAGTGCTAGGCTACACTGAATTCCCTATTTCCTAACTAGTCCAGAACTCATTAAATATAGATGCTATATCATTAGGCTCAATTGCTTCTTGAACCCTTTTTGTTTTAGGATAGTCTCTTGTGTACACCAGAAATTCTTTAGTAGTAGTTACAAGCATGTGAAAGGATATGTACCTGTAACACTTGAAAGCACATAGAGATGACCTAGGTCAGGACTTCTCCATTTGTTTTCCAGCCCCAACATCAGGACAGGGCACACAGCTTTCATGAACACAATGGCCAAATAGGATAATCACAGCAATGGTTGGAGTAGGGGGAAGAGGACATGGGTCAAAATTCCTGTGTCCACCAGGGCCAGATGAAATAATCCCATGCTCTATCTAAGATTTTTATTACTCTTACTACTTCCAAATTTAAATCTCTCTTTTTAAAGTGAAAATAATCAAGTAATTTTCTTAGAAAAAATTATTCATTATTCTTTTCTGACAGGCAAAGTAGCTCTGAGTCCTTGTCCTCTGGCATTTATTGTTCATATTTCAACATTAGGAAACTTTACAAAACCTGCTTCCTACTTCCTTACTAAAATGCAAGGGAGGAGGGAAGGGGAGGAAATCAAACAAGGCTGAGATAAGGTCCAAATACAACAAAATTATTTATTATATCTGTTTCAAGCAATGTTAAAATGCATAATACTTGATTAAGAACTGTTTTAAAGCCTATCTAAAAAAATGCCCATAGCAGATTCATCAACAAGAGGTAGAGTTCTTCTAATTGGTTTCTTGTAGACTGCTTTTACCTTTCTAGGCACTTTGAATTTTTTGCAACATTCTAGCTTTAATTTCTATATGCATTAACGCTATGAACTACATCCCACTTTTGAGATTGATGATCACTCCAGTGTTTCCCTATAAACTTTAATGGGAATTTTTCTAATTGTCCAATACCACTGATAAAAATTATTAACTTCTAGAGGTAAAGTTAATGAGCTTCTTCTCTAGGCTGTACCAAGGCACTGACCCCTCTTCTGTGGGCATGACTGTCTAGCCAGTTTTACTCTTGCATAATTAAGTGAAACATGTAGAAAGTTGGTACTGGTTTGTATATCTTCACAGTTGTCTTAGTACATCACCTGGGCTAGAAATAGAACTTATTCATACTTTCCTCAGCCTAAATCTATTAAAAATCAACCTAGTTAATTTCCTCATTCATTCATTCATTCATTCATTCATTATTAATAAATATCTGGCACTCTTTGCTTAAATTTAGGATAAAGTATAAAGTCCATGTTCCTATCACTGACCACCTCACTTCAGCCCCTTCCTTTTCTCCTTTGCGAGGTATCACATCTCCCTGCTGCTGTTGCTACTGTTTTTTCTGCTTAGAACATCTTCCTCCTTTCTACTCACCACCAGGCTAGCCCCAGGTACCCTGTTTGATGAGGTGGTGGTGAGGAGGAGGTAAGAGCAGTTGCCGAAAGCTTCCTCTATGCCATGCACACAAAATAACTCAAAATAACGTACTGAGGAAATATTATCATCCCTATTACACAAGAGGATGTAGAAGCTCTGAAAGGTTTATTAACTTGATGCAATACAGCTAGTACAAGATAGAACTGGGATTTGAACTGAGTCTGACTCCAGTCCTTGCTCTTCATCTTTATCTGGAGGGTGGCAAACCATAGGGACCCAGCAGGTTTGCATGTTGAATGTAAAACAAAACAAAACAACAGTTTTCACCTTCACAAAGAAAAATGCTTAAAAAAAATCAAACACATGGCTCTTTAAGATTATTTCTTTCTATAAAAATGGGTAATATTCACTTTGACCTTATGTCTATCATAAAAAACCAACAGCCTTTCAAGTCATTCATTTTCCCTCTAAAATAAATCAAAATTATTAAAGTCATTTTTCTAAAGAAACCATTTATATTCTGGAAAATTTTAACGTGCTTTAGGATGAAAGAGTGAGATCATATGTTACTAAGTGTGAAAAAGGAATACAATAAAAAATATATAAATGTATAAGGAAAAACTCATTATTCTTGTCATCTTATACATCAGAAACCAAAAATACTAAAAATGACGTGGTTTTTCTGTTGTAATTTGAAAGATTACAAATTTTACTTAGAACTTCAATATTTACATGAGTAGATACCAAATTCTTTTGATCAAAGGAGCTCCTACATATTCTGTAATGGTCGAAGAGCTGAGCCACAGTTTTGGTAAGAATTTGATCTCCAACTGATCCCAATCTGCCTCCTTATAGACTATATCTGGGGTTGAGCTGAACTCTTTAGCAACATTTAACTGTCCTTAATTTTTACCTTAGCGAAAAGTCAAATTTCAGGTATGGCTGAAGTATCTGATATATTTACTTCCTAAAATATGTTGGCTTTACAGTAAGATCACACACATAAACTGTTCTCTGTTATACATCTGTAAGAAGCTCTTTTAACTGATTATGTAATATTTTAGTTTTGGTAGTAAAAGATTCCAGATGTTTACTCAAACAGCTTTTGTAGACACATGGGATTAATGTTAGATACATAATCACTGGTTTTGGAACACGGCCAATGCGTGTACATACGCTATTTAATTATGTTGGCACCCCAGGCATTTCAAACATCAACAGAATTTCTCAGCTGATATTCCCATTACTAATCCTGTTTGAAATAATTGGGCATTGCACATGCTAATGAAATCTATCTAGTTCCTTTTAACGGATTTGGAGGTTTTATGGATTAAAAACCTCCCAGGCTATTATAAACCACATGTAAATATAATATAAAAACTGTCAGGAAATATTTTCTTCAAAATTCTTTGCTGCACAACAGTGTAGCAATTTCCAAATCTTTTTTTTTTTTTTTTAATTGTTCTCCTTTCTGAAAATTCATCTGTCCCAAAAGGAAACTTTGACTCAGCCATGAAAGTTTCCTATGAGCCCAAAACTTGACTTTGGGATATACTTCTCTATTCAATCAGTGCTAGAAGTTTGTTTTGAATCAACATTCCAAAGTTCCTCACCTAGATGTTTTTGAACAACCTGCTGTGAATCTAAAGCATACAGACTTGCTAGAATTGTTTTATATTAATGACTCAAATTTCTCCGATGTCTTTGTAGAAAAAATGAAGCAACAACATACATATTTCCACAAATTTTCCAAAAGACATTTAAAGGTTTTATATGTGAAAATACATAAGTAAATCATTACAAAAATAGATGAGCTCAGTTAATAATGCACTATAGACTATCTTAGAAGAAGGGTCTTTTCAGTGAAGCAAGTTCAATGGAAAAAGTCCTAATCCAGAAGTTTTCCAGGCATAAAATTTCCAAACTCCCCAACACTATATATGTGAGTCATAGCTCTCCCGGGATATGGGAAGTTTCCTTCATGTGGTGTAGGCTGCTGCTATCATGCACATAAATTTAAACTACACACAGGAAATGCACATTTCATTAAAATAGTATGTGATAGTGAGAAACTTAAGATATTTTGGTAGATTTATTTGGAACATAGAAGTAAAACATAATATAGGTCAGATCAAATTACTGAAGTATCATTTCAGATTTCTTGAATTACTCTTAATAAGAAATATTTTCAATAATGATGGGAATAAGCTGTATTTTTACATGTTCAGCTGATACTAAAATCTCTTTAAAGCTCTTTCAAGCTCTCCTACCCCTACTCTGATCACTCAGACTACATTCAACAAGTATTTTTAGAAGCCATGACAATCATTTTCCAGTCCTGTATTTTAAAATCTCTCAATCAACTGTTTGCAACTTTCACTGCCGATAGTTCAAAACCTTTATTATTTCAGGCATTCGTAATTTTATAACTGTTATGCCTCTCTGTAATCCACCTGGCACACTGCCCCCAAATCCTTTCCCTCAGCCTGGCTTAAATCCAGTTTGAAACTCCACTATGCACATGACAGAGGTTTAACAAAGGGTGGCTAATCTAGCTCAAGAACTCTATATTGACTTCATACCAGCATGATGAGAAAGGATGGGTTTCAAGTGAAATAGAGCCAAAATATACTCTGATAATCCAAGTAAGTGATACAATTAAGAAAAAAAAAAAAAAAAGAACTAAACTAAATCTGGCATCTTGGAGTGTTGACATTTTAAAGGTTTAAAAGTTGGCAAAATCAAAGTAACCCAAAAATCTAGCACAATGCAACTCCCCAAATCCATCTACGGTACAGAAATTATAATGCTGACAAAATCAAAATTATATAGATAAAAGCCTAACATTGTGGAATGGCAGAATAATATCATCAAATGCCTCAGAAGACAGAAGAAAAAAGTCTGCAGTAAATTAACTGGGCACTTACCACTGCTTGTGAAAGAAAGCTTATTATTTTGTCAGGCATTTTATCACTGTAAAGAATCATTTATTCTGAAAGCAGCAGCAGTCAAGTTGGTCAGAAATCAGATAATTAAGAGGATCCCCTGTAACTATCTCTTACTGCTCCAACTTAGCATCTCTGTGACTGTGCTGCAGGGGCCAACAAGTTGTGGCCTGCTGTTTGTTTTTGTAAGTAAAGTTTTACTGGAACATAGTCATGTTCATTCATTTACCTACTGTTTGTCTACAGCTACTATATACTACCCTGTGAGAGCTGAGTAGTGAGGACAGTGACAATATGGCCAGCAAAGACTAAAATATTTATTACCTGGCCCTCTACAGAAACACTTTGAGGACCCCTGACTGGATGATACTATGGAAGAAGATAACCCTGATGATGCCTGGCTGCATACTTGGTTAGAAATGTTACCATAAGAGGTAGATAATAAGCCATTTTTTTCTCTCTTTACATTAAAGATTTTCTAACAGTATGTTTCAACTGTGACTATTTTTGATAATAGGAAATAATAATAGTGATTAAAATACAATTATTTAAAAATTCCTGTAACACAAAGTACTTGGATATGTGCTTTCTGCAGACCCCATAATATTAGCATGAGAAAATATTTGTATTTTATAGATCGTCTCCATGTTGCTGGTACTTTGCAAAAACACACTTGTGAATATTGAGTAATTAGTATATTCTTTCTCTAACCAACTATAAATTTTTACTATGGGATATTGAAACACTAGGTTTTTATGGAAATATTAAAATAGAGCATCATATGTATTTATGAAATTAAGATGTCTTAGATTATCAATAATGGTAAATGGTCCAAGAAATGTAATAATAAAGCACAGTCTAAACGTTGACTATATAGCTTTTTTTGACCATAGTTTGAGACTATGTTTTGTGATACTCAATTAACCTTGAAAACTAATTACTTGTCTGTGTACCGTGTATGAGGAAATGCTTTTTGAGTCATAACTTTATTCCAGACGTCAATCTGGGGTTGCTTATCTATTGAAATCTAATTTTAGGGGAAAAAAGAATTCAAAGATACCTGTTTGGTTTACAAAAGAAATGAAATATTATTCATTGGAATAATATACTTTTCTACCACATTTAGAGTAACATGGGAATTTTTGTTTCATACCAAATATCTCAGTGGCATTAGTAAAAATTCTGCAGAGCATCATAGGCTGTAAAAATAATTCTGAGTATGGCAGACAAAAATTCAATATTGAATTACAAAAGCATAGAATCCATCTTATCTAGACAGGTGATTTAAAAAAGTCATCTACTAAACATCATAGGACATTCTTTGAAAACAAGTATAATTATGCAGAATGGATGGATTTCTGTTTCTTACAGTGCCTCTACTCAGGATTATAATGCATGAGAAACAATGTAG
This sequence comes from Cynopterus sphinx, assembly GCA_030015415.1. NCBI lineage: Eukaryota > Metazoa > Chordata > Mammalia > Chiroptera > Pteropodidae > Cynopterus > Cynopterus sphinx. The sequence continues at coordinate 142,208,597 of CM057380.1, forward strand.
ATTTAAATTGTCACAGAAAAATTTGAAAATCATGGCTCCTGAACAAAATAGTTTTGTTTTCTCCTGAATAAAGCAGTTTTTTCTTTTCTCCTGAATAAAACATTTTCTTGATCATGGGGAAAACTACTTAGAATTATTTTATCATTAAGTATATTAATCATTATAATATCTGTCAATTACATATTAGCAAACAGATTAAAATCAATTTAAAATTTAGATATAGTATAACATATACTCTAAGACAATGATACTTTATCCCTTTTGCCTAGTTTTTATCTTTTTTTGTAGTATGCCTCTTTTAAAATATCCCTAAATCCTATTTTAAAAAAAAAATGCGCTAAAAATAACTGAACCAGTGAAGACTGATATGAAAGCAAAATCGACAATTTGGCTGCCATTTACTGACAGACTGAACAAGTTAAGGATAAATATTTCTGAGGAAGCAACACAGTTAAATATTGGTTAGAGGGTTGACTCAAAGATAAATAGTAGCCAAGACTATAAATCAGACAGCATTGTTTGAGATGGATAGTTTCTTTAACCAGTAGGTAAAACTGCTTCTAATTAGAATGATCACTAATAATTAGAATGATCACTAATAATAACAATTATTCAAACTAATAGAAAAGTTTTGTTTTAATAATATAAAAGAGTATCCAGAAGACAGTTGTGTTAAGAAATATGTGTTCTGTTAAGAAAATATTTTAGATCTTGAATTAAGGCCAGTCATGAACACAGGACACAGCTGACAAGTAACAAAAGATGCAGCATTTAAACATGATGGCCAGAGACATCGATTTACTTAGAATAGGTACATGCAACTTTTTAAAAAGTGATAAAACATGAACATATGTACACAATATAAACAGAGATAATTAAAAGCTTTATGTCTGTTGAATTTGGGGCTAATTGTTACAGCCACCAGAGGTCAGCCTTTCTCCAGAGTGACGAAAAGCTGGGCTTGTGAAGCACTTGTCCTTGGTATTTGTTATAAGGATACAGCAACAACAAACCCTTGTGTTGAGATATTCTTCTCTCCCCACCAAAACCGTATCTAAGGACGGAACCCTTCTCTTCCCCTACCTTTCCCCTTAATGCAGACATACAGGTAATGGAGAACAGGAGAACTGAAATAGCCCTAAAGGCTGAAATGATCTACATCAACAGTTGATTAGAGCAGTGAGGGATGGGGCTGGAGGGAATGCAGTTCCTGGGGAGAAGATTTGTGTAACAGCTACCATGCTATTGCGAGATAATGGAGAGAACTGGATGAAAGTGGTTTCAGGAATTTTTACTGTATAACATAAACATAACCATTCCTGGACGATTTTCAGCTAAAGACTGCAGTAAAGATTTATATTGCTTTTTAAATTTGTCGTGCATGTAAAAAAAAACCTTAACTTTTCTGTAACAAATCTGGCTTTAAGGAAAAATCAAATTAGCTAGGGCTCCTTCAGGGTTCAACATATATATTTACAATGAAATTGGAAAGAGACCCTTATTCATCACAGTGTCTTGCACAAAATATGTGGCCAATAAACACTCTTTTTCACTCACCCCAACTCAAGTATAACACAAGAAGCTGACAACTAAAACTTTCAATCTCTTTTGTTTCACTTCCAATTAAATGAGGTCCTAATTCTCTCCATTTACTGCCACTTTCCTATAGCCACAAGTAGAAGTAAAATTCAAGGGTTAGAGCAGGTTTTTATAATTTCATGTATGTGAATTATAGTAGCCAAAGGATTCGTTAGCATAGACCCTTCATGATTTCCCCAGGGGTTTAGAACCTTCCAAAACACAATCTTTCTTAGCACCAAGGATATCCTAAAGAAACAGGTTTTTAGGAACCCAGTAAAAGTCTTAAGTATTTTGTAAGATACTTGATAAAACATTGTTTAGTATTCTGACATATTGGCAAATAAGGCTATTGGACATCATTATATCTTTTGGATATATAACTTTGTTTCTCAATTATAAAGGCAAAATACATTCATTATAGTATTCAGAAAATGGAGAACAAAATTTCCTATATCCCACAAAATATGAGAAAAGAGAATGAACCTCTGAATAAAATATATTTTTTAAATATGCAAAAAATTAAATTTAGACATGGCTTCAAATTCTAATAATTATAATTCATCTGCATTCATTTCACAAAATCTACTATAATCTGTCCTCCCTTTACCAATGAAATACTTTCAACAAGTTCACCAAGAATCTCATGCTTGGTGGGCCATACGTTCATACTCAAGTTTATACTCTTCCCTTATACCTTCTTTAATGTCTCTACAGGACTGGCACTGTTGATCATTTCTTTGTACTCTCCTATCCTGATTTGTTACATTCTACTTTCCATGGCTTCTTTTATCCATCTGGTCATTCTCCCATAGTCATCACTGTGGGCTGTTCTTTTTCAGGTTATCATTAACTACTGAATTTATGGCTGTCTTCTATACCACTCATTCATATCCTATCCTCTCCCTGAGTGACCAAAGTCATTCTTACAGTATTAACTATGAGCTGCATAATGACAGGCTTAATGCACAACAGATGCTTAATAAATTTTAAATTTTATTAATGACTTAATGACATTCACATCAATCTCCAGGAAGTTCTTAGCTCTAAGACCAGAACTATACAGCAGAAGCCTATTATCCACTACAGCTGAGAATGATAATTAGTTGGTTGATCATAAAAGTGGGTTAAGCAATGAGTCATAAAAAAATGACAAATATTTTACACACAACTTTAATTAAATGTATGTCCAGTCATTTGCCAATATCTTTAGCATCTAGGTCATTATATAAGGATAACAGGTCAATTCACCACAAAAACATAAAAATTATAAATATACAAGTACTCAGAATCACCACATCTAAATATATGAAGAACATGTTGACAGAACTGAATGGAAGTACAGAAAGTAATACAATAGTAGGGGACTTTAATACTCTACTTTCAACAATGGATGGATCACCTAGAGTAGATTAACAAGGAAACACAGAATGTGAATAGCTCTACAGATCAACTTGATCTAAAGACAAAAGAAAACCTGACCTAACAACAGTAGAATACATATTCTTCTCAAGGGCACATGAAACATTTTCCAGGATAGATCACATGCTAAGTCACACAAAAAATCTTAAATTAATGATTGAAATCACAACAAGTATCTTTTCTAATAACCAAAACAGAATAAAACTAGGTATCAGCAGCAGAAGGAAAACTGGAAAAATCCACGAATTTGCGGCAATTAAATAGAATGCTTTTAACAGTGAGTCAACAAGCAAAAAGAAATTAGAAAATATCTTGAGACAAATAAATGAAAACACAATACATCAAAATTTATTGATGTAGCAAAAGTAAGTAGTACTAAGGGGGTGTTTAGAATGATAAACACCTACATTACAAAAGATCTCAAATAAACAACCCAACTTTATACATCAAGGAACTAGAAAAATAACTAGGTGCAAAGTTAGCAGAAGGAACTAATGAACCTTAGAACAAATAAAATAGAAAACAGAAAAATAGTAGAAAAATCAATAAAAATATTTTTAAAGATAAGCAAAATTGAAAGACCTTTAACTAGACAAAGCGAAAAAGAGAGAAGACTCAAATAAATAAAATTAGAAATTAAAGAGAAGCTACAAGTGATACCAAAGAAACACAAAGCATGAAAAACTACTATGAACAATTACACACCAACAAATTGGACAAACTAGAAAAAACAGATAAATTCCTAGAAACATACAACCTACCAAGACTGAATCACAAAGAAACAAAAAATCCACACAGACCAATACTAAGAAAATTGAATCAGTAATCGAAAGTCTCCCAACAAAAAATGATGAAGAAAAGATGATTTCACTGGTGAATTCTACTGTTTAAAGAATTAATGCCAATCCTTCTCAAACTCTTCCCAAAAACTGAAAAGAGAGAAATATATCCAAACTTATTTTATAGGGCCAGTATTACCTTGATACTAAAGCCAGACAACAATAGTTCAAGAAAGAAAATTACAGACAAATATCCCTAATGAATGTAGATGGAAAAATGCTCAGATGTAAAATACTAAAGCAAGCCAAATTTGAAAGCACGTTAAAAGGATCATATACCACAACCAAATAGGATTTATACCTGGGATGCAAGGATGGTTAGCAAAATATAAAAGTCAATAAATATGACAGCCTACATTAAGAGTAAAGGATAAAAATCACATGAGCATCACAACAGATGGAAAAAAACATTTAACAAAATTCAACACCCTTTCATGATAAAAGCTCTCAATGAACTAGGAATAGAAGGAAATTACTTCAACTTATAATACCCATATATGAAAAGCTAAATCTAACATCAGCCTCAACAGTGAAAAGTTGAAAGCTTTTCCACTACAATCAGGAATAAGGAATATTGTCACTTGTCACTTCTATTCAACAAAGGACTGGAATTCCTAGCTAGAGCAATTACGCAAGAAAAAGAAATGAAAGGCGTCCAAATCAGAAGAAGTAAAATTATCTGTTTGCAGGTGACATTATCTAATATGTAGCAAACAATAAAGCGTGCGCACAAGCGCGCACACACACACACACACACACACACACACACACTCTGTTAGAACAAATGAATTCAGTGATATCACAGGATACAAAACCAACATACAAAAATCAGTTGTGTCTTAATATTTGCAAACAATATACTTGATAAATGCTTAATATCCAAAATATATAAATAACTTTCAATGACTCAGGAAAAAGAACAAACCCCCGAAACCTAATAACCCAATTTAAAAATGGGCAAGAGACTTAAACAGATATTTTTTCAAAGATGACATGCAAATGGGGGACAGATCTAGGAAAAAAAACTCAACATCACTATCATCAAAGAAACACCAAAACCACAGTGAGATATTACCTGACATCTGTTAGAATGGCTTCTAAAAAACAAAACAAAACAAAACAAAACAAAACAAAGCAAACATACAAACAATACCAGAAAATAAGTTGGTAAGGATGTGTAGAAATTGGAACCTTTGTGTCTGGATGTAGATCACATTTTGCTTATCCTATTTAAAGTTCATCATGCTTTTTAGATGTACAGATTAATGTTTTTCATCAAATTTGGGAGTATTTTAAGTTATTATTCCAACATTTTTTTCTGCTCTTTTGTCTTTCTCCTTTCTTCTAGTATTCCCATTACACATATGTTGGTGCCCTTAATGGTCCCTCCATTTTTCTGAGGCTCTGTTGGTTTTTCTTCATTCTCTTTTTTTGGATTGTGTAATCTCTATCAATCTACCTTCAAGTTCATGAGTTATTTCTTCAGCCAGTTCAAACCTCGAGTGGCCATTTGAGCTGCTGTAATAAATTTTGTTACTTTGGTTTCTGTATTTTTGTTATACTACAGAATTTCCATTTGGATCTTTTATAATTTCTATCTCTTTGTTGATATTCTCAACTTGATGAGACATTGCCTTCTAGCTTCTTTAAGAATAGTTTCTATTAGTTCTTTATCTTATAATAGCTACTTTGAATTCTTTTCCTGTTAAATTCAACATCTGAGTCCTCTCACAGGCAGTTTCTGTTATCTGCTTTATGTTATTTTTCCATGTGTATGGGTCACACTGTCCCATTTTTTTCCATGTCTCATAGTTTGTTTGTTTGCTGAAAACAATATAATACATTGTAGGAACTCTGGTTACTAATTCCTCTCCCTTACTCTCTGGGGCTTGTTTTCTTGTTTGCTGTTTGTTTAGTGACTTGGTTAAGTAAACTATTTTAGAAAGTCTGTGTCCTCTGTGATATGATGCCTCTATCGTTGCTCCTCAGGGGGTGCAGTCTTGAGTATGCACACAGTCACCAGGGAATGACAGTTCATGTAAGCAGGTCTTTTAGTCTCTCTTCCTTATCTCTATTAAGCTGTGTGCCCAGCTCTTTAGCTCAACTAATTGCTGGGTGATTGCTCTATTGTTTTAAACAGTGCTCTGGGGCATAAGATGTTCTACAGTCTGCTCCAATTAAATTTGGGCAGTAATGGTTTTTGTTTGACAGTCTTCCAGGTTTGTTCTGACCTCAGGAAGGTTGTTCTTAGCTCTTTCCCTGATTCTCTTCTCTAAACTAGCTGGCCAATGGTTTAGCTTTTTGCTTTTAATTAAGAAGCTATCCCAGTTTCCTCCTATTTGCTCACTCTTGAGATCACCATTATTTTTTAAAGCATCCTGAGACCTGAATCTCCCTGCTATACTCTGTTTCAAATAAAATCAGTTCCTTTGGGGAGAACATTGATGCTCTCTGTTCTTATGAACTGCCTCTTCCTCTAGGCATCTGAGCCACCACTCTGCTGGCTGAGCAGTGACAGCAGCCACTGGTCTTTTGGGCTTGCCTCTCCCAGTGTGGAACTTCTGTCTTTCAAACAAGGTAGACAAGGAAAATTGAGGCCCCAGTATTCTTGGCCTGCAACCTCAAATAGAATCTGCATTCTGTCAGTAGGGGCTGGGTGGAGGAAAGGCGAACTCAACCTCTTCGTGGCAATGTAGACACACCAATTTACCTAACTTTGCACACATTTGGGATGTGGGAGAAAACCAAAGTGCCTAGAGAGAAAACTTCACACAGTTAGTGGCCCAAGTCAGAAATTTTTTTTCCTCATCATTATAATGAAACATCATTGAATAATAAAACAATGTTATTCAAGGACTTATATACTTAAAATTTGATTCACTTTGAAATACAATTTTAATCCTATTTTTACATAGTATTATATGGTAGTCATATTTTTACCTTAAATATTCTTTGAAAATAGTTTCTAAGGGCTCTGCAATTTTGTTCAATCATGTCAGATTTCCTTCACTTTCACAGCAGTCTATAAAAGTGCCTGTTTTGTTATTATCTCATCCTCACCGAATATAATATTCTTTTTTAAAAAATAGTTGTCAATTTCTTTGTAATATTTTCTCTTATGGTTGATTTAGCTTATGTTTACATTTTATTTTTGTATTTTTTTTCATTACTAAATGCCTTAGTAAGTTTGGGCTGCTTTAACAAAATACCATCAACTGGATGGCTCAAACAACAAACATTTATTTCTCAGTTCTGGAGGCTGGGAGGTCCAAGATCAAGTTGCCAGGAAACTTGTTGTCTAATGAGGGCATACCTCTTGGTTTGTAAATGGCCAACTTCTTATATCCTCACATGGTGGAAAGAGATAACTAGCTGTCTGGTCTTTAATAAGAGCACTAATCCCATTTTAGGGGCCCTGCCTCATCTATTTATCTAATCCTGATTACTTCCCTAAGGTTCCAACTCCAGATACCATCACAATACAGTTAGGTTTCAACATATGAAATTCAGGGAGAAACAAACATTCAGCCCCTGCATTAAGTGAATTAGTTTCCTGGGACTGCTGTAACATATTACCATGAACTGCTTGGTATAAAAATAAAAAAATACTCTTTCATAGTTCTTAGGCCCAAATCAGTTTCGAATTTGAGCCAAAATCAAAGTATCCTCAGGGCCTTGCTCCCTCCAAAGGTTCTAGGGGAGAATCCCTTTCCCAGATTCTTTAAGCTTCTGGTGGCTACAGGCATTCCTTGGCTAATGACATCACTCTAATCTCTGCCTCCGTGGTTCCACTGCCTCATCGTTTTCTGTCTCAAAAACTCCCTCTGTCTTTCTCTTATAAGGATAGATATGACTGCACTGGGGGGCCTACCCAGATAATCCAAGAAAAGGATTTAAGATCTTTAACTTATTTTTTTTTGCTATACAAGGAAATGTTCACTCTTTTATCATATGACAAGAATATACTTGTAATATGCAACAAATGAGATACTTACATTTATTTTTTCTCCTATTATATCTTAGACAAATGCCATAAAGCTGCAAATTTTAAACTGCAGCTCTGCAGCACCTCCAGAGACACTATTTAAAAATTATTATCAAACAATGGATATCCAGAAAATTAAATTCCCCTTTATAAGATAATTATCTAAAGTAAAACATCACAGTTAAAAATATGATATTAAAATCCTAGTAGTACATTTTTACTTAATCCAAACATTCCTTTAAAAGAATAACTGAGTGCATTTCTGCAAAATTATGATTTTTTTCTACAATAAAAAAATCTTTTTAAAATTCAAGGTATCTTTTGAACTTAATTTAGTAACACACACACACACACACACACACACACAGAGTTTTACATAAGCTTATATATGAAAACCATTTATATTCTTTAAGCCACTCTGGAAGGCAAATGTTTAGATTTTGCTGCACCAAAGCCATTCTAAAAGTTATGAATATAAAGTAATAAGACTACATTTTTCTTTAATATATAATTTCATACTTCACACACAGATGATTGCTATACCCATTATTGCTGGCAATTTGAGAAATATATACTTATTTATATTCTGCCACTTCTCAAATTATATTTGGAATTCTTCTAAAATTTCTTCTAATACACCAAAGTGTCTTATTTCTAATGGCCACATTTTTTAAAAAAGTATGTTTAGCATTCCTAAATTCACTCATAATTATTATTAACTGAACTTGAGATAGTTACCTCTTACTTTTAAAAAGCAAGCTTGTTACAGCCATGCCACCCTGAACATGACTGATCTTGGAAGCTAACTAGGGTCAAGCATGGTTAGTACCTGGATGGGAGACCACCTAGGAATCCAGGTGTTGTAGGTATTAAAAAAAAAGCAAGTTTATCCCATGTGACATGATTTTGCTGTTACTAAGATTATTTTAAAAGAACATACCACAAAAAAGTATATGCTGCTCAATCCAAGTGAAAGGGCTAGCACCGATGCTGGTATACTGTAAATGGGAACCAATTTTGTCAGGCAGAATTGGTCATACTGGAGACACTCTCCAAGGGAAAACTAAGACCACCACATAATAGTCTGAGCTGATCAGCTCTCCAGTCACCTTTCCGTGTAGTCCATCTCCAATCCAAAGACAGCGCACCATGCCACCACTATGGCCAAGCCAAAGCAGGTAGAAGACACTGTCTTATCTGCCATGATGCAAGAGAGGTTCAGATTTATTAGAATTTAGTCCAGCTCTTGAGAGAAAAAAAGCCTTATAGGGATATATCTAGTTAAGCCATTCATGAACTAATTATTCTAAATAACTGACTACAAAGGGGCCAACATCAGACATCAGGTCTGGGGCTAGATCAAATTTTCCAAACACAGTGAAAGGCTCTTCTGGTAGGTAGATCAATATCCTTGGTTTGGCCCAGTATCCATTCAATGCCCATTTTCCTCCAGGAGTGGCATGGGGCAGAACTAGAGCAACACTGATCGACCTACAGATACTTTCTGCTGGTTCTCCCATACCTATGTAATTTCTGGTCAGTAATTTCAAGTTTTAAATAATTTTAAGTATTCAGTTTCCATACATCTTTATGATTCTCTAAAAAAACCCTTAAAATCTACTTGGCTACTAATGCTGAGATCCGTATTTGGTTTTATAAACTTTTCTTTTTTCTTTTTTTTTTTTAGCCAATGAATTTTGTCAATAGGAAATATTAAAGCAGAATGTTAAAAAATTTCAGTCTAGTTATGTCATGTCAAGAATTTTTTAGATAACAAGTTTTTAGAACTATTTTCAAAGCAAGAATAAAGTCTTCAAAGGTGGCTGCCAATCACCTGTATAACATTTATGTGGATGTTTATATTCTAATTAATGGATATAGGTCAAAAGCATGATGAAATGAAGCAATGCTTTTTAAAAATAATAAAAATTAGCTTTATAGTGACACAGACATTCTTAAGGATTTGTCTCAGAAGTATAGATGTGTCCCAATTACAAAGAATTAATACGTTTCATTAGAAATTCAATAAACCAATTATATCTAACAATTCACATGCCTCTCATAGAGATATTTTAGTAGAAATGAAATCAAGCTATCTCACAGACTATCACAGTCCATGGAAAAGGGAAAATATTTTTTGTCATGAATGATCTTACAGGTTGTGTTGGTTATTACTGCCCCTCCGCTCCAAATGCATCCTTTTGTCCTACTAGATCCTTAAATATTTTTTCTTTGACAACCATGCCACATGAAGCTTTGTCAAGAGGAGCTCACTGGAGGGACACAGCAGAGAGGACAAGAGGAAAGGGTTATGCTTCCTGGCATATGCCCTCAGCAGCAGCTCCTGCAGCATGGTGTGGGTGGTTTCCTCAGTGCCAGGTCCTGCAGCAAATGCAGTCCCTCCAGGACCCAGCTTCTGCTAATGCAGAGAGGCCGGTGGAACCAGCAGCTTCCCTAGCACCAGCTTTGGGCAGTTTTATAGTGGACTGTCTCTGGTAAGATATCCCTTCAAGTTCCAGGGATGGATTTCTCTAAGTTCCATCAATGAAGCACCACAGTGACTTCTCTGTCACCGAGAACCACAGACAGGTTCTCTGCAACAAGGTCTGAATCTCTGTCCCAAGAGAACTCTTCTTGGAGTATTCTATCTCAGTCCTTTACATTAAACTTCCCCATTCAAATAACCATGTGGTTCCTCTCTCCTAATAGGACTCTGACTTATCCAGCAACAGAAAGCATTGTTTTCCAACTCTTTTTTGTGTACGTTAGAATAAACAGTTCTACTACAACAATTCTGATGTAATAAAAAGAGAAAATCATAATAAAGCTTTTTTGTTAAAAATATTTATTTAATCTTATGTAGACTTTTACTCCCATATAAACCAGAGAAAAACAAGTAAGTGTTTTCTTATTTAATATTATTAATGTATAAGGAAAAAAATTCTGGTTGAAATACTAAAAATGTGAAGCCAGAACTTTCATGAAAAAAAAAAAAAAAAAAACTTGCCTAGTTTGTACAATGCAGAGGGGAAAAAAAATCAAGAGAATTTTACAAACTGCTAGAAATGAAAAAAAGGTCTCAATAAATAAGCTTCAGATAATAACCTCTTGTTAATGTGAGTAAAAAATATAAATGAATGTATATAATAGGGCACATAAAAATCAAATAGCATACAGCAAAAAAAAGGGGAAAATATTTTCATACCTCATTAAATAGGCAAACACCTTTAAAGCAAAGTAAATTATGAAAGTTTGTTAATTTTTATATATTATATTAATAATCACTTAAAATGACTTTTCTCATTCAATACGAAACCTGAAGAGAACTTTGCAATTTATAAGGCTCTTCTTCACAGATCCTTTTATGTAGATGACAATATCAATAAAGATCCCTCCTATAATGAACTATCAGAAAGAGAAATAAACTTCTATTTACAATTGCATTAAATAAATAATTAATAAAATATGTAGGGATAAATTTAACCAAAGAGTTGAAAGATCTGTACAGTGAAATCTGTAAGGCATTAATGATAAAAATTGAAGACACAAATAAATGGAAAGATATTCCATGTTCATGAACTGGAATAATTAATATTGTTAAAATGTTAATACTATCCAAAACCATCTACAGATTTAATGCAATCCCTATCAAAATCCCAATGGGATTACTCACAAATATAAAATGAACAATCCTAAAATTTGTAAGTAACCGAAGCAATATTGAGAAAGAAGAATAAAGCTGGAGGCATCATACTCCATTATTGGAAACTATATTACAAACCTATAGTAATCAAAATAGCACGATACTGGCATAAAAACAGACACATAGATAAATGGATGAGAATGGAGAACCCAGAAATAAATCTACACATGTATGGTTAATTAATTTATGACAAAGAAGCTAAGAACATACAACGGGGGAAAGTATAGTCTCTTTAATAAATGATGCTGAGAAATGGCAGCTCTATGCAAAAAAAGAAAAAAAAAAGGGAAAAGAAAAAAGAAAAAAAGAAAGAAACCAGACTATTATCCTGTACCATACACAAAAATTAACTCAAGATGGATTAAAGACTTGAATGTAAGATCTGATACCATGAAACTCCTAAAAGAAAACAGGAGGTAAGCTCTTTGACATCAGTCTTGGTGATGGCTTTTTGAATCTGAATCTGAAAGCAAAGGCAACAAAAGCAAAAATAAACAAGTGAGACTAATCAAACTAGAAAGCTTCTGCACAGTAAAAGAAATCAACAAAATAAAAAGGCAACCTACTGAATGGGAGAAAATATTTGCAAATCAGATATCCAACAGGGGTTGATATACAACACACACACACACACACACACACACACACACACACGTGTGTGTGTGTGTGTGTAGACTCATGTAACTAAATAGCAAAAAAAAAAAAAAAAAAAGATCTTTTTTAAATAGGCAGAGAATCTGAATAGACATTTTCCCAAAGAATACATACAGATGGCCAAGGGATACATGAAAAGATGCTAATCATCAGAGAAAGAGAAAGCAGAATCACAATGAGATAGCACCTCACAGAATGGCTATCACGAAAAAGATAAAAAATAAGTGTTGGAGAGGATATGAAGAAAAGGAAAGAAACTCTTTGTGCACTTTTGGTAGGAATGTAAACTGGTGCAGCCGCTATGGGAAACAGAATGGAGGTTCCTCGAATTTTTTTAAATACTATATGATCCAGTAATTTTACTTCTGAGTATTTATCTGAAGAAAATGAAAACATTAACTCAAAAAGATATATATACACCCCCATGTTCACTTCAACGTTATTTATAAGCCAAGATATGGACAAACCTACGTGTCCACTGATGGATAAATGGATGATAAAATGTAATATATACACCACATTTTCTCTATCATACACTTATTCATTGTATATATACAAAATGGAATATTACTCAGCCTTAAAAAAGAATAAAATTTTGCCATTTGCAAACTTGAGGGCATTATGCTAAGTGAAATAAGTCAGAGAAAGCCAAATCCCATATGATCTCACTTATACGTGGAATCTAAAACAACAACAAAAGAAAAAAACAAGCTCACAGAGAACAGATTAATGGTTGCCAGAGGTGGGGGGTGGTAGTGGTAGTGGGGGGATGGGTTAAGGGCACCAAAAGGTACAAATTTCCAATTATAAAATAAGTAAGTCATGGGAATATAATGTACAAGATGATGACTACAGTTAATAATACTGTAATGGGTATTTGAAAGTTGCTAACATTAGATTTTAAATGCTCTCATCACAAGAAAAAAAATTTGTAATTTTATAAGGGAACAGATGTTAATTAGACTTATCATGGTAATCATTTTGCAATACATACAAATATAAAATCACTATATTGCATGCATAAAACTAATCCTATACATCAATTATACTTTAATAAAACATTAATATGCTAAAAAACAAAAATGAAAACAAAACACCCTCCTTTCCCTGCCACCCCTGTGCCATCCTTCCTATCTCAAATAGTGACTTTCTAGAATAGACAGCAAGGAAATACAGATTAATAAAGGTAATACTACAAGAAAAATCCTGGACATGTGAGCTCTGGTCCAAGATTATCGAGACGATCTTAAAATCTCAGGTCAGGGAGAAGCTAATTCTTAAACTAAGACCACTGTAAATGAGGTAAAAGCACGGGTTAGACTTTAGAATTAGGGAGACTGATTAGATAATCTAAAAATAAAAGAAACAAAAACACCAACTTTCCAATCAATCAATGAAACCCCTAAAACAGCCCTAATAATGTCCAGGCTTTTAAAAGTTTAAAACAAATGAAAATGAATGAATTTCCGATGTGTTTCGAAGGAAAATAGGTTCTTCTTCCTGCCGCTAGTTAAACTCTTTAGTTGAAGGTTCTGACTCTCCAATTTTGGAGACTATGCCTGACAGGCAAAGTACAGGGTGAAAAATAAAGATAACAGTAATTTAGTAACAAATTATAAACTCCAACTGGCCACCAGCACTTCAAAGTAACCACTGGTCAGAGTTGGTGGGGTCTGTGGTCACAGTGTTATAAAGAAGTATTGTCTTCTGCTTTTAAAGTATAAATAGCTACAACATTACGAATAAGAAAAAATAAACAATATTACTGAGAACAAGCAGAGAGAATGTAGAAATATTACTAATGCACTTTTTCCTCAATTTCATTTATTTTTCCAAAAAGTATTTTTAAATCAGAATTTCTTACAATCAATAATAAATTATCTAACTTTGGGCATTATATAATTTCATCTCCTAACATCACTACAAAAATAAGCAAGAAAAAATTTCCTTTCTTTTCAAACTGGGATAAGTAACAAAGTATAATGTTACTCACTTTAAAGATACACACAAAAGAAGCAATTTTTCATGGCCTAACACTTAATTTGTATTCAATCTCTTTGCTGGTAGGTGGCCTATTTATTGAATATATTTTGATATAAATTATGTTTCTATTTCTGTTTTGTGTCTCAGATTTTGGAGGTGAAAAATAAAGAACGCATTTCCTAGAAATTTCAACACTAAGCAGCAGGTATGATAATTTATCATTGTAGTTATTACCAGTCTTTGGCTCAAACATTGCAACCCTGAATCCTGCGCCCAAGATGTTCTCCAATAATCCTGCAGTGGGTGGAGACCTTTACATCAAGGGGTCAAGAGACATTGGAACATCTATTTGACCATATGTGGAATTTTTAAAAAATGCCATCTTCATTTGAAGTAGTGGTAAGGTCTGAAAGGAAAGGGGAAGAAAGAAAAGCAAGGAAGGAAGAAAGAAATCTGTGATCCTAAAATCTTTTTACTTCCACATATGCAGCCATAGCAGAGTTTTAAATTCTTAAAAGATCAGTATTTTAATCTATGATTAAATTTAATGAAGACTTCACATCTAGTTTTTGCTGACTATATAAAAAAATCTAATTTCATTATAACAAACTCTATGAACACTGTTAAAATTTTTTATTTCAAATATCCATTTGAAAAAGTGTTCAAATAATATTATAAACCAGTAATCAACTTGCCTTGAAATTTTTTGATATGGAGGTGACTTTTATGTGCTATTTAAAATGAAATTTAAATTGTATTAAATTCAATTGTTCAGTTAAACTCTACAGGAAAATACTGCGTTGTTTGTTCTTCCTATAAACCATGTTATTATTTACCTTATTTATTATTATCCCAAAAGCAAATTGGCTGAATTTCAACACACTACTGGAATTCAGGAGAAAGTTAATACAGACACATTTCAAGTCAAGGATAGCACATGTTTGATTCTGTCTACTAAGTGATGGACTGCAGATGTCAAGAATGCAATGCTGAAAAGGATTATCAGGATCAGCATGAACACTTACCATGATCAATTAGTTGTGTCTGCCATGGACCCAGGTAACATATACAAGACATATTTCATTATCCTTAGTATGGGTGCTGTTGGTCAGGCAGCCCTGGATTCAAATCTTGGCCTCACCACTTATTAGCTATATGACTTTAGAAAAAAATACTAGTTTCCTTTGCACTGAAATAAAAATAGTAACCCTTACATTTGTAGAGATAAAAAATAATAACATGAAGACTTAAATACAACTTGGCATGCAATAATCACTTAGCAAAAAACAACTATTATTAGTATTACTATAGAGGTTTGAGTCTTTTAAAGCTCATTAGTGACTTGATCACTGAATATGATCTTGAAATAAGCAGGTCCTTGTCAAAGTTTGCTGCTGTAGTGATGAGCTCTTACTCACTGGACATATGGCACCATCTGGCTGTGGCTGCATCTGCTGAGCACAGGCATTGGTAGCTCAAGCAGGGGACGTGAACACAACTCCACAAAGCAACAAAGGTCCACTCTCTCAAATCCCTCAAATCAGTGCTACAGGCCTGAGGAATGCAGAGAAAAACTCCATTCACTCCGAATGAGGTTTAGAAAAATAATGGTTACAAAAATAGAACCATTTTATTCTTCCTGGGACCACTCACCTACCTACCAAGTATAGGATAAGAACTAGTAATTTACACTCTTCTAAGAATTTAGAAAGTCTTAATCTAGGCCTACTCAACACTGACCACATTGAAAGAAAAAAAGACTTCTATCAACACGAAATCTACTTTAATGACAAAGTTTACACATAATATGAAAAACCTTTAAAAATGTAAAGTTAGAAAATGCTTATGATATATAACCAGGAAGAATAAAAAATATAGCTGAAAGGAAACTAGGTCCTTTTATTATAAAAGTTTTCAACAGTTAAAAACAGTGTCAAATCTTATATTATTTAAAATCCTAACGCCATGATTATAATTTCTAATGAACAGGCTTGGCTACTACTCTAGGTCTTATTACATGATTTTCCTGAGCCTGAGTAAATGTGACTGAAAAATAATAAAAGTGGAAGTACACTGGATTTTAAGAGTCAGCAGATCTGGGTTTACTGCTTATTTTAACTGTATAACCATGAACAACTTTAAATACATGCAAGCTCATTTCTTTATCCGTGGAATACTGGTAAGAATATTTTTCTCATTAGTTTGCATGTGAGCATCAACCTAGACTCACTTACTTAAAAAGTTTTATGAGCACTAAAATGTTGCCCCATTAGGCAGCTTTCAAAAAAAAAAGACATATTTTCCCATGGGTTTATAAAATAGACCTCGACTACAGGAAACAAGAGAGAAGCTGGGAGAGAAGTCCCATGGGCACACCACACAAGGAGAACTCTGCCCTTTCTATTGGGCAGAACTGCCAAGCTCCCTGAGGACGAGCCCATGCCAACAACAAGCCCTGGGGATAACAGCCTGCTGACTACAGAAATCTCACCATTTTTTTTTTTTTTATTCTGGGAGAAACACATTCCTTTATTTTGAATCTGTAAGTTTGGTTGGAGGGACAGAGCACAAAGATGCAACAAACTGCACAGCTATTAAAATTCCCATGGAAGGAAACATCATGGGTATGGAATGCCCAAGAAAAAGCAAATGTGGATAGTAATCGTAGTCCTCACCGATTTTTAAAAAATTTCAATTCACTTACATGATTAGTAATAATAAAAATAATACAAGCAGCAATGGTTAGTGGTCTGAGTGATATACCGATACGAGGACAGATGGGAAGATAACTTCTATTCCTCTATCTTCAGAAACACATAAAGTTGTTTACAGCCGATAAAAAGAGGCTAAAGAACTACAATTGTCGCAACTAACACTCAGTATTCATTGACAGTTATAAAACTATGTGGGGAAGAAGAGATTTGGTTTTCTCACTTCTTAAACGTTAAATGCCTGATGGTTTTATATTAAGTACTTAAATATGGAGCACTAGGAACTGCTCCTAGTGCTTTGAATGATCATTTTATTTAGTTCTCATAACAATCTTAAGAAATAGGTACTATTATTAGCTCTACTCTTAGAAGAGCAACCCAGGCAAACAGAGTTCTAAAATGTGGCCAAGATCCCACAGGTCATCAGGAGAAAAGCTAAGATCTGAATTCAGGCAGTCCACCACCTGAGCTTAAACCTTGAACTAATAATATACTTTGTCATCTAAAAAAATAATTAAGCAGAGAATGTATAATTGTTTCCAAAGCTTTAAAGACACCAGGTTATAACTGAATTTCACAAGTCATTAATTAGCTAGTTAAATGTGTCATCATATTTACTTGACACAGGTGTTTGAGGGACTGGAGGTAAAGCAGTGGCAAGGGCCTAGAAGGGTAACTATCACTCTCAAAAATTATGCTGCTCACCGGGAAGAGGAAAGCTATAATAGGAAACCTCTGACTAACCTTTTTGGAAAGTAGGCTCTGAGGAAATTTGCAGGGGGCTTCCTGATTCTGTAATACTGACTGAAGTCAAAAGTCTACTATTTTTAATAAGGACTTCTTTCCACGGGCACATGGCTGAATCGGCTCTTAGAAATGGAGCTGACACAAACCAAAAGAGCATCAGGCTTCATTCCCCCAAAAACTGTAATAAAAACTCTGTCATACTGTGACCAGATGTGGCTGCAAAATATAAAGATAAAACTTTTGTACTGAAATACCCTAAGATCTAAAAACTAAGATCATTAGTCAGTAACCTTTTATTTCATTTATAATTAGTTACAGACTTCTTGCCACTTCAGTTTTCACTGTGAACCACTTTTTTAAAAGATTTTTTTACTATCTATCTATCTATCTATCATCTATCTATCTATCTATCTATCTATCATCTATCTATCTATCTATCATCTATTTATTTATTTATTTTAGGCGAGGCAACCCTTGGTTGATGACCTCACAGATTGCAAGGACCTTGTCAGTTTACAATCCCTTATTTTTTCATTTTTTATGCCTACAGCACCTGGTATTCCTAGGTGATCTCCCATCCAAGTACTAACTGGGCTCGACCCTGCTTAGCTTCTGAGATCAGACAGAATCAGGCTTGTTCAGGGTGGCATGGCCGTAGACTCACTGTGAACCACTTTAAAATAAACTTTCTCACTTTTAAGTTTCATAATCAGCAACTTCCCAACTACAATAGAATTTCTGGCCTTATATTTAACCACCTTCACCCTTTCTCTTCTAAGTGTGTCTGCTACTTGCCCCTATGAACACCTCTTGATGGAAGCTCCCCAGAGCCATCTTTGTATATCTTTCCCCACCATTCCTTCAGGTGACTATTCATTTTGTATATAATCACATATACACCATCTGTACATATTTGGTCCTAAGTGTTCTTCACAAGAGAATCTGTCAACTCAAATAGTATGATCAAGATGGTTCATGATTCTGTTATACCTTTATCACTACAGCTCCCTCTGAGGGGATAATCATGGGACCAAACAATAGTTCTATCCTGGACACAAAGCCCTGAGAATTCTCTGGGTTATGTGGATATTACTGTAAGGTTTCCTTTGATTTCTGAGGTACAAAGATGGATAATTGCTCAGTTGACCTTAGAAGATCTTTCTCAGATCTGCACTGGACAGAAGACGAAACTAAATTCTTAGGACTAATAAAATGAGTGATAACCTCCTATCACCTATGGATTCCAAAAAGAAAAAGAAAAGATGGTACTAGGGTCAATAAAACACTTAAAATGGCAAATGTACTAAGCTGGAGAAGAGCAGTTTCTAGTCCAGGCTTCATAAACAGTATTGGTCCTAACTGGTCTTCCTGCTGTCCCCCAGTTCCTGCTGTCCTTTCTATTAGGTCTCTAAAAGTCCCTTGTTGTTGCCCTTTGGTTGTCCAAAAGCCCCAACCAACCATTCCCTGCTCTGTCCCATTACTATAAATAGAATTGTGTAGCCTAGAATTTTTTTTTCTTCTTTACCAAGTCTTCCTCATGTTTATTAGAGTTGCTGAAGTTGATCAGATGTTAAGGAGGGAGGGGAATATCAGACTAAGCACATGAAATTAATTAATCTCCAACAGGTAATATAAAAAGAGATAATTAGGTCAAGAGAGCTTTCCTACTGTTCTTTAAAAAAAACCACTACAGTGCCCATTCTCAGGATCAGGAGAATTAGGATGTGGCTAGCAAGGTGCCTAGGGTGTAAACTAAGGGGGCATCATTCTCAACTGCCAGCACTGAACTTGCTTGATTGTGAGGGTGAGTGCCTCCATATATTTTGTGCCCTCACAGGTGCCTCATCTTCCTTATTCTAAAGGCCTTGAGCTATTCTGTCTACAAATCAAAATGGTTAAGATGGCCCCAGTGGATAAGAAAAAACTTTAGCTGCTTTTAAGTTGTGGCCTATGGAGAATCAATTGGTTCTACCTTATCTTCTAATTTCCCACTAATTTCTAATTCAATTTCTGGCTAAAACTTAAGCCCTTGGCTGGTGCCTGACCAACTTTCCTAAACAAAAAAGGAACAAACACTGGGGAGTGAAAAAGTCTTCTGTCCACAAAATCTATTATGTATCAGTTGGCTATTCCAGAGCTATATAATACCAATGTCTGGAAAACTAGTGGTATGGTCAGTGGAACCCTGTGGTTACCATGCCAGCCCACTTGTATCAACTCCAGCATCATCTCTCTCTCCATGGATTTTTGCACTGCACTAGAAAATAAAAACATAGCCATATAACCCAACTTAAAACAAAAATAAAATAGCTTTATTCTGATCCCACTTCCCGTATCAGCTATCCTCCATTTCTTGTTTCCTGTTCATTTTCTCACCTCCCATCTGTATTGAGCTCATTCCTGTCAGGCTCTTAACCCATTACTCCACCAAAATGACCATCACCAAGGTCAATAATCACTTTCATGTCAATAAATCTAAGAACCAACGTGTATCACCTTATTCCTGATACACCTTCTTAATTTGGCTTCAATTTCCTCCAGCCTCTCTGGTGTTCCTTCTCAATCTCTTATTCTCTGTGCTTTATTAATGTCTGAGTATCCCAAAGCTCAATAATTGGTCCACTACTATTTTTTATTTACATTTACTTGGTGATCTCATCCAACTTGGTCATAATTTGAAACACCACACACTTGACAATTCCCATATTTATATTTCTAGCTCAGACTCTCTGACTTCTGTCTCACATTCAGATGCCTATTCAACATTGCCACTTCGATGTCCAGTAGACATCTCAAACTCAACATGTCTTAAAAGTAACCCTCAATCTTACCCACCAAATCTCTTGCACTTACAACTTTCATCTCAGTTCAAAGCAACTCGAATGTATCCTTTTAGTGGCCAAGGTGCAAATGCCTACATTTAACCTTGACCTCTCTCTCTCACAACCCATATCCAATATGTCAGGAAATTCTGTTAGCTTTACCTTCATCCCCACTACCATATCTTCTCACCCGAATTACCACAGTTGCCTTCTAATGAGTGTCCTTGTGCTTCCTCCACCCCCAGACTCTTTTCAACAGAGGAGCCAGAAAGAGGAGAAATAAAAAATAATTATAACAGACAGACAGGATCTTAAGTATGTAAATGACAAGACTTAATGAAGTAGCATTATGGACACTTGCACCTATACCATGAATGCAACAGTTCTAGGTGCAGACTGCTAACAGGTGTGTCGATAAGAAACTCAAATACTTAAATACTTCAATTGTTGTCTGTCTGTGCTAAGTTGCGAAACAATTCTTTTTCCAGTTCCCCTTAATTTACATAATAGCAGTATTTCCAGAAAATTCATTATATATTAAGATAATGAAAAAATGCTTTATGTATATATGTAAAAAGTTTGGTTGTGGCTTTTCACTAGGAAAGTACAGTGGACCATTTTAATGCCTGACATCTCTGTCACCAATTTACTAAATGCCAGTAGCATCCTTTCAATCACTGTGACAACCAAATATGCCTCACAAATTTTCCAAACACTTGTGATGGTGGAACCATTCCTGCTTAGACACATTTTTGTAAAAATAAGTCTACAATCCCACAGCATATCTTGACTTTATAGTTTAGTCAAAGGAAGTGTGAATAATGTATTGAAAAGCACAAAGTGCCATCCATTTTGAGTGTTGAATTACAATTTACTCAAGAATATCAATTGGTTTTCAGCCCAGACAGCCCCCTTGTCTTAAAATGTTGGTGAGGCTGGCTTTCTTGTGAGATGGGGTGGGCTAATAATGGCTGGCAGAAATGCATTATACATAACTTGAAACCGTGGGAATACTGTTGCTACGTAAATCCATTTTGCAGTAGAAAACAAATAGGGAAGTACCATTGTATAAGAAAGAACACTGGACTGATTGGAAATCAAAAGATATGGGTTGTAATTCAGGTTCTGTGAATAAAGAGATATATTCACCTATTCAACAGATATGTATCTACTTGGCTAGGTACTGGGACCACAAGATGAATAGAAGAGTTTTTGCAGTAGAGACTGTGTGTAGAGGGAGCAAATATAGGTCTCCAACTTGGTGTTGGCTTTTTCAACCTCAGATTTGAAAAAGTGCTTTCCAAGTAAAAAATAAAGTCAAGATTTCATGTACATGCTTGCAATATGCTGTGGTGCAGCACCAGGAAAATACAAAATGAAGCAGGCAAGACAGTTCTAGAATTAAGGTTAAAGTCATCCATATGGCATTATTTTCTTTTTCACATAAGGACATAAACATTACCAAATGAGATAACCATTTTGTAACAGTAAAAAAATCACTTTTTATTTCTACTTGATATAATAAAAAGATTGAGAGTATACATTCAAATGATCCTTGGGAGCAAAATAGAATAGAAATGGTAGTTAATATCAGCCTGTTTATCTAAAGCAATCTTTAATCATTTCATCTCTCACACAATTCCCATTCTGACAAGGCAACATTGCAAAAAATTTGGACAGTAAAATTGTCTAGTGATAGAGCAGCTAGCTCACAGGAGAAAATATTTACGAAGTAAATGGTACATTAGATCAACTGGCTGGAAACAGTATAGCTTTTAATGTTATCTATTTATATCTAATTTTTAAAGTAAGAACATTTTAAGGGTGAGAATGTTAAATAATTTATTGAGATTATAACAGAAATTATCAAGAATAAAAAGCATGAGTAATTTTCTCCTTAGAAGTATCTAAAGTTGGTTATTCTAAATCATTAATACTTCTATTTATCCTCCAACCAGGACTCTGTCTACCTCTAAATAATTTTAATCCTTTCAATTACCATAAATCCCAGAGCTCCTAAAAGAAAAGGCTCTTTCTATCAAACTAAAATAAGAATCCTGTTTTTTAAGCTAGTCATGTCACTTCCTTCCCATCCACAATCATATTCACACCCAATGTACTTGCTTACCCCCAAACCTTTCTAGGTTTTGCATATACTATTTTCTAGCATGTTCTAGAAGGCCTTCTTACCACCCCCTAAAGACCTTATACCAGAAAAAAACAGACCTTAAATCAAAGGTTATAATAAGACACATAAAGGAACCCAGTAATCCCAGTTCTGGGTATTTATCCAATGAAACCCAAAACACTACTTTGAAGGGACATATGCATCCATTTGGTCACTGCAGCATTATTTACAATAGCTAAGAGATGGAAACAATCTGGGTGCCCATCAATGATGAATGGATAAAGAAGAGGTAATACATATGTACCATGGAATATTACTCAGCCGTAAAAAAAAAAAAAAAAAAGAATTAAAATTTGCCAACTGCAACAGCATGGATGGACCTAGGGTATATTGTACTGGGTGGAGTAAGTCAGAAAGAAAAAGATGATATTATCTCACTTAGATGTGGAATCTAAAGAACAAAATAAACAAACAAACAAAATAGAAACAAACTCATATAAAGAACATTTTGATGGTTGCCAGATGGGAGGGAGGTTGAGAAATGGGTGAAGAAATCAAGTACAAATTGTGCATTGAGCCTGTCATCATGTAGCTCATAGCTGATACTATAAAGTATGCCATAAGGTATAGAGTCAATGGTATGTGATGACTGTGTACGGTGTCAGATGGGTGCTGAATTTATTGGGGTGAATACTAGGTAGGTATATAGGGCTGACGCAGCACTGTATGTCAACTATAATTGAAAAATAAAAAAATTATTTAAAAAATTTTCAATACCTGTGAAACACAATAAAGTACAAGGAAACTAGCTATGTCTGTATGCATGCACACACACACACACACACACACACATACAGAAAACCTATTTACCATTAAATACTTGGCTAAAATAATATTTGTAAGCAGCCTTCCTTAACCTCTACAAGTTAAAGTTCTTCCCCCATGGCACCCATACCACTTCTTTCATTCCGCTATTGCAATTACTACCTGTCTATATCCCTGTAAACTCTCTGTAACCCTAAAGACTGGGCAATGCCAGGTCTGAATACAGATTTGCTAATGAAAGAACTATGGAAGGTAACAGTGAAAAGGCTTTGATCCCTTTGCTAAGGATCCAAACCTTAACATCTACTACTTCCTCTATTTTTGCAGCATTAGAAGTTATTTATAAATTATAAGAAAAACACATTTGTTATGTGTATTAGCAATTAGTCTTTCAATTTTAAAGGTTCTGTCAGATTTTTTCCCAAGGAAGAAAAACATCTCTGCAGCTGAGACACAAAACAACTGCCCTCAACTCACTAACAGTCTATTAAATGCATATAAAAATTCATACTGGAAATATTTACAAAAAACTTCACATTTAGACTATAATTGATCCAAAAACAGGAACGCACAAGAGACAAAAAGCATACCACAGGAGAGTTTACAAGGGAAAGTGGGTGTAGTTCAACAATATAATTCATGTCGTTCAATGTTAAAAAATGCTTAATTCAAACAATATAGACAAACCCTCTACCATAAACTGAGGAACCACATGTGTAGTTAGTTATGATTACCACCTACAATGTCTAGTCAAATGGTATATAGAAATACATCTAGGAAGTGTGAGAAGTAAACACATAACACAGCAGAAATATCTATACAAAAAACTTATCCAATAGCATAGCTAATGCAATTTATATTGATGAAGAGAGAAATTAACAGGTATCCAAGTTCCAGATATATTAAACAAAGGAACACATTAGTCTTTATTATTTCCAGGGACAGTGGGCTCTACACTTCTAGGAAGCACAATACTAGATGCACCGGTATACACCATAGTCTAATATGAATGGCAGCCAAGAATGCAGACTCTTCATCCCTGCCCAGTGATTCAGATTATCCCTTATTTATTTTCGTGTATAGTCCATCTCAATAAATATATCTTTATAGTTAATATGTATTTTTAAGAAGGCATAATAAAATCTTAGGTATCTGGATTTTAAAAAAACTTCATTTTCAAGTTTCTGAATATAAATATATTTGTTTTAGAAAATCTGTAATAATTTAAAATTTATAATAATCATTACTTTCCCTATGTTTCTTGAAGATAATCATCATTAATACTTTTGTATATTGCCTTCTCATTCGTTTCTTATGTAAATATACTTTTAAAAATACAAGTGACAATATAAGGACATAATATAAACTATAATGTCCTTATATTGTCAATTTTTAGGTTCCTATCATTTTTTTATTTCATTAAATAGTTTAAAAAAACTAGATAACTAGGTAGGTAAGTAGGTACATAGGTAGACAGGTAGGCAGATTCCATTATTGGCTGGTGAGCAGTCTATCTTCTAGTTGCATTATATGAGCATTCTGATTTTCTCCCATTGCCAGCATTAGGAATTACATAGGTCTGTTTATGTTAACATTTTATGTATAGGCCACATTGTCATATACATTTTTAATTTAATAATATAATGTATCAAATGATATTTCTTTGTTAAGTATTAAGTTTAAACAAGTCTTTAGGTCTATCTCTGTTTATATTCTTTTTTGAACTGCCTACAAAGAACTATGAACTAATTTGTTAATTAAGCATTGATTATTTAATTGGGTGGTGATTATACTGACTTGAAATAATTTTTTATATATGTCTTAACTTTATTTTGATATATTACATAGAGAACACTTTTTATGATTTGACATATGCTAAATTTGTTTTTATTTTTAATATAATTACATATATGAATTATTCCTTTTTTTAACCTTTGCTACTATATCTTCATTTATCTTTCCACCAAATCTATCAGCTATTCATGGACATTCTCTTCTAGGATATTTATTACTATACTTTTACATTCATTATTTGTAATGGCATTTTATCAATACAATATTCTTCTGAGCTTTCTCTTCCAAATATTTGTCGATTCTATTCTATCAACATCATAATATTTTTTAATTAATATCTTCTTTATGTAAACATTTCTTGGCTTTTTTCTACAAAAATGAAACTTAGAATAACTGACCTATAGAAGATTACCACTAAATTTTTTATTAAAATTGTATTAAACTTACAAATTAATATAAAAAGGTTGAAAATAATTAATGAATTGCCATACCTAGAAACAAATATGTCTGTGCCCTCGAGGTAAAATTTATTAGTTTCCTTCATATATGACATTCACATTTCTTACAAAGTTTAGTCCTCAGCATACTTTTTGTTGCTACTGAAATAGACTACTTTTTCCTCATATTTTAACTGGTTATTTTCATATAGATTATATTATATTATTTGTAATGGAACCTTACTATACTCTATTCAACTGATTGTCTTGGGGATTTTTTATTATTTACAAATAGTTTTATCCTTTCCAATAGTTCTTTTTCTCAGTCCTTTTTAATACACTAGCTGAGTACTTCAGAGCCATGTCGGTGAATATAGCTAGTTATATTGCTAATTCTAATTAAAAATAAAATTCTAGTGTTTATTAGTATTTTCGCTCTTGACAGCATGTTCCAAATTTTGTTTAAAAAACTACAGGTACTTCCCATAAAGTATTAACAGCAGATCTCTCTAAACACTGAAATAATGAGTGGTTTTATTTTCCTTCACATTTTGCCAGTAAACAAATTATTTAGGTTTCTAATCTACCATTATATTCTTTACAATTCAAATTTTGATTTTTTTAAAAAAATCATCCATTTGATTATATTTTCACACGTGGAAAAGAATCTAAAAAGTATTTTCACTTTTTAATCTACAGATAACTAGTTACATCTTATAACTTCTAATTTTCCAGATTTTTTTTATTAGTTATATAGTCTTCCAATTTCTTTTCTAAGCTTCCTAAAATGAATGGACACACACCCTTACCTCCTTACTTTTTTGCTTATGGAGAACATTTAAACTGCAAACAATTTTGGTTAGCAATCATTATCTTGCAGAATCCAAGAGTGAAACAAACCTAAACAAGCTTTCTCTTCAGAAAAAAACATTCTACTGTCCTTTGTGAAAGATAGCAGATAAAAATAATGTCTGATACATATTTTTCAAAGTAAATGTATTCTAATAAAAATAATATTTCATGTTGTTTATTAAAATACAGTTGTGCTTACGACTACAGTACAAGATGCCATAAAATAAAAATATTAACAATTTGATATTAGGAACATCATAACATTCCCAGATTAGAATTCCATGAAAACCAGATTCCAACACTCTTAATATTAAGACTTGTATTTAACAATTTCTTCATGTCCTCATCAAATCCTATTTCTTTCATTTTCATTAAGGAACCATTATATTGAACCCATCTTGCCATTTGAAATAATGAATTTGAGATACATTACCCAAAATTGTCAATTTCAAATATAAATAGCTAAACTTTTTCACTTTTACTCTACATCAGGAAAGTTTCAACATGCTAAAAAATGCAAACTACCACCCATCTTCTAAAAACAGAAATGAAATAATTAGGTCACAATAGATGGCTCCTTTCTTGGAGGATAAGAAAAAGAGATGGTGAATACAACCAGAATGTTTATTGTCCCTGAAATTCTTCAGGCCTGGATTCCAAGTGTGATTCTTGATGTAGGTTACTATGACAACTTAAGTTACAGAAAATGTCCCCTCTTCTACCCAATTTTCTCCACAAGATCATTCCAAGCCTCCTAAAATCTGTGTGCATGAATTACCTGTAATAATAATAAACATCTTTTTACCAGTTTTATTCAGAAATGCCCCCATTTAAACCCTGAAACCAAGTATAAGCATATAAAAAATAAAATTCATTAAGTCTACATGGGACAGAAAACATAACCTGAAAACACACACTCATACACACATACACACACACCCTTAAAATATAAAATGTTAAGAATATTCTGAAACTACTTCCCATTATCAGAGGCACAGTATATTACCACCATATGCTTCATTATAGAAACTATGGGAAATTACTTGCAAGGCAGTTTTGAAACAATAAGAATATAAAGCTAAATCCTGTTTATCACTATTTTCTGTTCACTAATGCTTTTTATAGTAAGGTACCAGAACCAGGATGGAAGAAGACTGCAGTCCTATTTCAAACAGAAAGAAATACAAATAAATAATCTGTAAAATCTTATTTTGTTTTACCAAATAGGTTTTTAGAGGAAATGAGATTTAAAGTTTAATCTCAAACAGTTTTAAATTTATAATTCTAACAAAGATGTCTTGTGATAAAGTATGAATTATTCTGTCATTCCCTAAAAATATAATGGCTAAAGAGAAACTGCATCATTATGGAGAAAATGTGATTTAGTAGAGATATTAGGATTGCAAGACATTAAAAATTTAAAGTAGCTACATAAATATATATGTACATACACACACACACACATGGTAGATTTACATTGTAGTAATACTGAGAATTTAAAGCT
The DNA here is from genome assembly GCA_030015415.1 of Cynopterus sphinx. NCBI lineage: Eukaryota > Metazoa > Chordata > Mammalia > Chiroptera > Pteropodidae > Cynopterus > Cynopterus sphinx. Next base: position 142,236,581 of record CM057380.1, read on the forward strand.
GGTTTTGTTGCTCATTAAAGTTAAAAATTAGATGCTTCCTTCACAAAGGCTTAGAGAACTCACATACTTAGTCTGGCATAGGCAAAAATGTTTTATAAATTTCATGTATGACTACATCCTAGCCCAAGAGCCCTTCATTTATTTAACATAAACAGAACTTCATTTAAAGAGGAAAACAAAAAGCAGTACCCAAAGGAGGCTCTTTGCATTTGAAGTTAAGAATCAAGGGCATTTAATTTTTAGCATACTGAGCATCTGAGAAGAAACAACAGAAATGAAAACTCTTCAGCAGCAAACTCTAAGCAAATCAGACATCTCCTACTTGTATTAATGAATAACTACTAGTTTTTCAGAGAAAAAAAATAATTAAGTTTTCAAACCCAAATGTACACAGTCCCCTCAACATTAAATTTGAACCACAGTTCTTTCTTGGTATAACTTGTACATAAATCCTCCTACACAGAAAATAGTTCACGTATAAAAGAGAGATTTACAGAAGAGCTTCATCAATAATGGAAGCCAAAACTAAAATTTAAGTCATTATCTAATCATGGAGAGAATTTTAGTCGGTTGAGCTACATAACAGATTTTTTTCTTGTCTTTTTCTTTTTTTTAGACTATTACAAATAGAAGATCATTACAAATAGCAGGGCTCAACTAGGATTTCCCAGCTCTCACATGGATACAACAAAACTACCTTATTACAATCAGACTATCATTTACTCTCAACACTCGTGGCCTTCTAGTCTGGTTTTTACTAATCCAAAAGCAATCAGAGTCCACAGAACTGAACTTGCTTTTTGGAATCCATTCCTTCCACAGAGTCTAGTAATTACTAGAAGGCTCTAAAGTTGTACTTTTTTATTTCAGGGGGAAATTAATTTATGTGAGACCTTCAAAATCCATCATCTAGGCAAAAATGCAAGCACATAACTTTTGCAAATGAGGGACTAAGGAATTTATGAGACAGCACGCTGGTTGGTGCCCTTAAAGAGTTTATTCACCTGTAAAATGTGAACAGTTTATTCATAAGTGATTCACTTACTACAAACAAGGTCAAATTACTTTTTCTCCTGGGGCCAGTAAGTCACTTTAATGTTCAAGAGACATGAGACGATACACATCAAGCATACAGAAAAGTGGAAAATAATTTAGTTGTATATTTTCCCCTCAAGGGATTTTGTACCCCTCCTTTACCCTTTACTTAATGGAGCCAATTACTGACACTACTAAAGAGATGGAAGCTCAAACTATAGGCTATATGTCAGACTTATCAAAACCTAACTTTTCACTGTTAGAAATACAGTAGGTCTCTGCTTTAAAAGAGGCTGCCCATTTAAAGCATTAGTAGCAGAGGTGAGAGGGGAGGAAGATGGGGGCCGAAGGATTTAAATCATTTCTTCAACTAAAAAAATTAATTAAAAATAAATAAATAAATAATAAAAATAAAATAAAATAAAATAAAATAAAATAAAAAAGATAAAATAAAATAAAGCATTAGTAGAATAGTGCTCAAGAAGCCAGAGCGTAGTGATACACCAATTTGCAGAATTTTGCTTTGGACTTCAAATGTGGAACCCAAAGCATGTTTCAAGATGATTAGTTACCATCACTAACCATGCTTAAACTTATCTAAATAAAGGGTTTACGAATGATGATTTCTTAAGAGTTCACCAGTGAACACAATCTCAAAAAGGCTCCCAAACTTTGAAAAGTTTTTCTTTTCTTTTCTTTTTTTTTTAAGTTACTGTAAGTGATATTCTTCTAGGATGTGTATAGAGTACAAATTTACAGACTCACCTTGCTGTGCTGGAGTTCCCAAACAGGAGTGTGAGGTAGTCCTGAGGAAGTGTGGAGCACCAGACAGGTATTCTAGGCGGCAGTATACAGGCACCTGAAAAGGTACACAGTGTTCTTACAGGCCTGGCTAATTTTTATCTGAAAAATGCTAAATCACCCCATTTTAACTTATAATCATTAAAGAGCAAAATACACATGCTTTCATTTTTAAATAGTTTTCCCAAGAATTTTTCCTCGTTTTCAATCCTCCCCTTTAGTTATTTGAATTGTAGGACTTGTCGGGTGGGTTTGTTTGGTTTGGTTTCAATTCATATTTTTGCGCATTTGAAAAAGGAATTTAGTTGTTTCTTAAAATGGTCATTTGACGGGCCCAGGGTGTTCTAGGAAAAAGTAAACCTTCTTTTTCTCCTGACCTAAGCTCCCTACAACGCCACAATAATTTCTTGAAAGCAGTTTAGCAGTTAGACGTTTGGAAAATTGCCTAAAGCTAGGGCCTAAAAATGAAGTTGCAGAAGAGAGCTCAGCTTTTTAGTCCTAAAAAATAAAAACAAAAACACGTCGCACTTTTCCTTGGTGAGTACCAATCTCGACCACTGACTGACCTAAGAAGAGGGTAACTTGGCACCAGTTCTTTTGACCATTCTATTGCCTAATCCTGTGAGAATGTGAAACCCTGCCATGACATTAGTTGTAAAGAAAGCCTAAGAAAGAAATCTTGGCTACTAGACGAGAATTGACGCAATTCTTATGTCTGCTACATTCAGACTATGCCCTTAACAGATGTTTCTGCATTTATTTATAGAAAGGTTTAGTTTAGTAACAAGACCATCTTTTGTCAACTTTTTTTTTTAATATAGCAAGACACTGAACTACTTTTATTATGAAAATTCCCCAACAAGTTATAATCAAATTCTTAGCTATGAAATAATATGAAGTATCAAATTAGAAATAGTGTGAGGAGAAAGAGCTTGTGGACCCCAAATCTGATGCAAACTAGCAAAAAAATTTACAAATTTAAAACACAACCGAGGCAGGGAGAAGCCAGTCCAAAGCTGCCCTTGCGCAGTGCGGTCCTCCATGCGTGGCTGCTGTGCTCCTGAATGGGGACACTGTCTCCAAGTCCGGTTACTAGACTAACACTTCATATAACTTAATAGTTGTTATAAAAATGCCATTCGTTTCCGGATTAGTTTTTACATAGTGTTACAGCTGGAGTGCAAAGGTATATTAGTGCATGTTTCCAAGTTTCTTTTTTTTTTTTCAAAAAAGAGAGTAATGGTCACATTTTTTTTCTAATGAGAACACAAATAGGCTTTAAGCCAACTAGATATCTAAGAATTCCCGTTTCATTCTCTTATATCGTATGGGTTAGAGCCTTGTGGCTTCAACTACTTATCTCTTAAAGAAGTTAGAGGAAAGATGCACATTTGAGGCTGATTTGCCTTGGTAAAATGGCCTGTCCATGGAACATGATGTCATCCAGAAAGCAATGAAGGTGCAATCCTGCTAGGAGCGAAGACTGGGTGGTGAATTCAGAATAATGAGAAAAGAGGTTAAATATACCAACAACCCTAATTCCCACCTTTAGGCCTAGAAGCTATCTGGAATCCAGCCTGGTTGGAAAAGCAATTCTTATTTATTTAAATAAAAATCTCCTTTCCTACCCATCTTTTCTTCTTCAAAGCCTCATCTCTCTTTTCTGTTTTGTTTTCAAGAAAATCTTTTAGATGTAGGAAAGGTGAGAAGGTGTTTCTAAAACTGACATAACCATTATCTTCTTTTGTCCATAAAATAATTATCAGAGCCAGACACTTAAAGGCCAAGATTATGATCTTATCCTCTCGTATATAATTCTAAATTATATTAACTTATATACACTGACACTAAAATCTCTCCTTTTTAGATTTTTATAATTGTAAAATTCTGGATGAGTCAAATCTCTTTGGGATGGGATAGAAAGTATCCCAGTCCTGCCGATATCCTGAGACATGCTTGGGATACCTGTGAGAAATGCCAAACCTGACAAGAAGTGAGGGACTCAGGCTACTATATACCTGTTCTCACTTCTCTAGTCCTTGTGAGGCCTCAATCGTCATCCATGACTGGAGTCAACTTTTTGTGTTGACCGAACTCCAATTCACCTTCCAAGAGATAACTCAAATGTCTCACATCTACTGGAAATCCTCCCCTTCAACCAAATTAATCATTACTTATTTCCAAACGTAATTGAAATGGGCCAATAACCAACATGTACAATTTGGGGTAAAAGGAAAGGATAAAAATTGAAAGCCTCTCTACTCCAATAATTATATTATTTTTTGATACAATTAAAAGGTTATTTAAACATTCACCAACACTTCTAAATATGCTAAAGATTAGGTACTCGTCTATTATGGTAGCCATCCTCCAAGGTAGCCACCAAAGATTTTGGCCTCCTGGTCTTCACACCTTTGTGTATTTTCTTACCACAATAAGCGGCGTTAACTTGTATAGCCAGTAGGATATCAAGATAATGACATGTGACTTCCAGGCTAGGTCATAAAAAACAATGCAACTTCCAACTTGCTTTCTTTGATCACTCGCTCGTGTTACACAGATGTCCAAACAGACCTATGAAGAGGTCCACGTGGTGAGGAGCTGAGGCCTTCTGCCAACAATCACTTCAAATCTGCCAGGCATGTGAGCGAAGCACTTTAGAAGCAGGTCTCCCAGCTCTAGTCAAGCCTTCATAGAAGCTACTTCATAGAGGCTACTGACATCTGGACTGTAACCTTATTAAAGATCCTGAGCCATAGCCACACACCTGGGATATTCCTGAATTCCTGATCCAAAAAATCTAGGCGAAATGAAATGGCTATTGTTTTTAAGTCCCTAGGTTCCATGCAACTTGTTATGCAGTGATAGAGAATATTATCTATGGATACCCATACGGTTTATTGAAATTGCTTTATAAGAATGCAAATAGAAATCCTAAATATTGATTTCAGCCACCACTCCCCAATCCCCCTAGAAAGTACTTTAAATACTATAGATGGCTCTAGTTAACCTCTTATCAGATTTGATTATCCAGCTCCATCATTGTCAATTAAGCATCTGTTCAATACTCTATGAGGCAACAAAAAAATCCTAAGGTTGCTTTTTAAGACCTGACAGTTCTGACAGGAAGGTTATCTGTATGAATGTTTTAAAACTTCTCCCACTTTTTTCTCATGGTCTCAGAGAACTAATTTTAAAAAGACCCTACCATAAAGAAGAGTAAGTTCGAATGTGAAGAAGGGATTGATTTTTTAAATATACACTAATTTCACATAACAATGACTTCTATTCTCTGTTTAAAACAAAAGTTGTTAGAAAATTTTTAGCATACACCAAAAAAGGCAAAAAATATAGAGAGCAACAAATATTCTACTACTGAAGTTGAAAATTACTATAGTATGTTGGCATGTTCAAGTATGCCTTAAACAATTATCTAATTTCCTAAATTGAGCTTTTATGATATATGTTAATCTTGAATAAATGTCCTCATTTTCATTCAAAGAAAAGCATAAGCAATCAAGCTACTAAAAGTTGAAGAAAAAGTATCTTTATGTTTAAATACTATTTGAGCCAGGCACTTGTACAGATTATACTTGACATATTTCTGAAACCATATCACTTCCTGCCTTAGTGCCTTAAGGAAGGGAAGTCGTTAGGTTATTTCTGGAATTTTATATAGTCTCACAAAGCTTTTGGTTTAGTTTGATGTTCTCTTTCCCCTTGCTGAGAGCATTCAATATTGACTGTAATGCTGTGTTAATAATGTTCAATTTGGCTCCGGGCTAATCAAAAGGAAGCTAAGAGACAAGACTGCATAGTTCACATAATGTATTTTGGGTTTTGATCAGTTCATACCAGTTCGCTGCCTAGCAATGGCTCTCATAGTCAAGAGTCTACTCCTTGCCTCTAGGTGCAGAAAAATGGCAAAAAAACACACAAGAGCCAGTGTATACAAATAAATAAGAGGTGAGGTGGAAAAGGGAATAAAAAATGGAAAATGACTAAAGCAAACCAAAGTGGTCAAAGAGGGGATGGGGAGTAGAGGTAACAAGGAACTTTGTCAGGGCTATAAAAGCCAGTGACCATGGGAAATGAAGGTCAGAAATGTGAGAAACACACAGAAGCAGCCCAAAGATGTCTAATCTCTGAGCAATTTAGATAGAAACCGGGTTAAGAGGAGCAGCCAGCAGAGATGCTCACAGAAGAGACAAGCTGCCCTTGCTGACTTGGAAAATGGGAGTAGCCTCCACATCATAGGTCCAAAAGGGCATGTGAAACCCACAAGCCTTAATGGTCCAGCCGATCCAAAAAATGTGAGGTCATTCATATTGCATAAAATCAAGGCTCTGAAAAGAAAACTGGCTTTGTCTTCTATACATTCTGGAGGTAAGCAGAGACAACAGCAAACACCCTCACCCCATCTATGCTGTGAAGTGAATTTGGAAGTCATAACCTCCTGGATCCTCAGTTTCTCATCTGTAGAGAAAGCTTTGGGGAATAAGCGCACCTGATGTGTCTTTTAATAACCAACACTGGAAACATCTCCATGACCCTGGGAGAGGTAGGATTCTGGAAGAGGATAATCTGAAGAACAAAAGTCATCATGGCCACCCCACCTTCTGGGTGGGGGAGAACCTAACCTGGAATGTGGGGGAAACAAGACCGGATATATCTGTCTTGCCCCTTTAAGACCGAGGGCAGGCTCTGTTACAGAATCACAGAGACCAGGAACTTGTTACAAGCCAGTTAGAAAAATGTTTATATAAACACTTCACCTAAAAGCACTTTCTATGTGCTAAGCCGCTGTACTAACTACCTCATGCAGATTAATTCATTTATTTCTCATGACAATTCCATGAAATATGGATTTTCTTCATTTTGTATCAAGGCAAGAGGCAGGGTGGTTAAATAATTTATGACCCAGGTGACCTAGATGGTATATGGGAAAGTCTGTATATGAACCCTGCCCTGTCTATTGCAGTCTGTGCCCCTAACCACCATGCCAAAGTGCCTTTAGCCAGGACTTGCAGCTTGCTCTCCTGGCAGGAAGACCTTCTCTTTCTGAAATACTAATTTCAGCCACCCCGCCCCAAATTCCACATCTGTAAGATGGAGATAAAACCACTTCCTTCTAAACAGAAAAGGATACTTTTATGTGAAAATGCCTAACAAACATGAAAAGATGCTCTATCTCATATATCATCAGGGAAATGGCAAATTAAAACAAGACACCACACACCTATTAGAATGGCCAAAACCCAAGACACTGAAAACACCAAACACTGGTGAGAGTGGAGCAATAAGAACGCTCATTCACTGTTGGTGGGAATGCAAAATGAAAGACAGTTTGACAGTTTCTTACAAAACTAAACAACTAAACATACTCTTTCCATAGGACCCAGCAATCATGCTCTTTGGTATTAAACCATAGCATATATAGTATACAGATCCTTGGAGATTGCTATACCTTTTTCACATGCCACAGATCAAATTTGATACAGACTTAAGAGTAGCTTAAAGTTAGCAAGGAGAATGCCTTTGAAAACTATAACATAGAAATAATCAATCATGGTTTAGGTGGTGCTGACAAGTAAAACCCTGACAGCAAAAGCAAAGATCCTGCAGGGAAAGCAGAGTCATTCTAAAGTGACGACTGGTTTAGCCTTTGTTTCAGTGATTAATTTTACAAGAAGCTGCAAGGTCACTCAGAATATCTGCCTCATGGCACTCTGAGAAAAGAACCAGCAACTAAAAAAAAATTAACATTATACAGAGTGACATTAACATTATATACTTTATCATCTAAGATGAAAGGTGCTATTGTATGCTAGGCACAACAGGAGTGAACAGGACTGATCTGGTAAACCAGGACATATGTCACGCTGACAATACGCCTCTTTCCTCTTTTAAAAGTAACTGTCTCAGTTATCTCCTTATGCTGCCCCTAAAACGTACCTATTTCCTACTGAACAAAATCTATTTATAGGATAATATGCTAATATTGTCCTTCAACCCTCCCCCAAATATTATGTTTAATATGTTATTTGTTAAAGCAGGTAGATTGATATCTTCATGTTTAAAATGAACGTTTTAATAGATTTTTAAATTATACAAAAATTCACCGAGTTGAAATATCTCATTTCACGTTTTAAACAATTAGCTTGAATTTAAATTATTCTTGCAATGAGACTATCAAAACAGTCTGACATCTACATCTCCTGTGATGCAAAAATTAAAATTAGGGCATTTATAACTACTGTTCTTGCCTGGGCTCAGCCAGCTCTGTAGCCAAGAAATCCTCTCTCACGAACTTAAGAACTCAGTACTAAGCCCATTCTACTCCCACTGGCTAACAGGAAGACACTGATAGAATTTAAATCACACATAGTGCTTTTGATGTTTTCAAAAAAAAAAAAAAAGGAAATAATCCCCAAAATCCAGATATATGGATGGCTTCTCTGAAAACAAACAAACAAACAAACAAAACCTTACGATTTTCCAAATGCTGGTCCACCCACATTTCCTAAGGGCACGAGAGTGGCGACTGGGCCCCCTTTAGGTAATTCAGTACTCCAATTTGCCAGTCTTAACCATCATCTTTAAACACAACCCACTTCCCCCATTAATGACATCTGCCTGATTGCTGTAATGAAATCTGCAAACACTGCCATTAAGCATTTGTAATAAACATCCCCCACCACACACACAAGGCTAAACACATTCACGATTAGGGCATCGTACTCCACCAGAGCCTCGGGGATTCTAGACCCTAGACAGAGAGCCTCTAGACTGACCACATCGGGTCAGTCTAGTGGCTGACTGATCTGTACGATCTCTCATTCTTTTGCTCACTTGCAATGCTTTCCCTCATCTCTGTTTTTTCTCCCAATGTTGGCCTCATACTCTCACACCAGCTTTTCCCACTGGATGCTTAGTTAACTTTCTTAAGTTTTATTTTAAAAATCTCTACAAACCTATTTTCTCATTCACAAAATGCACAAATTTACCTGGCAGAGTTGTGAAGATTAAATGGAAAGTGGGTAAAGGGCCCAGCACACCTCTGTACATGTCATATGCACTTAGTTATCTAGGTCGATAAACCCTAAAATAAAACTAACATTGAGCCAGTGCAATAAAAAGTTTTGAAAACCTTTGTTTCTAGAATTCAAGTTTTAAAAAAGTTACAATGCGCTTGTTTTTAAAGAATAGGTAACAAAACTATTATATATAAAAAACTATTATATAAATCACATGATAGCTTAAAGGAGAGAGGGCTTCTGTAGCATTAAAAGTCTCTCAGAAAGGACCTGTGAGATTTCCACAATTCCTTTGTTGATTTCTCTGTTCTCATTTAGGCAACAATTTCATTTCTTACAAGGTGCTTTAATGAAAGTACAGAAATGACTATGGACACGTGTCTTTCCCACCCTATACAGGAAGCATGACAGTGTATGTAAGAAGGTCCAAACCCACAGAGAATTTTTATGAGTTTATCTGAGCCCAAACTGACAATGCCAGAAAGATCTTAAATGCTCCACACAGTGGCAACTGGAAGCTTCTTTCATGCATTTGGAATTAAGGAGGGAATTTAAGGAAGATTACATGCAAGTGGGAGAAACCTAGGCGGGGCTAGTTTACAGAATAGTTGAGATTGTGTGCTCTCTTGAGGGTTAATGTCCCTTTAAAGGGTATTACTTCTGGTATTTCAAAGGTGTGTTAACCTAGATGCACAAGAACAATGGGCAGAGATGGATTAAAAACCTTTAGCTGAATAAGTTACAGGCCTGGACTGTGACTACCCACCATGACCTGCCCAGTTAGAAATTTTATTTATTACAGTATCCCTTTTTCATACATAATAGTTATTATATTCTTTTTATTACTTTTTCAACACCAAAAATACTACCCATTTTGTTATGTATATGTGTTTCTTAAAATACAATATGTGAGGGAAATCTTTGGTTTCCTTTCTCTAAAAAGAATGCTGCATTAAAGTATATTGACCCACCTAGTCAAAACAAATAAAAACAGAATGTTCACATTTGCAGGTTAAATGAGACAAATCTGCTGGAGACTTTTAAATACATGGTATGTTTGCTTAAATCGGTTTTTAGCCATGGGAGAAAGGTACCTTAAAAATCTGATGAAAACAGAAAGAAGCAGGCATAAGGATGGAATCCAGCTTCTCATGCCTAAAGTTTTTAAACTACTACTCTGAATTTGCCACTGTGATCCTCAGTTAAGGGTCACCTTCTCCAGGAGACCTTTCCTGATTCCTCCCCTCACCTCCAGTTAAAATCTGGCCATTGCCTTCCTGTGTCCTGACTCTACCTGCTATTAATTTTCACTACTGTAAAGAAAACACTGCGCATGTTGTCGATCCATCTCCCCCACCAGTCTTATAAAAATTCAGAGGTGAGGACTGTCTCCTTGTTGTTATCACCACCTAACAAAGAACACGAAAATACTCAACCTCTTTCCTCTACAGCAGAGCATCAGCATGGAATAGTAGTTAAAATCAACAGTGGGGGAGCCACCCCACTTTTCCTACCCTAAGTTTGGCAAATTATTCTGTACCTCCATTTTTTCACAGGTAAAATGGGAAATAAAAAAGTATAGACTCGACAAAGTTGCTGTGAGATTCCAATCAGTTAATACATGTAAAGTGCTTAAGGACTTGGCATACGATATGCATTCAGATGTTATTATAAATAAAATAACCATTATTATTTAAACATCAGCCTACAATTCCTCATACTCAATGTTTACCTCATTCTTCTTGAAAAGATCATCAATGATCTCCTTGTTGCCAAAAGTCAAGTCCTTGACTTCCATCTTCAGCTTCAATACTGCTGGCCACCCCTATGTTCTCGAGGCTTACCCCCTTGCTTTCAGCAAGGGCATTGCTCTCATTTTTTTCTCTCCACCTTCTCTTCCTGGCTGGACCAGGTGCTAGAGCTCCCGCTGTTACACTCTCTTATTCTCCCTGCTTCCAGGACAAGCTTAGTGGCAACTGGTCTTCAGCTACTACATGTATCAACTACCACCACACGTGGGAAAGGAGAGTGGAAAATTCAATATACTTTTATCTTCGGGGATAGCTTCAAATGATAGCTACATACAGGTTAAATTTAAGTTAAAATTTAGAAGAAAAAAGATATATATGCATGCCACTGCCTCACATTTATTCTATAGGTAATACAGTCCAATCTATCTGAAAAAAGTCATCTATGTTAAGTTTACCTACCAAAAGGCATCTTCATGCTTGAGTGTGTAAATATTTGCACATACCATTCACCAGGCTATAGCTTGTTTAAAGTGTTGGTATGTATGTGTGGGTGTCAAAATTTTAACCTTATTTCAGCAATATAAATCTTTGTCTTTGGGCGGTATGAAGTTGATAAATATGCAAATAGCCAGTACACAGATATAAAACACAAATGCTGTGTGCACGCTGCATTAACATGGAAAAAATATCATCGTCACAAACCTACTTCCCATATTTTGTTAAGACTATTCTATACTCAAATTAATGTGTTTTAAAAGCACACTTCTCTATTTTATTAAACAAAATGAATAATAATGAAACCTCCCTAGACATCTCAATGACCTAAATGTGTTTCAACATCTGTAATTTATTTATTAAAAAATAAATTTAACTTAAAAAATAAATTATTTCGGCATAAACAGTCTGTGATATTCTGTGACACTGTCTAGGTTAGGCGATAACTCTAATGGTAGTAGGAGGGTGTCCAAGGGTGGATCTGGTGGGCTCCCACCAGGAAGCCCATACTTCAGAAGCGGTTATGACAGACAAATGCTTTGGGGGCACTTTGCTCACTACTTACTGGATGGATCTTCTTTGGTGCATTCCGTAGCTTGCTAATGAGCATGATGAATGACAGAAATGGGACCACATGGATGAAATTAAAAGATTCAAGTATGTAGGAATGGTAAAATGTTTTAGAGACACTTCCACCGTTGAGTGAACAGAGTATAAGAGCCAGTAAAGCCAGAACCCCTGATGTCAGTTAAAAGACCAAGAATCTTTCCTCAGCCATCCTGTTGACTGCTTAAGTAAACAATCCTCGAAATGTATATCAGAACACCTAAAAACAAAGATCACCAAGCTTATAAACCAGGTTGTATCAACCCTTTTGGGCTACTGACTAGGGAATGTTTATCTAAAAATTATTAGTTTGTGTATTAGTTTAGTGGAAACCTGTTTTCATTATAAACTGGTAGTGAGGTTGTAAGAGAGCAGGTGACCCCGTCTGCTCCAAGCTTCTTTGGTAGATACCATTATCTACTGACACCCTCTAAAAAGACACCTTGGAATTGAGCAAGACCAAGCTGACTGTGGAAGAATGGTCTGAATACCTGTTATATTAGACAATGCATGGTCTTCCTATGACTTAACTTTGCACAGAGAAGGTGAATGATGTTAAGCCTACCATCACAGGTTTGCTGTGACAACAAAATGACTTAAAAGATGTGAAAATAATCTGAAAACTGTAAGGCACCATAATCATGTGCAATATTATTACAACCTTTTTGACTATGCTTTGAAATTGAAGAATGCTGGCCTCAACCTGCCTCTTTCCTAGATGTTAGTTTTATCTATGTGCCTGTTTTTGAGGCCCTCATTCTGTCGCTTCTGGACACCCTCCACAAAAAGCACATGCACACACACAGGTTTTGTGCTTATTACTTATTAACATGTTATTAATATGATTTGTGTATTATATAAATAATACATCATACAATACTGTGTGCAGAGATAATATATGAAATAAGAATTCATAAAGATAAGAATGAGGGAGCACGGAGGTTTTGTGACTGCCACTGAAGGTGCTCTTATTAGACAGGTGAGGTTGGGAAGTCTGACTTCCAGAAATATAAGGGTATTATTATATTTAGGCCCAGTCCTAGTCATTCAGGAGCTTAAAAGTAACTTGATTTGACCTTAGAATTGAACCAAGTGTTCCAAATTGGCTCCAACTAGAGTCTTCTGTGTGTGTGTGTGTTTTGTTTTTAAAAATAGAATGCTAGAAGAGTTTCATCTTCCCTTTCCACAACAGGTCTGAAACTCACTGTGATCAACATAATGCCACTAAATTGCATTCACTCAGTGCTGATAAACAAATACTTTTGTCTATTATCTCTCCTGTGCCTTTGTTATCAGACTCTGGGAAAGGCTATACTCCATCTCTATACTCCGTCAGAGAAGAAAGAACACAAGTTGAGGCTTGATCCTACTATCAACAGAAAGCCGCTGAGGATTTTGAACCATGGACTGTCACACGTACCAGTCTCACATCCTACCACTATTTGATCTTCCACTTCTATTCTTCAGTGACTGCTCTTTGGAAAGAGAATATGGTACAACCACCTCCAAGTTTCTCCAAGGATCAATGCTACCACATCTCTATAGGAATTTGATACGTTAGTATGGGATATCAGTGGTCCTGACTTTATTTAAAAAACAAACAAACAAACAAAAAAACAAAAAAAAACAACAACAAAAAAACTGTATTTTTACCCATACTGTTGGTGTCTCACAGCCTAGCTGTTCTTAGTCATGACTTTTACAAGGCCAACTTTGTTGCTCTTAGCAAAATTAAAGAGTGTACAGTTGACCCTTGAACAATGTGGGTTTGAACTGTGCAGAGCCACTTACTTATACACAAATCTTTTCAACTGACCCACACAGTTCGAACCTGCACTGTTCAAGAGTCATATGTACTTGAATCTCTATTTTTTTGGTCTTACGAATATTTTGTTACACACTTAAATCAGCAAGTCGTATTGCTTAAAAATGATTCACTTAACTACACACTTTGTTAGCTTGCTGAATATATGAAAGATGGAAAAACAATTTTCTTGCTAAATGTATGAAGTCAAGAAGAAAAACTCTAATGATTTAGGTGGATTATGTCCAAGAAAAAAAATCAAAATGATCAGTAGAATGAGAATGAAAGAGGCTGAAAGGAAGTTAGGCTGTCCCTTAAATAGAGAAAAAATAAATAAAAAGATGGTAATGGGCAAACTCCCATATAAGTTTCTTTCCGTGTAATGATTATGGATATAACCCATGATCTCAGGCATTTCAAAATACTTAAGTCACATCCAACAGGGATGAATCCATGCAAACATCTCCCCAATACCATAAAACATGGCTGGCTTAAACCCACTGGTAGTCAGAGTCACAGAAGTGGAAGGCCATCGCATATTGACTTAACAGAAGGAATCCTGGACCAAACAGCGTCATGAAGTCATTGTTTCTAATCTTACCTTGAACACTCACTGCTGAATGATCTTCAGCTATTCATTTAGTCATTCTGAGCTGATTTCCCTATCTATAAATTGATCTGATTATTTCCAAATTCTGTTAAGAATCAAATTATACAACAACACAAAAGTGGCTGGACAATTAAATAATGTGCTGCAAAAATCAAAGGCGAGGAGAAGCAACACCAAGGGAATAAGCTATTGACTACGGAAACATCCTGACTCAGCATCAAAATCACAACTTTCTTGGTAATCTCTGTAAAACCAGGAGAGTCCCTGTCACGTGACGTTAGGATTAGGTGCACCTCACTGGGCTTGTTCTGAACACAGCAGATGGAAGGAAGATTTGAGACAGAGGTGCTGGTAGGAGAGGAAGACAAGACTTGTTCTTAAAAGTTTACTGCCTTGGAATAAAGTCCAAATTCCTCAGTGCAGCATATAAGACCCTTGTGACCTGGCCCTAGCCACATTTTCAGCTTCATTTCTCTCTACTCCCAGCAATAATACCACATTGGGTGACACTAGACACTGTGTTACCTACTAATGGTTCTTTGCACACCCATGCTCCTCGGCTAGCCTCCACCATGGTCCACCAGGTGTGGTAGCTTCTTCCTAGTTCCCCAGTCACTTCACCCCACCTTTCTACTACTGTCCACTAAATATTATTTCTTTTGGTCCTTGGTCTTTGATCAGAGTGCACTGTCTTCTAAATAGATTTCTCTACTTCCCATAGTTGTAAGCAGTAAGCCCATCCTCTTTCCTATCTTTATTTACATAATAGGGCTTTTGAAAGTTCTGCTTTGCTAGCTAGACTGTAAGCTTTTTGAGAGGCAGGGGTCATTTCCTATGTTTGCAATACCAACCACGGCAAGCATAATTTCTTTCGACACATGTGCTTCATAAATGCTTGTGGAGTGAATATAAACAAGGTGATCTCAATACACTGTGTTGGATGACACTAAGCAGTACGTTAAGCCCCAATTAATTATAAAGCAATCTTGATATTTACTAATGTAAAATCTGAATTAAGCAGAAATCTTAATGCAGGACAGAGACTGAAAAAGTGTGACAGAAAAAGAGATAGAAAAATTTAGCTAAAAAATCAGCAAAAAGCTAAACAAACTTTAGGACAATGTGATATCTTTTCCCACAAGGGGGGAAATTATTCCTATTCTCAGGCCACGCCATCCCCTATCCTATTGTATACATCTAACTAGTGATATTGAGACTATCTGTAGTGCTCCAGCAGATTATGTTCTCTCTTACATACTGTGCTTTTGTGCCCACTGTTCTATCTGTACATAGTATCCTCCCCCAAAATGCCTTTTCATTCTCAAGTCAGCTTAAGAGTGAATTTTCCTCCTAAATCTTTCCCGATTTCCTCAGACTTAAGAACATCTTTCCAGAGCACTCACTTCCAAGTCCACCCCAGAAGCCCACATCTCCATTTTATTTATCACATTCCAAAACTTATTTCTTTAAATGTCTGTTCCAGATAAACTGGAGATATGACTGTTTATAAACATTTTTTTTTTTTCATATCCAGCCCATAAACAATCAACAGATACTGTCTAAATGGACCAATGATGAGTACAGGAGCCACCCAATCTACCAATGTAATTCATTTATCGACAAATAGCTAAACTCTCTGTATGGGATTCTGGATGGAGTGCTCACTCATCATTTATCTGGAAGAGGAAGACAAGCTTGGAGTGCATCCCCAGCAGTTTTCACCACTCGTAAGTATTATTCCCATAGAAACAATACCAGCGAAAAACGGGATTCTCTAGGTTGGCCCATCAAGTCCTATTCTATTTACAGAATCTAAAATAGTTAAAACTGCTAGTGATTTTAGGGCTCTCAGAGCTAGAAAATATAGTATCAGTAAAAATGCCCTGCCTGTTTTATAGACTTTTATGGGCTAGACCAAAATCTTAGTCCTCCTTTTTATTGTAAATATTCTTGGGAAAAGATAACCTAAGTTTCAGACCACCATGGATTGCTATAACACTTGCATTTTAAATCAGAGGCTTCCTTTAAACAGTGTTTTCTTTGTAAATTAGCCAAGGCACTGCTCATGGGTCAGTGGGGTTTCTTCCTCTTTCCCCTTTATGTTTCTACCTCTTCCACTGGTATGATCAGGAAAAATTGGTTTAATATTAGTCCAAATACAACATGATAAGCAAATCATCTGGAAGAAAAACACACTACATTCATGTTTATGCTCCAACCTCAGTGGGCCCCTCAACACTACCGAGCTCTTCATTCATTCTCCCTGGACCCCTCTCACTGAGCACACAGGGCTGCCTGACCCAAAGCTTCTCTACTCTGCTCAAACCCCTACCTCAAAGCCATGTGCTTTGAACTTGTAAAAAACCATCACCCTTCACTTCACAGAGAAAATAAATGGCAACTGGACTTAAATTCCCTCCCTGAGCATCCATCCTAACTGATTTTTAAATGAAGGATCTCAGCAACTAGCAGACCTTTTCACAGATTCACTATCTCAAGTTAATCCTCATGACCAGTTTCTAAGGAAGATACTATCACACCCAGTTGACCAGCAGATGAGCAAACTAAAGCTCAAAGGGATTGAATTATGTGTCCACAGTCCCATAACTACTAAATGACAAAACAATTTGGTTCTTGTGACACTGAGTTCACATGGCACTGCATCTGTTTCAAAACAGCCCCAACTTATTTTCCTTCACATGTCCCACAGTCTAGCTGAACTGGCCAAGCTGCCTAAGCACTTTACAAACAAACTTGTCTTTGCCTCTTTAAAAAAAAAAATATATATATATATTTTTTTTTTATATATATATAATCTTTCAGATTATAAAATACATGCTCACTTTGGAAAAATTTTTAAAACATAAAAAGATGAAAAAGTAAGATTAAAAGTCATCCACAAGAAATATAATGAACAATCTTCAACTATAAATAACACGGATGAATCAATGTTGAGTAAAAAGTCAGATACAAAAGAGTACAAGCTGCATGATTTCATTTATATAAGGAACAAAAAACAGTCAAAACTATGAAATGTCATTAGAAGTTAGGGGCACGAGGGAGACTGTAAGAATGAGGATAATATTCTATTTCTTAATCTGGGCACTTGTTGCAAGGTTATATTCACTGTGCAAAAATTCAATGAAGTGTATATTGCACATATATGTGTGTGTGTGTACACACACACATATTATATATAAAACACTTGAAGTCAGATGCAATGTTTATATTTTGGTATGCTTTTTCTTCCCAGGACTTTTTTTTCCTTTTGTTATGCCTATTACAAAAAAAAAAAAAAAAAAGATTACACTATATATTTAAGGTTATATTCTGACATTTCACCTAACATAAAAATTACACATTTACCCAAATTACTGTAAGTTCTTCATAAATACTTTTAATGGCTGTATTACAGTCTATTTGGTGCCTATACCATAATTTATTTAACCATTTATCAACCATTTAAATGTTTCCAATGTTTATTATTATAAATATTGCTGTAGTGAATACTTTTACCCTTTAAGTCACTTAGTCAGTCTCTCTTCATACTCTGCTTTATATATTTATAAAATTATATACTATAGCACATCCTGCCATATGTAATTATATACTTACCACATCTTCATTGCTCATTAATAAGCTTCCTCAAACCACAGACCACATCACCCCTTCTCATATGCTCCAGAGAACCTTACTCCTGAACATGATAGGCACTTATTTGTTGAAGTGTTTTCAGAACCAAGTAAAATCTCCAATACTACCAACCTAGATTTCCGTATCGCCTCTGTCGTTCATGTAATGTGTTTTAGTCGGCCATAGTCCAAACTCTTTGTTTAGTTTGCAAGTGAAATGCTTAGAAACAGTTTAGCATGACTTCCCTTGAAGGTGTAAAAAGCAGCCAGCACAGTGAATTCAATCAACAACTAACAGTGCCAATAGCCCAAGGATCCAATGAGAATGACAAGTTCCTGCCACTGAAGAACTTACAGTTGGTGGACAATCAAATATAAATCCTGCTTCCCACAGTCTAGCAGAAAAGTGACATGCAACGAATCTTGACTTCTCTACTCCTGAACTTTCAAATCACAGCTGTACAGCTGAGAACAAACACCAGCCTGAGCCACACTCTGAAAACTCTGACTGGTGGGCACCTTCATGTTCATTAGTCTGTGGATGAATGTGTTTCTTGTATTTAAAATATGCTTTGAAGTATCTTACAAATATTATTAACCCAATCACATTTGATAATGCAAAAGTATATGTGTTTAAAGTGCTAATAAAAAGAGATACACCATCATGATAGAAACAAAGAGAGTGCTTATAAAAATAATAGAGTGGTGAAAAATAGTTTTCTTTTTGCATATGGAATAAATATTTGTAAGAATGCTGAAGGTCAAAGGATGAATGGCACTGAAAGTGAAAATGGCTAACCTATCTATACCTATTATAACTTGGCAGTAATTATCAACTCGAACAGAGAAAAGAGATCTTCAAAGGTATTTTCCATTTTGAATATACAACAGGATGACCAGCTGCATATTAAAAAATAACTTGGCTGTATATTCAAACCAAAGGTGGAAACTTGACCAGACATTATTAGTTCAGGAGGCCATGAGATTGTTCTAGGACAGAAAGGCTGAGCACAGCCAGGGCTGAGTCCACTGAGGTTCTTGGAATTCAAGAGGTGAGGATGAATTTGGACACCGAGGGCTACTAAGGGCTTCCCAGGGCTCCAAAAAGACCACGAAAGAGCCACATACCTCAGGAGATATTTAATGTAGATAAAGTTTTAGAAAAAGACGCCCTATAGAACATCCAGCAGCAAGGGTATAACTGGTTAGAAGGCTTCAAAGAACCAACTTACACTCCTTGAACTACATCGGGGAACTGCAAGTTTAAAGTCCTCTTAGTCACTTTGAACTTGCGAACAAATAAGCTTTAAGAGCCTCTCAGAAGCTCACCTATTTGAAGCAGAGAACCCCTAAAATTACAATGTAAAGGAAAAAGAGAAATATATATGCATGTGGTATAGAAATAAAGCAAGGTGGACGCCTAAGGGAGTGAACATCTCCTTTAGGAAGAGAGGACGGCCAACTGGGTTTTAGAGCTATAGAATATTTTGGGAGGTAAAAGAAAGGTCACACACATTTTTTTGCGTGACCAAATAGCATGTTTAGATGTTTCACTATCAGTGCATGAAACAGCTTATTAATTTAGTCTTGGGAGAGCCTGCTGCAGGAGGACAAATGAGGGGGGAGAGCTGGAGGGCAGCCAAGCAAGGAGGCAGGACTGCTACCTACTTAGCCAAGGGCAAGGGACTGGTGCTGGATTTCAGCGGTTCTTTGTGCTATAACAGAGTCTGAACTCTACCCTGAAGGCAGTGACAGATTGAGTTTTTAGCAAGTCAGTGATGCTGTGATTTGTGTATCCAAGAACTCATCTGGCAACATGTGAAAGAAAGATGGGTCTCAGGTGGAGAGACCCGTGAAGTGGCAACAATCTAAATGAGAGATGCTAAATTAGAGTAGTGAATGATGGGGAAATGGAAAAGATTTCCTCAGCTGTCTAGAAGGTAAAATCAGAAGGACTAGATAAATTAGTCATGGTGAGGTGGCACAGGAAAGGCAAGATCAGAAATAAGGTGGGTGATGGTGCCATTAACCTAACTAGGAAATAAAGGAAGACATTAGGAGACATGTTGACCCTGAGGAACAGGTCTAGAAGTCTGAGCACAGAGCACAGAAGGAACAGATCTGGAAGTCCATCACCATCCCGGTTGTAGAAAAAATAATAAAAGTGGGTGAGACCACTAATACTAGGAATTCTCAACATCTTTAGGATATGAACACTTTTGAGAATTTGATGAAAATTTTCACCACCACCACCTCACCCCGCTTCCCACCCCACATACAATGTACATAAACAAACATTTTGGGGAAAAAAAATACCAGGCAGCTTATAGGCCCCCTGCCGCCCACACAGGACTGCAGGTTAAGAAATCCTGGACCAAGGGGTGGTGAAGGGACGTGGAAAAAAGGTCTCAAGCAGCATTTCTCAACCAGGATGCTACTAGCAAATTTCAAGGAACAAATCTTCACTGTGAAGTGTGCTGAGCACCCCTGGCCTAACCCCTGCCCACTAAACACTGGCAATACCCACAATCTAGTCCTTGTGTCAACTAAAAAATGCCCCAACACACTTATAAATAGTACCACCCTATTTTGAGAACTCCTGGTCAAAGGGGAGAGCAGAAGGCAGCAAAGAAGTCTTTGAAAGGTCAGAGATAAAAGGAAAAGATCTAATCCTCCAAACAATAAGTCATCACCATGTCCAAAATACAACCTGCCATGTGACCCTTCTCCCCACCTCCACCTCATCTAGTCATCATCCCTTGTGGGAATTACTGCAACCATGTTCTAATGGTCTTTCCGCTTCTAGTCTTTATTTTTTCTTTTTATTAAGTCACCATGCTATACAAGTTACTCTGCTGTGCATTACATCCCAGGACTTATTTATCTTAAAACTGGAAGTCTGTACCTTTTGATCCACTTCACCCATTTCACCCATACACCTCTACCCCATCCCCCACCTCTAGAAACCACCATCTGTTCTCTGTATCTATGAGTGTGGTGGTAGTGGTTGTTGTTTGAGATTGCATGTATAAGTGAGATCATATGGTGTTTGTCTTTCTCTGACATATTTCATTTAGTATAATGCTTTAAAGTCCATCCATGTTGTCGCAAATGGCAGGGTTTCCTCCTTTTTCTGGCTGAATGTCCCTTTGTATGTATATTCCATATTTTCTTTATCCATTCATCCACTGATAGACACTTAGGTTGTTTCCATGTCTTGGCTTCCAGCTTCTATTAATTCCCCTTGGCAAGCCCTTTCCATAGGGCAATAAAGTGAGCCTTTTCAATTTTATTAATTTTATTCAACAAGAACTTTTATAATAATTATCATCCATGCCGTTCTTTACAAATATAACCACATTCAATCTTTACAACAACACTATGAAATAGGTATCATTCATATTCCCATTTTACTGATGAAGCGAAGAGAATTTACAGAACTACTCCATGGTCACAGTGCAAGTGTGGGGCGAGGATTTTAATCCATGCAGCCAGCTCCAGAGTTTTGTGCTCTTGCCTAATCCATGCTACTCTCCAATTCATTCATTCTTCTGTTCAAGACCTGCCAGTGTCTTCACACTCAAGAGTAAAGACCAAGATTCTTGTCACAACCAGTAAGGCCCTAGTATACATTGGCCTCCAGTACCTCTTCTATCCCATCTCTTACTACTGTCCCCCACATACCCCTTGGCCTCACTAGTCTGATTGCTATGCAGTAGGCACACCTGTATGCAACTGCTCCAGGGCCTCTGCAATCACT
The DNA here is from genome assembly GCA_030015415.1 of Cynopterus sphinx. Classification (NCBI taxonomy): domain Eukaryota; kingdom Metazoa; phylum Chordata; class Mammalia; order Chiroptera; family Pteropodidae; genus Cynopterus; species Cynopterus sphinx. The sequence goes on from CM057380.1 coordinate 142,258,112, forward strand.
GTTTCCTCTATCTAAAGTGGTCTTCTTCCAATTATAGGGTTGGCTCCTTCAATTCATTAAAGTCTCTATTCAAATGTGCTTTCATGTGAGATTTCCTGCCTATCCAATATTAAATAACACCTGAACTCCCACCCCCAGCATTTTTAATTCTTCCATCTTGCTTCATTCATTTCCTCCAAATCACTTACTGTCATATAAAAACATGTAAAATTACTCATTCATTTATTATCTAACTCCCCCCAGTTGAGTGCATTTTCCATGAGATCAGGAATTTTGTGTTTTGTTCTCTGCTACAGCCCACACATGGATGGGTAGGTAGTTCATTTATGAATGAATGAATTAACAAAGAAAGAGAGGTGACAAGAAAGTAAAGAGGACTAAGTTTCAAGATAAAGAGAGATAGCACAACAGTGTAAAAATGCTCTAAAAATCTCTGGTCATCTTAGGGGTGAAAAGATTCCCTTGATTTTGGCAATTAAGACACTGGTGCTTGTGGCAAGAAATGTGTCTAAGAAATGGGGGTTAGTTTGCAGGTGATAGAGTAGAAGCATTAAGCACAAACAACTCCATAAGAAGATAGCTGATGGAGACAAGCAGCAATGTCTGGAGAGACTTAAGCATTTTCTTTCCAGACTGATGGGAGGTGAGATTGAAATTCAATCCAAAGAAAGGATTACTGATGGAGAGAGGCCTTGGAGAGAGCCAACTCTTGACTAGAGGAGATGAAGAGGTTCTTCCTCATTAACTAGCAAATGCTCTTCTCCCACCCTTGGATGATCTACACTGACAGTGTTCTCTCTAACTCAGGGGCTCCTCAGACTGTGGAAGGGTTAGTACTGAGGCCTGTTCTGATTTCCAGTTCACACAGAACATGTATACAGAGCCCACCTGAGCTAGGTAAGGGGGAAAGACACTGACTCTTCACTGAAACACTTCATATATGTTCATTTACATATGTATGGACACACATAACCATCTCTTTTTATACTAAAACAGCCCTGAGTGATAAATTAGTAGCTCCATTTAAAAATCAGAAAACTTGAGGCTGGATGAGCTCAGAACCTCTCCAAAGCTACCCATATCCATCCACGGTTTTAACTGAAGTGGGCACTCTTTCCAATATGTATAGTATGCTATTACTTAAGAGGATGTAAGAGAAGAGACAGATCATCAAGAATAGAAAAACTGAAATGGAGTATGTGATCTTGGTTGTGAGATTTTCCAAGAGAGAAAACAGTGAAATAATTGTCATTAACAGAAAAGATAAGTAAAACTTAAAGGAATAAGTTGTGTTCATCTCTCCACCTCCAGACTTTATCATTAAAATATATAGCAAATAATGAAAAGAGAAAGGAAGAGAGGGAAAAAAAATGTTTGAGTTGAAAAGGCTTCTATCAAGGCTATAGTAAGGAAATTAGAAATTTTATTAGATGTGACAAAAACACATTTATTATCAAGTATTAGATTTAGTTGCTTTTTCCTTTAGTTTGTGCTATTCACTCTGAATGCCAACTGATACAATAAAAAAAGATAGAACAACTAAATTTTGACAAAGATGCAAAGGCAATTCAGAATAGAAAGAATAGTCTTTTTAATAAATAGTGCTAGAACAATTTTACTTTCATATGTAGAAAATGAACTTTAATCCATAACTCACTCAATATGAACAATTAATTGAGTCACTTTAACAGACACCTCGCCAAAGGTATAGAAATGGCAAATAAGCATATGAAAAGCATATATATGGACACACATAAACATTTCTTTTTATACCAAAAACAGCCCTGAAAATTCAATCAGAAAAATGCAAATTAAAACAAGGTACCTCTACACATCTATTCGAATGGCCAGAATCCAAAACACTGACATTAAATGCTGGTGAGACTGTGAAGCAACAGGAACTCTCATTCACTGCTGGTGGGAATGCAAAATGATACAGCCACTTTGGAAGACAGTTCGGCAATATCTTACAAAACCTACTCTTACCATGTGATCCAGCATTTGTGCCTCTTGGTATTTACCTAAGAAGTTGAAAACTTATGTCCACACAAAAACCTGCACATGTCCATACATAGGCTGTATACAAATGTTCATAGCAGCTTTATCAGAAACAGCCCCAAATTTGAAATAACTCAAATGTCAATTAATAAGTACACAGATAAATAGCTGTATATGCCTAAGATAGAATATTATTTATCAATGAGAAGAAATGAATTACTGCCACATTTCAGCATGAATGAATCACCAAATAATGTTCCTAAGTGAAAGAAACAAGACCAAAAAAAGAGCATGTATTACATAATTGCATTAATTTAAAAATCTAGAAAATGCAAACTGCTCTTTTAGAGACAGGAAGCAAAGCTGTGATTTGGGAGGGAGGGGACGAGGGAAAGAGAAGGGATCATAAAGGGGATGGGGGAATTTGGGGAGAGTGATGGATATGTTCATCAGCTTGATTTTGGTGATGATTTAATATTTATATACAAAGATCAAAACTTCTCAAATTGTACATTTAAATGTGAATCGTTTATTGCATGTCAATTATGTCTCAATAAAGCCATTTTTAAAAAGGAAATATAAGAGAAATCATTACGTATTTCGAAAAGGAAAATATAGCACAGAAAAAGCAACTTTAGGTTTCCTGACATTTAATTGCATCAGGCATTAGAACCTGCTTTAGAAATAGCCAAAAATTACCTTAAACATTGCAAAACATCCCCAACCTATCTTTCAATAGTATTTCTACAGCAGGGTTTTAGAGATTATAAATCTATTCAAATATTTTAAGCAAAATAAGAGTAATCTCTTACTTTTCTGTTTAGTATCTATCCATAAAGGGAACATTAATTTTTTCTATATACTTATATCTGGAAGAGTAATTCAATGTGATTTTCTAATAATAAAATATCTAGAATTAGAAATAAACATGATTTAACACTCAGAAGCCAATGACAGTTAACAAGAGTGACAGGACATATAAACCCCCATGAATAAAACCTGATGGAAACTACCACAACTCTTGTTACAACCTGTATATGTGATTTATTATAAAAATAGAGAGCAAGACATATGCTACTGCTACTGAATAACATTTTCGGTTTTTTTTTTTTGTTTTTTTTTAAGGAAAGGTTTATTGATTGGGATAGTGCCGAGAAGATAGGAGACCTAATGGTGCCTCAAACCCACCTTGCTCACTAGACTAGGTTAAGGGTGTTTAAGGGGTTAGGGCTGGGCAGGATCAAGTTTTAATTGGAGGACCTTGAACTTGACCGTTTATGGTAAAGGGGTGTCAATACCAGATCTCCCTGAACAAGGACACTGGGTTTTATAAAAGGGTTCTGGTGTTCGAGTTCCAGTTATATCCTGGTCTTTTGGTTCAGGGGGAGGGAGACTTTGTTTCCAGGTGCAGCTGGAAGTCAAATTTCTCTCACAAAGTATTTTTCTTAATACACAAGACTTGGACAGCACCAAAGTTAACTGTAATTTTAATGAGCTTTGTGGTCCATTTGAATGTTACAAAAAAAATTGCTCCAAGTAAGTCTTCTAAATCCTATGGCAAGGCTGTGAAATAAATAGATAATAAATGTTATTGGTTTTAAAAGGCTCCATGCTACTTATTCAAGGTCACCCAAAATAACCAGTAAGCAGACCTTCATGAGGGAAAAATAACAAGGGCTCCCAACCATAACTTTCTTCTCTCTGCAGTGGTGGCTACTGCAAATGTCCCGGGGGCACAGAGGCCTACCATAAAGGCAAATCACGTAGTGTGCCCCTCTCTGACCCCACTTCCAATATTTTTATACAAATAAAATCAGGTTTAAATAAGTGCCAAGGCATGATAGTAGGGCTAGAGAGGAGAGCTCTATCTTGTCATGCCTTCCTGACTAGAAAATAAAGGGTGGGAAAAATGAGGGCAAAACAGGAACAATTTTTTAGAATGAAGCAAATGTGCGAAAAGCTTAAGGTTCCTTTTCATGATTTTAACCCGGTGACTACTCACTCCTCTTTTATGGGAGCACTTTGCCCAAAGCTTGGTACGTAACAGGAGAGCTTTCAAATGCTGCTTTAATCCTCCCTGCTCCCCCAATCCAAGGGTATCCAGCTTCTGGCTGGCAAAAACTCAGGGTACAGACCACTAAAAGGTACAACTTTTGGGGGAAACCCAAAGGTTGAGTACAAAGAAATACATTCTGAAAGAATCAGAATCAACTGCCAAGTTCCTTGTATACTTAGTGACATACAAGATGCAAAACTAGAAAATAATTGGAATTACATTCTAAAGGTGTGAGGTAAAAATTCTAAAAAGAAACTAAAGTCTTAAAAAGCACATCAAAAGAAAATGTGAGTTATTATGTAAGAAGTAGAGACTAGAACCATTAATAATGAAGACATAAGTACTTCAGAGCTATAGTGCATCAAATTAATGTTGTATAAAGAGCAACCACATGACAAAAAAACCTAAACAAAGCTTTAAACCTTCCTTGGCCTTGCAAAGTCATGAGACTTTTTTGGCTAAAACAAGGAATGTTTGTGAGAAGGGAAAAAGAACTTCCAGACCTGTAGGTGGCTCCCATTTTAAACTGTAGTACTCCTCTACCTTAACTGAATGGTCAAATGATATCTAGTTTGTTCTTTATGCGAGTCATACCAATAGCTGGACAGTACTAAACATCTTTAGAATTAGAATTCTCATTTTTCTGCTAGTTTCCCTTACCTTCCTTGGAAATCCAGCACTGAGCAATCACTAACTGTGGGCTAACGTGTTATCACATGACATGCGTAAAACAATGTGACATAGTAAGATTTTTTTCTTTCAGTAATCCTGTGCTGATGAAAAAAGCATAATTACTTTAATGATGTACTTAGAGAAAGGATTATCTACAACAGACAAGCACAAGGTAACACTAATTAAAAGGAGTCTCAATTTATTACTATGAATTTTCCACGGAGCCCAAACAGCAAATAAGGAACACTTGAGAGTGCCAGTTTGGCTTTTCTGTTATGAAAAGCAGATTTAATGGTGAAAAAGAAGGCAATCAAGATACAAAAACAAAACTAATATTATTATCTTATCCATTATAACAATAACTATTTAATAAGCATCCACTATACACACACATGCACGTGCGAGAGCGCACGCACACACACACACACACACACACACACACACACACACACACACACGGTACTGGCTATAAACTGGTAAGTAAACTAGGCACTATTCCTGCCCTTAAGGGCAAGAGAGAAACACTGAACAATAATAATGATAAATGGTGGTAAATATTAAGAAGGAAAAAGATGATTGTGCTATGAGAGAGAAAAAATAAAGGGGTTCTAAGTTACATGGCGCTAAGGGTGGCATTCTCAGAGAAGATTTTATAAAGAGGATATCTGAACCATCAACAAGATGTCCTAAAATAGAGAAACCAACAGCATGCGCAACAGCCCTGAGGTGAGTCCGCTGGAGTACTGCCAATGTGGCTGACAAGAATTGAAAATAGGCAGCAGGGACCAAATCATGCAGGACCTTGCAAGCTTGTTAAGGATTTTATATTTTATCCCAAGATATAACAAATGTGTTTTCTAAGAGATTTGAAGACTTTAAACTGCAAGTGACTTATTTTTCTTTTTCAGGCTGCTGGTGGGAAAAGGTACTGTATGTAAGGGGTGCCAGGTGCGTAGGAGGCCTCGCAATGGGGAAAGCGAGTTGAACTAGGATGGTAGCATAGAGACTAAAAATCAGACAGGTTTGATAAAGATTTTGCTAGAAAAGTAGACAGGACTTTGTCACAAACTGGCTGGGTAGAGAAGACAGAAGAAAAAAGAGCGAAGGATAACTCCAGCCATCTGGCCTGAGCCATTCTTTGGATGGATAAGATGAAAAACATGAGAAAACAATTTGAAAGGATGGGTAATCAAAGAGCTCACTTCTGGAGAAGGCTCATTTGCTGCCGGTATTGGTTAAGAACACCTATATTAGGTATTCTACTTGTCTCAGCATCTCTTTTAGTAGCAACACCCATTTTACAGAAAGCAAACTGTAGATTAGAGAGGTTGAAGTAGCATGGCCAACCTCATTCAGCTTGGAGTGATAAATTCACATCTGCCACCCAAGTCTGATAGGCTGGCTACAGGGTAAGCATTCTTCCCATTATACAGAGTTATTGAAAACTATTTCTATACTTTGAATTTTGAAGACTACTTACTGTTGCAGTAACCTAGCCTCCAAGGAGAGTAAACAGGTAATATATTATTTTTTAAATCCAACTTCTCAGATTTAATGCATAACGTTTTCCTATCCCACTCTCATCCCTACTCCACTTCTACCTGTAAGGAGTTTTGCAATGTTTAGAATACTAGCAAGCTATAAAGGACCTAAAGATTTACAAAAATGAGCAAAGCCATTATGCCCAGAATCTACCATAATGAAAAGATCAACAATATCCAGCAGCAAACAGTATTTTTACTCTCAAATCATTCCATACATCAACACAAGATGGATCAATAAGAACTCTGAAAAACCAATCATTTCTTAAAGTGACCATGGCATTCAAGTCAAAAATTAATGCAAGCCACCTGGTAGAGAAGGCTTCGAAAGCCAAGCAGTGAGATTCATATTAAAAAATTGAAACCTTAAAAATATAAATTAGACAAAAAGAAATAACTGCATAAAATTTAAAACCTGCAATCCCAAATATCTCAACCAAATGCTAAATTCAGTAAACATGTGCCCTAAAAAATTACATTCTCTTCTTTTTAATTGCTTTGCCCTGCAGTATGTTGACACTCCAGCAAACTGAAATGCCTTTCTCATCTATCCTCACAGTCCCATGATTTGCTCAATCTCTGGGCTCTGATATTCCCCCCAGATCAACCCAGAAATTAGGCTTGATCAATGAATTTAGAACTCAATGCATTGCTGCCAGTTGTGTCTATTATTGAAAGTACCAGCTTGAGATTCTTAAACAGAGAGAAAATGAGAAAAGCGGAGATTTTTGAAAGGTTTTATCATCTACATTACAAATCTCATTTTGTTGGATCTGATTCTTCAATAGAATAATCACCAAATTATGTTCATTCTTCCTAAAGTAGGGTATGGTTACCTAATTTTTATGGTTTTGAGAGAGCTCTCCATGGAGATAAAAAAAAAAAAAAAGTACCGTTAATATGCCCACTAAAAGGTGAAATACACAAACCACTCTCCAACATGATAGAGCTGTGTCCTGTGTCCTGACTCTGGTGTCCATCGCGCACCTCTCCCTGCAGAGGGCCAGCTGTCCTTCACTACTACTTCAACCAGGCAAAAGACAGGATGCTGAAAATCCATTAAGAAAAGCTTCCCCTTTTCTTTCCTTTATAACATGATCGCCAACTCCTGGCAACCCAAAGCTGACTTTAAAAAAAAAAAAAGAGAGAGAGAGAAAAGAAAAAAACTACCTGGGGATCTCCTACCAGAATGAGCAGTTAATCCAACTGACAGCAAAGCAGAGATCGATACATATTCAAAGATGCTTCCTGGGGACCCAACAGACCTAATGAAGAACTGCTGAGCCACATCACACTGGAAAGCCCATCCTCAACGTTCGTTCTCGCCATCACCGGCTGCAGTGATTTTTTTTAATGCCACGCTTTGATGTACTGACAGGGCGAACCTGGCGGGTTTAGATAAATTACGAAACGTGCCCCGCATGTCTGTTTCCCTGATAAATCCCTGACGATCAGGGGCCATACTGACCCGCAATGCTATCCACGCTTGCACTGCTCAAGATGCCATTTGATGCCGAGAAAAAAAAAAAAAAAAAGAAAAGAAAAGTCGTGGTGTAGCAACACCAGGCGGCTCTCCCGTGCGAAAACAGCGACGCAGCACACTCGACCACAAACCCGGCTCGCTCGCTCGGCTCCCAGGACCCAGTGCCGCACCAGGACCCGTATTCCAAGCTCCACATCCCTTCGGACTGCAGCTCAAGTTTTCCGAGGTCTCCCCTCTCAAAGTTTCCGGCCTGCAAAACGGAATCACTTGGGGAGTCTCCTCTCGCGGACTCCCTTCCCTAGACGTGTCGGCAGCCAGGGAGACGAGGGCCGGGGGGTGTGTAGGGGGGCGACCGTGCACACACAATCGAAAAACCTATAAACCCATCGGTCAGGAGAACCGAGCGTTCCCCCAAACCGCCACCCCGCCGAGCGAGCCGCCGATGCCCATGTGGAGGGAAAAAGGAAAAACAAGGAAAAACAAGCCCTCCGAGAAACCAGGCATACGTTTCCCTTTCCCAACAAAAGTGGCCTCCGAACTGCCCGGCCAAGGACACGGGAAGGAAACGGCGACGCGCGGAGGGGCGAGCTCGTACTTTTCAGGCACACGCGTGGGTGCCGCAGAGAGGACGCGCAAAAAGAACATAAATAAATAAAAAATAAAAATTAAAAAAAATGAAAAGGAACACGACGGGGAGAAAGGTGAGAGCCGGAGGGAGCGGGGGCCCGCGGCGGGAGCGGGCCGGGGGGGGGCAGACGGGGCTAAAGCAGCCCCCGGCGCAGAGAAGGGGGTGGTGGGAAGGGGGTCCTGGAGGCTGCGGGCGCAGGAGGCCGGGGGTCCCCGACGCTGCCCAGAAGCCGCGGCCGCGGACTCCGTGAAGTTCATACTCACCCCGTGTCGCAACCGCGCCGCCCCCGCAGGCCGCCTGGACGGGCCGCCCGGCCGGGGCGCTGGGGACGCGGCGGCGCTCGGAGCCGGCCCCGGCCGCGCGCCCCGCACCGCCCCGCCCCGCGGGGAGGCCCCGGCGCCCCCTGGCCCCCCCCGGCGCGCCCTCCCGGCCGGCGCTGGGGGAGCGGGGACGCCCCGGCGGGGGTCGGCGGGCGCGCGGGCAGCGGTTGCGTCGCCGGCAGGAGCCGCCCCACGGCGGCCGCCGCTCCCGCGGGCGGGGGGCCGAGGCTCGGCGCGGCGGAGCGGGACGCGGGGCGCGGGCGGCACGGTCGGGGCCGGCTCCCCAGCTCCCGCCGCCGGGGTCTCTGGCCTGGGGGCCGGGCCGGGGGCCGGGCCGGGCCGCGCGGCTCCGCCCCTTCGCCGGGTCGCGGGGCGGAGCGCGCGGGAGAAGCGGCGCGGGGGGCGCCGCCCTCGGCCGGGCGCTTGGGCCGCCGCCTCCGCCCTGCGGCGCCCCCCGCCCGCGGCCTCCTCGGCCCCGTCACGGAACCGCGGCGCCGGCGCTGCCTCGTGGGAGCCTTCGAAGCGGCGGGGGGTGCGGCGGGGCCGCCAGGCCACGCGTCCCCCGGCCCGGCCCGCCGTGGGGGCCACAGCGCCCCCCGGTGACCCGCCCCGCCGTGGGGGCCACAGCGCCCCCCGGTGCCCCGACCCGCCCCGCACTCACAACGGCAAAACCCGGCAAAGTCTTCCATAGCCCCGGCCTGAGTCTCGTCACACCGCCCGGTATGGTCACCCCCAGAAGAAGGCTCCCCTCGCCCCCCGCAGACACTATAAAAATAATTTAAAAAAAAAGAAAAAGAAAGGGAAAGAAAAGCGCCCTCCCAACCGCCCAGGACCGAGTTGGAGTTGCTGCTCCGCCGGAGTGGCGGGGATTCAGCGACCCCCTCCCCCCCAGCCGCGGGGGGACCGAGAGGAGACGAAATCCACGGGGAATGAATCAGACGTGAGTAGCCAAGTTCAGGGAGAACCTGGCGCGGATTCCGAACCTCCCCCGCCCCCTCTCAACGTAGCAAACAGTCAAGGAAAACAGCACTTTCATCTGGAAGTACAGATATGTGTGTTGTTTTCACTCTGCCATCCTTCTTTTATTTTTATTTTATTTTATTTTATTTTATTTTATTTTATTTTTTATGGCATGCTGGACAAAGCTCAGCCTTTGGTCCAGCTTGTGCTCACACATGTCCACAACTCAGCAACAGCTAGTAATTTGGAGGGAGATGGGGTGGGGATGATGGGTGAGATGCCAGAAAGGGTTTCAATTATAAAATGCCCCTTTTAATTCTACAGACTTTCCCGCCTCCGCCCCCCATCCCCCACCCCCCAACCCCCCACCCCCCATCAAAACAAGGATATTAAATTTGAAGCACAACTTGTTACAGCTCATCTTACTCAGGGCCTGATCTGTTTGGTTTGTATTAAGTTTGGATTTGTAGGCCTTTTGTTTCTTTTTCCTGTTTTTTGACCTTTAGTTACTGCACAGCTCATTAGTTCTACGTCAGAGGTTAGCTGAGGAGAGAAATAGTAAAACGCAAATTTGGCTATCAACTTTTGGAGGATTTGGGGGGCAAGAAGAGTTCTCTCTGATCCAATTGTGAAACGCAGGGTAATTTCATTTAAAGGTGACTCTGTATGGCATGGATCCTCTTCTCAGAGTTTTCCAGCTGTAATGTTAACATTTCCTAAATTTTCATTCCCTTGTCAGCCTCTCACTCCACTGAACAACATCAGTCACCACCTAACTGCCAAATCTAAGGAACATTTTAATCCCCATTTTGTCCTATGCCCTTTGCGGTGTTTCCCAATGTTGACTTCTTCCTTCTGAGAACTTTCCTCCCTTTTTTTTTGCTGAGATAGTCATCCCTCTTGTGGAAGTCTTGAAACGTGTGAGCGATAGCTGGCAGGAGGAATGTTGCTGTTGTTAAACCAGGATCCAGTATCTTACCTAGTAGAAGAAACTTAATCTCATTTCTGTTGGTCACCAGTCAGGTCCTGAGATGGATTTTATCCTATATCCAGAGGTGAATAAATTGACTGACATGACATCCAACTTCCACGTGACCAGCATTTAAATCAGAATGAAATTTACTATGATAGAATAACCATGTCCACTGGGATTCAGGTACGTGGTGAGGTATACTCATCTCCAAACCAGTGTGCATTACTAATGACTGCCAAAGTCAGTGAATTTACCCTTGTTCAGTCCTAGATAAGCTCAGGAAAACCTTTTCCCTACCTCAACCTCATGCGGTTAATATATTCTTTCTTCAGCATGTAGTACAATTTGTTTTAAGCTCTCTAAGCTGTAATCACATCCCTGTTAAGCCTTCCTGAGATCACACCAAATGTCCCTGACAGGCTTTGTAAACAACCCTTATTTCTGATTTCTAGTTATATTCCCAAAAAGTAACCTAACTTGAAATCAGTGGGTGTCCATGCACTTCAAGGCCTGTGACATATTAAATTTAATTTTCAAGAAAGCAATATGAGAGGATCGATTCAGAAAAGAGAATACCAAGGGAAAGAGATTTATGTGGAAAGCAGTGAGAATGAACAGGGAAGGACAGCACGTAGAGATACATTGTTATGTATAGTTCCCTACTGCTTAGTAAAAACAAGTTACCCCCCACCCCCAGCTTAATGGTTAAAAACAACAACAAGGTGTTATCTTACAGTTCTGGAGGTCAGAAATCCTAAAATCAGGCTGTGAGATGTGTTCAACCTAGAAGCTCTAAGGAAGAATCCATTTCCTTGCTTTTTTCTATAGTCTGGATGCCACCTGTATTTCTTGGCTTATGGCTTCTTTCTCTGTCTTCAGCAGCAAAGTATCTACATCTCCCTCTTGTGACATCTGCTTCATGGCTAGGAGGCCATCTCTTTCTCTAGATAGGCAAAGAAAACAGGAATTGTTGTAGATACATTTCTAGCCACATATGTAATGAACTTAATTGAATTTAAAAATTACTTATGGGAAGAGATGACGGTGTCTCCATTACTAGTCAAATGGTCACTGGGATAACTTATTTAACTATAAGTTGCTAAGTGGTGACTTATCCAACTAAATCATGGGTCCTTCTAGTGATCCATGTAACTGAAACCCAAGGTATCTGCATTCTAAGAAAACCAAGTTCATGTCTGTAGTCTCTAGAAAATCCCTTTCTCTGGACATCCTTGGCAAGTCATATTGCCGAGTTTGAGAAATATTATGTCTAGACCAGCGTTTCCCAAACCCGTCCACCAGGAAACACCACCTTGTAAGATGGGGTGCTGGGAAGACAGTCGCTCCATGCTTAGAAATGGTCTATCAAACATGGTTGTGACTACAATTTAGGCCAATCAAGAAGCTTGTCAGTGGATCAGATTCATCAAGGGTGAACGGTTGGGAAATCCCTTATGAGGAAGTCCAAGGGAGAAACAAACATGTTGTCACAACAAATAGGCATGTGTGCTGGGAGGAATAAATTAAGGAGTTTCTTTCGCATATAACTTATCAGTTTCTTTATTATCTATTTCCTAACTGATTTTCTATTTGGACGATCTATCCATAGTTGTCAATGGGGTATTTAGCCCCCCTATAATTTTGTTGTCAGTTTCTCCCTTTGGTTCTGTTAGTAGTTTCTCTGTATATTTTGGTGGTCCCTGATTGGGAGTATGTATATCGATAACTGTTATGTCTTGATGTTTTGTTCCTTTTATCGTCATGAAATGCCCATCTTTGTCTCTTGTTACCAGTTTCTTTATCATCTAGCCCCACCAATCTTTACTTCTTTTCCAGTACTTCTTTCCCTACCCTGTGTTTCACCCAGACTTCTTACAGCTTCCTAACCTCCCAGATGGTGGTGGGTGGTTCAGCACCACTTCTCAGTTGTCTTACCACACTGCCCTGAAATTGCTCCTTTGCTTGTGGTTCTTTCATTCTTCTCCGCCAGCCTCACCCCTACCTGCTGCTTGAAGCTGGGAACTATGTTGTACTTATTGTATCCCCTACACTTAACACAGGGCCTGGCTCAAACTGGGAACTGTTAATATTAGTTGAAATCATAATTAAATGAATGAATGACACTATAAATGAAATAAACTGATGCCACCTGATCACCCCTTATACTTTTCTTTGGTCTTCTACCTATAACTATTTAGGGTCTCCATAATTAATGAGCACATAAAACACAAAATAAGATATGATATCGCCCTTGTTTCTGGGATTACAAAACTTAATTTGACATAATTTCAACTGTCTATGAGCTCACACTTCATCTAAGGAAACATGCTAAAAAAGAAAATGAGGCAGATGATGCTAGCTGCCTAATTCATTCCTTTTCTCCCTTTCTTTTTTAGTAACAGAAACCTGATTTTGTGAAAAATTTTGTTTTACAGGCTTCCTTGCAGATTGGGGTTACTAAGTATAGGCCAATGGTATGTGGATGGAAGGTGTTTTATAGGACTTCCAGGAAAACTCCTTATTTGTGTAGCTGCTGGTGGGGTTCCGGCAGGGCTAACTCAAGCCTTGCTCTTGCCTGGAATATGGATATGGTAGCTGGTGATACAACAAAACTTCTGTGACATCAAAACTACCTTGAAACCTGAAGTCATATGCTGAAATTTGTACAAATGGGGTCATCTAGAGATTCAGCCTATCCTACCAAATCTTCTTCATTTAGTCACTGTTACTGATAAGTTTGGAAGGAAAAGAAAATAAAAGTCATCGCTCCCTTTCAGTATATGTGTGTAGAAAGCAAGTAAACATGGTATTCTTTCCTCTTCCTAATGAAAATCATAAACAAACCCTTAAAAGCCCCTCCAATAATTTGATGGGATAGGAGGGCAATGATCAGTGTATGTTATTAATTGAAATACAGTATAGAAAGAAAAGAAGGCATAAACTATAAGGGGGAGCCACAACAGGTTATACCAAAGGGAATACATCCAAATTTATTCATAAATAGGATTTAAAATATGATTGGGTCTTAGGGAATTTTTTGAAAGAAGATACCTTGAAAATGAAACAGTCTTGGTTTTTTATTGTTGCCTAGAAGAATGGATTTAGTCAGCTGAAATTAACTATGACTCCTGTAAAAGCCAATACTAGGATCAGAATATAAGGGAATTCAGTGAATGTGGTACCTGATGTTATAGATACATGGAGTAAAATCTGGTCTATTTGGCATTCTTTCAACTTGAATGCCACTCACCAATCTTTCTACACTTCTGTAATACTATAATTGACGTTTATAATGATGGCCCTGATATGATTTCTGAATCGTAGCAGAAAGATTAAATTGTCTTCTGCTTTGCCTTCATGTATTTAATTATGTTTTTATTAATTGTAGACTGGAAATCTCATCTGTTTTAAAATACTTAGATTAACCAGAGCCTCCTGATCAGGGACCTAGCTATCCACAATAGCATAGTTTACAGTTCATGGGGGGAAAAAAGTAACAACTGATTAAAAATGTGAGGTTTATATGATAATAGCAAGAATAATTATTATAAATAATTTAGACTCATCCAGCCACATTTTAAATAATTGAAACAAATGTATTGATTAATGATAAATACTACAGAGCTAATTCTTTCATCAAGTATAATACATATTCTATAGTTAAGAGGAAAATAACCTTAAATTGTGAATGAATAAATCTTTATTTTAGATTTGATAAAATAAAGAGCTGATATTAGGCTTAGACCCAGAAATATTATGAATTGAGTTAGGTTACATGTTCAAATTTGGTTCAGAGTCCTGTTGAACTGCTCTTCATCACACCCTTGGTTTCCCCAGAGACGTATTACGCTGGTGACAATAAAAGACATCTAATAAATATGGAATAAGAATGTGTCTCAGGTCAGGTTCCTGGGAAGTAGAACCTGAGACAGGGTTCCTTATGCAAGTGCCTTACTGAGGGTGTGCCTCTGGTGAAGGGAAGTGTGGTAGGTTGCATAGAGCAGGGGGATAAAACTAAATAAGGATGTGGTCTAAGCTGGAGACCAGCTTTGGACTGACCCTGTGAGGAACTTAAGGGCGGGAATCACACAGCAGAGTTGGTCCCTTGGGGTGAGGAGGCTGGCTTTCTGCCATTGTCAGTCACTTATTGGCTATGGACTGGTGGTAACCCCCTAGGCAAGGCACCTCTGTTTCCCTAAGGGCAAAGATAATTCTATGGGAGGAAGGCAGCCACTAAAGTCAGCTACCAACACTCACAGCAGCTAGGGATGCATGTACTAGCCCAAATAGGAAATCTGAGCGGGGCACCAGCAGTATCCACTACCACCTCATGTGTGGGTTAGAGCTGTAGACCAAGCCTTAATAACTGATCAATCCTATAACAACTGAGACATACTGCAGAGTCCAGGCAACATGTATGACCTTGTTTCTAAGGCAGTTGTTGTCGGTGTACAACTAGGTATCCAAGAAAGACATCTCTTCTAGCAGGGGCTTAAGAACTTTCTCTTCTCTTACCTACTCTTTGTGCCAAGCAGCAGCAGCTGGTGGTGACTTAAGGGACTTAAGCAAGGTGCACAGCAGGAAAGGAACTAAGGATATTAGGAAAATTTAGAATAAGTGCAGAGAGGCTGGAATGGTCCAGGGGACCCTTAGGTTAAGGCTTGTGTATGAGGCCCATTTGTCTATCTCCCCTTTTCTTTCCACCAACTGGACCTAGAAATGTACTGACTGACTTGTCTTTCCTCTGCCAGTCTCCTTGCTGCCCACCAGGATTTCTGTCTCCCCTGGCCTGCTCTGGAACTGTACCATCTTTTTTCAAACAGCTCTCTGGCACACTTCGTATAACAAACATTCAACTTTGGCTTCTCTGAAATTTTCTAATAGTTTGACAGCTAAATAAGACAGCAGGTTTTGGGAGAGGGGATAGATTAAAAATCCTTCCCATGCCTTTCTCCTTCCTAAATTTAGCCTAATAAGCCAAGCCTAGCATGGGCGCTACTAGTAGGTTTTTGGGAAAAACAGGCCATGTAGTTGATTCACCTGCATTTCAGGGGAGCGACCCAGAAGCTCTCCTGGAAGGTGCTGGGGAAAGGCTCTGGGGTGCAATGTGAGAGTGAAGGAAGCAGACAGAGAACTCTAGAGGAGATACAGGAGTGGGCAGGTGGTACAGGAGCAAGGACGAAGCAGTGCATGGTGTTCCTCTAGAAAAATCAGGGACTTTGCTTCTCTTCCTTCCATGGCCCTTCAGCCCCAGACCTTAGGCTGAAGAAACCATTTTAGGCAAATGGGAGAAAAGTCGACCACTCGGAATGAATGTGGGGCAAATATTGACAAGACTGGCTACTACAGGCCTGAAGGAAGGGAGAAAATTTATTTTATTTTTTCTAATCTGGGAAAGAGATGTCCCCTTTACCCTAAGTCTGGGGTAGAAATAAATGATTCCAAAAAAAAAAAAAAGATATAAATTATAAATACTACCTGGAATCAGAACACTATTTCCTGGTACTGTACTCATAAGCAAGGGGATGGGTATGGCCTCTGGCAGTACAGCTCAAGTGGGTGCTGTGAGGCACAGTGGAAGGCAGAGGGTAGACTGGTTGACACTGATGGTGTCATCATCCCATGCCTGACTCCTTCCAGCAGAGACCATTCACTCTGCTGCCGCCCTTCAGCCTCTGTGGAAATCCCAGCCTCCCTGAAGGTAAGGCAACCCATACAAATAAAAGAACTTTAAAAGAACTCTAAGTCCTTTTCTCAGAGAGCTCGACTAATATTAGTAGCACATAAAGAGTTATTGTGATTAACTAAAATAATGTATTTAAAGCGTTTAGTACAGTTTCTGGTACATAAATGTTGTTATCTGCAGGCTTTTAGGTGAGAATATACTTTCAGCAACGCCAATCATTGTAATTTTCTGTTTCGGTATACTCTGTGGCAGGCACCATTCTAAATGCGTAGTCCATTTTATAGATTGGAAAGCCAAAGCATAGAGAAATTAAGTAATTTACCCAAGATTCCATTGTTAGATAGTGGATTCAAACCCAGGAAGCCTGACTTCAAAGTCTACACTCTTTACCACTGCAATATGCAGTTAAAAAGTGAAGCAAGAATTAAAAATAACAGAATGAAGCACAGAATTAGCACAGGTTCAAGATGGAAAGAGCAGAATGGCATTGCAGATTGTGGTCTGGGTTTGGTAGGTTGTTCTCACCTGGTGCCCAGAGTGTGCAGAGGGTGTGAGGTGAGGAGTGAGGATCAGGCAGGCAGGCAGCATCAAAGCCTCTGCATTATGGGCTGTTCACCTGGCAAAATAAGTTAACCTATTTTAGAATGCTTCATATTTTTATAAGTCAATTCACAAGTAATTTGGGAAAATAACCCACAGGTGACTGTGACTAAGACAACTATGTGTATTTTAAAGGAATTCCTGGTCTTCCTTGTCTTTACCGGATAAGGGACCATCCTAAGAAATGAGCTATTTAATGCTAGCCCTTCTACTTAATTTTATGACCCTGGGCAAGTCCCTGTGCCTTCCTTGATCTCTCAAGATGGAAGCATGATCTCACAGGGGTTCTTTGAACCCCAACATTGACTGGCAGATCTGGCTGCCTAATGGGAATCCCCATTCCCTGTGTATCCCCCATGTGTGGTTATTCCAAGAGGGCCATATTTCCAGGTGGGGCCACATTGTTCTTAAGGCAAGGGTTTACAAAATTGCCTGAAATGTCACATCTAGTTCTAACATTCTGAATATATGAATCATAAATTAACATAATTGATGCCATTGAAAGAGAAGAGACATGGCAGAACAGGCTCCAGGTTCCAGTAATGACTCAGACAGCAATTCAAGGCTTGAAGATAGATTTGAACCAGGGACGTAATAATCAGTTAATTTAATTCTGTTATATATTTTTTACTTTATTCTGTGACTTTACTCCAAGCATTCAATTTCTGTATCAATTTCTGAACATTGGTTTCCAAAAAAAGTCATTATCCTGTGAGCTCTATGAGCCACTAGAGCTTTATAACAAATAAGTGAACAAAGAGTAGATACTCTAAGAAGAAATAGCCTCATATTACTTGTTGCCCTCAAAACTAGGAAGTCCATGTTCTAATAGGGGTCATGATAGCATATCAAACAAGAAAAAAACTGCACAGTACTCCTGTGATTCTGGGTGGAAAGAGACAGTCAGTTCGGCCCTGGGTAGTTTCAGAGATAAACTAAGAAAAAAAAATCTTTATCTTCTCAGGACAGAGATATTTTGTTTTATTTTGGGTTTTTTTTTTTTTTTTTAATTTTTGTATCTTAATTTTAGTACCCGGTGTTCCCTAGGGAAGTGTTAGCTAAAACAAAACCACTATTTATGAGAATTCAAGTGGTAAGAATTAGTCAAAGATGGAGTAGCATGTCAGTCTCCTTTCACTTGTAATAATTATGATTGTACTGTGGGGAAGGGATCCTTGTCAGTAAGGGATCTTGTCCTATCTGACCGTTTTATGCAGGAGCAAAGAAGGAAATAAAAAGGAAAATTAAGTTAAAAAAAAAAAAGACAAATTGGAATACAGGACCTAAAATTCTAGACCTGGCAATTCATACCCAAGATTGGATGCTATATGGAAAAAGGAAACCAGTGGATGCCCCCTGGCAGTGTCAGTCAAGGCAGGTGATTTTAATTATTGTCTTTCTAGTAGACTAGAGTTGGAAAAGGGAAGAAATAATGATTTAGATGAGAAACTACTTTGCACATAAATATTTTACTGTGAGAACCCAAGGACATCCTTCAGATGTATTTTACAGATAGCGCAGGATTCACATGAATGATTATAATTCAAATTTCTAAAATTGAAAGAAAAGAGACTATAGAAGACCCCTAATTTCTTAATATAGGCAGAAGAGAAGATGCATTGGGAGGTAACATGAGGGTAAAAGAGGTTTGAAAAGATTCAAGTATTGGATTATCCTCCTAGGACATGGACACATCTTGCAGTTCTTTTCTTTCAAACCTATTCTCCAGTAGCCAGTTCAGTAGTTACTATGTATATAAGAGGTGTTTACGTGGTTTTTTTTGTTAAATAAATGAAAAATTAATGCACTTTTCAGGACTCTATTCAGAGATCAGAGCTTGACTGAAGACAGTTATAAAAGGATAGAATATTTGCAAATGAAACATAATGCTGCTTGTTAGTTTTTAACCCTTCTTTATCTTCTTGGCTACCCTAACCCCACCTTTGATGTCAAGAGAACATAGTACTATAGGTGGCTCCAGATAAACTGTGAAGTGTTTGGATTAGCATCCATAATAGGGATGGTACTGGATTCAGGCAATTTATTTAATTTGTTTGGCCCTCAATTTCTGTATGTGTAAAAAAGAATGATGATAACGAGTATTTACCAAATAGAGTAGTTGAAAAATCAACTGTATCTGACCTAGAGTAGTCCTCAGTTCAAATTAGCTATTGTTTTTAATTTTTTTTATGAAATCAGAAGCTTCAGTTTCTAGGTCTGGTCTTTTAGTGAGATGCTTTTCCTTATATGATGTCTTATGGTGGGATAAGGGAAGACCAGAAACTTCTGCCTCTTACTATCAGGAAAAAGAGGGAACTCGATGCCCTGATGATGATTCAGAAATGAGTGCCAGTGCCAGTACCAGCTGCAGCTTTTAGCTCTCAGGTTGGTGGATATTAGAAAAATTTCTTTATGTACTTACTTGTTTGCTTTTGTTTTGTTTTTGGACCATTCTACTGATAAACATCCCTACTCAGAGTTTATTACTGCAAACGGAAATAATGGTAAGCCAGGCCTCTGAAATATCCGTTAAAAGAAAAATCAGTGTTTTATGTAAAATCTGAGCCCAGGGTTGGTGTTATTGTTCTGAATGAGAACCCCGTGTGACAGGGCTGGGGCCGAGCAGGAGAATAACACTGAAGGGTTTCTTGGTGTTGACTGTGAATGCCCGTTTGTCGCTTTGTAAAGTTGGCTTGGGGTAGTCAGTTTGTATAATGAAACCTTAAGAGTCATATGGCAGCTTTTCAAAAACTTTAGAGCTAGACACAGAATTTTACTGGCCTTACCCCCATCTAACAGAAGGAACCAGAGCAGCAGGGAGATACTGTTGAAGGTAGTATTGCACATGTGTGAAGCAGCATGGTCATCTTTGAGTAATCTCAGACTGCCAATAAAGTTCCCTGTCACAGTACAGTGGAAACTGAAAAAATCCAAATCATAGTCTCTTGAGCTAGAGGAAGTCTTAGAGCTCATCTCATCCAGTCCCTTTGATTTCCAGGTGAGTAATCAAGTCCAGAGATGTCCAGGGGCCTGCTCAAGATAATGCAATTCATTAAACTTAAGTTAATCTCAAAACAGAATACAAACAAACATTTGTATTTAAACTTTACACCATTGTTATCCCTGTCTCATCAACTTTTATCTGTCCATAAAATAGTTAATACAACAGTAAGGTAAAATTAAAAAAAATTGTGAGCACAATTGTGCTGACATGTTTGGGATTGTATTAATATTCTCTCTGAAACCACAGAAAGCATAAATAGTTTGCAGCCACTTTGAGAATATTTATGTTTATTTTCAAAGTGTGCTTTCATTTTCAGAAGTTAAAGCAATCTTTGTTCCTTGTTCAGGCTTTAAAGGCTGGCCTCTTGATACCCATGGCGATTCCACTGTTAAACCAGGTACTGCTCCTAAAGCAATCCAAGGTAATTTTAGAGGAGCTCGATGTCTTGTCTCTCTGATTATAGTATGTGCAGTTGTCAAGTGAGAGAAACCAGTGTTCCTTGATGAGTTCCACAATCAATGGGCTGTGAGCAGTCAGTCAGGCTCACAGAACAGCCTTTAAGACACAGGACTTACCCCCAGATAAAGCTGCTCAGAATTGCCTTTTTACTCAAGATCAAGCATCCTCAGAGGTCATGTTGTAAGCAGTAGGGAAACTATTAAGTTGTACTGAAATAGAACAACTCTGAAGAAGAAAACAAATGTGTATTTGAAAAATACAAGGAGGCTTATACTGGGTATATTTATAGGGCCCTGTTCAGATGTATCTTTTCTGCTATGAAGATTCTTCTAATTTGCATTTTGAAATGCTTTCCTTTTCTTCATTTTAAACCATGAACTTTCCTTGTGCCAGTTAAAAAAAAAAATAGCAATCAGTCACTCCCTAAATTCCTTTCAACTCATGAACATTCTTTCTCTCTGAGTGGTCACAGGCACACTGCCCCTCCCTATCTGAGACCCTCTTTACAGATAGTCTTCAAGTTCCTGGAGGTCAGACCAGGGAAAACAATCCCAAATTGCTTTCATCCTTCCCCTTAAGAGATCATGTGCATATGCCAGTCTTGATTTCTTTTCCCCACCTTCAGCCTTTTCTTTCCTTCTGCTTGTCTCTTCCTTATACTTGTAGACCTGAGCACCCAAGACTTTTCCTCCCTTCCCTTCTGTCTCTTGTGGATGAAAGAAAAGGAGGTTCTGTAGAAAGTAACCTCACAGGATGATCTGATCATAAATTCCTAACTGGCAGGCCATGGAGGGTAATCACACCCCAGGCCTATAACTTCTTTAGTAAAAGGCTTATCTTTGCCTTAAGCATTGTCCATTGTTTCTGAGCATCTAGGTTAACACACCTTTGAAATGCCATCCTTCAGACCCCTCCTTCTAAAGTGTGCAAAAAAGCACATTTTCTTTACCTATAATCCAGTCACAGTGTCTTGTTTTCTCCTACCTTCTCGTGATCTTCCTTACATTCCCTCCTCAATCTCAAATGCATAAAAGAAACTTCAAACTGTTATTCTCTAAAGTATTTATCTCAATCTGTGGAGATCTACTTCCAGGTTAATCCTCTGTCTGGCCCAAATTTTTATAAAAATTTTCTACAGGTTAGGCCATTTTTACTTCAACATTCCCATCTCTTTCCTGGTTACTTTATAGAATCCTTTCTTCTCTGCCTGTTCATTATTTTCTCCCTCTCATTTTGTTCCAAAATTCTACCTGTAATGCATGGCTGATAAGCATATTCATTTTGCTTGTAATAAACCTTGAAGGAGGAAAAAGCAAAATTTACATATTTTGGTGTGTGTTCAAAGAACCACTGACAGAATAGTTTTGAAAGTTCACTTTGACTTTAAAGTATTCATTTCCTACTACTCACCACATCCTTCTCTAATTAAATTTAATTTCCTTATTAAAAATATTTTTAAAAATTATTTCTAGCCAACAGTTCCATTTTGAATGCTACAGTACAGTACTGTCTTCCACTATTTTTCATTGTATGTGTACCACAGGAGGTAAATGAGCCCTTTTGAAATTATTTTGGAACCTAGCCATTTTTAGAATATTGTTTCTCTGAGAAAATGGATTCCCAGTTTTTAGAACATGATGTATTTTAAGTTGGCTATTTCCTCTTTGTGTTTGGTAACAAAATTCTTTTTGATGTGGTGACATAAAATAGGATACTTGCCTTGGTTTTACCCTGCTGAATATTTTCATAATTAAAAAATTAACCTGTTTATTTCTTACTTTTTATTGTGTTTACATAACATTCTAGAGACCTTGTAATATTATTAGCTATTTATAATTTATTTATTTATACTTTTTCACAGAGAACATATGGAGACTGTAGTTGTCCACTGTTTCTGTTCTTCCCCTCTTCCTAGGCACGTGGAGAGAGTATATTTTCCAGCCTCCCTTGTAGCCAGGTGTGGCTATGTGACTGGACATCTGTCAGTGGAATATGAATACAAGTGATTAGAGGAACTTCTGCCTTTTCTGCTTAGGAGGATATCCCTGGCCCAAAACTCCCTTTATCCCAGTATTTAGCCAACTGGAATGGTGATGACCAGAGCAACCCTGCAAGCCAACTGTTGATGGCAGAACCACTACCAGCCTGGGTCTCCAGTGACTAACTAGAGCAGAACTGCCCATAAACTGGAACACTTATCTTGGACTGTTACCTGGGAGACACATAAGCTCATTATTCTTTGAGACACTGAATTTTGGGGCTTGCTTTCTTACAGGAGTTGAGCCTACTCAATAATGCTACTACAAAAATTACTTTACAAGGTTTCCAGTTGTAAAGTGTTTTGCTTAATATATTAAATAATTAAACTATATAAGCAAAAATTACTTTTCTTCAGAAAGGAAAACTCTGGACTTCAACTGTTCTTCTTTGATTCTGTTAGTGAATTTCTCTATATATCAAGAAAGTGCTAAAGCTAATTCAGTCTTACATCAAACATGAAAATCTGCTTACCAAAGCCAGACATATCTTCTAAAGAGTTTTTATTTGAAAGGGGTAGTATATTTTGGCCTTAATTATATATATTAAAGGAAAATAAGTTAAAGAATACCCACCTCAGAAGCACATTTTTTGATATAGTATCCTGTGATAATCCCATTTTTATTAGGGTCAAATTCTGCTTATGATTAAATGTACTCTCAAGAAAAAAGGATTCTTCAGAGGTCACTCTAGAATACAATAATGAAAGAAGCATAAAACAAAGTATCATTGAATTTTAAAAAAGTACAAATTTATTGAGGGTAGACACACACACTTATTGATTATCTATTTTTTATACCCACAGTTGGTGCCATACTGAATGTTTTTGCATAGTTTTCGGTTTGCTTTGTTTCTCTCACAAAGCAAAATAATATTGGTAATTTAGGTTTTTTGTTAAGTTTTTCATCAGAAGAGATATTAACAAAATATTATAAAACATGGAAGTTAAAATAAATTGTGCCAAGTGGGCTTATGACTAAAAAAACAAACGTAGGCTCAGAATGAATTCATTTCTCACAATCCTAAAATCAAAGAGATAGGAAAAAGGGTTACAAAAGAATATGTGACCTTAATAACCTCATAAAAGCTAAGTGAATATTACATTATTCTTAGTAGAATTCAGAACTTTGCATGAGTTCTGAGAAAATACAATTTAAGAGGATAAAGTAGGCATTAGCTACAGGAGAATAATCCATTCTCTCTCGACATGTTTGAACTAATAGCAAATACATCTTGCTTTAAAAAAAAAAAATGCAATATGGGCCTTTAACTATTTCCGCCAGCAGCCAAATTATGATAGTTGTTATCTAGATCTTCACTATGTACATGAAGATTTCTAGTTCAACTTTAAACTGACATCTGTGGAACTTTGCCTTAGTGACCATTATTTCCCCTCTTCCACCAGTTTCTGGCAGCCTGACTAAGCTAAGCAAAAGCATCATAAGTGACAAAAGAACATGCGTATAGTGAGAGGAATGCAACATAATATGAATTGTAGATCAGAAAAGAACCTTGATAAGTTTTCTATTGAAAGATATAAACCACACATTATTGGCAATTGACTACTATGTGACAATTTATCTACAGTCTCGGTCCAGAAAATCCAGAGAACTAAGTTCTAATGTTGAGTGTAGCACAAATATGCACTAATATATTACACATCCAAGCTGGGCCTCAACTTCCTTATCTGAAAATGAAAAAACTGTATTATTTCTCATTTCCCTCAAGCCCACTCTAGAGGAAGTTTGTACCTGCAGGATATAACACAGCATGTAACTCTTTATTTTAAAATAAATATAAAGACAGTCTTAAAGAGGAAACAATATCACAATGGGGAGGGAGGAGTGAATGGCTGAGGGACATGTAACTGTGGGAATGCCTTTCAAACAGAGGTCAGCAAACTAACTACAGCCAGAGGGCCAAATCTAGCCAGCTGCCTGTTTTTGAAGAACTAAAAATGAGTTCTCCATTTTTATATGTTTTTTTAATCCAAAGAAAAATAATATTTTATAATACATGAAAATAAGATGAAGTTCAAATATCAGTGCCCATAAATAAAGTTTTATTGAAACATAGCCATGCTCATTCATTTATGTATTGTGGCTGCTTTTACACTACAACAGTAGAGTTTAGTCATCAACCAAGAGACCATATGGCCTACAACACCTAAAATATTTACTACCTCTTCTTTATAGTGATAGTTTGATAGTTTTACAACTTTTTCTCTAGAATATTGAAGGTAAAAATGTCCAATGGCAATTGGAATTTTGATTTTGAAATAATCCACAAAAAGCAATAGTTTAAAATGTGGGAGTCGATGAAGTCAAGGAAGAGATTATGGCCAAGAAGTCTGGAGAAAAAATCACCTGGTAGAAGACCACTTTTGACAATTAGAAGAAGAAAGAATCCCTGAAAAAAGCAAAGAAGACACAGAGCATGGTATGTCTCCCCAAAGCCACACTAAGAGTTAAGTTCAAGGTAAATTGGTAAGAGCAGACATGTCAGAGAGATCAAGTAAATTGAAAAATAAAACAATTCATTTGACTTGGTGATTAGAGGTCATTAGAGACCTCTGAGAAAATCATTTCTGTGAAATAGTGTGACAATAGCCAGTTTTCAAGAGGTCCAGCTGAAAACAGATTTACCCTGGAAAGGAAATCAAGAAAAAAATCTGAAGAGGTTGCAAAACCAAGGGAAGTTGACTTCTGTTTGTTTGCTTGTTTGTTGTTTTTCAGAGGCCAGTACTAAGAGTGTCTGTAGACCTAACAGTATTCAAGAGAGAGAGACAAAAAGAGAAGACAGAGAAAGGTAAACAAATCCCAGGAAAAAGAATTAAAAAAAGGTTGAAAGGATGGCTAAGTTGAATATAGAAGAGGCAAAGCTCCCTGTGAAGCAAGAGGTTGAAAGAAAAAAGTGGAAGCACACAGAAAATTTGAAAGTAGAGGTCAAAATGGTGTAATGACAGTAAGTGACAAGGTCACCTACATAGAATAAGGGAGTAGGATTACAATGGGGCATTTCAGGAAGGCAGAACAATAGCTGTCCTGCATGAACCTATAGAAAGTCCACTGGAAGGTCTGAAAGGACCTGCTGGGTAAAGTATTTGATATGGTTTTGTAATCTTTCTCAAAAGTTTAGTAGCTTAGCTGTGGAGGTGGAAAAGAAAATTGAGATTATCAGGGACCAGAAGACGCAAAGAAAGTTAAGGGGTGGGATGAGAGCAAGAAGACAGCGTTAAATTAACTTCTACAGTCCAGACTGATTGGTAGAGCAAGGGACACCAAAAAGACCTTGATCGGCTAGGATTGAGAAAAAAGACAAGACAAATGAGACCAAAATGCTATTCCTAGAAGATGAAGGGAGTACAAAAGGTAGACATCAATGGACATAAAACCAAAAAGGAGGACCCTGTTATCACAACCACCAAATTTAAGATCTTGCGGTGTTGAAAGTAAAGTACAATACCTGGCCATTTTGGGTACTGTGGGGATCTCAGAAGAAATCTGAAAATACAACTGGAGGAATACATGCTTTACCCTGGAAGGCCCTTGGTCTTTGGGAGTTTTTTGTTCCATGGATGCCCCTTCTAGGATCCTATAAGTGTAAGGTGATCAGAGACCAGACAAGGGATGTCTGAGGTGTTACCAGTGGCAATAGATCACAAAGAACATCCTGAGCCAGAAAGTCTTAACTTGAACCTAAGGTTGAAATTGAGTCGTCCTTTGGAATGGAGCTGAACAAATGCCTCATTGACTCTGCCTCACTGTGCTCCTTTTCCTTCCCTTCCAGGGAAACTGAGATTGAATGAATAATAGCTGTGAAATATTCTGTTGAGAACAAGACTCCTATACACTAATAAATACTAAATGCTTTCATTACAACTTAAGTGAATGGCTTGCCTCCACCCCAAATGCCTCATAATGAATAACATAAGAATGACATTTTCATAAAATGTTGCACATTAATATTAATTTTATAAAATTATGAATGTTTACCAGTCTTGGTGATTGAGAATTAACTTGCAGAAACATTTGAAAAATAGAGAGAAACTAATATCTGAACTATTCAATTATTTGAAATACATAGACATTAGATAAAATTTAGTAAAGATTAATTTCAAAGTATATTTAACAAATTAGTGATATTTTGGGGTCATTTAAAATGGAAAAACATCTTTTTTTTTTCTGTTCCCATCTTGCTGCTTCTCCCCTTGCCCCTGGCCCCATCCCTTCCCCCCAATTCTTGCTGCCCCTAAATATTGTTTCAGAGACTCAGCAAAAATAGGAAGGAAAAGATTCACATATTCCAAAAAGCAGATAATTTTCTGGTCTTCTTGACAAGAATACTAGCTCTCCCACAGAGAAACAAATTGGATGACAGTTTTAGGATAATTGAATTGCTTGATGCTTTTCAAGTTGTTGGGAAATCGGTGCTGTGAAGACCAATTTTTTTTCAGCGCTACCTGTAGTTTCCTGTTATAGGAGACTTTTCTGTTTACCCATTAAAAACAACACACAGAGCAAAGATTCGCAGATTTATGAGTTTGTTACACAATAACTGAAAATGAACCACCTGGTAAACCAAAACAGAGTTATCTGAATTTTACAATAAATCAGATATAATAATTAAAAGTGGACAAAAATAATGTATAAAAGAAATTCGTAGATCCTAATTTTAAATCATTTAAGAGCAAAATAGTTACCTTTGTTTCCTGTTTTGGTTGGAGGTGTAGACTTTTGAGAGCGAAACAATTTATAATGATACCAAGCAAAACAGCTGACAATCACAAAAGAGATAAAAGCACAAAAAAAGTATCTGAGCAGAGACAAGCCATGGAACTGAACAGATATGGAGTGATTTAGGCTTCTGGTTCTGAAACTTGACCTTGCCCCAGAATCGCCTGGATGCCTTATTAAAACAAGTTGCTGGGCTCCACCCCCAGAGTTTTTTGATTCCATAGATCTGAGGGTGGTTGTCTTAATTTCCATTTCCAACAAATTCCCAGAAGATCCTGAGACCACACTTTAAGAACAAAATTTAGGTTTAATTAAGGCAATATCTAGATATGAAAGGTTTGATAAGAAGTTTTGAAGACAGTGAGAAGAGACAGAAGAAAATTTATTGGAGGAAGTTAAAAGGAAGAAAGAATTAAGACAATGGAGTGATGAGTAAATAAAAAAAAAGAACAATAGCAAGGGAAAGTAAACTTAATTGCATGCAAAGCCCTATGCTAAGCATTGTACATTTATGGTCCTGCTAAGTTGACAAAATAACAATATCCGGAAAAGGAATCAGAAGATCCTCAAAAACTTGACATTTATGAATATCCGGATAATGACAACTATAGCAAAATAACTCTTCAAGGACAACATAGTTAAAAAGTGGTCTTGAGTTCTAAGCCACTTAAGAGATAGACAAGGAATGACAGATGGAGATCAGAATGCCATACTTATTACTGATTAAGGCTGGGAGGGATAATGTGGCTTAGGAGTGCAGCAACTGTGCATTTCTTAATGCTGTAGCTGAGAAATAGGCAGACTTATCTTTAAGTCAAGCCAGATGGGCACATGTGTCCTGCTGTGGGGGCCTTACCAATCAGATCATTTGCTCCTCATTCTCTGAGGGCAGAGTGGTAAAGTAATGAAGAGGCCAGGGATGTCTCTCTAGACATAAGAAAACATCCAGAGCCAGGAATAAAAAAAACCTCTTCTTTCTGGTGGGAGAACCTAGGTTAAAAGCAGACTGTTTCACTCTATGCCTGCTCCCCATCAATGATTTTGTTGCTTCGAGAAGGAAAAGACACCAAAGATCGGGGAGCAGAGGATGGCATTTTAAAAGCTAGAATACTTAGTGAAGAATCAGGAAGATGCAAGGTAAAGGAACCACATACTCGATTTCAGTAGCACAGTAACTTGAATTGCTGGTGCTCCACAACTGTTCGTTGCTTGCAAGATTAAACATTGGAAATGGCCCTGGCTGGTGGCTGGGTCACTATCCCAAGGAGAGGCTGGTCAATTTAAATTTTCTGTATGGCTTCCCAGTTTGTTCCTCTCATTGGTTGTGACCATTTTGCAGCCAGAGGGCATGATGGCTAGTTTTTATTTTCTATATATTGATGTCTATTAGTTCTTTAAGAAAGTGGTTCTACTTGGCATTTGGACACATGGAAAAGG
Organism: Cynopterus sphinx; assembly: GCA_030015415.1. NCBI lineage: Eukaryota > Metazoa > Chordata > Mammalia > Chiroptera > Pteropodidae > Cynopterus > Cynopterus sphinx. The sequence continues at coordinate 142,286,702 of CM057380.1, forward strand.
AAAAGAGAAACTGAAGAGCAGAATCATTCTCTTCAGACACAATGTGTGGTCAGGCTAATATTTCCAGTAGTTCAGCTGGCTATGAGTGAGTCCCAACTCATCACATCAAAGGTTTCACTCCAGTTCCCACAGAGGTCAAGAAACCAGTTCTTCAGCCTTGTCGCAGGTTGCCCTCCAGTAAGAGTTTCAATAATGGCACACATGTCCATGATCCAAAGGATGGGAGGGAGGCATGGTGTCCCTCATGGAGAGCTCTCACCACTTGAGTTTTCAAAGTACTCAGGCTCAGTAGAGAGCACCTTCTTGGCATAGTGAAAATTATTTAAATTGGACTTTATTGAAATGCCCTGAAGGCGTATTTTGATTACATACCGTTAAGTGCTGCTGCTTCAACGTATTTAAATTGAGTGCCTTATATTTAGTTCTGGGACCTTAAGGATTTTTTCCCAACAGGTGAAGTTTTATGTGAGTATTTGTGGTTGCTGTTTAAGGAAAAATGTTTGTATTCTGACATTTTTTTTTTCTATTTGGCTGGGAACACAGAAGAGAAAACAGAAGATGCCCAGGAACTCAATAAATATGAGTGAGTGAAGATGAATATAGAAAAAACAGCAGGAAAATAGTATCTGAACTGACTCAAGTACAAAAAGTCCTAGTACCTTCACACACCTTTAAATTTACTCTAAGAATTTTACCTTGATTTGACAAAACCAGAAGATTTATATTAGATTATTATCTTACAGTTGGGATGTTCAGAAAACTTAAATCTAAACTCAGTCCTATAGTTGGTCAAAACGTATAGCTGGAAACGGAAGAGAAACAAACTCTTCTAATATAATCTTGAAGTTCTAAACATCTATTCAAAATTCTTGGCATTTGGGGAAAAAATCTGTAAATTTACAAGTATTACCATAAATATGCCTTCCTGATTATTTTCCTAATATTAGTAAAATGCCTTCAAAATGTCCTTCTAAATATTCACTGCTGTTAGTGAGTGTTCAATCTAGTTTAGAAATGCTCATTTAAATGCAGAGATAGGAAGAAAATGAAGAGATCAAGCTTCTAGTCTACATTCTGCCATAAACCAGTGGTATGATCTTAGGCAAGCCAGTTCTCTCATGTGTAAAATACCTATTGTATAGCAGTCAGAGATATCTTAAAAAGATAAAATGAGATCCTATATATAAAGCACAGAAAAAGTTTCAAGTGTTACATGACTTTTAAGTAATATTATCATTGTCATTTTACATGGACAAAAGCATAAACTGAAGATGGTTAGCTTAGGGAAGGTAAGGCAGACGTGGTAAATCACAAGTGTCTTTTGATATTTGAAGGGTTTCTCAGTTGATATGGAGGACAGACTTTAAAAACTAGTAGAGATTACAGTTCAGGAGTTTTCAACACTGTGAAAAAGAACTGTCTGCAACAGTGGAGCAGATGGCCTTGTTAGAAAATGATCCAACTGTCCATCGCGGTGTGCAACCTGAGTTCCTATGCTGACTATCAGAGATGACTTTTATGATATTAGCTGCTCTAATTTATTAATGGACCAAGAGATCTCTAAAATTCTTTCTAACTTTGAGAGCCTTTGTTTCTATGTTCGTTCAAAAAACCAACAGTGAATTTGGTGGCAATTGATTCCATTGACTTTGATGTAATCATATTCATAATCAAGTGGAAAAATATGTTCACTTAGATGTACCTCAAGGAATATAATGTGTTCTCCAGAAAACAGTGATATTTTTAGAGCATTGGATAGATGTATACTTAGTATCCTTAACCCTCCTAAAATTATCTTCACTGAGTAGTACTTTAGTGTCATATCATTGGAATAATCATTTGATATTAGTAATAGAAATGCATTTGAAGATAGTGTAAACTATCTTAACATTTATTACAATAGATATTATTATTTTCTTCCAATGAGAAGTATTTTTCACATTGAAAATCAAGCAAAGCCTTTACTTTTCTGAGGAACTAGAATATTTCCTCATTCTGATGCCAAACCATAGTATTCTACTGTAATGAAGCAGTTTCTTTATATTATTATTCATTATTTATTTTTTATGATTATGGACTTAGGGATTCCTCTTATTCAATAATCCATTACTATCATTATTTATTCTGATGCTCTAATTATCTTAGAATTGGCTAGTAGTAGCCTCAGTATTTCTTTTGCATCATTTTGGTATATTCCATCATTTTTTTTTTGAGCAATCCTTTACTTTCTTGTGAGATGTTTTATTTCCTTGTGAAAAGTACAGGATGTTCCAGGCTCATCCTGTACTTTCCTCTACCCCAGCCCTGAAACCAGCCATTTCTTCAAGCAGCTATATATATATATATATATTTTAATGAAGAATGGTACCAAGATTTGGGAGCTAGGTGTGCTCATTACTACTGGCATGTCATTATTTCTAGGCCCTTTAAAAGAAGAAAAGATGGATGGATGGATGGATGGATGGATGGATGGATGGATGGCCGGCCGGACGATAGATGATGATAGATGATAGATAGATAGATGATAGATAGATAGATAGATAGATAGATAGATAGATGATAGATAGATAGATGATGATAGATGATAGGTAGATGATAGATAGATAGATGATAAATAGATCTATGAGTTCATATATACTACAGCTCCAATTCCAGTCCAACACTACAAGCTACATTATAGTCTAGCACTGACCAGTGGATACAAATATGAGCCACATATGTAACCATAAACTTTCTAGTTGCCATGTTTAAACAGTATAAACAATTGAAATTGATTTTAATAATATATTTAACTTAGTATATCAAAATTTTACTATTTCAAAATATAATCAATATAAAAAGTACTGAGTTTTTTTTAACTTTTTTTTTTTTGTTTTGTATTAAATCTTCCCAATCTAGAATGTATTTAACACAACACATCCTCAATTTGGGCTAGATTCATTTCAAGTGCTCGAAAGCCACATGTGGCTAATAGCTACCATACTGCACAGGTTTTGTCTTCTTTTTTGTATTTGTTACTCCATTCCTCAACAATGTGAAATCTCACTTGCAGTATTTTCAAAAATGTAGAATTTCGCTCAAGCCTAGAATACACAGCCTCAGAATGGCTAACTTATAACACTGAAAAAAAAAAAAAAAAGAAAGCAAACCTAGTAATTAAAATTTAACATTTTTTTTCAGTTTTAGATCAAAAACATACAGTGAAGACCACAAATCTTGGGTGTGCAATTCAATGATTTTTAAACAGTGCACATATCTGTGTGATCCACATCTCCATCATTTTACCACCCCCTTGTGCTCCTTCCTCATCAGTCCCTTCCCTTCCAGAAGCAATGACTTATTCAACTTTTTTTTTTTTATCATGGAGTAGATTGTTCTCTTCGAGAACTTCACATAAATGTAAATATAACATTGTCTCTTTTTTTGGTGCATGTCTGGGTTCTTTTAATGTAATGTCTATGAGACTCATCTGTGTTGTTGCATGTATCAATAGTTTACTCCTTTTTATTGCTGACAAGTATTGCATTGTATAAATACAATTTGTTTATCTATTTCACTGTTAGTAGACATTTGAGTTGTTTCCAGTTTGGGCTAATATGAATAAAGCTGCTAAGAACATCTTTATTCTGGTTTCTGTGTGGATATATGTTTTCATTTGTCTTATGAAAATACCTAGGAATGGACTTACTAGGTCAGAGGGTAGATGTAGTAATTTCATATGGTTAAATGATGTTAACATTTAATGTTATTCTATGCTGAAACCATTGGCAATACTTTAATCCACAGTTTAGAATTAAAAGCTAATTAATGGTATTTATATTATTATGGCAATTTTTCATGCTGGTCAAGAAATGTGCCAGGATAATATTTTCTACTTTCCAAGTCCATTATCATTTTACTCTCTCCTCCTTGGCACTATCTCTCTCCCCACTTCCCATCTTGGACTGGATATCTCTCAAACTTCAGGCCTCACCTCAGAGTCTACTACTCCTAGAAGCCTAACTGGACCTTCCCAGTCTGCATGAGATGACCCTCTAAGAGCTCCTTCTTTCCCTCCTATCACGATCTGTGTCACTCAACATTGGAGGATATGTCTGTCTTCTGTTTCCCTTTGCAAGCTCCATGAGAACAATAATTGTTTCTTATTTTTCTTTGCATACTTGTTGCCTAAGGATGTTTGGCATAGTCCCTCAGCAAATGTTGGATGAATGCATAATTAAAAGTGAGATAACTTACTCAAGGTCCAGAGTTAAAGGTAGAACAAGAATTTGAATTAAATTTTGTTTTGCTCTTAACTTCCTTGGTTAAGCATTTTGTTTAAGCTAAAAAAAGTAAAAGATTTTCACACTTGGTTTAGATAAGGAAAGAAACTGGCAAATACTTAGAGGTTAGATATGAGAATCCCTGAGACAAATACTTAGGGCCAGTGGCGGTATCACTGGATTCCTGTGTGAGTGCCTAGTAGAACCTCTGGGACCAGGATCTCAGGAGAGTTTGGGGAGCCAAGGTAGGTAAAAGAAGAGAGCAGGACCTATGGGGATGGGGTTCTCTGGGGACATGGCAATTCTTCCCTGGGGATGCTCTTCCCAATGAGAAGGACAGAGCACTGACATTAGTCACAACAGATACCAATACAATTTTGCCCACTAGCTACATTTGCAGTCACTTGGGTAGTTTTTCAGTATCCATGGTAACGGGTTAATCATCTAATCCCATGCCTGGACTGTACTCAAGGGGAAAAAACTGCAAGATGCATAACAGTATTTATAGATAGATGTGTGGACAATAATATCATTGTCAGTTGCAGTCAAACAAAACAAACTTTATTGTTTTCTTCCATAGCCATTGTTCTAACTGATATTTCAGGCTTCGTTTTAAAAGCTGGGACAATACAGTGCTCAGTATTCTTTAGTTCTGTTGAGACTTAAATAGAATTCTAGCTGTTCAGAATTGTGTAATAGAACTCCAACTCTGCCCCCCCAAAAAAGAATAAAACAAAACAAAAACAAAACCCTAACATACTAAACATGACATCAAAGCTCCTAAGCAACTTACATTCTATCATCTAACTTATTTATTATACTTAGACTGCACTATGGTTGGCATTAGTGGGAATGTCACTAATAGTAAACCAAGTATTCCTAGGATCAATCCAGCTTGTATTTATTTTCCCTTGGAGCAGCAGCAGTAGCACACAGAAGCAGTGGACAGATGGCCAAGAAGGCAAGATTTTTTAAAATTCAATCTACCATGTTAATAATAAATAACCACAAGTTTCTATTATAAGACTAGATTTTATTTTTTCTAAGAGTTAAAACCTCAACTTTAAGCCTTCCATTTGTTTCCTTTTTCCTTCTGCTTTGTTTTTCTTTTTTTCTGGTTCAGCCAAGTTCCCTAAGTCATGTTGATTATAAAATGGAATTTGATTTTATCTCTAGGATATGTTTTGTGATTATAAAAGATTTTTAAATCTAATATTTAAAGACTTTTAACATAATGTAATAAATTCTCTATCAATTAGTGATACCAGATAGGGTCACAGCATTAATTCAAAAAATCAAATAATGTGGTTTAATTTTTAAAAAGAAAATTATTTTTTTATCTTACAAAGTGACAAATAACTTAAAAGTGTAGTAAAATTGATTTGTCATCTTCAGCATCATTGCAAATTAATTTGCTGATTTTAAAAACAATTACCAAAAAAGTACTGATGGAAATACTTGGAATCTTTACAATACTTTTATCAGATTTTACAGACATGAATTGTGGTAGTTTCAGTCCTATAAATAAACTTAGCACTATATTTATATGAATAAATATGAAGTATTAAAATATGTATTAATTTTATAAATGAGTAAGTACCTTGGGCTTTCTGAGTAGAGAGACAAAAATTTAGTTCAGAAGGTACCCTTTTTATTTGTACATATAGACACAACTCAATTAGTAAGGGCTGGTCTGTTTTCCCTTTTTGCAGGCCATCTTAGAATGGGAATTATGAGTTAGGAAACACAGAAGGGGCCAATTTTTTTTATATTTATTTAAATTAGTTTCAGGTATACTGTACATTGGTTAGACATCTGTATAGTTCACAAAACGATCCCCCCAATTACTCCCTGCCTCTCCTAGCCCTCCACCTAGCCATCATATTAATGCTAACTGCATTAGAAGGGGCCAACTAAAGTAGGCCCAGCTTTGTCTGTAATTCGATTAGGTAACATCCTCTACCTTCATTATTGGTGATTTGCTCCAGACATCATAAAGAAGAAATATTTTTTTTAGGGCCTGGCGTCCATGAAAATCAATTATGACTCTTCAAATTATGAGACTTGTTTTTGAATTGGTTTGTTTGTGCATCATCATATGAGATGTCCATCTGAAGACTTTATGTGGAAGAGATATAAATACCTTATGTTTGCTCTGTTATTTCTCCTATATGTATATATTAACAAATAGTATCACATAGTCTTCATTTGAGATTAATTTTTAAAAATTTCCAGTATATTCTCTTAATAAAGAAATAATTATGTTTAGAGTTTTATCACAGTCATTTCATCTACAGGTATTTCAGTATCTCTAAAAAAAAGTAAAGACCCTTTTAATAAAAAAATACTCTCATAATTCTCAAACCTGAAAAATTAATAACATAAATTTAAGCTTGAAAAGTTAGGGAAATAGATTGGGCTATATTGGTCATAATTGTAAGGAATAAACTGATACTAGCTGTCTGTTAGAGGAAGTGCCAGTGATTGATAGGTATGATTACAATTATTGATGAAGAATGGGGTTACACTTTTGCTGAACCTGATAATATTCTATGTTGTGATTCTGGTATCACGTAGAATATCTAAGTCATATGAATCACTTGATATCTGCACTGAGAAGGCAGTCGAAAAAAATAGGAAGATAATTTTGAAAGAATTGTGGGGTAATGCCAAAGAAGGATCTTACTTGCAATCATAAGTCCTTTATTACCTTCATCTTATCAATTCTATTAATTCTCAAGTTTGAATAAAACTCCATTATTCATTTTCAGGGTCTTATTTCTCACTTACTAAAGATTTCTGGAGAAATCAACTACTCTTTGCATTATTTATCTAATCTCTGCCAAACCATTAAAACATTTTGGTAGTCTTTTAATTTGATTAAATTAGACCATTATTTGATTTTCCTATTAAATCTATCATTTTTTTTTTTTTTTGTGATGATCCCTCTATCACATCAGGTAGAAGATAGGGAGTCAGGCACATCTAGATGAGTCCATGAAGATTACTAAAGGGGAAGAGGGTGAGGCATGAAGCTGAAGGGTACATTTCAGGGATCAAATATTAGCAAGGACCCATCATCATACTCTAGAAAGGAAGATAAAAGTCACAACCTCAAACTGAGGACCAGGTGGAGAACTGGCTTAACAAATCAATAACAAAATTATTTGAAAAATCTCCAAATATTTGGAATTTAAATAACAATACATTCTAAATAATCTATGGATGAAAGAAGAAATCACAAGAAATTTAGAAAATATTTTGAACAGAATGAGAATGAGCATGTGACATATAAAATATGTGATGAAGCCGAAGCAGTGTTTAGAGAAAAATTTATAATATTAAATACTTACATTTGACAAGGTGTCAAATCAATAATCTTAAGAAACAAGAAAAAGAAGAGTAAATTTAACTCAAAATAGAAGAAAGAAGGAAATAATGAAAGTAATAGCAGAAATCAATGAAAGTAAACAAAAATAGAGAAAATCGGTGAAATTAATAACTGGGTTTTTCAAAAGATTAATAAAACTGATAAAAACTATTCAGACTGAACAGGAAAAAAAGAAAACACTGAAGAAAACAAGTGAAAAGGTGAATCTCACACTACAGATTCAACAAATTTAATTATATTTCTTACACATTCAATGAGTCTATCCTTAATTTTGGTTTTAATTGTCACCAATATTTAAAGGATAATAAGGGTATATTATCAGCAACTTATATGAAAATGACAAATTCCTAAAGAGACAGAAACCATAAAGCTCTCTCAAGAAGAAATAGAATACACGAATAGTCCTATATTTGTAAAATAAATTTGTGTTCATTTAGCTGGGTCCACACTAGATTTGACTCCAAAACCATGAGGTAGTCAAAGTTGTTCAACAAAAACTCTCCTACTATTCTACCTATTCACCTTAAAATGTCTCTATGATCCTATTCAAACAGTTTTCTATCCACTTGATTGTGAGAATAAAGTGATTCTAGTTACTGATTTCCAAATATACTTGGTTTCGCTCATGCAAGCAAATTAGTTAATTCTTGAATAGGAATAGAACAAATCATAGAAAACTTCATCAAGGAGATGAAATTTGATCTGTATATTAAAAAATAAAGATTGGTGCACCATGGAATAAAGGTAAGAAAGGTTTCCCAGAGCATGATAGAGCATTCTCGATGGATTTTCAGATGGCCTCAATTCACTGGAAGGGTTATAGAAATGGAAACTACAGCCTAGAATGCTTCATTTCTATACCTGAAAGCTGTTGGAAGCCAAGATTAAGTAGAGACTCAATGAATGCCCAAGAAACATAATTTATTGGGCAAAAGTTTTAGTTTCTTCTAAGCATGCAAAGAAATGTATGGTCAGAGCAAAGCATTTGAGAAAGATTTTTAAAAAGTTATCAGGGAATTGAAGAACAAATTTTTTTATGGATAAATGACTAGCTTGGAAACCTAAAACAAAAGAAGAATAAATAAGTATTTCTAAATAATGCAGAAGTACAAATAGTGGGATTACCTGGGATCGGTACTAGAATTGGTTTATTTAAAATTTTTATAGTTGAGTGAAAACTTCAAATTTAAAATATGTGATATTTTTTTAGGTGCAAAGGTGCCCAGTACAGAGGGAAAATCTGAGGCAGTATCTCAGAAGCTGAATTAATGGACAGGAAACTGGCAAATAAGCTTTATTCTGACGAACATAGGTTATTGTGCATTTATGTAGAAAACTCAAAGTGTATTTATAAAATGATGAATTTCAACATTCAGTCATACTTCTGAAAAGAAATTCAGGAATTATTGTAGGTTATTAATATTCTCCTGCTTTTATTCTTTGAACTTTTATTTGACATTCAAAATGATTTTATATTAGTTTCAGGTGCACAACACAGTGCTTAGACATTTATATAATTTATTAAGTGATTCCCCTCAATTAGTCTAGTACCCACCTGGCACTATACATAGTTATTACAATATTATTGACTATATTCCCTATGCCGTACTTTACATCTCCATGGCTATTTTGTAACTACCAATTTGTACTTCTTAATCTCTTCCCCTTTTTCACCCAGCCCCCCAACTCTCCTTCCATCTGGCAGCCAGTGTTCTGTTCCCTGTATCTATGAATCTGTTTCTGTTTAATTTGTTTGTTTATTCTGTCCTTTAGATTCCACAAATAAGTGAGATCATATGGTATTTGTCTTTGTCTGACTTATTTCACTTAACATAATACCCTCTAGGTCCACCTATGTTGTTGCAAATGGTGAGATTTCATTCTTTTTTATGGCCAATCTTTAGTTTTTAAAAGGAAAATTAAGTAAATATAAAAGGAAAGAGAGCAAGAGAAATAAATTTTTGTGTGCATGCTTGTGAATTTATTTTTGTGTCATTAGAAATGTTCCTCAAGTTTCAACTGATGTCACCAGGCATTATAAATTGGCTAGAAATGATGTAATGTTACATTATGCTCAAAATTTCATTAAATTACAGAAAGAATCATCATTTTAAGAAATTCAGCAAAGATTTTACATAGATGGCAGTGATGAGGCACAGGTTGTAATTTGTAATTATACCTGTACATATAGTCACATATTTCTTCTTCTTGATTTCAGTCAGCATGAAATAATTATGTGTTCCAGATTGCAGTGCATTCAAAAGTTCTGTTTTAAAAGTTCATGCAGATTTACCACTTTGCTCTAAGAAAAATCTGCTCCTAATGAAATGCTCCCCACTGGCATGCCATAAATGGACACCCTAGAGATCAGAATAGCTAATAAGTAGAACAACTTAAGAATAGCTTCTCACAAATCAGACGGGAACAAATGTGAGATCCACATAGCAGTAATTAAATATGCTTCCTCAAATTATATAACACATATTTAAGGTTTGAGTATACCCCATTAGCAAATGCAGGTTTGATCCTCTCTATGGATTCTAGGAATGTAGTTTAAGAAGTGAAAATGGCTTGATAGGTTCAAGAAAACTAAGTAGAATATTAAACAAAGACTATTTACTGCACATTTCCCTTATGGAATATGATCACTATAATTTTTCTTTGGTTTAGGCCTCACACACCTCAATGCAACATTTAGGTAAGCATAACAATCCTTTTTAGATTTTCTTTCAGCTCTTTTTTTTCAGCAGTCTGTACACTTTTGGGGTTATAAAAAATATACTTGAAAATCACCTTCATAGCAGCTTCTTCAGATAGATCTATGCTTAGGTCAGGCAGTAAAAATAGTGAATATTCATGAGTAAGAGTGGAGCACAAGGAGATTAAATCATGGAAGCAATTACAGGTAATAAAATTTTTCTTTCTTTCTATTCAGTTGTCCTACCCCTTACTTCATCCCTTCACCTTTGTTCATCTTAGTTGAGGAAAGCTTTTGAGGAAAGAGTCTGAGTGCTTTTGGTCTCATAGGAAACAAAAGTTGAATTTATCAAGTATAAGACACAAAAGTTCCATAGGTACACACGAAATGCTTTCTCTTCAATAACTTAATTAGGTAGTCTCTAAAGAATCTCAGATTTGATCCTTCACACACCCATAAAAAGACTTTGATACTAAATGAGTGGCCTTATTTTGGGCAGAGAGCTAATCTGTCTCTTTACAAAGTAAGTGGTTCATATTTCTGACTTTACTCCTTGCCTCACATACTCAATTGGTTGTGATAAAAGAGTTCAGTAAAGAACATCAAGCTGAGATACTGTTGGAGATTAGCATCTTTGAATAGGGGACTGTGCCCAGGGCTTGGAGTGACAACTGCTTGTGAGTCCTGGCTCAGGTGTGTGACCTGGAGTTCTCTGAACTAATCTATATCTCTTCATTTGGAGATAGTAGCAGTAACAACAACAACAACAACAACAAAAATCCCACTCATCTGGTAGTTTTCCATCATGAAGATGGAAAGGGTTATAGTTGAAAATATTTTGTAATCTTTAAAGCACACTAATGTTTATTATTGGGATTGTTTCTTGTATTTGCTAACAATGCGTATGTCATTGTTATCTCCCAAACCAGTTTTCAGCTAGCCTCAGGATGGATTCTGAATTGTTTGAAGTAGACAATGACTGGCATTTTATCATTCCCTCTTCCTTTATGCACATGTAATCCAGAAGAACACAATGCAAAACCCTTGGCAAATGTCCAATCCTCGTTTCAAGAACTGGAGCCAGGTTTCTCTTTTGCATCCTACAGCACTAATGTAAGCTCAGATTCCCCTTGGACTCTCTGCCTTTCTGCCTTTGATTACATCACTTAAGATATAAGAAGTGGTTAAGTATTTGAGTATTTAGTTATCTGTTTTTTTGCTTGCTTTTTAAACCATTTGTAGACAGAGTTTTGAACAGGTTCTGAGATGGGGACTTGCATGCAGGAAGTTAACTAGGGAGAGCTCTAAGGAGCTCTTATTAGAGAGTGAGGGGAAATAGAAGAGTCAGCATCCATTTAGAGGAGACAAAGACTTGAAACATAATGCAGTTTTAACAGAGGCCTCAGCAGATTCCCTTGTGGAATTCTAGAGGTGAAATGGCCCTTCCGGAATTGAGACAAGGGTGCAGGGCCTTTTTACCCCCACCTCAAGTAGTCACTAGATGCAGGCTGCCCTAGGAGAGCAAGGAAGGTCCCTTTGACTGGGGACAGTTCCTGAGGAGTGAGTTGGCTGTGAGTCATCAGCAGGTAACTCTCCCAACAGCAGAGGGAATAAGAGGCTCAGTCTCCTGGGGCATCTGGACAGCACACCCTATATCCACAATAAACTCTCAGAGTCATGGTGAAATGTCAGGCACTGAAGGTAACATTTTAAAAAAAGATCCCTGCTTTGTTTCTCTGTAATGCTTGTCGACCTTGGAAAGGTAGATACTGTTATGCAGAATGACATGTACACATGGTTGGAGGTGGTAAGCAGGAATGAGGGAAAGATTGATCACCTGCTCCCTCCCCTTCATGTATTTCACTTCTTTCCATTCCATGTCGGATTACCAAATCTCTTGCAAAAAGAGCAAAAGTGGACCCAGACTGGTCAGCGAGGTGAACTCAGACTGGTCAGCCACTTGAAGAGGATATGACTGATGGGCAATATCACTCTCTCCTTCCTCCCTCTTTCTCTCTCCTAAAGAATATTTCTTGCCCATTCTCTGGGGAATTAAATTAATATGTTCTTCTGAATGAAAGCCGACTTAATGTAAAATCTGTAGCTCAAGTAAGTTCCATATTATACCTAAAATGGTGAAATGATAAAGTAACAAAAATATGATTTCCCCCTTCCTTCTCCCCTCCCTGGTGTGTGTGTGTGTGTGTGTGTGTGTGTGTGTGTGTGTGTGTGTGTGTTTATTGGGGGGCGGGACATACAGATTTTCTATATTTATAGCAACATTTATTATGCATTGAGACCCTTTTATATGCCAGATACTTTATGTATATTGTTGCTAAATATCCCAATAACCTAGCACAGTAGTTATTATTCACATAGCTTCATAGAATAGGAAATTGCTGCTCAAAGAGTTTATGTGAATTGCTCATTTTCCATGGCCAGTAGGTGATAAAGCAAGAATTTGAAGCTCTGTCCAGATCCCAAATCCATACTGACTCTGTGAAAAGGAGTTTCAAGTTCTTTTGCATCTCATGTTGGGTGTCTTGGGGTAGACATTAGCCTTGAAAGGCAGGAAAATAAGTTTAGGTGTGGATAAATAGGACCCTACTTCTGCCCCTTCCCACACTTCTACAATTCACTTTATTCTGTGTATGATGGCAAGAGCTAATTCCTTACACATCCCCAGTAACACACAAAGTCTTTATTCAGTTAGAAAACTTTAATAACTGGTTTTTGCCTTGCTAGAAACAGCCTCTAATCTTCCTGGTAGAAAGTGGTAAATTTTCCTCTCACAGCTGGTAGAGGCTTCAATTACAATAGAATAGTTAACTTCTCATTTTGTTGTAAGATCTTGAGTAGGAATATGCAGTGTTCAATTGTAAAACATTATAGTCCAAACTCAAAAACATTTGTCTTTAATAGTTTACAGGACTTTTCTGTTAGAGCTATCATCGAGGCTGGTAAACTTACTCAAAGACTTAAGACCCTTCATGCTGGTTTTTAATGGGGGCCATCTGAAGAGAATGTTGTTATCTAAATGATTGCTCCTCATGCTGAAAATGTTCAGCTTCAATTACCTTCCAATTAGAGAAGGACCCTAATCTTTGCCACCAGCTCCCAGGATGGGAGCAAAACCAAAGCAGGAGTGGGGAAATACTTATTCTCTCCCATCTCCCAAGTCTTCCCAAAGACTTTTCTTCCACAGGTTGCATAAGCTTGCTCTCTGACATGCCCAGCACACAGCCTGTAATATATATTTTTAAACGGGACCAGGTTTTAGAAAATGAAGTTGGGTTGTCAAAATTAAAACAGGCTAAGAGTGTCTGTGCAAGTTGAGTTCTTTACTCAAGGCATTGAGTTACTGAAAGATTAGCTTTTCACTGAAAAGCTAAATATCTGTAGAAGTAATCTGAGAAATATCATTTAATAATATTAAAGACTTGAAGAGACAGGAACTGACTTATAAGAAAAGAAAGTATTGAGAAAAAGGGTCAGATAACTAAGGGTTTTGAGATGTGTTAGGATCTGTACTAGAGAGAAAAGGGGGAAATAGAAATGCGTTAGTTTTTACTGTAGTTGTTTCCTTCCTTCCTTCCTTCCTTCCTTCCTTCCTTCCTTCCTTCCTTCCTTCCTTCCTTCCTTCCTTCCTTTAAGGTGAGGCAACCCTTGCTTGACCTCACAGATTGCAAAGACCTTGACAGCTTATAATCCCTTATTTATTTTATTTTATTTTTATTTTTTACCCCAACAGCACCAGGTCTTCCTAGGTGGTCTCCCATCCAAGTACTAACCAGACTAACCATACTTAACTTCCAAGATCAGATGGGATCGGGCATGTTCAAGGTAGCATGGCCATAGACTTTTTTCCTTTCTTACGTCAATGGCACACAGATGGTTAAATATTGCATATAGGTAACTTAAGTAACTGACTAGCCAGTTTAGCTTTCTGAACTGTGACCACAGGAAGATGAGAGTATTCTGGTTATATCATTATTTGGTAAAATATTACAATAAAACCTTCAGTGATACATTAGCTAATATAGCACAACAGGGGGAATAAAAAACATAGTAATGCACACTCACTAAGTAAAAAAAGCCACAAGCAGTTTCCTCCATGTCAGGGAGGACACAATAAAGTACATTATAAAGAGTGATTTCATTCAGCATAAACACCATAGGCATTAGCTGATGAGTTAAGACATGAAGACATAGGGCTGTGAAATAGTATTAATCTCATATAGTTTTTATTCTTATAACAACCTTATGAAGAAAGGTCAATTTGTTTTTACTCAAACTTCTAACATAATGCTGAACTCAAAACAGGCAATCAGCAAATACGTGGTAGTGAATGATTGAATGAATTAATGAAATAGTGTGTTTATTAGGAGTTGATAAATTGTTAGTAATAATTCCATGATGATAACAGTGACTTAAAACAGATTGTTTTATTTTCTTTCACATAAAAGAAAACTCTGCAAGCAGGTGGGCCAGGGCTGTGTCACAATCATACAAAATTTCCATTATCCTTAGCATACAGAGACTTTTATAAGGTTTCCTCATGGTTGGAACTGCCACATCTCAGCTAAAGGCATGAAAAAGGAAGAAAGGGGAAAGGCCAAAAGGAGCTCACCTCCCGGATGAGTCAACTCCCTTTTAAGAGCTTTCTGGGACACCGATGCAGATGACTACTCACTGATAACATTTATTTGTTAGAGAGTATGAGAAATGCAATCTTTGGTTATGCGTATAGTCTTACTAATGAAAATTAGATTCTATTAGTAAGAAAGAAGGATGTTGAGGAGGCAATTACCAATCTCTGCTATAAGCAGTGGTCAAAGTTGCCTCCATATTGGGATTCAATCTCTTGCTATACCTGTAAGATTAGATGTTCTCTCAATACAATGCATCTGGGCGGGCGGGAGGGGGGATCAATGCTTTGGAATTTAGGCAGGGAAGTATGAAAAGAAATTATATGATGGAATTGATGAGTCAGGGACATGGAGATGTCAAGGCAGGAGAAATAGGGCATTCTAGGAATAAAACAAAGGTGGAGGAACTGAAACTCTCAGTGAGGCTGACAGCAGGTATCGTGGTAAAGGTGTGAAAGGCCAGAAAGATAGGTAGCTGTGAATGGATTAAGGGTTTTAAGTTTCCAGAGGCTTAGCTTTTCCAGAGAGTAACAAACTTCAGGGCCTGGTTTTCAAAGTAGAGTGCAGCTGAAGGTCATGAAAGTAGATTAGAGCTCATAGACGTGTAAACTCCAGTGATATAGAATCATACTTATTTAATGAGCTTTACGTATATATTTTTTAGCTGTACTAAACACAAGTGGGTTTTCTTTTTTTATTGTAAAAACGATATAACTACATTTTGAAAAATAGAGGGGGAGAATCCTCACATTCCCACTATCTACACAACTCATATCTGGATTGGTGTATTGCCTTCCACATGATGTACACAATGATAACCACAGTTTACTTATGATTATCTATACTTTTATTTTAAATTAACATTAACATTTAACATTATATTGTAAGCATCATAATGATGTTGTAACATAACTTATAATTAATTGACAAGTTCTTAATAATTATTTCAAATCACAATTTTGAGATACTCAAGATCACATATCAAGGCCATGTTTCTAAAGACTCATTAGCATGGCATGCACCACCCAAAACACAGGGTCGAGATTCTGAGTGTGCGTTTTGATATTTGCAAATTTTATTACATATTTAATTATAACTTAACAATGACAATTTTTTTATGTTTCTTTAGATCCATTCTTGCCAGAGAAAACTTTCAGGGCTTCAGCAATAAGGTAAGACAAATTCTCACTCCCCTAAATCATCCAGTCTTTCAGCAAACTTAAATCCTTTCCAACCCAGGAGAAAACCAGAGATGCCCTTTCACCTTAGGTAGTGAAATGAGAACCAATGAAAGTTTGTAACTTTCCTATATTGTATTTAGGATAAAAATATATAAAGTATCTTCAAGAGATGCTTCTAAAGGGAAGCTGGGCTTTATATATTATTACCCACTTATAAAAGACAGTTTTTCATATTGCTTGATCTGCTTAAAGCTTTTCAGTAAGCTTCTTTATCACTTAGCAGAAAAAGTTCAAATATTTAATGTGGTAAATGAAGCCCTTTGATTTGAACTCACTCTTACCTTTCGAGCATAATCTCTTCTTCTACCAGTCTCCTGCACTCAGCCACATTGAACATTTGTGCCAATAAATGTGCCCATCTTTTCCACTGCTCCATGCTGTTCCACAGCTGTTCCACAACTGTTCCATTTTCTGATCTGTTCATCTTCTAATTCATCTACTTCTTTGACTTCTAAGCAAAGTCAGGGGCTTTCTTCTTCCTCTTCCTGTGGTTTTGTGATCATACGGCTGTTCCCATTCTCTTTACACTTTACTGTAGCCATTTGTATTTCTGTCTCCTGCACTAGACTAAAAGGCAGGAACCAGATCTCAATCATTTCGTCTCCCTAGTGTCTGACATATGTTAGTTTGCTAGCATATTTTTTTTTAAGTGATGTTCATCCAACACTGGGTACCTTACCTTGTAGCATTCATTACTGTGCTTGTTTCCATTCAAACTTATTGAACGAATCACAGAGCTCAACTCCTTTCCTTCCTATTCACATTTCCAACTCAGAGTAATAGCATTCCTAACCTCTCCACTGCCAGAGGCATTCTTGGAAAGGTGAGCAATGACTCAAACATAGCCAAACCCTGCACATACTTTCCAGCCCGGAATTATTTTAAACGTTCCATGCCTTTGGCCCTGGGGGGACTGTTTTCTTTTTTCATTGTAAAGGGCAAGTGTTCCCCCCTTCCTCCTCTGACACAGGGGAGTCCTCCTTCCTTTCTAACCTTTGTCCTTCTTTGTAAACTCTTCTCTGCTTGCCCTTCTTTAAGGTTTGGTCCTCAGTCCACTGCTCTTATTTTCTACACTCAATGTTGAAAACTTTTACAACATCATTTTATCTCTGTGGCTTTAACTACCACTTACCTTTTAATAAGTCTCCAAATTATATCCAGTCTTCACCTCTCATGTGCACTCCAGATATAAATACCTGACTGACCAATGGACATATAAACATATTTTATAATCTACTTAAACACAAGTACAAACCTGAACTAAATTTCTACTCTCTAGTCTGTCTTCATTAGTCAGCTCTACCCTCTCCCCACCAAAGACTCCTTTTGAATTTCTTGTTAGCAACAACACCAAAGACCCAGCCAGCTACCAGTCATTTTGTGTTTTCTCTCTTCCTTGTTCCTCCACAAGAAGACTGCATGTCTTTGGTATGGCACTGCACCCTAAATCTTCCACTAAGTAGAGAGAACTTTTGAAGCACAAATTCCACCTTGTTTTCTTTGTTTTAAACCCTGGAATGGCTTTCTGTCCTTTAGGATTAAGCAAACATTCTTTTTTTTTTTTTTAACTTTTATTATTTTTTTAATTTAGTTTCAAGTATACAGTGCATTGGTTAGACACCTATATAGTTCATAAAACAATCCCCCCAATTGCTCCCTCCCTCCCCTGACCTTCCACCTAGCCAATGTATTAATGCTAACTGCATTCCCTATGCCGTGCTCCCCATTCCCATGACCATTCATCAGGTACTAATTAGTCCTTCTTTAGCCCTTCACTTCATTCTCCCAGCCCCCAAAACCCCCCTCTTCTCTGTCCATCACAAATTATCCTCTGTATTTGTGAGTCTGTTTTTAATTAGTTTGTTTTTTTTATTCCATTGATTCCACATATAAGTGAAATCATATAGTGTTTATCTTTCTCTGTCTGACTTAAATACCTTCTAGGTTCATCAAAGCAATATCTTTTTCCATCCTCTTCCTTTTCATATGTAGGGGTCTTGTTTTTTTATTCTTTCAGCTACCCTATATTTTGATTGAGCCACTTGATTCTTTTTCATTTAAGATACTCATTGATAGGAATGTCGTTGTTACCATTCTTTATTCCTGTTTTTGATACATGTTTTTTTCTTTTTAAAGAAGTCCTTCCAACATTTTTTGTAATACTGTTTTGATGGTGATAAATTCCTTTAGCTATTTTTTGTCTGAGAAGCTCTTTCTCTGTCCGTCAACTCTAAATGATAGCTTTGCTGGATAAATTATTCTTGGTTGTAGATCCTGGGTCTTCATCCTATCAAATATTTTTTGCCAAACCCTTCTATCCTCCACAATTTCTTTTGAGAAATCAGCTGCCAGTCTAATGGGTATTCCCTTGTTTGTCATTATTTGTTTTTCTCTTGCTGCTTTTAATATTTTTTCTTTGTATTGAAACTGGCATTTTAATTATGATGTGTCTTGGTGTGGGCCTCTTTAGATCCCTTATTTTTGGAATTCTCTGAGCTTCTTAGGGTTTTTATGTCTATTTCCTTTACCAGATTAGGGAAGTTTTCCGTCATTATTTTTTCAAACAGCTTTTCAACATCTTGATTTTCTTCAGTTACATTGATCAGACGAATATTTGGAGCCTTAATAGTGTCCCATATCCTCCATAAATTATTTTTATAGTCTTGGCATCTTTTTTTTGCCATTCTGATTGAGTGTTCTGATTGGTCCTTTCCTCCAGAAAGAGTGTGTGATCCTCTTCTTTATTCACTTTGTTTATTCCATTTAATACACTTCTCATATCAGATAATGTGTTCTTCATTTCAGACTGGTTCCTTTTTAAAATTTCATTTCCATTTTTCTATATTTTTATCTTTATGTCAAAGTTCTCACTAAATTTATCTATACTTTTCAAAAGTTCATCGAGCATCTTTATAACCAGTGTTTTGAACTCTGCATCTGTTAGATTACTTGACTCCATTATATCTGGATCTCTGTTCTCTCTCATATGGTTTCTGTTTCTTTGTCTTCCCATTTTGGCTGCCTTTCTGTGTCTGTTTCTATGTACTAAGCAAAGCTCCTATGCCTCCCAATCTTATTAGTGTGTATTTGTGAAGTTGGTGGCCAGTGGCACAGTCCTGAGAGGGGTTTAGCTGCAAGCCAAACTTAGCCCAGGTCTCTGCTCCTCTGGGACCACCTGTTAAGATTCAGCAAGCAATCCACAGATGCTGTGCTTAGAGCTGCCTCAAAAGGTCACATCAGAAACGGAGGCCAGCTGCCTCCAGTGTGAGTCTAGGTGCTACTCAGCAAGGAGCACCTGACTCACTGAGGATATACCTGGATGTGGCTTGGGTGGGGCTGTGAGTTGGGAGAGATGGGGTTTCAGGGAATGCTCTGGGTGGAGCAACATCTGTTATCCAGTTTGATGATGTCAGGGCTATTGTGGCACTGTGTCCACCCACTGAGGGGGAAGAGGTGCTCAACAGAAAACAATGGATACCGCTGGCACTTCTGTACAGAGCAAGTCTTGCCTTGGCCCTCACTCCAACAACATTTCTGTAAGTCCCTGGGCCCCCCTGTGCATAGTCCAATTGGCACTGGTGCTCAGAGTGAGCAGGTCTTTCACTGCGAAAATTCATTTGTGGATGTGACCCCTTTAAGAGGTGTCTGCTGTAGCCTCCATCTCACTCAGCTGCTCTAGACCAGGCAGCACCACATCCTTGCCCTGTCCTACCTTCTGCTGTTGCAGGATACTTTCTTGGATTCATCCATAGTTGTATGGCTTGTTCATATAGATCCCAGGAGATTTTTCCTTGCTGCTGCTCATCACAACTCTGATTTAGTTTCCAGAGAGATGAACAGAGCCTCTATCATCTGTCTTTTTTTTTTTTTTCTCCTAGGATTAAGCAAACATTCTTTAGCAGGGCATAGCAAGCTCACCGTGACCTGGCCCTATATTTCACCCTTTGCCACTCTTTGCTTTGCACTCTTATGTTTAGTAACCTTGAATTACTTGTGGTACGTCACTTCCTTGTTTTGTCTCTGATGATCTCTTGGCCTATAATGCTCTTTAATCTTTATTCACCTGATAATCCTGATTATCACATAAAGCTTCTCTCAGTATCACTGCTCTCAGGATGTTTCTCCAACTGTCCAGCCTGATGGTTAGAGACTCAGTTCTGGAGTCATTCTGTTTAGGTTCAAACCCTGTTCCAAACCTTATTAGCTGAATGACCTTGGGAACGTTACTAAACCCCTCTAATCATGAGTCTCCCGGATGATAAATGGAGATTAAAATAGAATTAATTTAGGAGGTTGTTAGAGAATTAAATGAGATTCACAGTAGCTGCTATGTGGTAAAGCGCAATAAATACTTTATAATGTGACTGTCATTTTCCTGCATTATGCCTTATCTATTTTTGTATCACCAGAGCTAGGCTCTTTGCATGTTGCAGGTACTCAACAAATAGCTGTTGAATTGAACAAAATTGAAATAATTAATCAATGGACTAGAGCGATGGTCCCCAACCTTTTTGGCACCAGGGACTGGTGCTCCTATGAGAACCTAATTCCTGATGATCTGAGGTGGAGCTGAGACAGTGATGCTAGTGTTGGGGAGTGGCTGCAAATACAGATGAAGGTTCACTCCCTTGCTTGCTGCTCACCTCCTGCTGTGAGGCTCAGTCCTAATAGGCCACGGACCAGTACCAGTCCATGGTCCAGGGGTTGGGGACCCCTGGACTAGAGAAATTTATGTCTGATGACATGAAGAATGTACAAATGAGCCAAACAGAAAAGCAGTCTCAGTTAAATGATTTATTCTGATAAGTGCCAATATTCTATTGTAGAAAGAGGTGGGTATATTTGTGTCCTGGGTGCTGTGGAACACTGCTCAGATCCACCCTTCAGGATTGAAGCTGCTGGGAGTATGATGGCAGACTTCTTGCAGTTGAATATCCCTTCTCTGGTGACTGCTGGGCTGGAGTCACTTTGCCCAATGCGCTGCCTCTGCCTTCATCTAAAGACTGGCCAGTGCAGGTGACTAATGTCTGAACTTAGTCTAACTTGGGACAATTTTGCAGGAACATTCCAGCTCCCGAGTCTGTCCTAGGACTGGATGAGGCTCTGCACAATCCCACTTCCTTCACATCTATACAGATGTTTACTCTATGAGCACACCCTGTAATATCCTGTGTACAGATTTTCTGTTGTGTCCTAGAGATTTCAATCTGCAACATTTTGTAAAGGATGACAGTTGAGTAAGTTACACTTTAGACATGCCATATATGAGATGTATATGCAATGTCTAGCAGTATGGCTGGTGCCAAATGAAAGAAGAGATGATTATTGTTTTTGAGGGGTGATAGGATTTAGAAGGGAGTGCCAAAGACAGCAGTGGCAACTTTAATCTCTGGCTTACCCTATACCTCGAATATTGTAAATTGTGAGTCCTTCAGGCTCTGTGGCCATGTTCATGTATTTTCTATCACTGGAAATGCAAACAAGAAAAGTGAAAGAAATTCCAGAGGCTCCTGCCTATGGCATACTCTTGGGGAAATTAATAAACCCTATGTTTAATCATGTATCCCCTGGCAGGCAGTGATTAAGTACTGGGCTGCATTTTTATTAATAAAAAAAGGGCAGTAACATTAGAAACAATATATTACCTGTCCATATTATGTTAGAATCTCACTTTAAAATGATTTGTTCTGGAGAAAAATTCATTGAATAACTAAAGCTAAGAGGTTTTAGTTATTAAACTTGCCACAAGGGTCTAGCTCAGCTTAAATGAATTCTTAGCATAGATGGCCATGAGAGGTTGTTTTTTAAACTCTAGGATATATCATATTTTGTCTTTATGAATTACAAAGGAAACAGATAAACATTTTAATATCTAAAATACATGCACATAAAAATTAAACAATCTAGAATTATAAAAATATTAAAAAGTAGCAGGCTTCCACCATCCCACTCCTCACAGTGTCATTCCTCTGAATTAGTCAACATGATAGAGAGTTTGGTGTATATCTAGGAGACCTAATCTCACATGCATTTATAATAAAACAGAATAATACAAAAACATGGATAGTGATTCAAACTGTTAAATTTCTTAAACTAATACAGATAGATATGAAAACCTCTATTTGCTCACTCATCTTCCTGTGTATATAACATAGGAGCCTCAGTTATTGCTAGAATATGAACAATTTTCTTTTTGCTTCTTTCTCAAAATAATTTTGTGTGGGAATACCAGTGAAATTGTGTGTTTCTTTGGAAGTTCAGCTTCTTTTGAAAATGATGATATCTCATATTGCAGTTCTAGTTAAAAGGACTTCTTATTTTCTGACTTTTAATATTTTGAGTCCCTCTGTTCATGTCACATCAGGATTTGCTTTCTTTAGCTCATACCACATTTAACTTAACAACAAAGAATTAGAAAACTTATGCTTCTTAAACCATTGTTAGTGCTTCTTTTTAAATTTGTACCTGTCACAACTTGTGCCCTCTCCTGTCCCAATACCAACTGCATTTCCTGTGTAAACAACAGCAAAAGGCCTCAGTCATTACTGCAGAAATGATTAAGAAAGATTTTGAGGTTTGTAAACCATAAAATATATTACCATTGAAAACGAAACCCATTTCCTTGAAAATTCTAAAACATAAAAAGTTTGAACATAAAAGGTTAGAATCATCCAATTTCATTTTACTGAAGATGAATTTTTAATAGCACAGCAGAATAATCTAATATGCAAACATAAAATGTGTCAGGATATGACTGGTGTAGATTCAAATGCATTTGGAGACAAGACTCTAGACAGATAAATCTAGGTAAATAGGTACAACAATTTGATGACAAGACCGAGCCCTTTGCATTAAGAAAACAAAAATTATTACTGGTTTTGAACATTTCCAGCAGACTGGATAGAAACAAGCCAATCTCAAATAATGCTGGTTATGTGAAGAAATATTTTTTAAAACAGGTTAGCCATAGCTGAAATTTTTTATTTCAGTTATCAACTTAAATTTTTCAGATTTAAAAATCAAAATATATGGTCCTTAATTAGACGGCTGCTGTTTTTTTCCTAAGAAACAAAGGACTAATTTATATTAGTGTTTCCTTTGTCATAAAAAAATAGGAATAAACACCAAATTGTTGTATCTGCAGCACCGACTATAAATATGATATTTTTCTAGTTTCTTATGGGTCGTTTGCAAGTCTTTAAATCCTTGCTTTGGAATTAGCCATGTCATTAAAATTCCTTCTTTAGAATGAGTGGGATCTCACTTCAAAAAAGAGCATTCTCAGAAGTACTGAAACACATGTGCTTTCTATCTGCACTGGAGAAAACACTGTAATGCCAACCAACAATTAAAGGATGCAACTATGATGGAAATTTAAATTTAAAATGAATATGTAAAATAAAACTGTGAAAAACATCAATATACTGCACACTTAATGTACATATGGTAGAGCTCTTGAGAGTGAAAATTAAAAAGCTGTGATGAGTCAGAAGAATTAGTGTCTCTGTAGTAGAACTGCTAAACAACCATGAAAACAACCTTTTATGTCATGCATCCTACAGGCCCAGAACTTTTAACTTAAAATGGTCATCCTTAAAATGCAGGAAATGGTAGTCAGGGAGGGGGGTAATGATCTGGAGAATAAAGATAAACTACAAATTTTTCAATTGCCACCATACTTTGGTAACCAGATTCCATCTGAATGCTTTTCCTTAGCTATTATAATAAGCATATTTGAGCCAGTCAAGCATGAACTTTCGTACAGTAAATGTTTTGAATGCAGTGGCTATTCAACCTTGCCTGTTATTTACTCATACCTAACGTAGTTGATCACGCCCAATTAAATGGAGAACATTCCCTACTGTAACTATCAGCACAGCGGCTGCCTGGGACAACCCACAACAAACCTGGCCTCAGCTGCCCTAGGGATCTAAGCCTGAAAGAATGATGATTTTACATTGACATTCTGCTGAAACTTCCTGGGACCTATGAGGTTAAAATCTCAGAACACCTAGAGAGAAAAACAGTAAGTACTTCTAAAACAATCCTGGAAAGGAGCTAATAAATTCAGGATTAACACCAAAGGCTAATGCAAATAAATTTAATCTCCTTGATGTTCAAAGAGAAATATAAGCAAATGAATTACATATGCAAGTCTTCTTTTGTTGTAGTTGTCTTTTGCAAATATTGTGATAATCGTGCATTGTCAACATTACTGGAAAGCTATTTTCCTGCTGTTTTGAACATATTTTCCTACTGAGCATCTGTGCACTTAGAATTTTGATGAGTGCATTAATTAGTTTTCAAGATCCTGAACTTTTTCCTTCATAAAATTTTGATTAAAGGAAAAGATGAAAACGTTTTGATATACATGTGTGTACATGTATACCTGTATGTATGTGTATGTGTGCCACTACTGATATCTTTTGACATAGACTATCAACTTGTATTATTGCCCTAAGTTTGCTGAAAGTTTTTTCTGCTGCTTGAAAAAGATATGCTAAGCATAAGATTGTATAAGAAAGCAAAAGAGACTAGGATTTTTTAGACTTTCTATCTAATACCAAAATATTCATGAGATGATGGGAAATATGTTCTCACAGTAAATAATTTCTGTACTTTTTTTTCTAGCCATATGTTTTAATAATACATTTTAAATTCTGGAATCACTTCCCCGCATATGAAGTCTAAATATGTATTTCTCAAGTCTTTAATTTGTTAAGATGTTGGTGGATTATATTTATGTAGTTTGACACACTATACTTCCCACTGGTTGCAAGCAAGGGATTCAAAAAAGGATGAGATGGTTTTCATGGAGCAGTTGCCCGGACGCAGTATGGTTTTGAGTTTAGTCTAGGGCTCAGCTTTTGAACTAGGGAGGAGGATAGTTTTGGTTTTATAATGTAGCTTGAAGTGAAGGCAGAACATGTTCCTTTTCTACCACCATATTAAAAAAAAATTAGTGTCTTTGATAATAGCTGTTCTAAGATTGGTTGATTTGTTCAGGTTGAATTTCTTAATCCAGGTTCAGACGGAGGAGAGATTATGTTGTCTGGAAAGGTTAATGGAAAGCTTTGAGACAAGATTTCCCCCCAGAGTGTGTATAAATATTATACCAGATAAAATATTTAATGTAGGGATATTTTAGCCAAGTTTCATTAGGCATTACATTCCTTGGTTGGAATGCATGGAGCAGTGCTCAGTCTACTTACTGCCGTGTGGGGAGTATCTGGAAGCCTCAGCATACCAGTGCTAGCCTCTAGATAAGAAACTGCATTGCCTGGAATTATTTTGTTTGCATCAGTGAGACCATATAAAGGAGCTTTTAAAAATGTAGAACGCTAACAACAATGGTCTCTTCTTCTCCCCACCCTTCTTTTTCTTTTGCTTTCATCTTTATTATTATTCTTTTTAAAAGCATGAATCCTTCCCTAGAAATCAAGGGAATAGTAAAGAGTCTCCACCATTTTTTAACTCCTTAAGTGCTACCAACAGTGTATTTGGGGATGTTCTAAAAGCCTGGTGCCAGAGCTCTCTATGTGCTTTTCAAAATGAATTTCAGACATGGTTTCATAGTGTAGCAGTTAGCATGTCTGCTTTACATGCAGAAGGTCCTAGGTTTGTGCCCCAGTGGAGCCATGGTCTATGGTTTATGGCCATGTCACTCTGAACAAGCCCAATGTCTGATCTTGAAATCTAAGCAGGCTTGGGCCTGGATAGTACTTGGATGGGAAATCACCTAGGAAGACCAGGTGCTGTAGGCATAAATAATAACAAACAAACAAACAAACAAATAAATAAATTAAAAAAAAAGAATTTCTCAGCATATACTTCACATAAGATGGTCCTTAAAAATGTGATGGGGACATTCTCTCCAGAATGTGACCTTGTCTCACCCAATTAATTAGAGACTAGAAATTATTTTTTCTAGAGCTGATAGGGCAGTCTCTAACAAGGGGGTCCCTCCAAGAGTCAGAGCTCTCTGGCCATGCTAGGTCTATCCACATGGTGCATATTCTCTGGCATTATTCAGTACATTCCTTGAGTGCTTAGTGTTAAATAATTGGACAGCTTTTCATTTCAGTTACTGATATGAGGAAGCATTTGACTAATTCAGTATAACTAGGATAATAAACCTAGATTTGGAAAAGTATCAATTCTCCATAGAACATTTTCTTAAATTTTTCCTCTTCTGAAAGGTTAATCATAATGAATCATATTCTGAGAGGAAAAATAGTGTTTAAAAAGGAAGCAGGAAAGCAATTTTTTCAGTTTAGTAGTACAAATAAAGAGGATTGTTTTATTCTCCAAAGTAAAAAGTAAAGACACTAGGGCTAATGTATTGGTTTAATTTATTTTAGTTCTAATCAGTTCAACAAGAATTTACTAAATATATATAGGTGCTGGCATCAACGGAGGAGCTGAGGATATGAAGATGAAGAAGATACTGCCTGCTTATTTAAGCGACTCAGGTTCTGATGGGTGAGAGAGGCACACAATGGTCACTTTACAAAATATGACAATGGGGGGGGTGGGGAGAGAGAGAGAGAAAGAGAAAGAGAGAGAGAGAGAGAGAGAGAGAGAGAGAGAGAGAGAGATATCTAAAATAGAGGTCATCAAACTTTTTTGGTAAAGGGACAAATAGAAAATATTTTAGGCCTTGTGGGCCATGTGTCCTTTATTGCACTCAACTCTGCCTTGTATTGTGAGAGCAGCCATTAATAACACATAAACAAATGGGCATTGATGTGTTCCAATAAAATGTTATCTACAAAAACAGACCTATTTCCAATACCAGACCTAGAATAAACCCTAGGTTTATATCTTTTATGACTAGATCAATGGAAATGCTAATAATTAAGAGAAGAGATTTAGCTAAGTTTTTTTTTCCTTTGTGGATGCGTGTGTGCGTGTGTGTGAGTGTGTGTGTGTGTGTGTGTAAAGAAGGGATCAGAGAATGCATTTCAATGTTAAAACAACCCTCCCCATGACCTTCAACTCTGAACCCCTCTCCCAAACTCTGTAAGTCATTCATTCTTCATCAGAATAATAAAAAATCCTTCAAAGAAATTTAAGAGGCACACATACTTTTTTCTTTTTTTTAATTTGTGATTTTGAGAGTAAAATTAATTGAGAAGGACTTTAGTCACAGTGTAATCCACATTACTTCCATTAGAATCTAGAATCTAGTTTTTTTATTTCATCTGGAAAAGGCATAGAGGTGGTTTTGTTTCATTCTTCTCTTCTAAGTACAAGTCTGGCTGCAGTCATTAGTTATTCATTTATTTGGTTAGCCGTTTAACAAAGTTTTAGAGAGTATCTACAATGTGCATAAGTAGGTGCTGTGGAGGATAGAAAAACAAACAAGACACAACATGCCTGTTTTTAAACAAAATAATGGCAATACAAACCAGAATATGATTAGTGTCTCAAGAAATGGTCTCTAAATGCATAGCAATGTTATTGATGTATTTTCTGTGCTACTCTTTGTGGTTATGCTCATAATCTTCCAGAAAAAAAGCATGAACCCATACATTTAAGTCATAGTGATCTAGGGTACAGAAAGAGGAAACTAAATATTATTTTATTTTATTTTTATTTATTTACTGCTCTGAAACTTTTTCTTATTTATTTATTTATTTATTTATTTATTTAATTTTTATTATGGTGACATTGGTTAACAAAATCCAGCAAGTTTCTGGTGTATAATTTAACAGTAAGGCGCGCACACACACACACACACACATATACACACACACACACACATGCATATATATATATACACACGTATATATATAGATATATATACATGTATATATATACGTTTATATATATATACGTGTATATATATATGTATATATATTATTGTGTGGGAAAACTAAATAAAACCACATGATTGCACAAGCTCTGTCAGAAGAATTTGGAGTTGTAGCGATGAAATTTAATCAACACTATTGCCATCTATTTGAGTTATAACAACAGTTCTCTTTGGTAGCTTGTTAAATACACTCATATTTCAAGAGTAGAAAATGCCTGCTTTAAAAAAAGATATATACAATCATGTGGTGAAGATAATGATTATGTCTACAAACTCAAAATGAGTTTGACTTTAGCTTAAGCAAGCAGTTTTTAACCTATATGACAACAAATAATTTAAAATCTTTAAAAATATTATTTTTAAAATTACATTTTTTTAAAAATTTGAACTGGTTTAGAGTTATATAAAAAGTAAACAAATAAAAAGCAAGCATATTTTCTACATTGCTTTAGCTCCAAAATGGAAAAATCTAATATTTAGGAGATAGGGTAAGTTTATTTAGATCCTTAGCTTATTCTTAAATGGGTTATCTTTTTTATTATGGAATAGTAAGATACACATACATACACACATACATGTATATTCTGGATACAAACCCTTTATCAGATATATGATTTGCTAATACTTCCTCCCATTCTATGGTTTGTCTTTTCACTTTCTTGATGGTATCATTCATAGCACAAAAGTTTTTAATTTGATTACTTCTCATTTATTTTTCTTTTATCACTCACATGTTTGGTTTCACATCTTAAAAGCCTTTGACTGACTGAAGCTCACAAATATTTACAACTACATTTGCTTCTAAGAGTTTTATAATTTTAGCTCTCACATTCAGGTCTATGATTCATTTGAGGTTAATTTTTGTATGTGGTATGAGGAAGGGTTCTATCTTCCTTCCTTCTTTTGCATGTGGATATCTGGTTTATCACCACCATTTGTTGAAAAGACTCTTCTTTCCCCCATTGAATTGTCTTTTCTCCCTTGTCATAAAGCAATTGACTATAAATGTATTTTGGGATTCCCAATCCTATTTCATTAATGTCTGTGAACCTTTGTCAGTACCACACTGTCTTCGTTAGTGTAGCTTTGCAGTAAGTTGAAATCAGAAAGTATAGAATCTGACTTTTTTTTTGAAATCAGAATCTGACTTTTGGTTTTATATATAATTTTTCAGTGAACATCTTTATGACTAAAACCTTAGTATAGATGATTAGAAAAGGAAATACTGACCTGAAGTATGTGAATATATTTAAGATTTTTGACATATTTTACTAAATTGATTTTTAGAAGGAACATATCCACATATACTTTCACCAGAATTGTGTACTCATTTCAAAAGATACTCTAGCCAATTGGACATTTTTTCCCAATTTTATTGGTGCATATTGGTATGAGAGTTAAATTTCTTCCACGGTTCTGAAAGATATGAAGGACTGCCATATTTATTGTGAAATAAACCACCAAAGAAAAGATATAATCATCATCATCATCATCATCATCACTTTTGGAATGCTTCAAATGTGGTAGGCATTCTGCTAAACATTTAACTTTTTATTTTTATAACAACGTATGAAGTATTATCTCCATTTTTATGAGACTTGGAGAGTGAGACAATTTGCTTGGTCACCTAATTAATAAATGGTAGTACTAAAATTTAACCCAGTTTTCTCCAACTCCAAATCCCTTCCACGGATTTAGCAAAGGCAGCCATAGTGAGCTGATTTGCTTAAATGATTAACAGGTTCATTCATTGTCATAAATGAATGGCAGAATGAGAACTTTTTCTTTCTCAGTATTAGCAGATGGCACATAGGAAAAACCATTCAATCTAATTTCTATTTCAATAAACAGTTATTAATAATTGGTGATGGAGAAAACCATTCAAAGATGCCAAATTTTCAGCTTAATTACAGACTATTAAAAACCTTCCAATCAATATCTAGTTTTAAAATATGTGAATGATTTCTTTTCTAAGAGCTGCATTCTGGAAATTATGATCAAATCTGGCAGAAACCAAGCTGAATTCTGTCAAATTGAAGTTTGGGTAGGTTTGGATGTGACTAATGCTTTATTATTCTAAGGGGGAAAAAAACTTTTTGCATTCAAAAAATTTTCACTCAGGTCTTTAAAAAATGGACCATGATTCATTAAAGTTCAATTGATGACAATGTGTGAAATACTCAGAGAAAGGAGCCAATACAACATTGCTTTTTCAATCTTATGTAATATAACAATTATCACTTAAATCTGTGCCAAAGAGAATTCTAATAATTACACAGAGTCAAATGTCAGGAATACCTGGACTAATGAAGCCCTATGAAGAGCCTTAGAGTAAGAATATTATAATAAATTAGTGCAGGTACTCTTCAGGCAAAGTGGATAGAGGTGTGGAATTACTGTAAACAAATATTTAATGATTTGGAAGTCTTGTCTGAGAATCTGTACATATAGAAAGATGTCTGGCAGTCCTGAATGTTTCAGTGCAGCTAAATTATCATAGTTTATTAAGTTGACTCTAAATAGGGAGAGATCAATTATTTTCAGTTGCTGTCCTATGGTATCATTTGAACAGTCCCAGATTTGGCCTTTGTATCACCTGTTAAATGATATGCAAATGATGAGATATAAATCAGGTTAGACATAAATCAGGTTATAATGAAAATACTGAAACCAATTTGGATAGAAGGGGGTCAAGATGGTGGGTTAGGTAAACACAGGGTTTGCCTCCTCCCATGACCTCATTAAAATTACAATCAAATTATAAAACAATCAACTTGGAGAATCACCTAAAGACTAGAGAAGCATATCACATATAACTAAATATATTTTCTAAAAGCCACATTGAGGCAAGTAGGAGGAACCAAGCCATGGAACGGGCTGGCTCTCAATCCATGTGTGGTAACTGAGGTCTAGGAGGGATGGTGGCTGCAGAAGTTTCCCTGAAAAAACAAGCGTCTCTAGCCCCACACAGGGGCTCCCCAGCCTGGAGTTCCCACAAAATCTGACTATAAAAATCAGTGGGGTTCCGATTGTCAGGGTGAGATAGAAGGAACCTGAAAACCCAGACATCCCCCTTAAAGGGCCGGTGTACACACTCACTCACAGACACTCACCCTGGGCTCCAGTGGAAGGTTAGCAGTTTAGGAAGCTCAAGAGACATACATGGAAAGACTGAGTTGTATAGCATTGGGGCGAGGGCTGGAGGGACAGCCATCATTGTTCCTTTGTCTATCCCTCCTCCTGTGCAGGCTCTAGGTGGTCATCATCTTGCCTGTGTAGAATCCTCCCCCTACACAGACAATTCTGAATGTGCGATGATCCACTGGGATCTACTTGCTCCACTTCATGTCTCCCTGAGACCCCACACTATCCAACCCACAAATTGCCTGCATCATTGCTGGGCAGCCACCCTTACCCTGAACTTTTTGGGGCTAGCAGATTAACAGCAAATGACAGTCCTTAGCTTGTATATGGTTCATGCCTCCCTGGCGAAACTTTCAATGGCAGGAACCAGCACCTGCTAGAACTGCAGTATCTCTTGAACGAATCCGGGGGTCTGTGAACTGAGATGGGCAATAGTTGGGTTCGATGTGATCTGTAACTTTTGTGAGAAGCCAGAGGTTCAATACTGGCACCAAATCTGAATCTGCATTGGCCTGATGATCAGTTTTCTCCACCTCTTGTCTTCCTGAGACTGTGCCCTATCCAATCCACAAATTGCCCCAGCAAGTTTGTTGCCCAGCAACTATCCGGCAGTCTCAGCAGGGGGCACATTTGATAGTGGTCCACAATCTTCAGCTCTCACAGCTTGATGCAGCTGTGCATCTTAGGAGAGATTTTCAATGGCAAGCAGCTGGCATTAGCTGCAGTATCTCTTGAAAAGTCTTGGGGGCCCAAGATGGGCAGCAGCTGGCCTTGGTGATATCTGAGACTATTGTAGGTGGCCACAGGCTCAGCATTGGCACCAAACCTGAATCTGAATAGGACACGTAAAATCTACTCACCTTGCCCATGTGATTCCCTGGGTCCCCACCCCACCCAACTCACATACAACCCAAAGGCTTTCAGCTGTAGAGCTTTGCAAACAACTGGCAGGCAGCCTCAGGGCTTGGGGTGAAACACAGGCAAGTAAAATGTAACGTCGGTTCATATCCACAAATCAATTAATGTGATATATTATATTAACAAATTGAATGGTAAAAATCATACGATCATATCAATAGATGCAGAAAAAAGCATTTGACAAAATTCAGCATCCATTTATGATAAAAACTCTCTGCGAAGTAGGAATAGAGAGAACATACCTCACCATAATAAAGGCCATATATGGCAAGCCTACTGCTAACATCATACTCAGTGGGGAAGATCTAAGAGTTTTCCTTAAGATCAGGAACAAGACAAGGATGTCCACTTTCACCACTTCTATTCAACATAGTATTGGAAGTCTTAGTTATAGCAATCAGACAAGAAAGAGAAATAAAGGCATCCAAATTGGAAAGAAAATAGTAAAACTGTCATCATTTACAGATGACATACTATATAGAGAGAAC
This sequence comes from Cynopterus sphinx, assembly GCA_030015415.1. Lineage (NCBI taxonomy): Eukaryota > Metazoa > Chordata > Mammalia > Chiroptera > Pteropodidae > Cynopterus > Cynopterus sphinx. Next base: position 142,319,311 of record CM057380.1, read on the forward strand.
ACAAAATATTCCACCAAACAACTATTTGAACTAATAAATGAATTCAGTAAACTAGCAGGATACAAAATTAATATTCAGAATTCTATTTCATTTTTAAATACCAACAACGAACTATCAGAAAGATAAATTAAGAAAACAATCCCATTTACAATACAATGCCATTAAAAAATAAATAAAATACCTAGGAATCAATTTAACCAAGGAGATGAAAGACCTGTATTTGGAAAATTATAAATCATTGAAAAAATAAATTGAAGATACAAATAAATGGAAGCATATATCGTGCTCATGAATAGGAATAACTAATATTGTTAAAGTGTCCATACTACCCAAGCAATCTACAGATTTAGTGCAATCCCTATCAAAATGCCAATGGCATTTTTTTTTCAGAGGATTAGAACAATTAGAAAAAACCAAAACACACTAATTTATAAAGATTTATGCATGCCTATGTTCACTGCAGTGCTATTTACAATAGCCAAGATATGGAAGTAACGTAAGTGCCCATCAATAGACAATTGGACAATAGATTATTCGGCCATTAAAAAAAGAAATCTTACCATCTGCAACAACATGGATGGACCTAGAGGGTATTATGCTGAGTGAAATAAGTCAGACAGAAAGACAAATACCATGTGATTTCACTTATATATGAAATCTAAGGAACAAAAGAAATGAACAAAAACAGACTCAGATACAGAGAACAAACTGGGATTGCCAGAGAGGAGGGGTGTTGGGAGGCAGGGTGAAAAAGGTGAAGAGATGAAGTACAAATTAGTCATTACAAAACAGTCATGGGGATGTGGAATACAGCAGAGAGAATACAGTCAATAATATTGTAATAGCCAGATGGGCACTAGATTAATCAGGGGCATCACTTTATAAATTATATAAATGCCTAACCATTTAGCTATATACTTAAAACTAATAATAAAAAAAGTAGTGAGTTACTAAGTTACATACCTTTTTAATAAAGAACTGGTAAAAAATATTTTTTTTAATTTAATTTTAATGCCTGTTGCTAGCCGCAATGGGGTTTTGACAAAATACAAAACCTAGTATATCTAAAGGACAAATACGATGTTATTGATCAGAATTCCTGCTGCTGTTAATTTCTATTTTTATGTATAATATTTGTTAACCATGAGCAGTGTGTTTATTTAGAGAAAAGACAATACCTTACTAAATAGCTTTTTCATACAACTAAATGAGAAAGATTATTTGACAACCAACTGTGCTATGCAGCATGTACTCATTTGAGTAAGTGTTTGGGGGAAATCTTTTGTCTAAGAATATTGAATAGATTTTTTTGTGTATACATTATATATAATTTTGTTTATTTTTAAAAATTGATCATCCTCTCTCCCTTTGGAAATTATTAAATGTTTCCTACAGATGAGGAAGCCTGTTATCTATATTTCTTCATGTATTATTGAAAAAAGTGATATGAGTAACACTTCAGGTATTAATTTCATGCCAAAATGACATACAATGCAATCCATTGTGACCTCAAACCGAAGGTTAACTTATCTCAGATGAAATTTTTGGAAGATAAAGTTAGGAGATATAGTCAAAACATGAAAAATAGAAAAGAATCTGATGGAGTTTTGCCTTCTCCAAAGAGAAAGATTTTATGTGCAGGAGCTAGAATGATTTACATTCAATATACACTTGTCTATTTTACTCAAAATTTTAAACAAAATATTATTTTCTGAAAAGTAAGGAATTAATATGAAATTTGGAGAAATGATATATATATATACATGTTAAATGACTCACAAAATATTCAGTTGGCAAACTACCTGCCCACAGTTCATAATTCTTGTGAATGGTTGGGCTACACACACACACACACACACACACACACACACACACACACACACACACTGGAAAACAAAAGACTTTGACACTACTTTGCATTATATATACTTTAACTGTTTTTGGAGAATAAAAATTTTGGTAGGTGAAACTGGCACTGTTTTTCCCCCATACTATTGAGAAAAATAAGTGAAATATTGGGAGAAAATATTTACAACTTATATATTATATTTACAATTTACACATTACATTACAAAAATCTACAAATTAATAAGAGAAAAATAATCTCATTGAAAATGGGAAAAAGATATGAAGTAATATTTAAAAAAAAGATCTTAACCTCAATTGTAATTCGTGAAATGTAAGTTCAAACAAAAATGAGATATGACACTTTGCCTGTTGAATGGGCCAAAAAAATTTAAGTATTCAGGGTTGATTGGTAAGGGTATAAGGATATGGGTGCTGTTTATGGAAGTAGAAAATGATATAGTTTTTTAGAAAACAATTTGAGAGTATATAAAGAATGTAAATGTATATACCCTTTAATCTCACAATTAGACTTACAGAATTTATCCTACAGAATTACTTATGCACATACACAAAGATATATGTATATGAATGTTCACTGCAGCCTTGTTTATAATACCAAAAAGGGTAATATCTAAATGTTCATTTATAGGGTAACAATGACAAAAATTGTAAATTTTTGTCAATGACAAAAAAATGAATTCATATCTATGAATTCATTAATTGGGTAGCTTTCTATTAGAGGATCATATAATTTATTGTCCAAATGAGGCTACTTTTGATAGTGAAAAAAGGCACTATTAATAAGTAAGAAAATGGGATAAACCTAGACCTATGATTGTGGAACTCAGTGTGCACTGGTATAGAAAAATGTCCAGAAATCCCACTACTGGGTAAAAATTTACAAAACTCTATCTATCTATCTATCTATCTATCTATCTATCTATCTATCTATCTATCTATCTATCTAACTATCTAATCATCTATCTATCTATCTATCTATCTATCTATCTATCTATCTATCTATCTATCTATCATCTGAGGAGGAGTGTGAAATTGGGGAGAAGAGAGAAGGTAAGTGTTCTTTTAAGCTCTATGTCTTTTTTAATTAATTAATTATTTTTACAATGAACAATAATTTATGTATTACAAAATAAAGTAGCAATAAAAACCTTCCCAAAACAAGACTATTTAAAAAGGGTCTTTGGATGTATTATCCAATAATTCAGTTTTGTTAATTGTAATGATTCCTTCAACTGATATAGTCACCTTTAAGTGAAGACCCTAAGACATCGAACTGTAAAGCTGAAGGCAATGGAATCACTCTCAATAAAAAGCTTTCTCAATGGTAATGAACAATGAGCATTTTGTTAACAGAACAGAAAGTTGCAGTTGTGAATGAACACAGATTCTATATTCTGCTAAAGAATTTAACACAGCTTTATAATCATTGTATGTCAAAGACTGATTATAAAATAATTATTTATGAACCCAGTTCTAATTATAATGTCTTATACAAATTTTGTTTTGATGGAAATAGTTCAGACTATATCTGACTTTGCTAGTGGCTTCCTGATGGAAAAAAACAATAATAACTAACTGCAGGGTTTTTTCCATAGTACTGATTTTGCTGGTCAGTTGATGATGTCTTTAGTGCACCGTGACTGACAGTCATGCTGAGCTAGTATTATTCTAACCACTAGAAATACAGAAATACATTGAAAATCCTTGCTCTTGTGGAACTAACTTTTTAGTTATTGGAAAGTAGGAGATGAATACTAAACAAGATAAGTAAAATATAAAGTTTATTAGATTGTGAAGACCATTATGGAAAAGTAGGAATGGGTCAGAGAGTATTGAGTGTTAGGGATATTTTAATTTTAAATAAAATGATAAAGTAAGGAAAAGACCTGAAGGAAGTGAGGAAGCTAGACTGGAGGATAAGTGGGAAACAAGCGGAGTAAATGCTCTACACCCAAGTGTGCCTGAAGACTTTGAGGAACAGCAAGGAGGCCAGTATGACTGCCCCCAAATGAGTGAGGGCAAAGAGTTGAAGAATTGAAACCAGAGAGTTACGAGCCCACTCTCGTAGGATCTTGTGGGTCATTGTAAAGACTGACTTTTACTCAGAGCATGATGGAAAGACACTGAAGGATTTTGTCTAGGAGTGAGATGATTTAATTCATATTTCAACAGGATCACTCTTCAAGCTCTTTCTTCTACCATCAGCTTTTATCCATTTGAGAAGTCAACTCACTAGGGTTCTGAGTGATTATTAAATTCTTTTATAGCATGTATACCCAGGTAAGAGTTGATAAAAGGTGTGTTTAAAAATATACTCATATTTAGAGTTTAATCTCAAATAACCACAAATGAAAAATATCATTAGACAATTTTTATGCAGTCCACAGGACAAAAAAGCTAACAGGTTTTACTCACATGTGCTAAGGATAAATTCAAAACAATAAGTGTGTTGTATAGAAATTGAAAGAGACAAAATCTCTTAAATCCATCTCTCTCTCTCTCTTACTATCTCTCTCTCTATCTCTCTTTCTCAATCTTTACTGCCCCAGCCTTGGTTTGGGACAACATTATTTCTTCCCTGGAGGACTGCAGTAATTTCCTTCCACCTGGTTAGGGTGCTTTGAATGAAACTTCTCTTCTGTCAGCACCATAGTTTAGATATTTCTTTTCTAAAGTCTGCAACAGCTTTCCCTAGTGTGTCTTTCTGCCTACAATTTTGTTTTGCCTTCAGTATATTTTTCATTGTGTTACCAGGGAACTTTTCCTATTATGAAAGTGCTATTCTCAACTAAAATGTTTCCATGGCTGTCTAGAGGGTTGAGGTTAAAGTCGAACTCTTTGGGATGGCATTGAGATTTAATGATTTATCTAGTCCTGCCTCCTTCTATCTAGTCTGCTGAACTCATCTCACAGCGTCTATGTTCATTTTTAAAGAACTGCTTACAGATTCTGGAATGTGGTTTCCTTTGATTCCACACCTTTGCACATGCTACCTCCTTCATTCACTTCTGTTTATGATTCAAGACCCAGTCCATGTGCTACCTTTTTTGGAAAGTCGTGATTAGTTACCTACCTTTCCAATATGCAACCACAGTACATTTCACAATTATTATAGCTGTTGATTTACTCCATAGGTTTATAAAATGTTTGAGAGGAGAGTCTAAATATTATCTGCTTTTGTATTTTTGAGACCATCCATATAGCAAGCGATAAATAATTGCTCTGTAAAGAAGATAAAACACCATGAAGAACAAAGTAAGGAGGGAAGATCGGTATGCAGTATAAACATGTCTCTGTGCTGGATTATAAAGACAAATCAAATAGATGCCAACAATTGCCTGAAGTTGTGAGAGGCAAAAGAAACTGGTTCAACGTTTTCCCTTGCCAAGAGTTTATTAGCTACTTAAAGAAAAATGAGTATATTAAAGCAGAACTTTCAAGTTATGGCCACTTTTATGATCATAGTTACTAGTGTTTCAGATTTTTTTATAATGCATATACACATGATTTATATGATTTTTCCCCTAACAAATATAAAGGTATCATTGTGGCCTCTTGATAGGTTACACTAGAGGAAGAATTTCTCACCTAATGGTTTTTGCTACATTAGTTGAAAATCTGTCAGTCGCTTTGAGATTTCAGGTTTGCAGAAGAAAGATGGGAGTACTTCTTGTGACAGTTGAAGGTCTGTGACAGTTAAATAGAGTTAAGCATAGGAAATAAAATCCATTCATTTAATTTAACAAATATTTGTCCATCTACAGTGGGCCAGGTACTGACATACGTACTGGAGATACAATTTTAAATTATACAAAGTTTTGCCCTCATGGAACTTGTATTAGAATGTCTTCAATTTCCATTCTATAAGTGAGCATTAGGTTAGAAATGGTGTGAGACCAAAAGATTCAACGGGTCTAGTTTGTCTTGCAAATGACAGGGAAGTAGAAGAAATCTGAAAGCCTAGCTCTCTGTCATACTCCTGGCAATTTTCCTGCAGAGCCTGAACTGAACCAAAGGAAACTTTATTCAGAGCAGTCTCCCCTGTGGGTGTGCTTCCCTCATGAAACAGAGAGACCTATTTACTTTCAACACAACATTTTGCAATTTTGCTTTGCCTGAGTTCTTTCCCCTGTGTATCTGGTTTTTGGTGTCTGTGTTGGAATTTCCATAAAGTCTTGTCTATTTTTCTCATCCTCATGAACCAGGTCACTTTATATTCATGCTAAAATATTTGAAAAAAAAAGTGATACTATTTCCATCTAGTAGAGTGACAGATTGAGGACATATGAAATTTCTTTATTTTGAATTCAATGGGAAATTCACAATGCTAAATAACCAATAACTTTTGTAACTAAGTTATAAGATAAATGATCTATTAGTGATAAATCATTTGTTCATTTTGCCCATTATTCCTTGTTACTCATAAGTATTCAATGTGAATATCAAACTATAGTTGACCCAGTTGCTAGGTCAACAGCAAAGCAATAACTGAAAGTTATAGACCTTGTGTTAATTAGTGAATGGTTACAAAGACTTGCTCATTTTAGTTGGAGGTATCTGAAATGGCTTGTTGATTTTAGTATTTGTCTAATTTCCAGGGAGGGTCTAGTGGGATCTTAACAAAAAAAGTTGAAAAGAGTGATTCAGAAATATAGTCACAAACAACAAAGTGTGCTGCAACTGGTGTTCTCAGCATAAGGACAGCCTTATATTGCATTATGATAAATATTTTCTATTACTATTTTCTATTCTACTATTCTATATTTTATCCACTATTTTATATTCTACTCTTTCTATTGTTTTTCTATTATTATTTTATTTCTACTACTGCTTTCTATTACTGCTACTATCACTACATATTTTCCAATTACTAGCTTGTAAAGGCAAACCAATTGATTAAAAATATTGTTTCTAGTATTACCTCTTATTTGGAAGTGTTTAAGACAAAATGTCCCACTTATTTTTTAAATACAGTTGTTATTCAATATTATACTAGTTCTAGGTATACAGCATAGTGATTAAACATTTATTTAACTTAAAAAGTGATCCCCCTGATAAATCTAGAACCTACTTGGCACCATATATAGTTATTACAATATTATTAACTATATTTCCTATACTATACTTTATAGCCCTGTGACTTTTTTGTAACTTCTAATTTGTACCTCTTAATCCCTTCATCTTTTTTCATTCAACCCCCCATGCACTATCAGTTTGTTCTCTGTATCTATAAATCTGTTTCTATTTTGTTTATTTATTTTGTTTTTATTTTTATTTTTAGGTTTTACATAAAAGTGAAATGATATGGTATTTGTCTTTCTCTGTCTGACTTATTTTACGTAGTAGAACACCCTCTAAGTCCATTCATGTTGTCACAAATGGTAAATTTTCTTTCTTTTTTATGGCTGAGTAATATTCCATTTTATATATGGACCACATCTTCGTTATCATCTCACTTAGGATACTTCCACATCTTAGCTATTATAAATAGCACTGCAGTGAACATAGGGATGCATAACTCTTTACAAATTAGCCTTTTGGTTTTCTTTGGATAAATACACAGAAATGATATTTCTGAGTCAAAAAGTAGTTGTATTTTTAATTTTTTGAGGATAATTAGTGACCTTGAGCATCTTTTCATATGTCTATTGGCCATCTGTTTGTTCTCTTTGGAGAAATGCCAGTTGAGGTCTTCTGCCCAGTTTTTGATTGGATTGTGTATAAATTTGTGAGTTTTGGATATTACCCCCTTATCTAAAATGCCCCACTTATGTCTTACTAATTTCTTAATCTATAGCAAACTTTGCTTGCATCACCTTAACAATTACCCTTACTAATTTTTTACTTAATTTTCTCTCTTGGACTTGGACCGATACTTCTCACAGCTTATAGTTTACCCCCAAATCTACATGTACCAAATTGAATTTATTATCATCTGTCCAACTCCTAAACCTGTTCACATCTCCTGAAATCCTAATCTCAGTCTTCATCATCTATCAGTCTACCCATAACTAGAGTCAGACTCATTCTTGAATCTTGCCTTTTCTCATTTCTCATATCCTAATGGTCAGTGAAACCTATAGATTCTAATTCTAAACTGCCTCCCAACTCTGTATTCACCTCTTCATTACTACTGATGTTGCCTTGGTTTAGGCTTTAGATGAATGTTCATACCTCTGTGTTTTTGCACCAAATGCTCTGTCTGCCTGTATGCACTGTTTTTCCTTGCCTGCCTGGCTGACTCCTACTTATTTCTAAAATTCCAAATTTTGCCCTCTTTTGCTTCCACTACTCTGTTGCTCACCGGGGTTAATGACTTCTTCCTTGCTGCTCCCATATCTTTTGTAACAGACTGTTATGTAATACTTGCCAATTTAAATTATAGACACCCTAGACATGCAGTAATAAATTACTGCAAAATTTAATAAATTAATCTTTAACAACTCAGTATCTGGGTACTAAGTCTACATTTTTTGGATAAATTAATGGATTAATCAACAAAACTGATAAATTAACAAGATGTTCTTGAACATCAAGATTCTTGAACAGTAAATAATACCTGATGAAAGATTAGGACTGTAACTTTTTAGGCAGGAAACTAGTGGAGTATAGGTCATGTTTCTATTGTTCCTTTTTCACTGGAGTAGGACATTTGAAACATAGAGGAATCTCTGGGAAGGGAACTACAGTTAGTGTTGATAAAATAGGCAGTTAGTGTTGATGAAATGGTCTTAGATATCTGGACCATGACTTAATATCCTGGTATGATAGGCTCTTGGCTAGGGTGACATGCATATTGCAAAACAGGGAAGAACAAATGTGTTTTCCCAGAGGTTAGCTGGCCTATTCAAGAGGGCTCTACATTGAAAATGTAGTGAAAGCAAAATAAATTCCTAGATGAAGCCATGATGCTGATTTCTTTGAAGGACAACAGATAGGATATAGAAAGAAAAATAAGATGGAAAGAACTCTCAGTGCTTCACATGAGAAAATAATTAGAAGAACTAAAAGTATTACCTAGAAACTCAAATACCAAAACAAAGGTGTAGCACATTGGTTGCAAATAAAATGAATGTACACTGCAACATGTACACACATGTATAAGCTAATGGAAAATACTAAGACTTGTTGGAAAAATTTTCATAAAATCATTTATCTCATGCTCCAAAAAATAATAATTAAAAATCTTATAGGAGGGAAGGTACAACAGTACTATATGTCTAGAAGATACACCTTTAGGAAAATCCACAAAATGTATACTCACGAATGAATGAAAGGGCCAGAAACAATGTTGAACTAACCTGAGAGCAGAAACAGGTGATGTGTTCTTGATTTATTTTATGAAACTGGCTCAGAATCAAGATTTAGTAGTAATAGGGACATAATCCAGCCATCTGCTGGAAGTCTTAGTTGGCTGACCACGGGCATCCGACAAGTTCTTAATGAAAATTCTGTCTCCCAGAGGGTGAAAGAAAACACTAAAACTCATCCTGGAAGTGGCTGTACTAGTATGCTAACATTTTGCATTTTATAAAAAGAAAAAAAAATATCTATGCTTATGTATTTCTTGTGTTTTTATGTTCATTTTCAAAACCTCTGTAAGGACACAGAAGGAACTGGTAATGTTGGTTGTCTCTGGGAAGTGGGTCTGGTGGCTGAAGAATAGGGATACCTGAAATACTTTTATTTGTTTTACTTTAGGAATTTTGAACTATCAAATTATATTGCTTATTTAAAATAATCAAAGACCAAAAAAAAAAAAATACAGTAAAAAAATAATCCAAAAAAACCACTCATGGAATCAGAAAAGGATCCTTTTAAGAGATAACATTTTGCATTAGGCTTTATTAAACCATTTATATTTTATTGCAATCATATAATAAAAGTAGACCTTTTAAGCAACATGCCAGACTAACTGGAGCATCCCCTGCTGTCTGTGAAAAGTACCAGTAAATACCTAAGGCACACCCAACACTCCCAGCTGGGAGGTCTTCCTCTCTTGTTCTCATGTCTTTGTCTCCCTCCACGTGGAGTGTATGCTTATCATTGTCAGTCATGCTTATACCTAAACCTAATTAAGTCCATTGTACTTGTTATTTTAAAACATACAATTTAATTATATATTAAACTGATGAAATATTAAGTGAAAGAGAGTTGTTTCTTGAAAATGTATTTGAATAGTCAGGAAAGACTAAAAATGAGATGCTACAACAAATGCTGTCAATAGTTAAGAGGAAGACAACTATTAAAGGCTAGGGGGAAAATCTCAAAAATCTAAATGGTTTTAGTACTCAGATACTCTACAGTGTTCTTACATTTTTGCTCTATTTTAAATAAGCTGAAACTAGAAATTATAGATGATGTGTTATGGCTAAGCATGAAAGACCATGACAAATTCCAATCAGCAATGGAAGAAAAAGGCTTGACCCTGTCTAAAGTTTGGTAAATGAATATATATGTTTAAGGGGTTAAAGTTAAAGTTAAAAACTTCAGTTATTTTTTGTGTTATGATTCTCTTCACTTGAATAGTTTATTGTTTTACCATCTGACCACAGAACTAATCCTGTGCTGGCTTAAACACCTGACTCCTCCATAGGACTGTAAACTTCTATAGAAGATGGGGCCATGGGGCCACATCTTGTTCATTTTTGTGACCCCTGTGCATCTTATAGATCTTAGAACACAGTAAATAGTCAATAAATGTTTGTGCCAACAAAGTTACAAGTTGCATATGTTTTTGCTAAGTTCAAATACTAGGAAGCCACCAGGCCTGTCAACAAAACTTGAGAAGTATAGAGTGAAAGTGGCATGGGGCAAACTGAATTCAGGATCTTAGTTAAGAGAAAGAATACCTTGGTAATGGAACAAGCTGGAAAAATATCTCATCTTCAGTATGAGAACTAGAATGTGAAGAAAATTTAGAGTCAAGGCCAACAGAAAATACAAAGAGGCAAGAAGGAAAAAAATGACAAAGAGGCAAGAGGAAAAAAAAAAAAGAGGAATTCCAAGAGAGAGTGAGTTCTTTTGAAAATTTATTGCAATACCCTTTTAACATTTCTCTACTCAACTTCAAGAAGAAAGACTCAGAGTGAGCTTTCAACAGATGAAATTCTGGAAACCATTAAACTAGACCTAATTCCATAGGAGTTTGTTGATAAGGGAAAAATTAAAGATTTCTTGGGAGAAAATAATTAAGTCATTTTAGAGTTCATGATAACCAGGGTGGAGGAAAACTTTATTTAGATGCACATGAAACCAGAATTTCCAAAAGTGCGTTCCACAGAATATAAGATTGCAACATGTTACATTCTCCTTACTGCACAGAGTACATTTCTTGTTTACTTGTCCTTTATTCTTCATCTCCCCTTCTGAAGTGCATTCTTCATGAGATAACTGGCTATTCTGGCCCGTCTTGCTCACTGCTACAGATCCACAGTCATAAATAGTGCTTGATACATATTAGGTGCCTCCAGAATACTTATTAAACAAAGATCTGGTGAACCACACTGAGAAGCAGGAACAGAGACAGCCCCAGAAACAGCAGGCACAGAAGCACACAAATGGGATTAGGTGAAAGTCACTATGAACCAGGAGGAAGCATTGATTATCCAAACCTTCACCACAAAATGGGGTGTTTCTGTTTATAAATTGAAAATAAAATGAACTTGAGTTTTGCTTACTACGTGGCACAGTGGTAGAAATAAATGCAAGAATTAGGCGCGATTTCCTGGGACACTAGTGATGACGTGATTGAAAACGGAGAAGACATCTATCCATGGAAGTTCAAACATGCTCATTAATTACTTTTACAGAAGTTTTTATATGCTTTGATTTATAGAAAAAAATTCTTAGCCGAATGCAGTTTCAATAATTTAAAAATATAATTTATGAGACCATTTCATAGTAACTGTAGGAGTTACTATATCTTTCTCTTTAAATCACTCACAGAATCATTATGCAATCACTTAAGTACTCTAAAGAGAGCATATTCATATCACCATCTTTCTTAAAATGACTAAACTGTGAAACTAAAGGACAAAAGATAAAATGGTATTTCATAACTTTGCATGTATAATTCTGCAGAGAACAGTGGCTGTCAACTCTGCTAGAATCACCTGAAAATTTTAGGGAAAAACCAATGACAAGCTGCACTCTAGACCAATTAACTCAGAATCTCTGGGGATGGAGTTCTGATATCAGAAGTTTTTACCTACTAGACATAGGCATTTTATACCTGAAAGTCATCAGGTAGAAAGGCTACTCCAGTACATCCATTTAAAACAACACTTATATTAACATCTAACAATTACCAAGTGCTATAAGTACTATTATTATCTCAATCTAGATCAGAAAACTGGTGGAGAGATATTTTAAAAAGTGACCAAGATCAAATAGCCGGTAAATCGAAGAACAAGATCCCAAGATAAACGTCAATTTCCCCCAAATTAGTTAAGCCATCCAGTCTCTCCACTCTGATAATTAAACTTTTTCATTGAGACAGAGAAAAAAAAATGTAACAATGTTTCTTAAAACCAAGAGGTAAAATCTACTTTTCTTTGGCAAATAGTAGTGGTGGTTCAGCCTTGGAGGAGGAAAGCAATTGCGTGAACTCTAACAGCATTTAAAATTCTGCAATCAAGACAAGAAAGAATACGTGTTCTAAATTACAGATTTACTTCTTTCTGATTGTAGGCATCTTCCATTTCTCCACGGATCCAGATCACCTCTGTAACACTAGTCTCTCTTTTTTATGTCATTGTTTGTATGGAATCTCTGGGCTCCTTCATTAGGGTGTTATTCCTGATGAGTGGGATGGTGCTTCTGAGTGGGCAGCCTACCTCTTATCTCCTGAAATGCTTGTCATTTTATTACAAGAGGATGAATGAGAAAGCCAGATTGTGTTTGAGGCCACTAAGAACATTCCAGTCAAAAACCCTACAAAATTACATTTCCTAGATTTGTTTAAGGTGAAGAAATTATTCGTTTTCTTTAAGGTATGTTTAAAATAATGCAAGACTATTTACTCTGATATGTAGTTTGAAAAGCTACAGATACTTGAGAAATTCTGAGTGACACATCTATGTTCTGATTCTGATTTTATTCTATTTCTGTTAAAAAAAAAATGAAAAGCAAGCAAGAGGCATTAAGAATTCCGTAGACTGGATGCCCTTCTTTAGTTGTGTTTTCATTTAATGTAGCCAAGAAGAAGAAAACATATTGGTGAGACTTTGGTTGTAGTAAAAATATATATGCACTAATTTGATGTCTCTGCCACGTAATGCTCTAAAGAGTACAGTGGAATCACTATATCTTGATTCTGGACTAGCAGAAACTACACATGAATATTGTATACATTATAGATCTGCAGACAAGGGAGATAAGATAGAGTAAAAGAATGATTTTGAAGTGCCCACATAATTAAGTTTAATGTATCATTGAACTTTAAAAGCAAAAATAAATCTAAACAATTTGATAAATCATCTTTCTAAAGCAAGATTTTCATTTTTCATGAGTAAAAAACTATAGCATTGAAGTTGCAAAAGACCATGATACTCAATCCATATTAGGAAGAAACATGATCCTAACCTTTAAGAAATATCTCTTTCTCTTTCTATCCCAAAACAACTCTGTTAATAAATGTCTTTCAAATTAAGTGGTAGCAACCACAGAAGCCATATTAGTCTGCATTTGTTTTATTAACTTGATGATCTGAAGAACAATGAAGAGATGATAACTCCATTAAGCTGTCTGCTCAAATAACTCCTAATGCATTCCCGTAAACTACCTAATTTTTTGAGTGTGCTCCTCTTATTTTCAAATATTAGAGCAGGATCCAGCTAGGCTGAGAAGTGTCCTCAAGGCATTCTCTGCCTCTGTCTGCTCTGCATCCTTGGGTTCTACAACCTCACACTACCTAATACACCAAACTGCATCTTATTAGAGTCACAAGTTCACATTGATTGATTTCTAGGCAGTTCCAAACAATGCCTTTTAATATGTCATATTTCCTGATTCATCATAATTTTAATATTATCACAAATACACACTACCATTATTTATATTTCTAAGCCAGAAAACCAAGTAAGTGCCCCAACTCATGTCTCCAACATTTGATTAGACAGAGTGAGCCTTCCCAATACAATACTCAGTTATTAAGCAAAGCAACAGATAAATTAAAACTGAGTTGACAGGCTGTAAGATGGTTCCTATTAAAGAAAGAACATCAGCTGCTGAACGTTCATAATGTTTCATTCACTATGCCTTTCTCATATCTTACAAGCTCTGAGTAAGATACAATTGTTTTCCTAACCTTACGGATTAGGAAGCAGAAGCTGACAGAACCTATTAGTGACAGAATCAGGATTTGAACCTAGGCCTCTTCACTTGAGAGAATTTTAGACTTTCTCACAGAGGAAGCTGTGTATGACAATGGTCCAAACACACAGACAAGTCCAAGCTTGGTCCGCCATGAATCTATGACACAGAGAAGAAGAAAATACTGTTTTTCCCCCCTTCCAAAATTTGATTGGATCTATGAGGGTATTACACAGGCAATTTACCTAAATTTTATTATGAAGCAAAAGAAAATCTTGAGCTTGGAGAGTTGAAACAGGAATGATGAATGATAATGAGGTAACACCCTTACAGGCCCCACCCCAAAGGCCCTGCTTTGTTTTTTTCTTTTTGGTTTTCTATCTGTGCTCAAGAAATTGGGTCATGAGCAATCCAGATAGGACTAATGAGATAAGACATAAAAACCCAGGAGCTGGTGGGAGTACTAAGTCCTTATTTTCTTTTTTGTGGGTTGTTTCTATGCCATATTCTTGGACAACAAAGAACAAAACATCACTGTCTTTGATCAAAGAAGGCAGGTAGGAAAAAGAAGGAAATGTGGCCAAAGTCAGGACATGTCAAAGAAGTGGAGAAAATTGTCTTAATTCATCTATTATAATTCTAGCTTTCAGAAGAATACGAGAAGGATATTGTTCTTTTGAGTCCTAGAAAGAAAAAGGAATATAAGAAATTAATTTGTAAAGTGAAACTTGATTTAGGAAAGTAAATTAAAGAAAGCTAACATTTGCTTTGAAACTTGGTCAATTCAATTTTACTGGTGCTCTTTTTACAGTAAATTATTTAAGTGACATGTTAAGTTACTTAATTCATATGCACTTGCCATTAATTTAAACAAATAGCCCCGTTGGCCACTCTTATGATAAAGACAACTGTAGTCATGTGCCTCACAACATTTTGGTCTATGATGGACCACATATATAATGTGGTCCCATAAAATTATAACAGAGCTGAAAAATTTCTATTGCCTACTGACCCTGTGGCTGTCATAACGTTGTAGTGAAACACATTGCTCACAGGTCTGTGATAATAATGGTGTAAATAAACCTACTGTATTGCCAATCGTACAAAAGTATGACACATACGATTATGTATAGCACATACTTGATAATAATACATGACTATGTTGCTGTTTGTGTATTTACTATACTACACTTTTTATCATTATTTTATTGTATTTTTTCTGTTTATGGAAAGTTCCCTGTAAAACAGCATGCTGTGATATGCTGGCAGCAGCTTCATACATCTTATGTTTACTGTGTCTCTTGATTGCATCACTTTCTCTTGGTCTTGACTTAATTTTGTGTTATTTTTCACAGTAACACACTGTACAGGCTTGCAGCCTAGGAGCAACAAGCTATAACATATAGCCAAGGTGTCTTGTAGGCTACCCCATGTAGATTTGTGTGAGTAAAAGCTATGGTGTTCAATGCATTTCTCAGAACATACCCCTTGTTGTTAAGTGAAGTGTGACTGTAATAATATAATAATAATAAAATTGAAAAATAAATATTGTGGTGTATGCATAATTTTTAATACTAGAGGAAGTACTAGAGGTAGACTAAGATCCAGGATTCCAAAGTAAAACTGTTCAGATCCTGGCTCTATCACTTGCTAGATGTATGACCTTAGGCAATTTATCTAACTTCTGTGTCTCAATTTCCTCATCTTTAAGACATGAATAGTAATATTATCTACCTCATAGGGTTGTTGTAAAGATTAAATTAGTTAATGTAAATATTTAAAACAGCGCATTTCATATATTAGTCACTATTTAAGTGTTTGCTGTTATTTGAATGTTATTTTTGAAAAGATAATTTATTATAAGATTTATTTCTGGTTTTAATAATAGTCATAAAACTAGGAATAGAAAAAAAATGTTCTTAATTTGAAGGTATTGGTTGAGAACGCTTCTGGTGGAAAGTAACAGAAAACTCTCTGAATGGTGGTTTAAGCTATAAAAACATTTCGTGTTTATTTTACAAGAATTTCAGAAGCAGACGGTCTCTGAATTGGGTCAGTAGGCCAAAAATATATAACCCAAGTCTCTGGCTCATTCCAGTTTTGTATTCTGACTATACTTAACTATCAGCTCTTCATTTCCATGCTGGTTTCTTTTGACCAGAAGGGACTGCCACATTTCTAGGCAACAAGACTGGATATAGGGAAAGGAGAATTCCCAACAAGTTCTGCACTCACATACCCACTGACATCTATTCCTTAAAAGGATTCAAATTATCTTAAGACGCCAGCAGAGTTCCCCTTAACAGAGGAAGTAACCGTTTCTCTAGCATCTATAGTGAAAGGTTACGTAACGGCTTTTGAGTTAGGCCGCTAACAGGGTCTGTTACTTGGATAAAGACAATCTATCAGAAACCAACAACAAATGTCATGCATATGGTGAGACACTCAAAGTATTCAGATTAAAGCTCAGAACAGGAAAAGTCTGCTTATTCACAGCTATTTTTCAACATTTTAATGGAGTCCTTAGCCAAATGGCCATAAGCCAAGAAAATCAAAGACAATCAACTGAAACTTTTAGATTTAAAATGAGATAAAATTAAACTTACATTCTACAGTCTTACTAGCAACAATTTCAAGTGCTCAATGGCCTTGTGTGGCCTGTGGCTACCACATTGGACAGTGCAGATAGAGAACATTTCCATCATCTCAGAAAGTTTGACCTGACATTTTGCAGTTTAGAAGGAAAGTTGTCAGTGTCTATTAACTCTTTAAATGTGAATATTTGTTGAATGCACATTTGCACTAATGACAATAATCTGTCCTCCCAAAATACACAAATGCACAAAAATGTATGCATGAAATTGCAGTATTATTAGTAGTACTTGAAAACTGGAAATAATATAAGTGCACATCAACAGAGGGGGGATTTAATAAATTATAGTAGAATCATATTATAACACATCTGGTTACTGGAAAAAATGACATAGAACTATATGTACTACAAAGAAGGATGTTTGTCATATATCGTTGAGTGAAACAAACAAGTTACACACACATAGTATGATCCCATTTTGATTTTAAATTATATGTAAATTTATATTAAATTATATGCATATATTCGCATATGATTCGGGACCAAGATTAGGGGTTTGTGAGTGAGGTGCCTAGGGCACAAAATATAGGGCACATGCTCCCCAGAGGCCTCACTCACCGTACCCTAGTCCTGGTCCTGATATGTCCATATATGTAGAAAAATCTCTGAGAAGAATCACACATGAGTAAATGACTATTTTGCTTTTAATCCTTTTTACTTAAATATATTATTTGATTTTTTAAAAAGGAAGGATATGACCTGAAGCAAGTGGTTTGGCCTGTACCCCAGGGATCAATGGAGACAAGCACAGTAGTGAAAAACCTGCTTTAGCCTGGGGCTCCTTATGGTGCAGCAACATGTTAATATTTGAGCTGGTTTTCACGTTCAGTTCCATGTAATTTCTGAAGATTTTTTTATTTTATTGTTTCTTGCACCCTTTGAATCGAGGAAACACTGCTAGCGGTTTTATTATATAAATAATTACATTTGCTTCTATTTGTATTTTTCATGTGACATTCTCAATGCCTATTAGTAATAGCTCGTCTAGGTCACAGTTTCTATATCGTTACCCTGTAATCGG
The DNA here is from genome assembly GCA_030015415.1 of Cynopterus sphinx. NCBI lineage: Eukaryota > Metazoa > Chordata > Mammalia > Chiroptera > Pteropodidae > Cynopterus > Cynopterus sphinx. The sequence continues at coordinate 142,337,169 of CM057380.1, forward strand.
CTGAACAAAAATTTAATGTCTCTTTAACAATATAAAAAGTGGTAAAGCAGTTCTCAAATAATTACAGTAGCAATCCCTGGTCTATGTACCAATGATTCTGCTAATTATGGAATTTCCAACATGAGTATGAGTGACTTCAGTCTTTTTCATGCAAAGTCTATTTATATTTTCTTCCAATCAATGTCCACGCCTTTGTTGTGTGTTTTCTTGAGTTTTACATTATGATAAATGAGACTCGATAACCTTATTTTTTCAGGAGAGTATACGTATTTGCTGTATCCTGTCACCTTTAGCAATTAACGCTAACAATCAGCTTAGCTTTATTTTAGTATGTATACTTTCCACAAAAGATAAAGAGTAGGAAGCATGCCCTGTGTTTTATACTGATAATAAATGGACACAATCCTCTTGCCATTTATATGTTATCTCCACATGGTGTGAAATGTTTCCATTGTGTTTTGTTGTTTTCAAAGACAGGATGGATAGTCTTCTTGTCCGTTTAAAACCTTTTAGAACAGCACATAAAAAGTCCAACCCATAACCCCACCATCCAGATTCACAATTATAAATTAGTAAATGACAGAAATAAAAAATAAAACGTAGTTCAAAATAAAGATGATCTGGTTTTTATTTTTCCCAAGTGTAATTTTTAAAGAAAAATGCAGTGCCTTTAAATCCTCTGCTGTGATGCCAGCATGTCACAAGAGTCAGTTTGTGGAAGACTGGAACCTTTATCTAAGTTAGCTAACTGTTTGGGTTCCATGCTGCTGATCATTTTTCCTAATGACTTAGTCCATTTTGAAAACCTATAAATACTGATAGTTGCTTAGAAATTAAAGTTAAGATGTTATAAATTATCATTTTAACCAAAGTTTCATTTCAATAGGCTAAGAGCTTATTATTTCTTTAGAGAGTAAATGAACTAAATTCATATTTTAATATGAAATAAACTGTTTTGTGTTTTTGGATGCAAAAATTCTGTAAATTTTATCTACATTCCTAGTTGAAGGAACACCAAAGTCACTTTATAAAAAGAGGAAACAACTATTTTTAAATTAGTAGACTCATTTCATTTCACTCCGTGGTTCTTTTTGATTAGATTAAGTTGCATAAAAAAAGAACATTAATGTGGTTCTCAATATTCACAGTTGTCTTTGATAAATTTAAATATTTTAAGATCCTTCAGAAGTCTATTGTTTATTTCTGTTATTATAATCATATGGAAGCATTTGTCAATAATATTTATTGACTGGATGTTTCCTTTGCACCTCAGTTTACTTAGAAATTTAAGCTTAGAAAGTTAAAAGAAATAATCTCTATAGTCCTAAAATTCTATAATCTTATCTAAATTTTGAAATGATCTAATAACATATTTTTGCTTTGTGTGCTACTTGATGTGCATAATTTTTTGTTTTTAGTTTTCTTCCTTGTTAATACACTTCTCTGCTATTATTATAAATTAACTACTTATTATTACTACTATTTAAATTAAATGTATTAATAACATACCTTACTTGCAAGAGATGGAGACAGTGCATCGTGTTTCAAAACCAAAAAAACAACAGATCACATATGTGGGAGATTTAAAGGCTTACTAGCTTTGGGTAGAGCAGAATCTAAGTTTTCAAATGTCCTCAGGTATTTGTCTTTCCCACATCTTAGGTCCTCTTTTCTTTGTTTTGGGTTTATTTTCAGTCAGATATTTTACATATAGCATTAAAAATGACTACCATTAGACAGACACCTTTAAAGACAAACTTCATTTGTCTTTACATCCCATGAACTAGGCAACCTCATTGTCGCCAAAGCTCCCATCTTTCCTGATAGTTCCAGAAGCAGTGGGATGGACTCTGATTGTCCCAACTTGGGTCATGTGGCCAAATCTGAACCAATTATAGTGGCCAAGAGAATATGCATTTTCACTGGCCAGACCTGAATCACATACCCAATCCCAGATGTCATCTATTTTATAGTCACCATAGTTACTCTGGAACATGTGGACTTGGAGTGGAGGTGTGATCCCCCAAGAGATTAGGCATGCCATGTTCAAGGAGGAGGGACCCTAGACAGACAAAACCACCAGATGTCCACTGTACTAGCTCCCAACAGCGTTCCATCCACCTGATGCCCTAAACAATACATTCTTGATCCAATCTACTTGTGCAACTATTGTGAATGCAGTTGAGACAGAAATGTTTATTTTTATGGCATTGACTCGATGTTTTCCATAGAATAGCACCTTACATGCAGTGATGAAACATTTTTAAAAACAAGTATAAAATACATTATATTACATATTGTTTTAAACTTTTCTCCATGTCTGTTATCTAATTTATAATTTAATATGATGAACAGATGAATAAATGTTGTTTCAAAGTTCTAAGGTTTGGGGCCAAGGAAATTTTCTACTTATCCTCAAATTCTTTGATTAGTAAGTTCTTCATAGGAAAAAATAGTTTGGTGCACTTGCTATCATGTTCTCCTCAAGGATCTTCTTTATCAAATCCACTTATAGCACTTGCCTACTTACAATAAAATTCTTTTATTATCAACTAAAGAGCCTGGTATAAGATCCAAGATAGACATGCACTCATCAGCAGCTAGATTCTAAGGTGCTTATCACTTCTAAACAAATTAATTTTGGACAACCAGACATTTTAAGTAAGTTTCTTTAAAACATATTTGAAATTGTCAATAACAAAAAGAAATTTAGCAGCCTGATTCAAAGTAATACTTATATTTTCCTCAGCATTTTAATTGTGTATAATTGATCATTTTTCATAATTTATCCAAAATATTTTTACCATAAGGTAATAAGTTCTCTAGAGAGCCCTTCACCTAAGTGAGCCTCCTCAGACAAGCTCTGCTTTGCTCGAGGTAAATAATATCATTTCAGATGCAAATGAGAATAGATTAGGGTCTAGACAATAGATTGGAGTCTAGTGTGACTTAGAGCCAGATATTCTGAGCCTCTAAATAGTCTTGTGTTGTTAGGCTATTAGGACTCCAATTTACCACGTTAGTCAGTATAAAGAACAAGTAACACCCCCGCAAGGATCATGGCATTTATTTCTCCAAGCAGTTCCCCGGGTTCTGAGTGGGTAACTTTTTGCTTCTTAGCCTAAATTATGTAAAGGCATTCAATAAATCAATAGTTCTAATTTGAAATATTTGCAGTGCTGGATAAAAGCCAGCTGGCTCCTTTTCATGGATCTTTAACACTTTCAGGAAATCAATGATAATAGCCATCACTTGCCTTTAAATACATGCATATTTAATATTTGTTTATAAAAACTATGGAGAGACCTGATTCGCTGAATATAGAGAAGTCTCCTGGGACAGTCTAATGACAAAAATCCTAGAAGTGTTCAGCTCACTGCATGAAGGAAAACCTAATGAAAATAGCCAGAAGGTGAGCCTAACCACCTGGCCAGTAGGAATAAGCGATTATTGCTGAGAGAGACCAGAGTACCATTGGAATGGCCCTTAGAGCAAAACCAAAGACTGTGGGCAGTGGAGCATGGCTTAATTTTTCTGGCCTATCCTCCTTGGAGGGATTTCCATAGAGGCTGCAGATCCAGGTGTGATATCCACGGTCGGGGAACTGAACCACATAGTGGAGAGCAAGACAGGGCAGAACTATTCTATTTCACAGACTGGGTAGACAGGATCTGTCTCTAAGGTCAGCAGTCCGGAGTATGACCTGGGACACCTGTCCACAGTGAAAGGATGAAGGAGCAGATATAGAGCTTATGAGCTTGAACTCTTGGATCAGACCCACTTAAGATCCAAGAGTGGCTTTACCACCCCACTAGCTGAGTGACTGGGGAAAGTTGTTGCACATACCCACAACCTTCCTTTCTCATCTAGAAAGTGGAGATAATAATACTATCTCTATTGTAGGGGAATTGTGAGTTCCTGGCACATAATTAAGTACTCAGTCTAAAGTAGGGGTAAAATAGTGGCCCAGATAACTGACAATGGTATTGAGAAAGCTGATTGACAGGGGAGGGGAGGAGTTGAATAAGGAAGTGGAGTGTCCATTTACTGAAATCAGCCCAATTGTCACAGCAGACAGAGAACAGGCATCTGTCCACGCCCACAAGGGCATCCCGTTAGCCAGTTAGCCATCTTTCTAAAAATGGAGCATGTGATTCCAGTGCAAGACACCACTGAACTGACTTCAAGAGTCCTCCAGCAAAGTTTAATCACAGATTTAAAAACAAAATAAATAAACCCTCTGGTTTGAAAATAATTTCTCTAAAATATTGGGTCTAGTCTTCTTTTCACTAGGCAGAACTCAATTTAAACTTCTCAAAAGATACATCGTGACTTTAATTTCAAATGTCTGCTGAGAAATAATTTTAACAACGTCACAGGACAAACTATTTCAGCAGCTCACAATCTTTACCTCAAAAAAGATAAAAAAAAAAAAAACTAATTGGGTATAGGTTTTACAGTGTCCATTTCTAATGCATAATGATAATCTGTCTATGATGTCAATTCTTATTTTTTTTTTGAAGTGTTTATTTCCTTTAACTAATTTCTGGATCAGTGCATTGAATCTTTAATGAGAAAAATGTATAATATAATAAGTTAGAGTTTCACATAAAAAGTCCTATTTAGAGAGTTCAGATATGAATCTCATAAAAGGTGGTAGTAAAGACAGTCTCCTTTCTCCCCTCCATAGTGTGGCTTGGTTTCATTGTCCGCAGCCATTCTATGTCTAGTAGGTAAAAGATAGTAACATTGGGCATTACTGTTGGTCCTGAGGTTGAGCTAAGTGCTGAGGAAAATGAAAACATGGTTCTAAATTTAGACATCTTAAAATTTAGTTTTGTGTATACAAATATACAGTAGCAACGTTTTGTCTAGTTATGAAAAATTAGTGAGCTGTACACTCAAGATATGTGTACTTTTGTGCATATTTTTAATAATTAAAAAGTTAAATAAAAAATAGATAATTGGTAGGGCAACTCTATGCTGCGGAGTATGAGTAAATAAAGGTATTTATTGCTTAGTTCAAATCAGTAGTTAGAATTAAGAACTTCCCTCTTTTGGAACTACTACATAAATTATAAAGTAAAAATTGTCACAAATCACCACAAACCTGGTTACCTTTCTAGAAATGGACTTGGTCCCTAAACCAAAGGAAAAGTCATGTCTACTTACAGGAAGACTAAAACAGTTGGCTTGCTCTGTGTCTCTGCACTAATTGAACATGATCTTTCAAAATGTTTCAAGGAACTAAGTCTTACAGAGGAGTATACTAAATTAACCTGTGACCCACCTAAAGCAAGAGTTTTACCGCTAACTCTACCAGAAAAATTCTGGGAGAGAATAATGTTTGCTCCTACTTTTATCATATGCCTGTCCCTGAACCAGTCGTTGAGCATAGGGGAATGGATCTTTCCCTGCCTGGCTTGTAGTATCATGGGGAGTGAGCACACTGTGACTGACAGTCCCCAAGACAGAATGTTTTAGAGAAGGCTGGTTCCTTGAAGGAAGTGAAGCCAAGCAGGCAACTCATATCTGTTCGCACAGCATGTAAAGAAGTTTAGACATTCAACTGCTTGATAGAAATTTCAAAGTGGAGGCAGGGACACTGACTTAAAGATAACTGCTGCCATTTAGGTAAGACCACTGAGGACAATAGCTGGGAGAAGAAGGACATGATAAATGCTGGACTTATTGGATGTAGAAGGCCAATGAACTAGAGAGAGGAATCTAGGGTGGTTCCTAGATATTCAGCTTGCGAGACTTGGAGGATGATGGTGACATTCTTATTAAAAAGGGAGAAAGGAAGAGAAATAAATTTAGGCAGAAAGAAAGATAATATGTTAATTTTGGAAATGTCAAGTTGTAGAAAATAATAATGAGTTGGAAAAACATAAGTAAAACCATTCTGTAAAGTTTTTAAAATCCTATATTCTTCCCACCAAAAAAGATGTATTGAAAACATCTAGAGAAGGAAAAGAAAGAAGAGAGAGGAATTCAGTAACCGAGTTTCTTCTGGCAGAATAAACTCATCGCGTACTGTTATATCTGGATAACTGAAGTAGCTTTGGCCTCTATTTAGAATATCTTTGTTCCACTACATTTTATTGTTACTCAGAATAGCTCTTTTAAGAATATCACTTTTCTCATTTAAAAGTAATTTATACCTGTAAGACACAATTTTTAAAAAGACAAAATAAAACAATATATCATGTACAATAATATTTTGACTCAGTCACTCCTTCCTAAAATGTTTTCAGTTTTGTCTTTTCTTTTTTAACTAATTTATTTTCTAAATGTAGTTTACATACACTAAATCAAATAGAAAAGGGAAAATATCGTATGATTTTACTTATATGTGGAATCTAAAAACAAAATAAATGAACAAACAAAACAGAAACAAACACATAAATACAGAGAACAAACTGATGATCAACAGATGGGAGGGGGTTTAGGGGATGGAGAAAAAGGTGAAAAAGATTAAGAAGTACAAGTTGCCAGTTATAAAAATAGTCACAGGGATGTAAAGTACAGCATTGGGAATATGGTCAATAATATTGTAATAACTATGTATGGTGTCAGATGGGTCCTAAACTAATCAGGGTGATCACTTCATAAGGTATATAAATGTCTAATTACTATGTTGTACATTGTAAGAGTTTAAAAATCTTAACATTCATTTGGGCTTATCCACTGTGTATCACTAGATTCTTAACTTCCTTTCTTCAGATTCTTTCCAAATTGAAAGCCACACAGAATTAATTAGATTCACATTTTCTAAAATAGCCTCATAAGTTTTTGTTCTTATGATTGTTAATTTAGGCTTAATTTATAGTTAATCAGTGGGTGCCAGACTCTTTACATCTATTATTTTTAATTATTATAATACAATAAATTATTATATCATTTTTAATTATTATGTGGTAGTAAGTGCTAATATCCCCATTTTATAGATGTAGAGAGCAAAATTGGGGAACTTAAGAAACTTCTCCAAGAGCCTATAACAAGTGGCTTCCTTTCCCTCTAAGCCAAGATGCCCCAGAGCATCCTTTAAAGGTCAAAACAGGTGTTCTTAAATGTTAGTATCCCTAAAAGTTATCGGATATGCTTGTTAAAAGTGAATTCCATAGAGTCCATCCCCCAAATTCCCGGCTCCACCCTCCAGATTTGGATTCAGTGGGTGGACCCATGCTTTGCCTTTCAACAAGCTCCCTGGGAGATTCTGATACAGGCTATCTGCACAGCACACCCAGCTCAGTAGAGACACAGCCTGGCTCTGCATTCCCAGCTCCGAACGAAGCACCACATTTCCTGCTGTTCTTCTCCTTAAAGCCATAAACTAACCAAGCGCTGAGATTCACTTTTGTAGCAAAAGCTGACTGGGGTTTTCCAGATTTCAAGTTTTTCTTGGAAGGCAGAATTTTACCCTAGGGATAAAAAGAATTGGTTTCTCTGTCCCTTTTTCCTACTGACTTCCTGTATGTCATTTGACAAAATTACTTTGTTGTATCTCATCCTTTTCCTCCGTAAAAGAAATGTAAAAATTCATATCCCCTGCTCACGGTAGAAAACCTCTAAAGAGGAAAGCGATGACCATTGCATGGAAAGCTCTAGGCAGAGAACATGATGAGTCTTCAAGATTGAATTATTCTCTTATCCAAGTGGGACATCTTGATTTTATCATGATTGCCATTTACTTTACAGAATACAAGGGATGACACATCTGGTTAAAATTTGTGAGACTGGGTTGCAGTACCTTGAAGGCATAGGTTTTGTGCTCTTGGAAAAGATATTTTAAGTCTATGTGCCTCATTTTCTTCATGAGTGAAATAAGAATAACAATATTATCAACCACACAGCGTGTTGAGTTCTGTCACTTTGCGCTTTGCAGAAGTGAACTTGGACAAATTGCTCGGCCCAAAGGTTTTCATTCTCAGTAGCCTGGATTCAAACTATTGATAATATCAGCATATTCATTCTTAAGTCCCTGCTATAAGTTGTGAGATATGAGGTTTTACAATAAACAAATATAACATTGTCTCTGGTCTTAGCAAAGTTACTCTCAAATAGATAAGACACTCTTACATGACAGCTAAAGTGACTTACTTGGAGAGATTGTCACAATATATTGTTAAGGGGGAAAAGCCAGATATCAAAAAGTATATATAATATGACCCTTGTTTTTAAAAATAAATTTAAAACAATGATACTCATAATGCCATTATATATCCAAAAAGAAATAATTTCTTAATAACATCAAATATACAGTTCTGTGGTTGTTTCATGAATGTTCTTTTCTATTTTTAAAAAGTTAAATTTTTTTTGATTCATTATCCAAATAAAGTCCATGCTTTATGCACTGTGACTGGTCAAAACACACACACACACACACACACACACACACACACACACACACATACACGGAAACAAACAAACAAAAATTCTACATGAAGCACCATCACTCCCTCATGGCATTCTTTAGGGCAGTTGCATGGGAGAGTAGACCCGAGCAAAAGCATAGAGCAGAGGAGGGCAGTTGTGAAACATATTCAGATGGGGAGGTACTGTTTAGGTAATGATGATAAAACTATGTTGAGTCAGATGCCAAATGGTGAAGCAGTGATGCCAAGACAAACTGGAAAACAGCAGCACAAATACAGATCTCTAGGGAAAAGATTAGGATATGCCAAGTAAAGAACAAAACAAAACAAAACAAAACAAAACAAAACAAAACAAAACAAAACAGGATCTTTGTGAGTTATAGCTTTATAAATGCATGTGATAGAAATATTTACATATTTTCTCAGAAACAGAAGCAACTAAAAATAAAATTTAGAACCAATTCTAACAAGCAAGGTGAGAAATTTTACCAAGGGAGCTTCCTAGATGTGCCTAAGAGTAAGTCACAATTTCACTTAGCTTTAGAGACCTCAACTGTGAAAAGAATAACTGTTTCTTAAGGCCAGTTTCAGTGGAAGGAACCCCGATTATCTAATTACACAATGAAATGCTGCATTTAGTCTAATTTAGTCTATGTCAGGCCTGAATTAGGAATTTTAACAAAATATCATTTTCATTAGTAGGTTTCCCAAGTCATGCATCTTGCTTTATAATCTATTATGCATTATTATTTATTATTATTATTATTATTATTATTATTATTATAGAAAAACAAATTAATAAAATAGTGGAAAGAAAATAAGTTACCATTTACTGAGTGCAAAGCTAGGGCTGAACACTTAGTTAAATCCTTTTCATATATTATCTAGACTCCACAAGAAGACTAAAAGGTATTATGAAGATGCCCATTTTAATTACAAGGTAACTAAAGTGGAGGTTCAAAATCAGGATCATTATGCTGAGTAAAATAAGTCTGACAGAGGAAGATAAACACTATATGATTTCACTTATATGTGGAATCTAAGGAACAAAAAGAACAAACTAATCAGAAACAGACTCACAAATACAGAGGACAGTTTGGTGATGGACAGAGTGGAGTGGGATTGGGAGGCTGGGAGAATGGGTGAAGGGTTAAAGAAGTACAAATTAGTAGTTGATAGTTGGTCATAGGGATGGGGAGCACAGTAGAGAGAATGTAGTTATCATTAATATGTTGGCTAGGTGGAGGGTCAGGGGAGGGAGGGAGCAATTGGGGGGACCATTTTAAGAACTATATAGATGTCTAACCAATGTACTGCATTCTTGAAACTAATTAACATAAATTAATTAATTTAAAAAAAAAACAGGATCAGAGGAAGGATTGGAACCAAGCCTTGGTCTATGCACTAATTACCATGTGTAGAGAAAAGAGGGGCCGCTCCCTGTTGTTAGATGACAAGAATTTGGAAGGAAACTTTTTTATTCCATAGTGACTGGAGAAACCCTGCTTGTGCTAGATTCTGTTATACATCCGCTCCTGTATTTATCTTGCTTTCTATTCCTGAAACCATCCCCTCAGAGACCCAAAGGGTGACATTACAGCAATGAAATGAGCCATCTGTCACTGAATATTTGGCTATGAAGCTTTATTTTGGATCCAGTAGGTGGGAAAAAGTCCTGACAGGGTGAAGTCCAGGGCAAAGGTCTGGTAATAACATTGCATAAAAACTCTTCATTCCTTCCGAGGGCTTCCACGTACTCACTCCTCAATTTGGTTGTGATAACCTTGGAAATATTATCAGGAAATGGTTCTTTCGATTGATTCTTTCAAATGATTCTGTCATTCTGCTTAATTTTTGCTCTCTGGAATCAAAGATAATTTACCTAATAACATAGAGGGAAAGAAACAAAACATTTTAAATGATGCTAAAAACCATTTTCATCTTGTAGCTAAGGATACTTAGAATATTCTTTATTTTTAAAAATTAATAAAATTATGCTTACATTTATATTTCCCACATTTATTTTCAAAGCAAGGTTTTCTCCTTTGATAAAGTTTCCCTATTTTTTAAAAAACATGGAATTTCACAATGGTTGGATGTCAGCTTAAGAAGGCAGGATAGGTCAATACTTTTTTAAATTAAATGCAGTGACTAAAGAAGACAACTTAATTTTAGTTGCATGAATATATCAATTATTTATCTAAGTCAAAATAAAAAATACATGTTTAATAACCAGGAAATAAAAAAACTCAACATCCCAACTTTGGCCTCTGTGATGGGCCAGGGGCTATGTTTACCAGTAAACTAGCCAGGAACATCTTTTGCTCCAGTCGGAGAGGAAAAGACACCTCAAATGTTTTCCTTCTACTAACCTCTCAAATTCCAATAATGTGGCTAGCAATTTACCGTTTTTATAAACCTGGACTTATCCTAACCTCATAGGTTTTGACATATAGGCTATGTATATGCATTAAATTTCAACCCCACGATTGTCATCAATGCTGGGCAAATACTTCACAAATTTTAACACATGCCAGCACCTTGTTACCCATCTGCAAGAGTGCATAACTTAAGAGAGATAATATTGACTGAAAGGACACACATATCATTTTTAATAAGCAACTGAATAAAATGAATAAAAAGTGATGTATTTTTATCCTGTGTAAATAGGAAGAATAAAGTGCACAAATATGAGATAGCAAACAAAGGGAATTGGAAAGAGTTACAAATTTAGCCAGGGAAGAACCAGCTATTCTTTGAGCACAGGATGTGTTTCCTTGGCAGTTGGTGTGATGCTGAGAGGTCAATTACAAGAGCCCCCCAGCTTGGCAGAGAGGGAGTTTCTGCCAAGTTGCTTAGAGTGGTCAGGGAAGTGCTGCTGCAGTTTGTCTCAGAGGGGTCTGATAGGTCATAGAGCGGGGTAAGCAGGAACTGTGCAAAGGGCTCAGGAACTGGGAAACAGGTCAGGAGATGGAGTGCAAAATGAGTAAAGACTGATTTTGAGACAGTAGGTATGAATAAAGGAGGGGATATCAAGGGATTGCCAAATGCAAGGTGTGGGGTCAACAGGACAACTATGGCCTCTTATTTTTTTGTCAGCCAAGGTTGGATAGTTTAGCATACTTTCTAAAGTTATGTATTGAGAAAAGTTGGTTGCTAAAGTATTGTCCTTTGTTCAAAAGACATTGATTGGTTTAAGATACTTCTTTGGTGTGTTAATACTATACCATTTCCAGCTAACTTTTATTTAAACTTTGAAAGTTCCATGTTCAGACATTTAGGCATGATTCTCAATATTATCTCCAGCTGCTTCTGCTTGCAGTCACAATATTTTTTATCTTTTGAGGATATGGCAAGCCTCACAATACTTTTATGAATTCTACTTAGTAGGTGTATTCGAATTCTAAAAATGGTCCCCCAAGATTCCACACTCCCTCATCCCCAGAACCTTAAAAAGTGGTACATCATATACAGAGTCAACCTTTTAAAAGGGAGATAATCCAGGTAGGTCTAATCTAATCATATGAACCCTTAAAAACAGAGAGATTTCTCCTGCTAGTGGCAGAAGAAGAAGTCAGAGAGATTCAAGACACTAGAATTTCATGTGCTATTGATGGCTCAAAGATGGAAAGGCCATGTGATGAGGAATGTGGGTGGTCTCTGGAAACAGAGAGTAGCTTTGGGCTGACAGCCAGCAAGGAGCTATGTTTGTTCAACAGTCTGAATGCACTTGGGAGCAGATTCCTCCCCAGAGCCTCCAGAGACAAAAGCTCTCCAAGCTGACACATTGATTTTGGCCTGGTGGGACCCTAACCAGAGGATCCAGCCAAGACCACCAGATTTCTGGCCTACAGAACTGTGAGATAATAAGTGGGTGTTGTTGTAAGTTGATAAGTTTGTGGCAATTTGTCACACAGCTATATATAAATGTTCTATCTGTATGTCTAGGCAAATGGGACTCCTTACTGAGTGATACAATAAATGAACCTCATCTAAGTGTCCATTCTACATTTCCCCGATCCTGTGGTTTTATCTTATATCACATGTGTTCAATAGCATGCATCCTACTTTGTTGGACACAAGAATATGTTGAGGCCTCAGTATGTTCCTCTTCATTAGCTTGGAATAAATGATGCTGTACTTAATTGTGTATCAGCTAGTGAAGGATTTGACTCCATGAATGCTGAAGTGAGGTTCACCTGCTTCCTTGTGCAGTAGAAACACCCAGACTAGCTAAGATTTGCCTCTACCGTCACTCATCCTCAGAATTCTTTTCATTTACTGGAAGGAAATATAAAAACAGAAATACATTGCATGCTGTTAAGATTAGGGTGCTGTAGATGAAAAAAAAAACAAACAAACAAACCCTAAATCAGGCAGATTTTCAAAAGGTTACCAGAGAATACAGCATTAGCTGCTAATGCACGTGGACAAATGTTCTGATCAGGAGAATATGTGCTGCTTGCATATTCATGAGAAAGCTGCCATTTGGATATGTCTCAGTAATAAGGAGAGGCAAAGCAAACTAAATCTGGAAGGCTGTGCCACTTTTCCTATAGAACTGGAACTGTGAAGCGCTGCCTGAGCAAACTTTTAAAAACCTTGATCTAGAACAGAAAAATGACCTGCTTTGCATTTTATCTTTGTTCTCCGCTAGTCATAGATGTGAAAAGAGGCAAAACCCCAAGCAAAGCTCTGTCTTAGGGACTCTTACATTTGTGTGATGTTACCCTCAAATCTGCTTGGAAGGGCCCAACCCCCATCTTGGTAGAACAAATTGGAGCAATCGTGTGTTCCAGCCCCTGCTCTTAGAAGAATATAAAATTTTTCTCATTTCCAAAATGGGGAAAACACTTATTTCACAGGGTCATCTTGACAGTTAAGTGGGAAGTATATGAAAAGCCTTTAACACTCTCCCAGCAATTGGAAGGGCTCGTGGAGCAGTTTATTGTTATTTTTCCTTCCCCCTTCTGTAGAGAAGCACAGGGTTGTGTGCCTGAAGCACACTGGTTAATTCCTGTATAGCTCCTGCAGTTTAAAGTTTAATACTTTTAGCCTCCAGTTGGCAATGGCTGAGCAGCACCAGAGTTACAGGACTCTTTGAAGTTGAAGGGTTGTTAATTCAGTTAAAATATGTCAAGCACTTTCACATACAGCATTATTTTTAAGGCAGTCTTTAGAAATAATCCTGATTAATGTGTGACAATCTATATACATAATTATACATCTGGAAGTACACATCTAGTTGAAAATCATTCTCGATTATAATACAGGATGATGTGGAAACGTAGAGAACCCTATAGCAGAATTTTGTAGGTAACTAATGTCTGTATTAGATTTTATAGTTTATGAAGTCTTCCATAATAGTTGTTTTAACAGTCCTTTTGTGTTATAATACAAAATCACCGTTATTACTATCCCTATTATATGAATGATGACATTACAATTCAGGAAGGCAAATTGACTTGTCTGAAGTTGTTCTTTAAATTCCTAGGAAATAAGATTGTTATGTTCTCTCTAAATATTCTTATTCAAAGTAACTTACTTCCAAGGAATTCTTGATATGTTCAATTGGAGAAAGACAGATTAATTCTTTTAAGCCTTCAGGAGATCAACTTTGAGATTATCACTGTATAATATACGGATTTAAAACAATCTAAATTTATTATCAAGACAGGTAAATTAAGAAACCAAAACTACCGACTTTCAGTGTGTTTTTTCTATAAGAACATAACTGAGGAATCAGGCGATATTTTATTTGTGATATTTAAGCAGAAAGTAGAACCTTGCAATGGATTTTCTAGCCTCTTCTATTTCTTCCTGACTCATTCATAACATGAATTTTTAAAGAAAAGAGAGACAAGGTTTGAAGTTTACTTTTATTTCCATAGAAAAATGAATTTCTTACCTGTAAATTCAGAGTTGAAAAAAGTTCTGGAGTCATATCCACTTTGAAGCTCATTTATAACAGCTCCTTCATTTCAGAGTTTTGAAGCCACTTTCATACAAATATATTTCTTCATCTATTCCTTTCCTCTGTCCACTTTTTGAAATAGACAGAATGTTACTATAGGGCAAGTTACTATAAATACGTTAGGAAAAGAAGTCATAAACCAACCCTTTGGAGAGTGTGTTTTAGGGAAAGGCTATCTTATTCATCTCTTGTACTTGGTGATGTTAGAAATTACAGATTGGTTATATGACTGGAATATTGGGGGATTTTTTCCCTTCTCCATCTACTTAGCTATTACTTTTCCTCTAATAGATTACCTACTCAGTTGCCACCTAGGCAACAGTGTATTCTGCAGTTCCCAAAGCACAGGGCCTTGGACAGTTGCCTGCAATTTGCCATAAATTAATCTGGTATTAACACATACATTTTGATTCCTATAATAATGATAGTTCTATACATTTAACTCTGGTGCAACTTAGAATGATGCTGCTAAAACTGTGCCAGTGGACTTCTGCCTTGAGATGGTGAGGGTTGGGTAATCTGACACAATCCATGATATTGAGAGGAATCTATCATCTGGGGAAGATAAGCATAGAAGTACCCATAAACCAGGGGAGTCCAATATGTTCTTTCCCTCAGGACTGAGGAGTGAAGAGGAGCAGTTCCAGAATATTCTGATGGGTAGTATAAAATAAGTACACAGAGAAGGCTGTTTCTGGAAAGATGAACTGGGATGTAGATATGGATGTCTCTGGGAAAATTAAAAGAGGAGCTGAGCTATCAGCAGATATTCAGTTCCTTACTCTCTACTCCTCTCTTAGTTTGATGTGTAATCTTGTGTTATTAGAGCACCTAAGATAATGAGTGGTTTTGGTCCTTATGTTGTGATTATGGGAAAAAAAAATCAAAAATCATATACCAGGTACTGCTATGTGGCTGCCTGACCAGTGCAAATATCAGTCATGAGGACAGAGCATCCAGTGAGGTAGGAGCAGGCCAGGACTTCCTCCAGTGAACCAAAGGTCAGAGAGCTGCCTCAGTGGCTTATCTAGATCAGTCCATGCACAGCAGGCTGCAAAATGAGATTTTCCTGCTGTATTATCGAAAAATTAAAAGCACCTCTCATTCTATATTTAGAGTGAAATCACCAGGTGGGCCGGCTGCCTCCCCCCAGAGTGTAGTGAGAAATGCCAGTGTTGGGAACTGGATCTATAACCAGCCACCTTCCCTGCCTTCTCTCCCCAGTGAAGCCTGCCAAGTTAACATGGAGGGGGGCGGTTGAGAGATAAAGTGCTGCCTTTAAAGAGGTCCTGTCCATGTGGAGAGAAATTATTTTTCCCTTGTATATACGTTATCACCTCCCAAGACCAGGAAGAGAAATTCCAAAATAATTACCTAGAAAGTTTGCTGGGTGTGGAGGGAAGGGGTGCCTGAACTCTCTGCCCCACCTGCCCTGCCCTCCCACCCCACCCCCGAGTCAGAAACTAAGGATATCTTCTTTGAAATTTGAGATGGTTGGACCAGCTGAGTGCTACTTGCTGCTGGGACATAGAGAAAGGTCATTAAAGAGACAGGCTGGAAGAACAGGTTGTACAGACACAGTGGTACTCCCACCACTTAGGGTAACAAGGACGTGAGAGCTGAGTGGGACTGGGCGAGGCTGTTTTCCTGGACGAGGAGTTCTCTGAAGCCAGAGGCTGTGGGACTAATGGCCAGTGGTGGGAGTTAAGACGGGGCAAGTGGTCTGGCCAGGGCTCTCCTCCCAAATCCAGAAATCTTGCAGTGGGGAGGTTGGCTATGCAAAGAACTACAGGTGTTTCCAGACCAACGTTTGACTCCCTGACGCACAAACAGCAACAAAGCCAATTATTCTAGATCAGAGAAATCTTATTCTTGCTCAGTCAAGTAAGGAGGCCTTGGCCCCATTCCTTCATTTTCTCAATGCTCTAACACCAGAGAAATTGGCAACTGGAGGGGAAAAGAAGGATGCCTTTCCTTAAGACACCTGTCCCTACCACTCTTATTTTCATATAATGAGCCTAGCCTGAGCTAAGGAAAGATAAGGAAAAGATAATTGAATCCAGCAGCATTCAATTTCTTTTTATTTTTGTAATATTTTCTTTTTCAATTACAGTTGGCATACAACATTACATTAGTTTCAGGTGTACAACATGGTGATGAGATATTTATATAACTTACAAAGTGATCACCTGATAAATCTAGTACCCATGGGACTCCATACATGGCTATTACAATATTATTGACTATATTCCTTATTCTATGCTTTGCATCTCTGTGACTATTTTGTCACTACTAATTTGTACTTTTAAATCTCTTCCTTTTTTTCATCCACCCTCCAATCCTCCTCTCATCTGGCAACTCATCGAAATGTTCTTTGTATTTATGAATTTGTTTTTGTTTTGTTTGTTTATTCTGTTCTTTAGGTGTAAGTGAAGTTACGTGGCATTTATTTGTCTTTCTCTGTCTGATTTACTCCACTGAGCACAATACCCTTAGGTCTATTCCATGTTATTGCAGATGACAAGATTTAATTCTTTTTTACAGGTGAGTAATATACCATTGTATATATGTACCACCTCTTCTTTTTCTATTGATGGAAGCCCAGGTTGACTCCTTATCTTGGCTGTTGTAAATAATCATATGGGTGCATATGTCATTTCAAATTAGTGTTTTAGGTTTCTTCAGATAAATACTCAGAAGTGAGATTCCTGGTTCTTTCTTTGTCTCTTGATATAGCCTTTATTTTAAAGTTTATTTTGTCTGGTATAAGTATAGCTACTCTAACTTTTCTTTGTTTGTTTATTTCCATTTTCATCAAATATCTTTTCCCATTCTTTTACTTTCAGCTTCTGTGTTTGTCTTTCAACCTTAAGTGAGTCTCTTGTAGGCAGCATATGTAAGTATCTTGTTTTCTTATCTATTGAGCCACCCTGTTTTTTAATTAGTGCATTTAATCCATTTACATTAAAAGTAATTTTTCATAGATATTATTGGTAGTTATTGATATTTATTATTCATATTTTTAAATCTTTTTTCTTCTTATTCTTGAAGAAGGCCTATAACATTTCTTATAATATTGGTTTAGTGGTGATGAACTTCTTCAGCTCTTTTTTTTGTCTGGGAAGCTCTTTATCTGTCCTTCAATTCTAAGTGATAGCTATGCTGAGTAGAGTAATCTTGGTTGTAGTTCCTTTCTTTTCATGACTTTGAATATTTCATGTCAATCCCTACTGGCCTGCAAAGTTTCTATTGAGAAATAAGCATATAGTCTTATGGGAGCTCCCTTGTAGGTAACTGTCTGCTTTTCTCTTGCTGCTTTTAAGACTCTCTCTTTGTCTTTAATCTTTAGCATTTTAATGATGATGTGTCTTGGTGTGGGCCTAACTGAGTTCATCTTCTTTGGGACTCTCTGCACTTTCTGGGCTTGTATGTCTATTTCTTTTATCAGATTAGGGGAGTTTACCGCCATTATTTCTTTAAATAAATTTTTTATTTATTGCTCTCTTCTTTTCGTACCCCTATGATGCGAATGTTGGTACACTGATGTTGTCCCAAAACTATCCTCATTTTTCTGAATTCTTTTTTCTTGTTGCTATTATGATTGGGTGTTTTCTGATACCTTATCTTCTAATTTGATTTGATCTTCTGCGTCATCTAATTTACTCTTAATTCCCTCTAAAATGTTCTTTATTTCAGTTATTATATTCTTTATTTCTGACTGATTCTTTTTTATGTTTTCTATATTTTTGTTAAAGTTCTCACTTGAATTCATCTACTCTTCTAAGTTCATTGAGCATCCTTTAGCAACATCGAGCAACCAGTGTTTTAAATTCTGCAACCAGTAGATTGCTTGTCTTCATTTTGTTTAGTTCTTTTTCTGGAGCTTTGTTCTGTTTGTTTGTTTGTTTGTTTGTTTGTTTGTTTTTCATTTGAGACTTTTTTTTGTCTTCCTTGTATGGCTACCTCCCTGTGTTTGTTTTTATGTATTAAGTAGGGCAGCTATGTCTTAGTAGAGTGGCCTTATGTCCTATGAAGCCCAGTGGTGCAGTCTTCCCTGGTCACCTGAGTGAGGTACTCTAGGTGTGTCCATTGTATGGGTTGAATGTGTCCTCCTGTTGTAGTTGAGCTTTGGTTGCTTTTAGTGCATTAGTGGAAGATATTGATCCTTTGGCTGATTAGTTGTGAGGACTGGCTGGTGAGGGGCTGATCCCATAGAGCAAGATTTGCTTTATTGGAGTTCTGGTGCCTGCCCAGTCTGCCTTTCGGTGTGTTGTTCTTGCATGCAGTCCTGGGTGGTACTCTGGCTTGATCTGAAGCCAGCCACTGGGTGTGCTGGCTACAGGACCTCCTGGGAGAGGCCCCACCATGGCCACCTTCAGCTACTGCCTGTGCCCTGCCCTGTGCCACCTGGTGAGAGTCACCAAGCAATCTGTATGAGGTCCTTCAAAAAGCCAAACTGCAAACCAAGGCCAGCCACCATTAGTACTGGGCTTAGGGCTGCTCAGCAAGAGGTATTGGCCATACCAAGTCCAGATGCTTCTTGTTTGACTTTTGTGACTCTTTGATAGATTTTAAGAAAGTCTGCATCATGAGCCAATATAGGCTATTTGTATGGAAATGCCACTGGAAGCAGCTTAGGTGGGCCCAAAAGTTAGATGGAGCAGGGTCTCAGGAATCACCTGGGAAGGATAACCAGTGTCAGCCAGATTGATGGAGACTCAGATATGGTGGCTGCCTGTGTCTGCACACTGGGAGTGGGGAGGGCTCAATAAAGAAACAATGGATTCTACCAGCACTCCTTTATAGGAGAAAGCTGCCCCTCCAGCCCTCTCCTTGAAGCCAGATAACTCAATTCCTCCCCAAATGTTCCTGGCGCTGCTCAAGCTGCTGCCCTAGTGCTGGATCTCAGAGCGAGTGAGGCTGTCCATGAGTAAGTCTGCGCCATGCGCCTCTGAAGAAGGATATCTCTGATTCCCGTAGCCTTCAGTCTCACTCAGCCACAATTTATTCTGTTTTTTTTTTCTTTTTCACAGCCAGAAGTTGTGGGGACTTCTCTTCCCAGCACTGGAACCCTGGGCTGGGAAGTCTGGTGTGGGGCTGAGACCCCTCACTTCTCAGGGCGGACCTCAACAACTGCTACACAGTGGTGTGAAACCAGTCCATTCCACCTCTCTATCCCTCCTACCAGTCTCAAGGTGGCCTCTTCTTATGTCACTATTTGTAGGACTTCTGTTCAGCTTGACTTCAGGTGACTTCCAATGATGGTTGTTTTATAGTTTTTGAGGTAATTTTGATGTGGCTGTGAGAGGAAGTGAGCACAACATTTACTTATTCTGATATCTTGACCAGAAAACCACAACACTGAAGTGTAAAAATGGACCGTACTATGTCTTAAACACTGGGACTAAACTGTTCTATTAAGTACAAGAGGTTGAAATGTTTTAAGGGGCAAAGGAGAACATCAACAGAAATATTTGGAGGCAGTTATTTATCAGAAAAAATAAGATTTTTTTTTTGTTTATACACAGAACAAATTGAGGCTTCTTTATAAACTGGGGCAGATGTCACCGGGAAGACTAAGGAATATAGGAAACATAGCACACCAGGCCAAATGAGTGCTACCAAGAAGGGAGGGAGAGAGGGAGAAAAAAAATAAAGAAAATAGATTGTGGAGGGAGGCAGGGAATATAGCCCTTTATCTGCATCTACCAAGCACCGAGGCCTATTAAAGCTTTGGTGATGCACCTGAGCAGCTGCCCTTGATGGCATCCATGTGGAGAGTGTGTCCTTATGCCTGTTGTACTACATATAATCATTGCATGACAAGCAAAGCCAATAGTCGTTCCCTTTCATAGTTGCCATTTAACTGTCTTCCTCTAGATTGAATGTGCATTGTTCCTTTCATCATCAAAATTTTTCATCACTTTTATCTCCTTTCCCTTGCTCTCTGAAATGTGGTCCCTTTGCCTTTTTTTTTTAAATATTTTAACAGAAATAATTTTCTAAGCCTTTTGTTTCCCTCATGTGCATAAGTAAGCATTTGATTTCATGCCTTGAATATAAGAAGCGGCAGCTAAATCAATACTACTGAACACATTTGCAAGAGAAAAGAATTCCTAAATAAGTTTCACTAGGCACACAAATAGACAACTGCCAGGATAGATTATTCCTCCCATTTCTGGAAGACAGAATAGGAATAGATTCTTTACACTAAAACAGAAAGTTTATTTATTGTTATTCTTTGTACTGCATATGTCAAAAATGTAAGGTGATGTCTGTAGTTATTTGGACAAAGTGCTACCACTGAGACTGTGGGCTTTTGATTAATTTTTTTTTCTTTTCTTGATCAAGGGAATTTTATCTATTTTCCTACTTCCAGTGTGGCTAAATGTATCATCAAGTTGCCCAAACAAGTTACCTTTAAATTGAGAATTTCATTGTAATAATAATATAGATGACTGCTTCCACCACAGTTTGAAGAGGCACAAATGTATCATCTTGAATGCTAGGAGGAACCCTCTGGTTCCTCCCACATGATTTACTCCCATATGATTTTAATTTTGTAGGAGACCATAACTTCTGGAATTCTTAATAAAGAAGAAAAAGTGGATTGTTTTTAGTGGATGCTTTTAGAAGAAACAATTCTATGTGTTCTGCCAACACAAACTCTTAAAGGCCATGCAGGTGCCTCATAAATACCCAGGTTTAGCCTGTGTCAGGAACACATTTATTGCTTTGATACTATTAATAACATAGACATTTAATATCTGGTATGACTCCATAAAAGAGCTTACATCAAGCACACTTAGATTACAGGATCTAAGAAAAGCTAACTTTGAGTACACTTGAAAAAATTAAACAATGAGATATAGTCTTGGTCATGGACTAGTAACTATAGATATTAGAAATTTCTCTTTTTTTCTTCTCAACAATCTTCTTAAATGAAAAGACAAAAGTTAATATGTATATGAATATATAAATATGCATAATTATTTTAGAAAAGAAGATCTCCATGTTTTAAAACTATTGTTTTCTAGATTCCCTTTCCACAAACTTTCCCCCCACATATTAATGAGGGTATTTTCTTTGTTAAATAACAAAGATAATGAAACATTTACAGTAAGTAACTAAAACCTTCAAATGGATTCCTTTTTTCTTTTTTCTCTTCTTTACTTTTGAGTATTCTGGAAAGGTGTTTATTTGCCCCTGTCCAATCCACCTCTGGGGAGGCTGGACTTTCCTGGATAATGGTAAGGAGTGTGAGAGTAACTGCAGGCCTCAGTGTCAAACTTCCTTGTTCTTGTGCTGGCTAAAGGAATTTAAAAAGAAATCTATATATCTCTCAGTCATTTTTAATGTGAGACTTAAATTTGTTTTAATTATAAATTTAAGTAAATTTATTTTTCATTATTGAGAGGTGGAAAATATTGAACATCTTATAAAATGAAAAAAGATGAGGATTGACTTTAATTGGATAAATATTTCACAATCTAACTTGATTCAATACATTAGAATCACCTTATAAAATAAAGCACACTGAATAGCAAAGACAGCATGTATCATTTATAAGTCCTGGGGTTTTTAAAAACATCTTACATTTTTTGGTAGTCTTGGAAAGCACTCCAGTTACAATGAAAAGAATTAGTGTCACTGATCTGTACTTTTCAAGTATTCTGAATTCAGAAAAATTACAAAATGAGCCAAAATACCTTCCTTTTTAATGCAAACTTCACCTTAACATACGCACATACACACATATATATGGATGACAGGAGATGATAGGAGGTCTTGTATATTTAACATGCCTTGATAAATTGTAAAAGGGGTCTTCTCCCAAACCATTTTTTCCATAAACACCTTTGTTTGGGTCCTTGGAAACTTTTATACCCCAGAGAAATGTCCACTAATATAATTGTTTTTGTGTGTGTGTGAACATAAGCCTTGCTTCTTCTATAAGATGGGAGAAGGACTGTGAAGAGGTAGGTTCATTCTCAGGCAAATCAATTTTTGGAAAGAACGCACATGAAAGTTAGAGATCTGGAAATTGAGTTCCTTAATACTATTTGTGTATGCAAACCCCTGAACATTTGCAAATTCCACCTACATAATGACCATCTATTGAGGCAATATTTTCTTTGATCTTGTAAAAACCAGTACAATTTTATGAAGCATCCGGGTACTGAGTCTTGACTTACTCCCAGTCTTTGGTGTTCTTGTAGTGAAGTAGTAAGGTTGACTCATTAATAGAACAGGCAAATAATGACATTATGACTCAGTGGTATGCTTGTAAATGTTTTACTACTGACTCTTGGGGGAAAGAGGAAGTCTGGTTTATAGTGTTTGCTCATTTCTGCGGTGTAAATATTCTCACTATGGGCTATTTTAAACTACACACAAAGTAATCTGTCTTTTAAAATTCCCAAAATTAACGGTCAGCTCCCAGGCTCTCAAGAGCTTGTTCAGACCACCTTCAGCACATCAAGGAATCATGATTTATTAATTATATTGCTCTGATCAGAGTCAACTGGAAAAGCAGTGAGTTTGTAGTCCCCCAGGATTTTTCAGTATGCATGATTACACTTACATACTTATAAAAAACCACCTTTCTTCAGGTGTCCACATGACACCTCCTTGTTCATCTGTACCATTCTCTGTCCTTGTACCTACAATGATGACTGACCTTTCTTGGTAACAGCCCTAACTGTGGTTTTCCTTCAAGGTGTGCAAACCATATATTGTACTTCTGGGATCAAAAATTAAGCAATTGAAACCATGTCTTCTAATATGTCTTATAAAACATAATTGTTAATTGGTCTATCTAGTTTATTCATTCTCTTTGCAATTTAGATTTTATTTTTTGGATATTTATAAAATACTTGAGAACTTGAAGATACCATTATCTTAATGAGTCATGTTCTCCTGATTTGGTTTTGTGGGTGCAGACCCTGAGATAAGTATTTGAGTGCAATTTGGGAGATGCAGGGAACACCAATAGGGGAACTGAAAATGATAGAGAAGAAAAGGCAGTCAATAAAAGGTGCTTTATTAGACCAGTTACCACAGTGAGTGACTAGAGCTTTTACCCTTGAGTAAACCCTAGGAAACTGTAAATACAGGCTTCAGAATTTCCCTGCTGGAGAGACAAGGGAGCTAAGACATTTTAGGCAAATTCTGGACTTTCTCTTTTGAGGCCTGCTTCTGAGGTTGCTCATTCTCTTCTATTTTCCTTGGTATATGAGTAGATATTCTTGGAAACATCCTCAGGCCAGCAATGCAAATCTTGGCAGTTGAAGGGGGCTTTAAGCACACAGAAAAATCAAGGAGTAAGGATGGACATTGACGATATCTGCTGTGTTTTAAAACTTGCAACAAAAGTGGGAATACTTTATTGGTATCATTGCTTTGTCTAGAATCTCTAGTTTTTTATACATGTGGCTGGCACCTAAAAAGAGCAAACTTGTCAGTCACATTTTGTCTTGACCAGGGTTTTTTACATTTGGTGGATGTCAAAATCTCAGGAACATGGCTCCAAACACAAAAGCCAGAGACCCCAGTTATTCTTAAATGTGTCATTTAAGATGATTACCAAATACTGGTCCACCTAGGCAGAAGAGGAAAGTTTACCATGAAACTCTCATCTGGGATTCTTGTATTAAAAATAGATCCAGAGATGCCCTCCAGAGCTCTCTTCTGTGGCGGTGTGGCTTCAGGCATATGTTTCAAGCTGTCTAAACCATAATAAAGCACAGCTGGTTTGTGAAAAACAGAAAATTTAGGATAAAAAGTAGAGTTTGTATAGTGATCATGGGATCACGGCTGCAACTACAACGGCTAGAAACAGGGATGATTCCTAAACAAGAAACTGTAACTATGTTTTTAACATTTTGCCAGAATTCCTAAGCGCCTGCTGGGGTAGGATGTGCCTTCTCCTCATCTGGCAAAATTGAGATTAAGAGTGAATGGAACTGTATTGCTGGTTGTAATGATAGCCCATCAGTTCTGTATTTATATAACCTTATCTGAACTGGAGTGGACTGAATGTGGGGTACTGCTAAATTTTACTGCTACCAGAAATCTAGACCAGTAAATCTAGACCAAACCTAATGTCCCTTCCAAAGGTGGAAAAGTTTGGGTGTAAATGGTGGGAAGGAAAAATAATAGCTTTGTGTAAAGGAATGAACAAGTGGGTTATCCAATATGAGCGGGAGATCCAATATTACATTAATGCCCTGAAAGAGACTCAGAGAAGGAGACCACTGCTGACACCACTCTTGCTTTTGGAACCTGACAAGATTGAATGGAATCCTGCACACATGAGTGGTCTCTCCTGGAAAATAATTTTATATGATGTGATGATGATGAACTGGATAGCTATTAGTGATGGAATGGGATTCTAATAATATACCAGAACCTTTTGACCTTTATTATTGTTTTGCTATTAAACTATTAAGGATATGTGTTCTAAGACCAGGGGTGACTGTGATACTGTAATTTATAAGAAATATGTATTTCGTCTTTGTCCTCAATTCTGATGCAGAGTGCCTAAAACCCTTGGAATTTCTTAAGTAAAAAGAGCACTATTCATAACAAACCCCTTTTAACACCTGAGCTTATGTTAATAAGGTGATTTTTTGGAAAGCCCCTAAGGCTGGAGCTGGTTGCCAAGGAAACCAACTATGTAATTAGAAGGTGGGAATTTTCAGTCCCTCCTTCCTGACCTTAGGGGAGGATGAAGGACTGGAGGTCAAAACAATCAGTAGTAGCCACTGATTTACTTAAACATGCCTAAATAATGAGGCCTCCATAAAAATTAGAAAGGACAGTGTTTGGAGAGCGTTCATGTTGGTGAACACTTGGAGATTTGGGGAAAGTGGTGTACCCAGAGAGAGCATGGAGGCTCTGTAATCCTTTCCATTTATATTTCCCTATACATCTCTTCCATCTGGCTATTTGTGAGTGATAGCCTATTGTAATAAACTGGTAAACCTAAGTAAATGTTCCTCTGCGTTTTGTGAGTTGCTATAGTAAATTAATTGAACCTGAGGAGGGTTTTGTGGGAATTTCTGATCTATTGCCAGTTGGTCAGAAGCATAGGTGACAACCTGGACTTGCAATTGGCATCTGAAGCATATATGTGGGGGTGACTTATGGGACCATGGAGTCTGATGCTATCTCCAGGCAGATAGTGTCAGAACTGAGTTAAATTGTAGGACACCCAGCTAGTGTCTGAGAATTGCTTGGTGTGGGAAAAAAATCTGTACATTGAAATTGGTGTTAGAATTGAAATTGGTGCCAGAATCTTAGAAGCAAACCTGTGAATGTTCACCAACTCTGTTAAAGCAGGAAATCTTTTCTTTTTTGTCAGTAATGCAGTTGATTAATATGTTACCTCCTTCCCATTTCTATCCTCCAATACATGCCCTCCCAGATTCTCTGCCATAAACAAAGTATTTTTTAAAATTACATACTATTTCCTTAAAGATGAAATTAGGAATTTTGTTAATTATAGCAACTCTTCCAGGAAGTCCTCCCTGACTTCACATATCTCTGGCCTCCCATACCCCAGTAGTTTCCTCACAGCACTTGCTAGTTGTACAGAAAAGCTGTATTATGTGTTAATGGTTCCTGCAACCTGTACCAGTTATGGACCTGATTTTATTCATCTTTGTATCCCCATCCTTGTACAGTGTCTTATAGATAGTGGGTATTAATAAATATCTACTAAACAAAACCATATTGCTCTGTAGGACCATATGTAAGAAACCCAGAAAATAAACATTCTTTGTGAAACAAAAACATTTATGAGCTCTTTTGAAAAGGGAATGTTCATCTCATAAACTATAAAAATTGATAAACTTTCATAAACTTACATTAGTACTTAATTCTTAAAAGGATTGTTTTGGTTAGTGTTCCTTTGCCAAAAATATTTTGGTTATCTGTGACCTTAGACCAATCACTTTTGAGTGTGTATTCTGTTTTATTTTGTTTTGTTTTTACTTCAGAAAGTGAATACAGTTCATACCTAGGATGTCATAGACAGCAGTGTTATCTGTGATGATCATCATAAAGGCTGATTGATTATAAATCTTTTACCTCAAAATAAAGACTTTTTATT
This sequence comes from Cynopterus sphinx, assembly GCA_030015415.1. Taxonomy (NCBI): domain Eukaryota; kingdom Metazoa; phylum Chordata; class Mammalia; order Chiroptera; family Pteropodidae; genus Cynopterus; species Cynopterus sphinx. The sequence goes on from CM057380.1 coordinate 142,363,636, forward strand.
AAAGATTACATCATTTACTAAAAATGCACTAAAGGCAAGAGAAAATAAAAAAGAGCCTAAATAAAAGACAATGAACTCATTAAAAATTTCCTCCTATCAACTTATTTAAAATTATGCAAAAAATTATTAGACTAATGACTTGAGAAATTCCCATTGCGAAATATATGACTATGAAATGAAAAATTTTCAAGAGTGGTTTATGGAAAGATGTTTCATTGTTGTATAGTCACACCCTGTATAGTCAAAGCTGCAGGAAAAGTTATTGGGAAATGTTATACAGTTTCTTTCCTTAGAGAATTTCAAGACTAGTTTTGAAACCCCTCTACTTGATAGATTTCTAAAAGTGGTTTGGCTTAGACCAGGGCACTCCTTAAGTTTTCTTTCCATCCTCAGATATTGATAATGGCTCTGTATTTCAAGTTGGACTGGAATAAACTTAATTCAAGAATAAATTCATCTTTATAAAGAAAAAAAAATGTTGCAGTTTGGTGATAATGATGCATTTATGTTAGGCTCCTGGGCTTCAAATTGAAATGGAACTGAATCATATAGAAATTATACTATGCAAAGGAAGTAGTTGAGATGCTGGAGCTTGTTCTCATGATATTAATATTAATCTTATCAGGAAAGGGATGCAGAATGTTAAGTCAAGAAAAAACATTCCCAAACAAATATTGGATTTTGTGTTAGAACAATAAAAACAATCTTTGATTTTGACTGGGAACTTTTTGAGATAAAACAAAGGCTTCTTTTTTTTCTCCCTAACCCCCATTCCTTTTTATTCCAGAGCTTACCTTGTTAGCTCTTACTTTGCTAATAATTTTATGCTGTCCCTTGTAGGAGCTCACAAAAAAATTGTGAAATTGCCGAGTCAGTTATAGTGTGAAAAAGTGTAGTTACCTCACTTTGTGTTTATGAAGGTGAAGAGGAAAAAGAAAGAAGAAAGTACGAAAACATCAACTTTTAAAACATGGAGATGATTTAAGTGCTCTTAAAAATGGTCAGATTTATAACTTGGAATTGTGATGGCCCCATTTACTCACAGAAGAGGCACAGAGGAGTTATCTCTGCTCACTACTGACTCATCCCGCTGAGCTGGATGGTTCGCCCACAAATGAGAGGGTAATTTAGTTTCTAGGATGGTTCAGTCTTCTTGTTCAGTTTACTCACAAGGTGCTAATTAGGAGAAATTGTTATGGTGTTATTTTTTCACTTCAACATCTGTTTCCCATGAGCTGGACACAAAAAAACTAAGTCATTTCTTAGAAGCAGCTAGGAAAGTTGGATGGCAGTGATTTAGAGTCATTGTCCTAATAAATTAGACAGTAAACCAGAAGTCCACATAAGCAAAGATCAGAACCCAATTAATCCATGAACTTCTCACATCCAGGTAAATGAACTGTCCCTGCTAAGATTAGAAACCACAGCAGCCAATTCTTATACAAACAAACAAACAAACAAAACAAAACAAAACTTTTTCACAAAAAGTTATGCATGGGGAAACAATGCATTCCTGTTTACTTTTTTTTCTCAGAAATATGTTTAATATTTGTGCCTTGAATTATTCTAAGTGCTTTATACATATTAACTCATTTAAACCCCACAGCAACCAAAGATATAAGGTTAATAGGATAAAGATTTAAGGTTAATGAACAGTTTACCTGAAGCTAACCTAAGCATATCATTCAATTTGCCTAGCAAGAAAACATCTTTAGAACTTAGAATTATAAACTTCCAGAACCTAGTACTGATATTCTGATGCTTGTAAGAGTCTCACCTACTCTTGTATACCCCACAACTCTTCACCACACGTATACATTAGTGTGAACACTAATTTGAATATCCAAACCAGGATCCAGTGGAGAAGCTACTATCAAATGTTAAAACAAACTCTTGCTTCTGTAGTACATTACCTGTGAGGAGCCGCCAAATACCTAAAAGAAGTTATAAAATAAAACTGATTATAGATGATCTCTTTTCTACTATATAATATAAAGTCCATGAAATATTATTATTGTTGTTGTTTTAACTTAGATTACAAAGGGACAGTAAAATCTTGTTTTGGAGAAAAGATGGATGGAAAATTATTTTGGGTACAGAAAAAAAATGCTATTTAAAAAATATGAGCCCCAAGTACTTACTCAGCAAACTTCGGCATCTATAGAAATTGATTTTATGTTTGATAAAACTCTCCTATATTTTTTAGTTCTATCTATAGAAAATTTCACTATTTATTTGCTAAAGAACGTGAAAATTCATCATTCTATCTTTTTCATAATGATTTCTTAGAATAAAGAAATAATTCTCTATTCGTACCGTGTTACCCACTGAACAGGAATAAAAAAAATACCAGTTCAGCCTCTTTGTTACTCCTAGTTGTCCAAAGCTGATAACTTTTCAACTTATAAAAAATATATTTCTTTTTTTACAGAATAGAAGATATTTTAGGTACTATTAATTTTCTGTAGTACATATCACATTTATTTTATGGTTCATTCTTGCTGTTGCCATCGATAGTTACAATAAGAATGGCCAAATCTTCTAGTCTAAATTTTGTATGACAAACACAGAATACATTAATATGATCTGTCCATACCTTCTTCGGCATGTCACATTTTTAAACTTGTTTGATTCTTCTTTTCACTTCTCCCACTGTAAGAACTCAAGTCTGCAGTTGTTTTTGTTCTGGAAGGCTTGGATAGGCTACCTGTTTTAAAGGTCATTTGTGTTAGTATGTGATGGTAGGAAATGGTTTCTGTTGATTACTCAAAAGACATTTAACCTGTCTCCAAATAGACCCTTCTCTCTAGTCATGCACTTTATGGAAGGCCCCAGGCTGAGCCAAAAAGGATGAATCATGGTTGGTTTAAGTATGGACATGTGATGCAATTCCAGCTAAGTAAACAAGTATTATTGCTCTCATTTCATGGAACAAGTGATGGGGCTCATCTAGAACCCAGGTTCCTGACCCCAAAAACAACATTGTCTTTCCTATACACATGGGAACACCCATGATGAGGTTGCTTATTTTTGATAAAGTGTTTGGATATTTATTAACCATTTGTGTTGTTATCTATTGCTGCATAATATATAACCCCTGAACTTTGTCAATTTGTCACTAGTAACAATATCCATCTATTATATCACCCAATTTCTGAGGGTTAGGAACTCTGGAGTGGTTTAGCTGGTGGCCCTGGCTCATGGTTTCTCATTGGTTGCAGTCAAACTTGCCTTAGCAACAAGGTATTTTGAGGCAGCTTTCATAAACAAATAGAGCCAATAAAAAAGATGCAGGGATTTGGGTTAAATTTTCTCTCAGTCATTATACTATGTCAGAAATATCCAGATTATAACTTGTAAGATCTTGGGAAAAAGAGATTGTTTATTATAAATTTCTGTATTTGACATTTATCACACTACATTGCAATTATTTGTATAATATGTTATAGACTATATCACTATATGACAATGATGACTCTCCTTTTAGACCAAGGGTCCTCAACACTGGTCACAAATTAGAATAACTTGGAAGCTTTAAAAAAATACAAATAAATTGACCTCACTCCTATTCATTTGAATCAAAACCTTTAGATATGAGTTCTAAGAATCATTAGTTTTTAAAAGCTTTCCAGGAGATTCTAATATATACCTAGAATTGAGAACAACTCTTCTCTTGATAAATTCTTATATTTTTGTTTGTGTTATGTATATACTTTGGGGAATATAAGAAAAATGACAGAATTTCTTCCTAGATAAATGTGATTCATTATTTACAGAAATTTTTTGTATAACTTTAAGAGACTGTGCATCCTTGATTTAGACTGTGAGCCCCTCAATGGCAGAAACTACATTTCTAAAAATCTGTGTATTTTTACAATGAAACTCTCTCTGCTCTTACCCACCTCCACTTTAAGAAGTGAGAGTTTGAGTTTTGTCATAGGATAGACATATAGAACAATGGAGTAGAATTGAGATTCTAGAAATAAACCCATATATCTGTGGCCAATTGATTTTTGACAAGACAATCCAGTAGAGAAAGAATAGTCTCTTCAAGGAATGGTGCTGGGACAATAGGATATACACATGCAAAAGATTAAGTTGTACCCCTACTTTACACCATATAAAAAGTTAATGCAAAATGAAAAAACTACCTAATATATCAGAGTTAGAACTATAAAACTTTTAGAATATAAGCCTAAATCTTTGTGACGTTGGATTTGGCAATGTCTTCTTAAATATGACATCAAAATCAGCAAAAGAGAAAATAGATACATTTGTTTCACCAAAATTTAAAACTCTTGTTCATCAAAGGACATTATCAAAAAAGTGGTGAGACAACCTACACAATGAGAGAAAATATTTGCAAATCTTATTCAGATAAAGTTCTAATATTCAGAATATATAAAAATTTTTATAATTCAACAATAAAAAGACAACCCAATTAAAACACGTATAAAGCACTTAAATAGCTATTTCTCCAAAGATGATAGACGAATGACCAATAAGCACCTAAGGAGGTGCTCAACATCTTTTAGTGTTAGGGAAATGAAAGTCAAAACCACAGAGAGATACCACTTCACAATCAATAGTATGGCTATAATTAAAAAGCCACAAAAATGGAGAATAGCAAGTGTTTTCAAGGATGTGGAGACACTGAAACTCTTTTACATTGCTAATGTAAAATGGTGCTGCCATTGTGGAAAACAGTTGGTAGTGCCTCAAAAAGTTAAACAGACTTACCTATATAATTCAGCAATTCCACTCCTGGGTAAATACCCCAGATGATTGAAAACAGGTACTTAAATACTTGAAAACACATAAATTTTCTTAGAAACACTATTTACAATAGCCAAAAAGTGGAAATACTCCAAATGTCTGTCCACTGACAATGAATAAACAAATGTGGGGTATATGTATGAAGGAATATTATTCAGCCATAATAAGGAAGGCAGTATTGATAATGCCACGATGTTGATGAGTCTCAAAAACTTTATGCTAATTCAAAAAGGACAGACACAAAAGGTTACATATGTGAATTATCAGGAATAGGTAAACGCATTGGAACAGAAGGCAGATTGGTGGTTGATGGCAGTTGGGGGAGGCAGGAATAGTGACAGCCTAATGTGTTAGGGAGTTTCTTTTGGGTGATGGAGATGTTTGGAACTAAATAGAGGTTTTGTGTGATTGAACAACATTGTGAATATATTAAATGTCACTGAATTATAAACTTTATAATGGTTCATTTTATGTCATATGAATTTCGCTTCAATTAAAAAAATAACTGAGGCAGTCCCAGGTAAAATGGGATGTGTTGGTCATCCTATTCCTCGTATGTGAGAACGTTTGTATGAAAAATAACTGGCTCTGAGTTATTCTTGAAACTACTTAAAAACACTTAATGGAACACATTAATTGTTCAATAAATATTAGCTACTATTAAAAAAATAAAAGAGGGGGTTTGAGGCAGTTTATAAAAACATTACGCAACATTAACTGTGTCTTTGGCCCCTAGCACAGTTTCTGACACATGGTACACATTCTCTTAACATGCATTAAATTGATCTGACTGGGAAGTCTCATCCTCTAGAGTTTTGTCAGCTATGAACTACATATCTCTTTAATTCAGATCTCTAAATTTTGGCTAATGAATGCATTATGAGACAATGAAATTTGGGTGATAACTGTTTCTCCATATAAAACAGTGCAATATCAATGCAATGAAATAACCGATATGGCACAACGAGCCATGTTTAGCTTTCAATGAATGATTTTGTACAATTAATAGTGTGTCTTCTAGCTAAGGACTTTAAGTAAATCCATGTGTAACCTCTGGGAGCTTACTCAACTCTAATAACACAGAAATCCAAGAAAAATAGGGAGAAAGTCTTCCCTAAATATAATGAACTTTACTCTAAATAAGACAATGATGCCTTTCCAAGTTGTAAGCTTTGTCAAATTACTTATTTTGGTGCTCACAGACCCTTGAAGTAGGCCAGAATTCATGAATAGGAGCAATGCAACTTGTTCATCTGTTAGAGAAAGCATTTTATGGGGAGGAAACTGTGCTACTATTTTCAGACCTCTACTCATATTTTTAGCACTGCTGCATGCAACAACCCATTCCTGGATACTAAATTAATGAGCCTTCCACACATATTCAGTACTTTCCTCTGAAAAGCTCAAAATGTGATGTGCATTAAGTGATACTCATGATAGTTCCCAAATGATTACTAGTATACCAAATTGAGAGGAATAATTATAGTATTTAGTTTTGTAATCTCCTCATTTTATAAAGCAGATATTTCATGGCTTAAATAGGATCAGTGACAAGGGCATTTGTAGGTAAATTTCTGCTTATTGTCACTTCTGAGGCCTCAATCTACAGGGTCAATCCATTGAAAGCATTAAATGGAATTCTTTGTTTCTCTGATCCTATTCTTCCCCCCAAATCTGTTTCCCATTCTCTGGTTTTATTCATGGCAGTGCATACCACCACTGGCCACCCAAATGCTCAAGGTGGAAACCTTGGAGTCATTGTTGATTCTTACCTTTCTTTGCATCCCCATACTCACTCCAAAATCAGCAAGCTGCATCTTTACACTTTTCTTTATTTCCTCTGCCTCATCTTAATCCCAGCTGCCATTGACCCATTTTGTATAAAGTGGGCCTACAATAAGACATATAAGGGTTAAAAATTTGGTTAAAAATGACATAAATAAAGACCCTTAATGGTTTCTCATAAAGTTTTCCCTCGAGTAAGTAGCTACAAAAAAACTCCCTTTTCTTAGGATTATGTATATAAAACTTAACTATGATAGAATTATCTTCATTTGATATCAAAAGTGGTAAGGTGTATACTTCCTGTGGAAACTTCCTGCTGGTACAATTTTTATAACATTTTGTCTTCTATCTGGAAAACAAGACTTGCCTTCACTTTCTGGTTAAAGGCTAATTTTACTTGGGTAATACAGACTACTTGTGGATTTATTCACTAACCAGGCATTGTTGGTTGAATAAGATTAACTATTGTGGACTGCTTTACCCACTGTCTCATGCTGTTCTAAGCCTCTCATATCCTAGAAAGAGTGTCTTTTATTCTGTATTGTGTGTGCCAGGTTAGGTATGAGATTTAAACTTATATCAGCTAATTATTTATTTTCTCTACATACTCTCATGCTTTTAACTCTTTCACCAGATTGGTTCATTTCTTTAGTCTGTAATATGCCTCATATGATGCAGCCAGTCTCTTGAACATCTTTTGTCCCATCAAAAAGCCATACTTTTAAAATTACTTTCCAAAATAGATCATCTCTCAAAAAAACTTTTGGGTATAGCAGGTTTAATCAGGGGATGAAGTTAGCAGGATCATTTCTGTGTGAGTTCTTTGGAGGACAGCCCCAAGGAGATGCTCTCCAGACAGTCAACATGGACAATCTCTTTGCCAGTCAATCCTCCAGATTGCAGTAATGTTTATCATCTTTATGAAGGTTAAAGGATCTTTAAAAATTAATAAGGTCTTCATGAGCTTTACTTTGATTCCTGTCATTTTCTTGAAGAGAACTTGTGGTCTGTTTACTCACCTCACCACCTTTTGGGGGGGGGGAGTGGAAATATCACTTGCATACTTTTTGACTTTTTGTCATATAGTAAGGGTTAAAGCTGTTCACCATAACACAAAATAAATAGTAGAAAGAACAGCCCTACCAGAGCAAACAACACATGTTTTAGAACCCACTTGACTTAGGAAAATCAGGTAGAGTACTTTTTGGCAGGGGGCCTTTTGCAATATGGTTCATTAATACTCTTTAGCCAGGGATACATGTAGAGGCTAGATTGCTAAGTATTACATCTAGAGCATGAGAGGAATGGGGTGGAGGAGAATACATAGATATAGTTATATAGTATATCTTACATATACACTAATTTTTAAAAGAAAATATTTCAGAGATTTATAGAAATTTAATATTAATCAGCACCATCTACAGCATTATCATATTGGATCTGTATATATTACTCTAGATACAAATTCCAAGAAAATGCTTAAGTTAATGCCCCCAACAAATTATAATTAGGTTTAGTTAGTACATTTAGTGTTTCATTTCTTTCTCCAATAAAGTTAGTTAATTGATGATATTGCCAATTTACAACTGAGAAAACATACATTATCCAAGGAATTTCACTGTACCCTGTTGCCTCTCAGAATTGAATGAAATTCTAATATTTGGACAATGAAACCATTTTTTACAATTTTAATCTACTTTGCCATGTTGTTACTCACAAATCATTTATATGCCACCTTCTTGGTGCTATGTGCTGACATTTCATTAAAATCCTAAAGAAGCAGAATCAGTAAAGTATGTTATCATTATTATTCATCGTGCATTATTGGCTAAGGTCTTTATAATAAATGAATATATTCACAAAATTATACATTGTGAATATATATAGAACAATCCTGTAAAGAAACTGAGATTTAAAAATAATCTAAACAAGATGTACTTCATGAGGAAAGATCTAGTTTATAAAAAGGAAATGTATCAGATGATATATTGTAATTTTTAAATAAACAAACTTATTAAAACATGAATTGGCTATAAAATGTCATAAAATGTAGCAGATTAAGCTACTATTTTTAAGTCTTGCCAGATTTTCTAAAATGAATTCACATTTTGCTTTTTAACAATGAATTTCTGTAGACAGAAAAGAAATTAGAATTGACTTGAAAATTCTCATCATGCTTCATTCTCTGTTGGAATTTTTAGATCTTGATGGGGTTTGTTTCGTAATCAGCTTTGGCGTTCAATGGCTTCTTTTATTATAAAACAGAATTCTTGTCTAACACAGCCTCGTTTTCCCCACCCCTCCCCTTTTTTTTTTGCTCTCAGTTATTGGAGTTACAAATGCATTTAAACAATGGTCAAGTCATGCTGCAACAGGCTCAGGGAACAACTGCAGTAAGAAATGGCTAAGCTTGGGTCTAAAATCTCAGCACTGGAGAAAAACATGAGATCAGTAATGCTCAAAAGTGTGAGTTGATGGAAAATTTGAAATAACTCCGCAGGGTTTCATACCTGCTATTTTATCCAGCATGAACGGTTGGTATTGTGGAAAGCATTATAAAACAATTACTTGCCATTTCTAATTATGTAATACTTGGAATGTATCCAGATGCAACTGTGTCATACATTGTTTTTTTAACTACTAGTCTATAAAATAATTCGAGAGATGAAATCTAATTAATTCAATAAAACAACTATCTGACTTATATTTGTTTTCCTATTGACCTAACAGATAGTAAATAGAACTCCTTAAATTCTATGTATTATTGAACCTTCAGATTCCACTGAAAATATGTTGCTGCTTTTTTTATTTACTTCAGGGGTCAAACATCTTAACCTTCCTCCACAGTTATACCAATTTCTCCCCGACTACCTCAATATATTCTTCTCAACAACAAAAAACAAGTTTCTCATTGCAATAACTTACTAAATGAGAGACTTTTATTATGACCATGAGCTGGCTAAAATTCGCCAAGCACATGGAGTGATATAATTATCACCAAACATTTTACAAACTCTTTTAATCAAATATTATTAGACAAAAAGAATAATTCTTCTACATGGCAATGGAAATCATCAACAAAGTGAAAACCTAATGAATATTTGCAATCATACATTTGCAGAATCATATATCTGATAAGGGGTTAATATTCAAAATATAAAAAGAATCTGTACTATTCAATAGCAAAACAAACAAACATCTGATTAAAAATGAGCAGAGGATGTGAGTAGACATTTTTCTAAAAAAAAACATGCAGATAGCAACAGACATGAAAAAGTGCTCAACATTACTAATCATTAGGGAAATACATATCAAAACCACAGTGAGCTATCACCTCACACCTGTTAGAATGGCTATTATCAAAAAGATAAGAAATAATAAGTGTTGACAAAGATGTGGAGAAAAAGCAACCCTTGTGTACTGGTGGTGGGAATGTAGGAAAACAATGTGGAAATTAGTCAAAAAATTTAATTGAGTAATGAAAGTTTCTAGGCTTCAATTTCCTTAACTCTATTTTGGGACTAATTATAGCTATGTCATAGGGGTTTTGAGTAGATTTAATTAGATACTCAGAGTATTTATTATTTAACACATGCTTAATAAATGGTAATTGTTAGTGGCATTATAACTATAAAATAAATCGCTATAACAAGAATCACGTACGGAGATATCTCAATTTTATTTAAAAAAAGGAGTCGAAATTTAAACTCCAGAGAAGGTAAAACTTATTCCAGTCAGATCTCAGACCTACAAATACTCACCTGCCTTCAAATTAAAAAAGGCAAATGTGCTTTTAATTCGATATTTTTGTTTCTTATCCAAATGTCATCAGTGATGATTCAACATAATGTATCAGCTTTAAGTTAATTTGCTGAATTTTCTTTGTCTATGTTTTTCGTTATTTTAATTAAAAAGTGGTTGCTCACTTGATTGACAGTCTGGGTGGACCAGTTCTTTGCAGCTTAAGTGAACTAGCCTAACTAAGGTTACCTATATTCAGGGGTCATTTTCACAGAGCTGAAATATTTAAACTTGTAGTCCTGTACTTCTCCATCCCACTGCTTTTCTAGCTCAAGTGAAGATCTATTTTTGTCTTGGTAGTTTAAGTAAGGCATCATATTGGTGACAGGATGAATGGCTCTCATAGAAAATACAAACCCCAGCTTCTCAGTGACAGCCTGTGCTTGCCTTTCTTCAGGATAATTTCCTACTTATCAGGGGAATGAAGACAAGTGGACACAGGTCCCATTGTGCTGCATGCAACCCTTTTGAAAATCCCAGTGAAATATAAATCAGGGTTTTCATTTCAGAAACAATTGCAGCAACTCTTTAGCCCAGTGGATGGGTACCGTTTAAGAAGATAAATTTGTAAAACCCTTTCAAGAGTCATTTTATATTAAGATGCCCAGAAAAGAAAACTGAAATGATTGGGGAGAAAAAAAAGCATCTGCTATTCTGTTGTAAAATTTAGGATATATCTCTATTTATACAACTTGTTCTGAAGTCAAGCTATTATTCTCCTCAGGTGGCAAATGTAGATATAAACATCCAGCTAGCAAAATCTTCCTCTCAGAGTTTACAGATTGCTTTGTTTCCAAGAATAATGGTTAGTGAAGTTGTCAGCTGTTATACTTACAGCCATCACTCATGCAACAATTGAAATGATGTGCTACGTACTCATCCAAGCTTAGGAAAGGATGCTTATTATCTAGCCAGGAAATGAAGCTTCTGACGTTCTCTTTGTCTGTTAAAAATAAAACGCTTAAATATATGTGATAGCTCACTGCTGAGTAAATATCTTCATGCACAGTATACCTTTGACCATCTTTTCTGAGGTCACTAGAGAATGTGTGCTATCTCTGACCACAATTGAAAGTAATTGGATGCACTTAGCCTTCATTGCCTATGGAGGATGACTTCTTTTAGGAAAAGAAATACTCTAATAAAAATAAATACTCTAAAAAAGAGACAAATCAGAGTATTGATTTCCACTACAATTGTGTGTGTGTATGTGTGTGTGTGTGTGTGCACGCGCACGATGTGTTTAGCAAAGCAAATAATTCTAAAAGTACTTAGGACAGCACTTCTTTAGGATTTCCATATATTCAAGTATTTTTTTATGTGCTTCCTTCTAAAATAATTGCTAAGTATGGAATTATAACCTCCTGAAGTTGAATGTGAATCTGAATTTGTTTGTTTTACACTAGAGAAGGTGGAGAGGAACCACTCCATATTGACAGGCTCACCAGAAAAAATATGTCTTAATAGAAAGGTTTGTTAGAGTTTTACCTAAGGACCTACCTTGAGAGTCACCATTGGGATATGGGAAGGAATGGCCTAATTCTTTGTTTATTGAGATATAATTGACATAGAATCCTGTATTAGTTTCAAGTGTATGGAATGGCCCAATTCTGATAAAGAGAATTGATTAGATTCCTGGACTCATTTTTTGTTCTTTTACCTTGGCACATGATGTCACATTGTTAATTGTTATATTGTCCATCAGGTTTCTAGGTAAAGAATTGTTTCCAGAAGTAATGCCTTCTGCTTGTAGGTGTCAGTTATTAGCATTAATATGTCAGAGAGCTGTTGTTTTAACAGATGAGAGACTTCCAATGGCAGGTGTTTGGTGGTTGAGTTTTCAGATGTTTTCTATGATGCTGAGCTATAGGACACAGATCACTGTTCCTCCCCACTCAGTATTGGTAGTATCTTTCTCACTACTCAGAATGCGGTGGGGGACCAGTGACATTCTTAGTACCTGGAAGTTTGTTAGAAATGCAAAACCTCAGATCCCACACTAGGTCTGCTGAGGAAGAATCTGCATTTAACAAAATCCACAGCTGATTTACAGGCACATGAAAGTTTGAGAAGTGCTTCTCTATTGTATCAAAGATTCATTCCATTTGGCCCTTTCTAAACTCTACCTTTGCTCTTTACTACTTTAAGTCATTTAATGGTCTTTATTATTCAATTTAATTATGTAATAGACCAGACTTACACGTTAGATTTTGCCTTTTCTAGTGGAATATGGACTCAGGGTTGAGGAAAGGCAAAACAAAAACTGGGCTATTCATAATTAAGTCTTAGACATTCGGCATTTGTTACATTAAAAATGTATTCTTAATGGATTGGTCTAGTCAAAACTACTGGCTAAATACAATACTTATTAAGTAACGATAATTATAGTAATAATGTTCATAAATGAAATAGTAGAATGAGATACTCTTTCATCTATGAATTTCTCTGTTTTGTGCTTTTGTTGATGTTATAGTTGCCATCACATTGGGAAAGAACCATATTGATTTAAACTTGAAAAAAGTAGGTAAATAGATGCCAAAGTAGAGAAAGTTCTTAAAGATAGTGTCCTCAGCATTTGAAACTTTTAATGAAAATGTTTCTTTTTTCTCATGATGAGACTGGATATCATGGGTAGTTTTTGCACACAAAATGTTTGGGTTTCTTTGGGGGATTCTCACCGTTCTATTGGCTTGAGCCACATTCAGAATCTTGTGACAACCTCCTCATTTGACCACCTTAGAATAACATTAGTCACGGTGATATCAGCTTAAATTTCTGCAAGCACAGATGTGCTCAATGTTTTATGAAAATAAAACAAAAAAAATATTCAATAATAAATAGGCAAATTAAAGTACTCTAACACTTCATAATAGAAATTATTTCCTGTATACTAATCACTACTAATTATTTAGAGTGCATTATCTACATTTCTATTTTGAAGGAGCCATTATTCTTATTTTAGAGTTAAACTAATGCTCAGGGAAATTTTAAAATTTTCCCAAAATTATACAAAAAAATAAGTGATGGAGCTCATATTCTAACTGAGGGCTGTACTTCCCATGGATAGCCTCTTAACTAAGGTACATAGCTCTTAACCATTTGATGAATAATGATTAATTGATATTTTAGGCATTAGGGAAAGGTACCTACGTATAGGAGCTCATATAATACTTCTCAACCCTCAACATTGAATCCTGAACCCTGAACTTGGTACTGCTGGCTGATAATAAGTCTATTAAAGTACTGGGTCATTGTGAGCTCAGGTCTCCAAAGGCCATGCCTACACTTCTCATAGGAAGTTTGAGTTCATTTGGCAATTTGCTGTTATAGCTGCAGTAACATTTATTTGTACTGCTCTTATGTTCTATATCCTTAGGTTTTTTCTCTATTATTTGTCCCTCTCATTTTTTCATTTCTCATCTTTATCAGTTCTTTTCTTTCCTTGTTATGGGCATGCTCAAACCTCCTATCCTAAAAACAAAACCAACCATCACCAAAAAATTTTTCCATGACTTATTCTCCTTCATATTATTGCTCCATTATTCTGCATTTCTTTACCCTCTCTTTCTTCTTGAAAGAGTGGCTATATCACTTACTGTCTATAAATCATTATTTTTCACTCACTTCTGAATTCATTATCATCTGGTTTTCTCTTCCACCACTCACTGAATTTAATTCAACCATGCTTAACAGGTTTCATTGGCTGAGGTCCAATAGCCCTCTTAATGGAGGAAAATGGAAAGGGAATATAATCTATATTTATGGACTATCTACTGTGAGCCATCTTTATGCAGTGGATTTTACTTATATTTTCTCATCTGATTCTAATAGTAAACATGTGACATTTTAAACCTAAATATTAATATTAATATTATTTAAAACATAGGAAACAGATTCAGAATGTTTAATTTAAATAAGGTAGAGATCTGATTCAAACCCGGTTCTATCTGACTCAAAATTTCATACTCTTTGATTATACAAGGAAAGAAAGAAATGGAGAGAGGTGAAAGAGAGTAAGGAAGAATGGAAAAATTAAGAGGAGGAAAAGAATGGAGGGAAGTAGGAGAAGAAGGATATGAATCCAGATAAGTTTCTCTGTAATGAGCAAGAAATTCAAATTGACCAATAGATTGATTTCATTGCTACTATAATCTTTTAATTTTATTGTCCAAGAATGCCTTAATACATGACTAAAAGTGGATCATAGAAATAGGGAAAGAAAAGCCAGCATTAGTAACAGAAATGTGATATGTTTCATGGGAAGATTGCTACATCAAGGGTATTTACTTGCTAATACTGCCACCTTGCTCAACTTGCTGATGTTTTCGTTAGTGCCCAAGAAACTAGGATATAGAACTACTAGCAAATAAATTTACCAATCTGTATGTGTTATTTAAATTTTCTTGAAATTATTCAAATTTCTCAGGCCTAGAAATCAGGGCAGAATCTCAGGACAGATGGCTTGGTAATGAGCTTTTCACCTCCTTCAGCTGCTAAGCAATTTGGAAACTGCACGAGGCCAGGCCCCTGTCAGTGCAGTTCTGCACTTCAATTTGAAGACTAGTCTGACACCAGGAAGTTGTCATCATCATCAGCTAATGCTTAGCAAGTGTAGCATGCCAAGTGTCATGAAAATGGAAAAAAACCAATCTGTTCTCATTGTACCTCCCTAACAAGTTTTGGATTCAACTGAATTTCTGTGTTGAACTTCTAGTTCAACTTATATATCCAGTCCAGACACCCTTTTTAGATTTGGACCCATTTATTCGAGTATTTGTTGGACATTTTTACTTGGATATCATGAAGGTACCTCAAAGTACACATTCTCAAAACTGAGTTCTTTATATTCGCTCCAGTGCTTCTTACCTTAATAAAAGCATTATCCAACCATTAAATGATTGAGACCCGGAATCATTCTTGACTAATTCCTTCCTGCATCACATTCAATCACCAATGCTTGTGGATTCTACTTAAATGTCTCCTGAATCTGTCCACTTCTCTCCATCCTCATGAACTTTAGGCCACCATTGACTCTGACCCACGCTTGGGCATAGCTCCTTCACTGAAGACCATCATCCTTCCCTTTTCTGCCCCACCCACCTTTTCCATGGCACTATAAATTAGATCATGCCATTCTTCTGCTGAAAACCATTTCATGTTTTTTACTAGTTAGGAAATGAAGTCTAACATCTCAGCATAACTTAGAAAGCTGTTATGTACCTCCCCACCATAACATCTTACAAGTTTGTCATTTAGTCAGCATATATTTATTGAGTGCCTTGTTATTAGACTCTAAACATACAGCAATGAATAAAACAGTCCCTGTCCTTCGAAACTTTCATGCTATTGAGAACAGACTGACAATAATCATGGAAACAAAAACATGAAAAATTTTTAGATACATACAAATAACCAGAAGGGAGATATTTGTGGAAATGACTCCTATACGTTTTCCCATCCCACCTAAACTATGTTAGATGCTTCTATAAACATTTTTGTCATCATAATTAAGCATCTCTTTATTACTTTATTTTATTTCTTGTTTATCTGCCTTTTATGCTGGATCATTATGATTTGGTGAGGGCAAGGACTTGTTCTAGATATTACTATCATATTCCAATGCCTAATTATTGCTTGGCATACGTCAGATGTTTAATAAATATTTGTGAAATAAATCAGTGGTTTTAAAACATTTTTGGCACTAGGGACCAGTGCTCCTATGAGAATCTAATGCCTGATGGTCTGATGTGAAGCTGAGGCAGTGATGCTAGCTCTGGGGAGCGGCTACAAATACAGATGAAGCTTAGCTGGCTTCATGCTCCTCAACTCCTGCTGTGCAGCCTGGTTCCTAACAGGCCATAGACTGCTTCAGGTCCACAGCCCAGGGGTTGGGGACCCCTGAAATAAATGAATGTTACTTCCTCAGTATAAAGTGACCAATAAGATTTTATCTCATTGGATGAAAGTAAAATATATATGATGAAATGAAAAATTGGATGTAAATAAAAAATACAGGCCTTCTGTAATTTATAACCAGTTATTTGCAAACTTACATCAACTATGATAAGTTTCAAACACATAAATTAATTAACCCTGTGTATTCCAAATCACTAAATTCCTACAGATAACAAAAATACTACATATTACTGATTCCTTACTTTTTTCTTCTCATTTGCTGAGAGAGCCAAATTGAGGAAGAACTTTAGAAAATTGTGAGATGAAAAAATGTGCTCTGTAATTAAAAGTGGGTGGGATATGCATAATCATTTTAGGCAACGCTGTGCTAATACTTTCTGTTTGTTCAATATATTTACCTTTCCAAAGTTAGTACCTATTAATCCTTTATATCAAATTTTAGTCCTTGCAAAGATTAATAGAATAGTGTTACACCCTTCTAAAGAGAAATGAAACGACCATACTTTCTTCTTTCCTCAGGCTCTGTGCAGAACATTTTGTCTACCTGTGCTCACCATAAAGCCAAGCCAATCACAACAAATAATATCAGCTTGAATAATGGTTTGGATTGGCCTTCATATGCTTTAAAGAAACTTATTTGTTCCACCCTTAAAACAAAGTATTTGGTTACATAATTTTCACTATTTTATCCTGTTATGGATAAAAGAAACTTATGGAAGACTGAGTTCTAAGTCCTTTATTATTTCTTTCTTAAACTTTTTCTTACAATATCCCAGGTTTTTGCTGTGGTGGTTTAAGGTGTGTATCAGAGTTTCTGTTAGAAATATTAGCTTTCAAAAGGTTTTTGCCACATGGAATCTACAAGAATAGCTGTCTTATCAAGTTCCCTTAAAGACGAATAGTGCTTTTTTACTCACTACCATTTCTCATCCAGCTTGTTGCTTGCACATATTCTAATGTAGATATTTATAGTTTGCAATCAATCAGCTGCTGAATTCCCAAATGGAAATAGTTGCAGACTGAATGCAGCACAAGTGTTATAGAAAAACCAAGGGCTTTAGAATTAAAAGCCACTAGGCCAGGATATTTTTCTCAATGGTGTGATACATGCCCCCACTCCTGTTTATTCATATTTTCATCTCTCCTCAATTCCTTAGCTAGAATTTACCTTTTGAATCCCTCAGTTCCAAAGCAACCAAAGACTTGATATTGGTTTCTTCATTATTGCTGGTTTAGACTGCTTGTTGTCTTTGTAGAAACTCTTACTTGCATACTAACTCAAAAAAATAAACCCTTACTGCAAATAGAAAACCTCCTGCATACTTCTTAACTTCTTAATAATTGCAGTGTACTTTACACTTTTCTGGGTTTTAATATAATATAGCTCACATCCCATTTTATAGCTTAAAATATTGGTGAAATATGGGCCAGAAAAATATCTGGTTAATGAATTCTGTGAACCTATGTGGCAGTCAGGCTTTACAATGACTGAAGCCCCAATTATTTAACAAAAGGAAAGAAAAGTATACAAATCATAATTAGCAGTGACAGCATGGAAAAACCGATAGAGCGTGCCACCAGCAAAACTCCTCAGAGAGCTGGCTTCTCAAATGTGGGAAATATAAAACAAAACCTTCTTTATTTATAATAACTATTTGAATTTCTAATTCTCTGGGCCTTACAGGTTTATTATGAAAACCAAATTCAGTTCTCCTGAGGGGTAAGAAAGAACCACTTCCTATTGCATAAAGTCATAAAATAGTAAAATTTTAAAGCCCTGTAATTTGTTCCTGGGGTAGCATTATGTTGTCCTCTTCTGGGTTACATAAGTCCGCCTTGGCCTTTCAAACAGAAAAACATCTCACCCTTGACATAATTTGGAATTTGGAACAGCCTATGAAAACATGAATAACTTTATTTTTCCATTGAAAAGTCCCTAAACACAAATTGATAAATTCTCAAAGATTTCAGTGCAGAATTTGCAGGCTAGCATTTCAAGAGCCAAGACCTATATTCAAAGTGTTTGAATTGCCAGATAAAACACAGCTGTTAGTCTATATCTCAAGCAATCTGTATACTATCTTTTAGGCAGAAGAGATTACTAAGGTTAGATAAAGTTTTAGAAGAAGAAAATGCAGTATTGGCGGGTCACCTACCCAACATCAAAAACCTGTGTAAGTCCCAAAGGGTAACACTAACTCAGAATATCAGAAGTTTTAAATTGCTAATTTAAAGTGCTCATTTCCAAAGGACTCTGTCATCTCCCCAGAAAGTCACAGGCATCCACCATTCAAGTTTTCTTCCATCCTTCAGTTCTACGCTTGATAAATGCTCGTGTGTCTTGTTTTAGCTATTTTTTAAAGGATTGTGATGGCCTAGAAGCTGGCCACCTGGGATGATTTCATGAAGTTGTGGATGGACAGAGACTCATGAGGTCAGAGTGGCTGTGACAGAGACAGTCTCTGACATTTTCATAAACTAAATTGAATTTTTGGCACATTTGGAGCTTGGATAGCATGAGTGTTCAGTCCTGCTCTCCCTTAGCTGTATCAATTCTGCTTTAATTTCTGCCCTGATAATGGAATAAAATAAAGTGGACCATTTTTTTTTCAAAGTTTAGTAATGATTTGAGATGTAACAAATTGCACACAATTAATAAAGAAAGTCATTTTTAAAGAATATGTAAAGGATCTTTAGATTTTCTCCATCTCTTTCATTGTGAGGATATATGTTCACGTCTAACCTTCCCCCACTACAGGGTTAGTTCAGCTTTTGATTGTCTGGCTGCTGTAAAGATAAGATAAGCATTGGACTATGTGTAATTTCCTTTGCACACACTCTAACTCTCATCTTTTCCCACCACTAGTACAACTCTCCTAGTGTGTTAGGATATTCTCATGAGAACCCTGTCCTAAGTATTCCAGAATCATTTAGACAGAACCAATTGGTTACCCACATTCTTTCATGTCAGTGAATATTTACTGAGTATACTTACTTTATGCCATCCTTTTACATATAATATTTTTGATTAATCCTCACAAAAATTTTTATTTTGCAGATAAAAAAAAAATGAGTCCAGAGAGTTTAAGTAACTTGCCAAAGATACACAACAAGTAAATGATAGGCCAAGATATCAGTTCATGTTCTCTGGAACTATTTTTAGATACTATTGATGACTTTAAAATACCTTTAGCTGACTCAGTGGATGCATATCACAATGAAAACCAAATGTCTTCTGAACCCTTGGGACTAGCAACGTAATATGGCCCAGTGACTGCTTTTAAGAACCTGATTTGCACTTTCTCTCTGACATTTGATTCTGTGAGTGCCAATCATATAAAAATTTGATCAATAACACACAAAACTTACCTTTCCATTTCAGAAAACATGTGCAATTTTCAATCACTATTAATGACATCAGTTATCAAAGGTCTATTATTCCATAAATCTCAGGAGAATTATAAACAGCACCTAAACATACACATTTTCTAATTTAGAATTTAATGAACTTCCTCCTAGCTTCTTTTTACTAGCTACTTTATTAAATGTAATGAATGGCTTCTCTCAGGGCAATTTTTTTTTTTCCAGAATGCAGGTAGCATTGAGACTCCCTGCTTTCTGGCAGTTGTAGCTGTGATTTTAATTGGATCCATACCACTGTGATCCAAACCTCAAGGGCTCGTAATAAAAATCATAGAACTGTTTGAGCAGAAAAAACTTTAAAAATCAACTAGTCTCAGTGTCTCAAACTGACAGCCCCAGGCTGCAGCTGGCCCCAAGTGTTTGTTGTTTGTTCTCCATAGTGATGGCCCTAGTTGAGTTCTTAAAATTTTTTGAACTAGTTGCCAAAATTTTTAAGTGAGTGTATTTGCAATAAAAATCTATATGTTAGACTTCTCTTGAAAGTTTGGAATATTAGGTAGCACTGGGCCTGCTTTCCTACATGGGGGCCACACCATCTGTAGTGAATAATAAATGGGGCTGATCTCTCCAGTGCAGCTCCATCCTGGTATTCCCTGATGGGTTGGAACATGGTAGTCGATGGTCTGTTGTCACTGAACATTGTACTTGTATTATTATTTTATTGTAGAAGAGTTAAGAAGAAAGAAAATATTTTTGACTCTGTCAGAAATAGGAAAACAAAATATAATCTGAGAGTGCTTCATGTTTAAAAAAGTAGAAGAGAACAAATTTCTTTGTGGAAGGGAAAAATGTACCTTTTTGGTTCATATGCAATTGAAATATTTCAACTTTAAGTTCATTTACGTTATTTGCTTGGCCCTGTAAGCATTGGAGAGCCATGATTCACTCTTATTTATTGATCTGAACCCAGAGGTGGAAAGACCTAAATGCTTCCCCATGGTTTGTATTTTTAGGCTATAACTAGAATGAAGGTTTCCTCACCTTTTAGTACATACAGTGTTTGTCATGTGGGAGATAGCAAATACTTGAATGAATTTGTGGACTTAACCCTAAAAAAAAATTATTCTAATGTTATGTAATCTTTTGAGAAAAAGGAGCTAATTTAAGATGCAGTCTTAAATAAATTTATAGAAATTCAAAATGGGCATGAATACTGGAGAGTGCAAGCATTGTTCTATGTGCATTTCAGAGTCAGCTAAATCTTCTCTTAACAGGTTTTTAACCAGATCCATGCTAGTTATTCCACCTAGAGAACTTTTATTCCTTCAGGTCTTAAAAGTATTTTTAGAGTAACCAGTTAAACAGTCAGCATCTCTGATAGAAGGTCACACCACATAGCTTTGTTTAGACTGGTTCCTTTTTTTCATCTTACTATCACCTTATCCTGGACAGCAGTAGAGCCTAGTGGTTGGGAGCACTATGGCTATCAACATTAATTAGTTATATAAAATTACAAATTCGGCTTCTCAGTAGCATCAGTCACATTTCAAGTGCTCAATAGCCATATGTCTAGTGGCTGCTGTACTGACAACACAGACATAGAACTTTTTGATCATCGCAGTTTATTTGGTGTTGCTCGAGAGTCAAGCTGACTGGATTTAAATGATATCTTTAACACTTAGTGTTTGTGTAACTTCAGGCAGGTAATTTCATCTTTCTGTGCCTTGAGGATATAAGTATCAACCTACTGGGATCATTTATGAGAATTAGATGAGTTAATATATGTAATATATTTACAGTAACCCCTAAATAACATATGGTATTTTCTCAGTAATTGTGAATAATTACTATTAATCAAAAACCATATAAAATGATTCATTATTTCATAAAGGAAAAAGAATATATAGATGAAGGGACGATTGCTCAGAGTAGTTGCCTATTATCTCTGTTCCAATGGTCCATTTACATGGAACTCATCATAAGACATTGTAATTTTCTATGTCAGTATCTGTTTTTTTCACTAGACCCCATGCTTTGAGAATTCATAGACCGGTGTCTTATTCCTCTTTTTACCCTAGGCATCTACCATGATGGCTTAAACACAGATGACATTCAATAAGTACTTTTTTTCCCCAACAGAGTTAAACTAACTTAAATGCTTAAGAACCGACAGGTTTCTTACTTATTAATAGTTTAGTGGAAATAGCAGGATTGAGATTTTGCTAATTTCACTAAATTTTTAACCATATAGAGACAACGAACTTACTTACAATTAGCTTTAAGGACAATGCAGGGGAGGGGGATATTTAAAATCAGAATGGATGGCCACTTCACATACTTGGAAGACAGAGGCAAGAGAGAAAGGAGGGAGAAAAGAGAGAAAATAGTTGATAAATCATATGGGAGAAAGTTTAATGACAAACTTTCCCAACTTCAACGTTTTATGATGGGCAGATACTGAAGCCCTAGATATAATTATCTTGACTGGAGTGCCTGGGCTAGAGCAAATGGAGTATGTCCATTATTTGATCAAGTAGAGTATGTGGCAATGTGAAAGCAAAATCATAGTGCACAATAGGATGGTGTGATTGGGAACTTCAGTTGTGATGAGATAGAGTGAGACATGAAAGGACCATGAACTTGGTTAGCCAAGGTGAAAAATGAAACAAAAAATAAGATTAAAAAAATGAAATTGTATTATTCAATAAAACACTTCTTGACTACAAATGTGAATTTAAAAGCAATAGAGATTGAGCTATCATTTTAAATGTGTCAAGGGTCAGAAGGAGGACCGCAAGTGCCATTAAAAAGGGTCTCAGGATTTGTGCCATCAGCATAAAAGTGGCAGTTACAATTAAAAGCAGAAGCGAAATGACTAAGAAGTATAAAAGTTTGGAATGAACAGATGTCCAGGCATTCAGTTTACTAGGGTGCTAAAACTGAATATATTTTATATTTTATTCCAAGTTAACAAATATTAGAACATTAAAATGCATAAAACATGTTATGTATCCCATCTTGCCATGTTTTTATTACTAAATTAGAATGCATTAGAGCAGAGAATGTTATGAATGCACAAGTCTAAGCAAATGCAGAGTCAGGGGCCGTCAGGAAGGTTGGTTGGATTTCTATTTTCCAAAAATAGAGCTTAGTCAATTTATCCTTTGTAGGGCTGTTCTTAAGTGGCCACTCACTTCCAGCGAGACTTTGAAGAAGATGAGATTGCTGGATGACATTTTCTTTAAAGGTGGTGGTGGCCAAGTTTTGTTTTCAGTACCAACATTAAATTTAGGGAGTGTGTGGAATGTTTACACCGTACATGGAAGATGTTTTTATTGGACTTTAGTGTATAATTTACCTAAGCGACCATTAACACAAGGTAGTTGCACTATGATTGGTAGACTATTGATAATACCAGACTGTTGTTACAAGACCTGCTTTTCACACATTTTCTGTTAAGTCTGGAGCTTTCCATGTAGACTGACTGAGGCCACAAGGAGAGAACAAGGTTTTCAGTGGTACACAAATTTATTGATTAAGAAATATGACTATATTTAGACTAAGTGATGTTTCTTCAACCTCTTCTTTGTTTGATCTCAGTTCAAGTATAGGGTTCTGTAATGAGATCATCTTTGACTCTCTAATGGAGAACTTGTTATATTCCTTTGGCATAATTGGGAAACACCAGATATATTCTAGGCTATGAGATTCTTTTCTTTATCTTCAAAATACATAGTGATACAGCCTTGAAAATTAAGAGAAACTTCTTCTTCTTCACTTTTATTTTTATTTGAACAAACTTTGCATTATATTCATTCAGTCAATTAATCTGTATTTTTTGAGTACCTAGTATGTGCAAGGTAAGTAAGACGCTTGGATAAAATGGTCTTTGGACTTATGTTTTTAAAAAGTCTAGCTTCCTCACAGCTTGTACTTTTAACCCTAACTCCTTTTGACATAATCTAAATATAGTGTGGGAAAATGTTAAAACCTAACATCCATGGAGGCTGCAGCTATACATATAAAGAAATATCCAGAAGAGTGTGTGCCAGTTCCTTATTTCTAATTCCTACCTGCTCCTAGTTATGCCCTAGAATACTGTACACAAAAAGAGAGTGTCTGTGAACAGTTTCATTTGGCTTTTAGGTTGCAGGGTCTTTGGGAGAAGAGTACTTAGCTTCCTGTATGCACCATATCAACATCTGGAAGGATAACCACTTTTTGACCACTGGGAAACAAAATTGTGTGCAGCAATATTCATGATTATATACCTTTATGTGGGTATACATAAAGATATATATATGCATATGTAAATTAATATATACTTTTATTATACATTTATAATTTACATATGTAAAAACTCAGTAGAAAGTAACCTAAGTTTTTAAATATGGTTAAGGCAGTTCTCTCTGTAAGCATGAATTCGAAGAAATAACTGTGTATTTGTGTGTGTGTTTGTATGTGTGTGCCTATGTGTGCATGGACATATGTGGGTGTATTGAAATAGGCATGGAGACTAGGGGAGGATAGAGAGACAATGAGAAGGAATGCAGAGCACTGAAACACAGACTTTCTTATCTCCTATTGTAATTATTGAATGGATTGCACAATAATTATGACCAGTTGTAACAGAAGTAAAAAGGAGAGAACGAAAAAAGATGATTGGGTTGGAGAAAGATGGTACCCTGAGTGCATCAATAGCATATTCTGCTGCTAATTTAATATATAATACTATGTATTTATATGTAATGCATTGACATGTATACACACATATACACAAACAATATATGCATAAATTGTGCACCAATAGTAAATATAAATGTCCTCCACATTTCCAAAATTTTGAAATTGACAATAAGATTTCTTTAGATGATAGCAAAGTTAAGCCACATTTATTTATAAACTATATACTGAAAATAATTTAAAAATCAATCTATATGAAATTTGCTACAAAAAATGAGTACATTTTAAAATTGATGAAATATGTATATCATTTACAGCTAGACCCACCTGTGATTACATGATTTTTAAAAAGCCAATAGTTATTTCAGTATTCACCTAAAATATCCTGATTGAATGAGGAGGTAAACAAATCTGCTATTAGAAGATGAAAGGAACATGTATATGTAAAATCATCAAAGAATGTACTTGAGAGAATTACACAAATGCTTCAGGAAAATTAATGTAAATATCAATTTTTAGAAACTTAAATGCAGAAAAGTTCCAAAAGTGGCATACTCATGTCATAAATATGTATCATTTCAAAAGTAATGCTGAAGGCATGAAGCATTTCTCTTTGGGATAAACACCATTTAATGAAAATAGGAAAACATTTCTAAAGTATCTTGATTGCTAAGTGTTTACATCAGCTACAACCGTTTCAGTAAAAAATAAACACAGATATTTCAGGAGAGAGAATAACCGAAGTATGCTTTTTCTTGAAAATATCTGGCTTAAGCAGTAGATATTTCAAAGATATAAATAATTTTAAGGGTTTAAAATAAGACATACAGAGTTACATAATGGAGTATATTTTCTAGGACATTTTATAAGTTTCTTTAACTAGCTCTGCAGTTATTCTGTTATCCTCATTCTTGTAACTATGTCCTTATGGTATTAGAACACAGAGAACAGAGGCCATAGACAGGAGCATGGATGAAAGAGACACTGGGCTTAGGGTATTGCACACATATTAATGCTAGGAACCAGAGATAAATTTTATCAAAATAAGTAGCTAATATTGAGTGCTTATTATGTGTCAAGTTTTATGGAAAATGGTTTTCATTAATTTTTAAAATTTAATCCTTCCCAAACCCTATAAGAAGTTATAATTATCATCTCCATGTTGCAGGTAATGAAATAAAGATGTAAAATGATTTAAGTTAACTTACCCAAAGTCGAACAACTAGAAAATGGCAGTGCAGGACTGGAACTTAGGAAGCTATGCTTTTAACCACTGCTCTATGTGGCCAACCATATTAAACCCAACTATAACTCTTTATGATTAATTTTATCTTGAAGTCAGAAAACTGAAAAATAACCTGCCCAAGGTTATTTCACATATGAAGTGTCAGAGCAGGATTTAAACTCAATTTAACTCCAAAGTCACCTTTCACTGTGCTTTGCTGCCTTTCCTTAGAGATGTTGCCAAATACTTGTGTCTCATACTGGTATCTGCAGTTTATTGGGCTGATGGTATCTGATCAAAGACTCTCATAAGGTGCTAATGTATTTACAGGGGTGAGAGGAGAATCCCTACCTAAAAGTTCGTGAGACCTGTCCAGCCATAGTCAGAATCTGTTATGTTAATATCATGCCATGGTGGCCCCCTCATGGGATCTATATCTAATATAACACAGAATTGATATAATATAGAATACTATGTAATTTCAAAATGAGCTAAAATGTATAAATAACCATAAATCATGGGCATTAGATTTGAGTAAAAAGTCAAACTAGACATATTATTATTAATAATAATGAGAATATTATATATGTACTAGAGTGTCTAGGAATTAAATGAACATTAAGAAATATATCAGAAGACATATAATCTATTGTGCAACTAAAATACTGACTTTTTTTAGAACAGATTTTTAAATTAATGTAGCCTTACATAGATAATAAGCATAACACTATTCATTGTCATGGATAGTAATTAAAATAAACATTATACCTTGGAAGGACATAATGTGAATAATGTTTCATATACTATATTATTAAAAAGGAATTTTTCTGCCTCAATGCCAATTATGCAGATCTGTGGAAGAATTTCTTCAAAATAACCCTTGAGGATCTAGAGATTTAAAATGTATGTGACTCTTTCACAATTGCTTGAATGTGGGTGTGTTGACAATGGAAATAAAAAGTTCAAAATTATTAGAAATGTACTCCCCTAAACAGATCATTTTTAGTGAGTCCAGAGGCCTTTTGAACTTTGCCAAATCAGGTGTTTCATGCAGAGAAGGCTGCTGAGACCAAATGCTAGAATTATTAAGTAACTATTAGAGGAATTCTATAGAGAAAGAGTGCTAGGAAGGACAGAATTTGATGTGACAAACGACCTTTCAGCATTGCTAAGGGATTCATGTAGTGAATTTCCCCTTAATTCGATAGCCAGCAAATAAAGCAATAAATTTAAACATGCCCAGCCACCTGGAAATCATTTCTCCTCCTAAAAGGAGTTGTAAATAGGAAGCAGAACTCAGATGGTCCAGTTGATTGTATTCTGCTCCCACGTGGCTCACTCTTCAGCAGCAAGCTTTCCCAAAAGGTCTGAGGCTGATACACTGCTCACCCCTGGAGTCCCTGCCCCAGGCAGTTGACATTAAGTGCCCCAACATGGAGCAGATCCGTTCTCCTGCATCAGCCTGGCTCACCCTCCTTTCTCAGGCAGGAAGGGACTCCAAGACAGCAAATGCAGAGCCATTGTGACACAGGAACTACTAACATGCACTTTTCCCTCCATCTGTTGATTCCGTTAAGCCTGAAAAACTGAAAAATATCCCTGAAGAAATAGACCTAACCTTTTTCATGCCAGGGGACACTGTAACTCAAGAAAAATTGTCCTTTCTTCATTAAGGAGTGGATGTTGTTTAGCTTGTTGTAGGGCTCTTTTTATTCTGACAAAAATGATTGCAATAAAATACGTACTACATTACATGGAAAAAAGTAAATAAAACATATATACACATATATAAAGTAAGTAAAGCTTGGCTGAAGGGTACTTTAAACTTAATGTTCTCATGATGCATCAAATTACCATTCTCTGTAAGTTACTACGTTATTAAAGTCACCACCAAGTGAAGGATACACTTACAACTGGAGTCTGGGTCCCGGATCAACTATTTCTTTTGTTTTCCTTCTCTTCATAACTTCATTGTTCCACAATTGCAAGAAAATCAGATTTCGTTAACTCTGTAGAGTTGGATTTTTCTTTACTAGGATGGCCTGTTTGAAAATTTTCATGATGCTGAAAGGTGAAGGAATATGTCCTACAAGTAATTTAGCTAACCCTGTGAAAGTTCTCTAAATAAAATAAGAAATAACTGATAAACTTCAAGTTCAAGTGAGAGTCTTGAAGGATTAATTCAAGACTAAAGCTACTACTGTGTTGATTATCCACATGTGGTTATCAGACAAATCTTCCTTTCTGTCTTGCTTAAAGTGCAACCATGTGATTGCTTAGCTCTTGAAGTATATTGTCAGCACAAATAGGATCTCTATTTGCTAGGGAGAAAAATGTTAAAACAAAAGCCCTAGGGAGAATTGGTGTGAAACAATGCATTTTCAAGAAAAAACAAACAAAATAAACAACCCTGTTTCTAATGAGGCTGATTCTTTGATCCACAGGAGAGGCTCCAGGTCAGCAGGGGTGGAGTTGATTTGGTCTGGAAAAGCTGGATAATAACTCTGGAAAGAGGCAACTTGGGGTATTGACCTGGGAACTAGGAAATCTTGGTTTCTAGTCCTGAGTTTTCTACTAACATGTTGTGCCATCATAGGCCATGTTATTGTACCCCTCTGGGTTTCAGGTCCCATGTTTATTGAATGAGGAAGAAGGGGACTTATTAGCAGATCTCCATGGCAGTTGCCAGCCTAAAATGCTACTGTCTCACTTGAAATTATGCTTGAAATTTCCTGAATACCAAAGTCAGAAATATTATTTAAAATTAATTGGAAATATGTCTCACATTCTCATGTAAGTATATTTGAAATTATACAATGTACGCACACGTAGGTTTTTTTCCCTTGCTTATTTATAATCATGCATTAAAAATATCAATACAGTTTTAATTCTAAGAAAGAGAATATTGTAGGATAGTTTGGGCAGGTTCTGTATTTAAGGAACAAAGTCACTTTTACTAAATCCCTACTTAAAATCCTAAATGGGATATTTTTATTTCCAAGGAACTTATGATCTCACAGGATTTCATACAGTATTCCTGAATTTTATTCAAGAAGAAGACTCATTTGAAATTGATGAGTCTATTTCTTAAAAAACAAGTTTTCTACTTTTTTCTTTCTAATCCAACAATTGGAATAAACTAAGTTATTAATACATTTCACTATTTCTGAGTGCCTACTAAATGCAGATCACTGTGCTAGGAACTGTGGGGATTAGAAATGCCCACTGGGAGTTTGTGATAGAAAAGTATAGGATTATACTTACATACTGACAGGATTCAGACATTCAAAGAACTATGTCAATTATTTCAATATTATATTCTTTTTTTCTTCTTCTTCTTTCTTCACTTGCCTTATCTTAAAGAGGGGAGAAGAAACATATATCATTTTTGTAAGACTACACTTACACAGAAACGCTTTATCACCAGGGGGAAAGTTCTTGTGGTGCAGAGAAAAGGCTGTAGTCAATTTTGTCTGGTGCTGTTAGGGTTGATACAGTGCAGACAGTGTCTGTTTTGAAACAGAACCAGCTCTGATCCTTGGGCATCAGGGTGTGCCTGACATTTATGTCAGCACTGCTGCTGAAGGCTGCTGTTAGGCATCGCGAAGCACCTTAAGGGATCACTTGCGTTCCTGTGAGGAGCACTGCTATCTGACTCCGGTGCCTGACTGTGAATCTTCTTTCCATGCATACAAAGACTGGGAGTGTGAGAAATATCAAAAGGGAGAGAGTCTGAGATGCTGCAACAATGGACAAGAGTCATTTTGCTATGCCCTTGGGGCATGGATGAAGAATTCCTAATCTAGGATTCCCCTGCCCCTAGATTTTCATGATGGACTGTATCAGAAATTGGATAGTGTTAGACTACAACCTTCAATCAGTGAAGGCTGGCTGCAGTCTACACAGTGAATAAGTGAAATGTGTTGTGACCACACTGGATTATAGTGAAAGACTGTTTACTATTCTTGGTGGCAAGAATTGGCTTCAGGGAGTAACTTAGAATGGAAAGGAGATTATATTAGAGGATGGAGAATTTCCTAACAGTTAAGAGTTGTGTAAAGGTGGAATTGGTCAGCCATTTGGTATTCATCATCACAGACAAACCAGGAATGTGGTGACATATTTTGGAGATAGGAGAAATCGAGTTGCCATGGAGTATTTGAACTGTCTCTGTTTCTATGAATCCATGAACTAACTCTCATCTTTTGCAAGGTCTCTATTGAAGGAGACTTCAAAACATATAAGTGTAGTGCAGGTTTTCCTAAACTCTGTCACATGAAGTGTGAGTTCTTGGTGATCCTAGTTATGCCAGAAATAAAGGAGTTCTGTGACAAAACATGTTTGGAAAATGCTGTACGTTAAACACTAGAACCCTCTGTTGG
Organism: Cynopterus sphinx; assembly: GCA_030015415.1. Taxonomy (NCBI): domain Eukaryota; kingdom Metazoa; phylum Chordata; class Mammalia; order Chiroptera; family Pteropodidae; genus Cynopterus; species Cynopterus sphinx. Next base: position 142,393,567 of record CM057380.1, read on the forward strand.
AGATTCATAATGCATATTACTAGTGCATTCTGACAACATCGATAGTAAAGAAAATTGTTTAATCTTTATTTAACTTGGCATTTCTTAAACATATTTATTCTAAACATCATAACTCTTATTGTTCTGTAAAACCAGTGTTCTAAAAGTCTACAGCTTGAGAAATATTCTGTGATAAAAAGAACATGACTGTTTGAGTCATGTCAACTTGGGTGGCAAGTCTGGCTAAATAATGACTATTTCTACCAGTTACTAATACCAGGATTTTCCTTTTCACTTGGGCACCTAATTGTCCCTCTTGCAATTTCAAATTCATTTCTTTTAGTCTGCCTTTGATGGAGATTGGAATAGTGTTGTTAATCATTAAAATAACCCTGATTGCATGATTTGGTGAAACAGCTGAGGCTTCATTGCCCAGGCTTCACCCATGGGACGGAAGGCCTCAGCTGCTCTCATCCTCCACCCTATTTTCAGGGAGGAGCTTGGCTTTAATTGCTATTCCTAGATAAACTTGGAGCACAATGTTAAAGGGAGTTCTAAGCAGGGTGCTTGAAGATTGAAGTTCACCCACTCAAACAGTATTTCCCTTCCTTCTTTGAACTTCTACAAAATTTTGCTTGAACCCCAGTTACAGGGCTAGCATTTTAGGATTGTGTTGGGTTGTGTGTCCAATACATTCTCCCCCTACACCCATGAAATTTATTGTTTTATTTTGTATTTTAAATATCTTTTGTTCTGAGTGCAAGGATGTTTTTTTCAGCAAACCCATAATATGAGTCTCCATGCAGAGCCTCAGAGCTTAGGCTATCTTCTCCATTTTAGTCCTTGTAGGAGCAAAATTTGAATTGAAAAAAATTAGTACTGCATATCATTTCAGTAATGCTTTTCTTTGTATAACATGACTTCTTTCTGAAATGTGACACCTAAAGGAACAATCTGTTATTATCCTAATAAGGTCAGGAGAATGTCTCAGAGTGGATATCCAATTGACCCAGGGATTTGCAGTGGTTGGTGGTTGAGGTGCAAATTTAAATAGATCTTTTGTTGATGATTAGTCAGTGTTCTTGTGACAAAACTCTTTTTTTTTCTTTTTGCCAAGGGCACTTTCTTTTTGGAATGTTTGGTAATAGAGGGCACAGATAGACCTGGGTTCAATTGTCCTTGGATAAGTTGCCTTATCTTGTCCTCAGATTCTCCGTGTGTAATAGAGATAATGATTCTAGGGGGTATTGTTAAAAGTAAATGTGAAAATAAAAGTGCATACATACATAGTGCTTGACACATTGGAAATGTTCATAGAAATTAACTTTTTGTATGACAATCAGTTAAGACCCATTCTGTGAAAGTGCCTTAGAAAATAGATGACAGTATGCAATTGTAAAACGGTATCATTGTTATTAACTTATTAAATGTGCCTGCTGGAAGATTGGCACCATTTAATAGTGCTGGTAAGTCCTTTTCTATTTTGCACTTTCTTCTCTTCCAAATTTTCATTAAGATTTTTTGCAAAAATATTATACTGGCTGGTGCAACTTTAATACTTAGTTGGAGAAAAGGGTGGATTCTCAGTACATTACAGAGAAAAAAAATTAGTTAAAATGAGAAAATTATTGCAAGAGATTTCATCAAAAACTCCTTGAGTGAGAAAAAATTCAATCTACCCACAGTTATCACATTGTAATGCTGTTATCAAGCTACTATCCATTTCATCACTGATAGTTTCATGAATTGAAGCACATGGAGAAATGTACCTTGTGGAACGTATTTTTGCTTTTGACTTTGGTGTTTAAGGATAGATGTATACTAGTCTAGAATGAATATTTATATTTTTTGATAGACAAATAGTAGCATACTGTGTACTTAAACAAATAGATATATAAGGAATTGTTAATAATATAAACACACCTAGAAAGAAGCTATAGTGATGTCACCACACTCGATTCTACTGCTGATATTTGCAAATCATCCATCCATTTACTTATTTAACTAATATTAAGTACCTTGGCAGAGAAGGCATTGTGCAAGGTGCTAAGGCTTTGTATATGTGACGAAGTGTGTATTATTTATTCCATGCATTCCTTCTTATTCTTTCTACCTCGGTTTTCTCCTCGTTTCTCATTTCTCCAGTTTAGGTTATAAACTCTGGACAGATATTATGTTTTATAGTGCAAAAAAGTAAATGAGAGAAAAAGAGGATATATTGGCAAAAGTCATAGTAAAAAAAAATCTAAGATAATAAACACTACAAGAAGCAAGTTACGGCTGTTAGCTTTATGAATTTATTAAAAAATACTATGTATAAAGACACAATATGGTCAAGATATCAGTTCTGCCCATCTTGTTCTATAGGTTCAATACATCAAAATCTCAGTTATTTTGTGAACATTGACAACTTTATTCTAAAGTTAATGCAGAAAGGTAAAATGCCCAGAATACTGAAAAACAAAAAAAAATACTGAAGAACAAAGTTAAAAAATTGACACTACCCAACTTTAAGCTTACTCTAAAGCTTTAATAATCAAGACAATGTGGTGAAAGAATAAATAAGTCAGTGGAACAGAATAGAGAGCCTCAAACAGACCCAAAAATATTTAGTCAAATTGTTTTTGACAAAGGATTAAAGAAATGAAATGAAGCAAACATAGTTTTTTCAACAAGTGGTACTGGAATAACTGAATATTTTAGGTAAAACACAAAAAGTAAAATCCATGAAAGAAAAAATTCATAAGTTGGAATTCATTAAAATTAAAAACTTCTGCTCTGTAGAAGACACTATTATGAGAATGAAAACAAACCAAGACTGAGAGAAAATATTTTCAAAATACATATCTGACAAAGTAGTAGTATCCAAAATATATAGAGAACTCTTACAATTCAACAATAAGAAAACAACCAAATTAAAATATGGCCAAAAAAGTGAAAAAACACCTCACCAAAGAATATGTGTGGATGGCATATAAGCATATAAAAAGATGTTCTACATCATCTGTCTGATGTGGAGAAACAGGAACTCTCATTCTCTGCTGGTGGGAATTCAAAATGGTACCGCCACTTTGGAAGACAGTTTGTTAGTTTCTTACAAAACTAAACTTATACTCTTACTATGCATTCTAGCAATCACACCCCTTGGCTTCTACCTAAATGAGTTGAAAACATGTCCACACAAAAACATAATTATTTATAGGATTTTATTCATAATTGCTAAAATTTGGAAGTTACTAATGCGCATTTCTTATTAGAATTCAAAATTGGCATGATAAATGTTTTAGAAAAAGATAGCAGAATTATGAACGTTCCAAAATAATTTCTGGATTCAATGCTTCTAGATTTGTAATCAGATGGTGTAGAGCACCTTCTCATTTTCTTTAAATAAATCTCCTTTATCAGAATAACTGTACTCATTATTACAGGGCTGACACAGGGTTTTGAGCCTCTGGAATGTACAGCCAAGCCACTGAGTAACCATAGATTATCAGTATTGTCTCTGTTACCCTTTAGCTTTTCTTATGGCATATTTCCTCACCAGAAAGTGATTCTTCTCTATCATTATCCTATGAAACATTATCTATATCCCCTTTGTCCACCTATATGCTTTTTCACAAATGAAGCAAAGCCTGGGAGCCATCTCCTCTCACTATTGAAATGAGAGTCCTTAAATTTAAGTTTGTTCTTATCTGCTTATCATGTGAAGATGAGAAAGAATGGGATGAACTGTTGGTAATGTGTACCTCTCAAATAAGTCCTAGTAAATTCCTCCTAGGTGAACAAAGTCTTTCTTTAATATTTAAATAAATGAACAAAATACCTGTGAGCCAGTCAATTTTTACACTGACTTTTATACATTGTTTGATAGCTGAATGCTTCTACTTCTGGCACTTAAAAACTTGCCACTTGGGGTGGAAAGTTGTTGAATATAGAATTTAGGTCAAGTATACTGTGGAAACATTCAACATTGAAGAAGAGAACTGAGAATTAGTCAAAGGGCCAATAGTCTCTCAACAACATTCTAGATTTACAAATACAACTATTTACATAATTCAGACAACACATGTGCATAACATTTGCACTATAAGATCCATGGCATGAGTACATTCTGTGAAGGGACAGTAGACGCAGCCAGAGGTGCAGTGAGAGCAAAATTCCTTTTTTTAAAGTTAAAAATCCTTCAGACATAGACAAAATGCTAAATAAATGTTTGCTAGGTCTGAATTATGCAAACGTTATTGTACCCGTGAATACATTGTTTCTGGAAACGTTATGGAGAAGTTGACTGCATGCTTACTGATATTTCAGGCTGGCTGTTCCTGTGTTGGCTCCACTGAACAGCTATTACTCTCATTCCCTTGGGCATTATACTTCTTACCCTGAGAAAAATTGTGTCAAAAATCAGCACATAAGTTAAATGTCTGGTCAGTGACAGCCAGTGAGTGGTGTCCAATACTTGAATTATCCTCATGATTAAATCTGTAGCTTAAAACCTCTAATACCTCACTAGGTCAGCTTGACATAGTTCAAGTTGTAGTAGAAATTTTAAATTTCTTTACAGGTGTATAGAATAGTATTGAAGCTCCCTTAGATGTAGGAAATGGGAAATAGATGCCCCCATTGACCTTTTAGGAAAACGACCAACAGCAGACAAGAAAATGTACTCACTAGTTAATGAAAACTGATAAAATGTGGTTACAGACCACTTCAAGAACACATGACAACGCATCTTGTGGTTTCTGGATATTTATGGGAGGGACTCTGTGTATTTCCTGCACTCAGGAATGTGGGGGCTGGAGGCCTTGGAATTAGAAAATAAATCAATTGTTAATTAATTATGCTAGGTTATTTCGAATCAGTTCCTTCAGACCTCTCTGCTTATATGCCCCATAGCAGAGAACTCTTTCTTGGTCACACTCTGTCTCTATCTCTATCTAGCTTCTGACTCCCTTATTCATTCCTTTTCTTCTTACTCTGTTTTATTTGTCTTATTTGCACTTAAAGCCACCTAACATAACATATATTGATTTGTTTATTCCATGAGATCAAGGACTTTGGTTCATCTGCCTTTATATCCTTAACACTTAGAAGTGTATATAATAGGTGCTCAATCAATCTTAATGAATATAACTGGATATATGGATGGATTATTATTTATATACTACCTGTTCTGAACTAAGCATTAGGTAGATAGTAAGGAACCAGAAATTCTAGATCCTGGCTGTCCTCATGGAGTTTACTATTTTATGAGGTGATCAAGTGATACCTAAGATATTTCGTTTTCTCAGTAACCTCTCTCTTTATTCTACCCTTCTGACATAGTACTACTGCCAAGGAAACAGTGCCCTTCACAAGTTCACAGACCATCAGGTTATCTTTATGACTTCTTTTGACTTCCAAGCTGTCTTTGATGTTTCATTTTAGTGTCTAAAGAAAGTTAGCACAGGATGAGCTCTGCTTCCACTTCTGTTTGGCTGACCTTATTGTTCTGTGCTCTCTCAGGCCACAGGACACATGAAGGACAATGGCTGTCTCTAAAGGATAAAAAATTTGCCCTACCCCATCCTCTCACAGAAAACTTCATCCTGGCTCACCTAAATGTCACCTAAATGTCTGGGGTTAAGCTATTCCCATGACATGGTCTGAAAAATTTCTAAGCAGTTTCTCAGAAGGCAGAGTCATTTCTCTTCCCCCACCACCGTCCCTTCCCTAAAAATTACAGAGTACAAATTATTTCACTTGGAAACAGGAAACCATTAGACTGATCAGTATAGAATCAGACAATAGAAAGTTAAAGTAGAAGGTTGGTGCTTTTGGGGCAGCATAGGATTAACAGAGGAAATCAGTTGAGAGGTCAGAAGAACACGCATTTGAATCCAGGTTCTACCTCTTGCCAGCTCTGTGACTTTGGGTATCTAACCTCTCCAAGTTTCAGATTCCCATGCTGAATAAATGCTGAGGTTAATAGCAGGACTTATCTCCTATGAAAGTTTTGAGGGTCAAGTAAGAGAATATATGTAAAATACACTTAGTACTTGGTACATATCTCATTCAAAACTTTTGCTATTATTAACATTAAAACATCTCAGAATTCTTAATATTAGACATTTAGAATAAAGCATAATGGATTTCAGATTAACTCAAACAGCATGTTCATTTAGATTTAAATTGCAGTGTTAAAAATGAGATTTGTATTACATTTCTACTGTTGTATGTCAGTACATGGCTACTCCTTAAATATTCGTATGTTTATATGTCTACATATATGTCAATAAACTGATTAGTTGACCAATTGATAGAGCTTTATATTCTATTTCCTCCACTTAAGTAAAAAAAAAAAAATCTCATGAGCTCTCTGCGTCTGCTATTTCATATATCTCCAGACCTCCTCCTCCATAAGATGCCTTTCCTGCTTCCTAAAGCTATAGAGACAGGAATCATGATTTCCTTCACATTTATACAAATTAAGTGAAATTAAAAGAGACCCACTAATTGAAATCTCTTATGTTTTAAAGTTTATCATTTTTTGACTTTAAGTGACTCATTATTCACTGACTTGAAGCTACCAGAGTTCCATAAGGGGGGAAAAATTCCTATTGCTGTGCCTCAATATCATGGTGGAGGTTGTTTTATTTATTTTTTAATGAATTATTTAATGTTAAAAATTATCAAAAAGTAAGAGTCACAGCAGCTACAACCTTTGTAAGATCTCAATGTTCAAGTGGAACCAAAATAGCACTCTGGGGTAGAGCATGCACTCTGTACTCTTGACTCTCTGGCTATCAGAGATTAAGAATTTCTTAAGGCTGACAGAACGAAGTACTGGAAGTCACGTGGGATAAAATGAATCAGATAGAGGTTGAGGTGGGTATGAAGAAATAAGTAGGTATTTTCTTTCACGGCTAAGCAAAGTCTATTTAGGTTATGAGGTAATGGACCTGGCAGTCAGAAGGTATGACTACTGAGAACTCTCTCCATGATCTTTAGTAAATTATTTAATCTCTTTGTCTGAGCTTTCCATTCCTAGGAACCAGGACATGTGAGCCAGGAATCTGGGAACTAGGAATGTTAGTCAGGATTTATGAAGCTATCAGAATATAAAATAATTTTTGGTAAATGTTACTTGGGTTATTTATATTAGAAGAAATAAAACTAAAAAGATGCAGAAGATTTTAATCAATCAGATTTTAATTAGATAACTGCTGGTTCTGTTACATACTGTAAGTTAATTTAAGTCCCCACCTCCCCAATTTTTCTAGAATTTATTATTGGGAAGATGATGATATTGTTAGCAAATCACTGAATTTTAGAGACAAAGACTTGGATTTAAGTTTTTGTATGCCTAGACTGTAGGAAAGACATTTAACCCTTCTGAGTTTCCTCATCTTAAAAATTAAGATTTCAGTGCCTCCCCAGAGAGATAATATGGATTAAATGAGGTAATTTGTGTGGGAACATTTTATAGCTTTTGGTGGAGCAGGTGCCCAGAATCTGGAATCAGAGACCTTGTTTCAAATTCTCACCCCACCACTTCCCATCCTGAAAACCCTGGGGACCATAATTTACACATTGTGAATCTGTTTCTTCATCTGTAGAAGTGGGTAAACTATTTAACTTAAAAGTAAAGTAAGAAGAATAATATTTTTAAATTTTTGGTGTATATTTGGCCTCAGAAACTCATTCTTTCAAACAATAAAATAATCACCTGTAGAAATTATAATGGTGCAAGTAACAAGTAAAGAATATTTCACATGTGTATGGAAAACAGTCTGGAGGTTTCTCAAAAAATTAAAAATAGATATACCTTTTGACCCAGTAATTGCACTTTTGGGTATTTATCCAAAGAAAACCGAAACAATAATTTGTAAAGATCTATGCACCTTAATATTTATGGCAGCACAATTTACAATAGCCAAGATATGTAAGCAACCTAAATGCCCATCAGTGGATGATAGGATAAAGAAGTTATGGTTCATATATACAATGGAACATTACTCGGCCATTAAAAAAATAAAATCCTACCATTTGCAATGACATGGATGGACCTAGAGGTTTTATGCTGAGTGAAATAAGTCAGACAGAGAAAAATAAATACCCTATGTTTTCACTTTTATGTAGAATCTAAGGAAATGAACAAACTAATCAAAAACAGACTCACAAATATAGTGGCCAATTTGGAGAGGGACAGAGGGGAGGGCTGGGAGAAGGGAATGAAAGGTTAAAGAAGTATAAATTTATAGTTGATAGATGGTCCTGGGCATGAGGAGCACAGCATAGGAAATGCAGTTAGGATTAATATATTGACTAGGTGGAGAGAAGGAGGAGAGAAGGAGGGGGATCGCTTTATAAACTATATAAATGTCTAACCAATGTGCTGTTAAATTAATTAAAATAAAAATATTAAAAAATATTAAATTTTTCATAACAAGAAAAGAATATTTTATATGTGTATAAAACATTAAGGATAACATTAAAATTTGCATCTGTGTATTGGCCATGAATTTAAGAAATAAAAATTACTTTACTAATATTTTTAAGGTCTCTTGTGGACCTCTACTTAATCCCATCTCATCCCCTTTCTCCCAAAGTAACTACAATCCTGAATTTGGGCTTCTCTTTTTACTACATATGCAAGTATTCTTGAACAAAATATTTTAGTTTTTAAAAATTGTATATTAGTAGATTTTTACTGTATGAATGCTTCTCTGACTTTTTTGACTCAACATTATGTTTTTAAGATTTGCCTCTGTTGTTTAGCTTCAGATCAACCATTTTCACTACTCTGCTATTTTATCGTGTAAATATACCATTATTCTTTCAGTGATGGATATTTAGTTTGTTTCCATTGTTCTGGTAATGCAAACAATGCTGCTACATATATTCTTGTATATTCTTGTGATTTTTCTTTAGGGCACATATATGGAATTAGAATTACTGGGTTATAGTTTATATATCTTCATCTTTACTGAAAATGCCAAATTGTTTTCAAAAGCGGTTGTAGCAATTTATGTTCTTACAAATAGCATGTAAGGAGCCCCCACTGACATTGTGAATAACAAGTTTACCTCTCGACTGGTTTTAAGGGCTCTTTTCATAGGAAAAGTTAAGGGATACAGAAGTTTTTACCTGTTGCAATTAGCAAAAAGAGAGAATAAAACCAGTTTCTCTTACTCTGGAGCCAACATTAATTATTATAGTTTAGGATAAATTATCTTATAACTACTAATTATTTTTCAGTAGACCCACAAATAAAAAAAATTGCTTGGTTTGATACAAATGTTGAAGGGCCATGCATTCACTTTCTTCTTCTTCCTGAGCAGTTCAGTCCAAATTTCATTAAATTGTGCTGAGCAAGATAGGTTTCTGAGAATGAGAGTAGGCAAATGGTACTAGAATGACTAGAGCATGTTTTTGCAGGGTGAGAACTCTGCATAGAATGACAGTCTGAATTTGGGTTTTGGAGTGAGGAGAGCATCTGTGCCAGCAGAGGGGAAGGGTTATGGTAGTAATGAGAGATGGTTACATATGAGGAATTGACCAAAATAAGTACATATATTCAACATAAGGGCATCCAGCTTCCTTACCATTGAAGAAGAGTAGAAAGATGAAAAAAGAGAAAACTATAAGAAATCTATGGTATTGGATTGGAAATGGAAATATTTATTTGAAAATGCTTTTCAATGTACAGAGATAGATATAGAAACTTAGCTATGTAAATATGTGTCTGTATATTCATAAGGAGCATACCTTGCACAAAGATCTCTGAGAATGGTAATTCTCCACTAAAAGGAACAAGAGCTCCTTGAAAAAAAATTGCTCCATCCCAAGGAAGGAAGAGTCTAAGATGAGTCTAAAACACACTTTTGTGCCAGAAACAAGGATGTGCTGAAAGAACAATGGAGACATGTCAAAAGAACATAGAAAATAATGTACCACTCAATGTTGATAATGGAGGAGAATATGCATGAATGGGGGGAGGGGTGTGTGGAAAATTTCTGTACCTTTCCTTTAATTTTACTGTGAATCTTAAACTGCTTTAAAAAGAATCTTACACACACACACACATATACACACACGTGTGTGTGTGTGTGTGTGTGTGTGTGTGTGTGTGTGTATATCAGACAAAACAACAAATTGAAGGGATATCACTGGCCAAATCTGTGACTATTTGAGCACCAAAATAAATATTTACAGGAATGAAATAAAACTGATGAATAAAGTATGAATCCATGATACAAGCACATGTTGGAGATAATGTGAATTTGATTCCAGACGACAACAATAAAGTCAGTATTAATATAAAGTGAACCATACTTTTTTGCTGGTATGAGACTTTTCCTTCAATTTGTTTTTTAAAAAATGCAGCATAATAAAGCAAAGTGCAATAAAATGAGGTATGCCTATATAAGTAAATGAAGCCAATAGTTTCATGAAGAATGGCATGTTTAAATAGTTTCAAAGCTTTTTCCCACAAAATACTCATGAGTTTCAAAGGAAAAAAGAGTGGCTTCATAGTAGAGAATTGTGGCAAACTCTTTAATCCAGGGATTTAACATCACCAGTAATGGGACAAATAGAAATCGATAAGAAGCAATGAGAACACATCGCCTCTGTGATGTTCCCAATAATCTGAATCTCTTCAGGAGGAAACATTAGATAAAACCCAAGTTGAGAAGCATTTCACAAAATAACTGACTTCCTGTAATCTTCAAAAATGTCAAGAGTCTGAAAGTCCAGGAAAGACTGAGGAACTTCTTAGATGACATAACGACCAAATGTAGCATGCAATTCTGGACTGGATCTTTCTTCTAAGAAAGTGATATGGGGGTAATTTGCAAAACTCCAGTGGGGCCTGAGGATTAATTGTTAGTAATGTGTCAATGTTAATTTCTTCATTTGATGGGGAATTGTGGTTATATGTAGGAGAATAACCTTACTTGAAAAAATTACCCATAAAGTATTTGAGGATTATTAGACATTTTGTCAGCAGCTAACTTTCAAATTGGTTCAGGAAACTTTTCTGTTTCAGATTGTTTCAAAAATAATTACTAAAAAAAAAAAACTACACACTCAAAGCAACATATATAAAATCAAGACAGTCTTATTTTAATTAAATTTGGCCATAGTTTTCAAAGCCCAATGCTCAGAAAATTTATGTATCTTAACGCAATTAAATCACGTCAGAGATGAGTAGGATCAGAGAGCAGAGAGAGTGATGTATGCTTACTGAGCAGTAAATCCAGGGAAAGGAAACTGTATACTTAAGTATAGACTATGCAGCCAGACAGATTGAGTTCATTCCCAGTCTCATCAGTTACTAGCTGTGTCACCCTGAGGAATTCATCTCTCTGAGCCTCAGCAACCTCGTTGGTATGATAATAATTTCCATTTCCCAGAATTTGTGCGGATTAAGAAAGATAAGCAGCTAGCATAGTGCCTGATGCATAGCCAGTGTTTAAATGGTATTTACTATTGATGTTAATGCTATATTTATTTTTATATTCCTACTTTGCCTGTTAGGAAAAACTACCTATGCTTGCATCGTTATCTTTCCCTCCCCTTGTGTTGATTTTTTGAGCAGAAAAGATCCACAGATTCTAAGTGTTTCTGAACTCAGAAAATGGTATAAACATAAAAATAATAGTAACAATAAAATCAACATTCACATGCATAATTTCATTTAATTATTTAGTCTATGAGGTTAAGAATACTGTTTTTATAGATGAGGAAACATGTTTCTTGAACCCTATACCTATGCTCCATAATAACCAGGGTTATGTGCTTTGACTCAAAGCTTTCTCCCACTTTTTCAAAGGTAAGTAAGCCTACCTCTAAAAACCCATGCTCATTTGTCCTGGAAGCTTTGGGTTAATAAACACAAACAAAGCCGAGTCTCAGTGGGAGCACTAAGAATATTTCTTGTGTTGAATTGAGGAGTAATATGTGTGTGTTAACAATGTAAGTTACTTGCTAGAATATAGATTACTTTATCAAATCTTTTACTGAGATGGAGCTGGTATGGAAGACAAAAAATAACAAGGGTCTTTCATGCCTTACAGAATGGGAAGAGATGGAGTAAAGAAGCACAAAAAGCCAAGGAATGCAATAAACCTGTTTGATGATTTTCGTAGGACCAGCCTTATCTCCCACTGTTCTTCATAATATATCTGACCTGACTCAGCCTCTGGTCAAGATATTTATAAAAAATTTATATGCAATTATTTTCTACAAATATTTCCTGAGTCTTTGAGAGAGAGAGAATACCTAATTATCTTCCTCTTGACAACTACATTTCATATGCTTGAGATCCATGTGTGAACAAACTCTCTAAACTAAGCAAGAGCAGTTGCTTTCCCCATCTGATCCATTTTCCAATAATTGAATTGGTTTATGATTTTCCTTTGGGATTGTTTCCAAACCTCATTTGCATGTAAGGCTCCAGGCTGTCTCCATTATTCCAATGGGAACCTCACTCAATTCCAAATACAAGATATGGAAGGATAACCCAATTTTATTCCTATATTTATATCATTACAATGTGAGCAGCATATAGGTTTGTGATTTATCTTCAGATAATTTTATTAAGCATCTGTGGGTGTGATTTTGCCATGCTGGGGCAATACATAAATTAAATGGATAAAAGCCCTTCTTTCTAAGAAGCAAAAATAAATCAGATGTGATTCAAAAGATGCACAAAAAATAATGAGACATTTTAAATAGTATATGAAAGGGAAGATTATAGCATAGCAAACTTCAAAATTAAGAAATTATTAATATAACATATAACTAGTTTTCTTTTTTACTTGTAAAAAAACATTTTCCAAGTTTATACAGGGATAGATATTATTAATAGGAATGGATACAATTTGAAATCAAGCCATTGGAAAATAAAATTAGAGTGTTTATGAAATGGGTTTGTCATAGCCTTTTCTGTTTCTTTCAAAATTTCTTTCACAAAGAAAACATTTCAATAATGTATAATGATTTAATTAATTACAATTATAAATTAGGTCTAAATAATTATAATTATAAATTAAAATAATTTCCTAAATGTTAAGGAAATTAACATATTTTCCAGCTTTATTGAGATGTGATTAGCATATAACAACAGTATGTAAGTAACATTAACGTATTTCAGAATAGAGTTTCTCCCTTTTGGAAGAATTAACAGTTTAGGAAGTAAAACAAGAAATGTTTTTATCTATTGTTCAAAGAAATATTTTATATAGATTGTCACAAAGAAGACAGAAGTTATTTATTCAAGGTTACACAACATTTGGATCTCCCTTAAATAAGACTTAAAATCCAAGAAAGAGAAGCTGTATTGTTGTAAATGAGATATTGGATGAACTTGTTTCAGTTTTTATCATGATACATAGCAATTCCTTGTCCTAAGCAAGGATGTTACACACGCATAAGGAAAATTAGGCCTCCCTAGGGTAAAGATCCTAGACAGTTAATTTTGGATTAATGAAACCTATTTGTGGAAATAATGAGCCACATTAATGAGCATAATAAGGGCTAAGAAAATAATCCCTCTTTTTTTTCCCCCTTTGAAAACCAAGCAGCATTATGTGGCCTGTGGATATCTCCTACAGAAGGAAGCACATTTAATTCTGATGTAAAGCATTTAGTTTAAAAGGTAAAGAAAAATTTCTTCTAGGTAATTGTTTCTTAGAGCAGATTTATTGTGAATTGAACATTTGTGTTTGTGTATGTGTGTTTGGGAGTATTGTTTTCCCAGGCACATACAGAAGACAGATTGTTGGCGGTAAATGTTTAGTCAAGGGTGAGAATACTTTTATTTTAGTTACAGATCCTTTCTGCTAGCCAGATGATATTTTCTTCTTTTAATCAGTGCCACAGAAGCTTTTATGCATTGTAGGAGTGCTTCTAAATATGACAGAACAGTACATCTTTTAATTTAGTCCCAGTAGGAGAATAAGCTATTCTTCTTTTACTAGGCGACAGACGGGCACTTTTTATGTTACCCAAAGCTCAGCTGTGTGAAGCATTTGAGAGATGGTGCTATCATCTTGGACTTTCTTGAATCATTTACTAGAGGCAAATGGCTGTCTCTATTTTTCACAAAGCATTGTTTTTAAATTGTAATGCTTTTTGAAAATAAGCCTGTACAGGCAACATGTACACATTTAAGGGCATTATTTGACTGGCCTTACTCTTAATAGGTGTGATGGGTCAAAAGTAATTAACATATGATGAAGGTTCTGGCTTGGCCAGCACAGTTTCCTACCCTTCCACCACATACAAAGGAAGGCTCCAATTCCAGGCAATTCCTTGGGCTTTTCTGATGTAGAATTAATGAAGTGAAGATGAGATAGAAAGGCCCAAAGCAAAGCAGAGGGATTTTTGACAAAAAATCAGAGCACAAGAGAGATCTAGTGTCCAGGGGTCGGTAGGTAAGGCATATCCTTTGCTAAAAGGCTCTGAAAGAGATGGATTTTGAACTGCTATAAAAAGATGAGTCTTGCATGTATGTGCAAGATCTGGTTGTGTTCCATCTAGTGTTTAACTAGCTGAATATGCCCTTTCAATGTCATGTTTCTATTTGTTCCCCTATCTCTGATGCACTGCTGGTTATTTATATATTTAATATGCAAATAGAGAGGCACAGCTGTACATCAGAGGCCTGTCCCCAGCATCGAAGGAGCCTGCTAGAAGCTTACATGTGTATCTTGACTAAAAGCGAGTCCTTTTGAGGCCATTCATCTGGGCTGGCTGTGTTTTATAAGCTGAGGCTTTTTCCCCTTCCCCCTTTATTTTTTTGTATTCCTGATGTTTGTACAACCATTGTTTAAGTCTCATTTTTGTGGACATCTGTTATATAGCCAATCATAAAAAAAAAGTAAAAAGAAAAAAAACACATAACCTAAACATATCAACAACAGCACAACCTCTCTCACTCCCCAGGGAATTGAGACCTATTTATATAGCTGTTGAATGTGAAAACACTGTGATTTATAACATTTATATTATTCTAAAATTAACTGTGAATGTGTTGGAAGCCTTAAACAAGTTCTATGATTTTTTAGTCCTCAGCTTTTTTACCACCGAAAACAAACAAGAAAAATTGAACTACTATGTTATATTTTGTTTTTGTTTGTTCGTTTTACAGCATTAACCTTAATAATCATTAACTAAGTAAAAAGTGTTTAGCTGCACAAGAATTTTGTGCTGGTCAAATCTTTGTTCCTTCTCTCAAATTCATTCATTTAACAAACATATATTGATTGTCCTATGTGGCAGGAAGTAAACAAGAAAGCCTCAATGTTTGAATATTGAGTCCATTTGAATATCTTTCATTATATGCAGTTTTCTAAGTGTTTTTGAGTACATTCTGTGCTCTCTGGGACTATCCTTAGTCCTTCATTTCTTTCTTTAAATGTGAGACCCAAATAGTATTCTTCCATTTTCAGTACTGAGTGCATAGAAATTGGAGAACACTTTGTTTCCTGGCACATAGAAGGTAATCAAGGAGTTTTTGAATAAAAATGAACAGGTGAAGTTAAATAAAATAAAAATTTTCAAGTGATACCGCATGGGCTGCCTGTCTTTCTCTCATTACTATCCCTTATTTCCCTTTGCCATTAACAAACCCATCATTCTCTCTGCCTGCTCTCTGTGAGCTAAGAACATTTCTGTCCTTTTTCTCTCCTCGTGCCTTTTGATCCACTGACCTTTATGGCTCTCTAGAAGCACTGTTCTGAAGGTTCTACAAATAGAGAAACCCCATGATCACAATATTAAATTTGTGGTGATTTTCACAAAACCTATAATGAAGAGTAAGTAGATGTTGAGAAGACTAAGAAAAGAGAAAAACATATATTTAATGTAATAAATGTTTATTGAATATTTTACATGTATCCTTGTTCTTAATACTGAAGGTAAACAGTAAACAAGATGAACATGTTTTTCTTCTAATGGGAGAAGGACGTAAACAAACCATCTGAGATATAGCAGAGACAACATATTTGGGGGGAATTAATATAGAGTGATGTGATAAAGCACGACTGCTAATCATTTCTGTTTGGGAGATCAGAGAGATTCTTTGAGGAGGTGGTTGTAATATTCATGCTTTTTATTTTCTGTGATTTATGATTTGACTTTAAGCCTTGCTAATCCTGATGAAACTGCCCCTCTCAGGGCGAGCTAATTCCTAGCGATAGCCCATGACTTCCCTCCCAGCAAGCATGTTTTTGATAAGCAAACCAACCAATCCAGAGTTCACACCCTCATCACCTCCTTTAATCAGGCTTCTGCAGTCCAAGATATTGTCCCACTGCCCTAAATTATCCCAGGGTTAGGTACCAGACAACTAGGAACCACCTTCATAGCCCAACACCTGCCAAAATTATTTCAGCTACCCAATACAAAATTTACACACCTGCCTACACTTCCTTGCTCATTTCTTCCTGTGAAAATCACAATAAAAAGCTTGGGGCTTTGCTTGCCTCTTCTGCCTGCTGACTGACCTTGGTGTTTCCCCCTTGTGGCCCTGTGTGCTATGTCTCCTGCTTCTAGGGACCTATGAACATAAAATTCTTTCTTCATGATAGTCTTCATTTCTGTCTGTGTTCCTTACCATACCTGATGAAAACACATTCCAGGTGCATTTTTAATACAGTGGCACTTAAGCTAAGATCTAAATGACAAGAAAGAACCAATCACAAAAGATCAAGATGAGAACATTCTAAGTAAAGGTGTAAAGCCCCTAAGCTTGGCGTGTCTGAGGACCACACAGGAGGTATCTGGGCATTGAGTAAACACTCCTCTCACCTCCAACTTCTTTTCCTCTACCATCCAGACAAACATTGATCTCTGATAATCCACAGATTCCTAAAGGCAAATATCTCTGTGGAAGTCAAATGTCTCAATACCTCTTTTATACAAGTATACACTTGTATAAGTAGATAAATGATGAGAAGAATTGAAGGTCTCATTAAAGTAGTTTACAGTAAGGTGTAAAAGAATCTTTGCTACTGTATTTGTATTGAAAAGGGGAAGTTATTAACTGAAGCAATTTTTTAATCAGTCACACTCAATAATTGTTGTGTCTGAACATCATTTAAACACCCAAAACACACTTATCAAATATATTTCTCATATACCCAGGTTCTAGGGATGGAGTGAGGAGGAATTACTTTTTTTATAGGTGTAAATGACTGTTGTGATCACTCTTTGCACTTGTGATTTCTTGTTCAATGTCCACCTTGTCCTTTATATTATAATTATACTCAAAGCTACATGAGGGCAGAAGATGCCCAGCTCTACATTACTAGCAAAATGCAGTGTCTGGCAGACTGCAGGTGTTCTGTTAATGACTTCAGAATGAAAATTATGAATTCATACTAAGATGAAGTATAGATATGAAAGATAAAAGTAATTTCTAATATTTTAGTCCCTCAGCAAGGCTTAATTTCTTAGACTTATGGGTTTCACTCTGGGCTGTACATTAAAATCAACCAGGGGGCTTTTAAAGTATATCAATACCAAACATCATTCCAGTCAGCTGGGTTAGAACCTCAGGATAGAACATGGGTATTGGCATTTTTTAAAAATTCTCTAGTTTATCCTAATATGCAGCTGAGATTGAGGAACACGGATCTGGACTAAAAGGCTCACACAGTAAAGGTTAATGCACCTGGCTGGTGTCTTTGGAAAATGTGAAGAGCAGCTATCAGAACTTGCATGGATCTAAGAAAGTTAAATTGTCCATGGAAAAAAGGATTCACAATGGTCTTGGCTTCAGGGACATTCATGTAGAAAAACTGGGGCAGAGAAGGTTTTTGACAGAGACCCGAGCCATGTGTGGCCAAGAGGGAAAAATGCAGATTGGCATTATA
The DNA here is from genome assembly GCA_030015415.1 of Cynopterus sphinx. Lineage (NCBI taxonomy): Eukaryota > Metazoa > Chordata > Mammalia > Chiroptera > Pteropodidae > Cynopterus > Cynopterus sphinx. The sequence goes on from CM057380.1 coordinate 142,411,413, forward strand.
GCATAATGAGTTCTTTTGTGTTCATTTATGCAGTGCTCAGATAATTCAGGTGAGCAAAATCATTGGCAGGCATCTTTGCAAAAATACCACCATAATATCTGAGAAATAAAAAAGAGAGAAATAAAAGGCATTCTTAACAAAAAAGGTGACCTGGAAATTATGCTTCATTTTTTCTGCAGTAATTCATAATACTGACAAATATTCACAAAATATCATTTCATCTCATGAGTTTTATTTTAACAGACATCCAAAGTAAGGCTTAACTTCATGGAGCAAATGACAACCTTCCTTTCCATTCCCAGGTCCAGATTCTTAAATTTCAAAAGAAGATACTGGACCCAATAACTGCCATGAAGTTTTGAGCCAACAAATGGTTATGATTCAAAAAACTGTCCAAATGAATTCTCATCAGATGGAAGCCTTAACTTTGGTCAGTTTATCACCAAAGAAGTTTTTTGGGAACAAATTCAAATATCAATTAAAAGTCAAAATAGATTCAAGTCTAATCTTCCATGGTTGTATAGCCTAGCATTCTGTTACATGAATACAAAGTCTGTCCTCACATTCTCTTTCGTTTCCTAAATATTATAGTTTGTATTTCTGCAAAGATTCCTGCTAATGACTTCAGTCATCTGAAGTCTTCTAAACACTTTAAAAATGAATACTAAAGAACTTTACACACACACACACACACACACACACACACACATATACACACACACACATATGTATATATATATTTGTAAAATATTGTTGTAGCTTATTAATTTTTATTTAAATAGGACCTAATGCCTGAAAGTGATCTCAGCATAGGTTTTTGATTAAAATCATGATCTCTTGATCGAATCCTGATTCTACTATTTCATGAAATCAATACTTACTCAACATATAATTATTCAGTACTTACTAGAGACAGGCACTGTTTAGGTGATTGAAATTTATCTGTGAAATAAAAAGAGATAAAAATCCTGGCCCTTTTGAAGTTTACACAGTACTGAAGGAAACTGACAATAAAAACTATGCACTAAATTTGTTCCAAGTTGTATAACATGTTATAAGGTAATACGTGCTATTTATTTAATATAAAGATATAAATATAAATATATATTATATTTTATATAAAATTTATTTTTATATATTTTTATATGTATACATTTATATATTTTTTTTTAAATAGAGAAATAGAGAATACTGAGGTCAGGAATAGATTATACTATTAAGTAGAGTGGTCAGGGTTGATTTCACTGAGAAGGTGATAATTGAGTAATTGCTTAAAGGAGATGAGGGGGTTAGCTTTGTGAATATCTAGAGGTAGAGTGTTCTGGGAAGACGGAACAGCAAGTACAAAAGCTGGTAGCAGTTCTCCGATGTGTCTGAAGACAAAAGGCAGCCAGAGTTGCTGGAACAAGGCAGGTAAGGGATAAAGAAGTATGAAATGAGGTCAGAGACTTTGGTGAAGGAGGCAAGCCTCAAGGTCTTATGGGACACTATTGAGAGTCTGGCTTTTCTTCTTAGGGAAAGTGAAAGTCAATGAAGGAATCTGAGCAGAGGAATGGCATGATTTGGCTTCTGTTTTAAAAGCTTGCTCTGGGGGAGTTCTACTTCTGGCATGACAGTGTGAAGAGCTCTATAGATCCACTCCAGATGGAAGCTGGTAAAAATTATTTTTAAAAAATAGGTGAAATTATTTAAGGTCTCTGGAGATGGCCCAAAGAGCATACAACAAGTAAAAAAATAAATAAAAAATATTTATTTAAAAAATACACTGAAACTTGGTAAGAACAACAAGAGCCTATGAATATTTGAACCAAGGCCCCTGACCTCCCTCTCAGCTGAGTGAGATGGAAACACTACCCTAGAATTGTACAGCCATGGACAGATGGTCTCTCTTTGCCAAACTTTCAATTGGAAGGGCTATTTTTTTTTCCAGAAGGACAGTATGTAAATATTACTCTCCCTGCCTCCAGTTACCTGTGGCTGAGGCTAAATTCCAAGTGAGTTTGGTTGAGAAATGGAGGTTCTTTCTTCTGTCATGCTCATAGGATGGAGGCTACACCTTACACGGCACCATGGAGACACTGGGGCCCTGATTGCTCTTTTCCTGGCTTGTGAGGTAGGAGTTCCATTCTAGGAGAGGCAAGCTGAGGAGACCAAGGGCTGCTCTCTCCTCAAGCACTGAATGCTTAGCTCCTAAAGCTAAGAGGATTGAGCCATTGTCCCCATCTCTAGCATCAGTTCCATGGCTCATAGAAGAAGCAGGCCATAAAATAGCCCAAACTTTCTCCCCAAAGGACTGATTTTATTTGCAACAGTGTAGAGAAGTTCAAGCCTAAAGTCATTCTCAAAAACAGTGGAAGTTGTAGTGAAAGGCAATCAGGAGATTGATAGATTCTTTGGAGATAAAAGCTAAGCTGCAGGCCAACTGGCTTTCCAGAGAAAAATGAGAAAAGAAACAGTTGGGAAGAGACCTTCTGGGGATCAGAACAAATCTCACACACTGACTGGGAACTATCCCTTTTAAAAGAGCCAAATTTTTATTAAATTTGTCTGTGAAATAATTTATTCCCCAAAGCATTTTTGAAGACAATAAAGTAATCAGCCTAGAATTAGTGGAGCTTTACAGCTAGTTGTAGTCGGGGCAATAGACAGTCAGAGAGAGCCCTGCCCAAACCACTGTCATCCCAGAGCAACCGTAGACCTCAGAGAAATGTGGAACACCACTAAATGAATAAGTGCTCCAACACAGATGTAATGGTAGTACCAGTAGGAGAGGAGAGAAAGGAAAATGAAAATGTTTAAAGAATTAGTGGTTGAAAAATAATGAAATTCATTTTAAAACATTAATATATGCATTCATAAAGCTTAATGATCACCAAGTATGATAAACACAAAGAAATATACAAATAGACACATCATAGTAAAAATGCTGAAAGCCAAAGACAAGGAGAAACTTTTGAAAGCAGCAAGAGAAAAATGACTTGTCACTTAGAAGGGAACTGCAATAAGATTAACAGCTGACTTAGAAACAATGGAGGCTAGAAGGCAATGCAATAATACATTTGAAGTACTCAAAGAAAAAATTATCCATCAAGAATCCTGTATCCAGCAAAATTATTTTCTTAAATGAAAGTGAAACAAGGACATTTCCAAATAAACAAAGTCTGAGTGAATTTATTACTAGCAGACTTGCATTACAAAAAATACTAAAGAAGTTCTTAAGGTTAAAAGCAAATGACCCCAGATAATAATTGGAATCCACATGAAAAGAAAACGAAATGCACTGATAAAGATAGTTATATAATTATATATACATACCCCCACATATATATATATATATACAGTATATAACTGTTTATATATCTATATCTATATCTATCTATATAAACAGTTATATACTGTATATATATGTGTGTGGGGGTATATATATAGATATAAACATATATATGACATATATATGTTTATATATAGATATAAACAGTTCAAATACCTATTTTTTTCTCAACTGATTTAAAAATTAGTTGTTTAAAATAATATGAACATAATGTATTTTGGGGCCTATAACATATAAAAATGTAATATTGCCAATAATAGACAAAGTAGGTTGATAGGAGCAAAGGTACATTGGGCTAAAAAAAAAGACTCCATGTGGTAACTCAAATTTACAGAAAAAATGAAAAAAATTATTATTATAAATAAGATTAATATAAAAAAACTTAAAGTATATAGTTGCTATTCTTTTTTACTCTTGGCCTCTTTAAAATATATAAAATTATATAAAGTAATAATTATAATGACATAGTTTTGGGTTCATAAAATTAATATATATAACAATAATATAAAGAGGGAAAAAAGGAACTAGAACTCTATAGAAGTAATATTCCTATAACTCATTGGAATTAAAATTAGTATAAATCTGCAACTCTTTCAAAAGTTTGGAGGAGGAATAGAGTAACAAAAAAGACATGAGATAAATAGAAAACAAAAAGTTAAATGAAAAATGTAAATCCCACTATATTAATAATTACTAAATTAATAATTATTAATTAATAATTAAATGCAAATGAAATAAAACAATTCTATCAAAAAGCAGAGATTGTGAGATTGGATAAACGCCAAAAAATACATCAATATTCTATTTATATGGGACAACTTTAGATTCAAAGATACAATAGACTGAAAGTTAAAAGAAAAATATGTCATGCAAATATTAATCAAAAGAAATCTGGAGTGTCAGACAAAATACATTTCAAAACAAAATATGTTACTGGAGATAAAAAGGACATTGTGTAATGATAAAAGAATTAATCTATCAAGAAGATATAACAATTATAAACATATAAATTTAACAACAGAGCACAAAAATACATGAGGCGAAAAAACATTCAAATAACTACTGGGTCAAAGAAGAAATCAGGAAAAAATTATAAAATACTTTGGAATGAATGAAAGTGAAAACAAACATTATGCAGCTAAAGCAGTGCTTAGTGGGAGATTTGTAGCTATAAATTCCTATACTAACATAGAAGAAATTTTAAATCAATAAGCTAACGTTTTTAATACACTGGGAAAAGATCAGACTAAAGCTGAAGCAACAGAAGAAAGGAAATAAGAGAGAAAATTAATGAACTAAGTAGTAAGGGGGAAAAAAAAAAACAGAGAAAATCCATGGAAACAAAAACTAATTCTTTGAAAAGACTAATAAAATTAACAAATCTTTAACTAGATTGACCAAGAAAAAAAAAGAGAGAAGATTGAAATTACTAGAATCAGAAATGAAGGAGGGGACATTTCTACCAACCTTAAGGAAATGAAAACTATTATGCATGAATACTATGAACAATTGTATGCCAATAAATTAGACAATTTAGGTAAAATGGATAAATTCCTAGAAAGACATAAAAGCTTACTCTGCTAACTAATTAAAATTTCATGTGTAGTCAAGGGTGGAAGTAGAGACCTGTTAGTTGTGAACAAGAAATGATGGTGACTTCAGAGTGGTAGCAGTGGACGTGATGAGAAGTGGTCAGGGTCTGGGTACTTTCGGACAGTAAGGCCAATGAGATCTCTTGGTAGATTGGATGTGAGAGAAAATCAAAGATGATGCCTTGTTTTTGCCTGAAGCAAAAGCAGGATGGCTTCTTCATTAATTGATAGGGTGAAAATCCTAGGTGGAATTGTTTTGGGATTGGGCAGGATGTCTGCCCTCCACTGTATACCCTTCTTTATTTTATTCTGTTCCCTAGGAAGCAGAATATGTCAACTGATCTCTTAGTCTCTGGCTTTCCAGGTATATTTAGTTAATGGGGAACATTAATGATTCAAGGGAAAGAGGAGTTGCTTTAAATTGGTTATACCAAGGGTACAGCTTTTGTCAGTTAACCTTCTCCATACACTTCTATCTACCTCTACCTCTCTCTCTTTCTTTCTTTCTCTCTTTCTCTCTTTCTTTCTCTCACTCTCACTTTGGTTCTCTCTTCCCTCATAACAACTGTTTCCTCCCTTTACTCCTTTACCCTTCAACTTTCGTGGGACAGTAGCCGCCTTTGTTAGCACTAGAATATTGCATTATCCTGTGATTTCCTTACACCCTGTAAATAGCTCCTTTATCAAACTGTCCTCAAATTACCTAAATTAAGTGTGTTGTCTGTTTCTTGCCAGAACTCTGACTGATACAGGAGGAAGATCTGAAATTTGGTTTTGGACATGCTAAGTCTGAGATATCAAAGGGGAGATGAGAGTAGGTATTTGAGTCTGGAATTCAGGAGAGTGACATAGCCCAGAGATACGAATTTGAAAATCATTAGCAAAAAAAAAATATTTAGAACTAAGGAGACTAGGTGAGATCGCTGAAGGAGTGAGAGAAGATAGAAAAGAGGACAGAGATTTAAGTCTTGGACACTCTATGTTGGCTAGGTGAAAGGGAACCAGTAAAGGAGATTGAAGAGAAGCAGCAAGGGACGCGGGAGAAAAAATAGTGTGTGGGGGAAGGCAGCTGAGAGGAACTTGCATCAAGGAGGTAGAGGGATCCACTGTGTCAAATGTTGCTGAAAGGCCAGGTACAAACATGATTAAGAATTGACCATTGAATTTCGCAATGTAAAGGTCATTTTTGACCTTGGCAAAAACATTTTTAGTAGAGTGAAGTAGTAAAAGTCTGTTTAGAGCATGTTTTAAAAGCAATGAGAAGGACTGGAGAGAGCAAACATAGACAAATCTTGAATTTTGCTACAAAAGGAATAGCATATGATCAGTGGCTAGGGAAGGAAGAGAAATTTTGTTTTTGTGTTCATTCATTTAGTTTTATTAAAATGGGAGAATAACAGCATGTTCCTATGGTGATAAGCATGATTCAGTAGAAAGCAAAAAAATAATGCAGACAGCAAATGGGAGAATTGCTGGAGGATTCCCTTGAATGGGAGAGGGTGGAGTCTAAGTCACAAAGAGAGGGATTGTTTGAGATAGGGATACAGAGCACACAGTTCATCCACAGTAACAAGCCAGAAGGCAGACAGTAGATTCAGAATTTCAATTTTGATTGTATTTTTTCAGTAAAGTAGGAAGCAAAGTAATCAGCTGAGAGTGAGGATAGGAGAGAGATGTTGAAATTTTGAGAAGTTGCAAATGGTTGCCTATGAATGTAAAAGCTAGCAACCAAAGGAAATGTATATGACTGCTGGCAGCATAAAGAAATACCTAAAGGTTCACTATCATGAATTTAAAATGTAATCATGTTCAAGTCAAGGGATGGAGTTATGGAGTAAGCAGAGAGCTGTATTCAGCGAGGAGATGAGGTTTTATTAAGCAAGCTGTGTGGCCTCTTGTTTAAAATGGGGACAATACCAGGAGGATTGCTATGTACGTTAAATGAGATAACAGAAATAAATGCCTAGCACAGTGTCTGGTTTGCAGTAAAGTCCACAATAGACTTCTGGAATTGTTGCTTTCTCGACATCTGTTAGGGTTAGGACAATTTCCAAAGAGGAAATATCTCTTTTAATCATGTCTACAGTTACCACATGCTTCTATTAGCTAATTGCAGTTTGGTTCAACTTTCTTAGCACATATCTTCTTACTAGGTAGGGACCTAGAGACTATGTCTATGTTGCCTTCACAACATTTCATTTCTATTAGGCATAAGCCTGAAAAAAATAACTTGGAGGATCATTTATATAACTGCGATATTTCAGTTCTCACTGTGGAGCAACAGTTGGAAAGCCTCGCTTCTTTAGTTTGTTAGAAACTTCTGATATTTGATCTTTTTTGCTAAATTCTTGGCAACAGCCTTAAGGCAAGTAGGAATCAAGTTGCTTAGATTAGTATGACTTTGAAGTTATTCCCCTGTTTCTAACACTAGTACTCTGAAACTAGGAACTCCAAACAAACACAGATGCCTTGCTTGACCTTTCCAACATCATTTCTTTTCTTCTGGACATTGATTGCACTTGATTAAGTAGTCTATATCACATTACTTTGGCTATATTTAATGTTATTACATTTGCTTCAAAGACTTTGCTTTGAAGAAATCTAAATTCTCCATTGAATAATAATATTCAGTGTAATAATACACTGAATACATTCCTGAAAAAAATTGACATTATCTCTTTGGTGAGATTTTGTTGCAAGAGCATTTGTACTTGATTCTTGAAGCATTTTTATTATGGCTGCTTTAAAGCCTCATCACATAATCACGACATCTGGTTTATGTAGGCGTTGATGTCAATCATCTTCTCATTCAAGTTGTGATTTTCTTGGTTCTGGGTATGACAGGTGATTGTTTTCATTGTCTTGGACACTTTGTCTATTATGTTAGGAGTCTCTGGATACTGTTTAAATCTTTTATTCTAGCAAGTTTAGATTTAGTACATATGTCTTGGCCTACTATTATGTGTTGTGATTCCAATAGAAGTTTACTTTTCAGAGCCTTATTTTTGTCTGCTTGGCTTATCTGGTGCTGATGGCATTCTCAGTTGTCCCTGCTGGTGCTACTTGAAGGAGTCAAAAGCTGTCTCTTGGCCAAGGCACTGAATGTCTCTTAGTCTGGGAGGAGTGTAGTGGCATTTTCCCTCTTGGTGCCGCCAAGCTGCCTTGGCATCTGAACAGGGAAGGAGAACCTTGGGACAAAGAACCTTCCCATTAGGCCACTTATTGTAGCTGAGTCCCTCTTGCCAGTTTCATCCCTCCTATTCCTATCCTGATGTCTTCAGGTGGTGACTACAGTTTTAGAATGTAAATCGTTCTCCCTTTTCTATACAACAAAATCTATAATTAATACAAAGAAGACTGACAGTATAATTAAATAAATATATAGAAAACACTATTTTCAGTAAAAATTTTTTCAAACTAAGAGAAAAGTTGAATGAAGAACAATAAACACTCATCCACCCCTATCTGGATTCAACTACTGTAGAGTTGCCAGATAAAATACAGGATTCTCAGTTAAACTTCAATTTCAAATACATTATAAATAATTTTTAAGTATAAGTATGCATGCAACATTTGAGACATACTCATACTAAAATTATTTATTGTCTATCTAAAATTCATTTAACTGGGTATCCTGTTTTTATTTGGCAAATCTGACAGCCTCAACTTACTGTTAACATCTGTTCTTACTCGTTCCATTCTTTTTTCAAATATAGTTCTTTGCCAAACCATCTGGAGAACATTTGAAAAATAAAATCCCAAATAGGTTTTGTATGTGTATTTGAAGCAGACTCATCTGCATTTGGCTTTTTTTTTTCTTTTTTTCTCTTTTCCTTCCTTCCTTCCTTCCTTCCTTCCTTCCTTCCTTCCTTCCTTCCTTCCTTCCTTCCTTCCTTTTTCTTTCTTTCTTTCTTTCTTTCTTTCTTTCTTTCTTTCTTTCTTTCTTTCTTTCTTTCTTTCTTTTTCTTTCTTTTTTCCTTTTCTTTCTTTCATTTTCTCTCTCTCTCTCTCTCTCACTACTGCTTGAAACTACTTTTCCCATTTGGTATTGTGTAATACTAATTCTCCACTCTTGCCTGGAATCTAGGCTAGTTCTAAGTGCACATGCATAATGTAATTACAAAAGTACTTTAATTCTCATTTCAAAAACCAGTTGCTATGACCAATGAAACTATACTCAAGTGGCCTCTGAGCATTATCTTTCTAGAATTAATACTAAAACCATTTCAAGCTAAGGGCAAGCATTCTATGGAAACTCTTATATTGACTAGGAAACTATCATTGTTGATTCTTATAGATTTTCCAGCTTTTCTAAATTTTTAAATATGGAAAATCTCACTGAAATTATCTTTTCTTTAGACATATTTGTATTTGTAGGTACTTTAATGTAATGGTTATAAGATCACAATTCCAGAATTCAGATAGTTATGTAGGATTGAAATCCTGTCTACTGTTGTCACGTCTAGTCCAAAGAAGTTGTTTAACTTCTTTGAGGCTCATTTTTCTCCTCTGTAAAATGGAGTAAAATATCTACTTCATACTTGTCACAGGCTTAGGTGAGCATTGTGCTTGGCATAAATAAACTGGCAATTATCATGTAGTTCTTCACTATAATTTATCAGACTTTTAACAGAGCCAATTTTACATTATGTGCTCCCTAGCTTTTGCTGGAAATAATTTCCACACTGATTCGAATAATTCTGAACCACAGCTACTGATCACAACCTTCTTATTACAATATACTCAAATAGTCATTTATAAAAGCAGAATGGTGGTTAAAAGGGCTGAGATCTCAATTGTATTCTTAGACCCCAGCAACACAGATATGGGTCAGAGACCACCATCTAGATAGAAGTGTAGTAGAAAACACATTTGGCTTATCATCAATATAGTGTGTGTGTGTGTGTGTGTGTGTGTGTGTGTGTGTGTGCGTGCACATGTGAGTGTCAGTGATGAAAACTAATACTAAAATACATAAACGAACCAAGCCATCCTTGACCTTAAAAGTGAATTGTTTCAATTCTTTTATTTTTTTATATAACATTTGTGTATTTGTGATTTCATTCCCTACATCTGTTCTAGTTTCTCCACATTCTTTTAAAGGTCTGATGACCTAGACTAGACACGTTGATTTGATAAGTACCTAACTAATAGGAAGTTTGAAGAAAAGATCATTTCCAATCTAAATAGCAAGGGACTGTATAGACAAGATATGTTACACAATTAAAAATCTGTTAAATAATCAATTATCAAAGATGTGGGTCAGCCACAATGCAGAGGTGAGTGTTTCAGCATGTTCTGGCTGTTATACAGAGCATAACATAAAATCTATCAGTCAACTTCTAACAGACAATTCCAGGTCAGCCAGCCTGATGGGATTTTTAATGCTGATTGCATTGGCTTTGCATTTGCTGTTACAAAAGAGACAACCAACAATGTCTTAAAACGTAAATCAATGTGCATGTGTTGACCCATAACCCATGAAACAAACCAATAAAAAGGGTTGTCATTAAATTAATAAGTTTCAGTTTGGCTGGGAGCTGCCCTTACTAAATTCAGAGTGTATTCATTCTAGAAATAATTTTGGTATAGTGGCTCTCATTTATTATAGATTACCAACCTTGAGTGCTCCATTGCCAAAATACTTTGGCTCATTCCCAAGCCCCAAGAATTGAGTAATTTTTTTCTCTCCTCCTCAGAGACATTTACAATATCTCTAGATGTCTTTCTTTTTCATTTTATTTACTTCTTTTGTCTCAAGTCTCCTAAGAATTTCTGTATTCTATTCATAACATATTAACAATGGTACATAGCCATATATTGATTTATGTGAACCTCTCAAAATTGTGTTTCTTTGTTCATTTACTTGACTTATATGTTTTTAAAACCTGTCCGCCATCTCAGATAAGCATTTTCTGCAAGTTCAAATTTCTCTTTTCACCTGCACATGGACTGGTACAGATATTGACATATGAAACGTGTTTTTTAACCAATGTTTATTGTCTCTGACCAGATTCAAAATGCTTGATTGGCTGCATGTAACAAATAATACAAAACAACAACAATAATAAAATAAAAAGAAAAACCTTGTGGTTAAAACCAGTCAGAACTTTCTTTGTCTTTCCCACATTAAAATGTTTGGAAGTAAGAAGGTCTGGCTAGTAAGGCAGTTCCGTAGTTACACAATTTTGAACTCCAGTTACCTACCTGGCTTGTCCTAGCTTCAGCCATCACATCCACATTCCAAGAGGCATGGTGGAGGGAAAGAAGGAATGACAGATTCACCTCCTTTCAGAAAATTATCTGGTATTTTCACACATCACTTCTAGTAGATTCTCATTGACTAGAACATAGGTGCATGCCCACTCTGGCACCCAAAGAAATCGGAAGTATAGTTTTTTACTCCAGGTGAGGATATGTCCCACTATTATGGAGAAACGAATCAATGGACAATGAACTGGACAATGAGCAGTCTTCACCACAGATCCCAAATGTTGTCTTGGCAAAAAAAAATTCAATCTGGAAACAATAATTTAGAATGTCAGTGTGATATGAACATTTTTCTTTGGTAACTATGCACCAAGCACTTGCTTAGTTTATTCATTAAGCACTACGTCAAAAAATTCTTCATGAAAACATGGGAAGAAGATGCTATTATTATGTCTCAGAACTAAATAGTTGCATTTTAAGTGACAAAGCTGAAGTACAGAGACAATAAGTAATATACCCCAAGCCATGCTCTCCGTGATAAATTGGTCACTGAACCCAAGCAGTCAATTCCCTGAACCTGTGCTATTACCCATATTGCTATGTTACTATAAAGTAGCATAAGAGCATTGTCTTTCTAAGAGTTTTTCACCATAAATGATGGCAGTACACAGAAATTCTGTGACACTGTTGTTACTATGGTGTGTTCATGTATATGCACATATTTGAAAAAATGAATATCTCTGCCTTTATTTGTACATGATATGCAATTTTCAGAAGATTCTCTGAACTCATAACTTCTTAGTGCTGATGTACTACTCATGCCTCATCTTTCGTTTGGTGTTTTCTTTCTTTTTCTGCTTATTAGAAATGTGTTGTTTGTTTTAATTAAACCCAGTTGCTGCAGTACATTCATTTTTCAAAGCATTTTAGTTTTATATCTACCTAGGACAATTGAGATACATTCATGATTCAAGATGGTGATGTCAGTTTACTGGGTGGGGAATGGCCACACAGTTGGGAAGCGTTGTCAGCTTAGGCCCAGGATGGGTGACAGGTCATTGTAGAAAACAAGATTAACAGAGTTTGAAAGATTGATTTCAATCTAAAGGAAGATGTATTATTTTGATTATACAGAAATTTTAATTACAATATACTGACGGATATTTGGCAAATTGGAAAATAAACTATAGTCTGACTATCATATTAATAGATTGTTACCGTAGGGGAAAACTAATCTCAAAACAATCTGTATGTTTTCTATTTTTATTTTGTTTGTTTGTTCGTTTGCTTATTTATTTTAGATGAGGCAACCCTTGGTTGACCTCATAGATTTCAAGGACCTTGTCAGTTTACAATCCCTTATTTTTTATTTTTTATGCCTACAGCACCTGGTCTTCCTAGGTGGTCTCTCATCCAAGTGCTAATCAGGCCCCACCCTACTTAGCTTCTGAGACCAGACCAGATCAGGCTTGCTCAGGGTGACATGGCTGTAGACAATCTGTGTGTTTTTTAAGTCCATATTTTTTTTCTAACATAATGATTGTATTACCTTCATATAAAATCAAAATCTTCTAGTCAAAGGTCCATTATATTAATATTTTATATCAATTGCTGTTAGAAATAACTAATGAAAGGTAGAGAAGATTTATGCTTATGGAATTCAATATTATTTCTGACTTTTCAAAAAAGGGATTTTTATAGTTCTCTATTTCTGTAAGTCATGTTATAGTTTTCCAGAAAGAACTGCAAGAAAATAGAATAAAGCTATCAAAATAACTTTTTAAAATGTTTATAACAGAAATTGTCAAACATATAAAAAGTAGGCATAATACTATTATGAACCATGCACTCATCCCCCAGTTCAACAGCTATCAGCACATGGCCAATCTCATCTCACCTTCATCCTCTTCCCAGCCCCTTCCCTTCTACATACTGGATTCTTCTGAAGTAAATCTCAAACATTATCTCATTCACCTGTAAATACTTAGAACTTTTCAGGAGTCAAAGGTAGGAAAAGAGTTGAGAAGTTCATATAAATATTTGCAGTTCAAATTTTGGTTATAGAATTTTTAATTATTTGATTTATTAGGGTATATTTCTCTTCTTTCATTAAAAATATCCTTGGTTTCTCAATTTAATAATATAATTATTTATTGGTTTTATCTTATAATAGTTTCAGAAGGGCAATATATTAGTACTAACCTTATAATTATTGAGAAGAGTTTTGATTACTGAGAAAACTTTTTTTTGCATTTCATCTTCAGAAAATGTTCTACTGGGGATATATAATAAAATTACTTTTTAAAGTTGCTTTGAAATACTCATCTTTGAGTGGTTAAACCACATTCTCAAAGAATAGGTTATTATTTTCTTTTAGCATCCTAATTTTAAGGATTAATTTTAAGTTTTAATTTTTTAGGATGTTATAAAGCATTTATGTGTTTCCAAAGTAAAATTTACAAAATATTTTGAAATTCAACTTCCATCCTTATCCCCTCACCCAATTCTCATTCTCTCCTGAAGGTAATCATTGTTATTGCATTTAATTTATCTCAGCATTTGTTAAATACACATATGTGTATTTGTATTGTCTAGCTTTCTTAGCTATGAGATGGCATAGTATACACATACTATACATATTGCTTTTCTCATTTAATAATATATCTCTGTGATCACTGCTTCATAGTGATCATTTTGTTGGTGTGACCCACAATTGATGAGCATTTGGGTTCTCCTTAATCTTTTGATATTAAAGAAATGCTATAATAAATAGTTTTCTTTACCAATTGTAATTTATTTAACTAATAGTTTAATAAGGACATTTGAATTATTTAAAATCTTTTTTTTTATAAATCAAAGTGTGATAAACATTTTTACACATGCAACTGTGGTTTTCTTACTAGACTGTAAGCTCCCTGAGAGTAAATATTTTATTTTTTCTATGTACACAACACAAAGCTTATTAGTTAGAAGGTATTTTGGATTTAGTGACTGATTAAGCTAAATAGGTCTTGAAAAATACATTAGGAAAAATACATTATCTTTCTGGAAAATATGTTGAGATGAATGTGTTACTGATTTTCAAGACCAACAAAATATTCTTTTTTACCAAATGGATTCATGTCTGTATTTTGTTAAAAGTTTCTATAAACAGATATTATTCTCAAAAGAATCCTGAACAAAGTTAAAGGAAAAGAATAATAGCAAGAATTGTACTATTTATCAAGCAGTTATCACACTCAAATTAGTCAAACAAACCACAAAAGTTAACTGTGGTTAATTAATCTAGAGTCTGGGAATAGTGGTAAATACATGATATTCTTGTCTCGAGGAGCTTATTTTCTAGTGGGAAGATGTAAGTAGGAAAACATAGACAATAAACACATAGAGAAATACATAATAAATTTTAGGAAACTGATAATAGTAGGAGGGAAGTCCTTGGGAAGTGGTACAGGGTGGGATTCAGAACATAGGTGGTGGGTTTAGCCTTAGACACATGGGTTGATGGATTTGGGGAAGGCAGACCATGTTTTCCCAGAGAAGCATGAAGTGAGAGTAGGTAATGAGAGGGCACTAGAAAGTGTGAAGTAATTGGTTTGAAGAGTGGGAAGTTAAAGTTACTAGGGGGATATAATTGATTGCATGCTTGGTACTTCACTTATGAGAGGTTATTTAACCAGAGCTGTCTTTCCAACACCCTCTGTTAAAGGCAGTTTACTGCCTGGAGGCTGGCCAAGGGAGGTAAGGACACTATTTCCTCCCAACCCTTGCTAAACTGGTTAGAATAGGAATTAGTACTGGACTAGTAGGCAATCCACAAATTGCAATACCTACCCTGTGGCTATCACCTTTAACTGGACATACAATGATAATGATCTTAAGCAACCAGTTTATTTTCTTAGAAACTGGGATCAGGAAACAGAGAATTAGGCAATCAACAGTCCAGAAAACAAAAGAGTACAGAAGGGGTGCTATTAGAGTTGGGACCATGATAAACTAAAATTAGGAGAAAGCAAAAACCGTGCTTAAACTTAGAAAAACTTTCAGAAAGAACAGAAAGGACATGCAGGAAGAGGCAGAGAAGGAAGAGAGGTGGAGAAGGGTCTTTATAGCAGCCTCATTTCCTCAAAAACTTCTAGGCTCAATTTCAATCAGTATGTTTCCTTAGAGGAAATACTCTTCAGACTTGAATTAGATAGGTTGAGTCAGTATAGTGGACAGTTGCCATTTCAGTATAGGTAACATCTATTTCCTCTCTTTTACTAACAGCATGTGAATTTTTCTTTAGGAAAACCAGTCTTCCTCACTGATGAAGTTGACATTGGGTAGCTCATCACCCTTCTCTACCTTACTGCAACTTTATTATTTCTAAAAGAGAGGGTACCAGAGCTGACCTCTACGGCAGGAAGAGAAAAAAAACACAGATGCTTTTGTTTTCATCTCCTCTACCCATCCACCTCAGCCTAGCCTATGAATCACTTGATTCCATATTCTGCCTTAAATGACTCTCATAAAAGATAAAACCTGTTTGCTTTATCTGCTTGAGGTTTCTTAAAGCTCTGAAGTTTAATAGTTCATTATATTTGTCATCTCCTAGAAATTAACTTATTTTCATAGATAACTGAGAGAAATCAGAAGAGAAATGTAATCTTAGAAGTTTTAAGTTTTAAAATCTTAGTTTTAGGTTATAGGCTATATACATGAATTCTGACAAATTCTACCATTAGGTTTAGCTAAAATAAATTGTGCCATTATAGTGAATAGTTTGCCAAATATTCTTTTCTTAAGAGCCTTGAGATTTGAAACAGAGGCTAGAGTGACAGCATCGCCCTTTTATAGTTACACAGGTTTAGAATATACAGTCATCTATGACTGCTCTTGACATCAAATAAATCACCTGTTGACTACATCTGCTTCTTCATGACCATTCCCATTGCCATCAGCCTGATATAGACCCTTATATGGTTATAATTTTTGTCTCTGACTAAATATTTTTAACTTGCTTCATCATGCACACATGCTCATATTGGCCTTGCTGAGGACAATAGATTGTCACAGTATCTATCTGATCATAAACCAAGTTTCATGTCTCAGCTCTACCAATCTCCCTAATTTGGTCCATACCTGCTTATCACTCCTCTGCATGAGCTTTCAGCTTAGTTCATTAAATCATATAGTCAACAAGTATTTATGGGTAGCAGAAGCTATGCTGTGGATGGATATGAAACTCTGAATGAGACACTGCCCCTGTCATCCCAGAGTTGATAATCTACTGGAGCAACCAGAAAGGTAGACAGGAGATAAATAAATACATTGGAGTGAATTCTACCATAGGGGACAGCATGGAGAATTATGGGACAGAAAAGCAGTGGCAATTCATCCAGTCTGGAGGCCACAACAAGATTTCCTTTTGAAGACAGCATCTCACTTGAATCCTGTAAAACAGCAGACTGCTCTGTTCATAGGCCCTATACATAACAAATATCCTTCAAGGTCTGGCTCAAATTCAGCCCACCAAATGCTTCTTTACCATCTGGTTAGTACTACTGGCCTCCTTTCCCTCCTCTGAGCTGTCATAGCATTGATTCATTGATTCATTCAGTCATTGATTTATTGATTCATCCAACAAATGTGTATTATGTCCTATTATTGTGTCCAGGAACTGTCTAGGCCCTGAGATACAGCAGTGAATAATTAAGTCCCTGCTCATGGGAACTTACATTCAAATGGAGCAAGACAGATGACATCAAATAATATATGATATGTCAGGTGGTGGTAGCTCCTGTGAAGACAAATAAAACAGGGTAAGAAACAGAGTGTGTGTGTGTGTGTGTATGTGTGGGGGGGGATGATATTTTAGATCAAGTCAAGTTCCCCTGACATCTAAGCAGGAGATACATAAAGTGTGGAAAAGTGAGAGAAATTTCCAGCTTGAAAGAACATCAAGTGTGAAGTTCATGTGCCAGGAGTGTGTTTGGAGTTCTGGGAATAACGCTGCTTTGATATCACTCTTTCCACTTCTCACTGGGTATCACCTAGGTTCATTATTACCCTTTTCACACAAGTTTGACCTATTCTTCCCAAACATGCTTCTAGTTTATGGAGGCCAAGAACTGTACCATTCTCCTTATTCCCCAATTCCCTGTACCCAGTCCAGTGTCTTTATGAGGCAATCAAGAAGTATTCACTGCCTTAATGAGAAGGGGAATCTATTCATGCTCTTGATGAATTATTAATGCTACATGGCACTTGTACTCTCCTTACCTGCCTGATATTAAAAAAAAAAAAAAAAAAGAAGAAGAAGAAGAAGAAGAAGAAGAATACTCCTTAACCACATAAAGAAAAGGATATGTGGTGGAAGGTGGGTGCAGAAACAAAAAATATACTCAGAGTGCCAATTTCAGGGGCTTGTGAGTCTGCTTCTGGGACAAGAACTAGAATACTTCTTGCAGTGTTTCTGCAGACTTTAAAGTAGTAAAAAAAAAAAAAAGGCTAGAAAGTAAGATTGCATGGGTGACTCCAAAAAAGCTGATTTAGTGAATTGTAGTCTGTGTGTTGATTAAGTATTGATCAGTGACTCAGCTTAGGTCTGAAGCAGCCTTAGAAATACCTTCTGAATAAGCCATAAAGCAAAATAAATAAATAAACAGACAAACAAACAAATAAATAAATAAATAAAAATACAAAATAAAAAAAGTACTGATTTAACTGCCAATTTTATTGAGAATTCTGTGAAATCCTTAGGAATAGTAAGTTAAGAAAGTTTGAAAATTTACTTAAATATCTGACTTTTAAAAAATTGACAATCTAACTACTACTAAGGTAAATAAAATTAATTGAGGGACAGATGGCCTCTCTAGATTCATTCTTATCTGAGGTTCACAAAGTGCCTATTTCAAATTTTATTTGTTATTTTAGGATATATTTAGCAAGTAAATTCTTTAGCTGCTGAGTTTGAATAGATCTCATATTGTCAAGTGGTGGTATGGGTCTCTGGCCCCTGGAGATCCTGTGACATTAAAACTCTTTTCATAATGGTGCTGAGATGTTGCTGAGACGCTATTCTTTTTTTTGCTGTGTGGACATCTACACAGATGGCAGGGAAATCTGCTGGTGTTTTTGCAGGAATCAAGGAGGCAACACCAGACAGTGTGTTCCTGATTGCCACGTACTCACTAAAAAAGATGTCATACTTAAGAATGCCCTCAATGACGCAGTGAAAATTTATTAAACCTTGGCCCTTGGGTACATATTTTTTTTAATATTCTGTACACGTTAAACAATTCTGCATACCAAAATACAATGGTTGTCTGTGGGAAAAGCTATTGTTTGAGTTGTCAGCCAAATAAAAATTTTACTTAAAAAAGAGTGGCCACAAACTAGCACTTTATCAATAATAAATGAAGTGTGCATGTCACTTCAAGAAAAATAACTGAAGTTTGGTGCCAATGATAACATTTAAGTTTTCAAATTAAATATTGGAAAATTTGTATCTACCACTATGAGCTTAAGGCTTCCCAAACTTAAAAGGGACTTATCGGATGAGATTTGTGTTTATTATGTAGATATTGACCAATGTGATATTTTGATAACATTTAATGAAATGTGCCAACATTTAGAAGATCTGCTTAATTCAGTGAACCAATATTTTTCAAATGATCAATGCATGTTGTTACAAAATTATGTATGGGTGAAAGACCTAACATAGACCAGTAGGTTTTCCTGTAACACAGTATGAAAAGTTCATTGACATGGTGTTTGTTAGCTTTCACATTGCAATAACCATTAAAACTTATCAAGCTTTAATACAGCATCAAAGGATATCCACAATTATCTGAAAGGCCATTAAAATAGTCCTTCTTTTTCCAACTTCTCATCTGTGTGAGACCAGATTTTCTTCATATACTTCAACCAAAATGACAATGGCAAAAGATAGAATGCAAGTCTTACTTAATGTTCTTGATGGTGTGGTATGTAGACCTAACTGTCTTCAATTAATTAAAAAATCAAAGATATTTGAAAAAATGTAAAAAAATTGGCTCTCTTTTTATTGAAAGTTTTGTTTTAAAAAATATAGTTATTTTTTCATTAAAAGTGGGTATTTTTATTTACATGTAATGGTTGTCACTATTATTTTAAAATTAATTAATAAATATTTAAATATTCTCAATCTTAATTTCTAATATGGTTAAATAAGAACAGGCATAAATTGATATAAACATACTCTTTATGCTATAAGCTCTTTAGGGCCTTCAGTGATTTTTATAGCGTAAAGTATCCTGAGCCCAAAATGCGAGACTTGCTGCTATAGAAGGTCAATAATTGTTATATATTAAAATAATCTGATAAGTAAAAGCAACAGAGATAACTATCTCCATGAGAGGACTCGATACGTGCATGGATAAGTAGTTAGATGCTTTCTTGCAGCTTCACACCTTGCGATCAGAAGGCTAAATTAATCACAAGCCTCAATCATGATTAATATAATCCCTGCGAGGCTCTGCTGCTGTTTTATTTAAACTCTCCTAACATGTTTAGTGTATATCCTTTATTGTTTTGTATGTATATTTGTAAAACACACATTATGGTTTCATGTTGTATATATTTTTAATTTATGTAGTATTGTGATATATATATAATTTTCTTCTTGTTTTTCATCTTAGCGTTGTTACCACATGCTAATAAGAAAAACTGTACAGTCAAATTATCTGACTTATGTTCATTTCTCTCACATGCAGCTAGAGAGTTTATGGCAGCATTAGAAAATTTTATCCTTTAATATGACAAACATGAAAAGCTGCCTTTAAGTTAGAAAATTTATAGAACTAAATACAAAATGACTTCACTGTTCTCAAAACCCAGGCCATTGAGCAGGTTTTATTGATGGTCTGAGTGTACCATGCAGTTGTTCACACCATGAGGATTTCTAATAAACATCGGCCAGACTGCAGGACTTCAAAATCTTGGCTCCACAACTGTGTAATCTTAGGCAAGTTACTTTTCTGTGTTTCAGTCTCATTATCTGTAAAGTGGGATTAATAATAATACCTACATCATGGTGTCAACATGAAGATTAAATGAATTGATATTTGTTAAGAGCTTAAAACAGTACCTGGAATAAAGACACATTATATAGGTGTTTGTGAAATGAAATGAAATGAAATGAAATAAAATGAAATGAAATGAAATGAAATGAAATGAAATGAAATGAAATGAGGTGAATGAAAAGAATATGCCATCTAAGAACAACTTGTTCCTCTGAATCCTAATATCCCTTTCCCATGAGAGTATTTCTCTTCTTTACCTTCTTGGGGAAAATGTCTTGGTAATAAAGTGTCACTGAATGATTATAGATAAAGGTAGGAGGATCTTACTTTGTTATTTTTATAGGCATTGTTTTTATTCTTTGAGAAGAAACTTAAAAATCCCTAAGAATGACATCACATTCTTAAAATCTTTATATAAAATATTATAAGTAGCTATTAGAGTCTTAGCATAAGAATCAGGAGCAGAGAAATATGGATCAAAAAGATTCATGTGCATTTAGACTAAGTTAAATGGTTGTACATTTTTATATCAAATATAGTAAACAGCCAACATCTTTAGGGCTCACAAAGCTATCCTCTTGTTGCCCCATCATGACTTCTGTGACATCCCTGTGCCTGCCTGGACACAGGAAACAATTCCCAGAGCCAAGAGCTATGAAGTCAGAGCAACTAAAACAGACTTCAGGTACTTTCTAAGGCCAAGGAATTCCTGGCATGAGGCATTAAATTTTTCACTGCTTTTATCCCAATCACTGATGATGTCATTTTGGAAGCACTAACTATCAGGAAAAGATAAGTATTTTTAATGGAATTTGAAATAGTTTTTCAAATGAAAGGCCATGCGCATTTAGACTGTAAATACAACCATGGAATTTATTTCTTAATTTGAAAATCAAGCGAAATTTAATTGTTCCAGATTGTTTTTCCATTACAGGCCATTGCTAACTTTCCAAGAGTGGTTGCAATCATTTACTTTTCAAATCAGGCGCCCTGGGATAAAGCCAGATTCACTCTGAGCTGTGGATGTTACAAATGCTCTTGTTTAACCTATAATCGATTTAAATAGAGCCATTCTATAAAATGCAAACATGGTAATTGGTGCAATTTTATTTTTTTTGTATGAAACAGCGTACAAGAATATGCTGTTTTTGACTTCCTGGATCTTTGCACAGCCAGAGTCTGGCAGAATAATCACTGAAGTTCAAATTAAAGCCCCAGATGGAAACAAAAAAACAGGGGCCACCACTGTGCCTTTTTCATGCTTCGAAGCTTAGTTCTGGGCAAATGTGTTTCTAGTTAAAATGTAATCATTTTCAATTCCTTCTGATCAGTGGAAAATATTGGAAAGAAATAGCCTGAGGACTACCATTGCTTTTAATTACCACTGAATGTTGATTTAAATGATTGTATACTTTCTATACATTTGTATTTTTATAGAAAAACAAGAATAAAATAAAAATATGGCCTCTTTATACTATAAGCAAATTGTAGAAAGATCTTTGTTTAACATTACCCACTTTTGGTTAAAGTTTCTTTGTCAGGATTGGATTTTCCCAGCCTTTTTCACCATGGATTGCAGAATGACCTAGCTCAGTTTAAAATCCTTTAATAGTCAAGTCTTTAAATGTAAGTGGTGTCCTTTTAATTCAATAAAGCTCAGGAGAGCTCATATGCTCCTTTGATTAAAGAATTTAAAACTAAAAGATACTTTGGATGACATTTATTCTAACTCCACCATACTTCTACCTCCCCAACCATTTAAAAAATGAATGTATTGAGATTTTTGAGAAAGACAAGTAAAAAACAAACTCAAAAACCAAAACACCCACTATTTCACACCAAAAATTCACAGAATAGTCAATATTTGAAAAGTACAGTAATTTTCATCTTTATATATTATTGAAATCCTATAAATAGAAAATATTTTGTTATCTGGGATCTGAAACATGAACCCTAAAACCCAGCAGTGAATAATGGCACCCAGATCTTGCTCAAAATAAGAATGAATGCAAACACAAAGGTGTCGTGTGGTCCCATGCTATTTCTTCTTTAGGGTCTCAATTCTGAACAACCCATGTGGCTAGGTAAAAAGTGCTTTTTTATGCTTTTCATATTATTTCAAGATTTGTATCACAAATTTAGAAAAAATATCTTAGGAAATTGATTCTACTTTGGAAATACATGATCTCTAAAATGAATCCTGTATTTAGGTGTCCCAAGGAGACATTAGTGATAAAAAGAGAAAATTTATATGCAAGGCTGGTAAAATCTCATAAAGCAATATGTTTAATCAATCTACAAACTGTTAATAAGCTGTGAAGTCAGAGATACATAGGCAGTTCAAAATCATTTTTAATTTTGTGACCTTGGGCAAATAACTCTACTTCTCTTTGCTTAAATTTTCTCACCTGATAAGTAGCTAATTACAGTTCTTTCTTCAAGGGTTCTTGGGGAAAATTAAAAAGGTTAAAATTGTTTGGCTCACTACTACAAACATAGTTACTTCTGAATAACAATTATTGTTATTATGCTTGGGTATATGCCAGTACACAAAAAAGAGATAAACCATTGGTTCTGCCTTCAGGAAATCCATACATTATTTCCCTTACAAAATAGTTTCTTGTTAGGTAAATTCCTAGCTTGATCAATATTGTGGAAATAAAGAAGACAAATCAAATAAGAAAAACAAAGGCTATTTAGAGCTTGCTATCGCAAGGAAGTCAGCCATCATCAATTGCATTTTGGCAGAGATTCAGACACAGGCTGAGGAGTGGGAAAGCATCATAGAAAAAAAGGTAAAGCTTCAGGTATTCCCTGACTGCTGGCATGGAGAATTTGTAGACAGGTTAACTAGAAGTAAAGTATCTTATGCAATTGGTTAGGGATGTGTATTTGACTTTCTCTGCTTGATCCTAAGTTAGAAGTGGGAACAAAAATTAGGGAAGCTGTCAGTTGTTAATCAAGCCCTGGCTATTTGGGCCTAACCAATACAGAAGTTATTGTTTAGCCTCCTGAATTGTCACTAAAGCCAGCAATGTGGCTTCCTGCAAAGTCTGACTTACAACTAGCTGGTTTCCTGGGCTATTTATTGTACATAAACAGGTGTTGATTTCCTGGGCAAGTTGCTGCAGGTTGTGGGTCAAAGTTCTGTTCTTATATGGTCTGCCATTTTTTTGTTTGTATATTCAGTCTTTCAATACTTTTTTAGAGCTTAGTTGCCTTCAAACTCTATAAGGTACTGTTTTTAATATCGACACTTTTGAGGATTTCAACACAGTCCCCTAAGGTGGAAATTTGAAACTTGAGGCTCTTGTCAAATGCTACTACTGAAAAAAACCTTAGACTTAGGAAAGTCATGCTCTTTTTCTTATACTGTAGAAAACACTGCAATGCAAAATGGATAGCTGTTGAAATCCTATTTCTAAATGAGTTACAGATTGAAGTCATGGTTAAAGACTTTGTTAGTAGTGTGATATTGTGATATAATTATATATCTATGTATATATATATATATATATAATTTATGTATAGTTAGTCTTCCTCCCATCTCTTGGCTAAAGCTCTGTTTTAATTTCCTAAGTGGTAACAGTTACAAAGGCTAAAGCAGGTGGCTTCTAGAAAGCCCCTAAGGATGGGGGCTGGTTTTCAGGTTAACTGACCATATGATTAGAATGTTGAAGCTTTTAGCCTCACACCCTGACCTCCAGAAAGAACCAAAGAACTGGAGGTTGACTTAATCACCAAAGGGCAATGATTTCATCAATCATACCTGTGTGACAAAGCCTCCGTAAAAATCCTAATGGAAAGGATTAGGAAAGCTTCCTGGGTGGTGAGCAGGTGAAGCTGTTGGGAAGGTAGCCTGCCCAAAGGGGGACGGAAGCTCTGTGCCTCTTCCCCCATGTCTCACCCTATGCATCTCTATCATCTGGCTGTTCCAGATAAAAGGAGTTGTATATTTTTAGAATAAGCTGATCATTTAGTAAATAAACTGTTTTCCTGAGTTTTGTGAGCTGCTCTAGCAAATTATTGCACCCAATTAGGGGTTGCGGAACCTTCTATTTATAGCTAGTTAGAAGCAGAAGTGAAAACTTGGGTTCATGATTGGCATCTGATTTGGGGGAGGGGAATAGTCTTATGGGTTCCGAGCCCTTAACCTGTGGGATCTGATACTAATTCCAGTTAATAGCGTCAGATGTATTTTTTAAATTACTCCAACAATTGAGGGACTTTGGAGAAAATTTAATTAAATTTTACATTAACATATTGTTATATTTTATAAGATCTGTTACTTTTAACATCAAAACATAAAACATAATTTATATCCACCATCAACATCATGTGTTTCATTGAAAATGAGACTCTTTTCGAATACTACATATACTCAATCTCGTTCAGCACCAGTGACCCACCACTTATCAGCTTAATACCAGCTCTTTTTAGACAAAAAAGATAAAGTTGGTAAAAATAAGCCTTATAATGCCCCTATCTATACTACAGAAAGTCAAATTTAAAGAGATTTGCTGTAAGGCAGGGTATCATCTAGGGTGCCTGAAAGATGGACAATGGCTATGATAATACATATGTATGATGGATATTTTAGTCTTAGAATTATCATATATTATGAACATACACTTTGTAGTCTGCTTATTTGTGTGTATATATTAAAAATTAAGATTGTAAGTAGAAGTATAACCCTGGAATTTTAAAAAGCTGCATGGAGTTAAAGTTTAGAGTGTGAAAGATTGCCTGTTTTTCACAAGTTAAAACCCTGCCATGGCTTGAGGCTTGGAAGTTAAATTCTATTCACTCAAAATAGAAAAAAAAAAAAAAAAAAAAAAACAAGGACACGACCCTTATTCAAACTGAAGCATTGAAGAAGACTAAAACTTATTTGTGATATATCTTCTCCAAAAGCACTCTATCTTGTCGAAAGGACATTTCAGGGCAACTATTCTATTGTGTCATTTCTTTGCCAGGTTTTTTTCCTTTCAATACAGTTGTGGTTTTGGTTTTCACATGTACTATCTTTGACTTGTCAGCCAACCCAGGCACAATTACTTCACACCTGAGCACTGTTATAACTATTTCTTCCTACTCCATCTCATCACAAATACCCAGCAGAACTACTGAAGTCTATTTTCATCATTCATCATTCTATCAGCAGCCATTTGATGGCCTAAGGGTCTTAACTATACTACATCTATGTGGATCCAAAGCTGTTTGTTCAGCTGTGGAACCTGCATCAAAATACTCCAGGAGGGAGATGCAAATCCAAGTTTAAAATGTGCCAGGATAAAGCTGTATATATGCCTTCTCCTTTTAAATTTGCAGCCAAACAACTTGGTACAACCAGTATGTAAATTAGATGCATATTTGCCTTCAAAGAAGGAAAAAAAGAAAAAGAAGTTCTGATTATTTTAAAAGTCAGGAAGTAACAATACTTGTTAATCGGGTCCTCCCAGATTGTAGACACCAAAATGGGGTTAAACACACAAGGATTTAATTAGGGAAATGCCTGTGAGAGAAAAGGTGACTTGAACCAGAGAAGGCTGAGAAATTCTTCAGACCACAATGCAAGGACAGTAAACAGGAAGAGGGAAAGAAGGTTGGATGAAAGTATCTTAGACTATCCTGCAATCTAAGGAAGATTCAGCAAGGCTGTCAGAGGAGTCCTGAGTCTTCCAGGAATGACTTATTTTAGTATCCCTGCTGTCCACAGTCCTTACAGGAAGCAGCCCATGGGAAGCATGGCCTCTGTGCAAACGGGGACGCCTTTGAGAGTATGGCAGTCGGGGCCCTTTATCAAGTTCTCTGTGGTTAGAGGTGTGCAAGGCACATTCTCATACCCACCGTAATTACTTTCTTACAATAGTAAATGTTGTTCAGAATTCAGGGATTAGTTTCATATAAAATATACAAATCTACCTAATTACAATTTCTGTTACAGTAGGACTTGCATATTATTCCTTCCAACAGGATTGGACATAATACAGAGTAAAACAACTCCTCAAAACAGTATACTTCACAATTCAGGAGTAAAGAAATTTTGCTGCCAAATTTCCAGGGATGAGCTGATTTCATTTACAACTTGAATCTGATTATGTTATTAGCTTTGGCAAAAACAAATACATTAAGCTACACTTGTTCTCTTTTTATGACAAAAGGAAGCCAACACATTTAAGATCAGAGACCAACATTTTTCCTGCAACTAAACTCGAGGAAGAATTTGTTCCTTGCTTCTCTGTACAAAGAACATGCACTACCACAATGGGTCATAGCTCCAACTATCGATTTATAGAAGGATAGGAAATGCAGTTCAAGGAGATGATGCTTATATTGACCTTCCTTAATGTAGAGGACTTAATATTAATCTGTAACTTGGTCAAAGGATTTTTATAACTAGCTTTAATAGTATGACTCACAACTATGGCTTATATTATTTTAAAATAATACTGGAACAGAACTCAAATAATTCTGAAAAGATGATATGCTTGCTCATTAGACTAGGCCTGACATTCCCAATTACTAATATCATAGGGAGATACTAGGCTAATCCTTGATGGAGGTCAGTTAGTAGCAGAATTTGTAATCAATGCTTCCTCAAGTGTGGTACATATATCACTCATAGCTCAAGAGGATGTTAGAAGATAAACAAAAATTTATTTTAATAATTAAAATGTTATTTTAATTGGTTTTAAAGGAAAACTATAACTAGTTCATTGCAACCATGAGTTCACAAATTAAATTAAAAAAAATTTAAGATATATTTAATAGTGGTATATTTGTAAGCAAACAACAAAAATCAAATGATAAAGATGATGTGGTGGCTGAATAATGGTTCCAAAGATATCCACATACTAATCCCAGAATTTGTGGATGTTACCTTATTTGGTAAAAAGAAATTTGCAGCTATAAGTAAATTAAGGATTTTGAGATGAAGAGATTATCCGCTATTATCTGGGTGGGCCCAATGATGTAATCACACAGGTTCTTATAAAAGGGAGTCAGGAGAGTCCTGGACAGAGGATTAGCTAACAGGAATAGGGGATGTGACAAGAGGTTAGAGTAAATCAGAGAAACGGTTGTGAACCAAGCGACCCAGGTAGCCTCCAGAAGCTGAAGAATAAGGAATGAATTCTTCCATGAAGCTCCAAGAAGGAACCACCCCTGCCAACACCCTGATTTTAACCTGGGAGGCCACTTCAGGACTCCACCTGAAGAGCTGTAAGAGAATTGCTCTTGTTTTAAAATACCAAGTCTATAATTTATGATAGCAGAGATAGGAAACTAACACAGACCGTAATCAAACGACTGACATTTATAAAACGTTGCCTTAGCAGTGTCTGAGAGCAGGTACTTTATGTTGTCAATCAAAGCAATAGTCATAGCTACAGATGCTAGATATTAGTATATTTTGCGTATTACTTATTCAACAAATATTTATGCAAGTTGTTTATTACCGTGGTATACAATTCATCTGGATCTGGTCATTTGAAATTATTTTTGTAATTGAGTGATAATAATGAGAATAATTAATAGTGTTTATTGAGCATTAAGCAGGCTGGGGATTGTTCTAAGCATTTCATACATATTATCTAACCTTATGGGATGGTTTCTGTTTTAATCTCCATTTTATAGGTGATTTCGCTGATGCATGGAGAGGTAAAATAACATACCCAAGATCTCAAAGTTGAGAAACCAGTGTTGAACCTACAGGTCTGTCTTTATTTGAGGCCTAGGTTTTCACCGTATTTAAGGAGTCCTAGATTTCTCTGAACACGAGCACTGTGATCCCACAACAATTCATCTGCTAACCAAGCTATTGAGTGACTAACTGGTGGGTGGCATATACACTGTGGATAGACTGAACAAGGGGATGATTATGTCCTGGGCAGAGCAGAGCAGTGTGAGAGTTCATCTAGTCGGGACGATGCATAATTTAAAATTCATGAATTGTTTATATCTGGAATTTTTTACCTAATATTTTCAGTTGACTACAGGTGACTGAAACCATGATAAGCAAAACTGCAGATGAGGGAGGACTACTGTATGCTGAAAAGCAGTATGATTACACACTTGTATGACATTCAACCCACCAGCTTTATGTCCTGGATCCATTGCTATACTGATAAGGCAGTTATAAGGTTACCTAGGAATTTTGATAAGGCCTACTTTTATCACGCTGTAAATCAAAGGATAAAAGTGATGATGGCCCTTAGAAAAACATGTGATTTAAGTTGTACGATAAGTCTTGAGTTTCAACAGGTGGGTAATCACATCCAAATAAAAACACTCTAGTAGCTAGTACTCTGTGATTTTGCTGCTGAGATATAAGTAGTTGTGGATTTTAGGTATATGAAGAGTGAGCCCATTTTGTCCTAGCCTGGTGGTGTAGTGCAGTTGGGGACATTATACCAAATTAAGTTCTGACTTAGAATGAGGACTGATGTAAAATTTTTTTCTCTAAGAGAAAAACCCAAGGAACTATTGTTTACATTACTATATCAAAGTAAGCAGTCAACAGAGAGAAACACACTATATCCTAAAGGAGAAAGAGTGTTTTCTTGAATTGCAGAATGTTGATACCATATATCTGTCTGACATCAAAGCAGCTGGTTATAAATCTTGCAGATAACCGATCATCTCAGATCCACAAAGGCAAAAGTTGAAAGAGAAGGAGCATCAGAAGAGGCTGAGAGACTCCGCGGCCCCTGCAGGAGCTGAAACTAGTTACAGTGTGACATATATCTGAGCTTTCTGCAGGACGTGGCTGCCCATTTAAATGCTAATGTGCAACTCTGGCATATTCTAGGAATTAAAAGTGCTGAAGCAGGCAGCAGCATTAGAAATTTCAGAAAGTTGTTGAATATTCAGTATCCATGTGCTAAAGAGCTCAGGTATACTCTCAAATGTCAGAGAACAAACCACAGCTCTCACTATGCTCCACAAAGAATTTGTTGGCAATATGCCACTTTTTAAAGAAAGCGTGAGTGAAGTTCTGAGTTTTCAAGTGATTTTTACTAAGTGTTTATTAACAAAAAAAAGGTCATCACCTACAATTTATATTCAAGATATTAAAAGTCAAATTTTAAAGTTCTTTTTGGTTAACAAATATATATCTTATAGTCTCAATCATCTTCAGCTGTGAGAACTGAAAATTGTCAGGCATTTAGGTGAATTTCAGGATTTTGTTTCATTTTTACTCTGTATTTATAGAGCATGGCAAAGCCATAGTACTGTCTCGTCACAGAGCCTGCAATAACTACCTACCTATGTACCAGGCTCTGTGATAAGGATAAAGCCAATGGTAGGTTTCTCTTCCTGACTCAATTTCTGCTATAGCAGTGGTTCTTGAAGTGTGAGCCTGGAGCAGCAGCAACCATATCCCTTGGTGTGATGGTTAATTTCATGTGCTGGACATCGTTCCGTAGTGTAGCTGTTAGCACATCTGCTTTACACGCAGAAGGTCCTGGGTTTGTGCCCCAGTGGAGCCTCAGTCCATGGTCTATGGCCATGCTACCCTGAACAAGCCCGATGTCTGTTCTCGGAAGCTAAGCTGGGTCGGGTCTGGTTAGTACTGGATGGGAGACCACCTAGGAAGACCAGGTGCTGCAGGCATAAATAATAATAAATAATAAAAAAATTTTCATGCATTAACTGGAGTAGGCCATGGGGGTGCCTAGACCTTTGGTCAAATGTTACTTTGGGTGTGTCTGTTAGGGAGTTTCAGGATGAGGTTAACATTTAAATTGGTAGACTGAATGAGTAAAGCAGATTTGTCTCCCTAATGTGGTGGGCCTTCTCCAAACAATTAAGACTTGAATAGAACAAAAGTAAGAGTAAGAGGGAACTCCTCCTCCTTCACTGCTTGCACTGGGATATAGTTGTTTTATTTTTGTTTGTTTGTTTGTTTGTTTTCCCTGCTTTTGTATTTGAACTAAAAAATCTGCTTTTCTTGAGTCTCAAGACTGCTGACCTTTGGACTAGAACTTACACCATCAGCTCTCTATATGTATAAAAATATAAATGCCAACATGCTGTATATTTATTGTTGTTTGATATAGATATATTTTAATGACTAACTGAAACAGGTAAGAATACTTCTCAAACCCTTCAAGAATTCTAATTGCTTTTACTTTTGCTATGTGATGGACCTTATCTAAGACAAACAAGCTGTAATATAAAACATTTTTACACTACACTGCATTCACAGAGCCTGCTGTAGTTGTACAGTGCTCCCTCCCCAGGCTCCCTGATCTCTATTATTTCGTCTCTACAATTAAACATGTGCTCTGCTTTAAGGCACTTCAAGGACAATCAGAGGGGCTACAGGAATTCACATTCTGACATTTTATTACCAAAGCACTTACACTGTCCTCAGAGATGTTCTTGTGAACTATTGGTGGTACACGTTTGCCATTTTCATCGACATTAAGAGTTGTTAATGAAAGGCACAGACTTTTCTTTTTTTTTTTTTTTTTGCCTTGTGGAAGATCAACCCTAGTTACCTTTCTGTTCTAGAAGGGGCATTTGGACAGACAGCAGACTGTTTGTGTCAAACACATTGTACTAGGATGGTGTATATAGTCCATGCTATATACAGAAGTTGTGACAGACCTTCAGCCAAATAGCATGCTCTGGAATTCTTTGCAGGCAGAGCAGCAGTCTATTTTTTCAGTAAACACACACAACAAATGGACTAAAATGTGTTATAGACTATTAGTCAAATACAGGCATGTCTTGTTTAATTGTGCTTCACTTTACTTTCATCACAGATATTGCAGTTTTTATAAACCAAAGGTTTGCATTGCACAGGTCTGTCAGTGCCACTTTTCCAACAAATAGCATTTGCTGACTTCATATCTGGGTGTCATATTTTGCTAATTCTTACAATGTTTTAAACTTTTAAAATCATTATTATATTTGTTATTATTATATATAACTATTATATATAATAGTTAAGGTGATGAGGAAGCTGCAGAAGAAAAGTTTGAAGCTATCAGGTTTGGTTCATGAGGTATAAGGAAAGGAGCTGTCTCTATAATATAAAAGTTCAGGGTGAAGCAGCAAGTGCTGATGTAGAAACTGTAGAAAGTTATCCAGAAGGTCTAGCTAAGATAATTAATGCTACACTGAGCAACAGATTTTCAATGTAGACAAAACAGCCTCCTATTGAAAATAGATGCCATCTAGGGCTTTCAGAGCTGGAGAGTAGAAGTCAATGTCTGGCTCAAAGCTTTAAACAATAAGCTGACTTCTCTTTTGAGGGGCTAATGCAGCTGGTGACTTCAAGCTAAAGCCAATGTTCATTTACCATTCTGAAAATCCCAGGGCCTTAAGAATTATACTAAATTGACTCTGCCTTTGCTCTATAAATGAAACAACAAAGACTGATGACATCTGTTTACAACATGGTTTCCTGAATATCTAAGACTTACTGCTCAGAAAAAAAAAAAAAAGATTTCTATCAAAGTATTACTGCTCATTGACAATGCATCTGGTTACCCAAGAGCTCTGACTGGAGATGTTCAATGAGATTCATGTTGTCTTCATGCCCACTAACACAGTATCCATTCTGTAACTCATGGATCAAAGAGTAACTTTGACTTTTAAGTCTTATTATTTAAGAAATACCATTTCTCAAAGCTATAGCTGCCATAAATAATGATTCCTCTAATGGATGTGGGCAAACTAAATTGAAAACCTTTCTGGAAAGGACTTGTGATTCTAGATGACATTAAGAACATTTGTGATGAGTGAAAAGAGGTGAAAATATTAACATTAAAAGAGGTGAAAATATTAACATTAACATTAAATATTAACATCTATGAAGGTTGATTCCAACCTTCACAGATGACTTTGAGGGGTTCAAAACTTCAGTGGAGAAAGTAACTGCAAATGTGGTAGAAATAGCAAGAAAACTAGAATCAGAAGTAGAACCTGAAAATGTGACTGAATTGCTGCAATCTCATGATAAAACTTTAGTGGATGAGGAGTTGCTTTTTATGGATGAGCAAAAAACATGATTTCTTGAGATGGAATCTACTCCTGGTGAAGATGCTGGGAAGATTGTTGAAATGACAACAAAGGATTTAGAATACCACATAATCTTAGTTGACCAAGCAAGGGCAGGGTTTGAGAGGATTGCCTACAGTTTTGAAAAAAGTTCTACTATGTGTAAAATGCTATCAAATAGCATCACATGCTCCAGAGAAATGGTTCATGAAAGGAAGAGTCAATCGATGTGGAAGATTTTATTGTTGACTTATTTTAAGAAATTGCCACAGCCACCCTGACCTTCACCAACCACCACACAGTCAGTGGTCACTTACATCAAGGCAAGACGCTCAACCAGCAAAAACTTATGACTCACTGAAGGCTCAGATGATAGCTGTGTTCTTTTAGCAATAAAGTATTTTTAAATTAAAGTATATATGGAAGTCAAAAGAATTGTGTGATTCTTTATTGAGATATTTGCTTTATTGTGATAATCTGGAACTGAACTTACAATATCTCTGAGGTATGCCTATAGTCTAATCTTACATTTGTCATCACCCACAAATATTCATTGAGAGCTACTGTGTACAAGCCAGTGTCTGATGGCATGGTAAACAGACACACACACAAAAGCCCTAAATCATCATTATCACCACCAAGTATATATTGAATGCCTACTGCATAAAAGCTAGTATCCTAAATGAGCATGCACAGACACTCCCAAAATACAAAGCCATTTGTTGAGTGCCTTTATATATTGAGTGCCTTTATTAAGGTACTTCATATATATTTTACTTATTATATCCTCTCAATATCAATATGAAGCAGGTGTTATTGTCACCATTTTCAGATGAAAAAGTGGCACACAGAGCTGTTAAATAGTTCACTCAAAATCACTTATTTTGTGAAATGAAAGAACCAGATCTTAAATCTATGTTTTTTTTTCTGAATTTGGACATTGTATTTTTCTGTGCTTCCAGAAATTTTTACCTAAGTGGTAGGAATATATGCTTTAAAAAAACAAAACAAAACAAAACAAACAAACCCTCACCAATAATGCAAATCTGTAAATACCAAGTGAGAGGTGAGGGATATGAAGGGTAATT
This sequence comes from Cynopterus sphinx, assembly GCA_030015415.1. NCBI lineage: Eukaryota > Metazoa > Chordata > Mammalia > Chiroptera > Pteropodidae > Cynopterus > Cynopterus sphinx. The sequence continues at coordinate 142,444,696 of CM057380.1, forward strand.
GTTAAAGAAACAGATGAATATTGGTACTGTTCTACTAAGGTCCACCCAGGAAATCAGAAACCACACTGGGCATTTTAATGAAGAGATTGAACAGATGGGTATTGAAAGACTGAAAATGCAAAAGGGAACCCACAGGCAACTGCAAGAAGCAGCTCTCACACCTAAACTTTGGGAAATATGTCAGAGTTGGAGGTATCAGAACTTCAAAGCTCACAGATGGGTGTGATTCCTTCTGGCCTCTTCTTTCCATTTTCTTTATGATGTTTTTTTCCCCACCTCCCCCAAGGGGAGCTTTACTCTTGTGGGTCTCCAAATTGGGAAATAAAGCATGCATTGGTTTTCTTCTGTTTCTACCAAATTAGTTTTTCTACCATTATTCTATCCCCCACTGTCTGCTAAATTGTCGTTTAATTACAGTTTATAATAAACAAACAAACAAAAAAAAAACTAAGTATCACTGGAAAGGAATTCTGAAATGATAGGCAAGGGGATTAATGATTTTATGTAATCATTCTTCCCTCAAATTGGCTTTCTGCTCTTAGTTTTAGCTTTGTTGCATTAATCTCTCATGAAACTACAGTGAGACATTCATGATACATCCACACCATGGCGTTTTGGCAGGTGCCTTCATACACATTTTTTTTCAATACATACTATAAATGTATTTTCCTTATGATTTTATTTTCTTCTTTCTAGCTTATACAGTATGTAATACATATAATATACAAAACATATGTTAATTGACTATGCTATTGGTAAGGTATCAAGTCAACAGTAGGCTGTTAATAGTTAAGTTTGTGGGGAGTCAAAGATTCTACACAAATTTCTGACTGCACAGAGGGTCAGTCCCCCTACGCCCTGCATTGTTCAAGCTTCTGCTGTATACAGAGTAGCCATAAATACTGTGTTTGCATGCATCATCCTCTTCAGCATCCCATCTAAGATGTTCTAGAGAACAGATGCTTGCTGTGATAGGATTCCTCATGGGACAAGGGCTTAGAGAATGTGGGACTTGGGAAAAGAGCTCTAAGGCATCTTACATGAGGGTAAATGTTAAGTGGTTAGTTTATCCCTGAAGAAAGAAAATGAAGGAGCTTGGCAAAGCCCTCATCCTCAATCCTTATCACATACCACCTTTTACAAGAGAGAAAGAGGTCTCCCCTCCACCCCCCAGTTAAAAAGCAATAGAAAAATTGCTTTCTAAAATTTTGGTGTTAGAGTTCATGGTCCTGCATATCTTCTGAACCTACATAAAAACGTCTCATCTAAAGTAGGCTGGTGTGGAATTATGATGCTAAGAACTATGCCATCACACTCTAAAACCTTGCAAAATGAAAGCCCTTGTTAAGTCCCTGTTAAAATATTACTTTTTTTTTCTTTTTTGTACAAGGGCATTTTATAGAATGCTTTAAATGATTGGAGGGGAAATAAAGAGATTAATCATTTTATAAGCACAAATTAATATGACTCTTTGTGCTATTGGCGTCTTACTGGGCAATCAAATTTTAAAAAGAAACAAAAGTTTCTAGGATTTACATTGTTCTGTTTTAGCTAATGACTGTTCATTGCTCCCTGGCTTAGCTACTTGCTGATTTATACCCTTAAAACAAAATTCTTACAATTATTTTCTTTATTTAAAAGTCCAATTTCAAATAGTCCCTCTGAAAGGGAAGATCTAAAATCTAAGAAGTTATATAATTTTCCAAAACTATGCTCTTCAGATTAAGTTCTAAAAGTAGTTTCTTTGGGTAACAATTTCCTTCAGACCTCTATCTTATATCCCTAGGCTAACCCTGTTATTCAAATGTTTTCTATTAAGGTCATTTTTTACTATTTATTTTACTGTGGATAATCCTAGGGTTTTGTAGTCTTCTATGCTCTCGTCACGTGCTTTCTCTGGACCATCTCTTGAATAGCCATTACTTCAACTCAAAAATGATGACAGAAAATGTACAGCTGTACCTCAAACTCTCTCTAAAACTCTCAACTGCCTTCTTGACACCTTCCCTGAGAACGCATCTCAAACTCAGCATGTCCCAAACTGAACTAGTCATCATCAGCTTTTCTTTTATTGTCTATTTCAGAAAATGGCACAGCTACCTATCAGGTAGCCAGGCCAGAAAATTGTAGATTGTCTTAAACTTTCCTCTTCCTGCAAGATGATCCTCCACAATGACTATTACTCGCTGTCCACAGTGAGGGTTATGAAAGATGCCCTCCTGCCATGTGTAGCTCCTGATTCTCCATCTCACACTGGGTGATGCCATTAACTTCTCTTGCAATATTAAAACTGCATGAAGGTTTGGAGTATGGTGAGGAGGGATGTCCCCTTAACCCTCTGAGTAATGGTTTCTTAGAAGCCAAAGCAATACTCTGGCGCACGCGCGCATGTGTGCGCGTTCTCGTTCTCTCTCTCTCTCTCTCTCTCTCTCTCTCTCTCTCTCTCTCTCTCTCTCATCCAGTTATGATTCATAAGGCTAAGTGGAGACCTATTAAACTGCACTCAGAATCATTCCTATCTTCTAACTATAAGTATGTTTCTTGATCAAGATTGTTCTGAGTTCTCCAAATGATGTTCAGGATATCACTTTGTACAAATCCAGAATGTTTAAACCAAGTGTTCGCTAGGGCTGTCAATCACTTATGTAGACAATGATATATGCAGCTTGAGGATCTAGACAACTCCTGAACATCTTGGTTTACCAGGTTTGGGACTAGGAGTTGAGGAACTGGTTGAAAACCACTATTCACTTGTTGAACAACAACAGTTCAAGTGGATGCTCTCTTCACATTTTGAAAATGTCTTGGTATTTACATATGGACTGTCTTAGCTGTCACTACTGCATAGAACTCTTTAAATGGCCAAGTCAGCCAGAGCACCTCTGTTGGTTCCACTCTCCTCTTTCCGATTGCTTTTGTGTATTTTCGCTGGGCAAAACACCATCTAATAGAGTTTAAAATGAAACTTTCCCAGGCAACTGACATTCTTCTGCTTTCTGTCCATAGGAAACCACCTTCAAGGTCTTGAAGTTATCCATAGCCCTTGAGATCTGTTTTGTTCTTTGCTTTTCGTGAGGCCACAACTAGTTGCCAATTATTTCTTCCTATCAAGACTAGATGTTTAAGGGCTTTCAAAACTGTAAGAGTATTTGCCCCCTTACAGTCAAACTTCTTGAGATATTTGTCTATCCTCACTATTCATGTTGTTACCTCCTATTTACTTCTCAACCCAGTGTAATATGGCTTTTGTCCTCAAACTTTTACTGAAGCTATTCTCATTGAGGCCTTGGTGCTAAATTAAATAGACATATCTCAGTTGTCAATCTAATTTCTTCTAGACTTTGATAGTTAGACCACTCCTATTTGAAATGAATTCTCTCTTCAGCTTCTTTGACACTTCTCTATCTCTATGGCTGTTTTGTCATTCTATTTTTTTTAGGCTCCTTTCTTTTGCCTGTTAAAAAATATTTCTGTTCCTCAGAACCCAGAGTCTTCCTGTCTCCTCTCTTTATACACACCTCTAAGCTATCTCATTAATTTTCATGCATTTAAGTACTACCTCTATACCCATGTAGCCAGCTCTATATTTCCAGTCCTGTTGTTCACCTAAGCTCTCAAAATACGCATATCTAGCTGCCTCTGGATACACACCACTCGACTTGTCTAAAACTGAATTTATAAAAACGCAAAACTAATATTCCTACTTTTCTTAGTGAACTATAACACTGGATATCCACATGCTCAAGCCTAAAACAGAGATGTCAGTCCTGACTCCTCCTCTTTTTACCTTACTCTCCAATTAATATCTAAGTTCTTTCAGCTCAACTTTCGAAATATTTTTTAAATCCTTGTACTTTTTCCATCCTTTCTGTGCTACCATAGTTCAACCCATGATGACATATCCCATAGATTTCTGGAACAGTCTCCTAAATGGGCTCCCTGACTTCTTGCTGGCCCCTCTCCAATCTGTTTTCTGGGCTGCAATAAAATTCCTCTAACATACAAATTTAATCACGTCACTTCTCAACTTTCCTGTCAACGTCTCCACACTGCTTTCAGCAATAATTCTAATGTTTGTCACATTGTTTAAGAGGCCCTTTTGTGATCAACCCCACTCACCCCTCAAGGCCCATGTGCTGCCATTCTCACTCTGTAGTACTGCTTTCAGGTCTCAGACTACGTTAATTCTCTACCTGTGAACTTTGGCCATCCCCATGACTCTTCTCCTCTCTGATCAGGCTCTCCTTTCTGCTTGTGACCTCTGCATTCTCCCCCTACAATTTATTCACATAACATACTTTTTGAACATTTACTATTAGCAGGCATTGTTTCAGGTGGTTAGACTACAGTAGGGAGCAAATTGAGCACATCTCTGAACTCACAAGTTTCAGAGTCTACTGGACATATAGATAAGCAAACTTAGGCCACTGTAGATCTTGTGATGAGTTGGGAAACTAGAAACTCCAAGAGCCCAGATGAGGGCATCTCACTCAGGCTAGAAATGAAAGGCTTCCTAAGGCAGTGTTATTTAGAGTGTTAGACCTGAGACAAAGTAGAAAGGTAAGAATCCAAGGGGTTTAAGAAGGACCTCAGAATTTTTCTTCTCTCTTCTGCTTTTTTTTTGCCCCATTCTCACTTTTCTTAACTCTTGTCCTTTTCCACATCCCACTGTCTTCATTTACAAAATAAACCCTTTGGTTGGTTCTTATTGTATCCCAGAGGTTAACTATTTTTCTTCTTCACTGGTTGAATCAATTTTCATACAAGCCCTCTCAGCCCTTCAGCAAACCCACTAACTCCCTTTCTCCAAATATCTCAAGGTGAAAATAAAGAAACCTCATCCCTTAGAGCAGCTATGTCATTTATCTCTTGGATAAAGCTATCTGTTAATTTGTAGCTACCTAGAGTCATGCCCAGTTGTTCCTTTATCCTCTGCTGTATACATTTTCCAATTGTCCATTTGTTCATGTTTTTCAATGGTCTGCATGTCAAATTGCAGACAATTGAAATAGATAACCCATGATCTCTCCTCATCATCCAAAATAATAAAGCACATATCAGGTTTAAGAAGCCTTTCCCCATAGCTGTGAGATTCCTGTCAGACCACAGGCTCACCAGACAACATGTTGGTAATGATTCTAGGCTTACTTGAGCTTTATTCTGCGCCATAGCAATACCTCTTACATACAGTAAAAACTAATCGGCTAACCCCAACCTACAAATATCTCAACTTTCTGTTTTTAAGAAGGTATATCATGTTAAAAAAAAATTGTTCCTTTAGGGATCATTATTTTACATAGTCCTCCTCTTCAATAAGTGATCCCCATTTATAAAGGTTTCAGTAGGATAAGAAACTTCCTAGAACAAATTTGCAATCACCTCCACCTTCCATCCTCTCCAGGGTAAAGAAGAGGGTAGGCTTACCTATGATTGGTCAGTGTCTATGGATGACTTTGCCTTGCATTAGGAATGTCATTGTTTTCCTCATTCACTACTGCCTGAGATTTGGACACAGTGCTGGTGCATATATATAGAAGGAAGCTAATTACTTCATTTTTTTTCTCATTGGAACATTTTTCTTATCCAGTTGCAGATAATATTCCCTTTCCTTTAACAGCTCCTCTCTGAATAAACCAATAGCACATTCATCAGAAGAGCTGAAGTTAGAGCCCAGGAGGAGACAACAGAAGGCTGGGATCAGGGTGGTGAGGGGTACTAGAGGGCAGTGTCCATCAGTTCCTGGATAATTGGCCTCCCAGTCTCCCCAAAGGGAGCTCTTAGTAGAGGCAGATGGAGACTTCTATTTAATTCCTTGTATGTAAAAAATATAGGTATAGATATATAGAGATATAGAGATAGATGATGTAAATGTTTTCACCCATAAAGAGTCATTTTTTACAATGGCTTCATTCAGGGCTTTTTCTTGAAAAGCCCTGAACTCATTATTGCATTAGCTCTTTTGGGGACTTTATAGCAATCATTTCCTTGGTCTGAAGCAAAAGAGAATCAGAACACAGGCTGCCTTTTCAATTTTTGTTTTGAAAAAAATAAATAAATAAAGAGAACCTGAGTGCTTTAATCACGTGCACCTTATATACAGGGGCACTATCTACATGCAAAGTCTATAGTATTTTAATTAGTTTTGATGTCCTTTCACAGAGAGATTAACCAGTCAATAAGGACAAATCATGGAAAGGGCAGTTAATAAACCAAGATGTAGATACTTTTACATACTATCTGGCAACTCCTGATAATACAAAATGGCTGGAAATTTTGAAAAAGACTCATCCATTCTGAGAAAGATTTTATGCTAATTTTTTAAAACATTTCCAGTACATGCTTAGAAATTTAAGAGCAGAACTGCCATATATGAGATTCGATCAAAGGGATGAGTCGGAGGTGGGTAGCACTAAAATCAGGCTTGTGCTCTGGCCAGGAAGTTATATAACCTGGGCTAGTGGAAGCTCTGCTTAAAAGATTGAATAATAGAAAATTGACAAATAATCTAAATAGTCAATAATGAGTTACCAGTTTAAAAATATACATGGAATCATTAAATAAATTAATTAAAACAGTGATGTGTGCATGTGTGTGTGTGTAAAACTACATAAAAATGCAGGTTAAAAAATAGAATATATTAACCCCATTTTTATGAAAGACATATACAGAAATATAAACATTACAGAAATACAAACATATACTATAAATGCACGTGTGTATGTATACACACATAAACAATAGTCCTCCCTGCCATTCACAGTTTTTTTTTTCCACAGTTTTAGTTACCCAAGGCCAATTGCAGTTAGAAAATATTAAATAGAAAATTCCAGATATAAACAATTCACAAGTTTTAAATCACTTGCCGTTCTGAGTAATGTAATGAACTCTCAGGAGGCATTTCTTTTTCCAGGAGCTCCACGCTGTGTATGCTCCGGGCCCCGTAAATCACTTAGTAGCCATCTTGGTTATCAGATCACGTGGCAGTTTCATGGTGCTGTGTTCAAGTGACCCTTATTTTACTTAATAATGACCCCAAAACACACGAGTAGTGATGAGGGTAATTTGGATACAACAAGAAGCGGCAATGTGCTTCCTTTAAATCAAAACGTGAAACTTCTCAACTTAATAAGGCAGTTTCTTACCTCACATCATCTCAAGACAGGTGAGTGCCGTACAATAGAACATTTTGAGGGAGACCACATTCATATGACTTTTCTGACAGTATATTTTTATAATTGTTCTATTTTTTATTAGTTATTATTAATCTTCTACTGTGCCTAATTTTTAAGTTAAAATTTATCATAGGTAGGTATGTATAGGAAAATACATAGTATGTATAGGGTTCGGTACTATCCACAGTTTGGGGCATTCTCTGGGGATCTTTGAACATGTCCCCTGCAGATAAGGAGGGGACTACTGTATATGTATGTATCTATAGGAAAAAAAAAATAGAAGAAGCACATAAAAATGTTAACTGCAATTCTCTTCATTGAATAAGTTTTGGAGTGACTTTCTACTGATCAAAGTGTACTGAATTAATTGTGGATAGGTGTATGGGGAATGGTCTGAAAGAGGAAGAGAGAGATGGTTATTTTCATGTGTAATAAAAAGTTAAAACCATAAACAGTGAATTGGAACTTAAAAGATAACAATAAGAGTTACTTTAAAAGAGACAGATATACGTATATTAGAAACCCGAAAACATTGAAAACTATTCGGACAAGTTAAAAAGAAAGTCTAAACAGTCTGAGGACAAAGTATTATTCACTATTTGATTTGGTCAGTTTTTCAACTGTAGTAATGGTGGCTTTATGACGACATTTCACAAGTCAAAAATGGGCATTAAAGTGAATCATCAATTTAGAAGAGTAATTATAAAGTAATTCCACTTGTGATTTTCATTGCATTTAATGATCCCACTCAGAAGAGTAATACTATATTCCTTTAAATGATTTGTTACTGCAATGTTCAAAGAGATGCAATGTATAAGGGAATTATGCATTTGGTACTTTGCATTAGCTTTATTAGAAAAATGAGAGAAAAGGGGTGTATTTAGATGTGCTTTCCATTCCCTGACTTCTCCCTTTGTAAGAATTACATTCTGGTTAATTCTTGAGACAAGAGGCTGAAGCTAATATTGATCAACCCAGATTAGCATTTCTGTCAGACATCATACTGGTATATTTAACCTTCCCATTACTCTGGTAGACAGGTTTTTACCATTTAAGAGATAGAGGCTCAGAGGAATTTCTTACCTTCTGTATAGTCACATGGCCAGTTAGGTGGTAGTACCAAGATTTGTTCTTAAACCTTCCTGACCCCAGAGACTCTGCTCTTTTCAATTAGAACAGAGTTATAACATTCCATGGTGGTAGATGGAGTTATTTTTCAGAATTAAGAACAAGGTAATAAGGTCACCTTGAGGTCAGGTTGCTAGCAAAGTTTGTAAAAACAAGTGAGAAAGAAAGAGCTTTGGAGGGGTAGGTTATTATCTACTAATAGGCAAAAGAATGGCAGGTGTTCTTCAATTACAGTACTGCCAAACAGAGCTCTCTTTCTCATGCCTCTCATTAGATGCCTTGGTACAGAGATGCTTTAGTATGAAAATGTTAGCTTTAGTAAATACTACAGTGTTTATCTAAAACATTTTTGGGAAAAAAATTATATCTTAAAGGCAAAGTTTGGAATTATCTAGGCTTTGGTTCAATTCTGAACTAATAATAGTCAGAAATAAAAGGGCCATGTGAAATGAAGCCTTTGCAATTGTATTGAATTGCTTGCTATCTTATGCATGTGTCAAGATATAGATTTTTAGCAATTAACAAACATTTTTCAGATTACACAGTCTTGTAAGAAATGTAAGGGCCAAAAACATCTCCTAGAATGACCAAAATAGCCTATTGTTAACACTTGACAGAAATTAGACCATAGAGTGGATAAAAGTTTGATTTGTTTAAGGTGTTGTTAACTCCCTAGAAAATACCACCAGCACTGTGAACATTAGTAACCTGGTAAATATAGCTTATCTGACTGAATGATAAAAATATAGGCTGACTAACCATCAGCCTACACTAAATTAACATGAAATTTTTAAATGCTAAGAAAAATACCTATTTTTTTAAGCTGTGAACTTCTATTTAATTTTTTAAATTACAGATTTATTGGAAAAGTTAAAGCGATTGCTTTTTTATAAATAAAATGATGCAATAAAATATTACCTTTTGCATAAACTGAAGATGTTTTTTCATAGCTCAAAGGAGTGACTTCATTTCAATCATTTTATTACTTTAAAAGGTGTTGAATCCTTTGCTTTAAAAATAAAACAAGCACATAAACCAACAAATAAAAAGCACAAAATGAAACGACTCCTGAAAACTAATACAATGAAAGAGAAGTTACAGTGATATGAACCAAAGCTGCCAGTGGTGATTCTGACTGGGGCTCTCACCTGAGATATGTTGAAGAAAAAATGACAAAGAAGCTGCTAGGTATCGTTGTATTTGGAAATACAGCATAGCTGCATATGTGGATTGCTGAAAGGAAATTATGGGATTGAAGAAGCCACTCTGCCATTTCCTTGTCCTACGGCCTCTTTGACAGAACAAGTTGGGAAGAATAGAAGGATAGAACTCTAGAAATGTGCACCAAGACCTGAAAATTATCCTCTTTTGATACTTAAAAGCAGGGCTTCAGGCAATTCTGTTTATTGCATTAGAATTTAATAATAGCTGAGTGGTTTTTAAAATACATTTTAGAAGAAACATTGTACATGTTTGTGCTTCATTCTAAATTCAAATATAAGGTGTCCTATTTCCATTTCTTGCTTTTATACTGTGCTAACTGTACATAAATGGAAAATGATTAACCTTTTCAAATGAAAGAAGCTGGATAAAAAAGCAAGATGGCAATCGTGGTTTTTATTTTTTTTAAAGAGCATATTTTATATACAGTATGAAAAAAGAAATAAATTTACTGAGTGTTATTAGTATAAATTATTTCCAGGTCTGAACATAATAAAATTGTATTCTTTTTCTTATTATTCCCCATTTCTCTAAAATAAATGTTCATTATTTTTAGAGTAGAAATAATAATTTATTGATAAACTTTAAAAAAAACACTGATTACCTTAATTTCTATTAGAGGAAGTAATAAATTAATAAGCATTTCTGGACTATTGGGTACGAATAAAGAAGGCATGATCTATCCCCTCAAAAAGTATAAAATGTATGAGAAAAGGCAGACTGAACCTGAAAAAAAGAAAATCATAAATAATAGATGGTGATTATAAAAGTCAATGTTATTTATTTTGTAATTATAAAGGCCACTACCTTTCAAGTTTATTTATTAAAATAATATTTTAAATGTTCTTTTGTGCCACATACTACTTTATACATATACTAAAAATTCAGTGATTATTAGAGTTTGCCTATACCTTCATATATAAAATATTTTCCAGAAAATGTTTCCTCCAAAAAACTTTATCTATAAGTTCCCAAAACAGTAGTCTAAAATAATCAAATTTGTCCCAAACATTTATGAATGCTCACTTCATCTTTTATCACTTCCATGCTCTTCATTTGTTACTCATTTCACTAATAGATGTTTGTGTTAAATCTCCCTATTTTAACATGTCAGTGGAAATCCAAACCAAATGGAAAAAGAGAAAAGGGCCACATGTACAAAGCTTTAAAAATCATTTTTGGATTTTAATTGGATCCGCTTTGACTATAATTCTGACCATTTGAGTCAGTTATTGTCATTTGGGGCAGAGACAGATTACTGATAATATGATACTTCTCTTTACTCAACTGTAACATGGAAATATAAAGTAGATTAACTCTTTTTAAAGGAACTATATAATGAAGGTAATGCTATCCTCCACTTTCTGATTAGAACTACTTTCTTTAAAAGAAGTCTTTCTGGGAAAATTAAACATCAAGGCAAATCGGATTGACCACTAAGTTTTTTAAGGCTAAGATGGATTTTTTTTCCATGAACATGATACAAAAATAGAAAACAAGAGACTTGTCCCTTAATCAGCTGAAAGTGGTTTTTCACCTTTCCTAAGGATTCAAGCGTGTTATTGTTACTATGGCAACAGATTGTAAGTATAGTGACCAGAGTTTCTCATGCCAGCCTGATTACTTACTAAACAGAAGGAAATAGAACATTTAATTATTTTTTATTTAAAGAATTTTTTAAATAAATGTTTTTTATGCTCTTGAATACAGGAATAAAGGTTTAATAATAAGAACCATATTGCAAAAGGAAGTTGAGCATGGGAATAGTAAGAAAGGAAGCTAGATCTCAGGCCAAAGGGCATGCCATCTGTGACCTGATGGTGGTGGGGCAGTGACCTCTTGGTTGGCCTGAGTGGATTCTGAATTCTCTCACTTGGCTTTTGGCCCTCTCTCTGGTGGAAGGAAAATGCTGGGTTAGTGATAATGTGTGGATGATAATTCATTCCCTCACCAACAAACAAGTTCTTATTGAGTATATGCTACATACCACACACTATTCCAGTACCTGACACAGTGTTCGAACAAAAAGACAAAAATCAGTGCCATCATGGACTCACATTCTTGGGGACACAGGCTAAAACCAAAGAGGTAAACTCACACATAATATCAAATAGTATAGTAACTGCTATGAAGAAAAATAAAGCATATTACAAGTAATGGGAAATTTTTTGAAAGAGAAGAGAAATACTGAAAAATGAAAATCTTCAAGAAAACCACAACATTTAATTTACCTGTAGCTGTGCCTGATAGATGTAGATTACATCTGAATATACTACATTAGTCATTTAAAAAAACAAATGTAGACTGAAAAGGAGCTTCTATTTGCCAGGTACTGAAATCATGAGACATTGACTCAGTTCTAAAGCTTAAAATATAGCTAATTAGCCCTTAAGATAGCTAATGAAGGCCTTAAATTAGAGACCTTCAATTTTTTCAGGTCTCCATATTTTCTATCTCTCTTACATAAATTCCCTAAAGTTTTCCAAATATGCTTTATTGTTATAAAAATGCCTTTGGGATATTTTAACATGGTTTCTTACAGAGAAAGGGTTTAAAATTTCACTCTCTGGCTTATAATTTTAAATAGCAGGTTCTTTTATGGAACTCATGACTTGGGAGGTAGGCATAGAAGAAAATATAAATGGATTTGAAAAGAATTTGAACAGATTTGCAAATGGCAGAGCCATTCCTAAAAACTAAGAGAAGCTTAAAGGTTTGGAGTGTGCATTCTGGTAAAGAGTCCACAAAAACAGAAGTCCTACTGCAGGGTAAAGAGGATTGGGAAAAGGCCCTACATTAGGAAGGACAACAAAGCTCTCCCTTCTCTCCCCCACTAAGGTTGTGCTGGCATCAGATGACCCAGCCACAGGAACACTGCACCACCTAGTGTGGCAACTCCTGTGTTCCTATCCAATTGCATTTATTCTTTATTGTCTCATGAAGTGCCTAGCACTGACTTGGCACCTGAGCTGGACAACATATAGGCATTATGTTTTTATGATGTCATAAAACATCCTCAGTGACTATGGCAAGCAGACTTCTTGCTTTTCTGATGATCAACACTCAGCATGGGTTACAGTTGAACTGTTTGCTTTCACCTGGATTGAAGATCGTATTCTGCAGATGACTCTAAAGTGCTTTATAAATATGGCATGCAGCAACATGGAATGTTTGGTTTTACAGCAATAGCCAGGATTGAGCAAAACAAGGCATTTGCATATAACTTCGGAAAATTCTGATTCTAGACTCTGGAGCAGATAAATTTCTAAGGTTACAAGCTACTCTCTCCATCCCCAAAGGGGTTTTGTTTGTTTGTTTTTTGCTTTTTGTTTTGTTTTAAGTGCTTGTTAATCTTCAGATTATCAGGGTCATGTCCTATTGCCCTCAGGTTGACCTTGCTATCCTGGACTGGATGTCAACTCTGTTGTATCAAGTGCCCTTGAGAACTTCACAAAGTTGCACAGTTGACAAAGTGAGACCCGAGGAAACATTAGAAAACAACTATTCACAGGTGAGCTTGTCTGGCTCTGGCCCTGTGCTCAGATTTCTCTTTTCTACTCACTCTCAAACATCCAATTACCCCCATTAATTATTTTCATGTTGGGGTGGTTTTGGTCCTTTCCAATTCAGAGAATCTTGGCAATTGAGGAGTACCATTAATATGAGTTCGAGATAGTGGAACACCCTGTTTCTGCCCATTTCTTTAGACAGTACGGCCTGTGCCAAGGCAGGCAGCAGCCCTTCAGAAGATCTTGTCAGTCAGCTAATTAGTGGCAGAGCGCACATGTGCACAAGGGTTATTATGATGTGTCTTCTCCGAGGGGTTATTTCTACTCACACTCTAAATCTTGAAAAATTGAAGTCAAAATGTTAATAAGATATTTTTTTTTCACATTTAGAAACATATTTTTAAATTTTAGAATTAGTACATTCTCTCTTTCCTTTCTACATTAATTTATTTATTTTAAAAGGTACAGACTATGGAGCTGTGCAAATTATAGTTTACATTATCTCAACATTTCCCTGTGCTTGCTGCAGGTTTACAGCATTGATCTGCCTCTTTCAAGGTCTCTTTGTTTTCCTTAATTTCCAGCCTAACCTGGCTACAGGCTCACTTGCCTTTCTTTTATATTTATTTGCCTTCCACAGTCCAGATCAAGGCTCAGCTATTTCCTTTAGCTGCCATTCAGTTCTCAGAAGAGCAAGGTTCTACTCTGACTTTTGAAGTACTCATCTGCCTTCAGTACTTTACCAGTTCATATAATTTTTGTTGGGTCATCTTGACACACTGCATCATTTCTTATTGTTTTCTTACATCCTTGCCTGTGATTCTATTTGATTAGATATAAGTTACAGAGTCATTTTGGCCTCACATTTGACCATGAAACTGTTTTTGTGTACTATGTGTATGTGCATGAGTGAGATAGACAGACAGAAAAAGACAGAGAGAGAGAGAGACAGAGATTGTAGTAAAGGCTAGTGGTAAAGGGAAGGGGTGAAAAAGAGGGCAGTAGGAGAGAAAACCTTCTTATGCTCATGGTATCAGCAATTTCTCCCAATACAAGGAAGAATTTGAAATACACCCTCAGCACCTTTGTCTTTCTACCCCTGAGGAGTGCTGGAAACCAATTAAACTCTCTCCCATTGAGATGTCCCAGAAAATAGGGAGGTTCCCTGGAAATTGCTGTACAGACCAGCATAGATTTCTCCCCGAATTCAGATAATATTGAAGCTGCTTTGGCAATAAAAGCAAAGAGATTTCTGGAGATTGATATTTACTTTGATGAAGCCCCAAACCTGTCCAAACTGATTGTTTTTTGTTGTCAGGGTGGTAAAAATGGTAATTCTTCAAATCAACCCAGGACCCTGTTTTGTGTAGGGAAGAGGGATAAAATGGACAGAAAGTAGGATTATATAGAAGTTCAGATGTTATTGATTGAAAATGTATTTAACTGAGGACATCAAATTTTTTTCCCCCATTGGTAGCACACTGACATTGAATAGTCTGTGCACAATAAACACTTAGAAAATATTTAATTTAAAAATATTTATTGTTTATTACTTAACAAAGAGCTTTTGGTGGGCATAAAAAAGATATAAGCTAATATACCAATAAAATACATGGGCATATTTAAAAAAAAAGGTATAAGTGAAAATATTTTGAAGTAGCTTTCAGAGCTCCATAGCAACAATCAGGCAGAGAGATACATTAACCAGTGCTCAGCAAAACCCAAGAAAAGGCTGGAATGAGGAAACTGAATGATCCTTCTTAGCATGCTCATCAGGGGCCACTGCCTGGCCGGTAAACTGGCATCTCCAGTGTTCCACCCTAATTTGGTTCCCTGATCCAGTTTTGAAAGGTCACTGTGAAAGGTGATCTCACCCTCAGGTGCCATGGTCACTGACCTGGCATGACCTTTCCCATATCTGCCTAGGTCCTTGAGCTGAGGAAGCTTTCACATTCCCAGATCCTAGTAGCTGTGGGTATGTCCTGGTCAGGATCTGCCTATAGGCTGTTGTCTTTGCTGACCCAAAGCTATTTGCCTTCCATCCACCCCCACATTCCTCAGCCCTTCTCCACTGTACCCATGGAAGCATTTCTCCTTAAAGTTCAGCCTGGCTTAGTAACAATGCCAATCATACCAGGACAGAGAGAAGCTGAGTTTTTGCCCTCTCCTCCTCTTCCCACCCCAACCTCAGCAGATGTAGTCTGGAACTCATCTTGCAGATAGCAGTGAGAGATCCAGAAATCCGGAAATAAATTTTATCCGACCTGTGCCATAGTGGCCCCTTTTGTACAACTGTGTTTATACCTTAGACGTTCGTTGAACACATCAGTGCCCAGAAGTCCTTCCTTACACCTCCACTCAGTTGGCTAACTGGGTCCTGCCAACCCGCCTCATTTTTGCTCAGCCCAGTTGCAGTCTTTCAACAGACTGATTATTTGGCCCAATAGTCCAATGATGATGCTTTTCACCTCATTTCATGGGTCTCCCCTCCCAGAAGTTCTGCTTCTCATTGCTTTGCTGCTCCTTTGGGTATCTACCTAGGCTGGACTAGAACTTGATGTGGCCACACCCACTTTTGACTGTGTTTTTCATCCACTGGCTGCTTTCTGAGAGGTCAGAGATATAGCTGGTTCAATTTTCACAGCTGTAGTTTCTGTTTCCAATTCCTGCTTATTGGCATTTTCCACGGAGGTCCCAGCACGTGTTCATGCATCTGTGTACAACGATAAGAATACAAACCTTTTTTTCCTACTTGACAGTGCTATTATCTGACACACTGTTCAGACCTCATGCTGTTTCTAGCTGGCTGTAGGCCTCTTCTGCTTGGCTGTCCCCCTGGTCCTGACTCTCCTAGCTGAACATCTCCTGTAAGTAGTTATGTCCTGGCAGGACAGAAAGTCCTTTTAGGCCATTCTTATTCTTAGTGAGTTTTTCACTTTCCCACCAGCCTCCTGGTATACTCCATGATTTTCACATATCCAGGTAAATCTGGTTAAGCTGCGTTAAGATTATCAGTGCTCAATAAATAATCTTACTATTGATTTGACTTGATTTGCCAAATTGTGGTGTGCTTTGTTGTAAGTTGCACTCTATCAATGAAAATGAACTGAGCTAAGACAAATTAGATGATAGTTTATGGCTTTAAAATTGAATTATTTATGAAAAAAATGTCAACAAAGCATTCTTTTATACAGAAGTTCCCTGGGGCATTTCTTAACTACTAACAGAGAGATGGAGGGACAGAGAAAAGTGTCAAGCATATTACTAATTGAAAATTATGCGGACATAAAGGCAAAGTATATTTAAATCAATAGAATTTGATTTCCAAAGATTTATTCAGCCACAGCTAGTCAGTAAGAGCTAGATTAAAGGAAAGCTGCATTAGAGATTAATTTGTGTCTCACAGATGAAAATTTCTATATTCTCCTTACACCTCAAACTCCATGTCTTCCTAATGCTGGGATAAAAGTAAGGCACTGTCAATCTCATCTTCCATTTCATTTTCTCTCTTTATGGTGTCTCCACATTGACTCCTTAGCTTTTCTCTCCTGGAGGCAGTATGGTAAAATGGGGAACCTAAAAGACTGTATTTTTCACTTATTAGCAGAGTGGCATATAAATAGATTTGGTGCCTAAAAGATTGTATTTGTCACTTATTAGCAGAGTGCAATATAAATGGATAAATTTCTTATCTAAGTATAAAATAAATTGTTTAAAGGTACCTGTAAAGTCAGAACTGCCATCTATGAAGACTAGATGTTTGTAATGACCAAATGATAAAATTTATGTAGAATGCCTTGCAGAGCATTTGGCACATAGTAGTTTCCTGTTCCTTTTGTCTCCCCTTTTCATATTATTTCTCAAGTAAAGGGGAGCCCATCTCCAACACTGTCATACCTCTTGTGTTGACCTATTGCCCTAGCCTCCCAGGACAGGTTCTCTCACATCTGCCCTCTCTTTAACATGCATAATGTCTCTCTCTCCCCAGGCAGGCGCCTTCTATCCTGTCTTTGAGGGGCATGTACACATTCCATTCTGGAAAATAACTTCTACTTATTGCTTTTTAAGTTTCTAATCATCTTCTTTTCAAAGCCAATAAACTAAAAAGAGTAGTGTGTTTTCACCAACAATTTTCTTACCACATGTCATTTCCTTAATTATAAATTAAGAGATTTTTCAATATCTCTAGAAGGAAATTTCCAGATTCTGGAATGCTGTCCATCTGGTTTGGTGGGATTACTAGTGACTTTGAAGATCTCCATGTTGATTAGATGATAGGAATGTTTTCATATCTATAAGGAGTTAAATGTGTTAGAACTATTGCATTAAAAAGGCTGCCTTATAGAAAGAAGATACGAGAAATTCAGGTCATAAAATTTGAAAATTATGTAACCTTATATTTTCATCAGCACTAAAAAATGCTATTTTTTAAGCATGATTAATCTCTAACTGCCCAATGTAACATCCTATATGAAAGGAACTTTAGATATAGATGATAGGAAGGAAGGAAAGAAGGAAGGAAGGAAGGAAGGAAGGAAGGAAGGAAGGAAGGAAGGAAGGAAGGAAGGAAGGAAGGAAGAGGCAGAGTATGTAATGAATTGTGTTAGTGTCTTTTTAAGAAACATTATTATTTTGATCTGTTTTCATAGACTGAAACCCTTCCAGAAACATCATATATTAAACGATTGGTAAATTAAAGCCCTTTAATCTAATTGCTCCTTTAGGAGCTAATAACTCTCTTTGCTGCTTTGTTTGAAACAACTGTTATAATCATCGTGGAAAGAGTATGCTCAGTTTCATACATTGCTTTGTAAGTTCACATTTAGTCCAAAATTAAGTGCAATTTCAAAGTACATTTAAAAAAATTCTTATCAATCTAGTATACTGTAAGCTTTCTTATATTTACACATTTGCTAAAATTTCTGAAGGTGACTTTGGTGAATGGATTATCTTTAGATTCAGCTTGCTGTATATACAAAATGACTTGTGCAGGATCAACCATGGAAATTCACTGAGGATGCCCTTTGCACTCATAATATTGAAAGTTACAGCATAACCCGAAGGACCTCATTTAGTTAAGAAATCAGTGTGTGATTTATAAAAGCACCATGTAGAAACCTTATCAGGTATCTATGCCCAGCATACTTCTCTGTTACAATTATCATTTGTAGAGGTAAGTTTTGTGGATTAGATTTTCTTTTATATTTAAATACATAATTGATTTTTGGCCAATTATAGATAGACATGAAAGCTTCATATAGCTTATTTTTTATTATATTTATTTATTTTTAATTTTTTAATTTTTTTTTAGGCAAGGCAACCCTTGGTTGACCTCACAGATTGCAAGAAACTGGTCAGTTTACAATCCCTTATTTTTTTACTTTTTACACCTACAGTGCCTGGTCTTTCTAGATGATCTCCCATCCAAGTGCTAACCAGGCCCAACTCTGCTTAGCTTCTGAGATCAGACAGGATCAGGCTTGTTCAGGGTAGTATGGCCATAGACAGCTTCATATAGCTTAAAAATAACTTTCGTAAAAATTACTTTCCTATTCATAGAGTGAGAATGTTTCAGGAGCTGGAAGGGGCCTAAAAAAAAAAACAATAACATATTCTGATGCCCTTACTAGTGGACAGGCAAGCAAAGAGAGGCCCAGTAGAGACCAAATGACTTGTCAAAATCTATTTCATCCTGCAAATCGGTAATCAAACTAGTATAAGAACTTAGTTTATGAGAGACTTGATTCCTTGGGGGAGGTGAGGCACATACACTCTTATGAAAAGATTTTTAAAGAATTAAAATATTATTTTACCCAGTTCATGGCAACATAACTTAGAATAAAACAAATTTGACTTGGAAAGCTATTACTCTAATAAGTTAGTTTTCTGTATATATAGAGTATCCTTTTCCAACTGAATTTTGTATTCACTGTCGCATTTCTTTTGAGTGAAAATGAATAGAGCAGTCTCTTCTTATCTCTGGTTTTGCTTTCTATGGTTCTCATTACCCTAGTCAACTGTGGTCCAATAATAGTAAATGAAAAATTCCGAAAATAAACAATTTGTAAGTTTTAAATTGTGCACTATTCTGAATAACACAATGTAATCTCACACTGTTCTGCCCCATCCTGCTCCTTTTTATGAATCATCCCTTTGTTCATCAAATCTAGACCGCATACATTACCAGCCTACCAGTCACTTAGTAGCCAGCTGTGTTTTCAAATAGGTTTTCAGATATTTTGAGAGAGAGGCAAGATGTGCTTTTTTTAGAAAATATTTTTATAATTATCCTACTTTATTAGTTATTGTTGTTAATCTCCTATTGTGCCTAATTTATAAATTAAACTTTATCATAAGTACATATATAGAGAGGAAAAAGTATATATATGGTTTGGTACTATCCTCATTTTCAGGTTTCCACTGTGAGTGTTGGATTATATCCCATGCAGATAAGGGCAGGGTGGACTGTCGTAATTCAGTAATTCTTTTCATTTGGTGTTTCACAAATTATTTAATAATTTTTATTGATAGAAGAGAAATTTCTTAGACAAGTGTGATATATGATAATTTATAATGGGAAATTAACCTACATAATCTAATCATTTATAAATATTCCCCCATTTATATATAAATATAGCCAGTACTAAGGTAAACTGTTAGTTTTGCTAATTACAAACAACACTTATCTAATATAAGAGATGATATACTAGTTTAACCTAGTTTTGGTGGTTACTTATATCTGAAAATAATGAAAATGGTAGAATTGGATATAGACTTTTTTCATTCTAATTTTCCACTCACACTAGTCTGTATTACAGTGTACATTGTTTTATATTATAAAACTCAAAGGGTTTGCTTATGGTGATATTTCTCTGAAATATAATGTTTCCTTGCTGCATATTTCCAATCTACTCTTTCTTCCTATAATAACCAAAGCCAGGGAGTATTGAAAAACCAGGGACTCTGGGTTAACACATTTTGGTGGCAGACAAGCACTACTCTCAACCTAGCTGTCCCTCTAATGGCCGTTGAGAAAATCATAAGAAAAAATCATAGGGCCAGGTATGGTACTGTCAGTCTATCAACAGAAAAGCAAACCACCTGAAAGGGAGATTAGATACAATAAACCAAGATAAATCTGGGAAGATAGAACAATCAAATGACAGACTAGGAGCAGACGAGAGGCCAAAGCCACTGGGGATGCCTGTGAGAGATCAGAAGGAGCTAAGAGGGAAATAAATCACTGGGACAATTTCAATACCCATTTAGAAACATCACATAATGCCTATCAATGACTGACCTCCTCTCGCTAGGCTGAGATAGGTCTGCCAGCCCATATCTCCTAGTTTGGGGTTCACTATTTATTAAAAACATTAATGAACATCTACTATGTGTGTGCAGGTGTTAAGACCACACACACAAAAAAAAGACAAAGTAATTGTTCTTAAATTCAATATAGTAGATCACGAAGGAAACTCATATATATTGAAAACCTACCATGTGCCAGACATGGTGGAAGGTATTTTATATATACTATCTGTTAATTGTGATACACATAAAGATATGTTGAAATCCTAACCCCCAGTACCTCAGAATGTGACCCTATTTGGAAAAAAGGTTGTTGCACATGTCATTAGTTAAAGTGAGGTCATACTGGAACATCAATATGATTGATGTTCTTATAGGAATAGGAGAAGAGACACAGAGACAGGAAGAACATGATATGAACACAGAGGCAGAGATTGGATGGATGCAACCTTGAGTCAAAAACGCCAAAGATTGCTGGCTGTAAGCAAAAGCTAAGAAAGGCATGGAACAATTTTTCTCTCAACGCTCTGAAGGAAGCAACCCTGCTGACATCTTGATTTTGCACTTCTAGCTTCCAGACCCTGAGACTGTGAAAATTTGTTATCAGGCTCCCAATTTGTGATACTTTATTACAGCTACCCTCAGAAACTAATATACCATCTAATTAAGTAAGATTTACATGGTAAGTAATGTTAGCTCCACTTAAAAACTAGATTTATAACTTGCCTTATTCAAAAAGAAATAGCTTTGAGATTAGATAGAATTGAATTAATATTCTAAATTAGAACTGAATTCCCCAGCCACTAACTAGCTATAAAATTTTGGAAAAATTGTTTAAACTTTTCTAAGTCGACATTTGCCCATGTGTAAATAGGAGATCACTCTATTGAGGTTCTTATTTCTTGGTTTACACTGGCTGCTAAGAAGCAGATAACCAAGTTTGTAGCCCAAGTATACAGGATCTCAGGCACACTTTTTTTGCATTTAAAAATCTTTTGGTATTTTATAAACTTTTGTAAGCTTCTGAAAATTTTAATTAAACTAAATAAACATCATTTTAGATAAGGCCTATGCCAGTAGAATACCATTCATAAGTTAAATAACAGGATTGAAAGCATTCTACTATCATCTAAACAAGTGGCTTCCAAAACAGGATTTTATATTCCATGAGGCAATCTATCGGTGTGAGGGAAAAATTTTAGAATGTTATTATTATATTTTTGTTTATAAAAAAAAAAGAAGAAAGCAACCAAGCTTTCCTAATATTTACTAAGTGTTGACAATGACACCATCCCTTGGTCCATATTAGGGCAGCCAAGTGTGAGACAGCCAGGGGAAGAGTGGCAGTTCATGGTTGACTGCAGTACATACCTGGTTTTTTGATGAAGGCCTATTGCAAAATGTTACACTCGATGTGTGCCCACTTAATTGGACTTACAAATCCCATAATCTAGCATTAACTAAATTTACTCTCACAGAATGAACAAGTTACTTATAAAAGGTACTGCAAATGGTAGATAGAAGATGCTATGCAATAGAAGATGCTATGCAAACACCAATGAACAAGAAATTGGCAGAATGGGCACACTTCTACTCTTAGAGAAAAGCTGTTTTTCATTTGCATGGTGAAATTAAAGCAATGATGGTTTAATTAGGTAAGGTAAGAAGTTAGCCCCCCAAATTGAAAATTATCAATAGGGTTATTTAAAATATGAATTTATATAAGCTATTATTAATGAGACCTAAGTATATACTGTGCTTTGAGTATTAGCTGAGAATAACACATATTATTTTATAAATACAAATTCCTATATTGGGAATTATTGCTCAAAAATATTTACTATAGTAGTGCACAATTATAAAAAGTTTAAAGATGAATTGCCTAAACAGTGTGCATATCCTAGTCATCACTATCTTCCTAAACCTCCCTTTAAACTTCCTTACAGATTTGTTTCTATAATTAAAACACTACCACAAGGGAGAGTTATTAAAATATTTTGAAGAATGGATCTCATATGACAGGTTCAGAGACATAAGTGCTAGAATAATGAGGTTCAGAGACATAAATGCTAGAATAATGAGGTTCTTGAGAAAGGTTACTGAGTTCCTTCTAAGATGCCTCAGAACTTAGGACAGTGCCTGGCACATGTTTGTCAAATGAAATAAGAAATCAGTAAATGCAGCATATATTATAGAAAGACAACATCTTCCATGGCCCATACACATATCATTGTGATGACCACTCATTATCCTAATATGGAATATAGAGAATTTATTTAGGAAAGTAATCATCAAAATGTCTTCACATGTGGCTAATTTATATTATGTAGAATTTTAAACAATAAACTTCCCTTTGATTAAGCTGAGTTACTGAGCAGATAAGATCCCATAAAACCTATAAAATCTTGTTAGAGCCTTGCCAAAACATGAGATCAGTAAGCTCACAGGCTGAATTCCTTTGAAGGTGACTACTCCACTAAATGAAGTAGGAACACATTCCCTCTTCATCCTGTGTGTTCCAAGTCATTTCACTGAGATAGTGGCAGGCACTTGAGGCCAGCCATCCTGGCCTTTCACTAATATGTGGCTAAGGAAGCCTGGCTGACTGCACTGTTACTACGACTCTGTGCCAGATTTCCAGGTCTGAGTATAACAGAAGAAAGGCTGAGGGAAACTACATTCAACTACCAGCAGGAGCAGGCAGCATTGGTATTTCCAGAGTCTGGATCCATCAGGCAATTAACTGACTTACCTCAATTCCTTGCTATACTATTAACACCTGACACATTAGAAAACAGCCATATTTGTCATCACCGCTGATAGGAAAAGAAGAATATTTTTTCATAAATGTTGAAATCAACTTTCTAAGACAATGAAAAGGACATGAACGGAAATGCTATTTTTGATCAAAACATAATACAGTCTTTCATGGAGTAAAAAAGAATACTTAAGAAGTATATAAGATGATCCCAGGATTGTAGAAATAAACATGCATGTATAGAATAAAGAGAGTAAAGATATATTAAAATGTAAACAAAGGTATCTCATAGAAGTGGACTTTTAGGTGATTTCTATCGTTTCTTTTGACTTACCCATGTTTTTCAAATTTTCTCCAATATATAAGCATTATTTTTATAATGAAAATAAATCTTTATATTTTTTAAACTATATTATCTGCCTTGAATAACTAAATAATCTTCTGGTAATGATGATAATAATAATATGAAAAATAAGGAAAAGAGAAAGATAAAAACATCCTCAAATTTGTCCTAAAGACTCTACTTTGATCAATTTTCAAAATTATTTGACAGTTGCTATGAAATTGGGTATTTTTATCAGATTCTTAAGAGTTAAGAAGAACCCTGTTTGTCAGCTGAAGATGATTTACTCAGTTCCAAGACTTCATTGAAATAAATTCATTTAAAAATAATAATAAATGGGTCTTTTTGGTATATAATACTAGGAATTCAGAAGATGATAATTAGTTAATTTATTGATTCATACTAGTGAGTGCTAAAACTATGCAACATGCTAGGGATAAAAGAGTGAATAAGATGGACAAAGTCTCTCTGTCACAGATTTAACTACATGTACACTTACACTGTAAGTCCTTGTATAAATGATTTGTATTAGATTGTAGAAAATTTTTAAAGATAATTATTTTTTGAAAAAAAAAACATTATGAAATGGTCAAATGATCTGTTAGATATAAAGGCATCAAAACTTTATTCTATCATTTTAAAAAGTTTGAAAAGTTACCAGAAGAAAATTCAAATTATTCTCATCTCGGAATACTAGGAAAGGCATTTTAAAAGTATGCCCCTTTTTCTGTTTTTCTTTGGTAGTTGAATTATAGACAAGGTATGGCAACCACCTCTCATATGTACTAGATCTATGTTCTGTAGAAGTTGTCATGTTATTTGAATTATAAAGTTTAAAGACTAAATGCAAATACATACTCTGAAAACGTTTCTGTAGAAAAGCTGATTTGCATTCAAACTTTCTGAGCCCCAGTAGATCCTCACCTACTTTAGAGGGATTTTCTAAGGCCACCAGGACATTATATTTGAAAATATTTGCAGCTTGTTACTACTGAAATTTTGTTTTGGCCACCTGTTCAATTGGTGGTGATCTCTCTCTCTCTCTCTCTCTCTCTCTCTCTCTCTCTCTCTCTCTCTATCTCTATCTATCTATCTATCTATCTATCTATCTATCTATCTATCTATCTATCTATCTATCTATCTCTCCCTCTGAAATATAAGCTGAAGCATTCTTGCTGCATATTTTCAATCTATTTTCTCCTCCTGTAATAATCAAAGCCTGGGAGTATTGAAAAACTAAGGATTTGTGGTTAATAAATGTGGATGGGAGACATTACTAGTCCCAACCTAACAGCCTCTCTAAGGGGCTTTGAGAAAAATCAAAATTAAAAAAGATCCAGGGGCCAGGTTGGTGCTGGCAGTCCATCAACAGGAAAGCAGAAGACTGTTTGAAAGGATTAGATGCTATTAATCAAGATGAATCTGAGAAGATAGAACAAACAACAAATTATAGGCAGATAAGAGGCCAGAGCAACTGGAGAGGACTGTGAAGGATAAGAGGGAGCTGAGAAGGAGGCGAAGACGGGGATGTTTTCAGAAGCCATCTAGAAATGCTGCACTCTGTCATATGTATGTGAAATTTTTTTTTTTTTGGCATGTTACACCAGTGATTCTTGTTCACATTTTCAACAAAAGCTTAAGAAAACAGACAAAATAGAAAGAACAAAAGAGATGTGAATGGCAACAGCCTCAAATAAAAGGATTTAGTAACAGAGAATAAAAAAGTCCACTTTTCCTCAGAAGCCTTTCCAACGCCCATTCCTCCCTTCATCCTTGCTGACAGAAACTTCAATTTTATGTAGTTACTGGGGCCGTACTAGGAGTGATTAGACATTCAGATGAAACTTGATAACTATGGCCCAAACATGGTAGTTCAATTCCTATTGTCAGTGATTGGTTTAAAAATAAAAATGTTCATGTGATGCAGTTCTGGCCAATGAATTAAAAGGAAAATCTGCTGCAGAGCCTCCAGGAACATATTCCTTGCTATTAAAAGAAATATGTAAATCAGATCCTAATTTTTCCCTGTTTGCCCCATGCCCTATTGTCTGTAAGGCCCTCCACAATCAGGCCTTTGCTTGTCTTCTTTATTTCTTGAAATTCTTTCATTTCCTTTCCTTACTCACCATGCTGGCCTCTTCTCTATTTTTTCAATACCCCAAGAATTCAGGGTCTTTGCCTTCTGTAGTCCCTCTTTCTAAAATTCTTTTTTACCATTTCTTTGCATGGCTTGCTCCTTTGCATCATGCAGGACTTAAATTCTGTGTTAGGACTTCCCTGGCTCATTCTGTTATGAGTTATTTACTGTTTAACTCTTGTCACAATCTAAAATTGCTACTTTTATGTGTATTTTTTGTTTGTTTATTTTCTGTCTCACCCACTAAAATATAAGGTTCCTTAGAAGCTTATTCTTGAGGTAATATTAATTTTCCTTCAAGGCTATGATCTTGTATAATGTTTCTAATGCCTGGAAAAGTGCTTGGCACATGGTATTTGCTGAGTCATTAAATGTATACTGACCTCTGGTATTGAAAATATATGACAGCCATGACATAACATGACCAAATTATACATTTGAAAATACAGTCCTGAGAGATTTGATTAGCAGACAAACACTTATTTATCACAGTTCTGAAGTCTGTGAAGTCTAAGATCATGGTGGCAATATAATTGGGCAATCGGTGAGGGCCCTCCTCCTGGTTCATAGACAACTGCCTACTAGCTGTTTGCTCACATGATGGAAACAGAGAGCATCATCTCATCAATCTCTTGTAAGGAATTAATTCCATCATAGAAGCTCCAACTCTAATTACCTCCCAAAGACCTCACCTTCACATTCCATCGTAATGGGGATGAGGGCTTCATATAAGAATTTGAGAAGGTCACAAACAGCCTGTAACAACGGGGTATTGTGAATAACAAATGTCCTTCTGCAGCTCAAGGCCCCAAACAAAACAAACATTACCCTAGATTCTTTAACATACATTATTTTTAAAATGGCATCTAAATCATAAAATTAATTTGGTTAACATTGGGGAAATATTTTTTGAAGTTCTGGTGGTTGGATTAATGTAGTTGAATTAATGAGGAGACTGTGCAGAGAGCAAAAGCCTTTAGGTTGCAGAATCGAGTTTTAGAATTTCTGATTGCAAATTCACAATTTTTTTAGTATAAATAATTCTAAGCTACTTTTAAATGATATTGAAGATGATATTTCTTTTGGAGAAATGGCTGTTCAAATTCTTTGCCATTTTAAAACTGGATTATTTATCTTTTCATTGTTGAGTTGCAAAAGTTCTTTAGGAATTCTGGAGACAAATTGTATTTCCATATGAATTTTGGATCAACTTCTTGATTTCTGAAAAAAAAAGGCTGCTATAATTTTTATGATTGAATTGAATCTGTAGATCATTTTGAGGAGTATATCTTCACAATGTTTTCATCCAATCCATGAACATATGATGTTGTCCATTTATTTAGATCTTTCATTTCTTTCAACAAAGTATTGTAGTTTTCAGAGTACAAGTTTTGCATTTTTACTTAAATTCGTTCCTAAGTGTTTTACTCTTTATGATACTATTATAAATGGAATTATTTCTTACTTTTGATTTTGAATTGTTCATTACTAATTGACAGAATCACAATTGTTAATTACTAATGGATAGAAATACAATTGACTTATGTATATTGATTGTATGACCTGCTGCTTTGCTGAACTCATTTATTAGTTCTAATAAGTTTTAAATGGATCCCTTAACATTTTCTAAATACAGGCTCATATCTTCTGCAAACAGAGCTTCACTTCTTTTCCAATTGGGATGCCTTTTATCTTATTTTCTTGCCTTATGTTCTCTGACTAAACTGGGCTAAAGAAAGAACTCACATTCTTGGTCACCCCCACTCAGAGTAGAGCTCCCATTTCACTGAATTGGGTGATGGGAGAGAGACATGACTCAAAAGCCAGAGACTCCCTGTTCTTATGAGCTTTAGTAGATTTCTGTTTATCTACGTATCTCTATTTTCCGTATGTCCTTAGGACAATTTTCAGAGGCTTTACATAGTTGTTTTTATCATTTTCATTAGGTATGTTTTTTTTTTCCTTGTGAACAGAGTCCATAGAGCTCCTCACACCAGTGAGAAGTGCTTTTCCCTAATATAGTGCATTAATTTCTTATAGCTGCTGTAACAAATTACTACAAACTTAATGGCTTAAAACAATACAAATTTATTACCTACTGATGTGGAGACCAGATGTCCAAAATAACCTTCACTTGACTAAATAAAGTCAAGGTGTTGGCAGGGCAGGTTCCTTCAGGAGGCTCAAGGGGAAAGTCCATTTCTTGCCTCTTGCAGCTTCTAGGGGCTGCTTGCATTCCTTAGGTTAGGACCACTTAACTCAACTATTAGCTTTCATTATCACAAAGCTTTCTCTCTGACCCTGAATTCTCCTATATTCCTTTGTAAAGGACCTTGATGAGTATGTCAGTTTCACCTGGATAATCTGCTTATTTTAAGATTTTTAACTTGATCACATCTGCCATTTTCTTCTTGACATATGAGGTAACATTTCCAGGTTCCAGGGGTTAATATGCAAAGATTTTGGGGGTGGGAGCAAAGGTGTAATTTTTCAGAATTGTACAAGTGTAGTGTTTGGAAGGAGCTTTAGTTTTTGAAGATGAAACTGTAGCTTGGACTGGTAACAATCATACTGAAGTTTGTATAGCTAAGGTGTGCCAGAGCTAGAACCAGGTTATAGACTCCTGTCTTAGAGTATAATGTTTGAATAATTACACAAAAATAAAATTTATATTATTGTGGATTCTAAGCTATAGATATAAATTTTAAACTGATGAATTATGGAAGCACAAAATTGGTTTTTATCAAAACTAGCTATGTGAAGTCAATTTAAAAGTAATAAATGCAATTCAATAATTATATTCAAATTTCACCTTTTATAACGTCCTTTGCCCTTTAAAGATAAGGGTTAGCTGCAAGCAAGATGTTTTCCCCAAGCTAATTTAATTCACGTTCATAAATGTATGTAGTGAAATGTGGTTATCACCATATGCACTGTGGAATAAACATATGCACACTTAGATAATTTATGGATAACGTGTCCTTTGGTAATTCCAAATGAGAGAAATCATCCACAATTTCAGAAGGAATCTGCAACATTTAACTAAATGAGCTGTGTGTGATGTGGGAGAATATCTTTCCAAAAAATGTTTTCACTAATTTAAATTTATAAAGTGTGATCTCTCCAGCACTTTTCTATAGGGTTTTTTTTCTCCCCCACCTCCTGAAGGACATTCAGGGCATGTTAACATTTCTCTTGTGACATAAAATTACCCATGGAAAGAACTGATTAATGATTGCACACAGCACTTTGGAAGGAAAAGTCATCACGAGAGTTGAAACTGTTCCTTTTAACAACAGCGTCTGCACTTAGAGTTTTTAGAAGCCATTTCACAAAGAAGAGAAGGAGAAGGAGGGGAAGGGGGAGCAGAGGAGAAAAAAAGATAACCTTTTCTTCCTCCAAGGATGCTTTCACAGGCACATTGTCATCATCATTCAATGAGATTTTGAACAATTAACTATTGTCAGACATAAGCAGTAGTTACAGGGAAAGAATCTGGCCCGTGAAAGGGACAGATAGATTACACTGCCAAATAGATTTGATCTGATACTCTTGTTTGTATGTGAAATTCCCTTAGTAGTATCAACTCAGAGAAAGGAAAATAGGTAGCATGGGGAAGTTTTCTGGGCACAGAACTGGGTTCTGTGGATAGGTCCTTTATTTTTTAAATTGTAGAACATTCTTTACTAGACTTAGTAATTTACTACCATCCTATAAATACAGTGCAAGAGTACACCAAACATTTTCTCAAATGACTGAATTTAAAGGGCTCCTTTAAAAGAGCCATAAAACAAATCTTTTTAATCAAGAAAAGCCATTGTTTGATGTATTCTCAAGTGATGTTCAAGCTCATTGAGAATGTTTTTGAGGTTAGGGGTTGGGTGGGAGGAATAGTTTATGATTACTCTGTTGAAAGTTCTGTCAGCTTCATAGAACTCTTTGTCTTGGAGATAACCATGGAGAAATAGTGACATAGAGGGTAACACATGCTTAAAAAAATTATATAACAAGCTTTCCAGTCTTCATTGTACTCTACCCTTTAAGTAATATGTGTATTGCCTTTTCAGCATGAAAGAGTGAACCTTTCAAGCTATAGTTAATGCTATTAAGAAATTTAGCCTAGACAATCACTAGACATATTAACCAGGTTATACTTAATACACGTTCATAAAACATATATTTCATAACAATTCCTACTCCTATAGAAGTTATACCTATTGTTTACATAAGGGAAAAGATCATTAATATGGCCACATGTTAAAATAATGGTCAGATCAATTTTTAAAAATTTTTTTATTATAGTTTAGTATATACAAAAAAACACAGATATAATGAATATTCAAGTCTATTAATTTTAACAAGCTTAGCACACCTGGGTAACCAGCTTCCAGATCTAGAGACAGTATGCCATTGTTTGTTTAGAAGTTTGAAATCTTAACCAAATAGTCATTTTTCTGACACTTTTTTTTTTCTTAGGCAATTTAGAGGGACCCAAAAGTCTTTGTCATGCACTTTTAGACAGGTGAAAAAGTACACTAAAAGGGGAGAAGAAATTAGTATAACCTTCCATTTCCATTCAGTAAAGGAGGGAGCATTTCTAGAAGAGCACAAGAGAAATAACCAATTTTCTGAAGAGAACAAATTATTAGTCTTAAAGATTGACTTTAGGGAACAGGTCCTGTGTACAGCCCAGGCTACCTTAGGCCATACTAGAGGGAGGCAGAGGTGTCACCCAGAATCTCAGGCTGTCTCTGGGACTGCCACTTGGACTTGTGTTGGTGGCGAGACCAATCCCAGGCAGGGCTCTGATAATCACCAGGCCAAAAAAGACTTTCTGAGCAAAGTGCACTGCTCACAGGAAGACATGAAGTAAGGAGGAAGCAGAGGGGTCTGAAAAAGAACAGGTTAAGCAAGACCTGAAAGGACCTGAACTATGGGCCCGACCGGAGGAGGCACAGAAGATTCTAGAACCCCTCAGAGATCACATACCAGACTGTGGGGGCAGAGACTCCATTTTGCAGAAGCTGTTCAGTAACTTCTCTAATATTATGGATCCTGAAACAGAGGCCTGAGGATATTGTCTGTTGCAGGGATATAAATGGTGAAAAACACCAAGGGGACCAGAACACCCATCTCCCAGCTTCCAGAGCTCATTCTGGTTTTTATTATTATTCGAATCAAATCATTTTACTACTTTGCATTACTGAATTTTGTCAGAAAGAAATTATAGTTTAGGAGGCTGCAAAACACCAGTTGAAAACTTAGGGCCAGTTTTGACCACTGTTGGTTGAGGGAGTTTGATAGGGTTGCTGTGAATACAGTCACATTATTGTTCAAACAGCGCCAAATTTATTCTTCGTTGGCTAGGAAAAAATAAGGAGTAAGTGTGAATGGAAAGGATCTAGCTTCAGAGATGTGCCCATGAATGCCCTTCTCCGGTATGTGTGCACATGTATTTGGTATGTGTGTTTCTGTGTGTGCCCAACACTCTTGAATATGCTGTAGAGCTATTGTAATGCTTTTATTTACTTTTGCCATATAGCAACTAAAAATAATACAAAGTTTCTGTTGCAAGGGAAAGAAAAGTGTGGACACTGGGATGCTTGCCATTTTACTTACCTTTAGACAGAGGATACAGGTAACTTCTTTTACGAAAGTGAGTTTGTAGTCTGGGTGTGTTTTGAAACCCAGGTCACATGGGTTTTAATGTAATTAGTTAAATGTAATTAGTTTTAAGCTAAAGAACACACATATGCAAAATGCAAATGGTAGTTGGATCCTCCTTTACCTTGGACAAACATAAATATGACTAGAAACTTGTAAAA
Source organism: Cynopterus sphinx (assembly GCA_030015415.1). NCBI lineage: Eukaryota > Metazoa > Chordata > Mammalia > Chiroptera > Pteropodidae > Cynopterus > Cynopterus sphinx. The sequence goes on from CM057380.1 coordinate 142,476,097, forward strand.
TTTGGCAGATAGGTTAGGGCTGTTGAATAAGCGTCACACTGTAAAGCTTTTTAGCTGTGGCTGGCTAGCTCTTTTTTCTACTTTAAACAAGCCAAGGTCATTGGTTTAATCTTTATATTAACTCCTTAGCTTTGGTCTATGTCACAGCTATGGACTGAGTATTTCTTCCTAGTTTTCTATTTTGTAAATGAATGTTTCTGAAAATAAGGAGGACCAATGAAAATTGGGAGAGTTTGGGAACTTTGTAGACAGGTTAAAACTATATTCACGTTAATACTGATGTAAAACTTTAAAATACTTTTAAGCCTAAGATACATGATTCCCTGAGTTAACCACTTCTGAAAGAAAAATCACTTACTCAAGAGGAACAAATTGTAATCCTGTTGATGGTGTGATGTCTGTGTCCTTTTGATGTTAAAGTATTTTTATTGCATACTGAATTTAAGAACAGTCATTGGGAGCTCTGGTGGGTCAAGCTAATTTGGGGCCAAAACTAGGGTGAACTCTGAGATGCACAAGCACAGTGTGAAAGGGTGCACAAATGTACCTGATGGGGAACCTGATATGCACACATGCAGCCACATCCTGGAGAACACCAAAGGTCAGATGCAGGGAAGCTGGATTCTGTCAACAGATCCAGTGTATGAGTGCAGGCAGCAGAGGGCATGCCACAGCAGCTGGGGCAGAAGCTGGTTGGATCCTGAAATGGAAATGGGAGAGAGAAAGGGGGAAAGTGATGTGATAGGGCCTGAGGCAGTTGCTATCAGCAGGAAAGCATGTGTGAGGGTGTGTTTTAGTGTCTGTTGGCCACGTATGTGGCACACAGGCCGCAGTACAGAAACAGAAGAAACAGAGCAGATACCCAGTATTATTGGAGAATAAAACGTTTTGCCTTAGTGAATTTCCAAATACCTGAAACAAACCCTTTGGAATGTGTACATTCATAATTTCCAGGGCAACCTTTTAAATGGATTGTATGTTTCCTGACCTTTTAAAGCAAAGTTTATGAGTTTCATATAAACCTTACTAGATAGCTGTCCCTGTCTGTACTGTGCTTTAAATCAGTGATGTCTTCAGGTTTATTAACCTCTGACTCACTTCTTGTTTATACAGGAAACATGAAATCTCCCCATACTTCCACATTAAAACAACAACAACAACAACAACAACAACAAAAACCTTTTGGGTTTTTTGGGAGGGTACTTTTTTCCTTTAGCTGTGTGATGGTGTTTCTTATTACACCTAACCCTTCTTTATTAGTGCTCTTCTCTTCTGCCAACTTATTTGTGATTTATCTGTTTTGGACTACAAAAACATGTTCAGATTTGTTAAAATTATGTAAAATAAGAGAGGGGGTTCTGGAAAAAATATCTTATGAATTAAGTATATAAATTTTAGTGTATGAGCATCAAATTTCAAACATTTATTTAAACTACTCACAGTCTTTTTGCTGTCTTTTTATTTTGTTCCGTTTGTTTTTATAGTTGAGATCATCAGGAGTTATCTCTGAATGTGTGGTGTATTTAACATAATCTGAAGTGTTATTTGGCACTATACATTTGCCATCATGTCTCTTCTGGAACTGTGACTGGCACAGAGTAAGGGCTTAACAAATATTTATTGTATGAATAATATATTAATGAATATTTTCATCAGGCAGGATGTGCGGTTTCTGTCTTACAAAATTCATCTACGTGCTCAGTTTGGCAGAAGGTACATGTAAGTATTAACTCAGAATGACATGGATGAAAGCCAGGCATGCTGATACCATTTTGTAGGGATTACAAACTCAAGGTCAAAGGCAACCATGGCCAGAACAATTTTTGTTTTATGTCAGTGCCTGTGGATTATGCATGAACTCTCCAGCTCCCTGGCGTCACCTCTACTCTTGTTTTACGCTTGACCAAGTCATACACTTAGGTTCCCTGCTAGGTAGACCCTGAAGGTGTTTGGATTTTTGGTCCCTGCAAGTTGAGTTGCTGTCTTATATAATCGCTTTTGAATATTCTCACCATACAAAGCAGTATTAGATGGTAAGAAACCCCAAACTCTTGATTTTCCTCTAATCTCTAGCCTAGTTTTCTCTCAGTCTTCCCCAACTCAGTAAATGTTCCCCTTCAAATGCCAAAAACTGTAGAGATGTTCCTCTCTTTCATTTAAATGCCATGCGTACTCTATTAGCAAATCATATCACCTTTGAAAGATATTTAAAATTTAAGTATTTATCACCCCCATTGCTACTACCCTGGTCCAAACTACCATTCCCCAAATTATGGTATTAGCTCCTGACTGATCTATCAGCTTCTATGTGTGTTCTCTTACAGTTCTCTCCACCAGGAGATCCACTTCTCTGACCATCTGTCTTACCACCCTCCTCCTCGTTCTCTGAGAACCATCTACATGGGATCCTATTGTTCCTGGAACATGCCCAGCATGCTCCTGCCTCATGACCTTGCACCTGCTCTTCCTTCCATTTACACTCTCTCCCACTTAATAACCAGATGACTTATTCCCAGAGATACATCCTTTAGTGGTCTACCCAGATGTCTCCATTTTAGATGAGCCTTCCACAACTACGCAACCTAAAACAGCACTACCACATCCTATTCTAGCCCCTTTGCCCTGCTTTATTTTCTTCACAACATTTCATTCCCTGACATTAAATATTTGTTAGTCTGTCTCTCTTCCTTCAAGAATGTAGTTTTCCAGAGGGGAGGGACTCTGCTCATTATTGTGTCTTGAGTGTGTAGAATAAGGACTGGTTTTAAGGGCTCCATCAACAATATTTTTAATGAAAAAAAAAATAAGTGAAAGAGAAAGTGTATAAAGAGATTTATTCATGCAGGAAACATTTATTGTATGCTAAGTACGTGTCAGGCACTATTCTAGTCCTGAGAACACTCCAGTAAACAAACCAGAAGAAACCTGTTCTTGGGGAGGTCAACTATGGTAATGGAGATAAAGAGAGCAGACAGGGAGATGGCCTAGCACAGTGGTTAGGAGCTCCGATGTCAACTCACCTGGATCTGAGTCTCCTCCCTGCCACTTACCCGCCTCACTTGAATAAGTTTCCTAAACCTTTGATGCTTTGGTTTCTTTTTATCTGTAAAATTGCAGTGATTTATCTGCTGCATAGAGTTGGGGGATCATATAACATTACACATAAAGCATTTGACACATGACAAGAATTCACTAAATATTGACTATCATTAAAGCAAATAAAGATGTGAAAGCCAAAGAATAGTGGCTTTAGAATTGAATACAATCTATACAAGGTTTTAAGAGAGAACCAAAGTGATCTGGTTCCTGAAGCTGTGGTGCTGAGTTTAGTACTTTTATGTTCAGCACAAGAAGAAGAAGTCAATTCAAAAAAAGGCACATAAAGTCAAGTTGAATGACTCTCCCTGTAAGAAACTAGTGTGTACCTGGAGCACAGACGGATGGAAGTCATATAGTAGTGGCAGCAGAGTTTTGTTTTGCTGTGGCAGAAAAAGCTAATAAACTTACTCCTATTTTGTTGAAAAAGAAATATTTGCATTGGAAAGGTACATTTTGCCACTTTCCTATCATTCAAAGAAACAAAAAAGAAAGCAGATTCATAAAATTTATTTTGCTACATAAAAATTAAAATTGAGAACATGGAATTAAGTGGAGTTAATTTAATAAACGAAAGGATATTGAAGTTCCTGTTAACATTTTTAAAAGGCCTGATTTGTTTTTGTTTTAATTTTTCTGAAATGCCTCTTTTATTGTTAATTTCAAGTATATATTACATTAGTTAGACATTTACATAGTTTATAAAATGATCCTCCTGATTGCTCTTTCTCTCCTCTGGCTCTACACCTAGCCATTACATTAATGCTAACTTCATTCCCTATGCCATACTCCCCATCTCTTTTAAAACATTGTACAGCAAATTGCCATGTGTGTTGCCATCTCATTAAAATGGTCACATAGGAACATATGGTTTCCTCTGGAAAGAGCATTTCTGTCTTAATTGGAAGTAAACTATTGCAATAGTTAAGTTTTTTTTTTTCTTAGCATATAATACACTCAAATTTCCAGCAGAATTAAAGGAGAGTCTAAATCACAAAACACATAAGGTCATCTATCTATCTATCTATCTATCTATCTATCTATCTATCTATCTATCTATCTATCTATCATCTATCTATCTATCTATCATTATCTATCTATCTATCTATCTATCTATCTATCTATCTATCAATCATCTATCTATCATCTATATTACACATCTCTTAAGTAAAAAAGCTTAAGCTTTTGGAGATAGAGTTCAAAGTGTTCTCTAAAGAGACCCAGACATGTCTACCCTAACTCTGAGTTATTGATTAAAGCTAGAATTTACATGTAGGACAAAAATCGTATAGCAAATGTTTCAAAAAAGGAGGAATTAGCAAATCTATGATCAGCCTTGGTGACAATTGCTTTGCATTAGTTATTCCCAAGATAACTTGATCATCCATATTGCAAAACTAGTCCATCACTGGGGAATGAGCAGGGAGAAAAAAGGCAGATAGGTCAAAAAGGGGCAACCAGGCTGCTCTCATGCTGCCTGGCGTGCTGAGGGCTGAAAACGCTCTTTGGAAAAGTGGCAGAATGAACACCTGCAATCTTAGATCATTCTTTCCTGGATCTCAGCCTGACTACCATCACCAGCCAGTCTGTCCTGAAGAACTGTCTGGAGATGTGAATAATCTCCTAAATAACTTCTCAGGGCAAAAACAGACACACAAGAAGGGGTGGGGGCTTTGGTCTCTCTCAGCCATATTATCACCAGACTACAAAAGGCAAACTTAAAACTAGTAAAGGACAGCCCCTCCATGGGTCCACAAGGTCTTATCCCTTCTCCTCTACTGAGACACCTTCCTTCTGGGTTTAATCAGTGCCAGTAAAGTCTCTAGTCTTGGTTGGTGGTGCCTTGGAACCTAGGGGCAGACGCTATTAGAGATGGTACAGTGACACTGGAGTTCTGTAAAATCCGGAAAACTCTTATACTCAACAAGAGCCTAACTTTAATATTAATATTAAAATTAATATCAATGGTATCTATACAAAGCAAGACAACCAGAACTTGTGAGTCTTACTAGCTGTGTAGGTTAATGGGCAAGTTATTTAACCTTGCTGAGCCTCAATCTCCTCTTTTGTAAAATCAACTATTTTAAGGATTAAATGATACAAAGCTTAGTACCCTGTCTGGCATATAGTAAGTGCTCAATAAATATTAACTATTATTATTGACTTATTCAAATTTTTTCTCAAATATTTCTTTCTTAGATAGCCCTTTCAGATTCTACTATCTAAAACAGTCATGTCACTATTTTTTTATCCTGCCTTATTTATTTTCTTTATCGATCTTTTTACTATCTAACATCGTGTGTGTGTGTGTGTGTGTGTGTGTGTGTGTGTGTGTGGTGTGTTCTCTACCGGAAATAAATTTCATGGGGTTCATTGTTGGTTCTCAAGGTTTTCATCTTTCTTTAAAGGCATTTTTTTTTACTGTGAGGATCTGCCCACACCATAGTTTTGACTTTTAAAAGAAGATGGCATCCCAATTTTCCTACAGTCCTAGCCTCTGCTGCTACCTCAAACATCTTACGTCTAAAACCAAACAGGATGTTGGGACATCCTTCCCAGAAGTCAGCTATGCTTTGAGACGTTGTAGTGATATCTGATTAATAATGATATCATCATCTTCCCAGCCCAAATCAAAAGCCTTAAATATTTTAGTGGCTTCTAATGAGATGCCAAGTCTCCTGGTGTTTACTTCCCTAAACCCTTCTCACCACTTACCATTCCATTTACATCATCATCACTTCAAATCAGCCTCACATTGTCTTTTTCCTGAACTGTTACCCTAACAAGTTTCCTAATAATTCCCCATCACTACCCACCATGTTCCTTAATTCAGCCTCAGGCACTGCCAGCATTAAGCCCATGTTCAAAAGCCTTCAATGACCTTGCATTACCTACTCTCATAAATCTAAATGAAGGTGACTTTAAACTGCATCAGTTACACTATGAATACCTAGAATAAGAATAAGAGGGGGAGTAGACTGCACCACTGCACGTTAGTGTTTTCAGAATTGTGTCCTATGTAGGCGTTTCACTTAAAGGCATATAAGAAACACAGAGTTCAGAGCATGGTGAGCGGGATGGAGAAATATCCATGAGCATGTTATATAACCAGGGTTAAAGGAATGGAGATATTTTGGCTATAAGAAGCACAATAAAAAAATGGCTTCAGTATTTGAATAACTGCCCTTTGGAAAAAGACTTTTTTTTTCATATGACCATATGAGGTAGAACTTGAATAAATAAGTGGAAGCTGTAAGAAAAATGATATTTATCTCCATATAAAGAGAAAATCGAACTAAATAAAATCAGGACAGGAACTCTCAAGAGGTAGCAGATTCTCTGTTATCGGAGATTGCTGTTCAAACTGGATGCATTCATAAGAAAGTTATGGAGTTTATTCAAAATTATAACTTTTTACAGCCATGAATTTGTTTGTGTAGCTCCTTCTTAGCCTAGCATACAATACCAACCCACTTTTCCAGCTTTCCCTCTCAATTTCTGTACATGTCCATGCTATTCTCTATCTGTAATTTCCTTGACTTAGAGTTTTTCCTTTCAAAATTTTATCCATTTTCAATGGTCAAATTAAATGTTACCTTTTCTAGGAAAATTTTCCTCCTTGCACCTCAAACAGCACTAAGAATAAATGAGTTGTTTCATTTCAAAACTTAAGTACTTCATTTTTTCATTTTAAGACACGTAATATTATTGCTAATGTTATTTGTGTGTGTTTCTCTTTTTACCTAGTAGGATTTTAACTTGACAGGGCAGGAATTACCTTTATACTATTATAACCTCTATAGAAACTAGTACAATGGAATTTCTTTCTTTATTCATTCCACCCATATTTCTTTTTCTTTGAATTAAAAGACTAGACTAAATCATCTCTAAGAAGCCTTACAACTTAAGAGCCTATGAATCTTGTTTTAGAACTTATTTAATAATGAATGCACAAAAGACCTTGTCCCCATGTTGACTATGAGTACAGGAGTCAGATATACTGATATCAAACTACTTTTGTAAGAAAGTTTTTAAAATCTGATTTTGAAAAGTAGGTAACGTTAGTTTTAAGAACTTTTGTGACATTCCTATTGAGATATTCAACACATGTTCCTGATAGAATTTTGAACACTAAAAGAATTGTACATCTGGTTGTACTTTTATAAAATTAAGTGCTACTAAATCAGAGATCTAGAAAGTTAAAGATTGTATAATTAGGATCTTCAGGAAGGTAAACATTGAATTTTGGCAAAACTTAAGAAAGAGAACATCTTATTGTGATATATCAAAAGTTTACTCATTTATCTCTACCATTTTTTCCTGTCCTTTTTAACAATACAGAACATTTTCATTGGTGCTGCTTTCTGTTTGGCAAATTGCTGCCAAGAGTCCAGAAGTTTCTCAGTGTGAATTTGTCGAAATTTGTGTTGTTCAAGTTTCAGAAGGGCTGTTAACCTAGGTTAGATAAAACAAGATATAAACAAACAAGGGAAAAAAAAAACTTACGTTGAAAATGAAGCTCAAATTCTTTATTTCAACAGCCCATCCCACACTTCTTCTGCCCCCATCTGCATTCAGTTTTCAAGTAACTCAAATTAAGGGGGACTAAAACCCAAATTATCAGTTGAAAGGTATGACTTTGGCCTCCAGGAAACTTCAAATATATAGGAATCTGAAGAGGCAGTCTGATCAGTTCAGGAGTCTTTTTTGTTATTTTTTACTTCTTAGGAAACAGTCTTCTGAATTTGTTGACTGTTAGCCATTAAAAGCCTCTTAGAAAAAGAACAAAAGAAAGTTCTTCCATGTGGTTTTGAGTCAAGTGTGATGCTTCCAAGAAGACAAAATCCCATGACTGCTTCCTTGCCCTTCTATCTTCTGATTTCCCCTTTCTCTTGGCCTAAACAGAAGAAAGTCAGAATGACATGATCCAAAAACAGTTAGCAGGAAGGTTGTGGGTATTCTCTTTTGTAGCTGGATGCATACCCTGCCTAAAGAAAGAAAATCCTCAGGGTTAACAAGTTGCAACAGAGTCATGCTGCCTGATTATAAGTATGATTTCATACTTTTCTGATAGGTTGATGAAGAGACAAACAGATATTAAAACTTAATATGGTCCTATTTCTCTTCTTTCTGATATTATTAATTAAAATAAATTTCTAGATATAAAAGTAACATGGTTTGAAATAAACATTATTTAATTAATTAAAATAATCTGACATTATTACCTAAAGCATGCTTTCTAACATTATGGACTAGGCATTAAGATGTTGACAGACCACTCAGAAAAACATTAACTTGGTTTTCAGAAAGAGTGCAGCATGAGAACTGATGATTAAGTATTAATTTTCTTTTCTGATAAATGTGTATCTAATGTTCCAAAGGCATTAACTTTGTTTGCAGGAAAATTGAATCTTCTCTAAAGTTTTAATCTTATCCAAGTTACCAGCTCCCTGTAGTAACGTGGGTAGTATAAATGGTGGCTCTTGCAGACTGAGCCAGGACTCAGAGTTAGAAGATATGGGGTGTGTGCACACTGACTAATTGCTTTATGCTTTCTATACTCTTTTAAGTTTAACTTTTAGACTAGAAAGCATTTTTATAATTATTCCATGTGGAATATTCCTGCCATAAATATTTTAAACCTTATAATCCCTTCCTGGAAACTTAGCTGGCAACTGGAACATCAAAACAATAATCAGATTCTCTAGTTTTAATGTAAAATATTTATAAAACAAAATAGTAACATATTCCAAAAAGTATATGTGAAGTATATGTAATTTAAAAATAAGTGAACAAACATACCTACCACCCAGCCTAAGAAATGGAACAAATAGAACATGAATAATGTCTCAAAGTCACATGTACACTCATCCCAATCCCAGCCCCTTATAGGAGCCCTCAGTTACCCTGTTTTGTGTTAATTAGTACCTTGCTTTGCTTTGCATTTTACCACTTACGAATGTATTTCTAACATGTCTGTATGTGTGTGTATAATTTTATGAGTTTTTAATTTTATATAAAAGACATTATACTTTTTTTCCCCAGTGACCAGTTCATAGCATGTTTATGAAATTATTATATGTAGATGTGTGTTGCTCTGTTTAATGTATTTCTAACTGTTATATAAATGGAAATGTTATCCTTTTCCTATTGATCAATATTTGGATTGTTTCCAGAATTTTGCTATTATAAATGAGGTTACTATGAACATACTTGCAAATGTGTCTTGGACAGTAATTGTTGGGTTATATATGTCTTAGTTCTGCTAGGCAATACCCTGGTTGTTTTTTATTTGGTTTCTAGCAGTATATAGGAATTTCTGTCCATACCTTCACCAAGACTTGATATTGTCATATTTTTAAAGCACATTTGGTGGGCTGTAAGTGGTATCTCATTGTATTTTTAATTTGTGTTCATCCAATTACTAAAGATGTTGAGCATATTTATTGTTTAAAGACCACTCAGTTCTGATTTTTTGCCCATTTTTCTATTGGGGTGCTTCTTTTTTACTTATTGATATACAGGATTCCCTCCACTTTTAATTGTGAAATATAGTCTATAAACAAACTACATGAAACATTTATGTAAAATCTAATAAATAATTTTGAGGAAATATTTGTATAAGTACAACCCATGTCAAAAAAAGACATTTCTAGAACCCCAGAAATCCCATATGTATCTCTATAATTCAACCCCATCTTTTGCTCCAGAGAGAACCACTATCCTGATTAATTTACTTGCTTTTTGATAGTTTTACCATCTAAGTATACATATCTAAACAAAATAGTTTAATGAGTCTATTTAGAACTTTATACTGTACATATTCTTTTAGGTTTTGCTTCTTTAGATTGACATTGTGAGACTTTGCCTGATCTTATATCTTATCTTGAAGAGGCCAAAATTTGGGGTTCATCTTCCTTAAGTCCTATCACTTTGCTTATAATTCAAATTTACATTGGATTATCACTGGAAATTTAAATAAACATAAAATATATTTATTTCCATTCATTAGTATCTTCCATTTTACCCCAATTTACAAATTTCTCTATGTTAATTCCAGATAAGCCAGAAGATTGCACAAAATTGTTAATTAGTTGCTATGGTAGCAGATTTATTTCCATTTTATTGCTACCTTATTTCTGAACATTTTGTTTGGTATAATCATGAGTTATCTTTAATACACCCACACTACACATCTATTATCCTGGAAGCATGGCAGTTTTTTTATATTTTTTTCTCTTCAATACTAGGAGCCTAACTGAATACCTTTGAAGATCTGAGTTCATAGAAATATAACATGAAACAGCCAGACAAGCTATAAATATTCAAATTTTCTACACAAGCCATAGTGCTTAGTAGACACTAATGATTAGAACCCAAGCATATTACTATATTTTTATACAGATAAACTAATTAAAAATGCTTTGCTGGTTTTTACCTAGTTTTATTATTCTCTGACTCTTTTCCCTAAAACACCTGCAGAATTCAATTCATATTAGTTTAGTTCAACAAATGATTACTGAAGGCCTGAGCAATATCCCTCTTCCAACCATAAAAGAAGAAAGAAAAAAATACATATTTTTAAAATTCATAGTTCAGGTGAAAAGACGTACTTATAGAAAAATAATTACCATATAGTACAAGGGCAATAGTGGAAATAAGAACAAGGTGAAAGTCAAATCGACGAGAGAGTGATGAACTCTAAATAATTTCAGGGTGTTAGGGGAAGATATCACAGAAGAAGAAATCCTCTAAATTGGTTTCAAAAGGATAAATAGAAAATTTCCAGCCAAGGGAAACAGATGGCCAAAAGGCTAGAGGTTACAATGAGTTCAGTGAACTACATGTGATTCACTATTTCTGAGGCCTTAAGCCCAGAGGGGAAGCATGAAGAGTGATGAGGCTCCAAAGAATGTCCAAGGTCAGATTACAAAGGGCTCTGTATAGTTTGTTAAGGAGTTTGAACTTTATTCTATAAGCATTAGGAAGTCATTTAAGTATGGGGACATGATCAAATCTGTGTGTCAGGAATATTACCTTCAAGATGTTATGGAATTAAGTGGTCTGCTGAATAGTAAGTATTATGATGGGCTGATTGAGAGCAACACAAAATAACACTGCTTTAAAAAGCTAGTCCAAAGGTCCAATTCAGGACTGATATAGCATCAGAGCCTCGTTGGTGTCAAAGACTCAGTCTCTTCCTATACTGTTGCTCTCATGTGTGGCCCAATCTAACGTTTAAGATGGCAAATCCACATTCCAGGTAGCAAAGTTAGGTAAGAACACAGTAAAAGAGGGCAAAGTATGCCTACCAACTCTCTTTTTAGAAGTTCCCCAGAGGTTGCCACTCATAGGCCAGAACTTAGTCACATGGTCACACCTGGCTACACGGCAAACAAGGAAGTAGAGCAGGAAAACAACAACAACAACAACAACAACAAAAACCAAACATAAAAATGGAGGATAACTGGCACTTTTTGCCACTGAGAAATAAGACATTGGAAGCAAGGGAAGCCAATAGAAAGACTACTGTAGTATTGCAGTAAGGTGATAAGGACTGTGTTAAGGCAGTATGCATGCGGATAGAGAGAAAAAGGCAAGATCTGAGAACTGTTTGGGAAGCAGAATGGCTTAAGAGTTCAAAATCTAGTGGATAGAGTAATAGTTCTTCATTTCTTGCTAAAGTGATTGAGTAGAGGTATCACCATGTGGAATTTTCACCATCATAAAACAGGTTAAAGGAAATAAAAACAAGGAAAAAGTCAAAATGGTATTTTTACTGTCTAAATTTTTTGTCTGTGATACTCCTTTCCCCAGAGCTTCCTTTAAATGTTTAAATTTTACTTAAAAGCATAAGGAGAGATAACAATCATCTAACTAACAGGATGCTGGGCCTTTTCCTTCTATTCAAGATGGTAAGATACAAAAACTTCCAGACCAGACTGTCACCAACCAGAGGAGCAACTGAGAGCAAGTGAGTTCAATCTCTGGGCCTGACTTTCTGCATCTGCAAAATAAGAAACTCTCACCAGATAACATTTAAGGTCCCATCATCAGCTATAGAATTATTTGATTCACTCATCAGATCAATTACTCATGCTAATCAGTAGGACAAAGCAAACAAACTGTGTCACTCCAGCCATGCATTCCTTGACAATGGAAAAAGTGTTTGAGGTAATATCTTCAAGTTCAAGTAAACACAATTTCTCACCTAATTGCTTTACATCTCTTTTCACTTAACTGTTGAAAACTTGTTTCAGTATGATCTGGGGTATTAAACTCTGATGAATTTACAAAGTTTCTTATTAAAATGGAGAGGATTTTGCCAATTGCATTTCAAGATTACTTTAAAAAGTTTTACTGGGAGAGAAAAAAAGATTACTTTTCCTATTATGTATGTAAGTCTACATGTGGTAGCTGAAAATATCTCCCTCGAGTTAAAAAGTGTTTTCTCTTTTGGTTGGTCAAGTACACATTGTTCTACCTACTACAAAGGATTAAAATGACCCATTTCATCACAGAGCAAAGTAATGATGGCAGCATGTGATTTTTGGCAGAAAGAATACTTTGTAATTGCTAATTTCTTATTTCCAAATTCAGCTGAAGATTGCAGCCTGAGACTATAGTACTTTGCAAGTCTTAACAAGTAGGACCGAATGACACTGCCAGATTTCATAAAATGCCAATGAATTCAGACTAGCAGGAAGTTTTGCTGAGGGTGAGCTTTTTGGAAGGAATGTTGAAATCCAAGACCTCCAATGCCTTATGGAGACATGAAAGAGACCACAGGACACAATTGGTAGACTCAGGTGTTTGCTTTGGCCTGCGTCTCTCTTTTCATCTCCATTGTGTTCTGTGCCAACTGGCAGCTGTCCTCAAGGTCAAACTTTAAAAAAAAAAAATCAGCAACTTAAATGAGAATCAGTAATGCTTTCAGCAGGTATAGTCCATTTTACTTAGTGTTTCAACTATTATTATTTTTAATACAAACAAAAGTTTGAAAATTTCATATAACTAATATTTTAGAACTCATAAATAGTGCCAAATTTATATTTCTCAGTGAAAGAAAAATATTCTTTACTGAATACGTATTCAATCCCAGTCTATAATGAAAATGTGGATTTTCTAGGTGGCCAAAAGAAAACAAATGCAAATAAAATTATAATGTTATAACCAACTTCGAAGCCACAATTTCATGTTTCTCAAGAGCCCAAATAATCTTCCACCTTGTAGGTATTGTTTTTTAATTAATTGATCTTTGCGTGTGACAAACATCTTAAAATGGAAATGTCTTTACTCATTAAAGCATTACATTTAGGCACATTTGCAGGCTGTGAAACCTGGAGTTCTGGATTACAGTTGATTCTGCAGATCTATAGAATATCTCTGATTATGAAAATCTGTGAATTCTCAAAATCCCTAACAGTCTATAGCACCTTTGATGACCAAAAATTTGAGATGTGTCCAGGAGCCACTGTGCTACAGGGCAAAGAGATTGGCTCAGTGGTTATGCTGAACAATACTCAAGGTCAAGCTTGTCCCTTCCTAGCAAGGTAACATTAAATAAAGCAATTAGCCTTTCTCACAATTTCTGACTGTTCCAATCATGCTTTAAATAAAAAAAATTATGAGTATGTTGTGTATATTAATAGATACCTATTTGTATCTATCATCTGTCTGTCTATTATCTATCTATCTATCTATCTATCATCTATCTGTCTGTCTGTCTGTCTGTCTGTCTGTCTATCTACTGGCAGCTTAATTCCTATAATCGCTTGGGCAGAAATCCCTGAGGGCATCTTGTTTCCTCTCCTTCTCTCACACCTCAAGTCTAATTTACCAGTAAATTCTGCCAACATTTCCTTCTGAATATATCCAGAATATGAAAGTGTCTCATCATCTCCATTGCTACCCATGGTGGTGCTCAGCACCATCAGCTCTCCCTGGATGATGACAAAGTCTTTCTCTCTTGCTCAACTTCAGGCTATTTTCAATACAAAAGCTAAAGTGATCTTCTTAAAACAAAATTCAGATCTTGTCATGCCTCAGCTCAGCCCAGATGAATTTATTTCTCAAAGTATTTCCCACAACCTATCAGCCCCTAAGACTTTGTTATGGGAAAGGGCACAGAGCTTCCATGACCTGAGTGTGAGACTATCCCCAAATCTCCACATGTTCATCAACATGGAAGCTCTCTGTATCCTATACTTTTGGGTTTTTATAGAGGCTTCATTTCTTGGCATGATTGATTAAATCCTTGGCCACTGGTGATTAAACTCAATCTCCAGCCCCTCTCTCCTCAGAGATTGAGGGGAGGGGGACTGAAAATTCCACCCTGCTAATGACATGGTTGGCTCCTCTGCTAACCACCCCCATCCTTTGGTTGGTTACTTAAAAATTTCCAAAAGTAAACTCATTAACATAATAAAAGACACTTTTATGACTCTCATCATTTAGGAAATTTCAGATTTTTAGGAGTTTATGCCAGAACAGAGACAAAGACCAAATATTTATAATAAGAAATATTTATAAATCACAATATCATACCTCCCTACTTTCTAGGCCTTCATTTCTTCATCTGTAAATTGGAATAATTATAGTGACTGTTGTGAGGATAACACAAATTAATATACGGAAAGTACTTCAAACAGTGCCTGCCACAGGAACAAATTCTAGAAAGCTAACATAAGCAAGAAGCCTCCTTGGGAAACAGATTTTTTAAAAAGAGGGATATTGCTTCTAGTCTCAATTAGAGAAACTTAGGAGAATCATATTCTAGAGAGAATGCCTTTCCACCATTATAAATTATCCCAGGTAACTCCAACATATCCTTCTTTCCATCCTTCCCCTGTGTTATTGTAAGGATTATTTAAATAACAGGATACCTCCAAACTTATTTGCTATTAGCCAAGAGTTTCTTAAGAAGTCATTTGTTAACTTACTTGACATCCTAAGTACTCCCATTGACCTGTCCTATCTAGCTGGAACTAATTTATAATTGGATCATTTAAAGAATAATTACCAGAGATACTCAGCAGCCCCTTACCTTCTGAAGGGATGTGACTAATAGAATTCTGCACAGGTAGCAAATTTTAGCTTTTAAATGTCATAACAGAAAGGCTCTCGAATTGGTGCCTTCTAGAGCTACTTTGGTTTGTGTATCTCTTGAAAGAGGAGGACTGTATATAATTTAATTCTTATTCAGGACCCTTCCATACTTTCTAAGACTCATTTTTTGTCTTCAGGTAATGCTACATCTACATACAGCATCTATTTCAGCTCTGAATTTGGAGAAATTCCAAAGTCTGTGTAGATTTTCAAGGGATAAACCTCAAAGTTGAGGAAGCTACATTCATAGCACAAGGGCAAGAAACCTAAAGCCTCTGTGCCAACAATATCCACTTCTTTGGCCAACATTTTTAATTTAAAGGATCCAGTTTGGGGCAGGGAACAGGACCAAGAGTGCCAAGAAATCTTTTAGAATTATGCAGATTTTCCTTTGGTTCATACCTGTTTCCTGCTGAAGCTGACAGTGAAATTATTCTTAATATAGAATCTTCTAAGCAAATGTTTGATGTGCTTCTTTATAGGTTTCTGAGCAAGACTCATTTAGAGAAAGAATCTGTAAGGTGAGTTATGTCTTTGTATGCATTTTACTAATGAATGATATAAAAATAATAGCTTATTTAATTTAATTGCTAAATTATAGAATAACAAGTTTGGAAGTAAACTTTGCACATCAACTTGACCATCACCTGGACTGGGCTATTTAGATCTGCAAAAAATGTGAAGCAGACAGTACTTAATGGTGAAGGGAAGAAACCACACCAAGCTCTTGCCTGGTCACTATAACATTCTTGTTAGATCCTGAAAATCCATAGAGAGCAACCATATAATCTTGTCATTCCTCAGTAAGGAAACACTTAATTCTAGTTAGCTATAGGCCACATGATGCCAGGTTTTAATCCCTTCACATGACTAAGAGTAGAAGAGAGAGAAGTCAGGAAGAAATAAAAGTAAACACATCTTCTAACATAGACTTAATCCTTTATAATATCAATTATTCTTATCTGTAAATTTTCTATATTAGAATTAGATACCTGGGATAATAAAATTTTATCAAAAGAGTGATATATTTAGAACAATATTTTTTTAACTTTATTACTAAATTTTGTAACTTAGAAGTATTCAACTAGTTTTTTGTCTTAGAATCATCTTCTTTCCTAGTCTTAATAGGTTCAGAGAGTCAGAGAAATAAAATTACCATGATTATAGTACCAATTTTGACCATTGACTTACCAACTGCATTATGTGCTTACTCCTCATATTTCATCTCTTGCAAAAGAGATGCCTTCATTGAAAGTGAATTCAGATGTTTTAAAACCAGATGCCTTAGGGATAAAAAAAAAACAGTAGTTTTTGGTTGTTGTTGTTGTTGTTGTTGTTGTTGATTTGAATAAATAAAGAGCTGTCTTAGGCCTTTAATAATGTAATCAACAGTCAAATAGAGATATGTGGGAGCACAGCTGTTGAGGGGTGAATAAAAGGGATGAAGGTGGTCATGAAAAACTACAAAACTGAGATGACATATGATCTAAACTTCGAAGAATGAGCATCTTCCATTGGACAACAGATGATGGTGCATTTCAGGCAAAGAAAACAACCACAGTAAACAAAGACTGTATGTGAGGTATCTAAAATAGTAAAATTTGTAGAATCAGAGAAGAATAGTGGTTGCAGGGTCTGGGGAGAGAAGAAATGAGGAGTTACTAATCAATAAGCATAAAATTTTAGTTAAGCGGGATGAGGAAGTTCTAGAGATCTGCTGAATAACCTTGTATTTATAGTCAACAATTCTGTCTGTATTCTATACTTAACAATTCGTTAAGAGGGTAGATCCCATGTTAAGTGTTCTTACCACAATAAAATAAAATAAAAACAGATAAACAAGAAAACAAACCAATGCTAGGCAGCATTGAGAAATGTTTAGCAGCCTATTATGGTTAATTATGGGGCTCAGAGGGAATAATGGCTAGAAATGGTGGTGAAAAGTTATTTTAGGACAGATCTTAAAGCTAAGCTAAGGGCTAAGGGGTCTTCACTTTCTTCCCTGCACACCAGATAACCTAAACAATTACATCTATATTTGAGATTATTTTGGTGGTATTATAGAGAATGTACTAGTGAGAGAAGACCATTTGCAACTATTTCAATAGTATAGGAGAGAGATGATGAGAGTCTATACTGGTACCATTGCAAAGAGAAAGGGGTGGATGGATACCAGAGGTATTCTGACTTTATGTAATGGTTGACTGAACATATTGAGATAGGGAAGAAAGAATCAAAAATGAGTTCTAAGCACTTGGATTGAGAGCAACTTTATTGGTTTTACTTGAGATAATATGAGCAAATGAAAATAACACCTCCTGTATGTTAGAAAAGTGAACAAGATAATGATCTTAGTTTTTTACATATTACGTCATGCATAACACCTAGCTGGAGAAGTCAAATAATCAGTTGGAAATATAGATACCTGACAGTACCCATTCTATGCCATATAGACATGGATATGGAAATACACATGCACATACACATATTTGACAGACAACTCAGAGCCTAAGGAGGAAACACTTTGAAACTAAAATATGTAATTACTCCTCATTTAAAAGAATATTTCTAGTATTGTGGTTTGAGTCAATTTATAGACCACATATCATAATTTATAAATATCAAAATGTGTTCAAAATCTTAATTTGACTTATTTGGATATTTTATTGTGCTTGTAAGTCCAAGGTTAGATAATGATTGCCTTGTAGGTGAGTTTGATTTGCAGATATTCCTGAGAGAGCTCTTCGAAAAGTATTTTCATTATTTTGCTTTACTGAATTATAACATTGCATGCTGTTGTAGAGTAACAGATTGCATATAAAATCTCAGTACTGACTGGGCAAATGACAACTGGGGGAATTGCTCAGTATTGGTGCATAGTCTGAATAGGCTCTATTTTACACTAATGATACTGAATTTTCATATCAGTGAGCAGTATAGTATTAAACACCTCCCTTATTGACATGGTTAGGCATAAAATCAATTCACACATACCTGTAATATATTGTAAGATCAGTATTTCAAGTAATACCAAAGGCATATTCTATTTCTATTTGGTTACCTGTCCTCACCAGGGTCCCTGAAGGGTGGGAGCGGGGTGAAAAAAAACTATAGTGAGTAGTTTGTTTGGGGGCATATTCTTACTTACCTGTGTCACTCCTGTCCCAACTTTCAGGTATCTAAGTCCTCATACTAACTCGGCTTGCTCAAAGGCCACAGCTGAAGTATTTAACTCAGTCTTGCCTTTTATATGTGCCCAGATTATCTTTCCTCTTTCTCTCCAGTGTCATTTAAGGCAGCACCACATTTTAGGGATTTAGGTTTATTTGCAGTAGTTTAAAAATGATCAACCAATCTTTCCAAGGGTTGTATGTGTCTGTGTCTGTGCATATGCACACATGCACCCATATGTGCCCCATAATGTAAAATGTCTGCTTGTGTGAATGACCTGATTCTGTTGTGCTCTGTGTGATAGGGGAAAGGCAGACAACCAAGCAAGTGGACAACTGAGCAGGTGAACAAAGCTAGAAGCATCTTAGAAGAATGAAGTAGAGGGACTAGTTGGTAGAAGGAGTCAGTACATCAGGACTAGAGAAATGCGTTCTAACCATTTCCTCCCCAAACCCAGATATTCTCCCATTATGACCTTGATAAGACAAGACAATGTTACCAGCAGAGACCCTGAAATGCCCTACACTCTCAGAATATATTTTCTGAATGCAGAGGATACTTCCTGGTTGATCTCAGAAAGAGAGGCACTATTGGCTCTGGTCAAAATGTCAAAGAAAGAGAGGTTTGTTTTTACTTTCTATCTCCCTCATTGAGTTATTTGCAGACTGTCTCCATATTTAAGGAAACATATTACATTAATTCTAAGATAATATTTTTTCACAACTTAGCACCTCTAAAATTGGGATGCATTGTGTGATCAATGGCATCCTATGGCATTGATGCTGCCTGGATGAATTTCCTATATAAGAATGTATTTCAAACAGTTAACTGGGGCCACTACTGACCTAAGACCACTTTAAATTAAATTCTCTTTCTGAGGATTTTGCAACATAGTGGTGGTGTGAATTGAGACATTATACATGTGTGAGTAATGTCTGTGGTTCAAAATCTCAATGTTAAGGGTGACAAGTATACATTGTCCCTTGGGGAGCCCAGCTTTATGCCAGGATCTCTCCTCAGATTGTCCACCTTGAACTTTTTTTTCTTAGTAGTTGACAAAATTAAGGTGCATCCTATAGACAAAAGGATTTAAGAAATTTGATACTGGAACTGTTCACAGGGAGAAAATTTCTTGCTAGTTTCCTACTTCTGAGCAGCAACTCTGGCTTCTTCAGGTCTTTGCTTGTCTTTCAGAGCCTGCCAACACCTTTCAAAAACAGCCAGGTGATCATCTTCTAGGTAAATGATTCACTGTGCCATTTGTAGGTATAATGGGATTTGTTAGTTTGTAATTTCATCAAGATGTAATTTGTGTTTGTGAGCAAAGATTGTGTTATAATTACCATTCTGGTGACTTTATCCATTGTTTTTGCAAATACTTATAGGGTCTATTCTGTGCACTGAGGAAGGAACAATATGCCCAAAACGTTTGCTGACCTCATGGAGCTTGGAGTCTATTATGATTGGATGTCATGTGCAAAATTACTGTCATGAAATGTAATGTAGAAAGTAATGATGCCAGAGGAAAGAAATAGAAAACATGCCCCACGGATATTCAGGAGAGAAAGAAATCATTTTTAATTTGGAGAGAATCAAAAAATACTTTATGAAAGATATGGTTTATAACATTACTAATAAAAATAACAATGATTACCATTTAAAATACTTCAAACTCAGATTCAGTTCAGGGAGATACCACGATATACCAAAGGTGATCATCATAGCTTAGCTCTTGGTGACTCATGAAGTAGGTGAAGACTAACTGTCCTGAGGGAAGATCTTTCAGGGAACAATGAGAGAAGTTGAAAGACAAAGAAATCCATAAGAAAAGGATTTACGTTAGGCAAAAAGAATTGATTTAAGCCAGTTCTGTTCTAATGCTAGTTAGCAATTTCCTAAGCTTTAACAAGGATACTTCCCATTCCACCCTCTGCTGGAAATATTGGGTACCACAGACCTCCCTCAGTAGAAAAATCAGCTAAAGAGCCTTCTATCTAGGTGGGGCTTTGTGTTTTTTTCAGTGAAAGACTGAAATGTTATGCTATTTGGCCTATTTAGGGCTCTGTTCATGTCAAAGCACTCTGACCTCACGCACAGAGAAGTCAAAAGATTATACTATTCCTAGACCCTGTTTGTTCACAGGGAAGGTAGTTGATGGCTCCTGCCAGCCTGAATTCTCATTAATTCTAGGACTAGTTTGAACTCTATTTCCTTCAGGAAGGTTCATTAACAATTAGGGGCATCTGAGTAA
This sequence comes from Cynopterus sphinx, assembly GCA_030015415.1. Lineage (NCBI taxonomy): Eukaryota > Metazoa > Chordata > Mammalia > Chiroptera > Pteropodidae > Cynopterus > Cynopterus sphinx. Next base: position 142,496,723 of record CM057380.1, read on the forward strand.
GGGTGGAAAAATTGAGACTTGTAGTACAAGTTACAATTGCTAGAGTTTAAAAGGAAAGTATAAGCTAGAGATTTTAGAGTCATAAATATGTAATGGTTGCAGATATGAAAAAAAAAGTAAAATTGTTGAGAGTAATAGGAAAGGGGAAAAACAAAGAGCCAAGGACTAACACAAGGGGATCCTCTGAGTTTGGAGAAAAAAAAAGAGGAAGGGGAGTTGGACAATAATTTAGAGGGAAGGAAGCTAGGAGAGAATGATATACAGAAACAGAGAAAGGCACTTCAAATTGAGAAGTGGTCAATCATGTCAAATGTTCCAAAAAAAGGACAAAGGATTAAAGCTATTAATTAGATAGACCTAGTAGGTCATTGCAAACCCTAAGGGCAGGCATAATTTATTCATGAGTAAACAAATCATATCACAATAGATTTAGTGTGAATGAGCAGTAGGGAAATGAAAGCAGTATAGCCTTTCCCGCTGCCCCCCACCACCCCAAAGATATTTGGCTGTGTTAGGAAAGAAGAAGAAAGGAAGAAAGGAAGGGAAAGAGGGAAGAATATAATAGCACAGCAGCTCAAAGTTGAGGGAAGTATTTCTTTTTAATTTTCAAATCTCTAAAAATTTGTCTTTGAAAATAAGTCTGCTACCTCTTACTGCTTCATACCATGGGATTTGGATCCACAGGGTCCCAGATTCAGTCTCGGCTACCATGTACTAGCTTTACCTTTTTGATTAAGCACAAGCTGTATGATTTTGATGAGTTACTTAATTATATGTGTTTCGTATGCAGACAATCCATTTCTCTTTGTTGACTTTGCGATCATTCTTCCCAGGAGGTCTGATTAGGTTAGTCATTATCATTTAGTGCAGAACACCTCATTTGCAGAATGGCCACCAAAACATTTTGCGAGGCACTATTCTATATGTATAAGGTTTTTATAAGATCAACAATTGAGTCCAAATTAGTAATACTACCTTATACTTGTATCATTTCTTAAACAATTGCGAAGACTTTCACAGGCATTTTCTCATTTAATTTGTATAACATGCTCCGTGAAAGCTGGAAGAGAAGAATGAAGTAGCTATAAAAGAACTAAATAATGAGGCCAAATAAAAGTTGCCAAGAAGCAAAATAAATTTGATTCTCACCTTAAGTTTGTCAGGCTATAGGACCAACTCATTTGTCTAAGTACAATACTAAAAAGAGTATTTCTTTTATTGACTGAAGACAGCAGTGTAGTAAACAGTGAAGTTAAAAGGTATACAAATATTTTTTTAAAAGAATATGAAGATAAGGTTTTAGTAATGGCTGCCCAGGGAACTTGGACTAACTCTCCTACTAAAAACAACTAGAAAAGCTAGAAAAATGCAGCAAAACTAAAGACACCAGAAAGCTATTAAGTTAGCCCAGTACCATGATTCCAATATTCAGAAGAACAAAAGATCCAGAAGAATAGCCCATTTTTACTGCCAGATTTACCCTATCATTGTCAGATTATTTTAGGAAGTGTTGGTTGGGAGGGTGAATAGAGATTCTACAAATTTATGGATTTAAAAAGGACAAAAATTGGAGTTCAAGGCCCAAGAAAGAAAGAAGCCCTGGTAACATTCCCCTCCAGACTTCACATTGGAACCTTGAAAGTCATACCTCCTAGGAGTAAGGATAAATCAAGAAGACATTGGCCTTCACAGAGACTAAAACCCAACTTCAAATTTTCTTAAGCCTGATTGAATTAATTCAATTCATCTGGACTTTCTAGTGACCCTAGCTACCTAATATATATTATCTGAAGTAATATTACATCACGTTAGTCCTAAATTCTATCTATAATTTTTTCATAAAGTACATTTGTACTCAATCAAGAATACCCAGAAACATGAGAAAATAAGACAAGTACCTGAACACAGACAGAAATAACAGATACTGTGAACTTAAACAACTCAATAACAAAACAAACAAGCTCAAATAATCTAGTTAAAAATAAGCAAAGGACCTGAATAGAGCTTTTTCCAAAAAAGACATACAAGAGGTAGATGACAACAGAGGAATTTAGCTAAAAATCACTAACAACAAAATAATTAGAAAATCTTAAATGTTTGGAAATTAATGAATGGCTATCTTATAGAAAACTATGTAAACTTCATAGTGAAATAAATGATAATGAAAATACTGTATATTAAATTTTATGTAATAAAGCTAGAGCCATGTCTAGTGGGAAATGTATAGCCTTAGAAAATAAAAATAAGGTACAAAGCAATTATCTAAGTATCTATCTCAAGTATTCACAAAAAGGACTACAAAGTGAACCTAAAGAAAATAAACAATAATGTATGATAAAGAGAAAATATACATATCATATCACAAAAAGGATCAAAATCTATAATTGGTTCTTTAAAAAGATTGATAAAATTAATGAAAAAGAGACAAATAACCAATATCCATAGTGAAAAGGGAGATGACACAATAGATTTCAACAACACTAAAATGGTATTAAGAGGACATTTTGAAAATTTTGGGGTTACAACACAGTTTACCAAAAACTGACTAAAAAAGGAATAGAAAATATGATCAGTCCTGTAACTACAAAAGAAATTGCATTTTAAAACATCCCAGAAAGTAAAGTCCAGAACCAGAATGTTTCACTAGTGAATTCTACCTGGAGTATAAGGAAGTAATAATGCCATCATTCACAAATTGTTCCAGATAATGGAAAAAAGAGAAAATACTTACCAACTTGTTTAATGAAGCCAGCATAATCTTTCTACCATAACCTGTCAAAGATATACCAGAAAGAAAGATTACAGATTGTCTTTCCATATTGTTCTGTAGATTCAGTGCAATTCCAATCAAAATCTAAGCTGGTATTTTTTAATTGACAAGATGATTCTAAATTTATATGGAGATCAAATGACCTAGAATAGTCATAATATTGAAAAAGAATAAATTTGGAAGACTTATAGTATATAGTTATACTAATTAAGAGAGGGTGGTAATGGACCAGGATAGAGAAATAGACTAATAGAACAGAATAGAGACCTAAACATATATGGTCACATGATTTATAACTGAGGCACCACTGTCTTTCATTGATGGAAATGCTGTCTTTTCAGTCAATAGTGCAAGAACGACTGGATAACCATGTAGAGGGGAAAAAAAACATAAACTTTCAATTTTTCTATATACCATATACAAAACAAGGTGAAACATAAATGTGAAAGGTTAAAAAAATGAATCTTCTGGGAGAAAATATAGTCTAAATTTTCATCATCTCGAGATAGATAAATATTTTTTAAACAGGACATAAAATTAAGCAAAAAAGATTGATAAATTGGGCTTCATTAAAATTAAGAACCTCTACTCATAAAATGCACCATCCAGAGAGTGAAAAGACAAATCACAGTCTAGGAGAAAATATAAATCCAGCAAAGAACTTTGATCTGGACTGTATAAAGAACTCCTATAAATTTTTTTTTAAAAAAAGCACACACACACACACACACACACACACACACACACACACACACACATGTAAATAGAAGCAAGAAACTCCAGAAGAGTCCTGTAATTAATTAGATTCCATTAGAATCAAATAAATGGCTATGTAAGGCATACTGAGAATACACTCTACTCTTTGGCCTGGGTTCCAGGCCACAGTCTGATCTCCTCCGTCTCTCTGGCTCTGTCTCACACTGCACACCCAGGCCATCTCGTTGCTTCAGCCATTAATATGCCTGCGCCAGGTCTGCCCTGCATTTTGATGTTTACTAGAAAAGTACATTCAATACTGTCTAGTCACAACAGACGATTAATATGCATTTATTGAGTGAATGCATGCATGAAAGAATAAGTTAATAAATGCCTCCTTTCCTGTTCTCTGCCTTTTGAAATCCTATCCATCTTTTGAGATCCACCCATATCTCATTTCTTCTGTGAAGTCTTTCCTAACCACAACAGCAAAAATAGTTCTTCTCTGAGTTCTTCTAGTTCTTAATAGAACTATTCCTTTGATTCTATCATGCATTATTTTTTTCATACAGCTACTACTGTCCCATCAAAAGAATAAATTCTAGAGAAGCAAGGAACATGCCTGACACTTTTTTATCTTATTACAGAGTATCTGCTCAATTGCCTTGTAAACAGTGCTGCTTCAGGGACTGGTGTAGTGTAATGGTAACAAATGCAATCTCTAACATTAGACAGACATAAACTCTTGTCCTAGTTCTGCCCCTTCATAGCTGTGTGACTCTGGGCAATTTTCTGACTGCTGTGGGTGTCAGTTTGCTTATCTGCAAAAGGCAAATAATACATCCTTAAAAGGATAAAATGAGATAATACACATAGTGTACTTAACACATATAGGAAATGTAATAATTGACAGCTAAGCTAATAGCAGCAATGGTACTGGTATTCACTGTTGATTACGGCTGACTCTGAAGAGTAAAAGCATTTACCCAGAAAAATAAGGGAGAAACAAATACAAACACAGAACAACAACAACAAAAAAACTAAGAATAATAGAACAGCTAGAGGAAATTTCAAGCACATAAAAATGTCCAGCTTGTCTTTCTTCCACTGTAGACTAACCTACGTGTGCCCAAGGGTCTTTCAGAGAGTGCTGTTTCCTAACACTGCATGAATTTTCTCATTCCATCTCAGATGTCTGGTTTTTCCTCTTCCTAATATACAGAGTCTAAAACAAGTGGCACAGTGTTATTTCAGACACAGTTATTATCCACCCCAGTGGTTTCTTTTCTGTTTCTAGCGAAGATTAGAGGTGTTCTCTTGCAAAAGACATCTTGAATCCCAGGGTTCTTAATATTAGAAGCCTCTCAATTTCTTCTGTTCTCTCATTTGCACATGAGGGAAAAAGCTGCTAACCAACTTTAATTTAATTTACCACCTTAAATTTGCATATATTTCAGATTGTCGGGAGACTAATAAAAGCAAGTTTATTTACATAGTCTCATGGAATTTCTCAAGAATAAGTGAGCTATACCCCTCATTGCCACCTATTGCCATAAACAATACTGAATAATGATAACAGTAGCTACCAGTGATCAAATTTGTTTTGTGTGTGGTAACCAGAAAGGAGGGGAAGGCAGGGTTTGCCGCCTCCTTGTTTGTTGTGCTTCCACACTGAGCTTGGCTGGCCTCCATACGGTCTTATGTTTGTGCCTGAAGTGATGGGTAAGACTCTTGTTCAGGTTTCCAATAACTCCCTTTCATGCTCAGTGCTTCTCACTCCATGTTCCTATGGGGCTCAAGTGTTTCATAAGTTGTAGAGAGAGAACATTTAACTGTAATGTTGAATAATAATTGCCTTTAGCTTGTTTGCAGAGGGAAAAAAAAGTTGGTGGATAGCATTTTCTCAATTCAAATTGTTCTCCAATAATTTTTTACGTCTTTGGTTCCAGACACCACTTCTCTGCTAAAGGTTGCCAGAAGACAACAGAAGAAAATGAAATTGCAAATTCTAATCAACAAAAAAACTAAAAACCAATTAATTCTTTGTTCTTGGTTCAACAGTTTGTTGGGTGTTTTATTTTGTTTTAAGATGGGCACTGTTGGTTGTGAGTTTATATGACGTACAAATAATATAAGATGAATTTCTTTATGCTAGTAAAAATATTTAAAAATAGTGTATAGGTGAAATAAAAGTATATTGATTTGTATTTTTAAAATATTTTACAAAGAATGTGGTATTCTGAAAATAAGATAATAATTATTTATTCTGCAAATAAAACATGTTCTGGATTTCTGCCTCCTGAACAAATCTGAGATGTCCTGTCTTGGAATAATAAATATTATATTCCTCTAAATAACCTGGATAGAAGATATTGATAGATAAAGGCTGGGCTTAAAATACTTGTGTCCTATGTATAAAGCAGTTATTTATGAACCATTGCTAAAAGTGCTATGAATGTCTGAGGTTTCAAACCACTGTCTGACACTTAGTGTCACATATACAGATCTATGATCTTGTTTTGTGTCACAATAGAATTTTTGTTTGGAAAGTTCCATGAAGGTATTTGGACAAACTACCTGAAACTTGAGCCTCCCAATAAGTGGTCTTTTATTTTCTTTGGGAACACCTCCAGTACAACCTTAGTGAGATTCTACCTAGTAAAATAAGAACTTCTATGTTCGAGGCTGTGTTATTTGCATGTGGATCTGTGTAAAGGTAATGAGTCACCCAGTACATTTTTATGCTAGCAAGACGCTTTACAATAGGAATTTATACTATATTTATGTGAGTGCAAATGTGAAACTATATCATATGAGTGTAAACTCTTTAAACCTTAGATAGTGGAACAAGTCATGTTTTAAATTGTAATCCTCAACGACATATTACTCAATTCGAGAATTCCCACCCATTGCCTGAGAGGGAAAGAAAATCCTATACATACAGCCTTCATTCACACAAGACATTTTATTTATGTTACTGATTTAATAAAATCCACTAGTGTGCAAATGTTCTCCATATGTGGAAACAGAGGACTATAATACAGAAAGCCAGTTCTTTGTGTTTTTCAGCTCTTTAAAAATTGTGTAATCATAATGTTTTGCCTGCTTTTTAATAAACTGCTAATATGGTATTTTGCCGCATAATTTTTTCTTAATCAAAGTAAAGGATCACAATATAAAGCTCGGTTTTCATAATCTTATTTTACTCTATGTCTATGCTGATGGGCATTAATTTCTCATGCAAAATTTTGGTGTTTTCCCAACAGAGGATAAGTCCAAACAGATAATTGATGCAGGGTTAAGAAGCTGGGGGAGAGAGTGATTTGAGACCAGCGTAGAAAGAAATATCAGGACAAAGCTGGTTCAGGAATAGATAAGCAGTTAGGTGGTAACCATAGAAGGAATTAGGAAGCTAATGGACAGAAATTACAGCAGAGAAATAGAGGACAGTGAGGAGGTTTATGTAGCAAATGAATGTTAGACCAAACACTGGCTCTACTGGCCACATAACCTTGGAAGAGGTATTCATCCCCATGAAATAACACTTACTCATCTGAGAAAATTGGGAAATTTTCATGTTTCAGAGCCATGTTGAAACAACCTGTGTAAAGGCTATTGCAACCCAAAAGCACTGTTTCTGCCTTTTCTTATCAGTTCTTGCTTGACCCTATCTTTCCTGAGCTAGAAATAACTAAAGTAATGACGTTATCAATGTTTAAAATGTACACATCCCCAAATGATTCTCCCTTTCTTAGTTTTTACTATGGAGAATTTCAAATATCTACAGAAAAATATAGACATCATGTATTACAAACCTCCATGTGCCCATTACTCAGCTTCAACAATTACAAGTCACAACCCATCTTTTTTCTCTATATTCACTCCCTATCCTCTGTATTATTTTGAAGCAAATCCATACATCATATTATTTTATCTATAAATGTTTCAGTATGTATCTCTAAACAAAATGCCACAAGACACCTAAAATATTTAACAGCTGTTCCCTAATATCCTTAAATATTGAGTATGTTTAAATTTCTGTCATAAAGTTTTTACAGTTTCCTTGAATTAGAATATAAATTATATCCACAGTTACAAAGGGTGTCTTTTAAATCTCTTAATCTATTAGCTAATGTGCTATTCTGTTCCCTGCATATATGTAAATTAGAGGATTAATCAGATTAAGGTTGATTTTGTTATTGTTGTTGTTACTATTATTATCTGTTGTGTAAGTTACATCAACCACATGAATATACCAAGCGGCATTGTCATTGATGATGTAAGTTTTCCAAAATGATGAACAACTCTTAGAAAAGACCTGAACAAACCAATATATAATCTTGTAAACAATGTAAATGGTAAGTAGTTACCTCCTAGAAATTTTAGTGCATGTTAAAAGTGTGCAAAAATATTTTGTATTTATATGTAATCTAGAATTAGGTTTTAGGCCCAGATAATTATAAACTGTTTCTCATCTGCATGAATCTCTGGCAAATCATGTGACACATGGGAAAATTCATTGCTAAGTAAGATTATTCGTCACATCGCAGAAATCTATCTAGCGTCTGGCTCCTGCCCACTAAATGCCAATAGCACTGCAGCAAATCCTTATGACTACTATTAATGTCACCTCATATTTAGAAAACTCCTCCTATGGTTCACTTCATCCCCTGTTGAAAACCACTGGCTAAGTTCAAGCAATAGAAAAAGAGGAGATTGGTTTTAGTTGTTATATGCTATAATTTTGTGAAAATGAATAAGGAAGATATCCTGTATGAGCAATGGCTATTGAAACATTTGCAAATTTAAAGCTTTCCAAAGTTTTTTTCAGTTGACAGAATTTTGTTTCCCCACACTATGTTGAAAAATGTGAATAGGCTCTATGATAAAACAAGTGTGGTCATGATAATTTCATACTAATATATGTAGTTTGAGTATAGAAATTTTAATATCTAGCAAATCATTTATACAGGCAGAGTTAAAGAAAATGGCAAGAAATAATAAAGCCATTTTTCATTCTTTTTTAAGCAAAAGTATAAATTTATAAATCTCCTCATGTTGCATTTGCATAATTGGCCCATAACACTCCAGGAAATTATGTTTCATCTCTGAGACAGAAAAAATAGTCAAATATTTACCATCCTCTGGCTTACTGGCCTTACTTACACTTACTTTGTTCATCATCCTTTGTTTTTAAATACTGTTCATAATTCTAACATGGAAGCAATTTTTTAAAATCTAAATTGGAAAATGTTTTTTCCCTATTACTCGAAGTAAAAATTGTTAAATCATAGTACCTTGCTGTTTTCTGGTACATAGTAGATGTTCATTTAAATATTTCAAAAATTAATATGCAGTAATTCTCATTAATATATCATATCATTGTACGTAATCATGTACTTTCATATGTGTTAATTTTATTCTTATACCCTTATTATTATGAAACATTAAGTGTGGATTTTTTTACTCAAAGTAGAATTTGGAGGTGGCTCCATAGTGAAGTGGTTAGCACCTCTGCTTTACAAGCAGAAGGTCCTGGGTTCTTGCCCCAGGTGGAGCCACAGACCAGGCCCCAAGTGCACCAGGCCCCCCAAGTGTGCAGGGAGCTCCAGACCCCCAGGGGGCCAGGCCCCGGGTGTACGCTGTGAGCATGTGGAAGAAGACGCCCTCCATCAGAGATTCAGTTCTTAAGGAAAAATGGCAACATCCATAGGTCAGGGGTGGAAGGGGGTGGAGAGCTTGGAATCAAAGATGGAGGTGGGGGGAAGTAGAATCCGAATTAAGTGATTTCTTCGAAACCATGCTGCTGTCTTAGATAAGAGAAAAATTTAGGTCTCTTGGCTTTGATTTCAATATTTCTACCAGTAGGTTTCTTTTTGCCTTTAAAAGTATATATGTTTTCTGTTCCTGCTCCATGTATTCAAAGAATATTTGTCAAAACAAAACAAAACAAAAAAATACAAAGGTTCTTAAAATAAACATTTAAAAACAGTGATTAACTCCCCAGTATTTATCACATACTAGTCTTGACCCTGAGAAATCCAAAATAGGATACCAACATTTTGGTGACAAAGTTTGTGTGGTAGGAGATACAGCTCTCCTAAAATCAAGTTACTTTATTTAATGCCTGCTTACTGAAAAGCAGGTGCGATGCCAACATAATAACTGTTCAGAGACTAGAACTTTGTAACTATGGAAACATTATCTCACAGTGTTCTGTCAGGCAGTGTTGCCCAGATGTAAAAACTGTAGTAGTAAAGATAGCTAGTATGGGTTACCGCCCTTCCTCTTGAGTTGCTTCCGGTGAATGCGTCACACCTTCACCTTCATTTGTCTAATATCCTTAGCCAATATCAGTATTGGCTATGTCGGGCCTCTCCTATTGCCATTAGAATCCTGGTCCTGGCACCAGCTTGGTAAAGAAATCATTAAATCTGGCCGGTGCTTTAAGGTAATTAGATTAACAGGTGAGGTCACTTGAAAATCTGGCTTGAACCTCAGCTATATTCATCGCCTAATGTCATGTTCTGTTTTCCCAGAAAAGAAAAGAGACTTCTCTTCTAGCCAAGATGAAAGACACATAAGCCATTCTGGAAACTTCAGGGGCCCTGCAGAGTGAAGCTCATGAGCTGAAAGATGAAAATGAAGAAACAAGCACAGTAAGAATGGCTCAAATGAGAGGACATTTGTTGTTTAGAAGACAATGGTGGGGTACTTGACCTCTTGTTTCAAAACATCTAATGAAGTAGTTAAAACAATTGATTCCACACATTTTTCTAAAATTAATTAAATATAACGTACAACTATGTCACCAACCACTGTTGTATAAAGTTCAGTCCTTTAGTAATATAAACATGTTCTTAGACAAATCTTCATCTCTGGCTGAGTCCAAAGCTGAAGTCTAACATGTTAAGGCTTTGGCAGATAATTTTTTTAGAACTACTTTACTGACCTTGGGACAGAGAATTGCTAGAGAATTTTGGTTTTAGAAATGTCTGTGAATATGTCAAATAAAAGCTCCAACTCCCTGTTTTTACTACTAATGTAAACCATCTACAGACTAAAGAAGTAGCATTGGTTTTCCAACGTTTTTTTTTTTTTAAATGACCTGTAGTATTGAATATACACAATTTAAAGCTAATGTTACTTTGAACTTAGATGTCCTGCATTTACCATTCAGTTTGTCCATTTTTTAAAATATTTGTTTTAGAGGTCATCTGATAGATGATTGTTGTCATTATTACCAATTCAGCATCTTTCAAAATAACACTGAAATGCTGGAATTGCACTTTTATAACTGCCTCTGGTTTAGTGCTAATCAATTACAGAGGGAGCAGAATACCAAGAAGGGGCTTGGAAAATTCTATATGCTAATGAGAGCTAACTAAGCACTAGGTCAAACCTCTCATCTTCCAAAAGGAATCTAATAGGTTTCTGAGTGCAGGGTTTTCAGACAATGGGCTGCCTCACACGCATCTTCTCCTGAAATATTTCAGCTCTTCCGAAGGTGCGTGTGCAGCCATTAGAAATTTCTTAGGCAAATACAAAAATAAGAACACCCCATGGCCCGAGGCCAGACTTCTTTGATTGTTGCATTTGCAAAGGCTTATTTGGGAACTTTTTGTGGAATTAAGTTTATTTGGAAACACTATTGTTTTACTGGAGGAAGAAGAAAAATTAGGGCTTATAAAATGAACATGCTGAAAAGCTATAACCAGTATGTTTGTAATGAAGCCCAGATGTAAGGAACTTTGAAAGTAAAAAGTATTTTCCTGCTTATTCTAGCCAGTATAGAGGAGAAATCGTGTCATGTGAGCCTGTCTCAGGTTGAATAGAGATGAAATATTGTAATTTTATAATCGATCTCTGTAATCTCCTTCTCATTACCACCGCAGTCATCCTCAAGTGTATCTGCATGAGTCAGAGCTTTTCTGACAAAGATAAGTCCTTGGGATATCAGCAGCATGGCAAGTGCTCAGGCTTAATAATAAGTACTGGGCTAATAATAATGCAATTTTCAAAGCCTATGCCATTTAATTATAAAAAAAAATAATAATTTGCCTGAGATTTCTGTGCTTCTGCAAGGTATATTTAGAGAAGTCTGATTTTGAGTACAAAGCTCTCCAGATATAATATTTCTGATGAAGCAACTTATAAATTGTAGAGCAAAATGATTATGACTACCTCTCAGTAAACAGAAGATTGAAACTGACATCAGCAACATGGCAGATTAGGAAGCTCCAGACACTGTTCCCTTATGGGAATGTTTGAGAAAACAACAACAACAACAACAACAACAACAACAACAACAACAACAACAACACAGGACTGGCTAAAATAACTTTCTAGGAACTCTGGAAAACAAAGAGATTAAAAAGAGATGACCCACAGAGGTAAAAAACTTAGCTCCTGATTTACTTTGGATATGTGTCCTCCAGAAAGAAGGTGCATGAAGCTGGCTATTTATTCAGTTTTTCGGAAAGCTAAAAAGTTTTGGACCTCAGAACCTTGCTCACAATTCAAGCATTAAACATACACATGCACACTCGCACACACAGGCATGCTGATTGCTTTTCATTTACTGAGAAGAGTGTGACTCATAAAACATAGTTGTCATAAGCCTTTTCATGAGCCATGCCATGAGAATATTGTTTTACTTGTAAAATAATTGTACTGTAGTTTAGAGACTTAGTTTGAATGACTATGCACTAGTTAACAAATGCTTTTACATTTATAAAAAAAAAGAAAGGAAAATATTTGTTCATAGGAAGATTTACTTATAAAAATAGTAACTGGAAATTAAGTCTTTTTTCTCCCTCATTTCTACCATTCTTTTCAACATTCACACACACATACACACACATACACAGATATGTATACATGTGTACTGTATAGTTATTAATTTGCAGAATCTATTTAAAAGTAGGCTTTAACACTAGAATCTTTATAAATATAGGAAAATTAGTTCAGCAGTAGGAGTTAAATAAAGGAAATTAAAATAGAAATTATAATTTTATGTTAACAGAAAGAGGAAATATGATATAATGAGTGATAAAAGGTATAAATGGTTTATTGAGTCTCAGTTATGTATATAAAAAAATGCATTTAAAAACTTGAAAAAAAAACGGTGTTATTTTGGTTGATTTTTATTTTCTTCTTTCTACTTATACTTTTTCAAAACCATCCACAGTAGGAATTTACTGATTTTTAAGTAGAAAATGGGAATTGAGCATGTCTTGACTTGATACTAAAGTGTCTAGATTATTAAAACTAGAAATATAAAATGTTTTTGTGCTATGTCAGATGCATAGTATCTTTGAAAAGTAGAACTCTGGATAATGATAGTTTATGCTTCATGTCATAGTCCATTCATTTTTACTTTCTTTAATTTATTAATTTTTTGTGCACAGAGGAGAAGATACACATGTCGACCTCCAAAGGACACAGCCATCTTTAGTACATTTTTTTCCAACTGTGGCAGATTCAGATATCACAATACTGCCATTGTCACGGTTTTTATCCTATGAAACTCCTCCCAGTTCCGATCTGTCTAGCCCTCAGATTAGTAGAGTAAGCGTACTTACATCAACAACTGCATTAAAGGCTCCTAAATCAACTGTTGTGAACCATTGCCAGTTAGAAAACAACTTGGGTAAGCAAAACACGTACCAAATTTTTTAGACTAATTTTAAAGTGTATAGTTCGATATATTCTTTATGTGTCTAGATGCCAGAATGATGTTTTATTATTTATCTCCAATAATACTAATTTCTTAATGTCCTCTGCAGAGTAACATGACTACGCTCACTATTGGTCCTTGCACTGGAGTCATATTCCAGTTACATAAATAAATATATGTGGCCAAATATATCATCCTCATAATTAAAAAATCTTGAGTTTTCATCATGGTTCGTGGGTTGACTGCTTAGATGTTCTAGCATTACTAGATAACTTAAAATTCTAATGTATCACAGTAACTTCCCTGCCTCTGAATACTAACAGAAAGATGAAGCAATGTCTTGTGTAGTTTGTGCCTTTAGGAGATTTAGGGCTTTGGTGAGGGAAAGACAGATAAAAGAAGAAAAATGAAGCAGGTAAAATGGCTGAGAGAAAAGAGAAAAACAATAAAGAATTTGAAGGAGAGGAAAACAGAAACAGTATGATAGGAAGAAGTAAAGTTTTGGCAATTGCCAACAATGTACTCAGCAACACCAATGCTGTTGGGTTTTTATTCCTCACATGAGGGTATGTTATAGTTTACTGAAATAAACACTGTCCTTGGAAACAAAGGACCTGGGTCCAAACCACCTTTCTGCTCCCTACAATATGAGGTGTTAGATAAGGTATTTTAGCATCTCTCAGTTCCATTTTCTGTAAGTGCAAAATAGGGATTAAAATACCAATTTCACAGGGCTATTCTAAAGATTAAACATTTATGAAAGTCACCTTGCACATAGTAAGTACTCAATAAAAATTAGTTATGAATCTCAACATAGCTGTAAGTGCTTTCTCATAGAAAAGGTTACATTTGAAATTTATATTTCAATTACCTGTCAACTATCAAGTCTCAAAACTGGTAGTAAAAACACACTCTTTACTATTTGATACCTCCATTTTCCTCTACCATCCTGTGGACTTATACAGCCTGGCTGCTTCTTATTTCTATTTGAGTTTGTTTCTGGTATTTCCCTAAGTCTTTGACACAGTGTTATATAGGATTTTGACCTACTGCCATTATTACCATATTCCCTATGCATTATCGTTTGCATGCCTAAGACACTCTTTTCAAAGAAACCTCCTAAGTTCATGCTGACATTTAGCAATGACCAAATTCATATGCTTAAAAGTGAAAATACAGATTTTACATCTAGAGAGGGGATATTTTCCATCCTTTGGCACTGTGTTATTATGGCACATGTTCTATATTTGGGTTAAACTGAAAGCTCCTCGTGTTAGTGAAAAAAAAAAGAAATAGAATGGCTTCTCCTTGCAAGGTGAGAGTTCAGCTACAATGTAGACTTCTCCTTCAGTTACTGTAGATCCTGCCTCTGTAGAAAGATGTCTGAGTTTGCTGTGTTTATTTCCATCTTTTCCTCTAGATGCAATAACAACTGGGACTAAAATTGATGTGTCTACTTTCCTCTTAGGATACAAAGGTTTTCATCCCTCAGGATGAGCTGTTAAAAGAGCTGCAATATACATTCTCCTTTTCCAAAGGAATTAAAGAATTAAGTAAATACTTAACTGGGAATAAACTAATTTAACTCCAAACATTTCTTCTAAGCAAAATATTTTGAGGAATCCTCCTTAGGAACTCTGAGATTGCTCCTTTTTATCTTTTACCTCCTTTGGGTTTTATTAAAGTTACAAGAATATAAGAAAAACTCTGGATTGTGTTAATCCTCTGATGGTTTTGGACCCAGGGTCACATCACCCAAAGCACCTGTACTACAATGATAGCCATCATTTATTGAATACCTGCTAAATACCAGACACTGCTAGACACTTACCTACATTACCTTCAACCTTCATATCACCTTATCAAAGTAGTATTTTCCTTACTTTATGTTCAGGAAAACTGAGAACTGGAAAGTTTCAATCAGTTGGTTTAGTAAGTGGCTAAACCTAAGCCATATTACTCTATCCACTTCATCATGATGCCTCTCTGTAGTGTAACTCTCTCTTTACAGATACATTATTATATTTAAACAGCAAGGTTCTTTCTGTGAAAAATAATGAAATCTATTTTGTGTTTGAATTTTAATAGTGAGAATTTTAAAGTAGCAAATTTCCAAAAGGATACTAGAATCTGTTTAAGCATTACTTTATCTTTCTAATAAAGTACTTTAGTTGATGAGAGGAAATTTAAGTCTTTACCTTGCAAAAGTATTAACCATTGGTAGTAAAGGACTCATCTGAAGCTTTAATTTATAGGTAGCAATTTGGAGAAAATAGCTAATATGAAATAGAATAAAGCTGTATTTGAAATTTGAAAGACTCAAATGTTTTACCTACTTAAAAACTTATATGCTTCTAGTACAACTAAATAACCAGTTAAGTAGTCATTACACTGATAATATAATTGATAGTTTAAGGTAAATGAAATAATCTCTAGGAATTGAGTTATCACTAAAAATAATCTGGTTATTTTATAGACTTTAGTTTAAAGCTTTTAACTATCTTCATTTAGTTTGGCAATGACAGTAAAATATATAAAGAATATAGTTTTGTAGAATCAAAGAATAATGATAGTGGTTTTGGATTCTTTTAATGTCCTTTTATTTACTTCTCTTTCTGTTGCTTTCTTCTTTGATTTCTTTGAAAGGAATCAACAGATTGAAAAGTGAAAAGACTCTGTCAGTTCATGCCTTTGAGCCAGCCGTGACTGGGGAAGGGGAGGATTATTTCCAATCTTTGTTTGGTGATCCAAAGAAATTTCTTGCACAGTCATTGCCAACTGAGAAATCTTGGAAGCACTTTTCTGTGATTTTTAAAGAAGTGAGCCAATCTAGATCCAGGTACATATTCTATTTGAATTATTTAATATCTTCTATTGGGTTAGGAGCAACAAATCAGTAGGAAACAGTTCTAAGCTGTTGTGAGATCCATAATTTTGTCTAAAATCCTAAGCAATTATTGAAATATAACTGTTTTATGTTCTGAGAGTTAAAAGGAATCAATATAACTTTCTAAGAAACCACACAGGAATAGTAATTCTTCACAGATGCCAGAGAAAACAGCACTACATAATCCCTATAAATAAAGTCAACCCAATTATTCAAGGACCTTTTTTTTTATTGGCAAATTATCAGATGGACTTAGTATCTTTTTTTTTTTTCTCCTACTAGGATGTGAAGTTCAAGATTGAAAAAGAAAGGTTGGACTTTAACTCGTTGATTCATTTTCATGATATTAACATCTATGGAAAAAAAGAATTGATCAGGAAGAGAGTTGATATTAGAACTAAAAAGCTGACTCATCTATACGTTTATGTTATCCTGCTTTTTTTTTTTTTTTTGTATGAACAACAGATAGAATTGTAAATCGTTAGTAATGAATACCTGTTGACAGTGGGTGTTATAGGGTTACAAGAAGTTGTTAGCCAGAGTTGAAAGTCAGACATAAAGGCAACTTTTTCTGCCTTAGGTCAGGTTTTTAAAAATCAATCACTTTTACCATCTAATTGTAGTGAATACCTAAGCATTCTATCAACCATCTGAAAACACTTAAATTATTTATTCAGTACCTACCATGTTAAATATGATAAATTTGGGGGGACAAAATTTCCAAAAATAACTTATGAATGTGATTTTAGGAACTTCCATTCAGATCAGGAATGACTTACAGGTAAAGATCAAGAGAAAGGCATAAAAAGTATCAGGGCATTCAGAGGAGAGCTTTCTTTCAGCAGATGATCTGGGAAGATTTTGTGAAGGAGTTATTACTTAGAATATTGTGAAGGAATAAGTAAATTTTGAATATGAAAATTTATAGTCTGTGAGAGCATTCTAGTATATTAGTTCTCAATTCTAACTACATAAGTCACCTGGGGAGCTGTTAATCTCCTGGCCCTACCCCAGACTCTGCATCAGAATTCAAGTGGTAGAATTGGGCATTGTATGTGTGTGTGTCTTTTTAATCCCATGGTAATTCTAATGTACAGCCTGGGCTTGGAACCACTGGCCTGCAGCAAAGGAGCACACAAACCAAGTGAAGGAGGCAGAAAAGCTAAGATCAGGTGCAAAGCATTTTAAAGCGTGGCTACACTGAACAGTGCCCAAAGAGATATAACAGGGTTAGGGCCAGAGCTGGGGGCTGATCATAGTTAGCCTTTACTACCAGACTGAGAAATTTGAACTTTGCTACAGGAAGCAATGGAAAAGTTTCAAACAGAGGTGTGACAGGATTGTGATTTAAAATATTTAATCTGAGGCAATGAATATTATAAATAATTGTTGGATTTTGTGAAATGCTTTTTATACATCTATTAAGATGAACATATATATATATTTTTAATGTTAAAATAACTCTATACTCTTGGAATGAACCCCATTTGGTCATAATGTTTATTCTTTTAATATATAGTTGAATTCAGACTTTTACATCTATGTCTATGAAGAATATTGGTCTGTAGTCTTCTTTTCCAGTAATGTCTTTGTCTGCTGTGGTATAAGATAATGTTTGCTTCATAGAATGAGTTGGATATATTTACTCCTCTTTTATTTTCTAGAAGAATTTTTTAGAAAAAATATTTTTTTTTTCTTAAATGCTCTTATAGAATTTATCAGTGAAGCCATCTGGGCCTGAGGTTTCTTCGTGGGAAGGTTTTTACCTACAAGTTCTATTTCTTCAAAATAGATATCAGGATAATTTGGTTATTTATTTCTTCTTGAGTGAACTTGGATAGTTTGTGTCTTTCAAGGAATTTGTTCATTTTATCTTAGTTGTCAGATTTATTGTCATGAAATCATTCATAATATTCCCTTGTTATCCTAGTATCTACAGAATCTGTAGTGATGTCACATTTCTTATTGCTGGAACTGATTACATGTGTCTCCTTTTCCTGATCAATCTTGCATAAAAGTTATCAGTTTTCTTGAGGTTCTCAAACAACCAGT
Source organism: Cynopterus sphinx (assembly GCA_030015415.1). Classification (NCBI taxonomy): domain Eukaryota; kingdom Metazoa; phylum Chordata; class Mammalia; order Chiroptera; family Pteropodidae; genus Cynopterus; species Cynopterus sphinx. The sequence continues at coordinate 142,514,807 of CM057380.1, forward strand.
GTTTGGTTTCATTGATTTTTCTCTATTTTTGTTTTGTTTTCTATTTCATTGATTTCTATTCTGATCTGTATTCCCTTATGCCTACTTTAGGTTTCATTTGCTTTTCTTTTTCTAGTTTCTCAAGGTGAAAGCTGAGCTCACTGATTTCGTACCTTTTTTTCTTCTAAGCATTTAGTACTATAAATTTTCCTCTAAGTAAAGTCTTAGTGGCATCCCACAAATTTTGATATGTTGTATTTTCATTTTCATTCTGTTCAAAATACTTTCTAATTCTCATTTTTTATTTCTTTAATCTTTTAGCAATAAAAAGTGTATTATTTAGTTACCAAATATTTTACAAATTTCCCAGAATTTTTAATAATTCTCCAGATATCTTTTGCTTATTAATTTTTAATTAAATTCCATAGTGGTCAAAGAACATAGCTTGTATGATATAAGTCCTTTTAAATGTATTGAGACTTGTTTTATAACCAGGATGTTGTCTATCCTGTTAAATGTTCTGAGTATACTTTAAAAAGATATATATTCTGTTGTCGTTGAGTAGAGTGGTTCATAAATGTCAATCAGGTCAAATTGGTTGATGCTATTAAATCTATTGTCTTTTTGCTGATTTTATGTCTACCAGTTCTATCAGTTATTGAGAAAGCATTATTAAAATCTCTGACTACAATTGTGTTGATTTTTCCTTACAGTTTTATCAATTTTCGCTTTATAAGCTCTGATTTTTGCTTTATTTGCTTTATAAACTCTGTTTTTTAGGTGCACAGACATTTAGGATTGTTTATCCTCTTGAATAATTAATCTCTATATCATGATGAAATGGTCTTTTTTATCTCTGGTATTACTTTTTACTTGTAAATCTACTATATCTGATGTTAATATAGTCATTCCAGCTTTCTTTTTACTGGTGTTAGCACAGTGGGTCTTTTTCTATTCTTTTATTTTCAACCTACTGTGTCTTTATATTCAGAGAGCATGTTTTGTATGTAGCATTTAGTTGGAACTTGCTCTTTTATTCAATCTGAAAATCTCTCTTTTAATTTGAGCATTTAAACCATTTACATTTAAAGTAATTGTTAATATGGTTAGAGTTAAGTCTACTATCTTATTATCTTCTTTTCTGTTTGTTCCAACTGCTCTGGTTTATTTTTCACCTTTTTTCTGTCTTTTGAATTGATTCTTATTAATTTTATTTTATCTACACTGGTGACTGATTAGCTTTAACTCTGATATTTTAGTGGTTCCTTCCAGGTTTACAGGATACTTCTTAAGTCTATCACAGACTACCTTCAAATAATATTATACTACTTCACATATAGTATAAGAGCCTTACAATACTATATTTTCATTTCTTTCCTCCCAGCTTTTGCATCACATATTTTACTTCTACATATGTTATAAACCCCACAATCCATAGTTATTTTTGTTTAATCAACTTTTAAAAGAAATTTAAAAGATAAGAAAAATATCTTTTATATTTACCCTTATGTTTTCACTGCTTTGCAGTGCTTTTTAGTGTTTTTGTTTTGTTTTATTTTGTTTTGTTTTTGTCTATAACTCATGTTTTCATCCAGTTAAACCTTCTTTAACATTTCTTGTAATATGGATTTGCTTGTGAGGAATTGTTCAGTTTTCTTTAACAGTTTTATTAAGATATCATTGATATAAAGTTGTATATACTTAAGATGTACAGCTTGATTTTTTCTGTTTTTTTTTATTGAGATATAATTGTCATATAACATTGAGTAAGTTTAAGGTGTACAACGTGATGATTCGATATGCAGTGATTATGAAGTGATTACCATAGTAAGATTAGTTAACACATCCATTACCTCGCATAATTACTCTTTTTTGTGTGTTGTGAGAACATTTAAGACCTATTCTTTTAGCAATTTTTAAATATCTAATACAGTATTGTTAACTATAGTCAGCATGCTGTACATTAGATCCTCAAAACTTTTATCTTATAACTGAAAGTTTGGATTCTTTGAGCAACATCTCTCCCATTTCCTTTACCCTCCTTTCCATCCCTGTTAAACACCATTCTAATCTCATGATGTATTATCCTATTAATGTATTGTTATTTCAGTTTTCTAGTATTTTATTGAGGATTTTGCATCTGTTTTTCGGGGATATTGGCATGTAGGTTTGTTGTGTTTTCTTTTCTGGCTTTGGAATCAGAGGGTTGTTGGCATTATAAAACAAGTTTGAAAGGGTTCCCTCTCTTTCTCTGTTTTGGAAGTGTTTAAGAAGGGTTGGTATTAGTTCTTCTGTGCATGTTTTGTAGATTTCATTCATGAAGCCATCTGGTCCCAGGCTTTTCTTTGTTGGAAGGTTCTTGTTTACTAATTCAATATCCTTGCTTACTGTTGGTCCATTCAAACTTGCTATTTCTTCTTGATTTAGTCTTTGTAGTTTGTATATTTCTAGAAAATTATCAATTTCTTATAGATTACTTGATTTTTTACATATAATTTTTATAATTATTCTTTATAATCCTTTTTATTTCTGTATCATTCATTGTAGTGTCTCTTCTTTCTGATTTCATTTTTCTTTTGCATCCCTTTTTATCATTTGTCTAGCTAAGGGTTTGTCAATTTTGTTTATATTTTATAAAAAACAACTCTTAGTTTCATTGATTTATCATTCTGCTATTGTCTATTTTATTTATTTCTTCTCTAATCTTTATTATTTCCTTCCTTTTTTTAACTTTGGGTTTAGTTTGTTCTTCTTTTTTAGTTCCTAGAGCTATAAAGATTGATAGTTTAAGAACATTCTTTTTTTTGGTTTTTATTTTTCAATTAGAGTTGACATTCAGTATTATTTTAGATTAGTTTCAAGTGTACAGCATAGTGGTTAGACATTTATATAATTTATGAAGTGGCTCCTCCAATTAGCCTAGTACCTACCTTCACTAAAACAACCCTTTAGAAGTAGACCAAATAATATGAACAGGCAATTCACAGAAGAAGAAGAAAACTGAGTGGTCATTAAGTAGGTTATTCAATTTCACTATAATCGGGAAAAAAACAAAATTAAAATAACACTTAGATACTATTTTTTACCTGTGTTACTAAACGTATTAAGAAGTCTAAAAATTTCCTGTGTTGTTAAAGATGTAGGGAAGAAGAAGAGGAAATAGCATATCATGTGCAGGCATAGGTAAAGCATGTAATAAAATGAGTTATCACAAGTCTTGTGAGAATTTTCTTGTGGTAACATTTCAAGCAAAAGTAAGAAGTAGAAAAAAAAAAGGAATTAAAAAGACTGACAGATTATGTTGGGGCCTCATTTCCTTGCTATAAAGTTGTTATTTTCTCCAGAAGGAAATGGTCAGACATTAAAATATTTATCCTTGTACAAAATTGCTTTGGAAGCAAAATAGAGACTGATTTGAAGGAGGCAAAACTGGAGAAAGCAGGAAACCAGTCAGAACACTGATACAGTGTCACTTAGAGATGATGAGAGCCTATGAAGACAGTAGCAGTTGGGATGGAGAGGAGGAGATGTATATAGAAGACACTAAAGTGGTAGAGTCATTAGAATTTGGTCACAGATAAGGCAAAAACGACAAGAGAGTGGGAAAATAATAAAAGTTTTAGGGGTGCTCAACAGAATAAATTATAAAATTCACTAGAATAGGTTTCTCACTTTTCCAAAAATGAATTTAGTTTAAGTTGTGTTGATTTAGAGGTACTATTTTGCTCTTGCTGTCAATTGTTTCTACAGGTCTGAAGCTCAGCAGAACAATCTAGAGAAAAGACTTAAATTTTGCAGTCATCAATATATTAATGGTTACTAAAGTCCTGTTTATAGATGATATCATATATTTAGATTTAGAGTGTGATTAGAATAAAAAGTGTTAAGGAGAGAATTTCAGCGATCAACATCTAAGAGTTGGAGGAATGAAAAAAGTAGAAATCTGAAAAAGAAACTGAAAAGGAGCAGCTAGACTAACGAAAGGAAAACAGTGAACTTGGAGAAACAAGGGTAGGAGTTCCATAAAAGAGGACGTATCTGGCAGAGACGAATACCACAAAGACATTAAGGCAAAGACTGGGTTGGTAGGAGTGTAAATTGGTGCATCCACTCTGAAAAACAGATTAGAGATTCCTCAAAAAATTAAAAATAGAACTATCATATGATGCCGCAATTCCACTTCCAGGTAACAAAACAAAACACTAAGCAAATAAAAAACACTAACTCAAAAAGGTATGCATCTTTGTGTTTATTGCAACATATTTATGATAAGCAAGATATGGAAGCAACCTAAGTATCCAGTGACAGATAAGTGGATAATGAAAATGTGATATATATGTATTTATGTATGTATATGTATATATGTGGTATATATACATATATATTGGTATATATATGCTATTTATATACATATGTATACACAATGGATTATTATTCAGCCATAAAAGTAACAAAATCTTGTCTTTTGCAACATGATGGACCTCAAGAGCATGATGCTAAAGGAAATAAGTCAGAAAGAGAAAGACAAATACTATATGGTATCACTTAAACATAAAATCTTTAAAAACACCCACAAAACTGAATTCATAGATACAGAGGACAGATTAGTGATTGCCAAAGATGGGAGGTAGGAAGTAGGCAAAATGGGTAAAGGAGGTCAAAAGGTACAAAGTTTAGTTATAAAATAAGTCATGGGGATATAATGTACAGCATGGTGACTATAGCTAATAATACTGTGTTGCATATTTGAAAGTTGCTAAAAGGGTATATCTTAAAGATTCTCATCATAAGAAAAAAAATTTTTTGTAATTATATATGGTGATGGACATTAACTATATTTATTGTGGTGTAAATTTTACCATGTATACAAATATTGAATCATTATTCTTTACACCTGAAACTAATATGTATATTTTAATTATACTTCAATTTTTAAAAAGACAAAAACTGAAAAGTTACCACTCAATTCACCAACTGAGAGGGCATTGGCCATTTTGATCTAAGGCAGAAGTCAATGCTAATGGGTTGAGGAATGAATAAGAGGTGAAGAATTAGTGGCACCATCTTTCCAAAAGCTTGGTTGTGACAGTATTATGAAGTGAAAGCTGGAGGAGGATTTTTTTTTACTTTGAGGGTTTGCACATAGGTAGGAAGAAAAGGTGGTCTAGAGGAAGAGGTTGGTGTTAAAGGAGAAAAGGAGAATAATGAATAGACTGAGATACTGGGGTAGCACAAGGAGATGGTAATCAGAGGGCTTCACTTTAGTTGGGACAAGAGTCCCTTTTCCACTGATATAAGGTGGGCTGAAGAGAGAAGAGGTAAATGCGTGAATGGTTGAACCTATTTCTGAATGGCATGCAAGAAAACAAACTCCTCTCTGATGGCCCTATGTTCTTATCAAGATCATTAGCTGAGAATAAGAATGGAGGAAATGTGAGGCAGGGAAAAGGCAGAAGGCACTGGCTCATCTCATCAAGAACACAACTTCCTCCCAATCACTAAGGGAATCACTGAAAGGCCAGATGTGGTTGGAGACCATTCATGTGTTTGATAGCAGCAATCTATACATGTGTGTGTTTGTGTGTGTCTTCTAGCAGTGCTTAACAACCAGGGTATATACAGAATTTGTTTTTTTATTGTTTTATTTTATTTTTAAATATTTTTTATTTTTTAATTATAGTTGACATACAATATTATATTAGTTTCAGGCACACAACATGGTGATTAGACATTTATATAAAATACAAAGCGACCATTCTGATAAATCTAGAACCAATCTGATGTGTACCTAGTTATTACAATATTATTGACTCTATTCCCTGTGCTATACTTTACATCCCTGTGACTATTTTGTAATTACCAATTTGTACTTAATCTCTTTCCCTTTTTTGCACATCCCCCAACCCTCCACCCATCTGGAAATTATCCATCTGTGTATTTATGAGTTTGTTTTTGTTTTTATCATTCATTCATTTTGTTGCTTAGATTTCACATAGAGTGAAATCATATGGTACTTGTCTTTCTCTGTCTGACTTTTTTCACTTAGCATAATGCCATCTGTTTGTTTATGTTGCTGAAGATGGCAAAATTGTATTCTTTTTATACAGCCCAGGAATATTTCATTATATATATGTACCACTTCTTCTTTACTTATTCATCTATTAATGGGCCTCAGATTGCTTCATATCTTGACTATTGTAAATAATGCTACAATGAACATATGGATGCATATGTCTTTTTGAATTAGTGATTTTGATTTCTTCAAATACCCAGAAGTGAACTTACTAGGTCTTGTCTCTTGTTATAGCCTTTGATTTAAATCTATTTTGTCTGGTATAAGTATTGTTACGCTTGCTTTTTTTTCAATTTCCATTTTCACAAAATATCTTTTTCCATCCTTTTACTTTCAATCTCTGTGTATCTTTCCATCTGAAGTGAGTCTCTTATAAGCAGCCTATGTAAGGGTCTTGTTTCCTTATCCATTGTCTTTTGATTGGAGTATTTAATCCATTTACATTTAAAGTAATTATTGAAAGATATGTAGCTATTGCCATTTTATTATGAATATTTTTTAATTTTTTTCTTCTTTTAAAAATGTTTCTTTAACATTTCGTGTAATATTGTTTTGGTGGTGATGAACTCCTTCAGCTTTTTCTCATCTGGGCAGCTCTTTTTCTGTCCTTTGATTCAAAATGATAGCTTTGCTGGGTAATCTTGATAGTAGGTTCTTTCTTTTAATCACTTTGAATATTTTTTGCCAGCTGCTTCTGGCCTACAAAGCTTCTGTTGAGAAATCAGCTGGAGGTCTTTATAGGAGTTTCCTTGTCTGTAACTAATTGCTTTTTTTCTTGCTGCTTTTAAGATTTTCTCTTTGTCATCAACCTTTGGCACTTTAATTATGATATGTCTTTGTGTGGGCCTGTTCAGGTTCATCTTGTTTGTGACTCTCTGAACTAACTACCTGAGCTTATATGTCTATTTCCTTCACCAGGTTAGTGAATTTTCTACTATTATTTTTTTTTCAAATGTTTTCAGTTCTTCTCTCTTCTCTTTCTGGTATCCCTATGATGTGAATGTTGTTACACTTGATATTCAGGATCCCAGAAGCCCCTGAAATTATATTCATATTTTGGGAATCTCTCTTTTTTTTTTTTTTTTGGCTGTTCTTTTCTTTTTGGTGTTTTCTGCTACCTTATCTTTCAAATTGCTGACTTGATTTTCCGCTTCATCTAATCTACTGTTGATTCCCTCTAATGTGGTCTTCATTTCAGTTATTGTATTCTTCATTTCTGACTGTTCCTTTTTATTTTTTCTATCTCCATTATTATATTTTCCTTCTCTTTGTTGAAGTTCTGACTTAGGTCATCAAGCATCCTTATCACTAATGTTTGAACTCTGCATCTGCAAGATTGCTTATCTTTATTTTGTTTTGTCCTTTTTTCTGGAGCTTTGTTCTGTTCTTTCATTTGGAAGCTGTTTCTTTATCTCTACATATTAGCTGCATCCCTGTGTTTGTTTCTGTATATTAGGTAGAACTGCTATGTCTTCCAAATGTGGTAGAGTTACCTTATGCAGAAGGTGTCCCGTGTGGCCCAGTAAAACAGTCTCCCTGGTCACCTGAGCTGGGTGCTCCAGGTGTTTCCCTTGTGTGGGTTATGTGTATTCTCCTATTGTAATTGAGCTTTGATTGCTGTTGACACATCAGTGAGAAGGATTGACTCTCAGCCTGGTTGGCTGTGAAGACTAACCATGAATACAATGGAGGAGATGTTGTGCAGGAATCGACCCTACAGACTGATTCTGATGCCTGCAAAGTCTGCCTTTTGGATATGTCATCTGTGGAGTGGTTGGCTGGTGTTCTGGTGTGGTCTGAAGCTGGTCACTGGGTGTGTTAATTTTTGGAAGGAGCTCTGATTCAGGCCAAGTTCAGCCACTGCTTGTGCCCTTTCTGGGGCCACTTGATATGGCTTACAAAGTAATCTGTAGATGGAAAAAACCACTGAAAGTGATGAGTAGGACTACAAGTTGAGTGGGGAAAGGTCTCAGGGAATCACCAGAGTGGGGTAAAAGATGTTAGCTAGGTTGATGGAGACTCAGACATGGCACTCATCTGCTCATGCAGGCTGTTAGGCGAGTGCTCCACAAAGGAACACTGGCTTCTGACAGCACTTCTGTCTGGGAGTAAGATGCCCTTCCAGCCCTTGCCCTGAATCCAGACAATTCAGTTCTCCTTGTATATCCATGGCACCTTTTGAGCTGCTGCCCCACTGCTGGAGCTCAGAGTGAGAAAGACCATCAGCAAGTAAGTCTGTACAGGCCCTTTAAGAGGAATGCCTGGGTCTCCAGAAGCCTTTCATCTTACTCAGCTATAATCTTTGCTGTTTTTCACATACAGAAGTAATGGAGATTCCTCTTTCTAGCACTGGAACATTGGGCTTGGGAGCATGGTGTGAGGCTGGGTCTTCTCACTACTTGGGGGGACCTCTGCAGCAAAGATATATCTCTTGATTTTTACCCACCACATACGGACATGGGACCAGGTTGTTCTGCATCTCTGCTCCTCCTACCAGTCTCAAGGTGGCTTCTGTATATCTTTAGTTACAGGATTTCTGTTTAGCCAGACTTAAAGCGATTCTCAATGATGGTGGTTCTATAGTTTAGTTGCAATCTTGATGCATTGTACACAGAATTTGAATAATTTGAATTGTTGAATTATACGTCTTTGAGACTTTACTAATTGAGTGAAACAGAGGAACAAGCACTAACATTTATTGAGTAACCTTGAACATGGCAATTAATCTCTCAGTTTCCTTATTTGTAAAATGAAACTAACAATAGTCCCTGTCTTACTGAGTTGTGAGAATTAAATGAGATAATATGGTATTCCTCAAATATTTTGACTGTAACCTTTAATACACAATAAATAGCTTTATTGTGAGAATTAAATGTATAATTATGAGTCTATAATACCTTCACCAAAATATTTGGGGAGTTATGTGTTTCCAAATTTAGAATATGGGGGATTATGAAAAAATAATATGATGACTAGACACATATTATGTAATATTAGGGATGGCAAATAATCTAAAATCAAACATTAATCTTTACACAGCTGAACATATAAACATTCATACAAACCATGAAAAATGACTGTAAATAGCCTCACCTCAGTCTCAGGTCAGGTTTTGCTGCCAAAAGAATTCACGTCAGATTTTGTTTCAACTGTGTGTTTTTTATAAATTTTTGGTCTTTCAGACCTTTTTGAATTTTGAAATTGTGAATATAAAATTGTAGATATAGATATAATCTTTAAAAAGTGCCTGGCACTTAATAAAATTGGTTAATATTAGTAAAGATATATTTTATTTTTAAAATGATGTCCCTAAACCACCAAAAGAATTTCATGAAATACTAATAAATTGTGACTCACCCCCTGAAAAATGCTAATATATAACTGTTTAGCCTGGCCCCTAGTACATACTAAGCTCTTAAAACACCTTAGTAGGAAAAAATACCATCTTATCTTTGTGTAATGTTTTGTTTACAGAATTCTTTAAGTTCATAATTGTTGGTAATCTTCACAGTAACTTTATCAGAAATAAACTGAATGGTTTAACTTTCCTCTTGATCTGTTTGAGAGTTTCATGTCTCAGTAGTTTTATGATGAAAAGTAGGATTTAAATAATGATAATCTCATCTTCTATTGTATTTATATCTTAATACCTAAAGCACTTTTTAAGTTTTCTTTAATTATTTTTTGTGAAAGAGATGATTTTATTGCACAGATAAACAGAACTGAGATCAAAGCATTTGTCTTAGATTACAAAATACACTCTTTCTACATAGAATAGATCCAATAGAATAGACAGTTTAGGAACAATTTCCAAAGCATATTTTCTATTCAGTTCTTAAAGTGAACTAAAGACATGTTCATCTGTATGCACCTTATATTTTGTTTTTCTAGTGCTATTGGAGACATTAAAATAGCTGAAGTGAATGCCATGGGTTTATTTGTGAAACTCATCAACTCTTCCCTTGACAAAGAAGTAGAGATTGGAAATCATATTCTTCAGCAAAATGTGAATGGGCAAAGAGTCTCTTTGTACCAATTCCTTCCAAGTATCATAATGCAGGCCAATTCCACAGTAACAGTGAGTATAAGATATAAATACTATGAACTAGAATTATACAGAAAAATCTCATTTACTGGGTTAGACTGTGGCTCAGCACCAGTGGTTACTTCATCACTCAATCTTTATATAAAATGTGATGTTATGTTGGTGGTGGCTAACAGTGCCACATTGTCCATCTCTGTATGTAAATTAATACCCATAATTAAATTTCAATAGCTTTCTTCAATTTGTTGTACAAATCTTTTGTTTTTATGATATAACTTTTAAAATTAAACACCTTAGTTCCTAATATTAAGCAAACATAATTTTTAAAAGAAAAACAAAGAGATTGTTTGCCTAGACAATAGGTAATTAGTTGATGCTGGAGGGTTTTTTCTTTTTCTTGTGCTTTTCTTTAAGCCATATACCATAGTATTTGTGTTACACAACTTGACAATATATATTATACAGTCATTATATTTTAAAATCTCATATGTTCAGAAAGATAACCTTGTAATAACCCTTTGAGATTTACAAAATTATGTTGAATTCCACTGACATTTGTCATTAACAAACTATTTTCTTACAGGTCTGGGCAGCAGCATCTAAAGCAAAGCATCAGCCACCATCAGATTTTCTTTGGAAGGAAGAAAATAAGTTTAGAACAAGCCCAAACTGTACAACAATCCTGTGCAAACCTAATGGTGAGGTCAGTATCTGGATAGCCTCCTTATGTTCCCCTTCTCCCTTTAGATCACTTAATTACTTTTCCAATCCCAAAAGCTTGAATAGAACCATCACTAACTGTCATTACACATCAGTAAATCAATAGTAGTCATATTGTTGTCCTATGGAATTTATAGCCTCTATATCATATGTTGAAACAAATAGATATCAAAAAAAAATAAAAATTGGTTTCTTAAATATTTAAATATTTAATGCTTCAGGACTTCCCAATACATCATTTTATATTAGAGATTCAGTATTAGAACAGACTATTTCTATGCTATAGGACAGGGGTCCCCAACCCCTGGCCATGGACTGTTAAGAACCAGGCCGCACAGCAGGAGGTGAGCAGTGGGCAGATGAGAGCAAAGCTTCATCTTTCTTTGCAGCCCCTCCCCAGTGCTGGCATCACTGCCTCAGCAACACCTAGATCATCAGGCCTTAGATTTTCATAGGAGCACCAGTCCCTGTGCCAAAAATGTTGGAGACTGCTACTATAGGAGCTCATCGAAGGGCTTTTTATATGTGCATTATCTCATTTGATTCTTAGATTGTTTAAGCACTTTACAAAGGAGGAAAATGAGACTTGAAACGTTAAATGGCTTGCTCAGGCAAGGTTATATGATTAGTGAAATGGCAGAACTAAAATAAAACCAGAAATAATTACAAGAATTTTTCAATTGTATTAAAAATAGCCTACAAGGTTCATATGGCCAACATTCCAGAGGTGTAATTAAAATCATATCATTTTATTTTATCACAATATCATTGTCATTGTCATCAAATATTTTAAGTCCCTTTAACTTAGGGAGAAATAAAATATTGCTTTTATCTAGGAAATGCTTACAATCTAATTGAGAGAGATTGCACTAAAAAGATCATAAACATATTTTCAACACAAAAGTCTCTGAGCTGCTAAAAGAAGGGAATCCCTAACTGATGATCTGAAGCAAAAGTAGAGTTTTGCTGCCATGATTCACAAAATTGATTTTTTAAAAAAGATTTCATCTATTTCTTTCTCTGCCCTAAGCCTAGCCTAGCTGAACTTACCTGGCAGTACCTTTATGTGTAGTTAATTAGTCAATCCAGGCAGAGGGTTTTTAAATGATTACAACATAAACTGAAAACTTCTAATTTTATAAACTGAAAACATACTACAAGATTACATATGCTTAATTTTCTCATGTTGAAAAAGACATACTTCTTATCCATGATTTTCTTGGATAATTTTTGAGCATATATGTTTTACACATTCAAGAAACCAAAACAAACTCTAGCTTTAGTGGTCATGGGCCTCCTTAATAGTCCTGCTTAGAATTCTAGCCTGGAGAACATAGTATTCTCTCCATGTACTTGGGCCTGGTAATATTGCTCACTTCTCCATCTCAAATAAGATTATATATGTATTATACATACACATATATGTAGTGTCTTAGATATTTAAAATTTTAACTTATTAATATTATAGCTCTTTGCACAGTTCTTTATAGTTATGAAATTTAGTAGCTTAACTAAATCTCAAAACACCCTCATATAACAATTCTCCACTAACCAGCCTCCCCATTTTATGTATGAGGACACAGATAGTAAGTGACTAATCTGTCTGAGGTTATGCAGCTTGTAATTTTCAGAATTAGAAAGTAAGACAAATATGTCTTATCACATCCTTATTGTGTTTTGCCACACAGTAGGTAAGTGACATTATATAGTTTGACTTTGAAATTTTATTGCAGTAAGCCTATGACATTAAAAAAATATCTAACTCCCATAATATTTTGTATTAACGAATCATTTTTGTTAGGCCATTGCCTGGTATACTCCTATTCATTGGAAGCAAGCATGGGAGAAACTAGAGTCTGATATTGAATTTGACAGAAGCTCAATAGTAAGTCCAACATCTCAAAAGTACATGTTTTATTGGCCAGAAGCGACAACTACAACTAAAAACAACCAAGATCAATCGAAAAAAGATACCTCAAAATCTCAGATGGAGCCAGTCCACATTTTTCTTAAGAGGTAAAAGTTGCTTTTTTTTTTTTTAATTGAATCTTTCCCACAATTGGTAACTGAACAGAAGAGAATAACTGGGTAACAAGTAGATATGTGGTGAATAGGTAAATCAAAAGTGACAAAAAAAATTTCTATTATGAATAGGGCCATAAAATCCATAATAGTGTTTATGTTTTAAAACATAAAAATACAGAGCACGAAGGAATATACTCGTGGGACAAAAAGGTTGCTGATTTACACTAGGTAATATTGAGACCCTCAATGGCAATTTCACTTCTGAATGGCACTGCTCTTAGAGGCAAGGCTGTAGAGAGGTGAAGAGATGAAAGATGAAATTATCACCTCATCTTTAGCACTACTTAGGTGAAGAGAGAGAAGCACCATCTAGGGATTTCATCTTGTATCAAAAGCTGACTGTGTTGGCAGATGCAGAATTTGTTATTTCTTTGTAAGCAAATGGGTCTGATGTTGTGATAAAAGTGCTGTCCTCAAGGTCTAGAAAAGCCACATTCTCTGGCCATGAAACATGCTCTTGCTTTGAGCCATCATTACTAATGTCACTGCATTAAAGGCCTTTGAGTTCAATCTGGGGTTAATTTTTCTTTTACAGAGAAAAAGAAGTCCCACCAACCCTTTTTCCAAATCACAGCCCTTGGTGCCACAGTCCCAATGTTCCTCCCCATCCTTACTGTCCTTTGATTGAACCTCACAATACCAGCATGGCTAAAAGCAACTTAAGTAGACGACTCAGGCCTCAGTCAACCAGACCTGGTCCAGCCAAGGTAAGTCAAAGGGATACTTTTTCCAGCAGAGAATAAAGTAGGTGTCTGTCTGTGTGAGTGTGTGAGTGTGTGTGTGTGTGTGTGTGTGTGTGTGTATGTGTGTAGAACTAGTAAAAAGGAGTTAAGTGGTAAAATGTGCTAAGTATTAAAAACTATTCATACCCTCAAGAATAGACATCTCCTAAAGGAAATATCATAAACCATTTACTTATCATTGCTCTAGCACAGTGTCTTTTGTGTTCTGGATAAATATCCGTTGAATGAATCAAAAGAACAGGATGGCCAGCAAGGGTTTATAAGATTCTTGAAGTTTGTCAGAAGGACATTTTTTAAAAAATTAGACAGGATAAACTGGTTCTACAAGTTATGCTATACCAGAACTTATCCATTTTCTAAACACACTCTAATATTAATCCCAAATCCTTATGCTTTTTCAACCAGAAGATTCTTATATAAATCCTCTAAATAAAGCTTTTAGACTTAGGGTTGTTAACCCAGAATCTGTGAATGGATTTCAGGAAGTCCATGAATCTGCTAAATTTGGTGTAAAAATATATGTGTATATGATGTTTTCTGAGGAGAGAATCCATGAGGTTCATCAGATGCCCCCAAATGTTTAAGAACTGATTAGAAGAATACAACAGTAGATTGTAAGCTGGAGAGAAAGCCTATTTTATAAAACAGCTGTATCCTGATGATATTATAATGATTCGCAAACTTTTATTTAAAAGAGGGATATTTTAAAAATGAAATCTTGTGCGGAATCCCAATATATAAATGGATAAAAGCAGACCTGCTCAAGTGGAAAGGGAGGTAGTGACTTTCATCATACTCTTTCTCTTCTTCCTTCCTTCCCTGTGATCTCTGAGGTACCTCTGGAATCACAGGATTCTATATACTACAGTGTGAAAACAACTGTTAGTAAGCTAACTCATCTTTGGAAAATAGCATCTCCAAAATAATATCTTTTGAAAGTGGAATGATGAAAATTTTATAAATTTCTGAATATATTTTATGTCATAAAATTAAATATCCCTGTATCTTTTTGTCAGAGTTTCTTCATCAGTAAAGAAGGAGATTTGGGTCTGAAATTTAAAGAGCTCTTTCAGCAATAAGTTATGTATATATCATACATACACCTTTAGTACTTTATAACAGAGTTGAGACTCTCAAGAAGTACACTAATTTTGACTTTTCTGCAATTAATGATAACCTTCACTATTTTACTTATTCTGGATAACTTGTTTTCCAAAGAAATTTGACTTTAAACTTTCTTGATTCACCTTTCTATACTAGTGGCAACTTATCTTAACTATTTATGATTTTTGCTGTTTAACATGACATTTCTCTGTCTATGTATATCCTGTAATTGTAATTCAAAAGGATAATTGCTTTAATACCTTCAGGGCCTCTGTTCATTATTAATACCTTTTTACTTTTTTATTTAATGACTTTTTAATATGAACATAAAGAGCTTTTCTCTGATTTCAACTGTGAAAGACGGCCACAAAGAGACAGATGTTATGAATGACTCATTGATGATTTATTGGATGACAGCAATCCCTGCATCACTAATTTATTTTTTTGAAAAAATATGTAACATATTTCTTCAGGGAAAAGTTACCTCATTTGTTAATTACTCAGTCTCTTTTTAATTTCCCTACCATGAGACTAGTGGCTATCATTAGCACACTTCTCAATAATTGACAAAGAAAAAAAAGAGATAAAACAAAAATTCATCAATTTTACTCATAGTTTCTTCACTCCTGCCCCTTTCCCCCTACATTAATAAATAGGTTAATATGCTAAGATATAGGAAAGAAAAAATCTTATTTGCATGTGACTCTTCTACCTGGGAATGGTTATCTTGTTTTTAACTATGCCTTTCAAATAGGTTTTAGAGGAGCCTAGAGACTAACAAATAATCATCTATACATCATATGCCTAATTTATACCAAGCAAATTTGTGTTTTAAAACGTTAAAATACAGAAAGCAAAGCAGATAATCTTAAATGAACCTATGTACTAATCAGTCAAGATTAATGCTAACATTTTCTAATGTTGCTTCACATTACCAAGAAAAGCCCTATAAATTTGAAATCCCCTTTGATCTTCTTTCAAGTTCTTATACAAAATTAAAATAAGTCATTCTGGTCCTCATTTTTTATTTTAATTATATATGTGTATGATCCATAAAATATATATATTATAATTTATTTGTTTTTAATTTACATAAAAGGCACTCAGCACAGTACATGACACATAATAGTTGTTTAACACATGTTTGATGAAAAACAGACAGAAAAGGAGACACTGAAGGTTTTCAAGTGGGCATCTGATAGAGTTAGATCTGTATTTTAAAGAGAATTTTGGAAGCAATGTTGAAAGTGAATGGAAAATATTTCAAAATCTAGGAGGAAAGAAGGAAGGAGGAAGAAGAATAGGAGAGGAAAGAAAAAGAAAGGAAAAATAAAGCAGATTAGAAAAAGAGACTGGGGAGAAGTACGTCCTGTGGAGTTGTAATTTGAGTCCCAAAAAGATGGGAAAGAGAAGTTGGGGCAGAAGTAATATTTAAAGAAATTATGACAAAAAAATCTCAAAAACTGATGAAATATGTCAAGCCACAGAATCAAGAAGAATAAGTCCCAAGCAACACAAATCCAAGGAAACCACACATATGTATATTATAATAAAATGTCAGAAAACCAAATAATAAAGTCAAAAAATAATGAAATGGTAACTTCAATGTGCTAATGTACTAAAAAAACTGCTATTCTATTGTTCTATGCTAAGCAAAAATATGCTTCAAAAAGTGAAAGTGAAATACATTTTCAGGCAAACAAACACTGAGGTAATCCATCAACAATAAAGCCACAATAAGGAAACATTTCAAGTAAAAAGAAAATGATTATAGAAGACTGTATAGTCATAGGGGAAGAAGTGAAGAAAATGCAGAGTCAAAACATGGATAAACATAAACAAATATTTACTATGCAAAATAATACTAATATTGTCTTATACGGTTTAAAATTTATATGGAATTTAAATTCATGACAACTGTATTAGTTTCCCAGGGCTACTGTGACAAAGTACTACGAACATGGGGGCTTAAGACA